>CP136054.1:234641303-237041303 GCA_032464435.1 Aegilops umbellulata
GAACACTGTCGTGCAGACTCCGCATAGCACCGGTTGCAGCATTCAGCATATTTGGCGGTAGCTTCGCCCTACCCGCCACATGCACCCTCCTCAAGATATCCTTAGGTGAAGGTGGCCCGTCCTGAGCACGGATCGAACTCGGTGCCGGCTGGCTCACACCGGCGCCCTTGTTAGTCTTTCGTTTCCGTCCCTTCTTCTTTATCTCCTGTAATGGGACCGAGTTCTGCTCACAGACCGCCTTCTTGACCGTGTTGGGGCTGATAATATTTCGCACCTCAGCTATCTGAGGCTCGGTGAAGGCGGGAGCTGGAGGCGTGTCCTGAGAACTGAACGCCAGACGACACCTGTTGCAATTGGATTTCTCCGCCGTACCAACTAGATCGCGGTCGTCTTGGTTGGGTTCTTGAGAAAGAGGCCCGCAGAACTCGTCAGCGTACCCATGTTCGGCAAAGTACTTATCAACTTTGGTAAATGTACCGTCGTCGTTGTCGTCGTCGTCCGGATCCTGTGCCATAGGGCTGTCCGGATCCTGTGCCATAGGGATGTCCGGCAGGTCCGGTAGCGTTGCGGCGTTCTTGCCATGGCTTGGCGCCGGCACGACTGGCGGTATTGTCTGTGGGGTGGTGTCCCCCGCCCCCAAACGAATCTGGCTCTTCGGCCAAAGCAGGGGCCAGCTTACGCAGGTGCTGAGGGTCATCTCATCTTCTTCGTCGGCCCCAGCGGGCTGAATCGGAGGTAACAGCTCGTCGCAGCCTGGCAGCACCCGAACCACTTCAACCCTATACATTGTGGGTGGCATCGGATTACCGTGGAACATGGGGTTGCCCGGTTGAACGATTCTGCCCTTGGCGACATCGACCAACTCGGCGCCCACGAAGTGCAGAAGAGTGCAAGGAACGTGGGCGGTGCCCTGCGAAAACATGTACAGGGCGTCAGGGATGCCCAGTCAAAGGCAAGGAGATGAAGTCATCGGCCGAGAGGCTTAGTTACTAGGGATGGCAATGGATACCCATTACCTGCGTACCCGGCGGGTAAAAGCCATATTAGGGCAAGGGTATGGCTGAAAAAAATACCCATGGGTACATAAATAAGAAAATTTGAAACCCATCGGGTATAGTGGGTACGGGTATGGTTTAGTATAACCCATACCCGTGTACCCATGTACTCGCATGTAATATGATTTTTTTAAATAGGCCTAAAATATTATGTATCATATACTAAAGATTTTTTTACATAAATCCCGCAACTGGCCCACAACAAAGCCACAGGACCCACAAGCTCATCCCATACGTGTATGTATCTAGGTGATTAATGTCCTTGTCTCAAAAAAGGTGATTAATGTCCAGAATTGCCACGTTCCTTATATGGTTATATCGGCGTGATTTACGTCCAAAATTACCTCGCACGCTCGTAGCAACCAGCGCCCAGCATATCTATCTCATCTTGTCGCCGCTGCCCACTTTCGCCGGCGCCTCCAGCCGCTTGATGCCTCGCACCACCACCCCTTTCCTGTCCTCCGAGGTGGATGCCAACACCATGGATCCAGGGACAATGATCATAGCTCACGCATGTATGGGAACCACGGGGTGGAGCTACAACTCAGTGCCCACCACAGCCAGGATCACGGCACGCCTACCACGAGCCCAAGCCTAACCCTATTGTCCATGAAGCAGCGACACCCTAGCTTGCTTAGCAACGTTCCATCTGCTGCTGCTACCACAAGACCAAGAGCAAGGTTATTTCCGCAAGGTGAGTTTCAATTTTGTTTAGGATTTTATGATTATGAGCGCCGATCTTAGAGTAGAAATATATTTGTTGTACATATATAGATGATGTTATGTATTCATGTGTTGCTGTCATGACGTGTTGATGCTTAAAATTATTATTATAAGTTGTTGTTTATGATTATGTAATGCTCAAATTGATGTGTTGCAAATCGGGGTAATTTTACCCGCGGGTACCCATTTACCCTGACGGGTGATGGGTATGGGCAAAAGTTGTACCCGTTGACGGGTATGGGTACGGGTGATGGGTAAGGTTTGGGGCGACGGGTAAGGGTATGGGGTGGCTCTATCCGTACCCAAACCCTGCGGGTGCCATCCCTATTAGTTACCGTGATGCCGTCGAGCTCGGCTAATGTCGAGGCACCGCCAACGGTGGGCGTGCAACTGACGGAGGGGGCGCTTGCTGGCGAGGTGCCGGCCGGCGTACACCCGGGTGCATTAAGCTCCAATGCCCGTGCCGGCGCCGGAGACACGAATACCGCCTCCGCCGGAGACACCAATGGCGCCGCCACCGGAGACACCAATGGCGCCGCCGGAGACACCAATGGCGCCGCCTGCGCGCTGTGCGAGTTGCTGGCCGTGAAGCTGGGAACCGGGGGAGGCCCCTGTTGGCCGCCCGCAATCCACATCGTCAGCCCATGAATCAACGTAGGCACCATGGCGTTGAGCGTCGTTCCAAGTTGTTGTTGCACTTGCTCTTGGACAAGCTCCGAAATCCGTGCCACTTGTGCCTTGAGTTCTTCAACCTCGCGCGTCTGGCTTTCCGAGATGGTCTTTTCTCCTTCCGCACACCAACGGTATAGTATGACCCCCATTTTGTGGACAAGCCTTTGCCGGCCACACGACCAGCTGACGTCGGCTTAGTGAGCTTATCCTTGTTTTTCATTACGTTCAACGCCCTATTTAAAGGGGTGTCGAAAGGGGAGCTCTGAGACGACCCCGCGCTACTGCTTTCATTGTCCTGCGAAAGGAACGTGAACCATTTAGAAATATTGGGGATTAATTAGAGTGCCACCATATGGAGCTAATTACGCGGGGGTGTATTCCTTACCAGAAGAAGCTCAAGTGCCCTGGTCTTCGGATTCGTGGTAAGCTCCTTTGTTATCGGGTCCTCCTTGTACCGGGCCCTGACATAGTTCCTGGTCTGCTTGTCACCGCTGTATTTCTCGAAGCGGGGCGGTAGGCCTTGCTCGGCACGCTCCGCGTCCTCCTTGTCCCATATAGGCTCCGCCACTCTGTAACCGCCGGGACCGAGTTTGTGTTCCCCTAAGTTCAACTCCCGCATTTCTTTCCCCCACTAACTTGATTCGGAGGTTGTGGGGCTCTCGCACTTGGTCTTGAACTCCTTGTAGTCATCTTCGCTCATCAAAGGATATTTCGCCTTGATCTTGTCATAACTATCACCTTTATCAATCATTCTCTTCACCGCGCTTCTCCAAGTAAACAGGGTCGTGCTCATCTTCGTGAGGGCGGCATTGTTCACTTTAATCCCTGAGAGGCGTGTGTTTTCAAATTCGGCAGGGAACTTGTATCGTTCGTGCAGCTTCGTGAAGAGGAGGTTGCGCAAATTCCCTCGGTCCTTATGCCTAAGGTTCTCGGTGTTGATCGAGACGGTGCCCCGGAGAATGCACCCGAGCTGAAGCGAGTACCCCTTGACTATATGTTTGGGCTCCGTTGGATTCCCGTCGGAGTCCACTTGAGTGAATTCCTCCTTGAGGGCGCGGATTCGGGTGCCGGTCCTTGCTTCTTCGGTTGGCTGCCATCTGTGTGTGTGCCGCCATCATCAGTGGTGGCATCCTCGGCGGCACCATGAGTGGTGTCATCCCCGACGCCATTAGGGGTTGTGTAACCAGGATCGGTGTCTTCCGCGGCGTCCTCATAGCGGTGAGGTTGTTCCTCCATCTCCTGGGACAGCTCCCAGAATGGCTTGCCGCCCGAACCACCGGCCTCCTCATTGTGGGCCATGTTTCGCTCTAAATAGGAAAAAAGTTTGGTCAAAAAGTTGGTTATTGTCAGGGAACAAGATCATGGTCTCATCATTTAGGGTTTGTCGACACCGAGGCACCCGAAAAGCCTAAGCTTTCATCATTTAGGGTTTGTCGACGCCGAGGCACCCTAAAAGCCTAAGCGTACATCATTTAGGTTCTCATCGACACCGAGGCATCCGGGGCAGGCAAGTTAAGTTTTCATCATTGAGGGTTTATCGATGCCGAGGCACCCTAAATGCTAAGTTAAGTTTTCATCATTTAGGGTTTACCGATGCCGAGGCACCCTAGGTTGGGCCTAATCACTTGGCACTAATCACTTGGCTCTATTGCTACCTATGTTGGGTTTATCATCTAGGGTTTATCGATGCTGAGGAGAATTCTAAGTTGGGCCTAATCACTTGGCTCTATTGCCACCTATGGTTTAATGCAGCAAGAATAAAGGGGCAGTTGATCCTACTTAATTAAGTACTAATATACCCCGGCCCATGCATTAGTAGCAAGTACCTCATATGTCCGATTTTTAGCAAAGTCATGCTAAAATTCACGGAAAATTTCAGCATGACCTTTGCTGAAAATAGGACATATGGAGTACCCGAATTTGCCGGAACGGAAGTTAATCGACATTCCGGCAAACTCAAGGGCCTCTTGGGGTACCTACAAAATCATCACAACACGACGGTCGGAGACAAAACCCAGCCACAGACCATATGGTCCTCTGCTTTCATATGGACAAAAATCAGCTCAACTTATGTGAGCTTCCATTCCAGATATAATATGTCACCCAACAAAAAATCATCAATAGTTTAGCAAGTCTGTACAAACACAGAAAGAATGACAAATGTATTTTACAGATCATGGCATTGTTTTTACTATATGCACCATGGCAAATTTCTTTTCTTTTTGCAACATGGCAAATTTCTTTTGCACCGGGCCATGAAAATTATAGTCTATGCATCATGGAATTTATACTGTATGGATCATGGCATTTTTTTATCTATGGATCATGATCTATAGAACATTTTAGTCCATGTCATTTTCTGAAACATTTTTTTGCCATGGCAATTTTGAATCAATAGACATACTGTTAAGAAGGCAAAATAACATTATCATCCCAATTCATGGTTGAAGTTGAAGACCCTAAGCTTTAAAATGCCAAGTCTCACTTACGCACGTTAACTTATTTACCAATTCAGAACTATCACCAGAAAATAGTAAATCCACATTGACCACATAATATTATTTTGCAACCACTCAGTTTGTCCTTGACTAGGACACTTGAAGCACAAAACAACTAATGCAGAGCTAGGTCTACTTTGGTTCTGACAGATCACATCCTGGTGCATATGTGGGGTTTTTTACTTAGAAATACAAAACTTCTATTATTGTTTTTATTTTTAACCAGAGCCTAACCACCTCTACAGTTTACAAAGTAATTCAGATAATCACTAATCAGGCATGGACAATTATTTTAGCCATGATCCCTGAGGATTAGAGCCTCCACAAGTCATACAAAATTAGTGTTTCCACTTATGTGATGTGCATCCCAATTAGCCTTTTCATTTTCCATCTATTTCACAACATAAATTTTAAGGTTAATTGTCAAGCACTTCATGCACATACTGCTGTCATGCATTGTTGTCATAACACTTTAATCAATCAACACATATACTAATATAGGCTAATCTGACCATATATTTGACATACATCAACACAATTTGTATTATTGCAGCAAGAATTCACACAAATATGGCAGCAATAATTCACACAAACACAACAACAATATGGTATCTATCTCACATATGGAAGCAAGCACAAACAGGGATTTGTACATCAGAAAAGTAGATTTTTTACCTCACAGAGAGCTGCCAGGACAGAGCTTTGGCGAGGTAGGTGGTGCAGCTTGGATTAGCAGCAGCAGCAAGTTCCTGGAGTGAAGAGGCTCGTCAGGCGAAGGAGGAAGGGGGGATGGAGGCGTCCGCCGGTGGTGGCTGGCCGGTGCTCCTCTCCTCTTGTAGCTGCAGCGGCAGGAGAAGAGCCCCTGCCCGCGGAGTGGAGGGGATCTTCGCGCGGACGGGGATAGAGCTCAAGGCGGTCCGCGGACGGCGGCGCCTGGTCGTCGCGGCGGAGGAGGGCCTGTGGTCGCGGGGACGACGGTGGTCGCGGGGACGATGCGGTGTCGACGGGGACGACCTAGTCGGGTGAAGCAGCGCGAGGGGAGGGGAAGTGGGGAGGTGCGGAGGTGTGGAGCGGGCGCGGGGGAGACGGAGCGGGTGTGGAGCGGGCGCGGGGGTCGTTGGAGCGGGCCGGGGGTCGTCGGAGCGGGTGTGGCGGCGGGGGAGGGAAGGGGGATCTGGCGAGGGAGAGGGAAGGGGGGATCGGGCGAAGGGGTATCCAGCTAGACACTATAGCAATGGCGCAACACCCTCTGGTGTGCCATTAGTATTTTTTTCTGATAGCAATGGCGCACCCTCCTCTGGTGCGCCATTAGTAAATTTTTTTCATTATTTCTTGTTGCATCTAATAATTTGTTTTTTTATCAAATTTGTTATTTTCATGAGGACTAGAACAGAAGATATCATCAAATATCATCAAAAGTTTTTTTTGAAAATATCTTCAAAAAGTGGGGGAGGGGTGCGGGTGTCGGCGGCGGCGGTGGAGCGGGCCTGGGGAAGGTGCGGGGTGTCGGCGACAGCGGTGGAGCGGGGGAGGGTGCGGTGGGTCGGCGGCGGCGGTGGAGTGGGGGAGGGTGCGGGGGGTCGTCGGCGGCGGTGGAGCGGGGGAAAAAATATTGAATATGAAAAAATATCATCAAATTTGAAAAAATCTTCATGAATTCAAAAAGTGCCCATGAAATATTCATGATATCAAAAAGTGCCCGAGAAATGAAGACTACGATTTAAATACAATCGATCTTAGCTAGCTATCTGTTCACAATCTTCTTGCCCTTCTTTTTCTCAAATGGAGTTCTTCTGTGGAACGGACGTCCTTTAGGTAGGGTGGTCCTGCTTCTTCTTGTGGTGTGTGCTGCTACTTCATCGTCGTCGTCATGTTCGATCTTCGGGTCGCCGTACTTGTCGAAGTCTTGCTCATTGGCTACTCCATCCATTCCGATGATCTTCCTTTTGCCTCTCCTCACGACAACACGACTGGGCTTTGACGGGTCGGTAATGAAGAAGCATTGGTCCACTTGGGAAGCTAGTACCCATGGCTCATTTTTCGCGGTGACGTTTGTGCCCGCGGTCTTGGATTTGGCTTCGGGTATAACCATGGTGGTGAAATACCGGTCTTCTTTTAGGATGCTCTTGGCCCATCTGACACGGAACATCGGGACCTTCTCTCCAGCGTAGCTCAGCTCCCAGATCTCCTCGATCCTTCCGTAGTATCTGTCCTTGTCGTTGCCGGTGTAGGATTCCATCGTTACCCCGGAGTTCTGATAACCATCGCTCTTCATGTCCTTGTCCTCGGTGTAGAATGTGTAGCCGTTGATATCGTACGCCTCATAGGTCATCAGGTTGTGCTCGGCGCCCTGTGACAAGGCGAATATGAGTTGTTCTTCCGCGGAAGAATCCTCATGTAAAGGTATGACAGAAGCTTCTGCTTGAACCAACGCGTGAAACATGAGTTGTGCTCTTTGAGTATATCTCCGTCCGTCCTTTGTTGGCCTCGGTCATTGTACGTCTTCTCAATAAAGGTTTTGTGCTCTACCACCCAAGGATCGACCACGTCTATGTGTTGTAGAGCGACTAGGTTTGCTCTTTCAAAGTCGGCGAGTCGACCCTCGAAGTCGACATGCATTTCGCGGTGACCCTCATGGTGACCCCATCTAGCGAGCCTGCCGAGGTGCCTGTTGACGGGCAAACCAACGGATTTCTCGATGCCTAGATAATTCGTGCAGTAGGAGATGCACTATTCGGTCAGAAAGCCCCTGGCTATACTTCCCTCTGGACGTGACATGTTGCAAACGTATCCTTTGAGGACACCATTCATCCTTTCGAACGGCATCATGCTGTGCAGGAACGTCGGCCCGAGTTGGATGATATCCTCCACGATATGGACCAGTAGATGCACCATAACATCGAAGAATGCGGGCGGGAAGTACATCTCAAGCTCGCATAGTATCACCACGATCTCTTCTTGTAGCCTTCTGAGTTGCCTCACGCCAATCGACTTTCGAGAGATGACGTCGAAAAAGTTGCATAGGCCAAATAGCGTTTCACGGACGTGCGCGTCCATGATCCCACGGATTGCAACTGGAAGTATCTGCGTCATCAGCACGTGACAGTCGTGATACTTCATCCTGCTGAACTTCTGCTTCGCTGGGTCTAGGTATCTTCTTATCTTCCCCGCGCAACCGTAAGGAAGTTTTACTCCTAGGAGGCAGGTGAAAAACTGCTCGATCTCCTCCTGACTTAGAGTGAAGCACGCGGGTGGGTAGTCATTTCCAGTCTTCTTGGCCTTTTTGCCTTTGCGACGACTTTCTGTGTCCTGCTTCGCCTCATCATCATCATCATCATCATCGTCATCATCATTAGCGTGAAGCTCCTGCCTGATGCCCATTGATTTCAAGTCCGCCCTTGCTTTCGGCCCATCTTTGGTCCTGTCTGGCATGTTGAGCAGGTGTCGGTGTCAAAACCGGCGGATCTCGGGTAGGGGGTCCCGAACTGTGCGTCAAGGTCGGATGGTAACAGGAGACAAGGGACACTTTATTTTACCCAGGTTCGGGCCCTCTCGACGGAGGTAAAACCCTACTCCTGCTAGATTAGTATTGATGACATGGGTAGTACAAGAGTAGATCTACCACGAGATCAAGGAGGCTAAACCCTAGAAGCTAGCCTATGGTATGATTGTGTATGATGATGGTTGTCCTACGGACTACAACCCTCCGGTTTATATAGACACCGGATAGGGTTAGGGTTACACAGAGTCGGTTACATTGGTAGGAGATCTTGAATATCCGCACGCCTAGCTTGCCTTCCACGCCAAGAAAAGATCCTTCCGGACACGGGACGAAGTCTTCAATCTTGTATCTTCATAGTCCTGGAGTCCGGCTGAAGGTATAGTCCGGCTATCCGAACACCCCCTAATCCAGGACTCCCTCAGTAGCCCCCGAACCAGGCTTCAATGACGACGAGTCCGGCGCGCAAATTGTCTTCGGCATTGCAAGGCGGGTTCCTCCTCCGAATCCTGTGTACGTGTACGAATAATGTCCGATTCTTGTAATGTAGCGCTCCTCGGCTTCTGTTCCCAATAATGACCGTCTTCCACGTGTTGAACGAATGAGAAAAGCCCGGGGTGTTTTTACATCCACACCCTTAGTCGTATGAACAAGCCGCCTATTTAATGGGATGGGGATTTAGATCCAAACCACATCTTCTCCTCCTTGTGAGTTATCATCAGAGCGTCTCCAGCAAAGGTCCATTCCAACATGGCCAGCCGTCACAGATCCTCCCCTCGCCCCTCCGGCCCTAAACCCGGAGACTGGGAGAGTTGCACCATCCCGCACAGCGAGTTAGTGTCGCTGCAAGCCGAGGGATTTCTCCCTCAAGCATACATGGTCCTGGTCCGAGCCGGACTCGCCACCTATATTGGCGGAAAGCAAGCGGAGAGCACCCCCAACCCTTCTAAAGGAGAGCGGGTGTGCCTCGTCCCTTATCTATTAAGGGGACCGGGATTTCCAATTCATCCATTCCTCTGCGGGCTCCTGGAGTTCTACAGCCTCCAGTTGCACAATCTCACGCCCGGCTTTGTAGTACATATTGCGGGCTTCGTTGCCCTTTGCGAGCTATTTCTAGGCGTCGAGGCTCATTTCGCGTTGTGGAAGAGGTTGTTCTGCTTGGTACCCCGTTCTCAAGAGGGGTCCATATATCAAGTGGGCAGAGCCGAAGTATGGCGCATCGCCGGGACCGGATACTTATCCGGAACCCCAAAAAAGGCGTCCGAGGACTGGCCTTCAGAATGGTTTTACATAGATGACGTCCCGCTGCTGGACCCTATCCGGGTCGGTCTCCCTGAGTTCAACAGTGCTCCCTTGAAGAAACGCTTGAGCTGGCGTCCGCGGAGCTCTCAGAGAGAAAGCGACAGAGACATCCTTTACCTGATGGGTCGGATAAGACTGTTGGCTCATTCCGGGCTAACCATGATTGGAGTCATGGCCGCATGCATTATGCGGGGGGTGCAGCCGCTTCAATACAGAGGCCACCCCATGTGGGATTTTAACGGGGAGGATGACGCCACCCGTTACGGCCGTAAGGGGCCAGGCTCAGCTACCGCTCTAGTAAAGATTTTAACATCTTTGTACAAGGGAGAAAAGGAGGACTTCCTCCGCGTCAACCCGCGGGCCGGATTCACTATGTACGAACCTCCAAGTTGGGTAAGTGAACAATTGTGCTTGCCCGTTTGTCTAACACTCCCATGATTAGATGTATAGTCTGACGACTTCAATGCAGGAACTACGACAAGAAGTGAAGGATATCGATAGCCGCCCTCCACAGCCCGAGGACCCAGAACGGTCTCTCAATCCGGACTCCAAAGAGGATCCGGACATAGCGGTGGAGCTTATCGACGGGGTGTTCCATCAGTTAAGCAAGGACAATACCTTGGTAGCCATTACGGCTGATTACCCCGGGTTAATCCCGGCCTCCCAGGTGACAGAAACCGGAGTGTTTTATTCCCTCAAGAGAGATTCCATTCTCACATATTCCAGCGTTTCAAACGACAACCGTATTTTGCAGGGGAGATTTCCGAGGCGGGAGACCGAACCTGCGGCGACTAGCCAACGAGGGGTCGCAGGGCCCCGTGGGGCAAAAAGAAATGAAGTCCGGACTGAGATTCCGGCACAAAGGTATAACACGTCCTCTATTTCCCTGGTGTTATTCTGTCAAGGCATGTTAACATCCGCGCTATTTCCAGGACGAAGAGGCCTCGCCGGACTATATCCGGAGAGGCTGTCAACCGCGCCTCCACCAGCCATGCTCCAACGTCTGGTCCGGAAGCGGGGACGAGCACCAGGCGCGCACCGGACGCTCCTCCAACAGAGGATGCAGACCAGCTATCTGCCACAAATTCAGAAGTGGAGAGCGCCATGAACCACAGGCGTCACCGGACAGTTCTACACGACGCTTGTTTCTCCCGAGAGGCTTTAGATGCCTTTAATTCGGGAGATGCGTACCTTCGTGCCGCTCAAGATGGTTTAGCCAGAGCCATGGAGCAGTATGTGAAAGACATACGGGTGAGAAAATTTTGGTTAAATATATATATACCAGTAGCCCCCCAGACTTGAAACAGTTAAAGTAACTGATTTAAGGATCATATAACATGCAGGTTCTTATAGAGAAGAACACCGTGCTGTCCCAGGAGCTGGAAAAGTGCAAGGCCCAACTAGAGGCCGCACTAGCCGCAACAGGGGAGCCCAAAGGGACCCCCCTCAGGTAAGATACACTTCAAAAGATTAGTATTTGTGCGGCTTGTGTGCCAATCTGACAATTAATGTTGCAGATGGCGTCGGACTTGATCCGGAGAAGCAACACCTCTTACGCCAGTGAAAGGCCGGTGAGAGTACGTTGACAAGGGTGAGGCGAGAAAAGAATGATCTTCAGGATGCCGACACCAAGCTGGATGTTGAACTGAAGGACGTTCGTGGCCAGCTGTCGAACTCCACAAAGGAGAATCAGCGGCTTCGACGCAGCATATTTATTAAGTGCTTGAACGAACTTTTAAAAAATGAGTTCGGCGAGGAAGTCGAACAACAGAGTATTGTCTGTAGGTATGCTCACAGGTCGTCCTGCAGAGGAGATGCCCGGTTCTACGGGTGACCTTCTCCCCGAACTCCTGCAACTGCACGAGCGAATTTGGCAGGCGATGCAAGGCATTGCCCAAGCCTTATGGCCTGCCCACTCCACGCCCGAGGGCCTTGGAGAGCTTGCGGAGAAGCTGAAGGGAGCTCGGCGGCGCTTCCGGTTGTGGAAGATATCTGCCTGCCGACAAGGCGCTAGGGAGGCCTGGGCCATGGTGAAGACCCGCTTTACGAAGTCTGACCCCAATCACATGGCCGAGGTCGGACCGGTGGGGCCTGACGGGAAGGAGATCCCTGTGAGCTTAGTGTATGGCCAGGTAGAATTGGCCGCAAAGTATTCCCAGCAGGACTGTAAATTAGACAGCCTGTTAGATGGTATAGAGGAGGAATACGATCAGTCAAGATGACTGTGTAATTTATAATTGACATGTGTAATGCCTTCTAGCCGGATTGTAGATCTTTTGTCGTTGCCGACCTTTTCGTTTCGACCTCGGGACCTGACGGTCCGGAGTGTGTCCTAATACCATAACGATTATATAAGAACCGGCGTATGCATGGAGACCAGGTGTAGGGGTCATTAGTGCTTTATCAGATAAGTGCCCAACTAGTTATGTTATATTACATGGTTAGTAAGAAACATCTTCCAGAGAGAATAGTTCCGTTAAGGGTTCCTTTCGCTGGGGTGGCGTGCCCTGAAGTGCATGTCCGGACTGCAAATGCAGGAAAACATCTGGGGCATGTATAAGTAAAAAAGGTTCATCTTTAGTTCACCGACCGAATATTCCCTTAAGAACGCTAGCTTTCGGCTTCACCCAGTCTGAGGTACACATCCGGCTTATCCGGCAGTAGCAATCGCAGAGGTGCTCCCTTTACCGCCTAGCCGAACAATCGGGAACGTACGGGTAAGCACAGGAGCCAGGCAACCCAGCTTGGCCAAAACTTAAGTCATATCGATGCATATACTGGTGAAGAAAAGGTGCATGTGGAAGTCTGACGCATGCGTTGGGTGTGAAACCCATATAAACAAGCTTATGTTAAAGAAGCCCCCAGGTTTAAGGAGCGCGGGTAGCGCGTCACATACTGATCCTTTAAGGGCTATAAAAGGAAAGAGTAGGAGGATACAAAATAAAAACAAAAAATATATATGTAAAAATGGACAGAGGAAGGAGACAAACACAGAGTCCGGCGCTAGGCATAGAATCTTCGGAGACGTGCGGCGTTCCATGGGTTCGGCTCGAGTCGGTTATCCGACGCATCTCGCAGGCGGTACGCTCCACCGGTCAGGACTTGGTCAATTATGAATGGACCTTCCCATTTGGGCTTGAGTTTGTCCTTTTCTTATCCGGCAGGCGTAGAACTAGTTCACCAACGTTGTAATTTTTGGCCCGTACTTCTCTGCTTTGATATCTTCGAGCTTGCTGTTGATAAAATACGGAACGGGCTTTAGCCACGTCGCGCTCCTCCTCTAAGACGTCCAGGTTGTCCTGCTGATCAAGCTCGGCTTCTCTTTCTTCGTACATGCGCACTCGAGGTGAGTCGTGAATTATGTCGCAGGGTAGAACTGCCTCAGCGCCATACACCATAAAGAATGGTGCGAATCCGGTGGTACGATTTGGCGTGGTTCGCAGCCCCCAGAGTACGGAGTCGAGCTCCTCTACCCAGTGCGTATTAGATTCCTTGAGGGACTGCACTAGTCTGGGTTTGATGCCGCTCATGATGAGACCATTTGCACGTTCGACCTGACCGTTAGTTTGTGGGTGATAGACAGAAGCATAATCGAGCTTAATGCCCATGTTTTTGCACCACAGCTTTACTTCGTCAGAGGTGAAGTTTGTGCCGTTATCGGTGATAATGCTATGGGGGACACCGTAATGGTGTACGACCCAGGATATGAAGTCTATCACAGGTCCGGATTCGGCCGTCTTGACAGGCTTGGCTTCCATCCATTTGGTGAATTTATCCACCATGACCAATAAGTATTTTTTCTTGTGGGTTCCGCCTTTAAGGGGTCCTACCATATCAAGCCCCCAGACCGCAAAAGGCCAAGTGATGGGGATAGTTCGGAGGGTGTTGGGTGGCATATGGCTTTGGTTGGCAAAGAGCTGGCAACCGACGCATCGTTTGACTAGGTCATGAGCGTCTGCCCGGGCCGTCGGCCAATAGAAGCCCGTACGGAGAGCCTTGCTTACAAGGGACCGAGCTGCGGCGTGGTGGCCACCGAGTCCGGCATGAATTTCAGCCAACAGACTCCGCCCTTCCTCTTCGGAGATACATCTTTGAAGGACTCCTGTAGTGCTTTTCTTATATAGCTCTCCCTCGTGGACTTTATAGGCTTTATATCGCCGCACTATGCAGCATGCCTCATTTTGGTCCTCAGGGAGTTCCTGCCTAGTAAGGTAGGCTAGGAATGGTTCTGTCCACGGGGCGATGACCGCCATTATTACGTGGGCTGAAGGTGTGATTTTGGTGGCGGGGCCTCCGATTATGTCGGATTGTTCGGCGTTGGGTTGTGCGGTTGTGTCCGGACTGTTATCCGAGGGTTCCCCCTCCCATGCTACAGATGGTTTGAATAATCTTTCTAAGAAGATGTTGGGGGGGGGACTGCATCTTGTTTTGCTCCGATGCATGCCAGGACGTCCGCTGCCTGATTATTTTCTCGGGCTATATGGTGAAACTCCAGTCCCTCGAACCGAACTTACATTTTTAGTACGGCATTGCGATAAGCTGCCATTTTTGGGTCTTTGGCGTCGAAGTCGCCATTTATTTGGGATATCGCGAGGTTTGAGTCCCCGCGTACTTCCAGGCGTTGAATGCCCATGGATACTGCCATCCGGAGACCATGTAGAAGGGCCCCATATTCGGCTGCATTGTTGGAGTCCGTGTACATAATTTGGATTACATATTGGACTGTGTCTCCTGTAGGGGACGTCAAAACGACGCCAGCCCCCAGTCCGGCCAACATTTTGGAGCCGTCGAAATGCATGATCCAATTTGAGTATGTGCCGTACTCTTTAGGCAGTTCGGCCTCTGTCCATTCGGCGACGAAGTCGGCTAGGACTTGCGATTTAATGGCTCGCCGTGGTTTGTAGGTTATGTCAAACGGGAGGAGCTCTATGGCCCATTTCTCTATCCGGCCCGTTGCATCGCGGTTGTTGATAATATCGTTGAGTGGTACTTCCGAGGCTACTGTTGTAGAACACTCTTGAAAGTAGTGTCGTAGCTTCCGGGATGCCATGAACACCGTGTATGCGATCTTTTGGTAATGCGGGTACCGTGATTTGCATGGTGTGAGGACAGTGGACACGTAGTAAACTGGCCTTTGAAGGGGGAGTTTGTGTCCGTCCGTTATTCGTTCGACGACGAGTACTGCGCTAACAACTTGATGAGTTGCGGCAATGTACAACAGCATGGGTTCGCCAGTGTTTGGCGCGGCCAAGACGGGGTTTGTTGCCAAGATGGCCTTTATTTCCTCGAGTCCGGCCGTGGCAGCGTCCGTCCACTCGAAGTGTTCGGTGCGCCTAGGAAGGCGGTAAAGGGGCAATGCCTTTTCTCCCAAGCGGGAGATAAAGCGGCTTAAAGCCGCCACGCATCCGGTGAGTTTCTGTATTTGTTTGAGGTCTTTTGGGACATCCAATTGTGACAAAGCTCGGATTTTAGCTGGATTTGCTTCAATTCCTCTACCGGATATAATGAAGCCCAGGAGCTTTCCGGCTGGAATGCCGAAAACACATTTTTCCGGATTGAGCTTGATGTCGTATTTTCGGAGGTTGTCGAATGTAAGCCTCAAGTAGTCTACTAGAGATTTGACATGTCTTGATTTAACGACCACATCATCTACATATGCCTCCATTGTTTTGCCGATCTGGTTTGCCAGACATGTTTGAATCATGCGCTGATATGTTGCGTCGGCGTTTTTTAGCCCAAAGGGCATTATGTTGAAGCAGAATGGGCCGTATGGTGTGATGAATGCTGTTGTAATGCCCTCGATGCGGCTATATCTCCCACGTTTCGAAGCATGACTTAGAGGCGTAACCGCATTGAAAGCAATGTCGCAAGTGAGGTAATCTTCACACAACCCATGTAATTCATAAGGGAAAGAGATACATAGTTGGCTTACAATCGCCACTTCACACAGTACATAAATAAACATCCATCATTCAGATTACACTCAAGGTCCGACTACGGAACCAAAATAAAAGAAGAATACCCCAAATGCTACACAGATCCCCGATCGTCCCGACTGGGCTCCACTACTGATCAACTGAAACGAAACAACACACTGAACAAGATCTTCATCGAGCTCCTCCTTGAGCTCGGGTGCGTCATGTGCACGGTTTTATCGGCACCTACAAACTGGTTTTGGAAGTATCTGTGAGTCACGGGGACTCATCAATCTCACACCCGCGAGATCAAGACTATATTTAAGCTTAAAGGTAGGGCAGGGTAGTGAGGTGGAGCTGCAGCAAGCGACTAGCATATATGGTGTCTAACATACGCAAAGGAGAGCGAGAAGAGAAGGCAAAAGCACGGTCGAACAACTATGATCAAGAAGTGATCCTGAAACTACTTACGTCAAGCATAACTCCAACACTGTGTTCACTTCCCGGACTCCGCCGAGAAGAGACCATCACGGTTACACACGCGGTTGATGTATTTTATTTGAGATCAACTTCGGGTTTTCTACAACCGGACATTAACAATTTCCCATCTGCCACATAACCGCGGGCACGGCTTTCGAAAGTTCAAACCCTGCAGGGGTGTCCCAACTTAGCCCATTATAAGCTCTCGCGATCAACGAAGGATATTCCTTCTCCCCGGGAAGACCCGATCAGTCTCGGAATCCCGGCTACAAGACATTTCGACAGTAATAAAACAAGTCCAGCAAAGCCGCCCGGATGTGCCGACAAATCCTGATAGGAGCTGCACATATCTCGGTCTCAGGGCACACCGGATTGTCCAAACTTCCGGTAGGCCAGTCCAGAGTTGCCCCTGGTGACCACTAGCGGCTGACGGTTTGGACCAGCACTCACGACGAGCACTGGCCCGGGGGGTAAAATAAGATGACCCTCGAGAGCGCGACTCCCAAGGGAAAAAGGGCTAGGTGAGGCAAATGTAAAACCAATGTTGGGCCTTGCTGGAAGAGTCTTATTCAAAGCGAACTGTCAAGGGGGTCCCATAAATCACCCGACCGCGTTAGGGACACAAAATCCAGGAACATAACACCGATATGATGGAAACTAGGGCGGCAAGAGTGGAACAAAACACCAGGCATAAGGCCGAGCCTTCCACCCTTTACCAAGTATATAGATGCATTAATAATATATGAGATATTATGATATCCTAACAAGTAAACATGTTCCAACAAGGAACAACATCTTCATGTTCCAACAAGGAACAAATTTCATCTTCACCTGCAACTAACAACGCTATAAGAGGGGCTGAGCAAAGCGGTAACATAGCCAAACAACGGTTTGCTAGGACAAGGTGGGTTAGAGGCTTGGTTTAACAATATGGGAGGCATGATAAGAAAGTGGTAGGTATCGCAGCATAGGCATAGCAAAAGAGAGCGAGCAACTAGCAAGCAAAGATAGAAGTGATTTCAAGGGTATGGTCATCTTGCCTGAGATCCCACAAGGAAGAAGAACGAGTCCATGAAGAAGACAAACGGACGAAGTCGAATGGATCCTCACAACTCCGGAACGAAACCGAAGCTAACGAGAGAAGCAACCCGGAAAGAAACAAACAACATAGTAAACAACCATCACATAAACATGGCATGATGCACAATCAAGTATGATGCATGTCCGGTTTAATGAGGCATGGCATGGCAAACTGCAACAAACAACACTACAGTTAAGTGGAGCTCAATATGCAACGAGTTGCATATTGACAAAACACCACATCAATTATTTAGTTCTCTCTCGTTATGTACCCAACAATGTTAAATGTTGATTAACATGGCAAGAGGTGAAGAATATGAAAACTATCTATCTAGGCAAGTTTAAATGAGGCCGGAACAACAAACAACAATTCCGGAAAATCCCCATGTGCAAATTTTAGAGTTGGTACTGTTCTGTCTAAAACTATATTTTATTGTTTTTAAACAGGAAAATAAAGTGCAACATGTTAATCTATGCATTTTTCTACCCCATTTACATATATAACTTATTTAAATCCGAGCTACGGTTATTTAGGTATGAAATAAATCATTTTAACATGGCATAGGAGCAAATTTAACCAAACAGCATTTTAAACATTTTAAACATGGGTGAAAGTTGCAAATTATTAATCTACACAAAATTCTGAGCAAGTTTCATATATAAAACATTTTAATATGATGCACCGTTGATGAGTTATTAAATGTATGAAGTTTAGGGGCTATTCTGAAAAACTGTAATCTCCTGGAAATTAGATAAATTCGCAGATCCTAAAAAAAACTACACGGGCCGGATCTGGACTAGGACCGAATAGAGCAGGCACTGAGGCAGCTCACCCATGGGCTTCGGCCCATTTGTGAGGACGGAGGCTGAGGTTGGCTGTCTTCGGCTGGGCCTTGCTGCAGGATGCGGCCCACGCGGGCACGAGGAGGCCGGCTCTTGGAGAAAGAAAACTGGGCCTTCGCAGCGGCCTCGCGAGGCGATGGGCGAACACGCAGTCAACACGGCTGAGACAAGCGGGCAAGGCAAGGGAGCGGATCCTGGCGGCGGCGCGACGAACGGAGGTCGATGGAGATGGTTCCAGCGATGGCGATGCGGTTGGTGTGGCCCTGGCTGCAGGGACTTGGCAGCAGGAATGACTGGATCCGGGCGAGGGCGTCGGGGACGGATGGATCTTGCCGGAGACGAGGACATGGCAGGGGAACGGCGAGGCGGTGGCTGCCCCTGGGATCGAGCCGAGGAGGGAGAGGAGGCACGGCCTCGGGCGTCTGGTAAACAGCAAAGACGACAGCAGCAGAGGAGGTGGAGACGCGCTGGCGTGGGGAGGCTCGGGGCTGGGTTGTTGCTGCGGGCTCGAGGAGAAACAGAGGAGGCCGCGAGACGAGGTGACTCTGGTCGCCGGTGGAGCTTGCTCCGGCGGCACGGGCAATGGAGGCCAAGGGAGGTGAGGCGGTGGTGGCCTTGCGGGTGGCTGCTGGTCGGATGGATGGATCGACGGAGAGCAGTGGCTTGGCGCGGAAGGAGATGGGCAGGTGGGTGGATCGGGGGATCCCGAGGAAGACAGTGGTGGCGCTAGGGTAGGATCCCTAGAAATTAGGTGGTCTGTCTAGATTTAGGTTAGGGGTCTATATAAAGCAAGTGGATTTTTGGATAGGGGCATTAGGTCCCTCGATTAAAATTAAACGGTCGAGATAAATAGGCTGGGGAATCCAAAAAAAACCGGAGATGTTTTGTAGACGTTAGGGGATGATCCGGACACAACGGTAGCGACAGTCCGGTTCGGGTCCGGGACAACTTTCGGACGCGCGCGCAAGGAGGTCCGCGGGCTGACGAGAGAGGTTAGGTTGGGTCTGGCGGTTTGTGAAGAGCGGGTTGGTCTGAGAGAAGAGGGGAGAGATGCAGCCCGGCATAGTTTCCGGAGACCGAAAACATCCGACGTTAGACCGTCTATAATGCCGCTATATTTATTAGTTGGGCCATCAAACGGACTCCGAATGCGATGAAACTTGGCAGGCGGTCTACTGACACCAAAACGACACCGCACGCCAACTTTCATCCCATTCCGAGAACATTTTCCGGCCACTTATAAAATACTATTTCGGACCTGCCGCGGGCGCGTGCAAGTGTGGTTGGTCTCAGAACGGACAAGGGAGAGAACTCGGAGAACCCGGGCGGATGCAAGTTTCGAAAACATGATGATGCAATGCAGATGATGACATGGCAAGATGCGACACGCAAGCAAATGACAAAGCAACAACAGCGAATAACGGGAGGACAACTGGCACATCGGTCTCGGGGCGTTACAACACTCCACCACTACGAGAGGATCTCGTCCCGAGATCTAAGAATGGCACCGGAGAGAAACGGAAGGGGAAGAGGTAAAACAGAGTTGCTTCTTCAATGAACCTTGAGAGGTTAAACAAATTAAAGAAGAATACAGTGGAGATGAACGAGATTGCAAACACTCTGTTAGCAAAGGGGAACAAGGAACATTATGAGAACCTTGTAGGTTGAAAGACATGGAAATAAGAGCTTCACGAACGAAAAGAATATGACCACACCGGTAGAAAAGAGAAACAAGGAACACCATGTGAACCTTGGAGTTTGCAAAGCTATGAATGACGAGAACAATGGACGAGAAGTACATGCAAGCACTCCGGTTGAAACGAGATGTACAAGGAACGATAATGATCAATTACGATAACGCTCCGGTTGGAAAATGGAAGGGATCGAATATGAGCTTGGCAAAATGAACGCACTTGGATGAGACTCCGGTTAAAAGAGGAACGATAGACACAACACTCCGGTTAAATCGATAAGCAGAGAAAAAGGACATGATCTTCACGATTCGAGATGATGATTGAAAAGAGCAACCTCACAACGCTCCCGGAAGAAGGAATAGAAGATAGATCGATGGGATAAGGGACGAAGAAGAAACTGACAACTTCTGCCACAAATGAGCTTGTAAAAGCATCTTTAGGAGAAGGGTCGAACGGAGTTGTTGGAAAAGCAACAACAACAAAAGAGTAGGCTTGATGTGGGCTTATGGAGAACTTCTCAAAACTATGAGGTGAGCTTCTGCCACCAACGGAAACAAACGATTTGATTGATATCCACAAGGAGACGAGAAACTTATTTCACCGGTAGGATAAATGAAGAACTTGGGTTATTTATAAGCACCATAAATAGCAACAATCCTTAGGGAAAGCATAAGGTGAAATATAACCCAAGACAACTCCAAAGAAGCGATTGATAGGTTTGAATATCCCATTCCTTACAACTTGTGAATCATGAAACATGAATGAAATTGTCAAGAATGACATAACACCATCTCAAAAGATAAGGTAGAAAGAATTGCACTTCGAAATGCAAGATGAAGAATGCTTGAACTCCACAAAACAAAACATGTGTTGACACCATGTTTATTTTTAGAGTAACGCTTGGCTGATCTTAACTTCAAGAGAAAACTTGAAGAACAATTGAAGAATCAAAAGAATCCTTGATGAACCATCTATGTAGAGCCTCCATGAAGAACTCCGGTAAACAAAAGGATGATAGAAAGAAAGAGAAGTTGAAAACACAAGGTGAAGCCTGGCAATGATTTAGATGGATCTCCGTGGTGATATAATTGCGAGAGCTTGGAACTCCGAGGAAGACAAGATGAAACAATTGCAATCAAGAATTTTGATGAACCTCCGGAATAAGGAATTAAATCACCTTGAGGAAAACAAGAATAAGATTTATTGTATGTTTATCCTTCATCAAATTAAATTGATGACAAGCAATGGATTTGGCATACTACTTATTCTCGTAGAAAGGATTAAGATAGATATGGCGCAAGCTTGGGAAAGCTCTTCAACGAACCACCGGTAGGAATTGGAAAGAACGAATGAATCTATATGATAACGAAGGAAGAGAACTCTTGAACGAACCACCGTAAGAACTGGAAAATAATTGAAGAAAAGAGGACGAAACACCGTAAGAATTAAAGAACGAGCGAAGATACTCGATGGAATTTAGATACATGAGAATGAATAGATCATGAGGTGACTAGAGAATACTTGAATGATGCACCGGTAAGATTTGGAGAACGAGAGCTGCAAGCTTGAATGAATAATTCTGAGATGATGGCCTACGGAGGAAAAAAATGGGAACAACTCATGAAATGCTCCGGATGGGTAAAAAGAATTCTCATAATCAAAACAATTATGAGAGGATGGCATAAAGCTAGCACCAAGAAACTTTGGGATAACGGGTAAGGATTTAAGAGGAACTCCTCTTCGGTCTTCAAATGTTGAGAATGACGATGAGAAACACCACCATGAATTGTTGAGGCACTCCGGAATGACAATTAGAAAGATTGACGAACGATGAAAAGAATTTGAAAGATCTTGGAGAAAGACATTTGACTGATGATAATTCATTCTTACGTCAAACTTTGCAATGAATTTGGGAATAGCTCCAAGAAAATTAGAAGAGTCAGGTAAGATCCTGGGAAAAAACCTGTGGGTTAGGGCCCACTCAAAAGGAAACACCGTTGAACGATTGCTTGAAAAGAGAGATTGCACCGGTTGAATTAAATGGCTTGAATGAGATAACAATCTCGAAATACCTTGAACGAATTAGAAATGAAAACACGAATCTCCTGAGATATCTTCAGCACACTGGAACAAATATAAAGCGAGAGGTGAATGATTAAGAGATACACCGGCATGAGAAAAATATTTGAAATAAGGAAAGGAATGTGACCAACATTGAAGGCTTGAATTTAGTCCACAGGAGAAGAAAAGAATGAAGAATGATAAACTTGAAACTCCTGACCATCTTCATGATAATCGCTGGATAAGAACATTGAAGGAAAAAAATGGAGAGACTTCTCATCAATAGAAAGGATACTTGATCAGGGATATATGAGTCCTTGACGAAAAGGGTTGGAGGGCGGGAAAAACAAAGGCAACTTGGAATGGTTGAAACAAACACCGTTGAGTAAAAACTGAGGGATGATCTTGCGAATGTTGCAATGATCGGATTTACTTGGAGAGAAGCACACCGGTTGGAAAGGATTGAAAAGACAACCTTTATGAACAAGAAGGATTAGCATCCACATAGAAATATGAGAACACCGCTTAGAAAAGGTATGGAATCAACATTTGGCATTGAAGCAACTCGAATACCACAAAACAAAACAAAAACAAATGATTTGGCTTGCAGAATAAGCCGGAACAAATACACATGATAGAGATTTACCCAATCCCATATCATGCATCTGTCGGAAAGATATTCTAGGAGCTACTTGAATTCCCACCTATAAACTCCCGAAACTTTCTGGTTATGCAATCAGGTGTTGGGGATAGAGGGAACACAAAATATATCACCCAAACTAACAATACCTAGATCCAGCTGTATCCATCCTTCAACACATAACCAAGAAACCTTCGGAAATCGTTTACCTCAACCTTCGAAAAGCATCCGTTATACGAGTTATGGCAATACTCCCGCACTCGCCTCAGTACTGGGCTATCAGGGTTATCTCACCAACAACTGTACAAAAGAGATTTTCGATGTCGGCGTACTAAACTCAGGTATTCCAGAACTATAACGATAAAATTATGACGACAACACCTCGGAGCTCAACTCCCCGGGACACCTCCACTAAACCCCTGCTGACAGGAGGCACCAAGACAATGTTGTCATCACAAAACCATCGGAACGATTCTAAGATACCCGCGTGATCCTAAAAAAATTTAGTGAAACTTGAGAAGAGAAGAGTCAAAACTCTACGTCAGGATGCCTTACCAGAGCGATGAGGAGACTGGGAAGTAAAAAGAATTCCTAAACTCTCCGATATATATAACCCTAAGACTCAAAACATTTTTCTAGACACAACTCACCCGCTAGAAACGATCAATCAGTGGGGGCTCCTAAGATCGGGGAAGGCTCTGATTACCAACTTGTAACGCCCTCGATGCGGCTATATCTCCCACGTGTCGAAGCACGACTTAGAGGCATAACCGCATTGAAAGCAATGTCGCAAGTGAGGTAATCTTCACACAACCCATGTAATTCATAAGGGAAAGAGATACATAGTTGGCTTACAATCGCCACTTCACACAGTACATAAATAAACATCCATCATTCAGATTACACTCAAGGTCCGACTACGGAACCAAAATAAAAGAAGAATACCCCAAATGCTACACAGATCCCCGATCGTCCCGACTGGGCTCCACTACTGATCAACTGAAACGAAACAACACACTGAACAAGATATTCATCGAGCTCCTCCTTGAGCTCGGGTGCGTCATCTGCACGGTTTTATCGGCACCTGCAAACTGGTTTTGGAAGTATCTGTGAGTCACGGGGACTCAGCAATCTCACACCCGCGAGATCAAGACTATTTAAGCTTAAAGGTAGGGCAGGGTAGTGAGGTGGAGCTGCAGCAAGCGACTAGCATATATGGTGTCTAACATACGCAAAGGAGAGCGAGAAGAGAAGGCAAAAGCACGGTCGAACAACTATGATCAAGACGTGATCCTGAAACTACTTACGTCAAGCATAACTCCAACACCGTGTTCACTTCCCGGACTCCGCTGAGAAGAGACCATCATGGTTACACACGCGGTTGATGTATTTTATTTGAGATCAACTTCGGGTTTTCTACAACCGGACATTAACAAATTCCCATCTGCCACATAACCGCGGGCACGGCTTTCGAAAGTTCAAACCCTGCAGGGGTGTCCCAACTTAGCCCATTATAAGCTCTCGCGATCAACGAAGGATATTCCTTCTCCCAGGGAAGACCCGATCAGTCTCGGAATCCCGGCTACAAGACATTTCGACAGTAATAAAACAAGTCCAGCAAAGCCGCCCGGATGTGCCGACAAATCCTGATAGGAGCTGCACATATCTCGGTCTCAGGGCACACCGGATTGTCCAAACTTCCGGTAGGCCAGTCCAGAGTTGCCCCTGGTGACCACCGGCGGCTGACGGTTTGGACCAGCACTCACGACGAGCACTGGCCCGGGGGGTAAAATAAGATGACCCTCGAGAGCGCAACTCCCAAGGGAAAAAGGGCTAGGTGAGGCAAATGTAAAACCAATGTTGGGCCTTGCTGGAAGAGTCTTATTCAGAGCGAACTGTCAAGGGGGTCCCATAAATCACCCGACCGCGTTAGGGATGCAAAATCCGGGAACATAACACCGATATGACGGAAACTAGGGCGGCAAGAGTGGAACAAAACACCAGGCATAAGGCCGAGCCTTCCACCCTTTACCAAGTATATAGATGCATTAATAATATAAGAGATATTGTGATATCCTAACAAGTAAACATGTTCCAACAAGGAACAACATCTTCATGTTCCAACAAGGAACAAACTTCATCTTCACCTGCAACTAACAATGCTATAAGAGGGGCTGAGCAAAGTGGTAACATAGCCAAACAACGGTTTGCTAGGACAAGGTGGGTTAGAGGCTTGGTTTAACAATATGGGATGCATGATAAGCAAGTGGTAGGTATCGCAGCATAGGCATAGCAAAAGAGAGCGAGCAACTAGCAAGCAAAGATAGAAGTGATTTCAAGGGTATGGTCATCTTGCCTGAGATCCCGCAAGGAAGAAGAACGAGTCCATGAAGAAGACAAATGGACGAAGTCGAACGGATCCACACAACTCCGGAACGAAACCGAAGCTAACGAGAGAAGCAACCCGGAAAGAAACAAACAACATAGTAAACAACCATCACATAAACATGGCATGATGCACAATCAAGTATGATGCATGTCCGGTTTAATGAGGCATGGCATGGCAAACTGCAACAAACAACACTACAAGTTAAGTGGAGCTCAATATGCAACGAGTTGCATATTGACAAAACACCACATCAATTATTTAGTTCTCTCTCGTTATGTACCCAACAATGTTAAATGTTGATTAACATGGCAAGAGGTGAAGAATATGAAAACTATCTATCTAGGCAAGTTTAAATGAGGCCGGAACAACAAACAACAATTCCGGAAAATCCCCATGTGCAAATTTTAGAGTTGGTACTTTTCTGTCTAAAACCATATTTTATTGTTTTTAAACAGGAAAATAAAGTGCAACTTGTTAATCTATGCATTTTTCTACCCCATTTACGTATATAATTTATTTAAATCCGAGCTACGGTTATTTAGGTATGAAATAAATCATTTTAACATGGCATAGGAGCAAATTTAACCAAACAGCATTTTAAACATTTTAAACATGGGTGAAAGTTGCAAATTATTAATCTACACAAAATTCTGAGCAAGTTTCATATATAAAACATTTTAATATGATGCACCGTTGATGAGTTATTAAATGTATGAAGTTTAGGGGCTATTCTGAAAAACTGTAATCTCCTGGAAATTAGATAAATTCGCAGATCCTAAAAAAACTACACGGGCCGGATCTGGACCAGGACCGAATAGAGCAGGCACTGAGGCAGCTCACCCATGGGCTTCGGCCCATTTGTGAGGACGGAGGCTGAGGTTGGCTGTCTTCGGCTGGGCCTTGCTGCAGGATGCGGCCCACGCGGGCACGAGGAGGCCGGCTCTTGGAGAAAGAAAACTGGGCCTTCGCAGTGGCCTCGCAAGGCGATGGGCGAACACGCGGTCAATGCGGCTGAGACAAGCGGGCAAGGCAAGGGAGCGGATCCTGGCGGCGGCGCGACAAACGGAGGTCGATGGAGATGGTTCCAGCGATGGCGATGCGGTTGGTGTGGCCCTGGCTGCAGGGACTTGGCGGTGGGAATGACTGGATCCGGGTAAGGGCATCGGGGACGGATGGATCTTGCCGGAGACGAGGCCATGGCAGGGGAACGGCGAGGCGGTGGCTGCCCCTGGGATCGAGCCGAGGAGGGAGAGGAGGCACGGCCTCGGGCGTCTGGTATACACCGAAGACGACAATAGCAGAGGAGGTGGAGACGCGCTGGCGTGGGAAGGCTCAGGGTTGGGTTGTTGCTGCGGGCTCGAGGAGAAGCAGAGGAGGCCGCGAGACGAGGTGACTCTGGTCGCCGGTGGAGCTTGCTCCGGCGGCACGGGCAATGGAGGCCAAGGGAGGTGAGGCGATGGTGGCCTTGCGGGTGGCTGCTGGTCGGATGGATGGATCGACGGAGAGCAGTGGCTTGGCGCGGAAGGAGATGGGTAGGTGGGTGGATCGGGGGGATCCTGAGGAAGACAGTGGCGGCGCTAGGGTAGGATCCCTAGAAATTAGGTGGTCTGTCTAGATTTAGGTTAGGGGTCTATATAAAGCAAGTGGATTTTTGGATAGGGGCATTAGGTCCCTCGATTAAAATCAAACGGTCGAGATAAATAGGCTGGGGAGTCCAAAAATAAAAACGGAGATGTTTTGTAGACGTTAGGGGATGATCCGGACACAAAGGTAGCGACAGTCCGGTTCGGGTCCGGGACAACTTTCGGGCGCGCGCGCAAGGAGGTCCGCGGGCTGACGAGAGAGGTTAGGTTGGGTCTGGCGGATTGTGAAGAGCTGGTTGGTCTGAGAGAAGAGGGGAGAGATGCAGCCCGGCATAGTTTCCGGAGACCGAAAATGTCCGACGTTAGACCGGCTATAATGCCGCTATATTTATTCGTTGGGGCATCAAACGGACTCCGAATGCGATGAAACTTGGCAGGCGGTCTACTGACACCAAAACAACACTGCTCGCCAACTTTCATCCCATTCCGAGAACATTTTCCGGCCACTTATAAAATACTATTTCGGACCTGCCGCGGGCGCGTGCAAGTGTGGTTGGTCTCAGAACGGACAAGGGAGAGAACTCGGAGAACCCGGACGGATGCAAGTTTTGAAACATGATGATGCAATGCGGATGATGACATGGCAAGATGCTACACGCAAGCAAATGACAAAGCAACAACAGCGAATAATGGGAGGACAACTGGCACATCGGTCTCGGGGCGTTACAGCTGTTGCGGCTTGGTCTGATTCTGCCATCTTTATTTGATGGTAACCAGAGTATGCGTCGAGGAAGCACAACGAATCGTGTCCTGCAGTGGCATCGATGATTTGATCTATTCGAGGGAGGGGAAACGGATCCTTTGGGCAAGCCTTATTAAGGTCTTTGAAGTCGACACACAGGCGCCAGGATTTGTCCTTCTTTGGTACCATCACTAGGTTTGCTTGCCAGTCTGGATGTTTTATATCTCTAATGAATCCGGCCTCCAATAACTTGGCTAGCTCCTCTCCCATGGCCTGTCTCTTTGGTTCGGAGAAACGCCGAAGGGCTTGTTTGACCGGTTTGAATCCTTTCTGGATGTTTAAGCTGTGTTCGGCCAGCCTGCATGGGATTCCTGGCATATCTGAGGGGTGCCAAGCGAAAATGTCCCAGTTCTCTCGTAGGAACTCTCGCAGTGCGGCGTCTACATCAGGGTTCAGTCGTGCCCCGATGGAGGCTGTTTTATTGGGGTCCGTTGGGTGGACCTGGAATTTGACTATTTCGTCCGCTGGTTTGAAGGATGTGGATTTGGATCTCTTATCAAGTATCACATCATCCCTGTTAACCGTGGATCACAGCGCCATCAGTTCTTCGGCCGCTAAGGCTTCGGATAGTGCCTCGAGGGCCAATGGGGTTATCTTGTTTTCGGCGCGGAGTGCTATGTCCGGATCACTAGCGAGAGTGATAATTCCGTTTGGCCCAGGCATCTTAAGCTTCATGTACCCGTAATGGGGTATAGCTTGAAAAACTGTAAAAGCCTACCGTTCTAGTATAGCGTGGTATCCGCTTTTGAACGGGGCCACCTGGAATGTGATTTGTTTGGACCTGTAATTATTCGGCGTGCTGAATACCACATCTAGTGTGATCTTTCCGGTGCAGCGCGCTTCCTGACTGGGGATTATTCCTCTAAAGGTTGTGCTGCTTCGCTCAATGCGGTTCCAGTCTATTTCCATCTTTTGGAGGGTTTCCTCGTAAATGAGGTTCAATCCGCTGGCTCCGTCCATGAGTACCTTTGCAAGGCGACAACCGTCCACTATGGGAGTGAGGACCAATGCGGCTGGTGCTCTGGCTGTTCGAAATTTGGGTTCGTCACTCGCGTTGAAGGTGATAGCAGTATTACTCCATGGATTTATTGTAGCTACTTGGTAGACTTCGGGGAGGCTGCGGAGTGTTCTTTTTCGCATGTTATTTGATGCGAAAGTCTCAAAGACTGTGAGAACGGAACTGAAATTCCCGGGCTGGTTTCCTTTGACCTCTGGAATTAGGAGGTCCTCGCCAATTTTGGCCACCTGCCGGAGTATCCAACGTGCCCTAAGGCTGTGAGTTGGGGTGGCGTCCTCTGCAATATGAATCTTGCAGGGTCCATCTAGCCAGTTTTCCAGTATGGTTCCATGCCCCCTAGAGGGTTTTGATTTCTTGGTGTTTAGTCCGGGCGCCTCCCTGTGGTGCGCCCTCTTGATTCGAACGGGATTGCTATTCAAGGCTGGATTATCCCAAAATATAGTTTCGGTTTTCCAAGCACTTTCCATCGCACAGTATTTTTGTACTATGGACGCCAAGTCAGCAAAGCGTGTAATATCACGACGACTTACGGCGTTGAGTATTCCCTTGTCCGTGCAGTTACTGCAAAAGATTGAGATTGTGTCTCCCTCGCGGCAGTCCTTTATCCTGTTCATAAGCAGGAGGAATCTGGCCCAGTAATGATGTACTGTTTCTTCGGGCATCTGCCTGATTTGGGAAAGATCGTTTAAGATCGGGCAGGCGGGTGTCGTTGAATCTGAGACTTCACCCGGTTTGCTGTTCGGAAGCCGAAGAACTTCCGGATTCTGAGATCCGGAGTCTTGGATGTTATCCGATTTGCCTGATTTTAAGCTCAGGTCTTGGATTGTATCCTCCCCTCCGCGAGTATCCGGCATGGAGGGTTCAGGAATTCGGACGTAGCTAGTCCTTAAGATAGATGAAGGGTCGCCGCATTGTGTCTCCACCACAGCAACGTGATGGGTGACTTGGGGAGAGTTAATTTCCCTTAGATCGGGTTTAAGCCCAACCTGGTCATAATCTGTAGCGACCCCCAGGGCGGCGATGCGATCCAAGAGCTCGTTTACGGAAGAGAGCTCCATTGGATCCAGCTGCTCGGCAAGTTCCGAGCTGACGTGGAGGTTGCTCTCGATGACCCGAGAGGTCACCGTCGGCGCGACGGCCGAACAGGCGGTCATGAGAAAACCACCTAGCCGGAGGGTTTGGCCGATAGCCAAAGCTCCCTCAGTAATGGCGCTGTCTTTAAAGACGGGAAAAGGCATACTTCCTGATCGCGACGGCACAGAGGAACTCTCAATGAAAGCACCAATGTCGATGCCAAAACCGGCGGATCTCGGGTAGGGGGTCCCGAACTGTGCGTCAAGGTCGGATGGTAACAGGAGACAAGGGACACTTTATTTTACCCAGGTTCGGGCCCTCTCGACGGAGGTAAAACCCTACTCCTGCTAGATTAATATTGATGACATGGGTAGTACAAGAGTAGATCTACCACGAGATCAAGGAGGCTAAACCCTAGAAGCTAGCCTATGGTATGATTGTGTATGATGATGGTTGTCCTACGGACTACAACCCTCCGGTTTATATAGACACCGGATAGGGTTAGGGTTACACAGAGTCAGTTACATTGGTAGGCGATCTTGAATATCCGCACGCCTAGCTTGCCTTCCAAGCCAAGAAAAGATCCTTCCAGACACGGGACGAAGTCTTCAATCTTGTATCTTCATAGTCCTGGAGTCCGGGTGAAGGTATAGTCCGGCTATCCGAACACCCCCTAATCCAGGACTCCCTCAGCAGGGTACCAAGCAGACTCTCGCACACGTTCTTCGTGATATGCATGACATCAAGGCTGTGAGGCACACGGTGGATCTTCTAGTACGGCAAGTCCCAGAAAATAGACCTCGTTTTCCATACCTTCAGCAGCGGCTCTGGCGCCTTTCGCTTCTTTCCCGGCTCTGGCGCCTTTTGCTTCTTTCCCGGCAGTGGGCAGTCTTTCCAATTTTTCAACAGCTTGTCTATTTCCTCGCCGCTCCTCGTACATGGGCGTTTTCGGGGTTCGGTTTCACCATCGAACAGATCCTTGCGTTTCCTCCACGGGTCATCGTCGCGAAGCCACCTTCGATGTCCCATGAACACGGTTTTCGAAGACCGGGATCTCTATCTAGCTGGCGATACGTTGTGTCATCCATGCACCTTACGCATCCAGAAAATCCGTGGACTACCTGCCCCGCGAGATATCCGTAACCGAGATAGTCGTGCACCGTCGTGAGCAGTGCGGCTCTCATAGGGAAATATTCTTTCTCTGCGGCGTCCCACATATTGGCTGGCGTTTTCCACAGTGTGTCTAGCTCCTCCTTCAGCAGCCCCAGATACAGATTGGCGTCGTTCCCTGGTTGTTTCGGCCCTTCAATTAGCATACTCATGTGAATGTACTTCCTCTTCATGCACAACCAGGGGGGAAGGTTGTACATCCACACAAACACAGGCCAGGTGCTATGTGTGCTTCTCTGGCTGTCAAATGGATTGACTCCATCGGTGCTCGCGCCCAGCACGATGTTCCTTGGATCCTTCCCAAATTCTGGGTATTCGAAGTTCAATGCTTGCCACTGGCTCGCATCCTTAGGGTGACTCAGCATCTTGTCTTTTTTATTTATCTCCGGATCATTTCCGTCATCTTCCCGCTTCTTCTCCTCCCTATCCGCGTGCCAACGCAGGAGCTTTGGTACCTTAGGGTCCGCGATATACCGCTGCAGACGAGGAGTGATCGGAAAGTACCACACCGATTTTCGAGGAGCTTTCTTCCTCTTCTTGTATCGAGTGACGCCGCACACCGGACATATGGTAGACTCCGCGTGCTCGTCCCGATAAATGATACAATTGTTCATGCAACATGGTATTTCACGTGCGGTAAATCCAGAGGACACACGATTTTCTTCGCCTCCTCAAAACTGGTCGGGCACTTGTTCCCCTTGGGAAGACGTTCGTGCCAGAATGACATGTTCTCGTCGAAGCATGCGTCGGTCATTTTGTGTTTTACCTTCATCTCCAGAGCCATGAGCGTTACTTTCAGGCGGGTATCCTCGGGCCTGCATCCTTCATACAATGGAGTAACCGCGTCTATCTCCATTTGATCCAGCTTGGCTTTCTCTCGGGCGGCAGCTCTTGCGTTATCCATCTGCTTGAGAAGCAGCTCTTGAATATGAGGGTCCTGCACCCAGCCTCCATCGTCGTCTGCTCCGGCATCTTCATCTTCATGATCATGCCCTTCGTCTTGATCTTCCTCATCATCATGTACGGCATCTTCTACATGATGACTGTGTACAGCATCACCGTCGTGATCATGTCCTGAAGATTCTTCGTCTTCTCGCCCGCCCTCGCCGCGGTGGTACTTGTCTTGTTGCCCTTCCTCATTTCTTGCCCGGTGCCGGCCATGGACGACTTCATAGTCATCTTCATCACCTTGCCACCGATAGCCATCCATGAAACCACGCAAGAGCAGGTGGTCCCACACCTGCCCGGAATCCGGGTCCGCAATAAGGCTCTTCAGCTTGCATCTTCGACACAGACATCTTATCTCCGTCTCGTTCTTTTGAAGCATCTCGGCCTTCGCGAAGCTCAAAAAGATATTCACGATGCCTTCAGTCATCGTGCGGACCATGGTCGCCTGCGGGGTAGAGCAAAACGATATTTTAGAACCAAGAAAAAATTTGGCATGACCTTCCCTAAAAATAGGACCAAAAAGAATGCATAGTGCCAAAATTCTCGCTGAAACGGAAATGAATCAAAACATTCCGGCAAAATATTGGCAACTATCGCATTTCAAATACCGGTACCTTCAAACACAAACATATATGCAACACCACAAACACACACAACACCACAAACATACATAGATCTAGCTAGGCCACAAAAAGTGCATGTGCACCTTGTTGGAGCAAGCTAGGGAGAAAAAAAGTAGATCTACATCATGAAGATAGCTTTCCCTTACTTACCTATCAAAAAAAGGTAATTTCACCACTTAATTTTGATGAATCTATGGTGGAAATGAGGTGAGGAGGAGGAGATGGCCGAAAGCTTGGAGAAGGAGGTGGAGGGAATGAAGTGGGGAAAGTGAGTGGGTAGGTGTGGGGCTGTCCAAAATATCTTGTTGGGGTCCCAGGTTACTAATGGCGAACCACCAGAAATATGCCCCATTAGTAACCCTGGTTACTAATGGCACACCAGAAGGTGGTGCGCCATTAGTAGTTTTGCAAAAAAGTAAAAAAATATATATACTAATGGCACACCTTGTAATAGTGCGCCATTACTAGTTTAAACTAGTAATGGCGCACTGTGGGACGATGCGCCATTAGTAGTTTTGCAAAAAAAAGAATAAAAAAATTTGCAGTAATGGCGCACTGTCTGCTTGGTGCGCCATTAGTAGTTAGAACTAGTAATGGCGCATTATAGACCTGATGCGCCATTAGTATGTATGGAAAAATGAAAAAAAATTAACACTAGTGGCGCACCCTGTTTCTGGTGCGCCATTAGTGTCTTCCAGACTAATGGCGTATCACCAACAGGTGCGCCATTAGTATATACTAGTGGCGCACAGCTCCCATGGTGCGCCGTTAGTATCAATCCTATCTATAGCCCTTTTCCTAGTAGTGCTTCCAACGCTCCTCTTCGGTTAAAGTGGCGTTGTAGGTCCCGGTGAAGCTTCGCATTCCAATGGTCAGGTACTTAGTGACTTCCTTCAGGTGTCATCCAAAAGGTGTATCTTCATCCGGTTGCGTGAACTTGATCCTCGCTTCCATCATCCTAAAAGAGTAGAAAAGATGAGGAGTCAGAAATGAGAAGAGAGTAGTGATCTAGGGCTTTAGCTTTAGTGGTCGTGTCCTACAGTCAGCGTGTGCTCTGATACCATCTCTGTAGCGACCAGACCTCAAACAGTCTGATCCCTGTGATCAGGTGTCATCCCTGGATCAGTAATTCTGACACCACATAGTACTTGAAGGATTTATAACAGAGTAGCAATCACACACTTATTACATCAAATGTCTCAAAGAGAACTTATTACAATAAATATGGCTTAAGGCCATCTAATAACGATAACAGCGGAAGGCTTGGAAGATAAGCAAGTCCATCAACTCCAACGACATCACTGAGTATAGAACCATGACCTAAAAGGCACCTTACTCGTCGTCTGAAAAGTCTGCAACATGAAACGTTGCAGCCCGAAAATGGGTCAGCACATGGAATATGCTGGCAATGTAACACATAGAGAGTAATGAAAGAATAGCCTGTACTACATGCATATATGGCTGGTGGAAAGCTCTATGGTTACAGTTTTGCGTAAAGCCAATTTTTCCCGACTGCAAAGGAATAAATTTATTTAACTATCATGGTGGTTGTTAAACATTGAGAATGGTTGACAGCATCCTCAATCCCATTAAAACAATCATCATTAAAAACCCAACAATATTAATTTAGTAGTAACATGATGAGATCCACATGATATCCAAGTACTAGATACTCAAAACGTCCATAACCGGGGACACGACTAACCATGATTAGTTTGTACACTCTGCAGAGGTTTGCGCACTTTTCCCCACAAGACTCGATCTCCTCCGTTGGATTTCTCGCACTACATGGTGTTTGAGAAACGGATGACCGAGACATAGCCTTTCAGAAGCGCTAGCACCTTACGATGGATAGACCGGTACACGTACTTTCCCCTACATATGCTAGTCTTCCCTGTAAGAGTTCGCATGACTTAATCAACTATGCCAGAGCCCATAATGGCTTGTCGCCGCACACGGAAGTTTCTAGTTTGAATAATCTCATGATCCCTTTGAGCCTGGGTGGCGGTCCATAAAGAAAAACAACAGGCAATCCTGGAATACCCAGGTACCTCAATCCACCCAGATGTGTGTTTAGGTTGCCACCTTAGATAAACCATTAATTAATAAACTCACATATGTCATGGATATCACTCACCCAATCCACGTCTACTAGCATAGCATGGCATAATAAGCAAACGTAGAAGTAACTCCCAAAGGGTTGATAATAAAACAGGTAATAGGTACTACCTCAACCACTTCCCATCCCACAATTTAATTAGATCCTAATCATGCAATGTTTGAGGATTGATCTAATGCAATAAAACTGGGTAGTAAAAGAGGTATGATCAAAGTGTTACTTGCCTTGCTAATGATCCGCGAAACCTAGAGATTCGAAGTAACAAACAAGCATACAATAAGTATACATCTAATGCATAGGTAAAACTCAAATAAGAGATCTAACCAGAAAGTTCAACTTAAGAACTCCGGTTTGCAAAAAGAATCAAATCGAACGAAGCAACGAAAGTCAAACGACGAAGGAAAATAACTTCGTTCTACTAATCTGGACCTAAGTCAAATTTTACAGAAGCAAAAACTTGTTTAAGGTTGTTAAACCGATAGAGGGCTTCGAGACGAAACTCCAGGCGCTTGAATCGCCTGATTCCGATAAACGAGCGAAAAGTTATACTAAAACGAAAATCGGATCAGAAACCGCGATCAGAAAATAACCGCGGAAAATCCGAGAAAAAGAAAAACGACGAACGGATTAACGAACGAACGTTCGTTATCCAGATCTAAACGATGAACACATTCGTTAAAACGAACGAACGAGCGAACGCTCGCTATTTAACCTAAATTGAAAAAAAAACGATCTAATAAAAAAACAGAAACTAAAAAAAATAAAGCGACGAAAACCGATGGAAAATCGATCGGTTAAAAAAACTGGTGGCACGGATTTCGAGGCGAGGCGAACCTCGGGAGGAGTGCGGGCGGGGCGGCGGCGCGGCGGCGGCGGCGTCGGCAGCGAGGCGCGGAGGCGGCGGCATCGGCGGCGAGGCGCTGAGGCGGCGGCGGCGGCGGGGGGGTCGGGCGGGGCTGGGGCGGCTCTGGGCTAGGGTTTCGGCCCGGGGCGAGCCGGCTTATAAAGGCTCCGCGGGCCGGAGTCCTGGTCGGACACGGGCCGTAGGTCGGTTCGTTTTTTTTAAATAGTTACGCGCAAAAGAAAAATAAAAGGAAATACTAAACAGACTCCAAAAATCCCGAAATAAATTTTCCTCGACTTCTAAAAGCAAGCTGGACAAAGTGAACATTTATTTGGGGCCTAAATGTAATTTTGAAAAACGCGTATTTTTCCTAAATTCAAATAAAATATCGAAAAACTCCGAAATAAATCTTATTTGATTTTATTATTAAATCCTCAATATTTCTTTATTTTGGGAAAGTCATTTTAATACCTCTCTCATATTTTTGTAATAGAAATAATTGATGATAAAATAAATAAAATCAAATGATCATATTCTCAAAATTTGAGGAAACTCAAATATGAAAATAACGAAATCCCCAACTCTCTCCGTGGGTCCTTGAGTTGCTTAGGATTTTCTAGGATCGAAACCAAAAGCAAATAAAATATGATATGCAATGATTATCTAATGTATGACATTCCAAATTGAAAATTTGCGATGTTACACAAGATGACATGATGTACAGGGATAAATTCATGCAACATGATAAAAACCTCATCTTGTTATCCTCGATGGCAACAATACAATACGTGCCTTGCTGCCCCTACTGTCACTGGGAAAGGACACCGCAAGATTGAACCCAAAGCTAAGAACTTCTCCCATTGCAAGAAAAACCAATCTAGTAGGCCAAACCTAACTGATAATTCGAAGAGACTTGCAAAGATAACCAATCATACATAAAAGAATTCAGAGAAGATTCAAATATTGTTCATAGATAATCTTGATCATAAACCCACAATTCATCGATCTCAACAAACACACCGCAAAAAGAAGATTACATCAAATAGATCTCCACGAGAGAGGGGGAGAACATTGTATTGAGATCCAAAAAGAGATAAGAAGCCATCTAGCTACTAACTATGGACCCGAAGGTCTGAGGTAAACTAGTCACACTTCATCGGAGGGGTATGGTGATGATGTAGAAGCCCTCGATGGTGGATTCCCCTTCCGACGGAGCTCCGGAACAGGCCCCAAGATGGGATCTCGTGGATACAGAAGGTTGCGGCGGTGGAATTAGGTTTTTGGCTCCGTATCTGATCGTTTGGGGGTACGTAGGTATATATAGGAGGAAGGAGTACGTCAGTGGAGCAAAGGGGGGCCCATGAGGCAGGGGGCGCACCCTCCACCCTCGTGGCCACCTCCTTTCTTTCTTGACGGGGGGTCCAAGTCTCCTGGATCGTATTCGGTCAAAAAATCACGTTCCGGAATGTTTCATTCCGTTTGGACTCCGTTTGATATTCCGTTTCTTTGAAACACTGAAATAGGCAAAAAAACAGCAATTCTGGGCTGGGCCTCCGGTTAATAGGTTAGTCCCAAAAGTAATATAAAAGTGGAAAATAAAGCCCAATATGGTCCAAAACAGTAGATAATGTAGCATGGAGCAATCAAAAATTATAGATACGTTGGAGACGTATCACGTGTGTGTGTGTGTGACGCGGGGTCCTCGGTGGCGGATGTAATTTAAGTGTGTGTGGCTTCATCATAGTGTATGACAGAGGCCACCAACGAGGGGGTGTGAGAGAGAAAAGGCCCGTAGAGAGTGAAGAGAAGGCGTGCGCGTGAGAGGAGTCGACATCGAGAGAAAGTGTTTGTTCGAGAGACACCGAGGAAGACTACTATATATCGATGGTGCATGCAGGCGGGAATTAAACAAAGGGATGGTCTTATTGGTTTCGGGGATATAGGGGAAGAGTGAGTGAGGGGGGGGGGTAGCTAGAAGGAGATTGTTAAGTGTGAGTGTGTGTTTTACGCATCCAGGCGGAAGTTATGTGCACACAAGAAGAGAACGATTTGATTTGGCGTTAGGGTTGAGGGTGATTAACCATTTATGGAGACATAGGAGACCTTGAACGTGCATGTGCGAGAGGTATACATTTATACATTAGATGTGTGTGTACGCGCGAGCATGATCGAGATAAAAGAAAGAAGACATAAGTCATAAGATCAACAATATGGGAGAGATCGGTATGACAATATGCATGCATGTGAGAGTGCAGGGAAGAAGGCTCGATAATTGAGCATGTGTTTTTGTCTTTAAGAGATAGTGGCGTGGGCTGGAGCATGCATCTATGGCGAGCAGAGTGAGCGAAACACAACGATTGTGCAAAAGAAATCAACCTATAAATGCATGAATGGAGAGACATATATAGTGTGGGTGATAGGAAGCAAGAGTGTGTGCGAGAAAGAAATGTTGACGGAGAAACTACAAATAGATACAGAGATACAAATGCTAGGTAGAGGGACATCGGCTAGTTTGAGTGTTGGACATGACCGCCGGGTGGTTCAGAGGGTGAAGTTATGTGTGTGTGAGAGAGAAAGATAAAAAGAGGGCACTTGACTACATGTAGAGAGAAACATATATAGTGTGCATGATAGGAAGCAAGAGTGAGGGTGAGAAAGAAGGTTGATGGAGAGACAGATAAATAGAAAGATAAAGATGCTAGCTAGTGTGTGTTAGAGATAGGAGTCGAGTGGATCAGAAGGCTGTGTTATGTGTGTGGGTGTGAGAGAGATAGAGAGAGTGTGCATGTGAGTCACATACAAACAAATATCAGAGAGAAATGAGATCCCGAGAGACGGAGTTTTGTGTCTGCGAGAGAGAAAGATATTTCACAACGAGAGTGATAGCTAGAGAGACATATGAGGGGACACAAGATATCTCTAGGGAGAGAGAGAGTGTGTGTGAGCGACATACAAGAGAATGGTGGAGAGATATGAGACCCTGGGAGAAAGAGTTTCTGTTTGTGTGTGAGAAAGAGATATTTAAGAGGAAGAATCGTTGCTTCTCATATCTAAGGAGTGAAAGACATCTCTGTGTGAGAGTGGGTGTGCGAGTGGCACAAAAGGGAATAGTAGAGAGAAATGAGACCCCGGGAGACAAAGTTTGTTTTTGGGTGAGAGAACGAGATTTCACATGGAGAATCATAGTTAGAGACACACAGCAGGGAGCGAGATATACTTAGAGAGAGATAGAGTGATGAAGGTTGATGGAGAGAGTACCGTTAGTGTGTTGCAAAGATAAAATATCATTGTCGACATACAGGTAGCACGAGAGATACCTGAGAGACGATGAACGCATATAGGTCTAGAGAGATACTCCTATATAAGCATGAGTGATAGCTATATGAGATGAATATCTGGATTAAAGGGGATTCAAATATTTAAACTGGAGATCACGAGATACATAATATCATAACGCAAATTGGTGTATCAAACATGCATATTCATTTGAATTTGGGGACACGTGTAATGTTATATAGTTTATCAATATTAGTGATCCATAGATTCTTTAATTAGAGACAATGCATGATTTATATGCAATTAATCTCTAAACGGGATTACACTATATGTGGCATGTGTGAAACACATTATACATGTTTGAGAAGTAAAAAAAACGCATGAAACACACATTAATTGGAGACAATTAGCGAGGAATGCATACATTGGATTTCAACATAAAGTGGTTTCAAATATTTCGAAATCCAAATTAAGATGGATACAGCCTTATGAATCTGAGATCATGCCATTTGTAAACCATATTTATGTATAAAGTGTGTTGTGCTTTTGAAAGTATATATATATATATATATAAAATGATGTATATAAAATTTTATTCCAACCGCATGGATCCTGCCCGAACAAAAATAGAATACAAATTGGATTCGAATTGAGTTGGCATGGTAAACGTGCACTCTAGCTCTGCAAAAATTTGAACGAAGCTGGGAAAGTCGCAGTAACCGCCCGAAACCAAAATCCGCGAGATGGAAATTACTGCCTATCCCTGACATTCAAAGCCTATCGGCTCGATTTCTATAGGTTTCAATAGGGGTAGGTTTGTAATTTCACTCAAACGTGACATAACCGCCTCTCACCCGAATTCATACACAGTGGGCACTAAAACACAGTGTCTCCTCAGCCGAAATCGACTCCCTCCCCGATTCATACACGGTGGGCGCCAAAAAGAAACTCTCATCGGCAAATATTTGGTGTATGCGAGATTACCGTCCTATCCCCAACCGACTAATATTGCTATGATGTAGGCAATTTTAAACAGGGGCTAAGTTTGTAAATTTCCTCGCATTTGGGACAAGCGCGCCCTGAAGACATGGTTCCCCCCTTCCTCTCTCCCTCCATTTCACCATTCGTACTCGTGGGCGCCAAAACAGCCTCTCCACCCCAGCCTCCTCCGTTCGCCACCCCATCCACCGCCGTCCTCCTCCACCATGCCGAAGCTGATACCCTGATGCCGTCGTCCATTACAAGAGATCAACCTCTCTCATCCACGGCTTCGGACCGGGATCCTTGCATCCCGTCATCTCGCTTCATCCCCGCCCTCGTCCACCTTGCCAGTGCCGCTCCTACGACCGTCTCGTCCATCGTGCCCGCCCGCCACCGTCTACCCTCCTAGATCTGCTTCCACGCTGCCGACAGCAATCGCTACGGCAGCACCGTCAAATTCTCAGTAGATGCATACATGGCTCCGCACTAGTGGCGGTACTCTGTCGTATCTGCTCAACTTATTTCACTACAGAAAAAAAGACACATCCGTGACATTTTGGGCCGAACGAAAAAAATTTCTGTTATACTTATGACACTTCTATGACGATAATTGTGACAAAACCCGATATCATCATAGATGTGGTGGGGTCCTACTTCTATGACAAAAAATCATGACAGAAAATGGGCTTTTCGTCCTGGGCAGGCCGGAGACGCAGCTACATGACATTCTTTGGGCCGTCCATGATGGAAAAAACCATGGTAGAAGCGAGGGCGAGGAAAATATCGGGGTGTTCCCGGTTACGGTGGGTGGTCGGGGCCGAGCGATGCGCATTTCTCTCGTACACGCACATGCTTGGGTGCGAGGCGTTGGGCTCTAACGGAACCCGAGCGAGGCGTTGGGCTCTAACTGAACCCGAGCGATTGCACTGCAGGCTACGCGTTACTGAACCCGAGCGATCGATCGATGGTTGTTAACTGAACCCGATCGAGCGATTCCTTCGCTACTGCTGCTAACTGAAGCCGGTCGATTCTGCCTCTGGATGAACAGTGAGCGTTGCTGGGGGGTTTGGATGAACAGTTCCCGGTGGGGGTGGATGAACAGGACCCCGTGGTGTTGCCTCTAGATGAACAGGACCCCGATCGTTCGAGCCGGTTGGGGCTGGATGAACAAGACCCCGTGTAGGGCTGGATGAACTGGACCACCCCGTGGAGGGCTGGATGAATAGTAGACGGTGGAGGGCTGGATGAACAGTAGCCCATGGAGGGGTGTTTGAACAGGAGCCCGTGGAGAGGGCTGGTTGAACAGTAGCCGGTGGAGTAGTGCACAGTGGAGGCCGAATGAATAGGAGCCCGTGGATGAACAGTCGCAGGTGGAGGCTGGAGGAGGTCAACGGTGGATGAACAGTAGCCCATGGAGGCTGAAGGGGGTCGACGGTGGAGATGAACAGTATCTCATGGAGTCCCGTTTTGCGGTACGCCACACCCCTCAGGATGAACAAGACCCCCGTTTCGACCATAGCGCTCCAACACAAGTCCGTTTCCTCCGTTTTGCGGTATGCCACACCCCTCCCAATCAACAGGACCCCCGTTTCGACCGTAGGAGGTCCGTTTCCTCCGTTTTGCGGTACGCCAGACCCCTCCCGATGAACAGGATCCTGTTACCACCGTGGCCGGTCGAACACAAGGCCGTTTCTTCCGTTCTGCGGTATGCCAGGCCTCGTATCCATTGTTTGTTCCGTCCAAGCCGGTTGGCTCCCACGCGTTCCGTTGCCTCCCGATGAACACGACGCATTCCGTTGCCTCCCCATGAACACGATGACGACACAGTTTCTCCATTCCGACCCAACCATGTACACGAGCCCTGGCCGCACATACGCGCGAGTAGGCGTTCGAGACCCCGCCCATATGTACGTACGTGGCCGTATTTACTTTCTTGCACCATGGCCGTTGTACGTACGTGTACATGCTACGTGCGCGCCTCTACTACGACACGTGTGCGCCTCTACATCGACCAGTATGTACATACACGTTCGCGACCAGAATGACAACGCTATGTACGCTTCGATCAGGTGGGTCCCGACTATCAGGCACTTCCTTGCGTGCGAAGATGTAGCTGGTGGGTCCTAGCAGTCAGGGGGGCGAATCGTTTTTTCTTGCCCGGATGCACTTCCTTGCATGCGAAGATGTAGCTGGTAGGTCCCAGCTGCCAGGGGGAAACGTTTTTTTCGTGAAATACGGTGGCCCGTCCGGTGGGTCCCTGCTGTCAGGTGCAGGAATAATTATTTTCCGCGTAATAAGGAGGCACTTCCTTGCGGCTGCCGTGGACCGAGTTGTCAGCCTCTCCACATAGAGTACTCTTTCGATGGAAGTCGGTCATTGACCACATTAACCACGCCACGCCGAGAGCACCAAGGCGGTGGACGACGGCGAGGCCTAGGAAGGGGACGACACGGAGCCAGGGAAGACGCGGTAGTGGATGCCCACGCGGAGAGGAGTACGAGGGTTCACTGGTTCAGCTGCGGTGTGAGGCTGTCATCGCCGCAAAATAACAGGGGGTGTGGGTGAGTAGAGGGATGGCCTGGCCAGCGGTGGTAGTAGTAGGGGGGCGGTGAGGCCTCCGCGGCATCACAGCCGGCCACGGGAGGCAGGAGCATGCGTCCCTACCGGCGCTGCTTTGGGCGGCTGGAGCAAGAAGACCAGAGGTTGAAGAAGCACTACGGCCGTTGGATAGACATCGTACGGTCACTGGAGCTAGAATCGTTCATGTTGACTAAGTTGACAAAGCACTCCGTCCCCATCAACTTAGTAGGCCCACAAGTCGGCCTCCCACCAACGTGGGGAGTATTCATTTTTTTTGTGCGTAATAAGGAGGCATTTCCGGTGGGTCCGAGCTGACAGCGGGGGGAATGTTTTTTCGCAAAATACGATGGCCCATCCGGTGGGTCCCAGCAGTCAGGGGGAAACATTTTTTTGCCAAATACGGTGGCCCGTCCGGTGGGTCCCTGCTGTCAGGTGGAGGAATAATTATTTTTCGCATAATAAGGAGGCACTTCCTTGCGGCTGTCGTGGACCCAGCTGTCAGCCTCTCCACGACAATACTCTTTCGATGGAAGTCGTTCCTTCACCACATTGACCACGCCGCGCTGAGAGCACCAGGGCGGTGGATGACGGCGAGGCCTAGGAAGGTGACGACGCGGATCCGGGGAAGACGCGGCAGTGGATGCCCACGCGGAGAGGAGTACGAGGGTTCACTGGTTCGGCTGCGGTGTGAGGGTGCCGTCGCCGCAGAATAACATGGGGTGTGGGTAAGTAGAGGGATGCCCTGGCCAGCGGTGGGAGTAATAGGGAGCCGTGAGGCCTTCACGGGAGGCGGGAGCAGGCGGTCCCGCCGGCGCTCGATTTGGCGACTGGAGCAAGAAAATCAGAGATTGAAGAAACACGACGGCCGTTGGATTGACATCCAACGGTTACGTCTGCTAGAATTGTTTGTTGACATATATAATAACTAAACAAATCTTGCATACGCGTCAACTTAATAGGCCCATAATTCAGACCATTCCCTCTTTTTTTAATAATTTATATATAGCTCATTGCGACTTCTTATGCAATTTATTGCAGTCCGTTTTTTTGGTTGGCCAGGCCAATTTCGCATATTTCTGTGGGTTCCAAACTATTTTTAATACCGAAATGTCGAGCGAGATTTAAAGTACTTTGAAGATATATTTAAATTAGGTTAATGCCCAGTGAAATAGGAATCTGAAAATGTGAAAAAATTCAGAAATTATAAAGTAATTGCCAATTTGTCATCTGTTTTTATATTTACAACCCATTTCATATTACTTTCAAGATTTGCAGGCGTTTTGAAAGAAAAAATAAATAGGCCTGGATTGGTATTCTTCAAAAAAATAAACTGGGCTCATTTTCACAAAGAAAAAATAGCTGGGCTGGTCACATGGTGAACATAAAATATAAGCCTGGGCTAGATGGGCCACAACCCAGTTCAAACGCTGCTCCGTCTCAACAATAACAAAAAAAATACTGCTCGAGCAGCTACATCGTCTTGTGTTGTTCTCTTGTCTATTTACTATATACGCTCACAATTTCGTGGGTCCAAGATGTCAGGAAAACACTAGGAGAAAGCATTTTATTTTTTTCATACGCTGACATGGTGGGCCCATACTGGCATCCTCTCCACGTACTTTTGCCGATTCCTGTTGTTTGTTGACCATGTTGACAACGCGAGAGGGCGGTGCCGTGGCGAGTGCACCAAAGCGCACAGAGGACGACGACGAGTCCTCGGACGTCGGCATTAACGATTTAGGAGACGGTGGGGCGGCGATGCGTGCGGTGAGGCGCAGCCAGCCGTGGGAGGCGGAAGCAGGCAACGCCGGCGGTGCTGGTTTGGTTTTTGTGGCTGGAGGAAGACAGGACTGAAGAAACACGACATACTGCAAAAGCAGCGGGAGTACTTAACAAACTTAACTGAAACTAGCAGGGCACTTAACAACCATAGCTAAAAGCAGTATGAGTACTTATACAGGTTCAACCGTACAAAGCCGCCTCGAACAGTGCTACTTTGCCTACAGTTAACCAAGGGTGAGGCCGCCAAGCCCCGGGACAAGGCTCAGGCGCCACCCCGCGCATCCACAACCTTCTGAAAGCGGCTTCATCTCGCAATGTGGTCAATAAACAGGATATTCGCTTTAGAGCCATGGAAAAGCAGGAACATAATCTTCTGTCCTATTCTCCAAGATGGACGGGCCCTCATTATTTGAGAGCACCCATGAATAAGTATCTTTTCACCCAAGGGGAATGGAGTAGGTCGACATAAACATCATGTTGTGACCAAGCGCAAGTCTGACCCAACCATGGTCAGGCGTCTGTATAGGAACAATAGAACTGAGCAGTTTCTGTTTCAAGAAGATCACATCTGTAAAACTGTGTATAAGCAATAGTTTATGAACAACATATATAACAGAAAACAACTCGTACCATAAGTTTTCGACACAGTTGAACCTGTACAACGAGTGCAGCAGTGGCACACATATCCCACGTGGCCTTCCATCATTGAAACGCCCCACAAGGACCTCAAGACGATCAATAAAGTGTAAGTACTTGTGGATGTCGTCCCATTCAACTTCAGTGCCATCAGTTCAGCCGAGTTGTTACAGAATAACAAACGAGCAGCCTGCTTAACTCTGAAAAACCTACACGTGCCACCAATTAAAAGAAAATATTAGTTAGAAGTAGCATCTTCGTGAGAGATTTGTTGCTACTTCTAAAGTTAAATTGTGATTAGTTAGACAGAATAGGTGGATTAAGAAGTAATCGAGGCAACAAGCAAGAACCAGATACAAAACTAACATGGATGAACAATTGGAACAACATCGGGGTGGAAGATCGCAGTGAAGATGAGACCAGGTTCTACTATTTCCATCAACATTCGTGCGCCAACTTTCAGTCCATAACACTTGAGAAGTTTATCCAAGTTCGGCCATAAAAAAGTAGCGATCTTCTTGGTTCATGAACCCAACTCAAAACTTATATCCATGGCTTGTCTTCACTGTTACCATTAAACTGGTGTATTCAGTTATGGCAAGGCTGAGCATCTTGAGTACATGTGTTCTGGCAGATCAAGGAATGCACTGCAGGAAAAATAATATGAGAACACAATGTATTCCCTATATCCAAATCTAGAAATACTTTCCTCCTTCACGTCAGTGTTGACCATGGTACTAGTACCTTTTATCCAAATATAGCAATCCAAATTTCCAAATTAGTCGAGATCATGTTCAAAAAACCCCACCCTCCCGGATAGAAAAGAGGATTCTTGGATCATACTGTGCGCGTTTTAAAATCCTGTGTTAGGATGAGAAGGAACAAGTGTGGCGTCTCGCCGAGGGCGCAGAAACCTGTAGGGTCCTCGCACTTTTGGAACTGCAAACGAAACACACTAGGTTCAGTAGGAAGAAAAATGCATCAACGGCGGCGGTTGCCATCCTAGGAGTACCCCGACCAAGGGACTTGGATTTATCGGGGATGGATGAAGAATTCGTATGAGGTTCTCCATGAGAAAACCCTATGCAATCACCGAGCGGGGTTTTTCTCTGAACAAGATGACAAGGGAGAAGGGATTCAGGCCGAGTGAAATATTGCCGCTTCGTCCGTCCAGCTTACTGCTAAAGCTGGAAAGGTGGGGGTTTTTGTGATTTGACGGCTCATTGGGCATTTATGTGGCGCTACGACCGGGGTGTGTCTACCGTGTAGTTGTGCACTCTAATTTGGTGCATATGGCATGTGGACCCCGTTGTAGGATGCCCCACATATCAGTGCAAGGAAGTAGGAAGACAAGAGTAACTAGTTATTACACATTAATATATTTTTGACAGAGAGATATTCCCTCTGTAAAGAAATATAAAGATCTTTTATATCACAACTTTATACATAAGAAAAATCAAGGGGAATATATATAACATATATAATTATAAAAAACAGAGTTTTTTAACACGGTATAGACGAGTTGGTGATGATGGTGTGCGTGTCATCCTGCAATATAGGCCGTCCGATTTATATCTGACGGATAGGAAGGAAACTATGGCAATTTTGCAAAAAGGTACCCACACACCTCTCCACATTACCAAATAAGGCCTTCCCTCATTCATCCTTTTCTCTCACAAGATAAAATACTCATACAAATGCATCTTGATGTTACGTGCAACGCACGGGCATTATGGGGGTTCTGCTGAGAAATACTCAGATAGGCTCACGGTTCTGGACTTTGGGCCATAGGCTGGTGGGCCAGCATGTTTGGGGGCCCATGTGTTCTACCTCAGTGCTTTTCATATTGCAAGCGGTCGGTACGGCGCTGGTTTTAGATGCTGTCGCAAGGCGAATACACAAAATTGAATAAAGCACAACAACTGTTGGAATGAAATCAAACGACAGTTCCTAACCAACAATCAGAGTTGCAATTCTATCAATGATACCATCGTACTACTTATACACATAGGACACTTGTTTCACCATGCTAGAGTATTACATCAAAATCTCTCGGCGGATAGATCAGTTCGGCAGTACTGAAGAATTTCAAAGTTGATTTGGACCAGCTCTCCTTGCCGAGAAAGTTCGATTTTGACATCATCCCCTACCGCAAGATATGATTTAGATTTGAACCTTGACCATCCTTTAGCATCAATCATCATGCGACCATCCTGTGTACTTACGGTATATTGACCAGGTTCATTCACACCAAGGCTGCGCATGGTAAGAGAAACTTGGCCGCTGTCGCTCGGATTGTTGAATGACTCCCTCGTTGCTCTAGGAATTCTCTATTTGCAAACAAGAAGACACACCCAAATAGTTAGATCAACACAGTGAATCATGCGAAACAACATGGAAAGAAAAAAGAACGAAACACTTGGGCGGCCAATGCTTACCAAGAAGGTGGACATGTCGGTTTTTGTAAGGACTTTGGTATATGAAGTGCGAACTGCAACCCAGTCTGTTGCCGGTGCAACTGCTCGTTCGGTTGCCACTGCACAGGCCGGAGCAGATGCAAGTGCAAGTGTTGGTGCAGGTACCGAAGCCGCTGCTGCTGCCGGAGATGGTGTTCCTTGTAGAGCTGGTGCCGGTGTCGGAGCAGGTGCCAGTGTCGATGCCCGATCCTCCGGTAGATCAGCCTGATCCGCTGACGCGGTCGGTGCCCAATCCTCATCTGGATCAGACTGAGCTACTGCCGCTGTCAGTGCTAGAGCAACTGCCGGTGCTCGATCTGTTGCTGAAGGTGGTACCGATGTGCGAGATAACGGCGATCGTGTTTGGTCTGCTATGATTAGCTTTCTAACTTGACTAGGCTTCGTGACCATGATCCAGTTTTTTTCTTCATTTCTTTTAAACGCGAGAAGGACTAATTGTGGCGTTTTTGTTAAACCAAACTGCAGTTCATCATAGGGATTCAGCTTGTACTCAGACAACCGATTGATCCAATTTTTTCCAGTAATATAAGTGATGGACAGTACCTTCGTCACTGACACGACATAAGAATTGAATCATGCAAAAATAGCCATCGTAGAGCAAACCAGACGGTTTATTCTGTGATGAATGTCATATGGCAAAACCTGCATCGTAAAATTGCAGGAAAAGAAAGAAAACATGACATTAAATCAATAAGATTTAGACAGTAAATCAATAAGATTTACTTGATGTGACACGAGTGAATCCTTACCAGGAAATCACTATGTTGAAGTACAAAACAGAAGATTGATCGTCCAACTACGGGTGGCATGCAGGGGGCCCGCCTACTCCCACGAGCAGGACAGTCCAAAGGTTGTGACAAATCGTATGGACCGAACATCCATGGGACTGGAAATTCTGGTGGGTATGATAAACCCTGCAATGCATACAGATATTGGATTGTAACCATAATTGATAAACCGTCCTCACAAAAAATATGATCTGGATACTTCAAAATATACAGACTGAATTGAGTGGACAGACATTAACATAGACCGTTCTCAGGACTAACCACACACCAAAAGTGGCAGTAGTAATAAACAATATAGGGTTCACAAACACAAATCAAGTACTGAACAATAGTACTTACTATAGACAAGCAAAGTTGCACTAATTAAACTCTGCAGACTATTTCTTGCCACCGACCTACGGGATGAACCCCGCATAACTGACTAGGTCATGGACTTCGTGAGAGATGTCTACATGCACCATCACCCTCTCGTCAACCTTGGAGAACCTACCAGAGTGGTCTTTCCACTCATAAACATGATCATGAAGACATGCCGCATCAGATTTGTTGGGAAGCCTTACAAGAACCACACCCTTCGTAATTGAAGGCACAACCAGGAAATTGTTGTGGTCAAGTACAGCCTCCAGAACAGCATGACAACAATGCTACAGGAAAACACTAGTTCAGGACACGTGGCGACAAGGACACATCAGCTGGATAGTTTAGCAGTAGAACTCATCCTCAGGTCTTCCACGGCATGACTTTGAGAACATCATCTCCACCGCGGACCTGGTTCTAATTCAAACAGAAACCATATTTTATTACTACCTCTGAGGGAGTCCTGGATTAGGGGGTGTTCGGGTAGCCGGACTATACCTTCAGCCGGACTCCAGGACTATGAAGATACAAGATTGAAGACTTCGTCCCGTGTCCGGAAGGATCTTTTCTTGGCGTGGAAGGCAAGCTAGGCGTGCGGATATTCAAGATCTCCTACGATTGTAACCGACTCTGTGTAACCATAACCCTATCCGGTGTCTATATACACCGGAGGGTTGTAGTCCGTAGGACAACCATCATCATACATAATCATACCGTAGGCTAGCTTCTAGGGTTTAGCCTCCTTGATCTTGTGGTAGATCTACTCTTGTACTACCCATATCATCAATATTAATCTAGCAGGAGTAGGGTTTTACCTCCATCGAGAGGGCCCGAACCTGGGTAAAATAAAGTGTCCCTTGTCTCCTATTACCATCCGACCTTGACGCACAGTTCGGGACCCCCTACCCGAGATCCGTCGGTTTTGACACCGACATTGGTGCTTTCATTGAGAGTTCCTCTGTGTCGTCGCTTTTAGGCCCGATGGCTCCTTCAATCATCAACAGCGATGAGGTCCAGGGTGAGACTTTCCTCCCCGGACAAATCTTCGTCTTCGGCGGCTTCGCTCTGCGGGCCAATTCGCTTGGTCATCTGGAGTAGATCGAAAGCTACGCCCCTGGCCATCAAGTCAGGTTTGGAAGCTTGAACTACACGGCAGATATCCGCGGAGACTTGATCTTCGACAGGTTCGAGCCACAGCCAAGCGTGCCGCACTATCCCGAGGGGCATGATATAGCTCTGCCTCCGAATAGTGCCCTGGAGGCCGCACACGCTCCGGCCCCGATCCTCGACTCGGAGACCGCTGCGTTCTTTGAGGATGAACGGTTGGACGTCGCTGCGATCTCAAAGGCAATCGAGCTAATCGTCAGCCCCGCACTCCGCATGGCCCATGACTCCAAGGAGTCGGATTCTTCTCCGAACTCCGGGCCTTCCATGCCCCCACCGATCAAATCCGATTGGGCGCCCGTAATGGAGTTCACCGCCGCGGACATCTTTCAGTGCTCACCTTTCGGTGATATCCTGAATTCTCTCAAGTCTCTCTCTTTATCAGGAGAGCCCAGGCCGGACTATGGTCTACGAGGTTGGGATTCGGACGACGAAGAAATTCAAAACCCACCTACCACCCACTTAATAGCCACTGTCGACGATTTAACCGACATGCTTGACTTTGGATCTGAAGACTTCGACGGTATGGACGACGAAGATGGAGATGAACTAGAACCAGCACCTATAGGGCACTGGACCTCCACCCCACCTAACGATGTATTCATGGTGGATAACCCTAAAGGAAACGACAACGAGGAAAAAGCGGGCGAAAAAAGGGGTACACCCTCCGAAAAGCAGTCAAAGCGGCGACGTAGACGCCGCGCCAAGGCCCGCCTCGATCAAGACCCAGCCGTAGAGCAGGATGAGCCGGTAGACGACGAGCATGCCTCAGAGCAGCCGTCCGAACAGGGCAACACGGATAGAAAGGACAGACAGCCCTCCCCCGGCCATAACAGAACTCCGGACGATCTCACGCCGGATAAAACCACGGAGCAGAAGAATCTCCACGAAAGGCTCGTTGCCACAGCATGTAGCCTGAAAAAGCAGAAGCGGAAGCTAAAGACGGCGGAAGATGCACTCAGAACAAGAAGGAGCAAAGTAATCAAGACCGCAGACAAATACGGCGGCAGCCGCCGCACCAAAAGCTACCCGAAGAGAAAACTACTGCCCAAATTCGACCAGGAGGCCCTAGAGCCACCACATTTAAAAAATAAAAAAGCCACACGGTCGGATAGACGACCCCACGTCCACCATAAAGCGGCAAGCGGCGCCGCACTCAATGCGGCATGCGACCCAATTAAAGACTCGCATCATGGCCCAGCCAGGTCCATTTACAGGCCAAGAAAGCAAGCTCTCACAAGCAATGCAAAAAATCCACCATCAGAATCCGGCACACCCAAATACAGGGGCGTCGCACACCCCCTATGTTTCACCGATGAGGTCCTGGAATATGAATTTCCAGAGGGATTCAAACCCGTCAACATAGAGGCATACGATGGAACAACATACCCTGGAGTCTGGATCGAGGATTATATCCTCCACATACATATGGCTAGAGGAGATGATCTCCACGCCATAAAATATTTACCCCTTAAGCTTAAAGGGCCAGCCCGACACTGGCTTAAAAGCCTTCCCGAAAACACAATTGGAAGTTGGGAAGAGCTCGAGGATGCTTTCCGAGCAAATTTTCAAGGGACCTATGTCCGCCCCCCCGGACGCAGACGATCTTAGTCACATAACTCAGCAGCCTGGAGAATCAGCTCGGCAGTTCTGGAACAGATTTCTCACTAAAAAGAATCAGATAATGGATTGTCCGGACGCCGAAGCCCTAGCAGCTTTCAGGCATAATGTCCGAGACGAATGGCTCGCCAGACACCTCGGCCAGGAAAAGCCAAGAACAATGGCCGCACTCACAAGCCTCATGACCCGCTTTTGCGCAGGAGAGCACAGCTGGTTGGCACGATGCAGCCCCAGCGACCCAAGTACATCAGAAATCAGGGATGGAAACAGAAAACCGCGGCGAAATAAGGACCGTCGCCGAATCAAAGGAAAAAGTCCAAAGAGCATGGCAGTCAATGCCGGATTCAAAAGCTCACGGCAAAATCAGACAAAACCACCCCTTCAGGATAATAGGGATGATCCGTCCAGCTTAAACAGAATCCTGGACAAAATATGTCAGATACACAGTACTCCTGGGAAGCCTGCCAATCACACCCATAGAGACTGTTGGGTTTTTAAACAATCCGGAAAGCTTAACGCCGAACACAAGGGGCTCGACACACCAAGTGAAGAAGAGGACGAACCCCAAAGGCAGAACACCAGGAAACAAAAGAACTTCCGGCAAGAAGTCAAAACAGTGAACTCACTTCACGTAACAAAACGTGTGGCACCCATAAAGGTACGCACAATAAAACCTATCCCTCAGGAGTCCCGCCACTGGTCATTAAAACCAATCATTTTTGATCAGCTAGATTATTCTAGAAATATCAAAAACGCAGGCCGGACTGCCCTGATACTGGATCCAATAATCAAAGGATTCCATTTTACCAATGTCCTTATGGACGGCGGCAGTGGACTAAACCTGATATATCAGGATACAATCCATCGCATGGGCATAAACCCAGCAAGAATCCGCCACAGCAAAACCTCTTTTCAAGGGGTAGCACCAGGCCTGGACACCCATTGTATGGGTTTTCTCCGGCTTGTCGTCATATTTGGCTCTGCCAATAACTTTCGTCGCGAAAAGCTGACCTTCCATGTAGTCCTGTTTTCAAGTTGCTATCAAGCACTAATGGGACGCGGAGCTTTCGCTCGCTTTAACGCAATACCGCATTTTGCATCTCTCACGCTTAAGATGCCCGGTCCTCGAGGCATCATCTCTTTAAAGGGAGCGCACGAAAATACGCCTCCTCCAAACGGAGGATTGCGCGGCCGCTTAAACAGCCGCACAATAAAGTGGCCTCGCCAGCCAAAGGACTTTTTCGATATAAGTCATTAAAGGCCACGGACCCGGACTCAACGAGTTCGGCACAAGTCCATCATCAACGCAGGCTTAGTACGCCATATACCCCCATACCAGGGGCTGCACGCAGAGACAATAAAGCTCAACTTTATATATTTTTTACTTTTTATTTTATTTATTATCCTTTTTGTTCCGCACGACCCATTTTCAATTCAGTTCCTCTCTTTTACAGATGAACGTCGTGCGGCGACCGTCCAGGACACGGCACAGCGGAGACACAGGCGCAGACGTGCAGTAGGGACCCGTCCTAAAGGATTCTTTTTAGATTAAGACCCTGCGTAAACCTTTTTTATTGTCTCTTGCTGCTATACATCCCCTGGTTTTTTCTGCTATAACCAAGGAGGAGGCTGGCGTTTTGGCATGTGGCCACACCAGAATTCTTGCTCATACCTGGACACTAGGGGCTCTTTTCTTTTGCTTTAGAGTGTTGTTTCACACGCACTCACAAAGACCGAACACCTTAGGGAGTGTTCGGCGTCGCGAGTTTTGGCACTATATGCATCAGCTCCGAATCATGTCTTTGGTCAAATGTTGGGTTGCCCGGCTCCTGAGTTCGGCTACCTTACGTTCCGCTTTATCGGCTAAGGTAGCACCAGGAGAACTACTGCGATTGTGCCCCGGTTCGGCCGGGCGAGCACCTCAGTAGAGAAAGCCGAAAACTGACTGTCATGATGTAGCGCGAGACTGGTCGCCACTCGATGACTTATAGGAATTTATCGAAATCCTCCGTTTTGACGAAGGGCCGCTTCCCGGTCAGGCACGTATGCGCCCCGAATTCGGGTAAACGCAGTCGCCACTAAGGGGCTACCTAAAGAGTCCCACTGTCAAGCTCCTATGGCTAAGTGAAAGTGTTAAAGCATTATAGTCCAGTTGCCTAGCCCGCTGCGCTATCACCTCCTTTGTAGGACCAAGACGTTGGGTTAAGTGTGAAAATGCGTCTTCTGCGCACACCCCCGCACTATGTGCGTGGGGGCTGAAGCCAACGACTGCAATCTTTCAGAATTTATATATTAAACGGCCGCACAGGAGGTGTTCTTAATACTTGAAGGCACAAGTCTAAAATATGCCACTACAATTTATCAAAATACTGTTTTATGATTACATATGCTGTCATAACATAGCATCCTTCGAGCACTGCGTCTCTATTATGCGAGCGCCTTCGAGGACTTCCTCAAAATAGTGCTCGGAAGGTATTCAGCTTTTATCCGAATCCCGGGACGCAACAACAGTGGGCTCCATATCTGCCCAGTATGTCTTGACACGGGCAAGAGCCAGCCGAGCGCCCTCTGTGCATGCTGACCTCTTCATAGCATCGATACGGGGCACCACGTCGAGAAATTGCTGCACCAAGCTGAAATAACTCTTCGGCTTCGATCTCCCCGGACACAGATGATCCGTGACATATTTCATGGCGAGTCCGGACAACCTATTCAGTTCGGCCCATTGGGCCAGGCGATCGTCCACTGCCAGTGGACGCTCTCGATTGATGAATTGCGACCAGAAGAGCTTCTCCACTTCATGACCCTTCTTATCTTGAAAGTGTTTGGTCGCATCAACTGCACTAGCCGCCAAATCCAGATAGGTGTCCTCTACACTCCACGCTCGGTCCAACGGGGCAAACTTCGGATCACATAATTTTCTCCGCAGCAAGAAGGGCTTTCCATCCGCAATTTGTCCGGCTTGACGCAGCTCTTCCCTTGCCGCTCTCATTATAGAGCGGGCATCCTTGGCGTCAGCAACAGCCTTCTCTAAGCTCGTTTGCCTCGCCCGACCTTCCTCTTCGAGAAGCTTGCAACGGTCAGTAGCACTTTTTAACTTTACGGCCATATCAGCCATCTCCTCCTTGCTTCGGCAATGGGCAGCCTGTTCGGCTTTCAGCTCTTCAAGGGCTTTCACGGCAGCCGCATCACTTTTTCTGGCTTGTTCTTTTGCTCGGGCGAGTTCGGCCCTAAGACCTTCCACGGCGGCCGCACCATCTGCGTCAAGCATACACACGGTAAGATATTGACATAAAAATCCTCTTACTAACAATTGCCCAATGATTTCAATACCTTGAGCATCATCAAGCCGCTTGTTAACAAGCACGATGTCGGCTTCTGCCTCATCAAGTTGTCGCTTCAGTTCGGCAAATTCACGAGTCCGGCTTGACTCCGGACAATCAGCCACCTACATATAAAGGTGCCACTTAAAGGACCTGGGATTAAGATCCTCTGCGCGCCGTACATCTTTACGACGCACAGAGTCTCAGGGGCTACTATCTACACAGGGCGCACTTTATTTATGCGCCACTAACACAAATATACGTTATTTAAAACATACCTCAAGGCCTGCCAGTAAACTCTTGACGGCCTCGTGCAGTCCGCTTTCTGCAGATGAAATCTTTTCAATCACCGTGTTCATTAACGCGCGGTGCTCCTGTGAGACAGAGGCTCGCCCCAGCAGAATCTTTAGCTCCTCCGGCCGAACACCAGATGGTGCCGGACTCGTCCCATGGCCTTCCTCACAGGCCGGACGCGGAGAACCTCGGGGGGCTGCATGGTCACCTTCCGCCCCCGGCGGATCCGAAGAAATCCCCCACGACGACACTTCAGCGTCGCCCGCCTTGCTAGGCGATACAGAAGGAGGAGGCGTTCCGCTCTCCATCAACCCGGAAGAAGATCCCCCGAGGAGGAGTTTTGCTGAGAAGGGCTGAGGTCCGAACTACAAATTAAAGTTTCGGTTAAAACTTCTCAGATATAAATCAAGGATTTCTCTTAAAATAATAACTCTCCTTCTACTTATGGCTCACTGGAGAGCTGTTCCCTTTGAGGGTTTAGTTCGGCCGAGGGGCTCCCCGGCGTCGGGCCCTCTGACAAGGATTCTTTCCCCCGCTTCGAAGCTATGGATTCCGGGTCGTCAGAGGCGGCCCTTTTCTTTCCCTTAGGAGGGGAATTATCGATTCCCCCCTTCGGAATGGCCTCTTTCGAAGGGGCCATGGTTTCCTTGTCCGCCCCCTTATTTCCCTCCAGAGGCACTACCTCTAGCATCCTGACAAGCACGGGATCTAGCCTGGTTTCGGGAAGGGGATCCGGACACCGGATCAGCTTCGCCTTCGCTATCCACTCCTGCTTAAAAGGAGAAGTGCTGTTAAAGAGCAAGTTAATTATACGGATAGAAGGTCCGGGCACAAGGTCACCTACTTGAGTATCCGGGCGATTGCGGCTTAAACCAGCATCCTCGGTCAAATCCGGACTCACTTCTTGTGATCCGAAGAACAGTTTATACATCTCCATAGGCGTCACGCCCATAAAATTCCGGAGAGCTCGCGGTCCCTCTGGATTGAACTCCCACAAGCGAAGGGGGCGACGTTGGACGGGCAGTGTTCGGCGAATCAGCATGACTTGTGTCACCTTGACCAGGTTGAGGTCTCCTTTCAAGAGATCCTTAATGCGGCCCTGCAGTAGAGGAACGTCTTTGGGCAAGCCCCGATCTAACCCTGTATTGATCCACGATGCTAACCGTGGTGGGGGACCCGAGCGAAAGGCAGGAGGCACCACCCATGCGGTGCCCCGAGGAGCGGTGATGTAGAACCACTCCTATTGCCATAAGCCAAGCTCCTCTTGAAAAGCGCCCTCGGGCCATGGAGCGTCGGTATTTATTTTTATAACAGCGCCTCCGCACTCTGCGTGGTGCCCCTCGATTATCGTCGGTTCTACTTTGAAGGTCTTGAGCCATAATCCGAAGTGAGGGGTAACACGGAGGAACGCTTCACACACAACTATGAACGAGGAGATATGGAGGATGGACTCCGGAGCTAGGTCATGGAATTCCATCCCAAAATAAAACATCAGCCCCCTTACAAAGGGATCCATTGGGAAGCCTAATCCCCGAAGGAAGTGGGATATGAATACCATGCTCTCACCAGGCTGAGGGCTAGGGATCACCTGTCCTTGAACAAGCAACCTGTGCGGAATCTCGCTGGTCAGGAATCTAGCTTCCCTCAACCTTGATACGTCCTCCTCCATAACAGAGGAGGTCATCCATTGGCCTTGGAGGTCGGAGCCTGACATTGTCGAAGGTCCGGTGCGCCTGGAATCTGGAAGCCTAGGGTGTTGGAACTCGAGGCGACAGGCGAGCTTGTTTTGAGAATAGAAGAGGGGAACAGGGTCTTGGTCTCTTTATAAGAAGCAGAATACCAAGAGCCCTCCCCGTAACCGTCTTGGACTAGCCTTTAGTTAAGGCAAGACGTGCCAACGGGCACGGTTGGGTTACCCACGTCCGTATTAATGAGAATCCCGTCAAAAGGGGCACACGATCTCTGCTTTGACAAGACGTGCCAAGAAAACCGCCTCGCTAATCGTGCTGAGGTGGAACTGTCGGCGTTCTGGGAACGGGGGTCCCCAGACTTGCCTGCCTGCGGCCTGTGGCGTGGCTCAAATGGGGGCCCAGCATGGCCCATCTTCATCAACACAAGACTCAACACCCTCGCGAGGGGCCAAGCCTCGCGAGGCGGACGACACGACGCTTCCTCAAGCACGGCCTCCTCAGGCTGACTCGCGAGGAGGCGGAGAGATCAAGACGGGGTACCTCAGGAGGTGCCATGACGTAAGCCATGATGACCAAGGGTGCCAGGCGGGCGCCAGCCCGCGTAGCATCTCCCTTTCCTCTTTGGTGCAAAGGGAGCAAGCGCAGGCGAGAGGATCAAGCAAAGGCACCCATTTCGGTGCAACGAGACCAAGACCAGTCCAACGGTGGGAAGGAGGTCACCATGGAGCCCAGGACGGCGTCACCGCAGGGCCTTTGGCAGCCGAAGACCAACTTTAGTCAGGATAAGTGTACCAGATGTTCCCCTTTGAATTGGCCAATTGTTGGCGCCCTTCCCGCTCAAATATTTGGGAAGAGGCCCAGGGCCATTGCCTATAAATAGGACTAGTAACCCCCAGGGTAGAGGCATGATCTAGGATTAAGCAATCGGGCAGCTGGCATCGAGAAATCAGTAGAGCAAGAGAGAGAGAGAAGGGCGATCGAACTCCCTCAACAGTTCATCCCCTAGCCAAGAACAGACCCTCGCGAGGCTGTTCTCCCTTGTACTGTTCATCTTCATCAGCCCAAGAGGCAATCCACCCACCACAAACTAGAGTAGGGTATTACACCACAATGGTGGCCCGAACTAGTATAAACCCTGTGTCTCTTGTGTTGTTCTTTCGGTAGTTAGATCTTTGCGAGACGGAGAAGTAGAGGTCACGATCTCCGCGCGCACCCCAGAGTTCGAACCTTAAGTGTCTGCCGGAACCCGTGATCCGACATTTGGCGCGCCAGGTAGGGGTGCGCCGGCACCTGTCTTCCACCGCTCCGTTCTCCTCCGACCGTCACATCCATGTCCGACGCTTGTCGGGCCTGCGCCGAGCGCCAGGCCGCCATCGCTTCCCACGTCGTCCAGACGGCCCCCGTCGGTGGGTGTCGGCGTTCTGGGAACGGGGGTCCCCAGACTTGCCTGCCTGTGGCCTGCGGCGTGGCTCAAATGGGGGCCCAACGTGGCCCATCTTCATCAACACAAGACTCAAGACCCTCGCGAGGGGCCAAACCTCGCGAGGCGGACGACACGGCGCTTCCTCAAGCACGGCCTCCCCAGGCTGGCTCGCGAGGAGGCGGAGAGATCAAGGCGGGGTACCTCGCGAGGTGCCCATGACGCAAGCCATGACGACTAAGGGTGCCAGGCGGGCGCCAGCCCGCGCAGCGTCTCCCTTTCCTCTTTGGTGCAAAGGGGGCAAGCGCAGGCGAGAGGATCAAGCAAAGGCACCCATTTCGGTGCAACAAGACCAAGACCAGTCCAACGGTGGGAAGGAGGTCACCATGGAGCCCAGGACAGCGTCACCACAGGGCCTTTGGCAGGCGAAGACCAACTTTAGTCAAGATAAGTGTACCAGATGTTCCCCTTCGAATTGGCCAATTGTTGGCGCCCTTCCCGCTCAAATATTTGGGAAGAGGCCCAGGGCCTTTGCCTATAAATAGGACTAGCCACCCCCAGGGTAGAGAGAGCTATCTAGCATCTGATGGACAACTGATCTAGCATCGAGCAATCAGACAAGCAAAACTTAGAACTTGAGAAAGTAGAGAGAGAGAGATAGAAGGGCGATCGGACTCCTTCAGCAGTTCATCCCCTAGCCAAGAACAGACCCTCGCGAGGCTGTTCTTCCTTGTACTGTTCTTCATCACCAGCCCAAGAGGCAATCCACCCACCACAAACTAGAGTAGGGTATTACACCACAACGGTGGCCCGAACTAGTATAAACTCTGTGTTTCTTGTGTTGTTCTTGCAGTAGTTAGATCTTTGCGAGACGGAGAGGTAGAGGGTACGATCTCCGCGCGCACCCCAGAGTTCGAACCTTAAGGGTCTGCTGGAACCCGTGATACGACATTTGGCGCGCCAGGTAGGGGTGCGCCGGAATCTGTCTTCCACCGCTCCGTTCTCCTCCGACCGTCGCATCCATGTCCGACGCTCGTCGGGCCCACGTTGAGCGCCGGGCCGCCATCGCTTCTCGCGTCGTCCAGATGGCCCCCGTCGGTGGGCGCCCTCATCGTTCCCCGTCGCCCGCCGTCAACGCCGCCACCGGCCCGGCGGGGAACAAGCAGCAGGCATCCTCTCAGTACCCGTCCGTGCGGCGAGACGGCCGCACCGCTACTCCGTCGCTCACCCCGGCCGGCTCTTCGTCCCACGCGCTCCGCGCGCCCTTGGAGGCTCGAGCTGCGCTCATCGCGGCGAACAAGCTCCTGCGCTACCGCCCCGTCGACGACGTCTACGAAGAGTGGCTCGACCGTGTCGCCGAGCTCGTCCGCGCCGCAGGGGGCTCTCCCGCGCCATCCGCACCGCTGCGCCACACTCCGCCCCGCGTGGGCAATGAAGCTCCGGGGGCGTTCCAGCCGCCTCCTCTCCAAGAAGACACCATGGCCCCAAGGCGCGTAGCCCCTGGGCGGAACCCGCTCCGTGAAGCACCAGCCCAGTAGGAGCGGAGCTGCCAAGAAGTCCCGCGACTGCAAGAGGCCGCCCGGGCGCTCCTAGCTCCGGTTCGCCGAGACCCCGCTCTGGCTCCGGCGCGTCAAGACCCCGCACTGCTCCCAGCTGCAGCGCAAGGGCACCCACAAGGCCAAGCTCTCCCTCAACCAAAACCTCCCGCAGTCACCGCAGGTTGCCGCGCCTACACCGCCGAACTGCGCGGCGTCACATGGCTCGGCAAGTTCAAGCCGGACCTGCCTCCTCGCTACGATGGCACAACTGACCCCACGGAGTTCCTCCAGCTCTACGAGCTGGGAATCAAAGCTGCCAGCGGGGATGAAAAGGTCATGGCCAACTGGTTCCCCATGGCGCTGAAGGAAGGCGCCCGCACATGGCTCCTGAACCTGGCCCCAGGCACGATCTCCTCCTGGGACCAGATGCGGACTCGCTTCATCGCCAACTTCCAAGGTACCCGCGACCGGCCTCCCACCGTGAGCGACATGCGCCGCATCAAGCAGCAACCTGGGGAGACCCTGCAGAAATACATCCAGCGCTTCAACAGTGGGCGCCTCAAGATCCCCAGGGTGTCCGAGGAAGCCATCATTTTAGCCTTCTCCGATGGCGTGCGCGACGTCAAGATGAAGGAGGAGTTGGCGATGCATGAAGACCTCTGCACCTCCCTGGAACTGTTCAACTTGGCGACCAAGTGTGCCAGGGCTGAGGAGGGACGCCGCTCCCTCCTCGAGCTGCCTGCCGCAGACCCAGAAGAGAAGAAGCCCAAGGCCAAGGACGTGAAGCGCAAGGGGGCTGTCGTGCTCGCAGCGGAGCCGGACACCAAGCGGGGCAAGGATCTGCCAGAATCCTCCAGAGGCAGCCGGTACTGTGTGTACCATGACCTCCACACCCACAACACCAACGAATGCCAAGAGCTCCGCGCCGTGCGAGAAGGAAGAGTCGGCCGACGCCCAGACCGTGCTGACCGGGGCTACGGCCGAGGAGGAGGAAGGAACCCAGGACGCTGGGAAGATTGCGGCCCACGCCAAGGCTGGCGCGACCAACTTCGCGAGGACCGCTGGCGTGACTAGCCTCGCGAGGGGGGCTGGAGGGATCAGCCTCGTGAGGATCACCCTCATGGCAACCCAGGACTGCCGCCGCTGCCGCCTCAGCCAAGAAGAAATGAAGACCGTCACCAAGACGAAGGGGTTGGGGGCTTCCAAGAGCCGCGCGCAATCGCCTGCATCCTGGGCGGAGCCCAAGCCCCAGCCTCTCAGCGTATCTTCAAGCAGTTTGCCCGCGAAGTGAATGCAGTTCTCCCCAAGCTCGAAGCAACGCGTCCCCTCGGGTGGTCGGCTTGCACCATCACGTTCAGCTCAGCAGATCAGCTCAAGTGCGCAACCACAGTAGGGGTGCTCCCGATACTCTGTTCCCCAGTCATCAGCACTGTTCTAGTCACCAGGACCCTCATCGACGGAGGGGCAGGGCTCAATGTCTTGTCCGTGGAAACATTCAACAACCTCCAAGTGCCCGATGACCAACTTCAGCCAACCAAGCCTTTCTCCGGAGTCACCGACGGTTCCACAGTCCCGATCGGGCAGGTCCGCCTCCCGGTCACCTTTGGGGCCCGCAGCAACTATCGCACCAAGCTCATCGACTTCGACATCGCCCACATTCGCCTGCCGTACAACGCCATCCTCGGGTACCCTGCACTGGCCAAGTTCATGGCCGTGACTCACCACGGCTACAACGTCCTCAAGATGCCAGGAAGTGGAGGCGTCATCACGGTGCCCTGTGAAAAGAAGGATGCAGTGTGTTCCCTGGAGCGAGCCTTTCAGGCCGCGTCACTAGAAGACCCAGATCGCGGAAGCAGGAGGCTTCATGAGACCACCCTTAAGAAGAAGACATCATCAGGCTCAGCCCCTCAGGAGGCAGGCCCTTCAGGGCCCGTGTCTGCCAAGGGGGACCCACCTTCCATCGAATAGGAAAGCGCGCCCAGCGCCCTCCTCAGGCAAGGCTCGGGGGCTCTCACCTGGAGAGCCACCGACCTTGCCTAGGTCGCGAGGGAGGCGCTTGGGCACCACGTGGAGGCGTGCTTCAAAGCACGTTTCCCTCGAAAGGAAGCTAGGGAAGGAAGGTCAGACCAGCAGGAGTTCGTTAGCAAGGCCATTCAAGAACTACAGGAGTCAAGGATCATGAGAGGTTGCCGCCGCCCACCAGCTGTGGCTCCCCATCCAGGCGAGGATGGTGGGCTGCGCGTCTGCGTCGTTGTACCAGGGCTCAATCAGATCGCCACGACGGAGCGCCTCTAGCCCTCCCAAGTGGGGTGCTGCGGAGGACCGCCCCACAGCTACGTTCGCATGCCTTACGGTCTGCCGAGCGTGGCTGCGGCATACCAGCGCCTCATGAGGAGCATCTTGGAGGCGCAAGGAGATAGGCGTTCTGCGGCTCTGGCGGAGACGGGGACAGCTCACGAGGAGTCACAAGTGCCTCCGGAGCCTCCCGAGGCCCCAGGGCCTGGGGGCTCATGAGGATCGGCTTCCGCAGCCCACCGAGTCTGCTACACCAACACCACTTCGTCGGCGACATCTTCAGGTGACATCTTTCAAGTTTCATTCCCAGCTGGGAGCGCCCTCCCAGGGTTGCATCACTCCCAGGCCGCGTGTGTCCGTCCCTGTGGCATGTATCCCTTTTCATTTCTTTAGTTGTTAGCTTCCTTTGCTGGGGGCGCCCCTCGGGCTGCATCATCCCCAGGCCACTCGGGCTAGGCCCAACGGCGTGTATCCCCTCCGCGTTTACTTTCGGTTATGTATTCGCCTATCATGCTTGATTACTTGATGCCATCCACGGCACCTCTCCTTCTCCATGTCGACCACTTGCACGTTAAAGGGGGGGCGCCTGAGCATCGCGACTCAGGGCTCTTACTGGCTCTCCAGCCCTCACCCTCTGGTCTTGTCCACGGCATCGCGACCTGGCATACCAGCTACGGCTGAGACAAGCTCGAGGGCCGGGACCCGAGGACGTAGAGTGCCGGCATCTAATCAAACTTTGCAGGGACACATTTCAAGATACGGCCCAGTGCCAGGCGCAACGCGCCTAGAGGTAGGGCCTCGTGAGTCCCGCGCTGGCTCACGGGTGCCCAGATACACCTCACCTAGCTCTACCGTGCCAGCCATGTGTCAGGGCGGGGCTGTACACGCCCCGGGGGCTCCTCTCGGAGGGGAGCCCCCTCCCACGTACCAGTGGAAGCACCATGCTCCGCGCTGGCTGACGACACTGCCGAGGAGCGGCTATGCCCGTACACATACGGAAGCGCTATGCTCCGCGCTGGTGATAAACAACTCAGGGTGGCCTCCGGGCCACGTTAACCTCAGGGAGCCCAGAGCTCAGTGGCCGGCCTCATCGCAACGCCTCCCCCCCGGGAGCGCCGCGCGAGGGGGCTGGGCATGGGGGCTACGACTGGGTCACGCCCAGCCGTACGCCCCAGTCAGGCCCCTCGGGCCTGGTTCGTCGCGCGTCTCTCCCCGAGCGGAGCCAAGGTACGAAGGCCGTTTACGCGTCAAGGGGGACTCCTGAGCATCGCGACTCAGGAGCCTAACTGGCTCCGTAGCCCCTCACTCCTTAGTTCCGAAAGGCTATGCTGGGTGACGTACACGTGGAGTCGGGCTCTGCAGACGTAGAACGGTAGCTCTGCTTACATTTCATCTCGTCACCTGCTGTTTGCGCGTCAAGGGGGACTCCTGAGCATTGCGACCCAGGAGCCTAACTGGCTCCGTAGCCCCTCACTCCTTAGTTCCGAAAGGCTATGCTGGGTGAGGTATGCGTGGAGTCGGGCCCTACAGACGTAGAACGGAAGACACACCTACATCGCGCTTCCCTACTTGTTGTTCGCGCACCAAGGGGGACTCTTGAGCATCGCGACTCAGGAGCCTAACTTGTCACGTAGCCCCTCACTCCTTTGGTCCCGTCCTGGTTTCCGGTCGGGGCTGATGCTGGGTGAGGCACGCGCGGGGCCGGGCTCTGCCGGCGTAGAACACAAGCAAGTAGGGAAGGAGAACATAAAATTCAAGGAACTTAAAAGCAAATATTACAACCCATACTGTCGCCTTAGTACCAAACGCAAATTTAAATGCCTCCCCGAGGCGTCGTGCATGTGCAGGAATCAGAAGAAGAACAGGAACGATGGCAAGGTCACTTGTCGGCGGTGGGGTTGCTTGGAGTGGCTTCGCTCGGCGGAGCAGCAGAGCCGGCAGCGCCTCGCTTCGGCTTGGTGCTGAAGGCCCGGAACTTCCCCAGCAGCGCCTCTGCACGCCCCTTCACGGCTTCCACAGCGGCGGCGGCGCCCTCGCCGCTCACCGGCTCCAGCAGGCTGTCGAGGTCGGCGCTGGGATCGCGAAGGTAGACGTGGGCGAAGACCTGCGTCAGTGTGGCAGAAGACAGGACATGCGCCTCGGCTTTAGCTGTGGGGGCGAGAGCGAGGGCGACATCTCCAAGAGCCTTCACCAAGAAGGGAAGCAGCTTGGCGGGGCCATCCCCGTCGCCGGCTAGCGGGCTGTTCAGGCCGCACTCGTAGAGCGTCTTCAGCGAAGCGTGGGCATCTTTCTCCATGTCCGCGAAGGCCACGCGGTTCTCGGCGAGGACCCGAGCCTTGGCGTCCAGCTCGGCCTTCGTCTCCGCCAGCTCCTTCTTCAGCGCACTCAAGTGGGCACGGCGTTTCTTGAGCTTGGCCTCCTGCTCCTCGAGGGCCGTCTCGCGCACCTTCACTCCCTTCTCCTGCTCTTGGCGAAGGTGGACCTCTTCTGCAAGCTGGCCTCGCAGGCCTTGCAGCTCGTCCTCCAGCTCCTTGCAGCGGTTGCGGACGCCGACCACCTCCCCTAGAGCCGCATCTCGGGCAGCCTTCGCCTCGAGGGTGGCCTCCCTCTCTCCGTCACAGGCCGTTGAAGCTTGAACCAGCGCCGCCCAGATCGAGGCATCAGAACGAATCCACCCCGAAGCCAGCTCCAGACGCCCGGCCACCAGGCGAGGGTCGGCGCCTAGAAGATTCTGCCACAGCCGGTCCAGTTCAGCAGCGGCCCGCTCCAGGATGGAAGAAGAAGGCGAGGAAACATCAGCACGCCCCAAAGCAGCAGGAGGGGTCGTGGAAGCAGTGGCCGGTAGAACGGGAGGAGAAGGTAGCGGCGGCGAGGCCGCAGTATCCCGAGGCGGAGTCTGCTGCGCCTCCCCAGCTGTAGCAGCACCACCAGGAAAAGGCACCTCTGGGGTCGATCGAGCCATGGGGGCTGCAGCCCCAGCCAGATCAGCCAAGCCCTGCAAAGATGAGTGGGGGGAGAGGCCCGCGCGTCATGGTCACCCTTCCCTGCGGGCGGAGGCGTCGCCATGGTCGGGGCCTCAGGAGCTCCCTTCAGCTTCTTCGCCGTGGGCGCCAGCCTACTCAAGAGAAGTAATCATCAAGCCTCGTCGACGAAATAGGAAACCAAGGATCGAGGATCAAGCACTTACAGGTCGTCGCCGGAAAGCTCCAGCGGCCTCCTGCCAAACTTGAAGCCCGAGAGCCGGCTGGAAGGGTCGACCTCGGAGGCAGAAGGCGCGTCAGCGGTTCGCCCGGGAGTTAGGGCGGACCCGCGGGGAATCAACCCGGTCCTGCCCTTCTTCGGGACCAGGGGCGAACTCCCGCTACCCAGCACGTCGTCATCATCATCATCGCTCAGCGAAAGGCGGAGGGCGCGGGGCTTGCGCTGGAGCGGGGGAGCCCTAGACTCTCCGTCAGTTGCCTCGGAGTCAAGACCTTCCTCCCGCTCCTCCGCTGGAGTCGCCGGAAGACACGTTCACAAGTTCCTCGGGGGCCACCGCAGGCGCGGTCCCGTCCCCGCTGAAGACGGGCATGGATTCCACCACTTGCTCCCAATCGTCGCGAAGGAACAGGGGCGAGGGTGCGCCCTCCAACCTTGCCACCTCGCCCCCGACCAAGGATTGGAGAACCGCAGTCACATCCTCCTCACCCATAGCTGCGGGGCTCGGATGAGGCCTCCACATTGGGGGAGAGTACTGCCGGAGCGGAGCCAGCTGGTGCTCCAGGAACTCCCTCAGCAGCGATGCCCCGGTCAGCTTCGCCGTCGCCATGCTGGCCGGCTTCAGATCGGCATCCATCTTCGCCAGCATCGACTTCGCGCGGGGATCAGTAAGTTACGCTCGGGTCCAGTCGCCCGAGCTCACGGGAGGCACCGTGGGAAGGGCCAACCGAGGATGGACGCGCCCGACGTCCACCAAAACCCACTTGCTCCGGGAGCCCTCGATCCTCTTCCCAGGATTCGAAATGGCCATGGCACTGCCGCACGCGACAAAGCTCGCGCACGCAGAAGGGGAACCTTTGGAGGTCCGGAGGTAGAAGTAGTGGCGCAGCAAGGCCACTGAAGGCTGCACCCCCACATGCACCTCGCAGTAGTAGGCGAAGATCGCCAGAAGAAGGATGGAGTTGGGGTGGAGATGCAGAGCTTGCAAGTTGTAATGACGGAGGACGGCGAGGAAGAACTCAGAGAAAGGAGGCACCAGGCCCGCCGTAATGGAGCTCACGAAGAAAGGATAGAAGGTGCTCCCTTGGCCTTCCGGGACATCGGAGCCGACCTTGAACACCTGCGCCCCGTCAATGCCCTGCGCCGCCGCCATCCGGTGCAGTTGGGCGAGGCTCGCCTCCGGCACGTTGGGCGAATCCAAAGCAGGCGAAAACCAAGCTTCGGCCGGCGCCCGGCGAGGCGCCATGGCTACCTGGGTCGAGCGGGTGGAGCAGATCTGGAAGCTTGGAGGGAGGAAGGAGAAGTGCAAGAAAGGGGATCTGAGCAGCGGAGGAAGAAGGAGAAGAGTGGAGCCAGAGCAGATGCCACGCCTTTAGTAAACTACGCAGTCGCAAAAGCACCCATATCCAATCAACCGCCACGCGGCGCCCAAGGCCGTAGGCTGTTAGGGCCCGCGGCGCTTCGCCCTTGCCCTTTCGCCTCTCGGCACGGCCAAGTCCATGCGCACCTTGGGCCCGGGGGCTACTGTCGGCGTTCTGGGAACGGGGGTCCCCAGACTTGCCTGCCTGCGGTGTGGCTCAAATGGGGGCCCAGCGTGGCCCATCTTCATCAACACAAGACTCAAGACCCTCGCGAGGGGCCAAGACTCGCGAGGCGGACGACACGGCGCTTCCTCAAGCACGGCCTCCCCAGGCTGGCTCGCGAGGAGGCGGAGAGATCAAGGCGGGGTACCTCGCGAGGTGCCCATGACGCAAGCCATGACGACCAAGGGTGCCAGGCGGGCGCCAGCCCGCGCAGCGTCTCCCTTTCCTCTTTGGTGCAAAGGGGGCAACCATAGGCGAGAGGATCAAGCGAAGGCACCCATTTCGGTGCAACAAGACCAAGACCAGTCCAACGGTGGGAAGGAGGTCACCATGGAGCCCAGGACAGCGTCATCACAGTGCCTTTGGCAGGCGAAGACCAACTTTAGTTAGGATAAGTGTACCAGATGTTCCCCTTCGAATTGGCCAATTGTTGGCGCCCTTCCCGCTCAAATATTTGGGAAGAGGCCCAGGGCCTTTGCCTATAAATAGGACTAGCCACCCCCAGGGTAGAGAGAGCTATCTAGCATCTGATGGACAGCTGATCTAGCATCGAGCAATCAGACAAGCAGAACTTAGAACTTGAGCAAGTAGAGAGAGAGAGAGAGAGAGAGAGAGAGAGAGAGAGAGAGAGAAGGGCGATCGGACTCCTTCAGCAGTTCATCCCCTAGCCAAGAACAGACCCTCGCGAGGCTGTTCTTCCTTGTACTGTTCTTCATCACCAGCCCAAGAGGCAATCCACCCACCACAAACTAGAGTAGGGTATTACACCACAACGGTGGCCCGAACTAGTATAAACTCTGTGTCTCTTGTGTTGTTCTTGCAGTAGTTAGATCTTTGCAAGACGGAGAGGTAGAGGGTACGATCTCCGCGCGCACCCCGAGTTTGAACCTTAAGGGTCTGCCGAAACCCGTGATCCGACAGTGGGCGTCCTCGTTGTTCCCCGTCGCCCGCCGTCAACGCCGCCACCGGCCCGGCGGGGAACGAGCAGCAAGCACCACCCCAGCACTAGCCTAAGCGACAGGGTGCCCGCACCGCAACATCGACGCTTCCAGTCGTTGCGGCCCTCCTGGCCGGCTCGCAGGCGCCACCCACGAGCCGCCACGTCAAGCCGTTTGCCCGCTAGATTAGCGTCGTTTCCGCACGGCAGGGGGCTCCCCGGGACTGGGCGGCACGCGGGGTTGGTCTGACCTTCAGCTCAGAGGACCACCCCGCCAACTCGGTCGGCTCGGGCGCGCTCCCCCTGTTGTGCACCCCCACCATCTGCCAGGTGGCCGTCACCAGAATCCTCGTCGATGGCGGCGCGGACCTCAGTGTGCTTTCAGTCGAGACCTTCAACCTCCTCCGCATACCCCGGTTGCGGCTGCAACCCAGCCGACCCTTCTCGGGCGTCGGGGGCGGGTCGTCCGACTCCTTGGGACAGATCCGGCTCCCAGTAACCTTCGGCACCTACGACAACTTCCGACCGGAGATGGTCGACTTCGACATCGCCCCCATCGGCCTCCCTTACAATGCCATCCTCGGCTACCCGGCACTGCTCAGTTCATGGCCGCCACGCACCCGGCGTACAACCTCATGAAGATGCCCGGGAGCAGCGGACCACTCACCGTGCACGGAGACACCGGGGACGCCCTGCGAGCACTCAAGCTCACCTTTAAGACGGCGGCATAGGCGCAGCCCACCGGCACGAGGACGCCTAAGCCCAAGGAGGCTGCTCCCACCAAGAAGAAGCCGTTGTTCACCCAGGACAAGGCAGAAACCAAGCAAATACCCGTCGACGAGGACGGGTCCTCTAGCGCCACTTTCACCATTGGTGCCAACCTGGAGCCTGAGCAGGAGGAGGCCCTGGTCAAGTTCCTGCGTGCAAACAAGAAATTGTTTGCTTGGGAGCCCGATCAGTTGGCAGGGATCCCCAGGGACGTCATCGAGCATCACCTCAATGTGTGCCCAAATGTGCGCCCCGTGAAGCAGAAGGCTAGGCGGCAATCCGCAGAGAAGCAGGCCTTCATCGTCCAAGAGACCCGCAAGTTAGAAGCCGCTGGGGTCATTCGCGAGGTCCGATACCCAGATTGGTTGGCGAACCCTGTCGTTGTGCCCAAGAAAGGGGGGAAGGAACGCATGTGTGTCGACTTCACCAACATCAACAAAGCATGCCCGCAAGATCCGTTTCCGCTCCCCCGCATCGACCAGATCGTCGATTCCACCGCCGAGTGCGACCTGCTGTGCTTCTTGGATGCCTTCTCCGGATATCACCAGATCAAGATCTGGAGGAAACCTTCGCGAGCCTCGATGCAGTAAACCTACGGCTCAACCCGGAGAAATGTGTGTTTGGCGTCCCCTCGGGCAAGCTCTTGGGATTCCTTGTATCTCATCGCGGCATCGAGGCCAACCCCGAGAAGGTCAAGGCGGTCGAGGACATGAGTCCGCCGAAGACCCTCAGAGAAATGCAGAAGCTTACTGGGCGTGTGACCGCACTAGGGCGCTTCATCTCCAAATTAGGGGAGCGAGCGCTGCCTTTCTTTCAGCTGATGAAGAAAAAGGGGCCCTTTGAATGGACTGAAGAGGCAGATAAGGCGTTTCAAGACCTCAAGAGGTACCTAACCAGTCCCCCAGTCATGGTGGCTCCGCGCCCTCAAGAGCCCCTGCTGCTTTACCTCGCCGCCACTCCCTACTCTGCTAGCGCGGCCCTGGTGGCAGTTAGGGAGGAGCGCCAGATCAAGACCGCAGCGGCAGCCCGAGGCAAGACAAAACAGGAACAAGGAAAGCTCGAGGAAGCCAAAACCACAGATGAGGAGGGTCAGCTGCCGAGGAACGCACCAGAGACAGGGGAGGCCACATGCCCGGGTGGTCCGCCTCCCGAGGCCACGTCACCTCGTGAGGTGCCCTCACCCCCCGAGGGTGCCGCGACCCAAGATGCCCTCGGCCCTGTTGAGCACCCGGTCTACTTTGTTAGCACGGTGCTACGGGACGCGAGGGCACGGTACCCAATGCCTCAGAAGCTCCTCCTCGCGCTGCTAGTAGCCTCGCGCAAGGTGCGTCACTACTTCCAAGCTCACCCTATCAAAGTCGTCTCGTCGTACCCACTGGAGAGAGTGCTCAGGAGCCCAAACTCAGCCGGAAGGGTCGCTGAGTGGAACATAGAGTTGCAGGCATTTCAGCTCGAGTTCAGCACCACTAGGGTCGTCAAAGGAGCAGCGTTGGCGGATTTCATGGCGGAATGGGCAGAGGCACCAGGCCTCAAGGACAACGAGGATCGGTCCCTCTCCCCAGGGAGCGAGGCGCCGGAAGGCTGGGTCATGTACTTCGATGGGGCATTCTCCAGGCACGGCGCGGGGGCTGGTGCGATGCTGATATCACCCTCTTAGGATAAGCTCTACTATGTCGTACAGCTCTATTTCCAGCAAGGTGAAAAGGTCTCCAACAACATAGCAGAATATGAGGGACTGATAGCCGGGTTGAAGGCCGCAGTGGCCCTGGGAGTGAAGCGCCTCACTGTCAAGGGCGATTTGCAGCTCCTAGTCAACTTCTCCAACAAGGTGTAGGAGCCGAAGGACGAGCATATGGAGGCCTACCTAGCGGAGGTCCGCAGGATGGAGAAGCAGTTCTGGGGGCTGGAGATGAAGCACGTGCCCCGTGGCACCAACCAGGAAGCTGACGACATAGCCGGTCGGGCATCCAGGCGGCTGCAGCAGGAGCCCGGCGTCTTTGAAGAACGGCTCTTCAAACCTTCAGTGCAGCCGACATTATCAAACACGACTCAACCTCGAGAGGAGCTCCCTCAGCCGCCAGCCTCAGGAGCCCCGGTCTGTGGGCCGACCTCAGGAGCACGCCTGCTCCTGACGATGGAACCTCAGGAGGAGTGCTGGATCATAGAGCTCCGTAATTATCTAACACAAGGGGCCCTACCAGAGAAGGAGGAGGAAGCAGAACGTGTGGTGCGGCAGGCCACGGCATACTGCATCAGAGATGGGGAACTCTACCGGAAGCGACCAAACGATGTATCTCTGCGCTGCATCTCCAGAGAGCAAGGAAAGGAACTACAGGAGGACATACACGGCGGAGACTGCGGACACCACTCATCATCACAGACCCTCGTCGGCAAGGCATTCCGTAGTGGGTTCTATTGGCCCACCGCGCTCAACGACACAATCGAATTGGTAAAGGCTTGTGAGGCCTGCCAGTTCCATTCCAAGCAGATCCATCAACCAGCGGGGGGCCTGCAGACTATACCCCTCTCGTGGCCATTCGCAGTTTGGGGGTTGGATATTCTGGGCCCGTTCCCTCGAGCGCCAGGGGGATACCGTTACCTCTACTTCGCCATCGACAAGTTCACCAAGTGGGCAGAGGTGGAGGTTGTCCGTACCATCCCCGCGGGCTCTGCGGTCAAGTTCATCAGGGGTATCTTGAGCCGGTTCGGGGTGCCGAACCGCATCGTCACAAACAATGGTTCGCAGTTTACCAGTAATCTCTTCAAAACATACTGTGCTAACCTTGGAACGCAAATATGCTACGCTTCGGTGGCACACCCGCGAAGCAATGGGCAGGCCGAACGAGCCAACGCGGAGGTCCTGAGAGGCCTCAAGACCAGAACGTTCAAGAAGAAGCTGGAGGCCTGCGGCAGGGGTTGGTACGATGAGCTCCAATCTGTGCTGTGGTCCATCCGCACAACCGCGACCAAACCAACCTGGAAAACCCCGTTCTTCCTGGTCTATGGAGCCGAAGCAGTCCTTCCTCACGAGGTCAGGCGTCGCACCGCATGGGTCCTGGCGTTCGACGAGGCGCAAAAGGACGCCATGCGGGGGATGGACCTCGTGCTGGGGGAGGAACGCCGCCGGGAAACCGCGCTGCGAGCGGCGAGGTACCAACAGGCGCTACGATGATATCACTGCCACAACATCCACCCCAGGACCCTCGAGGTAGGAGACCACGTACTCAGGCGGGTCCTCTCCAGGGAGGGGCTGCACAAGCTCTCTCCCATGTGGGAGGGCCCGTTCAAGGTTGTTCATGTTTCTAGGCCAGGCTCCGTGCGCTTGGATACTCAAGAGGGGGAGCCGATCCAGAACGCGTGGAATATCCAGCACCTCCGGAGGTTCTACCCCTAAAAGGCCTAGATCCTGTGAAGAAGGCGAACGCCTGTGAAGACCATCTCTTTTTGGAAAAGGCCCAGAGCTTGTGAAGAAGGCGAACGCCTGTGAAGACCATCTCTTTTTGGAAAAGGCCCAGAGCCTGTGAAGAAGGCGAACGCCTGTGAAGATCATCTCTTTTTGGAAAAGGCCCGGAGCCTGTGAAGAAGGCGAACGCCTGTGAAGATCATCTCTTTTTGGAAAAGGCCCGGAGCCTGTGAAGAAGGCGAACGCCTGTGAAGATCATCTCTTTTTGGAAAAGGCCCGGAGCCTGTGAAGAAGGCAAACGCCTGTGAAGATCATCTCTTTTTGGAAAAGGCCCAGAGCCTGTGAAGAAGGCAAACGCCTGTGAAGATCACCTCTTTCTGGAAAAGGCCCGGAGCCTGTGAAGAAGGCGAGTGCCTGTGAAGCTTATTTCCCCTGAGGAGAAAGGCCCGGAGCATGTGAAGAAGGCCAATGCCTGTGAAGCTCGTCGCCCCGTGACACTCTCACGTAATAATGAGTGGGGCTGTACACGCCCCGGAGTCTCAGGAGCGCCGGCCTCAGGCCCTGGGGCTCCCTCCCACGCCCAGTGGCAGCACTTAGCTCCGTGCTGGTGAGAAGACATCGAAGACTAGACTAGGTGCTGGACGCGGCTTTTCCATTTGCTTTTCGCATTTGACGTGTTTACTCGCATTTGAAGTCTTATTGAAGTTATCGTTGTCGTTGATTTGTGGTTCGCCGATTTTCGCTCCTCTCTTTGCTTTCTCTCATAAAACGACCTCGCGAGGGATGATTCACACGTCCTCGCGAGCGTTTCTGCTCTAGCCGCGGGAAGCTTGCATGGCCCGGGCACGTCACAGGAGCACCCCTCTAGTCCGTGCCCCTCGGGCACCGCGACACGCACACAGGGCCTGGGTCGGTCGCCCCCCGGCAGGGGTCGAAGACTACTTACGCACAGGCGTATAGTTAAGAAGCGCAAAAATAAGGCCAAGGTATTGGCTGAAACGATAATAATTCCTAACACGCCCCAGCGGGGCTCCATGCAGCTGCTTTGTCTTACACAAGGAACAAAAGGAAAAGGAAAGGACGAGCCCAGCGCGGCCCTCCTCACGACAGCCTGCGGAGGCGACCCGGACCGCCTCTGGACCTCAGGCGGACTCCCTCTCGCGCTTCACCGGGGCGCGATGGCGGGCGGATGAACCTCCATCTCCCAAGCAGGCCCGACGGCGTGGGGGCTGGCTGCGGCCACCACTGGAGGAGTCGCTTGAAGAAGAGTCGACGAAGCTTGGGGAGTCGCGGCCGCCGCCATCCGCGCGGGCGCTGTCTCCCCCATCACCATCGGGGCGAGGCCCCTAGCCGCGGTCGTCCTCCTCGGGGCAACACCCCGCGCGGCGACCATCTTCCCCAAACACCCTCACATAGAGGGTAGCGTCGCCGTCAAACCTGAAATGCAGGGTGCACCGGCGCCCCAGGCCGCGGGCGCGGGCGAATGCCTGCCAGCCACGGGTTAAAGCCAAGCCCCCACTGGCGGAGACCTCCAGCGCGGCCCATGAGGACCTGCTACAGCAGCCTTCCGCCTGGAGCCAGAGGCCCCCTGGAGCTCCGGCTGGGAGCTCGCCAAGGAGGAAGCGAGGGAGTTGGAGCCGGGCACTAGTAGGCTCCGCCGACCAAACGACGAACTCCGGCAGCACCTGCGCAGCGCGGAAGCGCGGCCTGGGGGAGCGCGTGCCCCAGAAGTGTTCCCCAGCCACAGCGGCTCGAGCACCAGCACGCCGGGAGCCGTCCCCATGGCCATCAGACGCTACCGGGGCGGCCACCGGGTGCTTCCGAGGGCGCCCACGGCCACGCTTGGGCGGAGTAGAGGCAGGACCGACCTGGAGGGCCTTCCCCTTCTCCGCAGCCGAGTACTTCCTCGATGGAGCCATCACACCAAGACGGAGCAAGAACTGAGGCAGAGGAGGAAGCAAGGAGAGATGGACTGGAGGGACACGTGTGGTGCCGAATATATAGCCGGCGAAGGCCAACCGTCGGCCTCCACGATCGCAGGAAATCATGACACGATCTGCATGCAGGGACTTGTCCAATCCGCGCGGTCACCGAGGCGTCGTGGGGAAGTGGAGACGCCCACGTCCAATCAACCGCCACGTGGCGTCCAAGGCCGCAGGCTATTAGGGCCCGCGATGCTTCGCCCATGCCCTTTCGCCTCTCGGCACGACAAAGTCCATGCGCGCCTTGGGCCCGTTGGATACTGTCGGCGTTCTGGGAACGGGGGTCCCCAGACTTGCCTGCCTGCGGCCAGCGGCGTGGCTCAAATGGGGGCCCAGCGTGGCCCATCTTCATCAACACTAGACTCAAGACCCTCGCGAGGGGCCAAGCCTCGTGAGGCGGACGACACGGCGCTTCCTAAAGCACGGCCTCCTCAGGCTGACTCGCGAGGAGGCGGAGAGATCAAGACGGGGTACCTCACGAGGTGCTCATGACGTAAGCCATGACGACCAAGGGTGCCAGGCGGGCGCCAGCCCGCGCAGCGTCTCCCTTTCCTCTTTGGTGCAAAGGGAGCAAGCGCAGGCGAGAGGATCAAGCAAAGGCACCCATTTCGGTGCAACGAGACCAAGACCAGTCCAACGGTGGGAAGGAGGTCACCATGGAGCCCAGGACGGCGTCACCACAGGGCCTTTGGCAGGCGAAGACCAACTTTAGTCAGGATACGTGTACCAGATGTTCCCCTTCGAATTGGCCAATTGTTGGCGCCCTTCCCGCTCAAATATTTGGGAAGAGGCCCAGGGCCTTTGCCTATAAATAGGACTAGTCACCCCCAGGGTAGAGGCATGATATAGGATCTAGCAATCGGGCAGCTGGCATCGAGAAATCAGTAGAGCAAGAGAAAGAGAAGGGCGATCGAACTCCCTCAACAGTTCATCCCCTAGCCAAGAACCGACCCTCGTGAGGCTGTTCTCCCTTGTACTGTTCATCTTCATCAGCCCAAGAGGCAATCCACCCACCACAAGCTAGAGTAGGGTATTACACCACAATGGTGGCCCGAACTAGTATAAACCCTGTGTCTCTTGTGTTGTTCTTTCAGTAGTTAGATCTTTGCGAGACGGAGAGGTAGAGGGCACGATCTCCGCGCGCACCCCAGAGTTCGAACCTTAAGGGTCTGCCGGAACCCGTGATCCGACAGGAACGATGAAAATAATTTATATAGAAGGCTTGGTCACAGTGTTATGACGCACTGCGGAATATGTCAGCAGATCTGATTTGTGTTAATATTATTCTCTATATGGCAATACATGGAAACTTGTTTTGCAGAGCCGGACACTGTTTTTGGTGTTTGTAATCTTCTTGAAGAACTTGGAGGAGGAACCCGCCTTGCAATGCCGAAGACAATTTGCGCGCCGGACTCGTCATCATTGAAGCCTGGTTCAGGGGCTACTGAGGGAGTCCTGGATTAGGGGGTGTTCGGGTAGTCGGACTATACCTTCAGCCGGACTCCAGGACTATGAAGATACAAGATTGAAGACTTCGTCCCGTATCCGGAAGGATCTTTTCTTGGCGTGGAAGGCAAGCTAGGCGTGCGGATATTCAAGATCTCCTACCATTGTAACCGACTCTGTGTAACCCTAACCCTATCCGGTGTCTATATAAACCGGAGGGTTGTAGTCCGTAGGACAACCATCATCATACATAATCATACCATAGGCTAGCTTCTAGGGTTTAGCCTCCTTGATCTCATGGTAGATCTACTCTTGTACTACCCATATCATCAATATTAATCTAGCAGGAGTAGGGTTTTACCTCCATCGAGAGGGCCCAAACCTGAGTAAAATAAAGTGTCCCTTGTCTCCTGTTACCATCCGACCTTGACGCACAGTTCGGGACCCCCTACCCGAGATCCGCCGGTTTTGACACCGACAACCTCCGTTCAGAAATATAAGATGATTTTCGATATTATACTCCATATATGACTACATATACGCACAGAAATGAGTGAACAAAGACACTAGAACATGTCTTCAAAGGCATGAGAGCAAAGGGATTACTTGCAATATCCATAACACAAGTTACTGAGGCAAATATACCCTCTTCAAAGGTAGCATTGATGTTCATAAAGTACTCCCTCCGTCCCAAAATTCTTGTCTTAGATTTGTCTAGATATGGATGTATCAAGTCACATTTTAGTATTAGATACATCCGTATCTAGACAAATCTAAGACAAGAAATTTCGGACGGAGGGAGTAGTTGAAAGTAATCTATACGAAATCAGTGTCAACCTCTCGCATGTTTTGGTCAAAAGAGGAATTTAGAACCGTCATTTGGCACACAAAAATCACATGCAAGATCACCCAGAAAGTTGTACTACTAGTACTAGTACTGCATGTTAGATGAAAAAACACGATCAAGATCGAGAAAAAGATCGTCAAGAAGAGATATTACCTGGACTTGCTTAATGAGGGATCCCGGAGAAGGGGGCTTGGACAGGGCGATGGATTTGAGCTTGTCTGCGGTAGTATCGGCAGGGTGCTTGCGCTTCTTCGTACCATGAGCCTCGACGGTTTTGTCCAGAGCCATAGACATCACTTCGGCCGGTGCTCCAGCATCCATCAAGAAACTGTCAAATAGAAATAAAAGAAAAGAAACCATAATCACAAACCCAAAAGAAGAAAAGAGAGGGAGTTATAGGATCAGTCTCGGGGTTGCAAGACCGGGCCTTGGCCAGAATCAACACCATTGATGTGCTCACCTTTCCTTCTTTGGGAGAGAAGAACAATGGTAGAAGCAGGTCGGGGTTATCTTGAAGAAATGAGTAACAAGATGAGGGAGAAGCGATTTGGGTAGAGAGGAAGCTGAGAGAGAAGAGTGAAATGATGGTTGCTTCGTCCGTCCAACTTACTGCTGGAAAGGAGGGGGTTTTGTGATTTGACGGCTCATTGGGCATTACTGCGGCTTTTCGATCGGGTAGTCTACCGTCACTCTACTACGGTGTAATTTAGTGCATGGCTGGTGGACCCCGATGATGGCTGTCCCACACGTCGGTGAAAGTGAGTAATTTAGTGCATGGCTGGAGGAGGATCCGCATGGTAGAGCGTGTCCACTGTTTTTCTGGAAAAAAATGATTACAGCAAGCGTTTCCACTCTTACGACGGAGGAGTGCGAAACACGGCAGCCACTTGAACATACACAGTGCTCCTACTACTAGGCATGTGCAGTGGTTCATACTCAGTACTACATAATCTTGTTGCTAGTGTAGTAAGATATGACGACAACAAATGATGTTGTGCGCATGTCAACTATATGAACAGTAATGTAGTAACATAGTACCGCTTTCTCGACAGTCCCGTCGAGAATGAACGGTGAGATCAATGTTAACAGAACTAGGTCTACAGCGCACGGAGAGTACGGTGCAACAGTACTCCATGAAACATGAACCATATGAAGCACGAATAGTGTTAGGCAGGGTGTATGAAGGGTGCACGGGATGGGAGCAAAATTTCCCTTCTCGACCCACTTTTGGGTGTTTGGCAGAGTGCATGAAGGGTGCATGAGTCCACACTAGTAGGTTAACACAAATACACGAAGAGGAAACAACTATATTGAGATGAGAATGCAACCAAACACACCCACATGCTTTGTGCTACAGTGACTGATCTGCACCGTCCGAGTTTGATCCAACGGTCATGTTGCGCCGAGACATGGACATGCCCATGCAGAGCGCGCCTAAACACCACCAAAGTCCCTCTACTTCTCAAGGTGCATGACGTTGGTGATGCAGGGGGCGAAACGGCTGAAAGGCAATGCAATCTACGGGAATCTTTTGGTTTTCACCATGGTAAAACACCAGTCGACGACTTCTCACATCAGGGAGCAGTGGGTTTTACAGGCGGAGTCATCGTGACTAATTGCTGGCACGCCTGCTCCCGTTAATAAAAAAATTAAAAATCCTGCCGCACCTGCTCCTGCCAATCAAAAAATTAAAAATCCTGCCGCACTCAAACACCAGAGCAACGCCGCGGTGGATATTTAATTTTACCTACCGGCAAGCAGAAAAAAAGGGGTGAAAAAACAAATATTGCGGCGGCCTTGCTAATCGGTCGAACGAGCCCAACTAGCTAGCCACCGTGCTTCACTGATGTACTCGGCGGGAAAAGTGGTCTTTCGTGATTTAACGACTCATTTACTTGCTTCGGCGAAAATGCGCGGTAGGGCGTCCCACGTCAGGAAGAATATATGCGTGCACCACCCGGGAGGACCCCAAAACCGCGCGGTAGGGTGTGCCATATCTCAGCACAGAGGGAAAATGTGCGTGTAAAAATTTACTGTATCAGACGTAGTACCTATGGTTCGACCTCGGGACCCAGCCAGTCGGTCGAAAACACCCCACTAGCCACACAACTTCATCATGCTAACATGGCATGGAGGATAGATGTGGTTAGCTCCGTCTCGACCAGCCACAACGTCTCTTGTTCTAGGTGATTCTTCTATTTTCCAAGCTTTTTTTAGTTGTAATAACACCACGGCAAGCTAGCGCCGCTCTTCATGTATGCCCGTGCAAAGGTTAGACGATGGAGAGAAGAGAGAGATCGTAGACCTGGGACCCACCAGTAAGTGAGTCAACGGTCATGCACGTGTTGACGAGGCACTCCCTCTACTCTACTCAACATAATACTATATAAAATCAAGTTATGGGACAAAGCCAACAACCGTTGTTGTTTCAGGCTATCGACTTACGCTTTGTAGTCTAGGTTGCCAATTCGAATCTCGTCTTTCAGATTTGTTACTTTTAGGTCCAAATTTGATTAATGACAAGTGGGACCCTAGTGTGTTGTTTCGATATTTCAGTGTAGGATGGTTTTTTTGAACAAACACTTTGCGCGGTTAGACAAGTAACGGCACAAGTTACACGTATTTTGCAAGTTTACAAACAAAAATGACAGCGGCATAGAATATCACATCACCCCGCAGCTTAGATGCTATGGTGATACGAGTTTTTACACCGTTGGAAGTGAGATCCAATGGCTTGGGAGTAGTCTTTGTAATTATGCGCAATTTCCAAACTCTCCAAAGGTTTTTTTGCAAATAAAACATTCAGTCCTCGTGTGTGCCGCTGCATCTTGGATCCAACGGCTCCTCGTTGCTCATATTAGGTACTCCCCGTAGCTTAATTACCCGCTACGGTGATATGAGCATCTAGGTCGTATGATCAGTGATCAGATGGCACATGCGTAGTACTTGTACTTTCTACGCAATTCCCAAACTCTCTCAGCCGTATATTGCAAAAACATTCAAACCTCCTCCTGTGGGCCGTTAGATCTCCGTGAACTCGTATCACCATAGAATCTACAGTGCGGGAGCACATCATATTCTCCCGTGCGAGAAAACATAAGGTGCTCTCGCAGCTTGGATGCTACGGTGATATGAGCTTCGAGGTCATTTGATCTGAGATCCAATGGCATCTGAGTAGTCTTTGTGCTTGTAAGCAGTGGCCGAACTCTTTGGGGGCTTTTATGCAAAAAACCATTTGAACCACCGAGGAGGTGTTGGGTCACAAATTCAACGGCTCCGAAGAGCTTGTATCACTAAAGCATCTAAGGTGTGGTAGCACATGATATTCTTACATACAGGAGAATATGTTGTCCTCCTTCATCTTAGATGCTACGGTGATATGAGCCTCGAGGTCGTTGGATATGGGATCCAATGGCATCTGAGTAGTTTTTGTACAAATTGTGTGCAATACTCAAACTCATCAAGGTTTCCTGTAAAAATATTAAGACATCATGTGAGCTGCTATATCTTAGATCTACAAGCTCCAAGCAACTCGTATCGGCATATAGCATCTAAGGTATGGGGGCACATGATATTCTCCCGAGGAGGAGGGGTGGGGGTGCGCAACCAATCCGTGGTTGGGAGGGTGGGGACAAATATAATCTAAAAAACCCTAAACAGAGCTTTGCAATTTTATCTAAGGTCGAGGGGGTGACCCCCGACAATCATAGCTCCGCCTAATTAAACACAACATTTGCATGTACTGTAGTACTAGACTTAATATTCATGTTTCAGTTTCATATTCATTTTAAATATTGAATTGAGGACCATGCATGTCTTACATTTTACTCCCTTCGTTCCTAAATATTAGTCTTTTAGAGATTTCAAGTGGACTGGCACATACAGATGTATATAGACATATTTTAGAGTGTAGATTCACTCATTTTGCTCCATATGTAGTTGCTTGTTGAAATCTCTAAAAGACTAATATTTAGGAACAAAAGGAGTATTTTTGAATTCGTGTCATACATGCATGGTTTGGAAAAATAGATGCACTATACTTATTGGATTGTTTATGTGTTCGTGTGTGTGTGTGTGTGTGTGTGTGTGTGGTCATATGCTTGATACATACAAAGTTTTCTCACCTCCATATTGTTCATCTTTTAAATTTGAATTTGCATTGAAAAATTTACCAGGGATACCATGAAATGTGAAATCCACGTTGAGATCACTATATCACAAACTCACTATAATTCAACAACTCATCATAAATCAATTACCAGGTTGAGATTAGTATTTGCAAGGAAAATACGGGCATTGTAATACACATAGATTCGTTCGGCAATTTAAAATGTTCCTTTCGTATTCTCGAATGGTAGGACCCAACGGCGTACCAGTCAGACCTTGGCTCGTGTTGATCGTAAAAAATAAAAAATAAAAACCGGGCTCGTGTCCTTCTGGTGGCGTGCGTGGTACGCACATTAGGCAACCCCAACCAGTCGAGCCTCCGCGTTTCGAGTCAAAATATCTGGCGGCCAGAATTCCAGCCTTAGGAAATTCCCCTCATGTCCCCGGTCCATAATGAGGGATGCTTTAGTAACTAGACCGCGTTACCTACCGTGCCGAGCACGGTTCAATTCCCTCGGTTGCCGCTCGCCAAGGTCACCCGTCAACTGCATTGCCTAGTACTACTACTACTACACCAGGATGAGCACAGAATTGAGCCCGTTTGTTCGTGCCTAGTACTTGAGTTAATATATCAGGCAATGCACTGGTACGAAGGGATTATCCTTTTGCTCTGCATATATAACTTGTCTGAAGTCTAACTAAGCAAAATGTTTGACCAAATCCTTTCTTAAGAAATACAACAGGACAGATGTATGGCTTGAAAATTTATTGCATGATGCAGGTTATGATATTGTTTCGAATCCTGGATCTTAAATTTCAGAAAATCCAAAAGTGACCATAAATTCTTGAAACTGAGCATGGTCGCGTGATATGGCAAAAATATTACTTCATATTTTTCTTCTTCAATTTGAGACAAGCTGCTTATGACAAGTTGCACAAATGAAGAGCCAAGGTATTTTGAAACAAAGACCTGTCACGTTAAGGCGAACGCTTTCACTATTGAAACCGTGGGCGTTTACGTGCCGCCACGAGTCTCGCTTCTCATCGGCAGGTGTCGTCCGAGCAAGCGTGTGAGTCAACGGGAGGCGTGCGAGCAGATCGCTTTGCAGGCTCACCGGGAGGCGAGCCCTTTGACCAGGCTCCTCCGCCCACCTTCATCCCAACTACTCCCGCTTTTAATGTCATCGACGCCGCAGTTTAAAATAAACCCCGCACTACCCGGTATCGCTACAATCTTCTCTCTTCCCCTTCGATTCTCCTGTCATCTACCTCCAACCAGCCTGACCTAAACGTACGCCATGCCACATAACAATGGTCTGCCCTTAGTCTTCCAGTTTCCTGAGGAAGATACCAAGCGGAGTCTCAAGAACATAAGGCATTTTGGGATGAGCTTGAATTGGCCTTGCGGGAAGACGTCGCGCCTGCCCCCGCTCCCGTTCCGGCTCCCGTCGCCCCGACTGCGCCAGTGCCCATCCCCGTGGCATTGATGGGCTGGGAGCCGCACATTATCGCCGAGCTTGATGACACAGGGTTCCACGAGGTCCCCGCCGACTTTCACGCACCCGTGCACCTGCCAGCGCATGTGCCTGCGCGTGCACTGACGCGCACGCCCGTGCCGGTGCCCGTGCACCTGCCAGCGCATGCGCCTACGTGTGCACTGACATGCGCGCCCGTGCCGGTGCCCGTGCACACGAATGTCTCCGCCGCACCGTTGACACCGCATGTCCCCGCGCGGTTGCCAATGCCCCCCTCAGCGGCATGGATGGACGTCGTCGACCGCTTCCTTGCACCAACGCCAGTCGCCTCCTCCCGCCAGTTGACTCGCTCCTGGAGACCGAAGTACAGAACATTGTGGCCTTCCTTGAAGCTAGGGCCAACGTCCAGGAGTATGCCAACAACGGCGCAAGGCGCCGCCGTCGTCGTCGGTCAGTGGACCGACGACACACAGAGCACGGCAGGGGAGCCGCTTCCCACCGCAAGACGCCCCCGCCGCCGCCGCGAAATCTAAATTTGCCATGAAAAACGTTTGGATTGCCATGCTTAAAATCCGAACGTTTATCATTTCCATTTATTTTAGATCGATCGTCGTATAATTTAAAGTCGGAGTCAGACTGAACGAGATCTATGGTTTGATCGATTGAATGTTCTGCTAGAGCCGTATCAAGTTAAATATAAAACGTCATCAAGCCACATGTATTCCTTGTCATCCAACGACCTAGACTGCTTCAATGTCGAGCGCTCAACACGTTTAGCGTGCAGTTAACTTCATGCCAAAAATAGTGCTAATCACATAATAACACGCAAACAATATCCTACTTAATATCTGCATGCACTTAATATACTTCCAGATTAACGTGCATTGCACGTACACACTAACTAGTGCTGCTAGCACGTGAAACTGGTGTCGTAACTTGTGAACGCGTCCAGATGTGGTCAATGGCAACATCGCCCACGAGTTCTTCATGTTTGCCCGTGCGTCTAAACGCAGAAGGGGAGGAGAGAGAGAGAGCACACATGGAACCCACCAGTAAGTGAAGACGAATAGTACTAAAAATAATATTACATGCTATCAATTAAATAGGTTGTGGTAATATAAAAACATTATGTCAACAAAGGGAGGTACAACAAACATTGTTGTTCTACGTATGTTGCCTATTGACGTGCGGCTTGAAGGCCCTAGTCGCATGTTCGATCATCGTCCCTTATTTTTTAATTTGTATATGGGTCCAAATTTGTTTCATGACATGTGGGCCCCTCGGTGTGTAGTTTGTAGCATTTTAATTTTGGGTCGAAATTTGTTCCATTCCAAGTGGACTATCGGTGTGTAGTTTTGTTGCTTATTTATAATAATTAAAGAGAACAACCGAGTTTTTTGCAATAATACCATGGTGTGACGTTGAAGGCAAGAAAGGACGTGCGAGAGAGCGATGACCGAGCCAGAGGGAAATCAACTAGGGGAGTTGTGGGGGTTGCAACGGTATTTCGAGTAGTTGTGGGCCGAATGCTACAAAAATATAATCTAAACCGACCGGAATAAATGCCTACACAAATTAATCCAAGGTTGGAGTGCCCCTTGCAATGTAAATAGCTCCGGCATTGTGAGGGATGGAGAGGTAGCTTCAATGTGTGGAAGATACGGTGTGAGAAAGCGAGGTCAATCGAGAGACATATAGATAGAGAGACAAAGTGAGTGTGGTCCGACATTCATTGAACAAATATAAATGCTCTGGAGAGATATTGTCCGATTGAGCTTTTGGAAAGGGTGAGGGCTGTAAGATAGAGCTTGAGAGATGATCCAGTCACAGACGTGTAGATATATGGGAGGAAGCAAGGTCAATCGATCACATAGGGTCGTCCTGCGATCGAAAGAGTGAGACGGGTTGGAGAGAGTTACCTAGATAGGCAATGTGCGTGAGAGAGTATACAATGTGAATAAGTCGAATTGGGCTCAAACATGGTGATATATTGTTTTTGTCCGAGAAAGAGCGAGGTCAATCGAGACATACAAAGAGAGAGAGAGAGAGAGAGAGAGAGAGGGAGAGAGAGGGAGAGAGAGAGGGAGCGTGGCCCGCCATGAGGTCGAAAGAATGGGGGCGGCTTCAATGGACTGACCTAGATAGACAATCTGCGTGAGAGAGTATAGAGTGTGTCGATCGAGGCCCGAACAGGGAGATATATCATTTGTGTGTGAAAGAAAACGAGGTTAAACGAGACTTGGATAAAGAGAGCGAGATTGAGCGAGTGTGGCCCACCGTGCGGAAGAAAGAGTGAGACAGTCTCGAGGGAGTGACCTAGATAGACAACGTGCGTGCGTGCGCACGAGAGGTTGGGGAGCTAGATAGGCAATGCATGTATTTAGCGCGAGAGGGTGAGAGGGAGAGAGAGAGAGAGAGAGCTCGGCATGGGGTGCAATGGCGGGTGTGTGAGGTAAATACATTTCATAACAGAGTGGAAAAGGGGGGTTGTGTAGTTGAGAGAGTTAGAGATCGAAACATGGAGAGAAAGAATGGATCTGTGTTGGAAACCGATAGCTTCCTAAGGTGGTTAGGAGAGGAAGATTGACCGATACAGGAAGTATGTAGCGTGTGTGCGGGGGGGGGGGGGGGGGGCTAAAAACAACATTTGAATGTAGATAGTACGAGACTTAATATCGATGTTTCAATTCGGTGTACATTGTAAGATTTGAACTGAGGACCATGCATATGGGTAATTATTTCGAATTCGGGCCATACTAGGTTTCGAAAAGTTGACATTGACTCAATTTGTTGAGCTATTTTGTAGGTCATATGTTTGAATCCATCCAAAAGTTTTCTCACTACCATGGTGTTCATCATATACATATGAATTTGTATTAAAAAATTAGCGCGGATACAGTGAAATGCGAAATCCACGTTAGAATTGGAGATCGCTATGTGACACACACTCTAATTCAAATAACTAATTATGTGACACACACTCTAATCCATGTTAGCGTGGATACTGTTTTGATTTTTTTTTCAAATAACTCCTCGTTAATTAATTAATTAATAGTAGCTCGTTTCGAATGACTAATTATTGCAAGGAAAACACGGGCATGGTAATACATGCAGATTTGTTTGCAAATGAAAGAAGATTCGTTTGCATTCTCAAATGTAGGCGCACCAGGCAGACCAGGGTCGTGTCATGGTGGTCGCGTGTGTCGGACGGACGCTTAGCACCTAGCCACCCACCCCTCCCTCCCTCCCCCTCCCCCCCCCCAAAAAAAAGGACGACGACAAAATAAGTTCGTGCTTCCATGTTTCGGATTGAAATATCTGGCGGCCCCAATTCCAGCCCTGCAAAATCCCCCTTCTCCACCGTCCCCTTCCGCGCCCAGATTGCTCAAATACCTAATTTGCCGCCAACCCAAGCAAAGTTCGAATCGCCCCTCGTCTCGTCTCTTTCCCCACCTCTATGCCATACAACGACGACGAAGACGACGGTCGCGCTTCACCACCGCACCAGAGCTACCTCATCTATGCCCTTGTCCACCGCACCGGGTGGTCCACCGACAACGTCGGCCGCCGCAACCGACGTGCCTCACAGACACCGACTTCCACCGCATCAGGTGCGCTTCACCGACGCCGTCTCCCAGCTCACGGGGGCTACTTCACCGAGCACATCGTCGTGCCTCCGCCCCCCGAGGCCGCTGGGGCTTCAGCAACAGTCTCATCCACCGCATCGTAGCGCTCCGCTGCCACTCAAGATCTGCATCTGTGCGCGGCCAGCCCACGCCAGGGCATCACCCTCAATGGCTCTAAAGTGACCCGCACTCTAGCTAGGCGAGCATGCCCAAACGCCGGCCCGAACTAGGTATCCACACATCACTCCCTTGTGCACTGTTCCAATGATGTTTGGATATCCTTCACTGCTCTCTTAGCTTACATGCCTATCCAACTCTGACTTTAACTCTTATTTCTTCTAGAGATATCATCTGAAACAAGCAAATCCATTTTTTAGCGAGGTATGACGGCGCTACAGGATCTGGTACACATCCTGCACACCCGTATAGCCTTGTAAGTATCTGTCCTACGGTATAATAGCAAGCTCGATTCCTCTTATTTGATCAGCCATTCGCCGTGTCGAAAATGCAGAGGGGGATGCAAGGAGCACAAGGACTGCACATCCAAGCAAGTGGTAACATGGACTTGTACATGGAACATCCCAAGCGCAAGCAGAGCTGCAGTGAGCCTATACAGTGAGCTAGCGTAAGTCCCTGCATATCATTTAATTCGTACTGGCATTCGTGTATGATTTGTGTGCAGTGGCGGATCCACGAATTCAGTTACCAGGGGCGAAAATTTAACTTAAAAAATACGAAGGCACTTGCACTCCGGAAATCAACATAACTTGAGAAATGTGAAGCTACATGCACTTTGAAAACCAGCTAATGATCCAAAGTAGTTCAGATTATAAACACTAAATGATGCAAGCACCAAAAAACACAAAATGCAACATGGTGTACAAGGACTACAAACATGGTCTATACCTATACTTGAATTATTCGTTCTCTGGCTTGTCATCAATGCGCAAACTGCATATCAATATATCTATCCTGCACAAGTATGCCAATAGTTTCAAACAACAGATTAGAAAAGTATTTATGCTATGTTGTCATGATACGGGGACTTTCTGGTAGATGGCCTCGACGTTTCCTCAAGCCATGAAAATGCACTATAATTTGCTTGTCATCAATGCCTGCAAATCTCTATGTCTCTCTCAACATAGCATATCATCATTAGACACTAAATCCTTCAATGGGAGCTTGCAAAATGCTTGGATTAGACGCCTCATTAGACACTATATGCTCATCACTAGGAGCATGTAAAATGTTTGCATCAAATCCTTCATTAGCAGTATGTTCATTAGACACTTCAGGCTCAAGAACAACATGAGCTTGGATGTTTGCACCGGAAACTTGATTAGATACATCAGATTCAGTCAGTTCAGTATTGATTGGGGGAGTTATAAAATAAGTAGAAATTGGTTTCATTTTCTCATAGATTCCCTACATACAAGCAGTTTTACAACACCATCAGGTTTAACTATTGGCCAGAAATTGAAGAGTTGAATTAGATATAATCAGGGATGTGATGCACCTGCTTGTTGCGCATGCTACTCTTGCCAGCTGCGACTGTCTGTTTGTGCAAGCTCGATGCCATGCCCGTGCTGCCGCCGCTGCCTCCCATGCAGGCTACACCCAGGGTTGGATCTTCATCTTCTTGTCCTTCCGTTCGCTTGAAGCCCGGCAACCGCCCTCCAACGAGGGTGCGAGGAAGTGTTGTGTCGGTCTGTCCAGCGGCGGCTAGGTTAGGAGCGAACCAGACTGGAGGCTGGAGCGGATGAACTGGGATTTTTCCTGTTGTCGATCGATATGGGAGGCGCTCGTTTGGGCCGCGAGCCTGCTATAGGGCCTGCCTTGCACTTATGTTATTGGCCTATCCAAATTGAAACAATTTTCTCCATTTTTTACATTGCCTGCTCGTGCGTTGGGACGAACAAAACTAGCCTGGGCCAACCTGGACGACTCAAACTAGGTGCACACTTTCGAGCCACCTGAGGCGGCCGCCCATACCAGCCCCTATGGTGGCGTCGCCCCTTTTTACGTGTATGATAGGGGTAGTGAAAAATATTCCTGTGGCGCTTTTGATTTTACCCATAGAATGGTTGAATTGCTTGTTTCTATGAACTGAGTTCGCCAATAATGTGAAGGATGCCAGTCTTTTCATCCTATTGTAGATTGCTTAGATCTCGATATGCCAAAAGTAATCGCATGAAATATACAATAAAAGCCAGTGTGATGTGTGTGGATACAACTAGTCTGACTACACGTCCTCATATAACATATCAAGGATGCACCATCTTACCAGATTAACCATTCGACTTACCAATGCAGTGTGGGAAGAAAGAAGTAGTGGGACTGCGTATCCAAGCAATTGATCCCATGTACTCCTTCGTACAACCTTGTAAGCGAAAAAGAAGTTGCAGTGTTCCTGTACAAAGAACTAGCGTAAGTTCAGTTACCTGCTTCTTAGAATTTTAGTTAGCCACTTATTGCAAAATTGTTCAATTATGTTGCTTGGCTTAATTTAGTTTGCTACTGATTACATAATGCCACAGCCTGTTAATCCTATTATAGACTGCGCCTATCTATGTGTTTGATACTTACTGTTAAGAATTACCTGTTTGCCTGGACTTAAATAGCTACTTGTTTGTTTAACTGCTTTGCTGCTGCAACAACGGGTTAAAATGATGTTAATAACTACTTTTCAGCATCAAATTGAAACTCTTTAATTCCTTACTTGTTTAACTGGTTTGCTGTTATAACTCCCAGTTGAGATGTTTTGCTAACTTCAACTTTTCTGAATCCAATCGGAACTTTAATGGCAAAACAGGTTAGGCCAAGATCAAAGAGCGAGGTCCCCATGGAAGCTGTATCATCCCACAGCAGTGGCACCGGCCCAATCGTGCATTATGAATTGCCAACTGCTGATGCTCTAAAGGCTAATCTACTGGTAGAAAGAGATTCTGCTTCTGCACTTAGAGATGAAGTTGACATGTTGAGGAAGCAAATAGCACAATCAGTAGCAGTACTCAAGACAACCATTAAATATTTGGTGGATTGCAAAATGAAGCAAGCTGAGACTGGCCACATTGTTAAGGTCCTGAAGGAAAAAGGGAAATTAAATTCCCACTTGGTAAATCATAGGTGAAATGTTCTTTCCATCATTGAATAACCTTTGTGTTGTTTGTTCATGTAATCAATCAAACCATTTTTTTAGAGATCATGTAATACTTGTTTTTTGGTTTGTTATTTTATTTAAGCACAAGTCTGTATTAATTGATAAGACTCAGAGACATTTCATTTTGATTGCTGTGCCAGACCTACAAATATGCCAATCAGGTTGAATGTGCATTCAGCAATAATAGTAGTATAGATGGACCATAAGTGGCATGCATCGGAAAGGGCCAAGATGCTGTAGTAGCTTGGCTAAAAAAAGGATGCTGTTGTAGCAAAGAAAAGTACAGTGGCCTGGCTTATGTATGTTAGTTGATATTATTGATCCATATACTCTATAAGTGTTTATATGTCTGTTAGTTATGTACATTCTTGGTTGATTGACTCGGTATTTGAATCTTGATACATCGCTTGTGTACATATCTAAATGGGAGTACACATTATGCTGCATGTGACATTTGAGTTGGACATGAAGTGTTCCAAATATTCGAATTCACCTGAAACTGGATTCTAGCTTCTGAATTTGAGTATCGACATTTGTAAACCATATTCATATATGACAGTGGAATACATCTTTGTCGTCCTTTTGAAGATATATAAAAACATATAGAATGATTTATAAAGATTCGTATAGGAATACAAAATGGATTCGAATTTAGTGGCCAGGGTAAACGTGGATGCTTATTGTCCCAAAATTCGAAAGAAGCGGCAAAATGTCTCACTCCCACGTCGGCTGCCCGACGCCAAGTGTTTGGGAGATGGAAATTACTGTCTACCCATTACACGGACAATCCATCGGCCCGATTTCCACTGCTCTAAATAGGGGTAGCATAGTAACTTCAATTAGACGTGACACGACCGCTTTTGAGCCCATTCCGACACGGTGGGCGCCAAACATGGGTGGCAAAACACATTTGATTCAAGCTCGTCCGAAAGACCTCTGTTTCTCCCTCCATTTCCCCATTCATACACGGTGGGCAGAAAAACAAACCCGAATCGGCCGAAATCGATGTAGGTAAATATTTTCAATAGGGGCAGGTTTGTAACTTCACTCAGACGTGACACAACCTCCCTACCTGTCATCCCCGTTCATACACTGTGGGCGCCAACCATGGGCGCCAACCACCCTCTCCTCGCCTGAAATCGCTATGGGCAAATATTGGTGAGATGCGAGATTACCATCGTATCCCCAACTGACGAGACGTCCAAATTTTAAACGGGGGCTAAGTTCATAACTTTCCCATATATCAGACAGGTGCGTCCCAAAAACATGGTTTCCCGTACCTCTCCCTCCATTTTCCCATTCATACACCGTCCGCGCTAGAACACCATCCCCACACCAACCTCCGTCCGCCACCCCATCCATCGCCGCCGTCCTCCACCACATCCATCACCGCCGTCCCCCACCACATCCATCGCCACCGTCCTCCACCATGCCGGAGCACCTACCAAGACCGTGTCTTCCACTGCTATAGATGGACATTTCTCATCCACGGCGACGGACCAAGAGCCTTGCATCACGTCCTCTCGCTTCATCGGCGCCGTCGTCCTCTTTGTCGGGGCCACTCACACGACCTTCTCTTCCAGCGCAATGGGACTTAACCCCTGATGCACCCGTCTACTATCGCAGATCTGCTTCAGCACCACAGACAGCCATCGCACCCCCGATGCCTACGCGGTGCCGCAAGAGAGGTGGTACTTCATATCTCCTCAACTTTTTGATCTCAACCAGAAAATAGATCTTAACTTGGTTACTGTACTTTCTTTTCAGCTCTTAGAATTTAGTTCTTAGTTCAAAGCAAACAATGGCTGCTAAATATCATTTCTCCGGTTTCCCCCTTTTATGATCACTATACGATCAGAATACGTGCTTCGTGTCATAATAGCACTGCTCGCCCCATCAAGCTAAACAAGCTTAGTTGTTCAAATACGAATCTGATATTTTTAAAACAGATTCGTTTAATTGGTCAGCTAAATGTTCCTAAATTAGTTTCGAAAATGCATGTTCGCCGCTCGGGTGTGTTTCTCTATAGGGTGCCCACGGTGGGCCGGCCCACCCTGGGATTTTGGGTCGTCCCAGGCCCCGATTCCCCTCTGTTCTGCTGCGTGCTTCCGATCTCTACTCGCCCCCAGCGGCCTGCCTCACCGCCGACTTGCCGTCCCTGGACGACATGACTCTAGGAGGAGACGCCGGACTAACAGGAGGTCAGGAGCCGCTCGCCCAACAGCGTCACCGCTGCCCGGGCGCGCCGCTGTGCCTACCTTCCTAGTCCGTTTAGGGCTCAGGTGTGTAGCACCCACTAAGCCAACCCGATTTATCCTGAGATAAGTCCTCAACACTCAGCAGCCACTCCTCATCACCCATTTTCTAATTGATTCATTACTCATTAGGCAGGACTGTCATTAGGGTTTGTTGTGTGCTCAGTGCTACCTACACTTAATGGTACAGATGTATTTCGGTAATCTTTAGTACATGTAAAGTTCACAGGGTTTTCAAAATTCCGGCCCTAGGAACAGACACTAGTCATTTTGGATTGTTGGTCATAGTGACATTGACCCAGATTAGTACTGCAAGCCAGGTTTGTTGTCAATTTTACTTGTCTTTCTTACTCATTTGATATAATATCCAATTATTCACGTCGATTAGTTGCAAACAATAAGTGCTAGACAAACTTCTTGATTCAGATTTTGGACGGTCTCTTACAGAAGTTACAATTCTGCATACTTTCCTAGTAAGCTCACAAGTAAATGATTGATTCACTACATCTATGCTTGCCTTGTCATATTTTTTGTCAATATTCTTTTAGGGTGGACCACCCTGTTTCTAAATACTGCAACCGCAGACATGAGTGAATAGTATTTCCCTATGTGATATCTTCCATCATGTGTGGGCAACGAACACTCCATTGTATAGAAAGAAAGTGTCATTTCCAGCTTTTACATAGGCTTCGATCTTTTACATGGAATACAATCTGCCTACTTGCTTTGTGTCGCACTACCAACACTCCACCCTTGAATCTAAATATTATGCCACTCATAATTTCTTAGTTTATTTGTTCAAATACGAATTTCATATGATTCTAATGTTCCTACTTCAGTTTTGAAATGTGTGTTTGTCTGTTATAGAGACATAAGGGGTTTGTATTTCTGTGTGTGGTCTGGTCAGCACGGTTGGTCGGTGAACTTTGCATATGCAGGGGTTTATAGGGAGACACTCTTCGAGTTGAATCCGCAATGCATTCCATAGATAATCTGACTACTTTTTTTGTTCATGAATCTCGGATTCTGAACAGCATCATAACGATTATGAGCTTGCGCGCATGAAAAGAATAAAGCAGAACAATGCCATGGCTGTCAAACTTGGCATTAAGGGACTGAAATCAAGTCTGGATGCAATGCAATGCAAACGCTCTCCACCTATAGATTCATGCTCAGAATATGATCCTAAAAGTGATTCTGAGCTAGAGGGAGACCTAAGTCAATGTAGCTCCCTAGTGGAGGAGTCAAAGGAAGATGCCCTATCTTATTCACCCATCAAGGTGCTTGCTCTAACTTTCCAAGGATATATTTGTCGCACATATCTTGCAACTGATGCTTTGCATTGCTTCTACTTTGTTGAACTGCCATTAGCTTAGTTTACACATCGTGTATGTGAATACGCCCTGCCTATCTATTTTTAGTACATATACCATCTGTCATCATACCATATTTATCCATTCAAATGTTGTTCTTGTGTATCAGACGTTCAAAAGGAAGAGGGAGATTGATGATCATGGAGGAGCACAAGCAAAGTATTTGGAAAAGGTAGTGGCACCTGATAAATCAAATAGCCCATTAGGTGTAGTTGCAATATCACCTGACCCACAAAACACCCAAACTCTAGCAGACTCTAGCCCTACTACACTGGTCATTTCTGATGCCCCAACTCAGCAGACCCCAACTGCAGCAAACATTATGATTATGCTAGTTGACATAGCACCAACTCTACGATGCAAAACCCCCATTCCAGCAAAGAGTACACCAAATCCAGTTGCCAAATCCCTTTTTGAACCAGAGAGAGACCCAATTGCAGCAAATAGGACCCCTGTTCCATTTCTTCCCAGTTTAGAAGACAAAGATTATATTGTTGTCAGGAACTTTGTGCGCATCTTTCCTTCATGGAAAGATTATACCGCAGACACAGAACAATTTCCAGTCTTCCTCCGCAACTTACGCGTAAGTAATGTACTAATGTTATTCATGGTCCTTACTGCATATGTTTATGCTGACAGAAGACACAAGATTTCATTCTTTTAAATAGGCGAGGACCAAACTGGATTGTGAAGACGAGCAAGGGTTGGTTGCGCTTTTCAAGCACTCGTTGATGAAGTATCGTTCCTACCTAAGGCAAGCGCACTTCGATGGCAAGCCTCTAAATGAAATTTCTGTAAAGTCTCCGGTGCTACATTTATCCGACGGTGACTGGAATAATCTTGTTACACATTGGTCTCGGCTGCAGCATAAGGTACTATCTATGATATCACATCACAATTTGAACTACATTTCTGCATTTTCCTTAACGTCTCACTTGTACGAAAACTGTTAGTAGAAGAACATTCATTCTCAAGGGACCACAGAATCTCTCAACTATACTGCACACTGCAATGCTCTTGTGAGTACCTCTTGCCCTGTATGACCATACTTACTTTCATAGTTGTTTGATTATGTAGCATCACTGCACATGTTAGCCTCGTAATCGTCCATTTGGTGGACATTATAAGATCCGTATGGACTCTTACATAAATTTAGAATCAACCCAATGCTTTTGAAGAGGTTTAGCTCTGCAGTCCTCTTGTAAGGACTGAACGTCGTCTATCACTGTACTTACATTAACAGCTACTCCCTCCGTCCCATAATATAAGAAAGTTTTGTATAGTACACTAGTGTTCAAAACACTCTTGTATTATGGGAAGAGGGATTCATTCATTGTGTAGCATTCTGCATCTTATCTCCCTCGCCCACCATTTACTAAAAATATCAGATCTATATTTAATCTTACCAAAAAGTAGAATGCACAGACAATGCCAGTGCAGAAGTGTAGCCCATTGCTCTTGTCAGTACATTTTGTCCCATAATGCTTGTACTTCCAGGGATTGGTAGTTGATTATGTAGCATCAATCTGCATCTTATCTTCATTATCCTCTATCCCTTCCAGTATTATCATATCTATAATTACTCTCTACAAAATGTAGCGTACAGGCAATGCTTATGAAGAAGATTATGTGCTGAAATTCTTGAGTTATCCCTCCCTTGACATGGAGAAGGGCATTATAAAGCTGGTGTTAACTGTTAATGTAAGTCAGTCCTTCTAAAGCCTTTATCCTCAACTGCTGTTTAATTTGCTCATACTCCCTATCGTTTACTGTTGTTTAGTTTACTGTTTCTACCAAAATGCATGTTCGCAAGAACCGTAAGTTCTAAGTTTCACTTGTAAAACCAAATTACTTATTCATACCATGCACGTTACTCAATACTCCCTATATGTATGCTTGTTTTTGTGGATGTATAATCCAGTGTGTGGTGAAGCAGCCCATGTTTGCACCTTGTCATCTCCTGTTTTATATTACTGATGTGGCTGATGATATGAACAACATGCCATGCACATTAACCAAAATAGATACAATGATTTTCTTTGTCCTTCATCTATGCTTGTTATGTTGACATGGTAATCCAGTAGTGTGGTGAAGCTCCCCGCATTATGAACAATGCCAAATTATGCTATTGATATTTTGAACTTACTCTTTTTTTCTAATTTGAAATTGGATGGATTTGACAGCACAGTTATCATCTTTGTTTATACACGTGCAAAACTTGTCATCTCTCTGCTTTGTTTTAGGGTGATATGCCTAATGGCATGCACAAGTCTGCTGAAGGCTGTGAGACAAACCCAACATATATTGCAGCAAAGAAGGCAAAACATCTTGAAGATAGCGAGACAACCCCAAAGTCTTGTCTTGATGCAGTGTTCAAGTTACTTGAGACTAGCAGTCAGACAAGCTCACATAATTCGTTGTCTGAATCAGTTCAACTTCTTCAGTCCCAAGTTCTAGCAAAAAGGCATTCTGCAACTCAACTTCGACTTGAAGTCCTATCTCTAAGAAAGATTGCGGAGAACACCAATGAGAACCTCATCGCTAAACAACTACACTTGGAAGCTATGACCGACATGCTAGGCCGGTCTCACAGCCTTGCTCAGCAGCTTGCGCAACAGTTCTCGTGCAAGGCTAACCTTTCTTGAACTGTCTTGGAAGTGGTCTCGGTTCAGTATTATTTTGTTACGCTGCAATGATGCCCAGTTTTTGTAGTCTGCTTCTTCGTTGCGCGTTATGATCACTGGTGGTGAACTTCGATGCCCAGTGGATGTAATATACCATAAATCCTTTATTGTACAGTGTAGGTTTATTCTTAGTTACTATGCCGTAATTTCTTTATTGTATAGAGTAGGTTTGTTCTTAATTCCTACTAGTTACTGCCATCATTCGCTATCTGAAAAAATATCAGATGTAGTCGACCGGGCCGAAACATTCGCCTCTAATGGGCCTGGTGTTTAGCAGGCCACAATTGGGCCAGCCTGCATCTTTCTTGGGCCCGAATCATTAGGGCCTTCACACTTTGCACGAGGCCCACAACTTACACCGGCCTATATTTTAGTTGGGCCTTTTCTGGACCCAGCGCTTAGTTTGGCCCAGGTAGCATTGGGCCATTAACAGGCTGAATATTGTACTGGCTTGTTACAGCCCAGATGAAACCATGGGCCTTTAGCAGGCTGAAATGCATATTGGGCCTCAATTTTCACTAGTCGTCGACGGGCCTTCAGCAGGCTGAAATGTAGACCGGGCCTTTTTGGGCCCAGTTATATCACGGGCAGTTACCAGGCCGAAACATATCTCGGGCCTTAGTTGGCCCATTGATATCATGGGCCTTAAAGAGGCCGAAAGCTTAGTACAGACATCAACGGGCCGAATTATGCGACAGGCCCAAAGTCACGTTGGGCTTAACTGTTGCCACCTTTATCACAGGCCGTTAGTGGGCCCGATGTCCCGTCGGACCATATATGGCCCATTGGCAGCACGGGCCATTCCCAGGCCGAAAGTCACACCGGGCTGAAATGGGCCCATGTCTACATCGGGCCTCTAACAGGCCAAAAGTCACTGGGTTGTAACTGGGCCCAAATATTCGGCGAACAATTAACGGGCCAGATCTGGCTTCGGGTCGTAAAAGGGCCCAAATATTCGGTGAACAATTAACGGGCCAGATCTGGCTTCGGGCCATAAATGGGCCTTTATTAAGCAGGCCGTTATTGGGCTAGCCCACTAGTACCTGAGTAAGTACTACGAGCCTTTGACTGGGCCGGGCTTTTTAACCAATATGGGCCTCTGTTGGGCCGTGCCACGTGTCGACGTATCATGGGCGCTTTGGGTCCAATGAGTGGATGACATCTGTCCCAACGGTGAGCCGACATGTGTTTCCTCCAGCCAATGATGATTTTACACATGGAAAATCCCCATTGGTCGGGGCTGTTAACGGGTTATCGGATCCAAAACCGGACCCGATAGCTTAACGGCGTTCCATTGCGGTGGATGCGATGTGTCGGTCACCCTTGATGAAAGCACTTCTGTGACGCGTGATTTATCGTCATGGAAGTGGACACTTCCGTGATGCTAATTTTGGTAATGTCATGGAACACTTCTACGACAGCACAGGTATGACTATCTTGATTCTGTCATAAATTTGTCATGGATGTACATGCATGACAGAAAACGTGACCTACTATGACAAACACATATCATCACGGAAGTGTATTTTTTTGTAGTGTTTATCGCAGCAAGAAAATAGATCGCCACTGCTTTACTCTGATTTCTTGTCCATCACTTACTTGCTAGTTGAAAGCAAACATTGGTTGCAAAGTTGCCTTTGTCCTATTTGCACCTTCAGATCCACCATGGCATGCTCAACACTATACTCGCAATGCTTATGGCTTTCCCCTTTTATATTCCACACTAGTTAAATGACAGTAGACTAATTTTCAAAATTGGGTCAGTCGATTTTTCAGAGCTCGCCGGAGTTCGCCGGTGCGAAGGAAGGGGCTCGTGTGGGGACGGTGGTTGTGGGGGACGGTGGTGGGGCCTCGCCGAATGAAGAAAACTCAACGCAGGTGGGGGCGGGGGTGGGGGTGGGTGTGGCAGAGGAACACATGCGGTGTGTGGCGGTTCGGGGGAGGGCGGGGGTCGGGGCCGGTGGTTCGGCCGGCGGCCCGTGCGGTGTTCTGTATGGGAAGAATGAGACACGAGGAAGAATAAGGGTTAGGATACGTAGGATCTTCACCCAACCGCCTGAAATGGTCGACTGACCCAAATGACAAAACTGACGCGACTTGCATGCAGACATGCAGAATATGCTTCCTCTTCTGTTCTTTAACTTGTTCCTCTTCTGTTCTTCTTTAGTAAGCACAGTATGTTCCTTGTCAGGAAGGGGAGCAGGGACATCTGCAGTTGACACCTCTATTGGGCTGGTTCTGCTAAATTATTTCGTACTTCGAGTTGTTCTGCCATAATACTCCAGAAATGGTGGGAGCCGCGCGGTCTTTGGTAGACTAAACTAATAGTAACAGTTGTGCGCCTTCAGATGAATAGAGCTGGTCTGTAGGTGATCGATAGGTTGCATATTAGTAGCGGCAAAACCCTATGTTTTCCAGCCAGTTTCGCTTTCCTGATTTATTTATGGTGGTTATGGTGTACCCCTATTATCTACACTACGATTTGCCTACTGGCTCTGCGCTCTCATTATCATGGTTTGGCAATAAACTTTCTATACAGTATATTATGAACCTATCATCTGCCTACTATCCTTACATCTGGGGCCCCCAACAGGGAGCTTATTTTTTTGTGTAGTTGTGCCAGATTATATTAATCTACTCACCATATTACAGCACACATGGTCTCTCTCATTAGAATCCAGTGATAGCACACAAGGGTTTACAGGGAGCCTCTATTATATTACAATATCCTCTGCAATACAAAGATAATCTCACTACTATTTGTGTTTTCATGCTTTACAGATATTGTACGTAATCACAATGAATATAAGAATGCGCACATCAGAAGAATATTGCGGAACAGTTCATTGGGTAACAAACATGGCATCAAGGGATTGAGGTCCATTGTGGATGCAATGAAACCCACATGCTCCCGACCTATAGATTCATATTCAGAATATGATCCTAATGACTATTCTGAGCTCAAGGAGTCAAAGGCAGATGGCCTATCCTGTTCACCCAATAAGGTGCTTGTTCTAATTTGGCAAGGTTTTATTGGTTGCACATATCTTGCATAAGGTGTCTTGCATTTCTTTTGCTCGTTACACCGCCATCTGCTTAGTTTACTCATGATATATGTGAAGATGCCATGCCCATCCATTATCAAAACCTATTCCATTTGTCTTCATACCATTTTTTTCCATTCAAATGTTGTTCTTGTGTTTCAGACATCCAAAAGGAAGAGGGTGATTGCAGAACCTGAAGGAGTACAAGCAAAGTCCTTGAAAAAGGTGGTGCTATCGGAGAAATCACATAGCACCCGACGTATATTGGCGATAGAACCAACGTCGCAAAACCTAGGATATCACAACTATGTTGGTCGCTGCTTTGCTCTTGTGAGTACGTATTGTCCTATCGCTGTCCTTACATTCATACCTGGTGGATTATGTGACATCATTCTGCATTGTAGCTTGCTTATCCACTGTTCGCTCCAAATTATCAGATCTATATTAATGCTTAAATTAATGTAGAATAAACCCAATGCCTATGAAGAAATTTAGTTCTGCATTGTTCTTGTAAGTATCTGTTGTCCTTCATCACTGTACTTATATTTGTCAGCTAGTTCTTCATGTACACTTTGCAGCATATTTTCCCTTGTCCTCCATTTTTCTACACATCAGATCTACATTTACTCTTGCCAAAATATTGAATAAAACCAATGTTACTGAAGAAGTTTAGCTCCGCATTGCTCTTGTCAGTGCCTTCTGCCTGTATGCTGTATTTACATTTGTACTATGCATCTTAAGTTAAATAATTGCCATTTGTTCCTATATTTTCACATCTATATTTACTCTCAACAATATGTAGAATAAAGGCAATACTCTTGAAGAAGAGCGTGCGGTAAACTTCTTGAATTGCCCCCCATCAATATGGACAAGGCCTTTATAGAGCCTGTCTTCACTACTAATGTAAGTTTGTCCTCCTCGAGCCTTCAAACTTTGTTGTTTATATTTGGATAGCTATGAGTGCAAATGACGTTTATTTTTGTCGTCTGCATCAAATTGCTTGTTGAAAGTTTATAAAGTAGAAGTACATAAACATAAGTTTGTCCTTCTCAATTTCAGTCTTTAGTTGTACAATCTAGTTCCTTATTCGTACCATGTAAATTAAGCTAAACATAGCAAGTTATCTTCTTAGCACTATGCGTATGCTTGTGTTCTTGATCTGTAATCCAGTGGTGTGGTGAGACTGCCAACAACAGCACAATGTCATATCCTGCTATGTCTCAACTATGAACAATGCCATATTATATTAATGTTATTTAAATTGTGTCTCTTTATTTACCAATCTTAAATGGTATAAATTGACAATGCACTCACCATTCATGCTTATACGTTGTTTAGAACTACATCCATGCTTGTGTTCTTGATCTATAATCCAGTGGTCTAGTGAAGCTGGCCGCTCCTGCACAATGCCATTTCCTGCCGTCTTAACTATGAACAATGCCTATTATGTTAATGCTATTTTAAACCGTGTCTGTTTATTTTTGACAAAGAAATAAGATGAATTGACAGCGCTGATGCTTATACATGCAAAACCTGTTATGTACCTACTTGTTTCTCTTTCAGGGTGACAACACTGCTGCTACAAAGAACTGCCACAATGATAATGAGAGGAACCCATTGTTTGTCCCTCTAACACATATTGCAGAGGAGAAGGCAACACATATTGAGGGTAGGGATACAACCACGAAGTCATGTCTTGATGTAGTGTCAAACTTACTCAGTGACACAAGCTAGATGAAGTCGCCGCCTGAATCTGTTCGACTTCTTCAGTCTGAAATTCAAGCAAAAATACATGCTTCCGCTCAAATACGATAGGAACTCCAATCTCTATGCAAGATTAACCGTAAGTACATGATGTTTATTGATGTTATGTAGCTTAAGTTGGTGGGTATGAGCGCCAAAGAAGCGCAGTCTCATCAGGTTGCTAAGCTGCTTGTGCTGCAGCTCCTAGGCCGGGCTAACCTTTCTTGAACTGTGTTGAAGTGTTGTCGGTTCTGTCTATTATTTTGTCCGCCTGTTAACTTCCACTGGTGGCGACATGCCCAGTTTATGTAATCTGCTGTCCGGTTGCCCTTTATTATCACTAGCGGCAAACTTTGATGCCGAGGGGATGTAATATGCTGTAATTTCTTTGTTGTATAGTCTAGGTTTATTCTTGGTCGGTATGCTGTAATTTAGGTCGGAAGATTCAGTGGGTCTTAGTGTTGTCAGTCCTCAGGCCGGCCCGTTACTCATATGGGCCAAAACCTGGGCCTATAATCATCTTGGGCCATTAGCAGGTCTAAACCTGTAGTTATTTCCCGCCTTTAACAGGTCGAGTAAAGTTCTATCTAGCTAGGCCAGAGAATACCATGTGTAGTGGAATTGTCACGGCAGATGTCCTTAGTGTCAGGACTTAGTCGCGAGGCCAACGCATCTATGCGGTAGCTTGAAGGGGTTGGTCGGAATCGAGAGACGCAAGGCAGATCATCACACAAGACGAGGATTTAGACAGCTTCGGGCCCCGGGAAACATCATCCGGAATAACCCTACATGCTGTTTGTGGCTAGGTCTCATTATGCTCATGAGAGAGTCGCCGCATAAGCCGGCTCCCCCTTTTTGTCTATCCCTAGATATTGTTTCTTGTTCCCTGTCCCCTCTTGGGGTGCCCTGCCCCTCCTTATATAAGTCGAAGGGGCGGGTTACATGACTAGTCGTAGTAGGATTAGGTTTACTCAATTACAGGTGGAGTCCTAGTCTTGCTTCCTTTGTAAGGGAATATTCCTTACGCTTTCCTCTTAAGCTGGCCCACCATAACATGGGACGGCCTTCTGGGCCTTGGGCCTAGTCTTCTATCTAACCCGCCGTCGGGGGTCATCCGTGAGTCGTCTGACCAGTGAGCCGCCAGACCCGTGAGTCGCCAGTCCTCCGGCGGGTCATCGGTGAAGTGCCAAGTCCGGCCGGGTCATACTTCCGGCCGGGTCATACCGCGGGGTATATCCCCGACATTAGCCCCCAGTTTAATTTGGATTTATCCATGTTAAACTGATCCTGTAAAACAAACACAAGAAAAAATTTGACAGATTGTGTTCCGGGTTAAAAACTCTTGTAAGCCGGCACCTGGCATCCTTAATTCCTTGTGCTCCAGGTTAAATATTCTCCTGAGCCGGGACCTGATTATCCTTAAGTCCAATTGTCATTTCCTTCATCTAGAAAATCCAGGTCAATAAGCTAGCTTCATACTTAATTTGCTGATGTTGGTTTCTCACAGAAAAATATTGTGAAGAATAATCCACTTGAGTCGGCTTCCAAGGCGCCGGCTTAATAAACATATTGGACTCAAGATTCATCTGGTGATCCACCGGTTTAAAGATATAGAGGCTGGCGAGCAAAACTGCCGGCTTGTAAATATTGATAACACCGGGTCATAACTGTTGCTGATGCCGGGTTAATCTTATGATGACGTCGGATCATAAACTTTGCAGATTTCTCTGATAATAATATAATACCTGATTTGCTCAAAAATTATAATTTGAAGTTATTCCTCCCTTATATGCATATCACCTGTAGCCCCCAAGTGCCGGGTTGTCATGCTTGCAGCAACCTGGGACTTGTAATTGCCTTATGCTCATAAAGATTTCAACCAGTGTAGCCCCCAAGGGCCGGGTTATTATGCAATAATGAGCAGGGACTTTGTAATAAATATGATCATGTAAACTTGAGCAACAACGTGTAGCCCCCAAGGGCCGGCTCAATAAGATATTACTGAGCTGGGACTTTGTATATGATTCATTGATAATACCATCAAATGATGTAATCTTCACCATGGGGCTTGAACCCACGTCCACAAGGTTAAGAGCTTTGTACTCTACCAACTGAATAATGGATCTTTCAATATAATGGATTAAGGCTTATGTACCTTGAATTTCCGACAGGAGCAATTGGTAGCCCCCAAGGGCCGGCTCATCTAAAATGTGATGAGTCGGGTCTTCAATAAGTTGAGCAAAAATGACTTTGCATTAGCCCCCAAGTGCCATGGTGCATGCTGGCAGTGAGATGGGACTTGTATATTCGATGTAATCTCGATTTGAACAATGTAGCCCCCAAGTGCCGGGTCGTAAGTCTGCAGCGACTCGGGGCTATTTCCTCCATTGTAAAATAAATCATGCCCATTGATAAAAATAACAGTCGTTGCGCTAAAGCGACTTTGAAAACCTTAATCATAACACTGGTTATTGATAATCACAATAAAAATCCAGCCATGTTGGCTATCCAAGATCTGAATAATATAATCTGGTATGAAAACTCAATCATTCAATATCATCATGAAAATCCAGCCAGTTTTGGCTATTAAAGATTTGAATACCTCATCGGTTGACAAGTAAATCCGAAGTTTAAATACCTGGCGGCTCTTGGCCGATGACGACTTAATGCGCATTCATTGTAAGCTAGAATTTTTGTAACCCGGTGGCCTATAGCCCTTGAGAAAATCAATAATTGATAATCCTTTTGAGACACCAATTTCAGTGATGAGCTTGGACTGAAGCATTTATATAATTCATAGTTCTACAAATCCTGCACAGAGTTTAAACAACATATGCCCTGGCGACTTAACGTCAAGAGCCAGGGCGAGTAACCACCCAAATGTAGTCTTACCCTGCACACACGTAGGTCACAAGAACCCTTGGCGGTTTGCCGCAGGGCAGGTCATAATACCTCACATATAACCACTATGATATTGAATTTGTACTGCCGGTTTGCATGACCTGTGCAGTAAGGGTGATAACCCAATCCTTAGAAGCCAATGCTTCCACATAGATTATGATTGTCATAAGCCGGCAATTTATAGTCAAAAGTCAAGCCAGGTTAAGCATAAAACACTTATATACATTTGAGATATAATCCAAAAAAGGTCTCAAGTCAAACCCAAAATTGTTCGAAAAAAAGACTTCAAAAATTTAAGGCTTCTGATTCGTATACGATCAGAAAACCGTTCCAAAGGGGTTGAGCTAAGATTCGAATACGATCATATAGCCCCCAGTGGCTTTGGCATTGCCGATCAAGAGGGTACCGACAACTATGTTCTCTTTGGTTCGAATACGACCTATGTTTGAACAGGAAGCCCCCAAATGACCTTGAGAGTTGTTTAACAACGCTGATTCGAATACGATCCACGTCGGACCCAAAAGAGGTTAAGCTATGATTCGGATATGATCAAGAAGCCCCCTAGTGAGTTTGGCAATGTGCCGATCAAAAGGGTTTCGACAGCTATGTTCTCTTTGGTTCGAATACGACCTATGTTTGAACAGGAAGCCCCCAAGTGACCATAATAAGATAAGTCGTAAGGCAGGATACTTATGTTTGAACCACGCATCATGGCAGCAAGTTCTTTTTGGCAACCTTTATTTTTTCTTAGAACTCGAACATGCGAGAGATTAATTCTTTTTGAACCGGAACTTTAAACCGGATTTGAAAGCTTCAAAAATTTGTGAGGGACAAATTTACCTTGAGCCGGATTTTGAACCGGATTTGAGAGCTTCAAAAATTTGTGAGGGACAAATTTACCCTGGGCCGGCTTTTGAACCGGATTTGAGAGCTCAGTGCTTTGTGGGAGAAAGATGTCTCTTGAACCGGATTTTAAACCAGAGTCCTTATTTTGAGCCGGAAATCCTGACGGCTTTTAAATTTTCATCGATCTAGCAGTAATCTCTGGGGCCTGGGTTATTTTTCCCTTCAATGACTCGGAGTTCTTGAATTCATTGAAACCGGCTAATTTTGTCGAGTCATACCATTGTAGCCCCCGAGTCTCAAGACGACTCGAGGAGTTGGCTTGAGATTCTCCATATTTGACCATAGCAGAAGGTATACATCATCGATGTTGATAGTGCGATGTGAATCCACAGAAGGTTGAGGTGACTGCGGCGGGTTATAAATGATCCCGTATGAGCCGTGTCAGCAACTCGGCCAATGGTTCCTTCCAACTGGCTGTTTGAAGTTAACCAAACTGTAGTGGCGGCGACTTGTGCACCTGCCCATTGAACCATCCAGTGCAGACGACGGCTAATAATATATTATAATTTGCCTCTAATTTGTTGGAAGAAAACCGGGCTTCCCAAGTAGTGACCTGCTCATACTCAATAAACAGCTCATCCAGACAAGTGCGGCTCGGTGTGTCGATGTAGACCAGGCCGCGAGAGACGGACGGTAAAGACGACCGTAACATCAGAAGCGGCATAGACAGATGAACCGGCCGTGGGTTGTAAGCCGGCGCGGACTAGCAAGTTGTCCTCCTTATTGTAAGCCGGCGTGGTCGCGAGAGACGGCCACGGCGTTGTAAACCGGTGCAAGAGTCCGTTGAGTAAGGACGAGCACCTATGTCGAATGATGTTGGCGCGCCTCCATCCCGCGGTATAATGTCACTTTGTAATGAGTAATTCTCACGTCCTGATAATATGGTGGACCTTTCAACTTGATCTTCTATGTGAATACATGATGTTTTTCTCCAGCATGTATTCGTACAAACTCTATGTGCAACATCCAGCTTTCCTGATAACCATTGCTAAAGTGGCCTTCTCAGAGGCAGCGGAAACGGCCGGGAGGCTGAGGCAGAGTCAGCGGCTCAGCAAATCTCGGACAGGTCTCAACGGAGGCCTCGGAGTGAGGCCGAGGCGACTCTTGCCGACAGAGGCGAGGGCCAGGACAGCAGTTCGGTGCAGGGGCGAAGGCGAGGTTGCTTCAGTGACTCAACACGGGATAGCAGAGGCCGCCAACCTGAGCGGCTTCTCGCGGCTGACTCGGTGCAGATGAGTTGAGGGTGGCTCGAACCGCATAGCCTGGTCAGGGAGGCTCATGGTAGAGGACGAGTCGGCAACGATGATGACGCCGTGACAACCATTCAGCACGGAGGCAAATCATTTCGCAGGGGTGAATCGGCGGCGCAGCTGCTTATCTCATCCATGGAGGCGGCAAGCGCTCGGAGCAAGGCGACAATGGCGGCGAAGGCAAACATGCCATGGTAGAGGCGGAGAGCGGCAGTGTTGGCTCGGCCACGGTAGGGGTAAGTTGAGGTCTGGCATGGGTGGCTTGAAGCGGCAACCAACGGATCAACAGGAACAGGGCAGCTCATCTGAAACATCTTCAAATGGATGGCGGCTCGACGTGCAGCGGCTGAAACGGCAGGGAGGCGTGTCAACGAGCGGAGGTCAGGTCGGTGGCTTGGAAAACGGCTCTTCAACGGCCGCAGCGGCAATACTGGCGAGGCGAGACCCAGTTGCAGCGGCAGCGTCGGCCACGGCGGCTCATGGCAGTAGCGAAGCCCATGGGGCATAGGTAGAGCCGGCCACGGCGGCTTACGGCAGTGGAGGACGGCAGAGACGAGCCAGGGGCTGCGGGCGAGCCAGTGTTGAGGTACAACAGCCAGCGTGCATCGGCCGGTCGATGGCGCGGGCCAACCGGGCGGGTCAAGGCGCAGCCGCCGCTGCGGCAGAGGCAGAAACCGTGGAGGTGTCAGCATCCGAGTCCCTGTCGTTCGCTGGGTTTTAGTAGTTCCTTTGTTCAATCAAGTTTGACCAATCAGGTTTGACCAATCAGATTTCTTGCTAGCCATACATGCTTGTGTCAAATTAGTAGTAGTACTCCGTAGATATGTCCACTTCCGGGTTGTGGTCCTCTTTCCTTCTCCTCATTTTTTTTTAATTCACAGGCACTGTATTTCAATAACTTATACTTGCAACATCTTTGTTTTTGGAAATAGTACGTCCGAAGTTTGCTTGAATCCAATGGAGCAGCGGCGGATTGCTTTTTCCTTTGAAACCTCTGCGAGATGAGACGCCATGCATTGAAGGTAGTACCAGAATCTCCTTTAGGCTGGTCATAGTGGGGAGTAACTTGGACTAGTAACATGCATATGTTACTAGTCTATGTTACTACCTCTATAGTGGATAGTAACATATATTTAGTGTCATACATCACTTCATTTATTACTTTATAGACTCATTTTGCATTGGAAATCGCTAGGTGATGGTAACATATTATGTTACTCTATTTGTCTCTCTCCTCATTAACTACCTGACACATCATCATTTTTGCTTATGTGGCATCTATGTTACTGCTTATGTTACTCCCACTATGAGCAGCCTTAGCCCGCGGCGACTTGACAGATAAAACCGCTCGTAGCCTCGGGATTGGATCGTCTACACTGCACGTGGACGAGGAAAGATGTAGTAGCACTTCGGACACGGCCGCCGCACAAATTGATACTGTAGCGGAAATTCTTGACGTCCTCAAACTCGGCAACTTGCAGCGGCGAACGGATGTGTAACCCTAATTTCTTTTGAACCTCAGACGGGTATTAAATCTGATTGCTCGTCTTCTCGACAATTTAACTTCTTCCGTAATGATTCTTCTTCATCTGGACAATTGCAAACTTCTTGATCCCTATGAAAGATCCCTTCAAGAACTCATCACCATCGTGCGCAGTCCCACGGTGGGCGCCAACTGTCATGGAATTGTCACGGCAGATGTCCTTAGTGTCAGGACTTAGTCGTGAGGCCAATGAATCTATGCGGTAGCTTGAAGGGGTTGGTCGGAATCGAGAGACGCAAGGCGGATCATCACACAAGACGAGAATGTAGATAGTTTCGGGCCCCGGGAAACATCATCTGGAATAGCTCTACATGCTGTTTGTGGCTAGGTCTCATTATGCTCATGAGAGAATCGCCGCATAAGCCGGCTCCCCCTTTGTGTCTAGCCCTAGATATTGTTTCTTGTTCTCTGTCCCCTCTTGGATGCCCTGCCCCTCCTTATATAAGTTGAAGGGGCGGGTTACATGACTAGTCGTAGTAGGATTAGGATTACTCAATTACAAGTGGAGTCCTAGTCTTGCTTCCTTTGTAAGGGAATATTCCTTACGCTTTCCTCTTAAGCCGACCCACCATAATATGAGCCGGCCTTCTGGGCCTTGGGCCTAGTCTTCTATCTGACCCACCGTCGGGGTCATCCGTGAGTCGTCAGGCTCGTGAGTCTTCTGACAAGTGAGCCGCCAGACCCATGAGTCGCCAGTCCTCCGGAGGGTCATCGGTGAAGTGCCAAGTCCGGCCGGGTCATACCGCGGGGTATATCCCCGACACCATGGGCTTTTAATAGGCTAAAACCTTGATTGGGCTAGCGTTAAGCCAAAAAAATCATGGGCCAATACAGGCCGAAAGTGCCTAAGGCCCATGTTTGGCCCAAATAGGACGAGCAGTTTACAGGCCAAAATATATCTCTGGCCTGTTTGGCCCAATCAAATTATGGGCTTTAAGCAGGCCGGTATCTACGCAGGCCATAGGCCTAAAAGTGTCATGGGCCATTATCAGATGGGCTGTAAGCAGGCCAGATTCAACGCGGGCTGTAATTTGGCCCAACTGTTACACGAGCCATTAACAGGCCGATAGGCCAGTTGGGCTAAAATTTATCCACGAAGACTACGGGCCGTTAAGAGGCCTAAAGTTACTTCGGACAAGAAATAGCCCAGTTTCTGCATGGGCCGCTAAATGGCCTAAAGTTAAACTGGGCCGACAACGTCCCAGATGCACCATGAGCCGCTAACAGGCTGAAACTATTATCGGGCCGAACTGGTAAACGAGCATTTAACAAGCTGAAATGGAAACCTGTCTTAGTATGGGCCCAAAAGAATAGTGGCTTGTTAACGGTCCTGGTCTGATATGGGTCGTAATTTGGCCCAAAAACACGACAAACTATGAACGGGCCTGATCTGGTATGGGCCTCAATTTGACCCAAAACATGGCAGGTTGTTAACGGGTCAGCCCACTAGTGTCTGAAAAAACATGGTGGGCCTTTAGCTGGGCCGGCCTTTTCAGCGGAATGGGCCTCTGTTGGGCCGTGCCACGTGTCGACGTATCATAGGCGCCTCCTGCCCAATGAGTGGATGACATCTGTCCGAACGCTGATCTGACACGTGTTTCCTTCGGCCAATGAGAATTTTACACATGGGAAATTCCCATTGGTTCGGGCTGTTAACGAGTTATCGAATCCAAAACCGGACCCGATAGCTTAATGGCGACCCGTTACGGTCAATGCCATGTGTCGGTCACCCTTGACGAAAGCACTTCTGTGACGCGCGATTTATCGTCATGGAAGTGGACACTTCCGTGATGATAATTTTGGTAATGTCATGGAACACTTCTACGACAGCACAGGTATGACTATCTTGATTCTGTCATAAAATTGTCATGGATGTACATGCTTGACAGAAAACGTGACCTACTGTGACAAACACGTATCATCACGGAAGTGTATTTTTTGTAGTGCAATGTAGCTATCATGTACATGCACCATTGTTAGTCTTGCATTCAAATTCATTAGTCTTGGATGATTTAAGGTTCTATTATGAAGTAATATATGTAATATCCATATATGAATTCAACGGGTATGCAATTTATGAAATGGAGGCTGTGTAATAATATGAGGTAACACTTTTAAGTAGTGGACTACAATATCCATTTCTTTTGAGGGACTACAATATCCATTTTTTTGTGCGCCTCTACAATAACACGTCATTGCATTATGTTTAAAGTAAATAACCAATGGCACTAAATTATCTATTTACACGAGAAATACATAGGCTGAGTGTTTGATCCCTTTTTTGTGAACGCGCCTCTACACCCGTATGATTGACCGCGCCCGTGTGAACGTCCAAGTTATCGGTGCATCATCCCGAGTTATTGTCTTTTTTTTCTAGGATAGACTTCACACCAGTTATTAACTGCTGACGTGTGCCCCGTGTACACAGTGTCGCATGACCTTCCCGCTGGCACTATCCAAAATTAGTTGAAACTGGATACGAACGATCCCGTGGGCGGTAAAATCTCCCGCCTCCTTCTAAAATTTCCGCCACCTAGTCTTTAGCATGCGAAATTCCCCATTTGTCCTTGGTGCACGGAGAACAACAGTTACAATATGGCCCTCATTTACATAATAGGTCGGGATGCTTTGGTAACTTCTGGTTTCCCCCACCACAAGGCACCCCCATTTCCTCTCCCCCTCCCGCAAAAATGACTAACTCCACAGCACCAGAGCATCTTACATCACGTCCGCCGTACTTCATCGGCCTTTCCACCCCTCCCCTCTCGAAACCCTAGACTGCTCATCCACCGGCGTACCAGAGGCCATTCACTGCCAGCGGCATCCACCTCGCCGGATGTGCTTCTGCGGCCGCATCTACACCTCCTACCTCCCCTAGAAACATGTAGACTTCTCATCCACCACTGTACCACAGCCAATTCAGTGCCGGCCTTGTCCACAACGTCGGATCTCCTTCGTCGGTACTCTCGTCAACTGTAGCGCATCTGCAGTGGCTCCTTCGTACTCCCACCAGAGACGCTTCGTCCACACCCCCTGGAGCCGCCTCACCGACGCACCCATCGACGGCTCTGATCCTCTTCGCCGACTCCTTCCTCAACCCTACCGGAGCCGCTTCACTGACACCATTGTGAACCCTACCAGAGTAGCTTCGCCTATACCATTCTCAACCCTACAAGGGCCACTTTGCCAACGCACAAGTCCACGGCCTCAGATCCGCTTCGTCGCACCGTCGTCCAACCTACCGGAGCAGCTTCTCACGCCCATCCACGGCCGCAGATCCGCATCGTCGACACCATCCTGAACCCAACCACTAGAGCAGCTTCACTGACGCCCTCGTCCACGACCTCAGATCCGCTTCGCCAACACCATAGTCCACCCTACCGGAGCCACTCCAGAAACACCCTACTCGATGGTTCTAAATCTCCTTACCGGACCCCGACAGCTAGCTCAGCGTCATCACCCTTGACGTTTCTAACATGATTCCCACCATTTGGCAAGATGCCAAGCACCCGTCACGGCATAGGTAATTGTCACCTTTAAACCCGTCCAGCATCACATGCCTGATGTACTTCAAATATACTAACAGGTCGCTATTACATGTTATGCAGCTGGCAAAAACTACAAGGACGATGTTTTTTGTGGATTTAACAGCTTGGCCAACCAAGATCCTGGACTGAGGCATTGCTATGATCCTGTAAGTACGTCTCTCTCTCTCTCTCTCTCTCTTGTATTGTTGTGTGCGTGCCAGCGTGCTTTGCTAGAATTTTCGGCCAGTAATCCCTTTGTGCAGACAATGTTTCTACTACTGGCTGCTAAATTAGATATGTAGATGTCATACATGATACTCACTCCGTTCCTAAATATAAGTCTTTCTAGAGATTCCACTATAGGCTACATACAGAGCAAAATGACTGAATCTACACTCGAAAATGCATCTATACACATCGGTATGTGGTCCATACTAGAATCTCTACAAAGACATATATTTAGGAACAGAGGTAGTACATTACACAAAATCGTAGGTGGCATGTAGGAATTCCAGTGCACTACATTAGGCTCCCTTAGAGTGCCTGCGAGTTCAGCTCACAGAGTCATGGCTAGTTTATGCTACACACACAATCAGTAATTGGTGGTTTAAATATGTGCAAGGGATACACAATGTATTATCATGTAGAGATGTCCGAAATTAGCCGTGTCAACTTGCAGATAGGGTTACGCAATGAAAAAGTACAAGATGTATGTGGCAATTTCATGGAACATCGTAAAAAAAGGAGAGGCAGTCGTGAGCCTATACAGTGTGCTATGGTAGGTCACTTCGGCCCAGTTCTTTTGCAGGATTCTCCCAGAATCTGCCCCTCTCTAGCTTCTCCTAGAATCTTTGACCCCCTTTTGTTTTGCAATCCTACCTAATTAGACCCTAACTAGATAGGATAGTAAAACAAATGGGGCTCAAAGATTCTGGGAGAATTTGGGTAGGGGTTAGATTCTGGAAGAATCTAGCAAAAGAACTGGGCCTCCATTGGAATCATCGTGACATGTTATTTGTATGTCAGCTCTATTGGCCAAGTTTTCTAGGGACAATTATTTCGAGTAATCCTAACAAAATAAGCACCTTTGAATATAAGCTCCAGGTAATAAGCCAACTAGTTCTTTTCATTGCCTGCCTTTTAGCTTATCTGTGGTATTATCAGTGAAAAGACTAGATTGCATTATATTTTGTCATTTTGGTGCCCATATAAAAACTAATTTGACTTGCAAACATCACAAATTGAACAGTGCGGTAATTAATATGATAGGAAAACCGACCATCAATATTTGTTCAAAATGCAAGTACAAAGATACCATCTACTTGGCACAATCTACTTTGGTCAATATCTTCCACAGAGATCCCATTGCCTAATTTAAACGAACAACGCATGACCTAAATTTAAATGAAGAACAATTATTTATCGGAATTCGATTGTCCAAGTGACTGGTTATTATAATATAGCAGCAGCACCTGAAAGCATCATATAGCAACAGCACCTGAAAGCATCATATAGTAGCAGCAGCTCATAGCAACTCATCATACAGCAGCAGCAGCAGTGTGCAATTCATCATATACCAGCAGCAGCAGGAGCAGCTGATAGCAATTCATCATATAGCAGCAGCAGGAGCAGCTCATAGCAATTCATCATATAGTAGCAGCAGGAGCAGCTCATATCAATTCATCATATAGCAGCAGCAGGAGTAGCTTATAGCAACTCATCATATAGCAGCAGCAACTCATAGCAATTCATCATATAGCAGCAGCAGCTCATAGAAATCTATTATATAATTAAAATAGAAGACAAATAAGACACCATTTAATCCACATAGACTTATATTATTACCAGCGTTTGTTCGGATAACAATGGCTCGGATTTAAAGATTTTACGTAACATGTAAACATGTATGTGTCAGCAAATTGAACTTTCACGTCTTTATGTGTACCGGTTCAGAAACAATGCTTTGGCAAAAAAACACATCACACGGATTGAAAAAAGTAAAAGTTACATGTCAACAATTGTCACATAGGCCGCATCCATCATCATCATATAGCCTTTAATTGGAAATATAAACATACAAGGACTCCATAAAGACAACGGCGAGAACTCATCCATAAAAATACACAGCCTGCCGCAGCCATCAGCCAGCACACGCCCACCATGGAAATCTAAGATACCCAGCAACTCGCGACTCTGCGCCACACCAAGAAAACTTAAGCCAACCAGCTCTACGATGCCATGACTCGACTATGCCACCACCAGGACAATTGAAGCCAACAGACTGACACGAGATGTTTAGACTCGACGCACATCAAATATCGAAGCCAGCCCAAATTATGAAGTGGTATGCAATTCGATTTCTACAGAAGTTACACCCAGCCATCGCCCACCATGGAAATCTAAGATACCCAGCAACTCACGACTCTGCGCCACACCAGGAAAACTGAAGCCAACCGGCTCTACGATGCCATGACTCAACTATGCCACCACCAGGACAATTGAAGCCAACAGACTCTGACGCGAGATGTTCAGACTCGGCACACAGCAAATTTCGAAGCCAGCCAAACTATGAAGTGGTATGCAACTCGAATTCTACAGAAGTTACACTCAGCCATCTAAGTTTCCTTCTCACCTAAATCAACAAGGTTAGTATTTATTATTACTATGAACTCACTTTTTCAGCTAAAATCTTCATATTTATGTTATCAATTGACAACTACTTTTTCAATCTTTTTGAAGCAATGTGTTTTAATCCTTTTGAAGTGAAAACGCTAGGGAATACAAGAAGCTGAGAGACTTCAACAAGAGACCAAAAATGGGATGTTTAAGTGAAAGTAACGAGAACATGGGATACAACCAATCCTACAACCGATGAACTTATGAGCCTTGATGTGGTCTTGATGGATGTATAGGTTTATGCTATACATATTTAATTGTAGACTATTCTATTGTTTCAAAAACAATCGATGAGTGAGTCTTGATGTGATCTTGACAGATGAGCAGATTTATTCTATACAATTTGAAATGTGGACTATTGTATTGTATCAAACAACAGTTGATAAGTATATAGTTTAGTTATTTTGATAGAGGACGAAACAACTCATGCTACCATACGCTAAAAAATAGATGGATAGTTATAAATCAAAGGATAACTAAGAAATATATTTATTCATCTAGCAATAGGTTGTGGGAGGCACAAAATAGCAATAGGTTGTGGGAGGCACAAAATATGGCCCGATGAACAATGATATTAGAAAAAAGTTTGCGTACAATACACAAAGAAAGGGGGTGAAAGGATAATCAGAAGTTCTTCATAACTGCTACTTTGAGTTTGCTAGCAAGGACATACTCCAACAGGCATATAGAAAGATAAATAATGCTCAGGTATGTCATAATTGTAAATCAGATTTTGGGCTAATCTATCATTCCACCTATGTGGCAATTAATCACCAATTTGACAGATGTAGGATTATTGAAAGTTTTTCAGGATTACTACTTTGAGTCTGATACCAAGGTCATACTACAACAAGAAGCATATGAAGGTAAGCAATGCTCACGTATGTTATAGTTATACATCAGATTTTTGTTTAATCAATCATTATAATTATGAGGTAATTCATCACCAAATTGACAGATTTCATCGGACTACTTACCCAGAGGAAGCATGTGGAACCAAAAAAAACAACAAAGAACCCAAAACCGTCATATATCCGTGATATTTATTTTCCAATATCAGAGTAAGTGCAAAGTGTATACCAATGTCTTAAGTTTTAACTTCCTCCATTGCGGTTGGCATTGAATTTTTAGGCTTAACATCTTGGGCTGAAACCAAAGTTACGATATTGGAATGTTTGCTTATTATTTGGATGAATATGTACTCCAAAACCAAATCGTCCTTATAGTGACCTAAACAATGGTGCAAAAATGCAACTGTAAGTCCAATAATTTTGAAATCTCATCTTTTAATTACAAAACAAAAATATGTCAAAAATATGTAATAGATTAATTGTTGATGGGTTTGTGCGTAAAGTCAACATGTGCCACAAGAATACATAGGGATCTAGATATATCCAAAATTCAAAAGTCAACATGTTGAAGATGAAGACTCTACTATTGCCTATGGAAAATGGAAGGCCTAAGTGAACAAGGAATTTATCCAAAAGATCGATTGATTCGTAGCTTACGAATAGTAAAGGCAGACTATTTATTTACGTAGATATAGTATAAGTACTTGACAGCTACCAAGATAAGAAGAATCTTATCATATGATAAGAGCGCGACGCAAACTGTAGTTCTTTTCAAATACATTCATACATGCACTTTTGTTAGTCTTTTACAGGTAAAGGTGTTTTCTTTTAAAAATAAAGTACCATGTTTACAATTCTCTAACTATAAATTTTACACAGGAATTGATGGACGATGAGGTGGGCACCGTGTTAAAACATGGAACGAACAAGCAGCACATACTTGGTAAAAAGGTGGTTTATTTATTCACAGTACACACTTCTAAATTTTTAGACTTTTGTCTAATTTTGAAAATTCATATTTATTTTGCAGCCACAAAATAATAAAGTTTCAGCCATTGTTCAAGAAATCGGTAACTGGTAGCTGCTCGGTCAGCTTGGGAATAGTGATTAATCGGCGAATCGGCCTATTAACTGGATTAATCGGTCGACCATTAATCAGTAGATTAAATAGGAATTGCCAACATATATATAGTTTTTTTTATGTATTATACCATACTATCATGCTCTCAACTACGTAATGTACCAAAATAAGATACTATTTGATCGATCCCTAGCTATTGAGGAGCGAGAGGGGGATGGGAGGGATTACAGGAAAAAAAATTAGGTTGTGTTTGCCCAGAAGTTAATGGGTCAGCAGTGATTAATCGGCCTAACAACCGATTAATCAGTCTAACTGGCCAATTAATCGGCTTGGCAAGTTAACACGATGAATAGGTGTTATTCGATTTGGTCACCCTATGAGTAGCGATTAACTGGCCCGTTAACTAATTAATCGAACGAATTCTTGAACAGTGTTTTCAGCGACCAATTTATCATGTGAACTGGTAGCTTATGGCCTTTTCAATTTAAGACGTCCATGAGAAAATCTTCAATAGCATAGCCATCTCCTAAAACACAAGATTAATATAATATCCTAGAAGGAAGCACATAAGGTAATCTGCATTAGAAAGGACGCAATGAAGTACAACACTTACGTTGGTACAAATCCAAAAACATGAGCAACTAAACAGGCCGCAAATAGCTATTTCTCCCCCAGTATGCTTATACGGATATACTCTGATACATATTTCTGAGACCATGGCCGGTGTGTATCCTCTGCCTCAGATCCATCACAATCGGCCTCCCTCTAGCAACCATTTTTTTTTCTCAATGCCGCCGTGACATGGATGGCCTGCTACCAACGACCTAAGGGCATCTCCAGCCTCCCCCCCCAGGACGCATAAAAATCGCCCCCTGGGGGCGAGCCGGCGATACACTCGCCGCTGGGGGCGATTTTGCGCCCAGTCGTCGCCCCCAGCTCGCCCCCAAGCGTCGAAATTGGCCCACTTTGCAGCCCAATTTCGGCGAATAAACGACCCATATGGACGAGAATAGGCCCATATTTGGCGTGGTTTCGCCGTGTCTCGGCGTTCAATTATCAACACAATTATTTCTTATCACATATTTCATCACAGAAAAATCAAATACTTCAACAAAATACTACAACAACAAATAGTTCAATACAAATTATATTGTTCAACAAATAAAAACTCGTATTTCATCACGAGGCGTCCCCCTTGAGCCTCCGTACGTGCTCAATCAGATCTTTCTGAAGTTGATGATGCACCTGTGGGTCTCGGATCTCCTGACGCATACTGAGATAGGCAGTCCAAGTTGCCGGTAGCTGGTGATCAACTTCGGCTAGAGGACCCTGCCTGTAGTATGGTTCAGTGTCAAACACTAGGTCTTCTTGCTCGCTCTCGATGATCATGTTGTGAAAGATGACACAGCAAGTCATGATCTCCCACATTTGATTTTTCGACCAGGTCTGAGCGGGGTACCGAACAACAGCGAATCGATATTGGAGCACACCAAATGCCCGCTCGACATCCTTCCTGCAAGCCTCCTGAAGCTTCGCAAACCAGGCGTTCTTGCCTCCTGCCACAGGGTTTGAGATCGTCTTCACAAATGTCGACCATCTCGGATAGATGCCGTCAGCTAGATAGTACCCCTTGTTGTATTGGTGCCCATTGATCTCGAAGTTCACCGGAGGAGAATGGCCCTCAACGAGCTTGGCAAAAACAGGAGAGCACTGCAGCACGTTGATGTCATTGTGAGTTCCTGGCATATCAAAGAAGGAGTGCCAAATCCATAGGTCCTGTGTGGCTACCGCCTCAAGCACCACACTGCAACCGCCCTTGGCGCCTTTGTACATCCCCTGCAAACCAAATGGGCAGTTCTTTCATTTCCAATGCATGCAGTCGATGCTTCCAAGCATCCCAGGAAATCCTCTTGCTGCATTCTGGGCTAGGATCCGAGCAGTGTCTTCCGCATTGGGTGTTCTCAAGTATTGTGACCCAAACACTGCCACCACTGCCCGACAGAACTTGTAGAAACACTCTATGCTGGTGGACTCGGCCATGCGCCCATAGTCGTCGAGTGAATCACTGGGAGCTCCATATGCAAGCATCCTCATCGCTGTCGTGCACTTCTGGATGGAGGTGAATCCAAGAGCGCCAGTGCAATCCATCTTACACTTGAAGTAGTTGTCGAACTCCCAGATGGAATTCACAATCCTGAGGAAGAGCTTTCGGCTCATCCGATAACGGCGCCGAAATATTCTCTCGCCATGAAGTGGAGCATCGGCGAAGTAGTCGGAGTAGAGCATGCAGTAGTATTGCAGACGATGCCGGTTCTTTGCTTTCACCCGCCCCGGCGCCGAGCCACCTCGCCGCAGCTTTTCACTGCTCGCCAGCAGCTGGGCGAGGGCGGCGAGCACCATCAGATGCTCTTCTTCCTGGACGTCGGCCGCGGCTTCCTCCTCCAGCAGCGCGGCGAGCTCTTCCTCCTCATCTGAGTCCATCGCCGAGACAGGCAAAACGCCGAACACCTTGCGCTCGGTGGGCGTGTACCCGCCGTTAAACCGCGCCTCCGTGGCCGGAAACGGCGGCCGGAAACGCCCAGCTGCTGTGTGAGGGGCAGCCGCAGCGAAGCGCTGCTATTTTCCGGCGGGGAATGGCTATCTAGCGGAGTAGGGCGGCGGCCGTCGCCGGGATATAGCTAGTGGTGGCCGAGGGCGCGGGGGGTGCGAGGCGAGTCGGGGGAAGAAAACCTTGACTTTTCCCCTGATGGTGTGGGCCAGGCGTGCTTTTCCCTAGCGCCGGAGCCCCCAACAGCTCCCTAGTGCGTCGGGTTCGGCCTGTAACCGCCGGGCGGAAAAAAGGTTCGAACCGGCGATTTTCGGCGCCCTGGGGTCGCGACTGGGCCGTTTTTTCGGCGCCGGCGCCGAAAAAGTGGTCTGGGAGGGCCTGTTGGGGACGCGGCTGGAGATGCCCTAACACCCATCTCAAAGAGTTCAACCCTGCTTCTCGGTCCACCCCGGATCACCATGATTAGGGCTTGCATCCTATGTTCGCAAACAGAAATTAGAGGAAAAGAACCAACGAGTAGAGCTAGGTAGCCTGGGAATTACATATGTGAAGGCCAGCAACGACATCTTCCATCCCCGGATGCGAATCGGAGGCAGTGGCGCGGTGGCGCATCTGGATGTGTAGCCTGGTGGGGATGGACTTTTTTTTCCTTTATCGAGCGAAGCCAACAGGGGGCCTTTTTTTACTGAAGTCTGGAGGGAGGGGTAACATGTACGTGTGTTTTCTCTGAGATGAAAAGTACAGATTTGTAGCATTATTACTGACTCAAATGGCCCCGCGTCACAACCACTCCACTAGGCCTATAGCATTCCGTTATAATTGATACAGTACACGGGCTACACAAAGTAAGTAGTAAAAATGATGGCTGGGTATAAAATAAAATAACAGCAATTATCACAATGCAAAATAATAGATATGAAGATATATAACCAAGTTTTTTTAACACAATACATACCCAAACACTCATATATATACACGCATACATTCATCTCTATGAACATACACGCACACTCTATCAAGTTTTTTAACACAATACATACGCAAACACTCATATATACTGTTGAAACGTGATATCTTTGTATTTATTTCCGACTGATTCTCTTATTATCTTTGGCCTTGTATATGTTGACTTCTAGAGATATTGTAGGGTTAGTTGGCTTGCCACGCAAGACACCACCTGTATATATTGTAATCGACTCCGATGGAATACAATTGAGTTGCATCCTATAGTCTTCTACATGGTATCAGTTTTCTACCGATCTCTCTCGCTTCCGCTCTAGGCCGCCGCCACGTCTCACGCTGCCGCCGCCCCTCTCTCCCTGCCGCCGCCGCCGCTTGTTCCACACGCCGCCACACCAAACCCTAACCCTTCCATGCCACCGCCGCCGCTACTTCCCCTATCGCCGTCGCCACCGCCGCCACACCAAACCCTGACCCTTCCACGCCGCCGCCGCTACTTCTCTCATAGCCGCCGCCGCCGCATCAAACCCTAAACCCCATCACGCCGCCGCCGCATCAAACCCTAAACCCCATCACGCCGCCACCGCATCAAACCCTAAACCCCATCACGCCGTCGCCACTGCTCCTTCCTCTGCAGCCGCCGCCGCCGTCCCTACCTAACACTTTCCAGCCGCCACCGCCCTCTTTCCAATCACCACCATGTCTCGCTCCAAAGCCGAACCCTCCGACGCTGGTTCTTTCGCCGGTGCCATCTTCACCTTCGATCGGCTCAACGAGCTCCATATAAAAGACCACGTTCCCGTCGTCCTCGACCTCGACTCACCATCCTACAACGCATGGCGCACCTACTTTGCGCTCCTCTTCCGCTCCTACCGCCTCATCGAGCATGTTGATGGTAGCATCGACATCCACGACATGAAGGACGACGACGAGTGGCTTGCTGTGGACGCCTACATCGTCAAGTGGCTTTTTCTCACCATCTCTATAGGTCTCTTCAACATGGTGAACTCCTGCGACCCGTCGACGTACGCCATGTGTACACGGCTGTGCGACCTCTTCCTCGACAATCAACTCCAGCGCCGTGTCTTCCTCCAGGGAGATTTCTTCACCATGCAGCAAAACGATCTTTCGATCGACGAGTATTGCACGCGGATGAAGGTTCTCGCCGATGAGATATGCGATGTCGGCATGACCATCGACGACTCTCTCCTCCTCACCAACCTCCTTCGTGGCCTCCACCCCGACCTCGGCCAATCCGCCGCCAACCTCTCCCTCATCACACCGACGTACGCCAAGGCGGTCACGTATCTTCGAATGGAGGAGAAGCGTCTTCGTCACACGGCTCGGCAAGCGCCTCTCGCCGCGCTCCACGCCGGCACCGTGAAGGGACCCGCCGCCCTCCCGCAGCCTCCATGTGCGCTGGCTCCACAGCTGCCCGCCGCCCCTGACCAGGGCCGCCAGAAGAGGCGGGGAGGTCATGACGGACGCAGACGCAACGACGGCTCTCAGCCCCGCCAAGCGGCTCCACCCGCTCCTGCTCAGGCTGCGGCGCCCCCACGCTGGCTCACAGGGTACAACCCCTGGACGGGGGTGGTGCATGCCTACGCGATGCCTCTTCCGTGGGCGCCTGCTCCGACCCTACTTGGCCCTCTCCTGGCTCACCATCAGGCCCTCTTGGCCAGGCTGGGTGGCTGTGGACCCGGTGGTTCCTCGGCGTACAGCGGGACCGTGGCCCACGGCGCCGCCATGTCGCCACCCTACGGCACCGCACCCACCGGCTACAACTACGACCCAGCGCTTCTAGCCACCCTCCACGCCGCCCCTACCCCAAGCAACTACTCCGGCGGCGGGGACTAGTACATGGACACAGGCGCTGCTGCTCATATGGCATCGCACCCAGGTATCCTCTCTCGTGCCTCTCCGTACCCCCTTCTCTCTTGCATCGTTGTTTGTGATGGCTCTACACTTCCCATCACCCACCACGGCGCGTCCTCCCTCCCTCTATCATCGCCTTCCTTACCTCTCAACAATGTTATTGTGTCTTCGTCCTTAATCAAAAATTTATGTTCTGTTCGTACTCTTACTCGTGAACATCCTGTTACCGTTGAGTTTGACAAACATGGTTTTTCTGTCAAGGATGCCCACTCTTGGAAGGTTCTGCACCGATGTGATTCCCTCGACGATCTTTACCCGTGTGGCCCAACGACAAGCCGCGGTCCCGTCGCTCTCCACGCCAACGTCTCTCTCTGGAACGCTTGTCTTGGCCATCCTAGCGCCGACGCTCTTCATAAAGTTTTGCAGACTTTTCCTTTTTCATGTAATAAATCGGAGGCACACACTTGTCATGCCTGTCGCGTAGGGAAACATGTTCGTTTGTCGTTTTCTTCTTCATCATCAATTGCTACATTTCCTTTTGATGTTATTCACTGTGATGTTTGGACATCTCCTGTGCCCAGCAATTCGGGTTTATCATATTACCTTGTGATTTTGGATGATTTTTCTCATTTCACTTGGACCTTTCCGTTGCGCCGCAAATCCGACGTCACTTCCTCACTTCATGCTTTGCTTATGTTGCCACCCATTTTCACCACACCATTGCCCATCTTCAAACCGACAACGGGAAGGAATTTGATAACCTTGCTATTCGCACCCTCTTATCCACTCATGGCACCACTTTTCGTCTCACATGTCCATATACATCTCAGCAAAACGGTCGTGTCGAACGTGTTCTTCGCACTCTTAATGAGAGTGTTCGCGCATTGCTCTTCCACGCACACATGCCTGCCCGGTTTTGGCCCAATGCTCTCACCACAGCTACCCTTCTTCTTAACATCCGGCCTTGTAAACCCCGATGGAACTACACCCCTCATCATCTCTTATTCGGGTCACCTCCGTCATATGATGATCTCCATGTCTTTGGTTGCCTTTGTTATCCTAATATCACAGCCACGACACCACATAAGCTGGCGCCTTGCTCTATCGCTTGTGTTTTTCTTGGCTACCAACCCAACACAAATGGCTTCCGTTGCTACGACCCGGAGTCCCATCGTGTGATCGTGTCTAGGCACGTTTATTTGATGAGGTTGTTTTTCCCTTTCGGCAGGCATCGTCACGTCCCTCGCCATCTCTGGATGCGTCTCCTCGACGGACTCATGGGGCCCTTGTGCTCCCTCCACCCCGTCGCTCAGGCGCGGTTGCGGCCTCGTCGTCCGCTGCCTCGCCGCCCTCAGCATTTCCTTCGCCGGCTCAGGATGAGTCGGCCTCCCAGGCCTCGCCGGGCCCCCACCTCTCGGCTCTGGAGGAGCCGGCGGCGCCCCTTGCTGGGCCCTCGGGGGTCTTGTCAGCTCAGGTGGAGCCGGCCCTCTCGGCTCCGTCAGCACCCTCTTCGCCGTCCACGGCCGGGCCCTCTGGCTCCTCGTCGGCTCGGGAGGAGCCGGCCCTCTCGGCCCCATCGGCGCCCTTGTCGCCGTCCACGGCCGGGCCTTCTCGCGCCTCGACAGCGCCCTCGACACCAACACCCGTGGCCTCGCCCGCGTCTTCATCATCATCCGAGACGGCTGTTGTGGCCCCTCGCCGCAGTCCACGCCTGCCTCCCCCGCCACCTCACCACACCATGGTGACGCGCGCCAAGGCCGGGGGTGTGCAAGCTGTATCCGCGCTACCACAACCTCAGCGTCACAACCATCTCTCCGGTTCCGTGATTGATGCGTTCTGCGTTGAGTGATCCGCATTGGACCGCCGCCATGCGCGCTGAGTACGATGCTCTTGTCGCCAACCGGACTTGGACCCTTGTTCCTCGTCCCCCTGGAGCGAACGTCATCTCGGGCAAGTGGGTTTTTCGTCACAAACCCCTCCCGGACGGTTCTCTCGACAGGTACAAGACTTGCTGGGTTGTCCGTGGCTTTGCACAACGTGCCAGTGTTGACTTCTCTGAGACTTTCTCTCCGGTCGTCAAACCTGCCATGATTCGTGTGGTTCTTCAGCTGGCCGCCTCTCGCCGCTGGCCCGTACATCAGCTTGACATCAACAATGTTGTTTTGTACGGCCATCTTCAGGAGCGAGTTCTCTGTCAGCAGCCAACCGGGTTCGTTGGCCCTCGGTGACCGGATGATGTCTGCCTGTTGTCACGGTCATTATATGGACTCAAACAGGCTCCGCGTGCCTGGTACCAGCGCATCGCAGCGTTCCTTGGTCTTCTAGGGTTTCGCAGCACCACCTCTGACACGTCGCTGTTTGTGCTGCATCGGGCTGATCATGTGGCTATGCTTCTGCTCTATGTTGATGATATTGTCATCACTGCCTCCCGAGAGGATCTTCTTGCGACATCATTGGTCATATCGGTTCTGAGTTTCTGCTGAAGGATCTCGGCGCGTTGCACTTCTTCCTCGGTAGTAATGTGTGACGTGATGCCACTGGGTTCTTTCTGCACTAGGGCCAGTATGCTCTTGATCTTCTGGACCGTGCCGGCATGACTGACTGCAAGCCATCCGCCACACCTACTGAGGCCAAGCCGAAGCTCTCGGCCACCGCTGGCCAGCCCGCTACTGATGCCGCTCTTTATCGCAACATTGTGGGCGCCCTTCAGTTCCTTACGCTCACCAGACCAGACATCCAGTTTGCGGTGCAGCAAGTTTGCTTGCATATGTACTCGCCCCGTGATGTTCACTGGTCTTTGGTCAAGCGCATTCTTCGGTACATTCGTGGCACACCGACCTACGGTCTTCGCCTCCGTGCATCCGCCTCGACTGAGCTTCTTGCTTATACTGACGCAGATTGGGCTGGCTGTCCCGACACTCGATGTTCCACGTCTGGCTATTGTGTCTTCTTCAGTGACTCTCTTGTCTCCTGGTCCTCTAAACGGCAGCCTACTGTCTCCCGTTCAAGTGCTGAGGCCGAGTACCGAGCTGTTGCCAACGTCGTTGCGGAGACTTGTTGGCTTCATCACCTTCTTGGTGAGCTTCGGATTTCTCCTCCGAAAGCTACTGTGGTCTTCTGTGACAACGTGTCGGCCACCTATCTCGCGGCTAATCCGGTGCAGCACAAGCGCACCAAACACATTGAGATCGATGTTCACTTTGTGCGCGAGAAGGTTCAGTTGGGTCAGCTTCGTGTTCTTCATGTACCGACCACCCAACAGTTTGCCGACATCACCAAGGGATTGCCCACCGCTGCATTCCAAGAGTTTCGTTCCAGTCTTTGCATCGCCGACGCCGATGCTTCGACTGCGTGGGTGGGGGTGTTGAAACGTGATATCTTTGTATTTGTTTCCGACTGATTCTCAATCTCTAGCCTTGTATAGGTTGACTTCTAGAGATATTGTAGGGTTAGTTGGCTTGTCACGCAATACACCACCTGTATATATTGTAACCGACTCCGATGGAATACAATTGAGTTGCATCATGTAGTCATCTACATATACGTGCATACACCCACTCCTATGAACACACACGTACACCCTACCTCTATCTATAAGCACCGTATAAGAAGCTAAAAGGTATAATAGGTAGTGCTCAATAAACACCCAAGCAACATTCATCCTAATATTTACAAAATATAAATGGAGACAATTTTTACTAACCACCTTTTATTAAAAAAATAGCCTTGCAAATGCACGCGTACACATGCTAAGGTAAAGGTGTTTTCTTTTAAAAATAAAGTATCATGTTTACAATTCTCTAACTATAAATCTTACACAGGAATTGATGGATGATGAGGTGGGCACCGTGTCAAAACATGGAACGAACAAGAAGCACATGCTTGATAAAAAGGTGGTTTATTTATACACAATACACACTTCTAAATTTTAGACTTTTGTCTAATTTTGAAAATTCATATTTATTTTGCAGCCAAATAATAATAAAGTTTCAGCTACCAAATTATCATGTGAACTGGTGCCTGTTAAAGAGAAACTAGACGGTAGTAATGGAACTACAATCAAGAAAGATGAACATCAGGACAAAATATCATCATCGTCATGTGAACTCCGCAGTGACAAAAAAGGAACTGCGACCTATTGTAATATCTTATGACTCAGATGATGAATGCACCGCGACAAATTTGTCAGAAAGCAAGGGAAAAATGTTTGCGGAAACATGAAATACTTTACAACAAAAGAAAAACAAAATACAAGGCCTGAAGATGAGAAGGAAGAAGTTATCCGCAAAATAGTGGATGGTAGCATATCAGATATATATTGAGCCAACCTATTTGTATTACCAAGATATATAAGGATAGTAATTATATTGTAAGGTTGAATGTTATAGCCTATGTCGTTAGTCCAGAAAACCATCAAAGGGCAAAATAGATGGAAAAGTGAAGAATAGATGCAATTACAAAGACCAATATACAAAGCTAAAAGAAACTGCATACAAGGTAATGAATAAATCTATCAAAATCTAGCCACGCAAATGCGCGGGTGCACCCGCTAGTTCATCATATAATAGCAGCAAGAGTAGCTCATAGCAATGCATCATATAGCAGCAGCAGAAGCAGCTCATAGCAATTCATCATATAGCGGATCAGAATCAAAATTTGGCACAAAATCAGAGGAGATCCTCACCTTGTTGGATGAGCTCATCCTTCAACAGCAGCTCAAGGCCACGGCCTAGGAGGAGGGGAGGGGGAACGAGGTGCCTTCTTCTGTAGTGTGGCATCGGCTGTAGTTGTGCATCGCCCGCCGGAGTAGTGCGTTGGACGGATCACAACGGAGCAGCTGCTGGAGACCATGACAATGAGGTGCGGTGCCAGAGGGAGGAGCAGACGGGGAGATTTGGCCCTACCCGCTGTCCATGTAGCCTAGCTGGACAAATCATCATCGAGGACCAGGCCAGATGGGACCAATGGCGATGGCTCGTTGGAGGAACCCTAGCGCTGCAGGCAGGGGATCGAGGTAGAGGGAAAGGGGGGAGGAGATGCAAGTGGGCAGGGCAATGAACACTTGAGTGTTTGTTTTTACTTTAGGGTCAGTTGTGACGCGGGCGTGAGCAGTGGCATTTTGAGTGTATTATAGGCAGACAACAGAGTCATTTCACTATTCCCCCTTCCCTTCAAATTTTAGTGAGCTTCTACCCGAAACACCCCCTCCAAAGCGAAATAAGTTAAGCCCAAGCCCATAACTCAAAATGACTTCTTTACATCTTTTATGACTTATTTTGACAATAAGCTTTGAAAAGGCGGAATAGAACTGGCCCTTAACCTGCAATTCAATTGTACGTGCAATGATGAATCACTCCTGCCTGCTATAGTGTACATTTAGGCATCATCGTACATGGCATAACCTAATACATGTGCATTTCATTATAGAATCTGAAATATGCAATGTTTATGTTAGTTCATACATTGCGATGATGTTTAAATGCCCCTTAAATCTGGTCAGTCAAGTGATGGTCTTTAAGCCTCCTTCTATGCTTCTTTTCTTGATATGTAAGATTTGCTCACACATCTGTTCAATTGCTTGTTTGTGTCAGTCAGCTATACTAGGACTGTTTGCTTTGATTACTTGTTGTTCTTGACCAACTAGAGCTTGTCAATGATTTAAACACTAAGGGCTGCTGTAGTGGGGGCTTGTATAACTGATAGGTGACATAAAGGTTTGGTTGTACACTAAAGTAGGCTCTCTAGGAGTACCTGGAGATCCAGTTTGTTGGTATGCCTAGTTTTTGACATAGTGCACACATAGTAAATGCTCATTTCATTGTGTGCAAGAGATGTGGCATGTCTCATTATGTGGTGTTGTTTTGTTATAATATCATCCTTTTGTGTTGTTCACAGACTGGAAAGTATGCATATTGATCTTCCAAGGAGACCATTAACTAGTTTTTGTCACCTTGCAGAGGGGGTGCAATGAAGATAAGATTGAGGATTTCCAAGTACAAGATGTTAGGAAGGAGCCTTGCAAGAGAAGGAGGAGGAGCACTGAGCCTGTTCAACCAGTTAAGGTAAGTCACACTGTATTACAATTACCAGGACATCCCATTTTTCTAACATTGTGCTTGCGTAGGGTTCTTCACCTGTAACCTAGTCATTGGGCCATTGATTAAAAACCCCTCCACTCACTACTCTATGATGTTCTAAATTTTTTGTAAATCAGATGTATGTAAACACATTTTAATTTGTCTGTTCACTCATTACAGATGTAGTCTACTTTTAAATATCTAAAACATCTTATAGTAGTGAACAGTGTGAAACTGCTTCCTGCCATGGTAGAGTTGTCGATGTCATAAATGTCATAACCAAATGCATGTTCACATCATTAGCCTCCCTATCATTACTAGGATATTTATTACATACTAGTCGAGATACTTCATAGGGGGCAAACAATATTACATTACCTGTTCTTTTATATAGTAAATGTAGCTAGGCCATGGATGTTATTGAGGCGTGCATGTATGCATACCGCCAACTCAACAGTTCAATTGCTTGTTTGTTTCAAGCGTAGTTAAATTGCTCTTTTCAATTGCTTTATTTGTCCTCAGTTAATGTGATGCCCAAACAATGATGCCTGATGTTGGGTACTTGTATAACTATTAGTTGACACAATTAAAGGCCTTACCATTTAATTACTCTGGCGAAGTGTGCGTGAAGCTTTGAAGTCTATTAACCAACTATTACTGCATGAGGCTCACGATCTTGTTTACACTAGGCTAATGATTGCATAGTTTTGCTTGCTGTAGTAGGATTGTATGAATCCCTCTGCTGTTCATTATGCTCCCTAAGAATTTATTTGAGCTACGGAATGGCCAACTACTTGCTTACTTATACGCAACGTGCTATCTAAATTTGTAACCAGTCTGTGTTTTGGATTTGGCCCCAACATCATGCTCCTCTGGTGATCTAAGAGAGGTTTCTGTATGCGGGCTGAACAGATTACCATTTTTATAATTTTTAAAATATCACATGCTTATGCTTCATGACGTGTAACATTATTGTTAGTCCTGTTTTGCCATGTACAAAATAGTCTGTCTTGCTCGCTTCACTGTTGTAACTATATTTTTGCCCTAGTCATGTGTACTTACAGAAACATTTCAAGATGAAGTGACATCAACACAAAGATCTGCGAGCAGTGCGGCATGGCCGTTACCAAATGATTATGGATTGAAATTGTAATGCGCTGATGTTCTCGAGCATCAACTAGAGGTGGCAAGACAACGTGTACATGATTCTCAATGTGCAATCAACAAGTTGAGACTGGACTTGCAGGTGTTAGATGCAGGAGGCAAAAAATGAAATGAGACACTAAGGTAACGACGAAGGAATTGGAGATTTTGCAGACTAAAATTTGTGCTATTTGAATCCGGCCAATCCTATTTTCTGAAGAGATTATAGTTCAAATGGTCAGTTCTGTTGATGCGTGTCCATGATGTATGAGCTTTATTTGCCCAATGTATGTAATTTGCTGTTTGTGTACGCTTTATTATCACTACTGCCGAACTATAATGCCCAGTGGGTATAATCGTTGTAATTTCTTTATTGTATAGTGTATGATTATTCTACGTTTCTATGCCTTAGTCTTTTTATTGTATAGTGTATGTTTTTTAGAGGCGATAGTATAGAGTAGGATAATTCTTTGAATATGCTATATCATTGAAACGGGGCCCAACACGCCCAAACATTTCCTGGACGCCATACAAACGAACAAACATGTGTTGTCAAAGCGGGCCTTAATTGGGCTGGTCAAAATAATATTTAGTGGATCCCAAATGGTGTGGCCCATCGTAACAACAGCTCTTAGCAGGCCGTTAACAGGCCGAAAGCTCGATAGGGCCGTATAAATAGAAATGGCCCACGGGCCTCTAGCAGGCCAAAATAAATGTCAATTTTGTCTTGGCCCTTTTACTTTACGGGCCAGTAAGATGCCGAAAGTGTTATGGGCCAGAGGAGGCCCAATTTGCAAACTGGGCTTTTAACAGGCCGAAAGTCGCGTCGGCCTGACACTTTACCCTACGGAATGTGGGCCCCAAATGGCCCAAAATTAGGTTGCACAGTCAAAGGCCCAACTATTGTGCAAGCCGTTAACAGGACGAAAGACAAAATGGTCTAGGAATTAGCCCATTTATTGAATGGGCCGAGGACATGCCTAAAGTCACAATGGGCTAGAAGTTGGCCCAACTGCAGAATGGGCCGAGAAAAGGCCGAACAACTTTCCGGGCCGTTAACGGGCTAGAACTGACGATGGGCTGCTAACCGGCCGTAAGGAGCTCGGGTCGTAATTGGGCCCAAAGACGCAGCGGGCCGTTAACGGGCTGAAACCAACGATGGGCTAGAAATTGTCAAATCTAGAATGAGCCTTTGGTGGGCTGACTTTGTTTAACTTGTATGGGACGTGCTTGTGAATGGGCCTGACTCAAGTATGCCGCTAATGGGCCGACCCGCTTATTTTGACAGGGCCGGCCTTTTAACCTGAATGGGCCACTGTTGGGCCGAGACACGTGTCGACGCATCATAGGCGCGTCCCGTCCATTCGCTGGATGACAACTGTCCGAACGCCGGGCCGACACGTGGGTCTGCCGGCGAATAAGAATTTACACGTGGAAAATCCCCATTGGTCCGGGCTGTTAACGGGTTATCGGATCCAAACCGGAACCCGATAGCTTAACGGCGACCCGTTATGGTGGATGCCACGTGTCGGTTACCCTTGACGAAAGCACTTCTATGACGCACGATTTATCGTCATGTAAGTGGACACTTCTATGATGATAATTTTGGTAATGTCATGAAACACTTCTACGATAGCACAGGTATGACTATCTTGATTCTGTCATAAAATCATCATGGATGTACATGCATGATAGAAAACGTGACCTACTGTGACAAACACGTATCATCACGAAAGTGCTTTTTTTGTAGTACAAGGTAAACTCACGTATGAATAAACCCTATCTTTTTACCCTTAATAGCAACGAAACATATGTGTCATGTCTGTTTCTGTCACTGGGATTGAGCATCGTAAGATCGAACCCATTACAAAGCACCTCTTCCCATGGCAAGATAAATCAATCTAGTTGGCCAAACCAAACCAATAAATCGGATAAGAAATATGGAACCATAGGTCCATGGTAAACTACTCACACATCATCAGAGGGTAGCAAGGACGATGAAGTGCCCCCTCCATGATTGAATCCCCCTCCGACAGAGTGCCAGAAAAGGGCTCCAGATGGGATCTCGTGGTTTTGGAACTTGCGGCGGCGGAAAAAGTATTTCGTGGACTCCCCCTTTGGTTTCACGATTTTAGAGAATTTATAGAGGTGGAGTTAGGTCAAACGGAGCCACGTGGGCCCCACAACATACCAGGGCGCGCCTACCCCCTGTGCATGCACTGGTGGCTTGTGGATCCATAGTCCATTGTCTAGTCCTCTCCCAAAGCTTCTAGTGTCTATTTTGTCCACACAAAAATCTCCAAAAAGTTTTGTGGCATTTGGACTTAGTTTGGTATTGATATTCTGCGAAACCGAAAACAAGCAAAAGCAGCAACTGGCACTTGGCATTAAGTTAATAGGTTAGTCCCAAAGAATGATATATTGTTGATTGAAAGTGTATATTTAACATCCAAGATTCATAATATAATAGCATGGAACAAACAAAGATTATAGATACGTTGGAGACATATCAGTGTGCGATGTGATTTGCTCAGTCTGCACAACATCTATGTTGTCTACAGAACAACAACACATATACGTATAGGGACATGATTGCATAACCAAATTAAACATCCAATTACGTTATATCACAAGTATCAAAAATATTGCAAGGTTCAAATTCTAGCATTACAAGGCCCAGATTCAAAGATTACAAGGTTCAAACTGTTCTTACAAATCAAATTCATCTTCTTCAGAATCTGAGTCATGCAATATTTCTACGAAAGGATCAACAACCAGAAGTCATATAGCAGCTTGATACAGTAACTTTAGAATAATCTATCATATGAAGCTACAAACTGAAATTCAGCTTCTGTAGAGCATTTTCCAATAAGCTGTAGACGTCTTTGCTGATTAGCAAACCATTCACTTCTGCGTGTAGCAAACCTCTTTACCTTGAGCACACTTACTTTCAGAACAAAGAACCTGGCGATTTAATCTCTGGTGTGTTTCCTTGGTACTCATTCAAAGTAATTTCTGTGAGATGAAGATCGAGGCATTCAATGGGATCGTTATATTGCGCCACATTTTCCACTCCCGGGCCTGCTTGTATCTCCAAACAAAGACAACATATTAGTGCCTAGCTCCAGTCTTGAACACTTGAACCTCTTTGATTTGTAGGATTTCTAAAATACACGAAGAGTGACATGCCGTCTTCAATCGGTCATGATTAACATCTCAAAAAATATATGTATTAAAATCCTCCAAATTTCCTTTAGAAATCATACTACATTTGTCACTGTAGTCATTGGTAAAAGTAACAACAAATTGAACTCCGTTGTGGTTAATAACTAACAGGAAAGGAGCATCACCTTGATGTATAGCTTCTCCATGCACGGAAAGCATCTACGGAATGTAACAACTTCATCCAAATTAGGGCCGACAGGATGTAGTACCAAGATTTTCACTGTGCGCAGAGACGGTGTCAAGCTTGTGGGAATCATTTTCTGCATGACAGCCGAACATAGATCAACAAAAAATATATAAAATGTGATGTACAATGATAAGAAGGAGAAGAAGAAGACTGTGTACCTGAACGGATAATAATCCAATAATAAGTTTGGATAATTCAGCACACGAATAGCCCAGCACTGTCAATTTGGGTGCATCGATGACCCATATTCTTGTTGGACCTTCTTTATCAAGTACAAACAATCTCTCAAGGAAAGGTGCATTCTCAATGACCATATCGTGAAACCACTCAACTGACAGCCTATTGCGGTATGTAACACCCCAAAAACTGGACTACCAATTTTGTGCTGTTAATTTTCTTCCTAACTCTATTTTTCAATATCTTCTCTGGAGTTGCTTGATGACCAAGTGAGATCTATCATCTGGTATGTTTCTCTATCTGATAAGAATTTCCACCGCTATGTATTTCTTGATCCTAGTGCTCCAAACCTTAGGGAAAATCCTATGACCATTCTGCTCCCATATTCATTTCCCAACTTTCTAACATTGATAATTATCGGGGTTATAGTCCTGACAATGAGTACTAGGGGTACGAAAGAGGGGCAGAGCCTAGCTACGGCGCAGGTCTAACACTCGGTCTTTAGCGAGTTTAGGCACCTCTTAGTGGAGGTAATAACCCTAAGTCTCGTGCCGTGAGGCTGGTTTTTTCTTGAGGGGTATGATTACAGAGATGGCTTAACCCCAACACTGGTGGAGGAGTGCGGCTTATATAGAGTGCGATGCAGCTCCACCGCTCCCATGATGTCTGCTACCTCTTGAGCACTGCGTTGGTTTTCCCTTGAAGAGGAAAGGGTGATGCAGCAAAGGAGCGTAAGTATTTCCCTCAGTTTTTGAGAACCAAGGTATCAATCCAGTAGGAGACTACATGCAAGTCCCTCGTACCTACACAAACAAATAAGAACCTTGCAAGCAACGCAATAAAGGGGTTGTCAATCCCTTCACAACCACTTGCAAAAGTGAGATCTGATAGAGATGATAAGATAATATTTTTGGTATTTTTATGATAAAGATTGGAAGTAAAGATTGCAAAGTAAAATAGATCGGAAACTTATATGATGGAAAATAGACCCGGGGGCCATAGGTTTCACTAGTGGCTTCTCTCAAGATGGCAAAAGTATTACGGTGGGTGAACAAATTACTGTCGAGCAATTGATAGAATAGTGCATACTTATGAGAATATCAGGCATGATCATGTATATAGGCATCACGTCCGCGACAAGTAAACCGAAATGATTCTGCATCTACTACTATTACTCCACACATCGACCGTTATCCAGCTTGCATCTAGAGTATTAAGTTCATAAGAACAGAGTAACGCATTAGGCAAGATGACATGATGTAGATGGATAAACTCAAGCAATATGATATAAACCCCATCTTTTTATCCTCGATGGCAACAATACAATACGTGTCGTTTCCCCTGCTATCATTGGGATCGAGCACCGCATGATCGAACCCAAAGCTAAGCACTTCTCCCATTGCAAGAAAGATCAATCTAGTAGGCCAAACCAAACTGATAATTCGAAGAGACTTGAAAAGATATCAAATCATACATAAAAGAATTCAAAGGAGATTCAAATATTGTTCATAGATAATCTTGATCATAAACCCACAATTCATCGGATCTCGACAAGCACACCGCAAAAAGAGTTACATCGAATAGATCTCCAGGAAGATCGAGGAGAACTTTGTATTGAGATCCAAAGAGAGAGAATAAGCCATCTAGCTAATAACTATGGACCCGAAGGTATGAGGTAAACTACTCACACATCATCGGAGAGGCTATGGTGTTGATGTAGAAGCCCTCCATGATCGATGCTCCCTCCGGCGAAGTGCCGAAAAAGGCCCCAAGATGGGATCTCGCGGGTACAGAAGGTTGAGGTGGTGGAAATAGGGTTTCGTGGTGCTCCTGGATGTTTTCGGGGTATATGAGTATATATAGGCGAAGGAAGTCGGTCAGGGGAGCTACGAGGGGCCCACGAGGGTGGGGGGCGCGCCCAGGGGGGCAGGCGCGCCTCCCTGCCTCGTGGCCTCCTCATTCGTTTCTTGACGTCCACTCCAAGTCCTCTGGATCACGTTTGTTCCAAAAATAACTCTCCCAAAGGTTTCATTCCGTTTGGACTCCGTTTGATATTCCTTTTCTGCGAAACACTGAAATAGGCAAAAATAAACAACAATTTGCACTGGGCCTTGGGTTAGTAGGTTAGTCCCAAAAGTAATATAAAAATGTATAATAAAGCCCATTAAACATCCAAAACAGAATATATAATAGCATGGAACAATAAAAGATTATAGATATGTTGGAGGTGTATCAAGCATCCCCAAGCTTAATTCTTGCTCGTCCCCGAGTAGGTAAATGATAAAAATTGAATTTTTGATGTGGAATGCTTCCTAGCATATTCTTCAATGTAATTTTCTTTATTGTGGCATGAATGTTCAGATTCGAAAGATACAAGACAAAAGTTTAATATTGGCATGAAAATAATAATACTTCAAGCATACTAACAAAGCAATCATGTCTTCTCAAAATAACATGGCCAAAGAAAGTTATCCCTACAAAATCATATAGTATGGCTATGCTCTATCTTCATCACACAAAATATTTAAATCATGCACAACCCCGGTGACAAGCCAAGCAATTGTTTCATACTTTTGATGTTCTCAAACTTTTTCAATCTTCACGTAATACATGAGCGTGAGCCATGGACATAGCACTATATGTGGAATAGAATGGTGGTTGTGGAGAAGACAAAAAAGGAGAAGATAGTCTCACATCAACTAGGCGTATCAACGGGCTATGGAGATGCCCATTAATAGATATCAATGTGAGTGAGTAGGGATTGCCATGCAACGGATGCACTAGAGCTATAAGTGTATGAAAGCTCAACAAAAGAAACTAAGTGGGTGTGCGTCCAACTCGCTTGCTCACGAAGACCTAGGGCAATTTGAGGAAGCCCATCATTCGAATACAAGCCAAGTTCTATAATGTAAAATTCCCACTAGTATATGAAAGTGACAACATAGGAGACTCTCTATCATGAAGATGTCGGCGTTCTGGGAACGGGGGTCCCCAGACATGCCTGCCTGCGGCGCACGGCGTGGCTAAGCAGCAGGTCGTACGACCGATCTTCACCAACAAGGCGCTCAAGACCCTCGCGAGGGTCCAAGTCTCACGAGGCGGACGATGCAAGACCTCCTCTGGAGTGGCCTAGCTAGGCAGGCTCACGAGAAGCGGAGATATCATGGCGAGGCAAACTTCACGAGGCCCTCGTGATGTGAGCCATGACGAACAGTGCCAGGCGGGTGCCAGGCGGGCGCTGGTGCGTGCAGCGTCCTTATTTCCTCTTTGGTGCTAAGGAGGCAAGCGCAGGCGAAGAGTACCGAGGCATCAGGCAAAGGTTGCTATATTGCTGCAACAAGACCAAGACCAGGAGGACGGCAAGGCGGAGGTCATCGTGGAGCCCAAGACGGCCCAGGGCTTTTCGCAGGCGAAGACCGCTTTTGTCAGGATAGCTTGTACTAGCTATCCCCCTTCAAATTCGCCTGCTGTTGTTGGCTCCCTTCCCGCTCGATATTTGGGAGGAGGACCAGGGCCTATATAAGTAGAGCTATCCACCACAGTAGGAGTGAGGATCTTAGCTTGATCCAATCCGATCGAGAGCCTAGCCACAAGAACACCTCAACCTCAGGAGGTTATTCTTCCCTTGTACAGTTCATCACCAGCCCAAGAGGCAATCCACCACCACCACACTGGAGTAGGGTATTACACCACAACGGTGGCCCGAACCAGTATAAACCCCGTGTCTCTTTCTGTGTTGTGAGTTCGTCGAGTTCGTCCGCGAGATCCTAGCGAGCTAGAGCGTAGATCGGTAGGAGGGAAATACTTCGCGCGCACCCCAGTGTTCAAACCTTAAGGGTTTGCCGGAACCCCACATTCGACATTTGGCGCGCCAGGTAGGGGTGCGCCAGAGATTCTCCTGCACCAACCAGCTCTTCGACGCTCACTAGCTGCGATGTCTGGCGATCCAAGGGCCGGCTCCGACCGCTGGGCAGCCTGGCCAGCCCGGACGACGCCGCCTGCCCATGGAGATCTCGACCCCGCACCCCAAGCGGCACGAGCGCCACCAAGCTCCGCTGGACGCGGATAGCGCGGTCAGGCATCATCCACCCTCACCCTGCGGCAAGTACGGGCCGCAGCAAGAGCCGCGAGTCACGTCGCGGCAACAGCATCGCACTCACGGCGGGAGCAAGCGAATATGCGAGCGGCACTCACAGTGGCAAGGGAGCTGCTGCGATGCAGGCTGATGGAGAGCGGCCGGGACACGCTGCTTGAGCGTGTTGCTGAGCTACTGGACGCAGGGGCGTCAGGAGCACCACCCTTCTACCATCAATTTCTCCCCCAGGCCGTTGCGGGGTCGCACGGCGAGCCTCACCACATCTGTGCGCCATCAACTGCGCACGGGGGCTTCGTCAACATCAGCACGGCCGGCGGTGTAGGGGGCTCCAGCCCTCCCATGCCGCTCTCGACAAGCGCAAGCATCACCCCATGTCGGTGTACTAAAGTAGGGGTACCTTAGTACCCCGAACTTGTGCACGGACAGCCGCAGCGCCCCGCGGCAAGGCCCGCCAGGGGAACGCCAAAACCCTCCATGGCCCTTCCAGGGCCATTCAAGAACAAAGTACGAAGACAAGGCCCCGGCAAGAGGAGCTTGCCGAGCCAAGGAGACAAGACCCCGGCAAGAGGAGCTTGCCGGGACGACCAAGCCAAAGCACAGACACCCCGGCGAGAGGAGCTCGCCGGGAAGGCCCACCAGGGCATCTCAGGGAAAACTCGCCTCGGCGCATCACGCGCCCCGGCAAGGCCTGGCGAGCGGCAAGTTCCCAGGCGCGGCAAGACAGCAGCCGCGGCAAGCCACTTGCCGTGACGAGCCACCACCTCAGGCCTGCGCTCTAGCTCACCCACCCACGCGTCACTCTGGGGCTCCCCCAGAGGCATGTGGCGGGGCACCGCGCAGCCAGAGACGTGCGGTGGCACGCGACGCTGACAAGATCGCCATCGTGGCAAACGGGGGCGTCCCTAACGGTCCATTTCAGCACTGTTCGGGCGACCCAGACGGGCATTTAATGCCCTTGTCCCCTGCCGTCAGAGTTAGGTGCGATAGCACTGTGCAGCCACTGTGCACTCAGTTCTTTTCCATTTTTACCCTCATCTGCGCTGCCACCTGTGGATAGCCCCTTGCGCATATAAAAGGAGGCCCATGCGCACGTAGAAGGAGGAAGAAGGAGAACCCGGAGGACGCTCACCTACGTCCAGCCCTAAACATACTGTAGCATCTTGCGCTCTCGAGCAAGAACCCAGTACAATCAGACAAGCAGCAGTAGGGTTTTACGCATCCGTGCGGCCCGAAGCTGGGTAAAATCCCTCGTGTGCTTTGCCTCGATCCGCTCTTCGTGCAACCTCCGCCCCCCGCCGAACCGAGAAGGGGCTACGTCCCCATAGGTGTTTGAGGAGGCCGATTTCCCCCGACATCTTTGGCGCGCCAGGTAGGGGGCGTCGAGGTTGTGCGAACCTGATCCGGCATCTGCACAGGCTAGATCTTCAACATCTTCATCGACATGCCGCCGAAGAAGAAGGCACCGGAGGTGGCAGGTCCGTCCGCGTCGAACCCACCGCCCCTGGAGCAGACGGGTGGTGGGGAAGCCGCCGACAGAGGAACGGGCGTCGTCGAACCAGTTCATGGTGCCACGGCGTCCGAACTCGCACCGCGCCCCTCACAGGAGGCGCGGAGCCAGCAGCGACCTGGTACCCACGATACCATATGCTCGCTGGACCCAAATCGAGCTGGCGAACTCCAGGGCGCTCAAGGCCAGCACACGCACCAACGTGCTGGCGCGAGCGTGGCACGGCTGCCTGGACCGGGTGCTGCTCCTTCTAACGTGGTTAGAAGTTCGAGCACATCCCGCTCCTCGCGCCGCTCGCCACCGCTGCCCACCACTCCAGCAGAAGCTCTAGCACGAACTCAACTGCTCCTAGACTACCCTCCGACGTCCGACAAGCTTGACAGTTGGAGGGCCACCATTCAGAGCCTCATCGGTTTTGCCAACGGCGACACCCCGCGGCAGCCTAGTGCGTCGCAGCCGCGGCCGGTGGCTCAGGTGAGAACCGATGGCGCCAAGACTGGTGGGGGTGCGACCACCGTGCACTTCCCACACCAGAGGCAGCGGTCGCCGACTCGCCGGTCCCACCACGACAACGACTCTACCGCGTCGTCGAACCCGCGGACTCGTCGCGACCAACGCCAAGTTCTTCATGAACGGAAAGAAGAAGACGCTCGAACCCGCATCGAGCGCAGGAGGGAAGCGCGGCGTCAATCAGACCAGCGCGCTGAACCCGCTGGCGACATGCATGCACCGGGGGAACCGGGCGACCTGCCATACTCGATAGGCTGTCCCGCGTTTACCCGTGAGCTGCGGCAAGTCCAGTGGCCCAGCACGAAGAACTTCAAGCCAGACGTACCCGAGAAGTACGACGGCAAGTCGCATCCGTCAGAGTTCCTCAGCATCTACACCATTGCGGTGCAGGCTGCCGGGGGGCGAGACGATAAGATCCTTGCCAACTAGTTCCCGTTGGTGCTCAAGCCCAACGTCAGGTCCTGGCTAATGCACTTGCCGGACAACTCCATATCCTCCTGGCCAGACCTGTGCCATCAGTTTGTCGACGCCTTTACGGGCGGCCACAAGCCTCACGGCCAGGCGAGCGACCTTCACCTGCTCGTCCAGAAGGAAGGAGAGTCCCTGTGCAAGTTTATTCAGAGATTCAGCCGCGTGCACTACAACATCCCGGACGTCCACCCCGCCGCGGTCATCAGCGCGTTCCATCAGAACGTGCGTAACCGCAGGATGAGGGAGGAAATGGCGATGTGCAAGATCAAGGATGTCAGTGAGCTATATGCCCTGGCCGACAAGTGTGCGCGTGCTGAAGAGGGGAGGAAACTCCCCGGAGAGAATGCAGGAACAGTGGGATCTGATAGTGAGGATACCGCCCCGGCAAGGAAAGGCCGGCGGCGAGGCAACTGGAACAAGAAGGGCAAAGATGTACTGGTTGTTGAGCAGTCCAGCAGCGAAGGCGCCGCCAAGAAAGCCCAGGCTGGCGGCTCCGGCAAGGAGGTTGCCGGGTGCGCCAACTGCCAGGCTGTGGCGGTCGCCGACAAGCGGGACGGCACCAACAAGCAGTACTGCCAGATCCACCGCACCAAGGGCCGCAAGCAGGTCGAGCGGCTCGTCGAGCTGCAGAAGGCCGAGTACGAGCGGCGCGACAAGGAGAGAGCCCAAGGAGGTGGCGGAGGATCCGGCACGAAGCACCCCGGCCAGGGGGAGCGCCGCGGCAAGGACAAGCAGCGGCAAGCAGACAGACCTCCCCGCGGCCGCGACAAGGACGAAGAAGACGACGACGACGAAGACATGGATGATGCCGAGACTAGCGAGCAGGAGTTTCAGAAAGCCACAGAGGTCTTATGCGTGGACGGCTGTGCTTCTCTGCATACTTCTCGCCGCCAGCTTAAACAGTGGGCGCGAGAAGTCAATGCGGCAGAACCACCCGTCGAGTCGCGCAAGCCTCTGAAATGGTCCAGCACGCCTATCGTCTTTGACATTGAGGACCACCCGGATCGCACAACCGCGATCGGGTGCTTGCCGATGTTGGTTTCACCAACGATCCGCAACCTCAAGGTCACTAAGATGCTAGTTGACGGCGGGGCCGGCTTGAATCTGATCTCCTCCGCTGTGCTTCGGAAACTCCAAGCCCCTGACAGCGAGCTCGAAGAGACCGACACATTCCAAGGAATCAATCCGGGAAGGAGCAAGCCGAAGGGAAAGATCGCATTGCAAGTGACATTTGGCAGCGAGCTGAACTTCAGGACTGAGAGGGTCACCTTTGACGTTGCCGATTTTCCATTGCCTTACAATGGGATCCTCGGCCGTCCAGCACTCGCCAAGTTCATGGCGGCCTCTCACTACGCGTACAACATTCTCAAGATGCCAGGCCCGATAAGCGTCATCTCTGTCCATGGCGACAAGAAGGACGCCCTTATCTGCGCCGACAAGATATACCGGGAAGCAGCAGCCGCAACAGATCGCGACCCACTTGCCGCTGAAGCTCCTGGGAAAAAGGAGAAGACCAAGCCCGGCAAGCGCTCTGGTGCACACTCCGGCAAGCGCGCCTCTTCGGAGTGCTGCGCTACCGTCGAGGATGCACCATCGAGCTCCACCGGCAAGTGCAAGAAGACAATGGCAGCTCTGCCAGCGACCAAGAAGGTGCCCACCAAGGAGGACGGTGCTGGTGGTACCTTCACCATCAGTGCCACGCTCGACCCCAAAAAGGAAAGCGCGCTCGTCGCTTTCCTGCGGGCGAATGTCGATGTGTTTGCCTGGCAACCATCTGACATCCCCGGTGTTCCTAGGAAAGTGATCGAGCACCACCTTGCCGTTTGTCCTCATGCGCGGCCCGTCAAGCAGAGAGTTAGGAAACAAGCAATGGAGCGCCAAGAGTTCATCGCGGAAGAGATCAAGAAGTTGGAAGCGGCAGGCCTCGTCCGAGGCGTGCTCCATCCGACGTGGTTGGCCAATCCTGTTGTCGTGCGCAAAGCGAACGGGAAATGGAGGCTTTGCATTGATTTTACTGATGTCAATAAGGCTTGCCCCAAAGATCCATTTCCCTTGCCACGCATCGACCAGATTGTTGACTCCACGGCCGGGTGCGACCTGCTTTCATTTCTTGACGCATACTCGGGATACCATCAGATCTTCATGGCCGAGGAAGACGAAGAGAAGACCACATTCATCACTCCATGTGGCACGTACTGCTTCATAAGGATGCCTTTCGGACTGAAGAATGCTGGTTCGACATTTGCGAGGGTTGTCCACACCGCTTTTGAGCCACAAATCCACAGAAATGTGGAGGCCTACATGGACGACATAGTTGTCAAGAGCAAGGACAGGGCGACCCTGGTTCAAGACTTAGAAGAGACCTTTGCGAACCTGCGCAGGATCAGCCTCAAGCTCAATCCCGAGAAGTGTGTGTTCGGGGTCCCTTCCGGCAAGCTTCTCGGGTTCTTCGTGTCTCAGCGAGGAATCGAAGACAATCCCTATAAGATCAAGGCCATTGAGCAGATTGAAGCCCCGACACGTGTCAAGGATGTACGAAGACTTGCCGGCTGCGTGGCGGCTCTCAGCAGATTCATTTCCAAGTCTGCGGAACGCGCCCTGCCATTTTTCAAAATCTTGAAAAAGGCGGGTCCAGTAAAATGGACTCCGGAAGCGGAGGCTGCGCTGCAAGACTTGAAGAAATATCTGTCCTCCGCTCCAATACTTGTCGCGCCTAAACCACAAGAGAAGTTGTTGCTGTATCTGGCGGCAACCAATCAAGTGGTTAGTGCTGCACTAGTAGCGGAGAGGGAGGCAGATGATGAGCTAGCGACCACGGCAAGTACATCCAGCGACGAGCAGGGGGCTCCCCTGGCAAGCTCTGGCCCCGACAAGGATGGGACTGCGCAGACGCAAGAGGAGGTGCAGAAGAAGAAAATGGTGCAGCGCCCAGTTTACTTTGTCAGTTCCCTCTTGCAGGGGGCTAGGTCAAGGTACTCTGGTGTGCAGAAATTGCTTTTCGGCCTCCTTATGGCCTCGAGAAAGCTGCGCCATTACTTCCAAGCACACGAGATCACAATTGTCACTCGCTTTCCGCTGAAGAGGATACTGCAGAATCCCGAGGCAACAGGCAGGATCTTCGAGTGGGCACTGGAACTGTCAAGCTTTGGCCTCAAGTTTGAGAGCACTTCAACCATTCAAAGCAGAGCATTAGCAGAGTTCATAGCGGAGTGGACGCCAACACCGGACGAAGAAATTCCAGAGACAAGCATCCCCGACAAGGAAGCAAGCAAAGAGTGGCTGATGTACTTTGATGGGGCTTTCTCGCTGCAAGGCGCCGGTGCTGGCGTGTTGCTTGTCGCGCCCACCGGAGAGCACCTCAAGTACATCGTCCAAATGCACTTTCCCAAGGAGCACGCAACCAACAATACGGCAGAGTATGAAGGTTTGCTCGCCGGTCTCAGGATCGCGGCAGAACTTGGGATTAAGAAGCTCATTGTCAGGGGAGACTCGCAGCTTGTCGTCCGCCAAGTGAACAAGGATTACCAGAGTCCGTTGATGGAAGCATACGTTGATGAAGTGAGGAAGCTAGAGGAGCGCTTTGACGGCCTGCAAATGGAACACATTCCAAGGGCTGAGAACGACATCGCCGATGGCCTGTCAAAGTGCGCCGCACTAAAGTTACCTGTGGAACCAGGTACCTTCGTGCTCAAGCTGACTCAACCGTCCGTAACGCCATCAACCGGGCAGGGCAAGAAGAGGAAGCTGGTCTCCGGTGACTATCTTCCGGCAGAGCTTCCCGAAGCCGCCGTCAAGAGAGTCCCCAAGATCGGCGCCAAGAGTGCTGAGGAGCAGCCTGCTCCGGCAAGCCCTAGGGTTTGTTCCGTCGAAGCAGGTGCTCCCGACAAGTTCTGCTCCGGCAAGCTTGCCGGGGAACGACAAGCTCCGGCCGAGCCCCAGATTCTCGCCGTAGAAGCTAACGTTCCCGCAGCCGCAGACATGCCTTTAGTCCTTGTTGTCGAGCCGGAGGCTCCAACATGGGCACAGCAAATCGTCCTTTTCCTCCAGACAGGAGAACTTCCCGAAGAGCAAGAAGAAGCGGAAAGAGTAGCCCGGCAGTCCAGTATGTACCAGTTTGTTGACAGCACGCTGTACAGAAGAGGACGCAATGGGGTGAAATTGAAGTGTATCCACCGGGAAGACGGACAGAAGCTATTGGCGGAGATACATGGAGGCATATGTGGCCACCACATTGGCGCAAGAGCACTTGCCGGCAAAGCGTTCCGGCAAGGTTTCTTCTGGCCAACAGCCCTCCAGGATGCAACTGCACAAGTAACCAAGTGTGAAGTGTGCCAGTTCCACTCCAAGCAAATACATCAACCAGCTCAAGCTCTCCAGACGATCCCTTTATCCTGGCCATTTTTGGTCCGGGGGCTCGACATCCTCGGCCCCTTCCCCCGAGCTATCGGGGGCTTTGAGTACTTGTACGTCGCAATCGACAAGTTCACAAAGTGGCCGGAAGTGGAACCAGTGAGGAAGGTGACGGCCCAGTCCGCGATCAAATTCTTCAGGTCGATTGTTTGCCGTTTCGGGATCCCTAACAGGATCATAACCGACAACGGTACGCAATTCACGAGCCACGCCTTCATGCAGTACATCCAAGATCTCGGCGCCAAGGTCTGCTTCGCTTCTGTTGCTCATCCCAGGAGCAACGGTCAAGCGGAGAGGGCCAATGCCGAGGTGCTGCGCGGGCTCAAGACCAGAACATTTGACAGGCTGCACAAGTGCGGACGGAACTGGATCGAGGAGCTGCCAGTGGTTCTTTGGTCGATCAGGACGACGCCAAATCGAGCCACTGGCCAGACACCATTTGCTCTAATCTATGGAGCAGAAGTAGTTACCCCCACGGAACTCGTATACAGGTCACCTCGAGTGCTCGCTTATGATGAGCTTGAGCAAGAGCGGCTGCGTGAAGATGACGCGCTGCTCCTTGAGGAAGATCGTCTTCAGGCTGCTGTGCGAGCCACTCGCTACCAGCAAGCTTTGCGTCGCTACCATAGCCGTAAAGTCAAAGCCAGAAGTTTCGAGGAAGGCGACCTTGTTCTTCGGCGCGTTCAGTCAGCCAAGAATCACAGCAAGTTGACGCCAAAGTGGGAAGGCCCTTACCGGGTGAGACGAGTCACGAGGCCCGGCGCTGTCCGCCTCGAGACCGAAGATGGCTCTCCGGTGAGCAATTCCTGGAATATTGAGCATCTTCGTAAGTTTTACCCGTAAGGCGCGGTTGTCGGACCCTGTTCGGCAACCAACCTTTTGTACAAGTCTTGCCGCAGTTGCATGTAATCCTTTGTACAAAGCCAGGCGCAGACCCTGAGCAACAGATAATGAAGCGCTGGCGCCCCAAGTCATAGCATGCATGCTGAGTCGAGTCCCGTCCTTGGTTAGGGTTGATAGTGCCTAACAGCTACTAACCCCTAGCTTAGAGGTCGGGTGTGCGTCCTTTTGGCTGTTCTTTCATTTCCTTTGGCTCGCAGGGTTAACATATCCTAGCTGGACCACTTGAGGACGAAGAAGAGAAGAAGGATGAGCCAGCGCCTGCATCTCGGCGAGCCAAAGTTGCCGGGGGCTGCAGGCACCAAGATTCACTCGCGGCAGGCCAGGCCTACCGGGGGCTGCAACCTCAGATAAGTCTTTGCATCCCTTATCATGCATTCTCTTATGGACTGTGGAATACGAAAACCTTGTTCCTTCCTAAAACTACCGTGTTCTCTTAACGACGAACCCCACAGCGCGTTCCTGGGGCCCGTTTTGATAGTAGCCGCGGCAGCGAAAAGGGGGGGAACGAGGGGCCAGAACCCGCCTTCTCCCTGCCTCCGCCAAGGGCGCGAGGGAGGTCGAGTGGCGCGGGAAGATGGCAGGGCCTGTTGCCGGACGGGGAAGTGTCTATCTTAACGATGTAAAGGATTCGCTCCTTGCCGCAGGTCGCACCCGCAAGACAAATGATCCGGCAAACATCCCCTTTTCATTAAAAACATTCCGCTCAGGTACAGTTCAGAGAGAATGAAAAACATGAATGATGGGATTACAAGATTTAAATGCAACTAAGGCCCGAGGGCTTACAAGCTAAAAAGAGATAAGGTGACCGTAATCCCTTTCTTGTCTCTCTCCTCAGGAGGTAGGGCAAGGAGACGAGAAGGGCAAAAGGGGCGCCTAGGCAAGCTACGGGTGGCAGAAGACACCAACAGAACGTCCGGGGTCCGTCCGGGGGCTCCGGAGGCTGGATGGCGACGGCGGTTTCGGAAGCGGAGCTCGAAGATGAGGCAGCGGGACGTCAACACGCTGTCGAGGGCATCTAGCCCTCGTACTCCGAGTTGATGGCCTTACCGCCAGCCTCCTTCCCCTTCCGCAGCCTCGCCATTCTGGCCGCCCGAGAAGACAAAGCCCCGGCAAGAGGAGCTTGCCGGGCCGGAGAGAAGACCCCGGAGGCCGTCGCCGAGAGCAAGGGTGATGACGGCGTCTGGGGCGAAGCTGGAAGATGAGGCGGAGGAACGTCAGCACGCTGTCGAAGACGACGCGTACTCCGACTTCGCGGCCTTGCCGCCCGCCCTCTTCCTCTTCCGCAGCCTCCCTACGCCAGCCGCCCAAGGAGACGACCCCGGGGAGTTCACGGAGCCAGCGACGCGGATGATGGGGTAGCCGGTGCCACACGGAGCTGCGACCGGCGCCTAGTCGAACCCGTCATCACGACGACTGCTACCCTCGTCGTCGCTGTCGCTCCCCTCCTCGTCGCTCTCGCTCGAGGAGGAGCCTTCGCTATCGGAGGAGCTATCCACGCAGCATCGAGCCCGGGTGCCGAAGTCCCCGAAGGCCTTGACGGAGAGGAGATCGCCCTCCATCAGCTTGAAATGGAGGGTGAACCCCTCCATCAGGCTGTGGATGCGGGCGAACGACTTCCACCCTCGGCCGAGATACATCATGCCGGGGGCTGGGGACTCGACGTGGACTCGCGTTCCACCGATCCCGCAGCCCCTCATGCGCGGTCTCAGTGTCTCGGTTTGCTCCACCTCCAGCACGCTCACGAAGGGAGCCGGGAGGCGGAGGCGATGGCGAGGCGCCCGGCGCAACCTGCTGATGAACTCGTAGGGGTCGTCCCCGAGGTGAACCGCCGTGAGAAGAGGAGCCGCTAGCGGAGGCAAGGCCGACGCGTCGCCCCGTCCGCCTCGTCCCCGAGCGCCTCGACCTCGTCCACGACCTCGCCCCCTCCCCCTTCCCCTTACGGCTGGCTCCGCCGCCGCGGCTGCAAGGGGAGGAGGGGTGCGCTGCCTGGCAGAGACCCTCGCCGCCACCGATGAAGGACCAGGGTTCCCTCCCTCCATGACGAATGGGGGGAGGGGATCAGAAGCCGAAGAGAAGAAGAGATGAAGGAGTGCGGATTTCCGTTCCCCCCCCCCATCGCTCCTTATAAAGGAGCGGGGTGGGGGCTCGGCCGCCCCACTTAGCCAATCAAGGCGGAAGAAGAGCAGGCGGCTGGGGCCGACCCGCTGCCTCGACCCACGATGGCCCAGCTTCCTGCCTCCACCGCCACGACCCCAAGTGCATGGAGACCGCGTGACAGGCGCGCAGAGCCGAGGCGACTGGTGAAGCGACCTCTCCCCACCCCGTGATCGTGGGGAGCGGATGCCCCGAAAACTGCGCCTCGGCCCCGTTCGTTCGCCGAACCACACCTCCACGTCTCCCCCCACTTGTGGAGAGGGCGCGAATCGTCCCCTTTATCGCGACGTGACGCATGCTTGCGGGGCACAGCCCCGCGCACGCCGCCCACGTCACGCACGCCTCTCCCCACGATGCCGCGTTCGACGCGTGCCACTTGGGGAAGGTGCGATGGGTGCGGAGTTAAGATGCAGTGCGACCTAGGCCGCGCGTGCCCGTGCACTGTCTTGGGCCTGGCCCAACAGCGCTCGGCACCGTGTGTGGCCGAGGCCCGGGGGCTCCTGTCGGTGTACTAAAGTAGGGGTACCTTAGTACCCCGAACTTGTGCACGGACAGCCGCAGCGCCCCGCGGCAAGGCCCGCCAGGGGAACGCCAAAACCCTCCATAGCCCTTCCAGGGCCATTCAAGAACAAAGTACGAAGACAAGGCCCCGGCAAGAGGAGCTTGCCGGGCCAAGGAGACAAGACCCCGGCAAGAGGAGCTTGCCGGGACGACCAAGCCAAAGCACAGAGACCCCGGCGAGAGGAGCTCGCCGGGAAGGCCCACCAGGGCATCTCAGGGAAAACTCGCCTCGGCGCATCACGCGCCCCGGCAAGGCCTGGCGAGCGGCAAGTTCCCAGGCGCGGCAAGACAGCAGCCGCGGCAAGCCACTTGCCGCGACGAACCACCACCTCAGGCCTGCGCTCCAGCTCACCCACCCACGCGTCACTCTGGGCCCCCCCAGAGGCACGTGGCGGGGCACCGCACAGCCAGAGACGTGCGGTGGCATGCGACGCTGACAAGATGGCCATCGTGGCAAACGGGGGCGTCCCTAACGGTCCATTTCAGCACTGTTCGGGCGACCCAGACGGGCATTTAATGCCCTTGTCCCCTGCCTTCAGAGTTAGGTGCGATAGCACTGTGCAGCCACTGTGCACTCAGTTCTTTTCCATTTTTACCCTCATCTGCGCTGCCACCTGCAGATAGCCCCTTGCGCATATAAAAGGAGGCCCATGCGCACGTAGAAGGAGGAAGAAGGAGAACCCGGAGGACGCTCACCTACGTCCAGCCCTAAACATACCGTAGCATCTTGCGCTCTCGAGCAAGAACCCAGTACAATCAGACAAGCAGCAGTAGGGTTTTACGCATCCGTGCGGCCCGAAGCTGGGTAAAATCCCTCGTGTGCTTTGCCTCGATCCGCTCTTCGTGCAACCTCCGCCCCCCGCCGAACCGAGAAGGGGCTACGTCCCCATAGGTGTTCGAGGAGGCTGATTTCGCCCGACACCCCCATGGTTCGGGCCGGGTGCCGTATCGTCATCCCCGGGACGCCATCATGGGCGGAGCAACGTGGAGCGTGGGGCACCATGGCGAGGTGTTCGGGGTGACGGCCCCGGAAGCCTACGTGCCCCGCATGGTGGACCAAGGGTACGCACCATAGGACGACATCGGCTCGTTCGTTGGAGAAGATTGCGGAGAAGGGGCGCTAGGAGCGGAAGCTTTCCAAGAGCCAACGAAGAACCACAATGATCGCGCCAACAGAGGAAATTACAGGGTACCGCTAGTCTCTCAAGAACAAGTTTACACAAACCATGGGCTACAGATGAACCAGGTTGCCGCGTCGATCGACGACCCAGGTGCGGCGACAACCGCTCCAACAAGGGAGACGCGCTGGGGGCCACCGAGATGGAGCCAGGAGCAAGGCCCCTCCCCGCGGCATGCGACGCCTGACGACACCCGGAGGTAGGCCCTCTGCCAGGGAGGCCTTGCCAACCCTTCCCTCGGCAGAGGACCTATGGTCGCCGAGGGAACCGCTGGCGTCCTCTTTCCCTCCTCTGTTTCGTCCTAGTCTCCGGTCAGCTCAGAGGAGGTCGAGAGTGGTGCAAGGCGGGGCCCTCGACTGGCGATATGAAGCAAGGCTGATACCTGTGAAGAAGGCCCGGTGCCTGTGAAGCTCGCCACCCGTGACACTCACGTAATAATGAGCTGGGGATGTACACGCCCCGGAGTCTCAGGGGTGCCGGCCTCAGGCCCTGGGGATCCCTCCCACGCCTAGTGGCATCACTTAGCTCCGCACTGGTGAGAAGACTTGAAGACCAGAATACCAGACTAGGTGCCGGACGCGGCCTTTTGCTTTGGATCTCTCTCTTTGTGTAGCCTTGCCTTTTGGATTTGGATTTGAGTTGAAGTTGAGTTTTATTGATGCGCGCGGGGGGAGCCTTTTCTCGTTTGAGCATTTCCTTGCCTTCTGGATCTCGTTTTGTCCGGGACTCATGTCCGTGGCCTCTCCCTCACAAGCTCCTCGCGAGCGGGATTGCCCGAAGCACGCGGGCGCCAAGCGCGCGCTAGCACTGCAACCATCGCTCACCCCTCAACGGGGCAGCGAGTTCCGCAAGGTTCTCAGGAACTCAACAATCGCAGACCAGCACCAAGCCGGCGCTGACTAAGGTAAACCAAGGCAGAAAACTCGCATCAGGATTCACGAGTTCAAGAGGACACGAACTCACAACACATGGAAAAGTAAAAACTGCAATTTGTTTACATGAGGGGCTCCCCCCTCAAAATGCTCTTACAAGTTTCTAAGGGCCTCGCCCGAGTTTGTGTGCAGGAAGAAATGACAGGAGAACAAGGGATCAGCCAGAAATGTCGCTCGCTGCGTCACCCGCAGACGCGTCACTCGCGTCGTCATCATCTTCACTGGCCTCATCGCCGCTATCGGCTACGTCCCCATTGCCGTTGTCGACCACGGCGCCTTCGTCTGCGGCGACCACCACTGCGTCGTCCTCGGAGGTCAAGGCCCTGAACAACGCGTCCACATTGTCCTCAACCCAACGCGCTAGGTCGCCCCGGACGGCCGTGGGTACGGGGGCGATGGCGGCGTTGAAATCAAAGTTAGGGTCAGCATTCAGGAGGTGGCTGAAGACACGGGAGAAAGCGCGCTCGAGCAGGCCGCGACCCCTTTCCTCCACAAGCTGGCGAGCTCTGGCAGATTGAGCCTCCAGGCGCGTGACCACCTCAGTGAAGAAGGTCAGGTGGCTGGCGTAGTCATCTGAGTGAGGGGTCGGCGCCTCCATGTTGCAAATATGGCCCAGGGCGACATTGGCCCTGTTTCGGAGATCCTGAAGCATAGGGGCATGCTCGTGCTCCAGCGTTCTACGTTGGAGCACCTCCTCTGTGTTTCTCCTCGCGACGGCCTCTACGTCATCAACCCGCCTCCGGAGAGAACGCAGCTCGGCGCGGGAGGAGGCCAAGTCCACCTACCGCGAAACCAGGGCAGCGGCCGTGGCTTCCACGCGCCTCTCAGCCTCATCCAGCCTAGGCCAGAGGGCAGCGGCCCTGCCCTCGTCCTCCACGCCCACGAGCTTCAGCTTTAGGTCATACCTGCCCATCAGGTCCACGCAAACCTTGGCCACCCGGGGGTTCACCTCCTCAACTCCGGCCTCGCGAGACCCGATGGCGTCTTCTGCTTGTGCAACTTGATGCTCCCTCGTCTCTAGTTGCTCGAGCTCGCGGCTGCGTTCCATGGCCTCCAGGGCCAGCGCCTCCTCACGCTTCCGGACCCCCTCTTCCTCCACAGGCGTCCCCGTCAGTGAAGCAGCCCTGCGCGCCTCCACATGCTGCTCAAGAGACGCGCTCCAGGCCTGGAGTTCCCACGCGCGCTTCTCCGCAGCCTCGCGGCGGCAATCAGCCTTGCGAGCCTCCTCCAAGGCTCATGAGCGGGCTTCGTAGGAAACCTTGAGAGACGCCTCGGCCTTTGCATTCTCAGGTCGCGCTGATAGCGGCCGAGGTTGATGGCCACCTTCAGCTTGTGCCGCTCCTCTGCTAGCCGAAGACCTTCAGCCTCAAGACGCAAATCAATACTCGCGAGCTCTTCACCAAGCTGACCCATCGCATTCATCGCCTCCTGAAAGAGCTCGTGGTGAACCACGCTCCGCCCGCGCTCAAGCTCGAATGCCCGGCCTTCTTTGTCCTCCGTCTCGGGGGCTGCAGGCGGGGCGCCACGCGGTGTGCCACCCCTCGGCAGGAGGCTGGGGGCTGGCGCCGCACCCGACACCAGCTCATCTTCGCGAGAAGCCCAAGCCTGCTGGGGCTTGCTGCTTGAGGAGGAGTCGAGGATCGAAGCCAGCAAGTTACCGCCGAAGATTAGCGGAGGGGTCTTGGGCACGCCTGCCAAGCTCCACGCCAGGCCAATGAGGAGGGGTGACGATGCCGCAGGATCAGCACGCCAGGAAGGCATGAGTGCCCCCTCGACCAACTCGGCCTCCGGGGCAGGACTCGGAGCGCTCGGGGCTAGCGGGATGGTCAAGGAAGAAGGAGGCCGTTTCTTGGGAGACCCAGCAGCCTCAGTGGAAGGAGCCCTGAAAGACTGGCGTCAGAAGAAGATAGCGGCACACGGAAAGCCAAAACCGTGTGATACTTACACGTCAAGGGTGATGTACTTCCTCCGCTTCAGCGGCCCGAAGATGTTGCTGCCACTGGGGGATCCTTTTCTCTTGCGGAGCTCCTCGAAGTCCACACAAAGACAACCGTAACGCTGGACGTGACGGGCGATGCGCAGCGGGGCCAAAGAAGAGCTCGGGAGAATATCTTCAGGGGTGCTCGATTGTGGTGAACAGCCGAGCACTGTTTCGCTACGACCTCCTGAGGCTCCCGGAGCCTTGGCCTCGGGAGCCGCGTGCAACGTCTCCTCAGCAACCGACGCCTCAAGAGGGGGGTGACAAGCTCCTGAGGACGATGCCCCAGGATCACCGCTCGGCGCATGCCAGTACTCGAGCCGCCGGTCTCTGCCTGGGCTCGCCCCCCTGCAATAGCACTTGGGGCAAGCCCAGCGTCAGGGGCAAGGAAGGGAACCACGATGACAGGGTTCTCCCGAGGCCCCTCCAGGCCGACCGGTCGCGGCCCCCATTCATCAAAGAGAGGCATGACCTTTACAAAGTCATCCTTATTCTCGCAGCGGTACAGCAGGCAACTATTCCTGGGCAGGTCAGCCGGCAGAGAGACACCCGTCAAGACCTTGAGCACTGTCCCTCGCGTCCCAAGGAGGAGCCCGGACTCCTGAAACCTCATGTGGTCCTGGCTTCTGAGTAAGGTTCACATTGGGCGAGAATGGCACTGAAGCGGAGCGACTCGGCGTCGGACGAATTCCATCACCACCATCGGCGCAGTTATGCCGCGATCCTTCAGCAACTTCAACCTGAGCCAGACACGAGCAAGGCCGAGGCTTGCAAGCCGCTGATGGCCCCAGTCGGGGTTAGGAACAGCGGGCCCCGACGAAGCTTGAACTAGAGGACTGAGCACACCGGCATCAACGAACACCCATCATATCCGGAAGTCACTCATGGATGGAGGAAGCTCGAAATCGATCCCCTAGCCTGCTGTCACGGCCACAGCCTGAAAGCTCACGCACCCCGAGCACTGCTGAGGGTCGGCCAGATGCAACGAGAAGAAGTGGCGGAAGAGAGCCACCAGAGGAGCGATGCCCACTATGGCTTCGCACACGATGGCGAAGACGGCAAGAAGTGTCATGGACTGAGGATCGAGATGCAGCATATGGATCTGATAATCCTCAAGCACAGCATTGAAGAAGGCGGAGAAGGGAGGAATCAGGCCCGCCCAGAGGGCATCTATGAAGATTGGGATCTCGGTGGCCGTCTGGACCGTGCGAGCGCTAGACGCGGGCCAAGCCACCATCTCCCCCCACTCATCGAAGCTGGAGGCAAGCATCGGGCGCACCTTGTCCATGGCTTCATCGTTAAGCCCTCGAGATCGGCCGAGCGCCGGCACAAAGGGCGGAGGCATGGCCGAAAGAGGCAAAGGACTCTTCCCCTTCTCAGCTTGCTTAGGCGCCATGGCTATGGGGCAGGTGGAGCGCGAGTCAGATTGGGGAAGAGAAGCAGAGCCGCAAGGAAGTAGAGGAATTGGGGAAGCGAGGCGCAAGAGCGGAGGAATAACCGTGTAGGCTGCGAGGGCCGCATAGCCGGGCGGATTCAAAGGCAGCGTGGGGGAGCGGAGACGCCCACGTCCAATCAACCGCCACGCGTCGATAGAGGCCGCGGGCTTTTGGGGCCCGCGGCGCTCCGAACTTGACCCTTGGCTTCGCCGCGAAGCCAAGCCCGAGCGCACCTTGGGCCCGGGGGCTACTGTCTGCGTTCTGGGAATGGGGGTCCCCAGACTTGCCTGCTTGCGGCCCGTGGTGTGTGCTACCTCTTGAGCACTGCGTTGGATTTCCCCGAAGAGAAGAGGATGATGCAGCAAAGTAGCGTAAGTATTTCCCTCAGTTTTTGAGAACCAAGGTATCAATCCAGTAGGAGGCCACGCGTGAGTCCCTCGTACCTACACAAAACAATAGCTCAACGCAACCAACGCGATTAGGGGTTGTCAATCCCTTCACGGTCACTTACAAGAGTGAGATCTGATAGAGATGATAGATAATATTTTTGGTATTTTTGGTATAAAGATGCAAGGTAAAATAAAAGGCAAAGTAAAAAAGCAAAGCAATAATAAAGTGATTGGAGATTGATATGATGAGATAGACCCGGGGGCCATAGGTTTCACTAGTGGCTTCTCTCAAGAGCATAAGTATTTCTACGGTGGGTGAACAAATTATTGTTGAACAATTGACAGAATTGAGCATAGTTATGAGAATATCTATGTATGATCATGTATATAGGCATCACGTCCGAGACAAGTAGACCGACTCCTGCCTGCATCTACTACTATTACTCCACTCATCGACCGCTATCCAACATGCATCTAGAGTATTAAGTTAATGAAAACAGAGTAACGCCTTAAGCAAGATGACATGATTAGAGGAATAAATTCATGCAATATGATAAATACCCCATCTTGTTATCCTTGATGGCAACAATACAATACGTGCCTTGCCGCCCCTTCTGTCACTGGGTAAGGACACCGCAAGATTGAACCCAAAGCTAAGAACTTCTTCCATTGCAAGAAAAACCAATCTAGTAGGCCAAACCAAACTGATAATTTGAAGAGACTTGCAAAGATAACCAATCATACATAAAAGAATTCAGAGAAGATTCAAATATTGTTCATAGGTAATCTTGATCATAAACCCATAATTCATCGGTCTCAACAAACACGCCGCAAAAAGAAGATTACATCAAATAGATCTCCATGAGAGAGGGGGAGAACATTGTATTGAGATCCAAAAAGAGAGAAGAAGCCATCTAGCTACTAACTATGGACCCGAAGGTCTGAGGTAAACTACTCACACTTCATCAGAGGGGCTATGGTGATGATGTAGAAGCCCTCTGTGATCGATTCCCCTTCCGGTGGAGCTCCGGAACAGGCCCCAAGATGGGATCTCGTGTGTACAGAAGTTTGCGGCGGTGGAATTAGGTTTTTGGCTCCATATCTGATCGTTCGGGGGTACATAGGTATATATAGGAGGAAGGTGTACGTCGGTGGAGCTTTGAGGGGCCCACGAGGCAGGGGGCGCGCCCTAGGGGGGCGCCCTCCACCCTTGTGACCGCCTCGTGGCTTTCTTGATGGAGGGTCGAAAACTCCTGGATCATATCTGATGAGAAAATCACGTTCCCGAAGGTTTCATTCCGTTTGGACTCCGTTTGATATTCCGTTTCTTCGAAACACTGAAATAGGCAAAAAATAGCAATTCTGGGCTGGGCCTCCGGTTAATAGGTTAGTCCTAAAAGTAATATAAAAGTGGAAAATAAAGCCCAATATAATCCAAAACAGTAGATAATATAGCATGTAGCAATCAAAAATTATAGATACGTTGGAGACGTATCAGGCATCCCCAAGCTTAATTCCTGCTCGTCCTCGAGTAGGTAAATGATAAAAGAAAGAATTTTTGATGCGGAGTGCTACTTGGCATAATTTCAATGTAAATCTTCTTAATTGTGGTATGAATATTCCGATCCAAAAGATTCAAGACAAATGTTCATATTGACATACAAATAATAATACTTCAAGCATACTAACAAAGAAATTATGTCTTCTTAAAATAACATGGCCAAAGAAAGTTATCCCTACAAAATCATATAGTCTGGCTATGCTCTATCTTCACCGCACAAAGTATTTAAATCATGCACAACCCCGATGACAAGCCAAGCAATTCTTTCATACTTTAACATTTTCAAAACTTTTTCAATCTTCACGCAATACATGAGCGTGAGCCATGGATATAGAACTATATGTGGAATAGAATGATGGTTGTGGTGAAGACAAAAAGAGGGGAAGATAGTCTCACATCAACTAGGCGTATCAACGGGCTATGGAGATGCCCATCAATAGATATCAATGTGAGTGAGTAGGGATTGCCATGCAACGGATGCATTAGAGCTATAAGTATATGAAAGCTCAACAAAAGAAACTAAGTGGGTGTGCATCCAATTCGCTTGCTCACGAAGACCTAGGGCAATTTGAGGAAGCCCATCATTGGAATATACAAGCCAAGTTCTATAATGAAAAATTCCCACTAGTATATGAAAGTGACAAAATGAGAGACTCTCTGTCATGAAGATCATGGTGCTAATTTGAAGCACATGTGTGGTAAAAGGATAGTAACATTGTCCCTTCTCTCTTTTTCTCTCATATTTTTTTATTTGGGCCTTTTCTCTTTTTTTGTGGCCTCTTTTTTTTCTTTTTTTATTTTTCGTCCGGAGTCTCATCCTGACTTGTCGGGGAATCATAGTCTCCATCATCCTTTCCTCACTTGGGACAATGCTCTAAAAATGATGATCATCACACTTTTATTTTTCTTACAACTCAACAATTACAACTCAATACTTTGAAAAAAATATGACTCTTTGTGAATGCCTCCGGCGGTGTACCGGGATATGCAATGAATTAAGAGTGACATGTATGAAAGAATTATGAACGGTGGCTTTGCCACAAATACGATGTCAACTACATGATCATGCTAGCAATATGACAATGATGGAGCGTGTCATAATAAACGGAATGGTGGAAAGTTGCATGGCAATATATCTCGGAATGGCTATGGAAATGCCATGATAGGTAGGTCTGGTGGCTGTTTTGAGGAAGATATATGGTGGGTGTATGATACCGGCGAAAGGTGCACGGTATTAGAGAGGCTAGCAATGGTGGAAGGATGGGGAAAATGCGTATAATCCATGGACTCAACATTAGTCATAAAGAACTCATATACTTATTGCAAAAATCTAGAAGTTATCAAAGCAAAGTATTACGCGCGTGCTCCTAGGGGGATAGATTGGTAGGAAAAGACCATCGCTCGTCCCCGACTGCCACTCATAAGGAAGACAATCAATAAATAAATCATGCTCCGACTTCATCACATAACGGTTCACCATACGTGCATGCTACGGGAATCACAAACTTTAACACAAGTATTTCTCAAATTCATAACTACTAAACTAGCATGACTCTAATATCACCATCTTCATATCTCAAAACAATTATCAAGCATCAAACTTCTCTTAGTATTCAAAACACTCAAAAGAAAGTTTTACAAATCTTTAATACCAACATATTATTATTATTAAGAAAATTACCATGCTATTTAAGACTCTCAAAATAATCTAAGTGAAGCATGAGAGATCATTAGTTTCTTTAAAACAAATCCACCACCGTGCTCTAAAATATATAAGTGAAGCACTATAGAAAAACTATAAAGCTCAAAAGATATAAGTGAAGCACATAGAGTATTCTATCAAATTACAATTCATGTATGGCTCTCTCAAAAGGTGTGTACAGCAAGGATGATTGTGGTAAACTAAAAAGCAAAGGCTCAAATAATACAAGACGCTCCAAGCAAAACACATATCATGTGGTGAATAAAAATATAGCTCCAAGTAAAATTACCGATGGAAGTAGACGAAAGAGGGGATGCCTTCCGGGGCATCCCCAAGATTTGAATTTTTGGTGTCCTTGGATTATCTTGGGGGTGCCATGGGCATCCCCAATCTTAGGCTCTTGCCACTCCTTGTTCCATAATCCATCAAAAGATTTCACCCAAAACTTGAAAACTTCACAACACAAAACTCAATAGAAATCTCGTAAGCTCCATTAGCGAAAGAAAACAAATGGCCACTTCAAGGTACTGTAATGAACTCATTCCTCAACAGAAATCTCGTAAGCTCCATTAGCGAAAGAAAACAAAAGGCCACTTCAAGGTACTGTAATGAACTCATTATTTATTTATATTGGTGTTAAACCTACTGTATTCCAACTTCTCTATGGATTATAAACTATTTTACTAGCCATAGATTCATCAGAATAAGCAAACAACACACGAAAAATAGAATCTGTCAAAAACAGAACAGTCTGTAGTAATCTGTAACTAACGCAAACTTATGGAACTCCAAAAAATCAGACAAAATAAGACGACCTAGGCGATTTGTTTATTGATCATCAGCAATTGGAATCAGTATTTTATCACGTTCTGGTGATCTTTAACAATTGTTTTCGTGAACAGAAAGTTTCTGGTAATTACAGCAAGATCAAATAACTATCATCCAAGAAGATCCTATATGTTTAACTTGGCACAAACACTAATTAAAAGATAAAACCACATCTAAACAGAAGGTAGATGGATTATTTATTCCTAAACTGAAACAAAAAAAAACTAAAATAAAATTGGGTTGCCTCCCAACAAGCGCTATCGTTTAACGGCCCTAGCTAGGCATAAAAGCAAGGATAGATCTAGGTTTTGCCGTCTTTGGTAGGCAATCCATAAGTGGCTCTCATGATAGATTCATATGGTAATTTTATTTTCTTCCTAGGGAAGTGTTCCATGCCCTTCTTTAAGGGGAATTGGAATCTAATATTCCCTTCCTTCATATCTATAATCGCACCAATCGTTCTAAGGAAAGGTCTAACAAGAATAATAGGACAAGAAGGATTGCAATCTATATCAAGAACGATAAAATCTATGGGCACATAATTCCTATTTGCAAAAATAAGAACATCATTAATTCTTCCCATATGTTTCTTAATAGTGGAATCCAAAAGTTGCAAGTTTAGAGAGCAATCATCAAAATCACGAAAATCTAGCTAATCACACAAAGTTTTGGGAATAGTGGATACACTAGCACCCAAATCACATAAAGCGTAAAATTCATGATCCTTAATCTTAATTTTAATAGTTGGTTCCCACTCATCATAAAGTTTTCTAGGGATATAAACTTCCAACTCAAGTTTTTCTTCATAAGATTGATCAAGGCATCAACGATATGTTTAGTAAACGCTTTATTTTGACTATAAGCATGAGGAGAATTTAGCACGGATTGCAACAAGGAAATACAATCAATTAAAGAGCAACTTCCATAATTAAATTCCTTGAAATCCAATATAGTGGGTTTAGCAACATCTAGGGTTTTATCCTTTTCAATCCCACTTTTATCAATTTCATCATCAAGATCTAAAAACTCCGAATTTTTAGAACGTCGTCTAGGTAAGGGTGGATCATATTCAGTTTCATCAAGATTCATATTGCAAAACAAAGATTTAATAGGGGACACATCAATAACTTTTAGATCTTCATCCTGATTTTCATAGGAATTCGGTTTAGCGGCCATCTTATTGACTAAGGTAGCCTGCATATCCGAAATTTCAGCAGTCAACTTTTCAAGACGAGCAACTTGGGATCTTATACCATCAAATTCTTTAGACATATCATCGAGCTCTTTATTCATATAACTCATAAAACTTTTTTGTTCCTTAAGCTCGTTTCTAAAGAAATTATTATGCTCAAATTGTAAAACCATAAACTTCCTGACATTGTTTTCGATCTCCTCTAACCTTTTAAGGTGAAGATCACCAAATCTAGGTAGAGCCATCGCGACAAACAAGCAATCCAACACACGAGCAAACAAAAAGCAAGCGAGAAAAGGGCAAACGGAAAAGAGAGGGCGAATAAAACGACAAGGGTGAAGTGGGGGAGAGGAAAACGAGAGGCAAATGGCTAATGGCAAATAATGTAGTGCGAGAGATAGGGATTGTGATGGGTACTTGGTATGTTGACTTTTGCGTAGACTCCCCGGCAACGGCGCCAGACTTGCTACCTCTTGAGCACTGCGTTGGATTTCCCCGAAGAGGAGAGGACGATGCAGCAAAGTAATGTAAGTATTTCCCTCAGTTTTTGAGAACCAAGGTATCAATCCAGTAGGAGGCCACGCGCGAGTCCCTCGTACCTACACAAAACAATAGCTCAACGCAACCAACACGATTAGGGGTTGTCAATCCCTTCACGGTCACTTACGAGAGTGAGATCTGATAGAGATGATAGATAATATTTTTGGTATTTTTGGTATAAAGATGCAAGGTAAAATAAAAGGCAAAGTAAAAAAGCAAAGCAATAATAAAGTGATTGGAGATTGATATGATGAGAATAGACCCGGGGGCCATAGGTTTCACTAGTGGCTTCTCTCAAGAGCATAAGTATTTATACGGTGGGTGAACAAATTACTGTTGAGCAATTGACAGAATTGAGCATAGTTATGAGAATATCTAGGTATGATCATGTATATAGGCATCACGTCCGAGACAAGTAGACCGACTCCTGCCTACATCTACTTCTATTACTCCACTCGTCGACCGCTATCCAGCATGCATCTAGAGTATTAAGTTAATGAAAACAGAGTAACGCCTTAAGCAAGATGACATGATGTAGAGGAATAAATTCATGCAATATGATAAATACCCCATCTTGTTATCCTCGATGGCAACAATACAATACGTGCCTTGCTGCCCCTTCTGTCACTGGGTAAGGACACCGCAAGATTGAACCCAAAGCTAAGCACTTCTCCCATTACAAGAAAAACCAATCTAGTAGGCCAAACCAAACTGATAATTCGAAGAGACTTGCAAAGATAACCAATCATACATAAAAGAATTCAGAGAAGGTTCAAATATTGTTCATAGATAATCTTGATCATAAACCCACAATTCATCGGTCTCAACAAACACACCGCAAAAAGAAGATTACATCGAATAGATCTCCACGAGAGAGGGGGAGAACATTGTATTGAGATCCAAAAAGAGAGAAGAAGCCATCTAGCTACTAACTATGGACCCGAAGGTCTGAGGTAAACTACTCACACTTCATCGGAGGGGCTATGGTGATGATGTAGAAGCCCTCGGTGATCGATTGCCCTTCCGGTGGAGCTCCGGAACAGGCCCCAAGATGGGATCTCGTGGGTACAGAAGGTTGCGGCGGTGGAATTAGGTTTTTGGCTCCGTATCTGATCGTTTGGGGGTACGTAGGTATATATAGGAGGAAGGAGTACGTCGGTGGAGCTTCAAGGGGCCCACAAGGCAGGGGGCGCGCCCTAGGGGGGCGTGCCCTCCACCCTCTTGACCGCCTCGTGGCTTTCTTGACGGAGGGTCCAAGTCTCCTGGATCATATCTGATGAGAAAATCACGTTCCCGAAGGTTTCATTCCGTTTAGACTCTGTTTGATATTCCGTTTCTTCGAAACACTGAAATAGGCATAAAAACAGCAATTCTGGGCTGGGCCTCCGGTTAATAGGTTAGTCCCAAAAGTAATATAAAAGTGGAAAATAAAGCCCAATATAGTCCAAAACAGTAGATAATATAGCATGTAACAATCAAAAATTATAGACACATTGGAGACGTATCAGTGTGGCTAAGCAGCATGCTGCACGGCCCATCTTCACCAACAAGGCGCTCAAGACCCTCGCGAGGGTCCAAGTCTCACGAGGCGGACGATGCAAGACCTCCTCTGGAGTGGCCTAGCTAGGCAGGCTCACGGGGAGCGGAGATATCATGGCGAGGCAAACTTCACGAGGCCCTCGTGATGTGAGCCATGACGAACAATGCCAGGCGGGTGCCAGGCGGGCGCTGGTGCGTGCAGCGTCCTTATTTCCTCTTTGGTGCTAAGGAGGCAAGCACAGGCGAAGAGTACCGAGGCATCAGGCAAAGGTTGCTATATTGGTGCAACAAGACCAAGACCAGGAGGACGACAAGGCGGAGGTCATCATGGAGCCCAAGACGGAGTCACCCCAGAGCTTTTCGCAGGCGAAGACTGCTTTTGTCAGGATAGCTTGTACTAGCTGTCCCCCTTCAAAATTTTCCACCGTTGTTGGCTCCCTTCCCGCTCGATATTTGGGAGGAGCTAGACACCACAGTAGGAGGGAGGATCTTAGCTTGATCCAATCCGATCGAGAGCCTAGCCACAAGAACACCTCAACCTCGGGAGGTTGTTCTTCCCTTGTACAGTTCATCACCAGCCCAAGAGGCAATCCACCACCACCACACTGGAGTAGGGTATTAGACCACAACGGTGGCCCGAACCAGTATAAACCCTGTGTCTCTTTCTGCGTTGTGAGTGTTGGAAATATGCCCTAGAGGCAATAATAAAAGGATTATTATTATATTTCCTTGTTCATGATAATTGTCTTTTATTCATGCTATAATTGTGTTATCCGGAAATTGTAATACATGTGTGAATACATAGACACCAACATGTCCCAAGTAAGCCTCTAGTTGACTAGCTCGTTGATCAACAGATAGTCATGGTTTCCTGACTATGGACATTGGATTGCATTGGTAACGAGATCACATCATTAGGAGAATGATGTGATGGACAAGACCCAATCCTAAGCATAGCACAATATCGTATAGTTCGTTCGCTAGAGCTTTTCCAATGTCAAGTATCTTTTCCTTAGACCATGAGATCGTGTAACTCCCGGATACCGTAGGAGTGATTTGGGTGTACCAAACGTCACAACGTAACTGGGTGACTACAAAGGTATACTACGGGTATCTCTGAAAGTATCTGTTGGGTTGACACGGTTCGAGACTGGGATTTGTCACTCCGTATGACGGAGAGGTATCACTGGGCCCACTCGGTAATGCATCATCATAATGAGCTCAATGTGATCAAAGTGTTTGATCACGGGATCATGCATTACGTTATGAGTAAAGTGACTTGCCGGTAATGAGATTGAACGAGGTATTGGGATACCGACGATCGAATCTCGGACAAGTAAAATACCGATTGACAAAGGGAATTGTATACGGGATTGATTAAATCCTCGACATCGTGGTTCATCCGATGAGATCATCGAGGAGTATGTGGGAGCTAACATGGGTATCCAGATCCCGCTGTTGGTTATTGGCCGGAGAGGCGTCTCGGTCAATCTGCATGTCTCCCGAACCCGTAGGGTCTACACACTTAAGGTTTGGTGACGCTAGGGTTGTAGAGATATGAGTATGTAGTAATCCGAAAGTTTTTCGGAGTCCCGGATGAGATCCTGGACGTCACGAGGAGTTCCGGAATGGTCTGGGGGTGAAGAATTATATATAGGAAGTGCAGTTTCGGCCATCGGGAAAGATTCGGGGTCACCGGTATTGTACCCGGACCACCGGATGGGTCCCGGGGGTCCACCGGGTGGGGCCACCCATCCCGGAGGGCCCCATGGGCTGAAGTGGGGAGGGGAACCAGCCCATAGTGGGCTGGTGAGCCCCCCTTGGGCCCCCCTGCGCCTAGGGTTGGAAACCCTAGGGTGGGGGGCGCCTCCACTTGCCTTGGGGGGTACTCCACCCCCCTTGGCCGCCCCCAAGAGATCCCATCTCCCAGGGCTGGCGCCCCCCAGGGGCCTATATAAAGGGGGGGGGGGAGGGAGGGCAGCCACACCTCAAGTCTTGGCGCCTCCCTCTCCCCTGCTACACCTCTCCCTCTCGCAGAAGCTCGGCGAAGCCCTGCTGCGGTGACTGCTGCATCCACCACCACGCCGTCGTGCTGCTGGATCTTCATCAACCTCTCCTTTCCCCTTGCTGGATCAAGAAGGAGGAGAAGTCACGCTGACCGTACGTGTGTTGAACGCGGAGGTGCCGTCCGTTCGGCGCTAGGATCTCAAGTGATTTGGATCACGACGAGTACGACTCCCTCAACCCCGTTCTCTTGAACGCTTCCGCTCGCGATCTACAAAGGTATGTAGATGCACTCCGATCACTCGTTGCTAGATGAACTCATAGATAGATCTTGGTGAAACCATATAATTTTTTTTATTTTCTGCAACGTTCCCCAACAGTGGCATCATGAGCTAGGTCTATGCGTAGTTCTCTTTGCACGAGTAGAACACAATTTGTTGTGGGCGTAGATGTTGTCAAATTTCTTGCCGCTACTAGTCTTATTTTGCTCCAGCGGTATTGTGGGATGAAGCGGCCCGGGCCGAACTTACACGTACGCTTACGTGAGACAGGTTCCACCGACTTACATGCACTAGTTGCATAAGGTGGCTAGCGGGTGTCTATCTCTCCCACTTTAGTTGGAGCGGATTCGACGAAAAGGGTCCTTATGAAGGGTAAATAGAAGTTGACAAATCACGTTGTGGCTTTTACGTAGGTAAGAAAACGTTCTTGCTAGAACCCTATTGCAGCCACATAAAACTTGCAACAACAATTAGAGGACGTCTAACTTGTTTTTGCAGCAAGTGTTTTGTGATGTGATATGGCCAAAGTTGTGATGAATGATGAATGATATATAAGTGATGTATGAGATCATGTTCTTGTAATAGGAATCACGACTTGCATGTCGATGAGTATGACAACCGGCAGGAGCCATAGGAGTTGTCTTTATTTTTTTTGTATGACCTGCGTGTCATTGAGAAACGCCATGTAAATTACTTTACTTTATTGCTAAACGTGTTACCCATAGTAGTAGAAGTAATAGTTGGCGAGCAACTTCATGGAGACACGATGATGGAGATCATGATGATGGAGATCATGGTGTCATGCCGGTGACAGGATGATCATGGAGCCCCAAGATGGAGATCAAAGGAGCTATATGATATTGGCCATATCATGTCACTATTATTTGATTGCATGTGATGTTTATCATGTTTTTAAATCTTGTTTACTTAGAACGACGGTAGTAAATAAGATGATCCCTCATAATAATTTCAAGAAAGTGTTCCCCCTAACTGTGCGCCGTTGCGACAGTTCATTGTTTCGAAGCACCACGTGATGATCGGGTGTGATAGATTCCAACGTTCACATACAACGGGTGTAAGACAGATTTACACATGCAAACACTTAGGTTAACTTGACGAGCCTAGCATGTACAGACATGGCCTCGGAACACAAGAGACCCAAAGTTCGAACATGGGTCGTATGAAAGATACGATCAACATGGAGATGTTCACCGATGATGACTAGTCCGTCTCACGTGATGATCGGACACGGCCTAGTCGAGTCGGATCATGTTTCACTTAGATGACTAGAGGGATGTCTAATCTGAGTGGGAGTTCATTAACTAATTTAATTAGATGAACTTAATTATCATGAACTTAGTCTAAAAATCTTTGCATAAATTTTTTGTAGATCAAATGGCCAACGCTCATGTCAACATGAACTTCAACGCGTTTCTAGAAAAAACCAAGCTGAAAGATGATGGCAGCAACTATACGGACTGGGTCCGGAACCTGAGGATCATCCTCATAGCTGCCAGGAAACAATATGTCCTAAAAGCACCGCTAGGTGAAGCACCCATCCCAGAGAACCAAGACGTTATGAACGCTTGGCAGCAGCGTGCTGATAATTACTCCCTCGTTCAGTGCGGCATGCTTTACAGCTTAGAACCGGGGCTCCAAAAGCGTTTTGAGCAACACGGAGCATATGAGATGTTCGAAGAGATGAAAATGGTTTTCCAAGCTCATGCCCGGGTCGAGAGATATGAAGTCTCCGACAAGTTCTACAGTTGTAAGATGGAGGAAAATAGTTCTGTCAGTGAGCACATACTCAAGATGTCTGGGTTGCACAACCGCTTGTCCCAGCTGGACATTAACCTCCCAGACGAGGCGGTCATTGACAGAATCCTTCAGTCGCTCCCACCTAGCTACAAGAGCTTTGTGATGAACTACAATATGCAGGGGATGGAAAAGACCATTCCTCAAGTATTTTCAATGCTGAAATCAGCGGAGGTAGAAATCAAAAAGGAACATCAAGTGTTGATGGTCAATAAAACCACCAAGTTCAAGAAAGGCAAGGGTAAGAAGAACTTCAAGAAGGATGGCAAGGATGTTGGTGCGCCTGGTAAGCCATTTGCCGGGAAGAAGTCAAAGAATGGACCCAAGCCTGAGACTGAGTGCTTTTATTGCAAAGGGAAGGGTCACTGGAAGCGAAACTGCCCCAAATACTTAGCGGACAAGAAGGCCGGCAACACTAAAGGTATATGTGATATACATGTAATTGATGTGTACCTTACCAGTGCTCGTAGTGGCTCCTGGGTATTTGATACCGGTGTCGTTGCTCATATTTGTAACTCAAAGCAGGAGCTGCGGAATAAACAAAGACTGGCGAAGGACGAGGTGACAATGCGCGTCGAGAATGGTTCCAAGGTCGATGTGGTCGCCGTCGGCACGCTACCTCTACATTTACCTACGGGATTAGTTTTAAACCTCAATAATTGTTATTTAGTGCCAAGTTTGAGCATGAACATTGTATCCGGATCTCGTTTAATATGAGATGGCTACTCATTTAAATCCGAGAATAATGGTTGTTCTATTTAAATGAGAGATATGTTTTATGGTCATGCTCCGATGGTCAATGGTTTATTCTTAATGAATCTCGAACATGATGTTACACATATTCATAGTGTGAATACCAAAAGATGTAAAGTTGATAACGATAGTCCCACATACTTGTGGCACTGCCGCCTTGGTCACATTGGTGTAAAGCGCATGAAGAAGCTCCATGCTGATGGACTTTTAGAGTCTCTCGATTATGAATCATTTGACACATGCGAACCATGCCTCATGGGCAAAATGACCAAGACTCCATTCTCCAGAACAATGGAGCGAGCAACCAACTTATTGGAAATCATACACACTGATGTGTGCGGTCCAATGAGCGTTGAGGCTCGCGGAGGATATCGTTATGTTCTCACTCTCACTGATGACTTGAGTAGATATGGGTATGTCTACTTGATGAAACACAAGTCTGAGACCTTTGAAAAGTTCAAGGAATTAAGTCACGAATTTGGCACACACTTAAGGAAATGTGGAATCGTTTCACAACTCACGCCGCCTGGAACACCTCAATGTAACGGTGTGTCCGAACATCGTAATCGCACTCTATTGGATATGGTGCGATCTATGATGACTCTTACTGATTTACCGCTATCATTTTGTGGATACGTTCTAGAGACAGCTACATTCACTTTAAATAGGGCACCATCTAAATCCATTGAGACGACACCGTATGAATTATGGTTTGGGAAGAAACCTAAGCTGTCGTTTCTAAAAGTTTGGGGATGCGATGCTTACGTCAAGAAACTTCAACCTGAAAAGCTCGAACCCAAGTCGGAAAAATGTGTCTTCATAGGATACCCTAAGGAAACCATTGGGTATACCTTCTACCTTAGATCCGAAGGCAAGATCTTTGTTGCCAAGAATGGATCCTTTCTGGAAAAAGAGTTTCTCTTGAAAGGAGTAAGTGGGAGGAAAGTAGAACTCGATGAAGTACTACCTCTTGAACCGGAAAGTAGTGCAGCTCAGGAAAATGTTCCTGTGGTGCCTACATCCACTGGAGAGGAAATTAATGATGATCAAGGTACTTCGAATCAAGTTGCTACTGAACTTCGTAGGTCCACAAGGACACGTTCAACACCAGAGTGGTATGGCAACCCAGTCCTGGAAATCATGTTGTTAGACAACGGTGAACCTGCGAACTATGAAGAAGCGATGGCGGGCCCAGATTCCAACAAATGGCTTGAAGCCATGCAATCCGAGATAGGATCCATGTATGAAAACAAATTATGGACTTTTATAGACTTGCTCGATGATCGGCGAGCGATAGAAAACAAATGGATCTTTAAGAAGAAGACGGACGCGGATGGTAATGTTACCATCTATAAATCTCGACTTGTCGCTAAGAGTTATCGGCAAGTTCAAGGGGTTGACTACGATGAGACTTTCTCTCCCGTAGCAAAGCTGAAGTCCGTCCGAATCATGTTAGCAATTGCCGCATACTATGATTATGAGATATGGCAAATGGACGTCAAAACGGCATTCCTTAACGGTTATCTTAAGGAAGAACTGTATATGATGCAGCCGGAAGGTTTTGTCGACCCTAAGAATGCTAACAAAGTATGCAAGCTCCAGCGATCCATTTATGGGTCGGTGCAAGCATCTCGGAGTTGGAACATTCGCTTTGATGAGATGATCAAAGCGTTTGGGTTTATGCAGACTTATGGAGAAGCCTGCGTTTACAAGAAAGTGAGTGGGAGCTCTGTAGCATTTCTCATATTATATGTAGATGACATACTTTTGAGGGGAAATGATATAGAACTTTTGGACAGCATTAAGGCCTACTTGAATAAGAGTTTTTCAATGAAGGACCTTGGAGAAGCTGCTTATATATTAGGCATCAAGATCTATAGAGATAGATCAAGACGCCTCATAGGTCTTTCACAAAGCACATACCTTGATAAGATATTGAACAAGTTCAATATGGATCAGTTTAAGAAGGGGTTCTTGCCTGTGTTGCAAGGTGTGAAATTGAGCTCAGCTCAATGTCCGACCACGGCATAAGATATAGAAGAGATGAGTGTCATCCCCTATGTCTCAGCCATAGGGTCTATTATGTATGCCATGCTGTGTACCAGACCTGATGTAAACCTTGCCGTAAGTTTGGTAGGAAGGTACCAAAGTAATCTCGGCAAGGAACACTGGACAACGGTCAAGAATATCCTGAAGTACCTGAAAAGGACTAAGGACATGTTTCTCGTTTATGGAGGTGACAAAGAGCTCTTCGTAAAGGGTTATGTCGACGCTAGCTTCGACACAGATCTGGATGACTCTAAGTCACAAACTGGATACGTGTATATGTTGAATGGTGGAGCAGTAAGCTAGTGCAGCTGCAAGCAGAGCATCGTGGCGGGATCTACATGTGAAGCGGAGTACATGGCAGCCTCGGAGGCAGCGCATGAAGCAATTTGGGTGAAGGAGTTCATCACCGACCTAGGAGTCATACCCAATGCGTCGGGGCCGATAAACTCTTCTGTGACAACACTGGAGCTATTGCACTTGCCAAGGAGCCCAGGTTTCACAAGAAGACCAGGCACATCCAGCGTCGCTTCAACTCCATTCGTGAAAATGTTCAAGATGGAGACATAGAAATTTACAAAGTGCATACGGATCTGAATGTCGCAGATCCATTGACTAAACCTCTTCCGCGAGCAAAACATGATCAACACCAGAACTCTATGGGTGTTCGATTCATCACAATGTAACTAGATTATTGACTCTAGTGCAAGTGGGAGACTGTTGGAAATATGCCCTAGAGGCAATAATAAAAGGATTATTATTATATTTCCTTGTTCATGATAATTGTCTTTTATTCATGCTATAATTGTGTTATCCGGAAATCGTAATACATGTGTGAATACATAGACACCAACATGTCCCTAGTAAGCCTCTGGTTGACTAGCTCGTTGATCAACAGATAGTCATGGTTTCCTGACTATGGACATTGGATGTCATTGGTAACGAGATCACATCATTAGGAGAATGATGTGATGGACAAGACCCAATCCTAAGCATAGCACAAGATCGTATAGTTCGTTTGCTAGAGCTTTTCCAATGTCAAGTATCTTTTCCTTAGACCATGAGATCGTGTAACTCCCGGATACCGTAGGAGTGCTTTGGGTGTACCAAACGTCACAACGTAACTGGGTGACTATAAAGGTATACTACGGGTATCTCCGAAAGTATCTGTTGGGTTGACACGGATCGAGACTAGGATTTGTCACTCCGTATGACGGAGAGGTATCACTGGGCCCACTCGGTAATGCATCATCTTAATGGGCTCAATGTGATCAAAGTGTTTGATCACCGGATCATGCATTACGGTACGAGTAAAGTGACTTGCCGGTAACGAGATTGAACGAGGTATTGGGATACCGATGATCGAATCTCGGGCAAGTAAAATACCGATTGACAAAGGGAATTGTATACAGGATTGATTAAATCCTCGACATCATGGTTCATCCGATGAGATCATCGAGGAGTATGTGGGAGCTAACATGGGTATCCTGATCCCGCTGTTGGTTATTGGCCGGAGAGGCGTCTCGGTCATGTCTGCATGTCTCCCGAACTCGTAGGGTCTACACACTTAAGGTTCGGTGACGCTAGGGTTGTAGAGATATGAGTATGTAGTAATCCGAAAGTTATTAGGAGTCCCGGATGAGATCCCGGACGTCCCTAGGAGTTCCGGAATGTTCCAGAGGTGAAGGAAGTGCAGTTTCGGCCATCGGGAAAGATTCGGGGTCACCGGTATTGTACCGGGACCACCGGATGGGTCCCGGGGGTCCACCGGTTGGGGCCACCCATCCCGGAGGGCCCCATGGGCTGAAGTGGGGAGGGGAACCAGCCCATAGTGGGCTGGTGCGCCCCCCCCCTTGGGCCCCCTGCGCCTAGGGTTGGAAACCGTAGGGTGGGGGGCGCCTCCACTTGCCTTGGGGGGCACTCCACCCCCCTTGGCCGCCACCCCCCAGGAGATCCCATCTCCCAGGGCCGGCGCCCCCCAGGGGCCTATATAAAGGGGGGGAGGGAGGGCAGCCACACCTCAAGTCTTGGCGCCTCCCTCTCCCCTGCTACACCTCTCCCTATCGCAGAAGCTCGGCGAAGCCCTGCTGCAGTGACTGCTGCATCCACCACCACGCCGTCGTGCTGCTGGATCTTCATCAACCTCTCCTTTCCCCTTGCTGGATCAAGAAGGAGGAGACGTCACGCTGACCGTACGTGTGTTGAACGCGGAGGTGCCGTCCGTTCGGCGCTAGGATCTCCAGTGATTTGGATCACGACGAGTACGACTCCCTCAACCCCGTTCTCTTGAACGCTTCCGCTCGCGATCTACAAAGGTATGTAGATGCACTCCGATCACTCGTTGCTAGATGAACTCATAGATAGATCTTGGTGAAACCGTAGAATTTTTTTTATTTTCTGGAACGTTCCCCAACAGTGAGTTCGTCGAGTTCGTCCGCGAGATCCTAGCGAGCTAGAGCGTAGATCGGTAGGAGGGAAAGACTTCGCGCGCACCCCAGTGCTCGAACCTTAAGGGTTTGCCGGAACCCCACATCCGACAAAAGATCATGGTGCTACTTTGAAGCACAAGTGTGGTAAAAGGATAGTAACATTGTCCCTTCTCTCTTTTTCTCTCATTTTTTTGTTTTTCTTTTTTTTTATTTGGGCCTTTTTCTCCCCTTTTTTTATGGCCTCTTTTTTTCTTTAGTCCGGAGTCTCATCCCGACTTGTGGGGGAATCATAGTCTCTATCATCCTTTCCTCACTTGGGACAATGCTCTAATAATGATGATCATCACACTTTTATTTACTTACAACTCAATACTTAGAACAAAATATGACTCTATGTGAATGCCTCCGGCGGTGTACCGGGATATGCAATGAATCAAGAGTGACATGTATGAAAGAATTATGAAGGTGGCTTTGCCACGAAAACAATGTCAACTACATGATCATGCAAAGCAATATGACAATGATGGAATGTGTCAGAATAAACGGAACGGTGGTAAGTTGCATGGCAATATATCTCGGAATAGCTATGGAAATGCCATAATAGGTAGGTATGGTGGCTGTTTTGAGGAAGGTATATGGTGGGTGTATGATACCGGCGAAAGGTGCGCGGTATTAGAGAGGCTAGCAATGGTGGAAGGGTGAGAGTGTGTATAATCCATGGACTCAACATTAGTCATAAAGAACTCACATACTTATTGCAAAAATCTATTAGTTATCGAAACACAGTACTACGTGCATGCTCCTAGGGGGATAGATTGGTAGGAAAAGACCATTGCTCGTCCCCGACTGCCACTCATAAGGAAGACAATCAATAAATAAATCATGCTCCGCCTTCATCACATAACGGTTCACCATAAGTGGATGCTACGGGAATCACAAACTTTAGAACAGGTATTTCTCAAATTCACAACTACTCAACTAGCATGACTCTAATATCACCATGTTCATATCTCAAAACAATTATCAAGAATCAAACTTCTCATAATATTCAATGCACTTTATATGATAGTTTTTATTATACCTATCTTGGATGTTCATCACTTCTAGGACTAAAATTTCAACCAAAGCAAATTACCATGCTGTTTTATAGGACTCTCAAAATAATATAAGTGAATCATGAGAGATCAATAATTTCTATAAAATAAAACCACCACCGTGCTCTAAAAAGGTATAAGCGAAGCGCTAGAGCAAAAAATATTTAGCTCAAAAGATGTAAGTGAAGCACATAGAGTATTCTAATAAATTCCAATTCATGTGTGTCTCTCCCAAAGGTGTGTACAGCAAGGATGATTGTGTTAAAATAAAAAGCGAAGGCTCAAATCATGCAAGACGCTCCAAGCAAAACACATATCATGTGGTGAATAAAAATATAGCATCAAGTAAAGTTACCGATGGACGAAGACGAAAGAGGGGATGTCTTCCAGGGCATCCCCAAGCTTAGGCTTTTGGTTGTCCTTGAATTTTACCTTGGCGTGCCTTGGGCATCCCCAATCTTAGGCTCTTTCCACTCCTTATTCCATAATCCATCAAATCCTTAGCCAAAACTTGAAAACTTCACAACAAAAAACTCAACAGAAAATCTCATGAGCTCCGTTAGTGAAACAAAACAAACCACCACTTTAAGGTACTGTAATGAACTCATTCTTTATTTATATTGGTGTTAAACCTATTGTATTCCAACTTATTTATGGTTCATAACCTCCGATACTAGCCATAGATTCATCAAAATAAGCAAACAACACACGAAAAATAGAATCTGTCAAAAATAGATCAGTCTGTAGTAATCTATATCTAATGCAAACTTCTGTAACTCCGAAAATTCTGAAATAAATAGGGCGATCCAGATATTTTTTTTTATTGATCTACTGCAATTCACGTTCTGGTGATTTTTAAAAATTATTTTCCTGAGCAGAAAGTTTCTGACTTTTTCAGCAAGATCAAATAACTACTATCCAAGAAGATCCTATAGGTTTTACTTGGCACAAACACTAATTAAAACATAAAACCACATCTAACCAGAGGCTAGATCAAATATTTATTGCTAAACAAGGACAAAAAGCAAGGAACAAAAATAAAATTGGGTTGCCTCCCAACAAGCGCTATCGTTTAACGCCCCTAGCTAGGCATAAAAGCAAGGATAGATCTAGGTATTGTCATCTTTGGCTGGTAATTCTTCAATAGAACACTTATAACCCTTAGGAGTTTCCTTCTTTTTATTAATGATCAAACTCCTAGGCAAGAAATCAAGAAATTCATTTGTAGCAAAAGGTTCCTTAATGATAGAGTAAAAGTTGGGGTGAACACTTAGTGATTTGAGATCCACAGTTTTCTTACTAGAATATTCACCCTTATTTTTAGGAACATACATTTATTTGGAAACTTTAGTAGTAAGAGGATTTGGAGTATTTCTTACAGCAGAAAAAGCGGACCCCAAGTTGCTAATAATGCCCTCAAGTTTATCAATTCTAGTGGAATCTTGATCTATTCTTTCATTAACTATGCATTCTTTTTCTTTAAAAAATTTCAGAGTAACTCCTACCTTAGATCCATATTGGGTAATTTGTTTGTGGATATTTTTATCCAAATTCTCAATCAACTCTACAGTGGCAACTTTATTTTCAATAATTTCAAGCCTTTGCATCACCTGTTCCAAAGTTAAAATAGTTCCATTAACCAAAAGTGGTGGTGGGCCAAACAAATATATCATAGCATTATAAGAATCAAAAGTATGGCTACCCAAGAAATTCCCTCCGGTAATGGTATCAATAATATACCTATTCCAAGGAGTGATGCCTACATAAAAATTGCGAAGAAGAACGGAAGTAGATTGCTTCCTAGTAGATCTATTTTGAGCATTGCAAATTTTGTACCAAGCATCTTTTAGATTTTCTCCCTCACTTTGTTTAAAATTAAGAACTTTATTTTCGGGGGACAAAGGAGCAGATAAAGGGCTGGCCATGATGACACACGGCGACAGAAGAAGCAAGCGAAAAAGAGGCGAACGGAAAAAGAGGGCGAATAAAACGGCAAGGATGAAGTGAGGGAGAGGAAACTGAGAGGCAAAAGGAAAATAATGTAATGCGAGGGATAAGAGTTTGTGATGGGTACTTGGTATATGACTTGTGCGTAGACTCCCTGGCAACGGCGCTGATATGTCCCCAACGAATCTATAATTTTTGATTGCTCCATACTATGTTATCTACTGTTTTGGGCAATATTGGGCTTTATTATCCACTTTTATATTATTTTTGGGACTAACCTATTAACCGGAGGCCGAGCCCAGAATTACTGTTTTTTGCCTATTTCAGTGTTTCGAAGAAAAGGAATATCAAACGGAGTCGAAACGGAATGAAATCAATTGGAGAAGTTATTTTTGGAAGGAAAGCTACCGGAAAAGCTTGGAGTGCAAGTCAGGAAAGGAGGGAGGTGGCCACGAGGGTGGGGGCGCGTCCCCCCCTAGGGCGCGCCCCCTGCCTCGTGGGCCCCCCCGAAGCTCCACCAAAGTACTTCTTTCACCCATATATACCCACGTACCGTAAAACTTCCGAAGACGAGAATAGATCGGGAGTTCCGCCGCCGCAAGCCTCTGTAGCCACCAAAAGTCAATCGGGACCCTGTTCCGGCACCCTGCCGGAGGGGGGAACCCTCACCGGTGGTCATCTTCATCATCCCGACGCTCTCCATGACGAGGAGGGAGTAGTTCACCCTTGGGGCTGAGGGTATGTACTAGTAGCTATGTGTTTGTTCTCTCTCTCGTGTTCTTGATTTGGCACGATCCTGATGTATCGCGAGCTTTGCTATTATAGTTGGATCTTATGTTGCTTCTCCCCCCTCTACTCTCTTGTAATGGATTGAGTTTTCCCTTTGAAGTAATCTTATTGGATTGAGTCTTTAATGATTTGAGAACACTTGATGTATGTCTAGCCGTGCGTATCTGTGGTGACAATGGGATACCACGTGATTCACTTGATGTATGTTTTGGTGATCAACTTTCGGGTTCCGCCCATGAACCTATGCATAGGGGTTGGCACACGTTTTCGTCTTGATTCTCTGGTAGAAACTTTGGGGCACTCTTTGAGGTTCTATGTGTTGGTTGAATAGATGAATCTGAGATTGTGTGATGCATATCGTATAATCATACCCACGGATACTTGAGGTGACATTGGAGTATCTAGGTGACATTAGGGTTTTGGTTGATTTGTGTCTTAAGGTGTTATTCTAGTATGAACTCTAGGGCTATTTGTGACACTTATAGGAATAGCCCAACGGATTGATTGGAAAGAATAACTTTGAGGTGGTTTCGTACCCTACCATAATCTCTTCGTTTTCTCTCCACTATTAGTGACTTTGGAGTGACTCTTTGTTGCATGTTGAGGGATAGTTATGTGATCCAATTATGTTATTATTGTTGAGAGAACTTGCACTAGTGAAAGTATGAACCCTAGGCCTTGTTTCCTAGCATTGCAATACCGTTTACGCTCACTTTTATCATTAGTTACCTTGCTGTTTTTATATTTTCAGTTTACAAAAACTATATCTACCATCCATATTGCACTTGTATCACCATCTCTTGGCCGAACTAGTGCACCTATACAATTTACCATTGTATTGGGTGTGTTGGGGACACAAGAGACTCTTTGTTATTTGGTTGCAGGGTTGTTTGAGAGAGACCATCTTCATCCTACGCCTCCTACGGATTGATAAACCTTAGGTCATCCACTTGAGGGAAACTTGCTACTGTCCTACAAACCTCTGCACTTGGAGGCCCAACAACGTCTACAAGAAGAAGGTTGAGTAGTAGACATCAAGCAGTTTCTGGCGCCGTTGCCAGGGAGGTGAGTGCTTGAAGGTATATCTTTAGATCTTGCAATCGAATCTTTTTGTTTCTTGTTTTATCACTAGTTTAGTTTATAAAAGAAAATTATAGAAAAATGGAATTGAGTTTCCTCATACGCTTCATCTTTTTAATATCTTTCGTGAGTATGATGGAAAGGAAAATTGTGCCAAAGTGTTAGAAGAAGAATGTATTAAAATGTTTGGCACTAAATCTTTGAATGATGAGCATGATTGCAATGTCGTTATTATGAATTCCTTGAATAACCATAGTACTAATGATGATTGCACTAGTTATGATGAAAATGCCTCCTATAAACATGTCAATTTTTGTGGAGTGCATTGGGTTTGCAAGTACACACCAAATAGGGAAGATAGATATTGCAAGAGGCATAAGTACTTAGAAACTAAATTGTTGCAAGAAAGGCTAGATGTTTGTGCTGAAGATTTAAATTATCTTGGTCGTACTTCTGGACTTTGCAATGAAAGTGGTCATTTAGCTATCCAATGCAAATTGTTTCACGATCTAATCGTGTCAGAAATTGGTGATGACTTGATTTCCCTTGCAAATTATAATGAACTTTGTTTGCTTATGGGCTATGAAGAAATGAAACGTATAACCAACTATCTCCCGGATTTTGCCCATTATAAACTTCTTGGTTTTGATCTAGATGAAATTTATATGTATTGTGTGGTGAATTGCATTGAAAATCCTTATATTGCCAATTACATAAAGAAAAGAAAAGAAATAGAAGATGAAGAGAACACTGATGAAAGGGAAGAGACTTCCCAATATCCTCCTATTATTTCTTATGATGAATCAGGTAACGAGGAGGATCCTTCTACTCAACCAATCTCATTTATAAGGTGCTCCAAAAGGAGGATTGAACCCACACATGATGTGGTGAAGAAGAAGAAAAGAAAAAGGAAGAGAGGTAAAAAGGTATCTCTCCCAAATAATGTTGCTCCTATTATTGTTGTGCCTAATGAAAATGAATCAAAAATAATTGTGGAAGATGATGCACTTGATGATAATCTCATTATGCCTATTGCTTGTTGTGATGATTATGATTGGGAAGATAATGATACTTCTTATGATCTTGAAAATCTTTTTGGCACTTGCTTGGAAGAATATGATAATTGCTATACTATTGGTGTTATCCATACTATTAATGATAAGAGTGATTATGCTTATGATATGAAAAGGCCCAAGCTTGGGGAAGCTATGTTTAATGAGGATGACATATTTGAGAATATATTTGCTGCAATTAATGTTTGTCCCAAGTTGGGGATGCTATGTTTAATAATGGTAATACTTTTAGCCTCCCAAGTTTTTATATGCAAAGTTTTTATGATGATAGCATGCCTTCTACCTATGATGATTATATTGATAAAAGTGGGTTTGGAAGAGTGTCAACTTTAGGAAGTAATGATCCCACTATTTTGGAGGATGTTGATTCTTATAATATTTATGAAAGTGGATTTGGAGAGGTCATGACTTTATTTAGTGATGAGTCCACTATCTTGGAAGAGGTTTCAATCGATTATGATGAGAACAAAGTTGCTAATTATGATGATTATTGTGATGAAACTTATGCTATAAAGAGTAGTGATGATTATATTTATAAAACTTGTCATGATTATGAGTACCCTTTCTCTGAACATTACTTTTTTAATGTGGAAACAATTTATAATATTCAAGTCTCTTATGATACTCCCACTATTCTGAATGAGAAGAGTTTTGCTCATGTGGAGAGTAGTAAATTTTCTATGCTTGTAGATCATGAAAAGAATGCTGTAGGTGCTGGTTATATTGTTGAATTCATTCATGATGCTACTGAAAATTATTATGAGTGTCGGTGTACTAAAGTAGGGGTACCTTAGTACCCTAGACTTGTGCACGGGCAGTTGTAGCACCCTGCGGCGAGGCCCGCCCAGGAAGCGCCATGTAACACCCGGATAATCTTGCTACAGTAATCCTGCGCTAATCATGCCACGTCATCCCGATTACTGTTACTAACCTCGCAATAATCCGAAACCGTTCAAATTCAAATTCAAATTGCAATTAACAATAAAAGTTTTCAAAAATTTAAACAAAATTGTTCGGTGGTTGCTAAATATTACAAAGATAATTGTGGTGAAGTGACCACATTTTTAGAAAAGGCCTAAGCAATTTTAAATGATTAAAACAGAAAAGAAATTATAAAAGAAAATACAAACAAAAAAAAAAGAAAGAAAGGGAACCCCCCCCCCCCGCTGGGCCACCCGGCCCAGCCAACGCCACCTCGCCGCCAGGCCGGCCCACCCCCGCGCTCCTTATCCCCCCCGGTGGCCGAAACCCTAACCGGCCACCACCCACTCCCCCCCACCACGACGCGCCCCCCCTTTTTCCCCCGATCCAGATCGGATCGGGCTCGACGCCGCCGCCTCGCCATCATCGCCGCCGAACGCCGTCGCCCCCCCTTCCCCGCCTGGACCTCGCCGGCGCCCCTCCCCACCGGCCTGCCTCATCTTCGCCGCCGTCCCCGTCTACCCCGACCGTCCCCGAGCCCACGCCATAGACCCGGCGAACCCCGGTGAGCGCCCGCGGCCATCCCCTGTTCGCCCTCCCCCATCTACGTCGCCCTCCGGCGCCCGCCCGTGGTGCGGCCGCGCCCTGACCGTGCGCGCGCACGCGCCCGCGCCCTGTGCGTCGTCGCCGGCGCCCTCGGCGCCTCGTCCGCCCCTTCCTTCCCCCCTGCTCCACCGTCGCCCCGCGACTCGCTCGCCATCCGCCCCTGCTGCCGCTCGCAGCCGCCGCGCCGCCGACGACCATAGCTGCTGCGCCGCACCCGTCGGCGGCCGCCCGTCCCCGCACGCCTTCTCCCCCCCCCCCCCCCCGCGTTCGTCCCCTGCGCCCATGGCTATAGCCGCCTGGCGTTGCCCCTTGGCGCCCCCTGCTTGCGATGCTCCTCGTGCCGCGCCTGCCGAGCTGCTGCACCGCCGCGTGCATGCTCCCGCACCTCGCCGTGTCCCGCCGTGGACGCCGCCCTGGCCTCTGGCCTCGCCCCGCCGCTCCCTGCGGGCGAGCGCCACCACAGGCGCCCGTCGCCCCATCCCGGGTGGGCTCGGGCGCGTGCCCACAGCCCGTTACGCCCGTTAGGCCCCCTCTGGGCCACTACCAAACGGGGCCCACGCCCCACAGAACGTTTAAAAAAAAAAGAGAGGAATTAAAATTAAAAAAAATATAATAATAAATAAAAATAAATAAATAAATAAATAAATAATTAATTAATTAATTAATTAATTAATTAATTAATTAAGGAATTAATTAATCTAATTAATCATAATTAGATTAACCTAATTATCTAATTAGTCTAATTAAACAATGATTAGTTAGTTAATCTCTGATTAGCTTAATCACAGAATGACAGGTGGGACCCACACGTCAGATTTGACCAGTCAACGCCCCTGTTGACTGCTGACGTCATGCTGACGTCATGCTGACGTCAGCGTGCACTGTTTTGGATAATGTTATATTTAAATAATTAATTAAATTCCAGAAATTATTAAAATCTTTAGAAAATCATATCTTTTAATCCGTAACTCGGATTAAAATATTTTCAACATGAAAGTTGCTCAGAACGTCGAGACGCTTCCGGATACGCAACCCGTTCGTCCGCCACACCCCCCTAACCTATCGAACTCGCAACTTTCCCCCTCCGGCTCCTCTGCCCGAAAACGCGGAACCCCGGGGAAACTTTCCCGGATGGTTCCCCCCTTCACCGGTATCATCCCATACCGCGTTAGGGCACCACTAACGCCGTTATTTGTCATGTCATGCATCACTATGCATCTGCTTGCTTAAATATTTATTGTTTCTCCCCCCTCTTCTCTCGATAGACCCCGAGACCGACGTTGCTGCTGCCCCGTTCGACTACGGAGTTGACGATCCCTCTCTCTTGCCAGAGCAACCAGGCAAGCCCCCCCCCCTTGATCACCAGATATCGCCTACTCTTCCCTATACTGCTTGCATTAGAGTAGTGTAGCTTGTTACTGCTTTCGTTATTCCTATCCTGATGCATAGCCTGTCTTTGATACTGCTGTTGATACCTTTACCTGCAATCCTACTGCTTAGTATAGGATGCTAGTGTTCCATCAGTGGCCCTACACTCTTGTCCGTCTGCCATGCTATACTACTGGGCCGTGATCACTTCGGGAGGTGATCACGGGCATATACTATATACTTTACACTGTTACATTACATGTGATACTATTCGGAGATGGGGGCTGAAGGGGCAGGTGGCTCCATCCCGGTAGAGGTGGGCCTGGGTTCCCGACGGCCCCCGACTGTTACTTTGTGGCGGAGCGACAGGGCAGGTTCAGACCACCTAGGAGAGAGGTGGGCCTGGCCCTAGTCGGCGTTCGCGATACTTAACACGCTTAACGAGATCTGGGTATTTGATCTGAGTCTGGCCATTTGGTCTATACGCACTAACCACCTACGCGGGAGTAGTTATGGGTATCCCGACGTCGTGGTATCAGCCGAAGCACTTTTTGACGTCAGCGACTGAGTGGCGCGCGCCGGGTTGGACCGCGTAACGTGACTTCCTTTGAAATGGAGGTTGCTAGGTCTGCTCTCCGGCCGCGTACGCAACGTGCAGGTGTGCTCAGGGCGATGGGCCCAGACCCCTGCGCGCATAGGTTTAGACCGGCGTGCTGACCTCTCTGTTGTGCCTAGGTGGGGCTGCGACGTGTTGATCTTCCGAGGCCGGGCATGACCCAGGAAAGTGTGTCCGGCCAAATGGGATCAAGCGTGTTGGGCTATGTGGTGCACCCCTGCAGGGAAGTTTATCTATTCGAATAGCCGTGTCCCTCGGTAAAAGGACGACCCGGAGTTGTACCTTGACCTTATGACAACTAGAACTGGATACTTAATAAAACACACCCTTCCAAGTGCCAGATACAACCCGGTGATCGCTCTCTAACAGGGCATCGAGGAGGGGATCGCCGGGTAGGATTATGCTATACGATGCTACTTGGAGGACTTCAGTCTACTCTCTTCTATATGCTGCAAGGCGGAGGCGACCAGAAGCGTAGTCTTCGATAAGACTAGCTATCCCCCTCTTATTCTGGCATTCTGCAGTTCAGTCCACTGATATGGCCCTTTACACATATATCCATGCATATGTAGTGTAGCTCCTTGCTTGCGAGTACTTTGGATGAGTACTCACGGTTGCTTTCTTCCCCCTTTCCCCCTTTCCTTTCTTCTGGTTGTCACAACCAGATGTTGGAGCTCAGGATCCAGACGCCACCGTCGACGACGACTCCTACTACTCTGGAGGTGCCTACTACTACGTGCAGCCCGCCGACGACGACCAGGAGTAGTTAGGAGGATCCCAGGCAGGAGGCCTGCGCCTCGTTTGATCTGTATCCTAGTTTGTGCTAGCCTTCTTAAGGCAAAACTTGTTTAACTTATGTCTGTTCTCAGATATTGTTGCTTCCGCTGACTCGTCTATGATCGAGCACTTGTATTCGAGCCCTCGAGGCCCCTGGCTTGTATTATGATGCTTGTATGACTTTTTTATTTGTAGAGTTGTGTTGTGATATCTTCCCGTGAGTCCCTGATTTTGATCGTACACATTTGCATGCATGATTAGTGTACGTTTGAATCGGGGGCGTCACACGCCAAGAGAAGACCAAGCATTCAAGACAAAGCCCCCGGCAAGAGGAGCTTGCCGGGCCAAGAAGACAAGACCCCGGCAAGAGGAGCTTGCCGGGCCAGGAAGACAAGGCCCCGGCAAGAGGAGCTTGCCGGGACGACTAAGCCCATGTATACCATCCAAGAACAAAGTATACGAGACAGAAGATCGAGACCCCGACAAGAGGAGCTTGTCGGGAAGGCCGAACCCAGGCACCACAAGAGAAGCCCGCCCCGGCGCGCCATGCGCCCCGGCAAGGCCTGATAGCCGGCAAGCTATCAGGCACAGGAAGACGACCCCCGCGGCAAGCCACTTGCCGCGGCAAATCGCCACCTCAGGACTGCGCTCCAGCTCACCCGCCCACGCGTCGCTCCGGGGTTTCCCCCAAGGGCACGTGGCGGGGCACCGCGCAGCCTGGGGCATGCGGTGGCATGCAGCCACCACCGTGGCGAGCGGTGGCGCACCTAACGGTCCGCCTCGGTGCTGTCCAGGCGACCGTGACGGGCATTTAATGCCCCTGTCCCCTACCGTCAGAAGTAGGTATGATAACACTGTGCATGCATGATTAGTGTACGTTTGAATCGGGGGCGTCACAAGTTGGTATCAGAGCCGACTGCCTGTAGGAATCCCCCTTCCCAACTCCTTGGCCGAAGTCGAGTCTAGACTTTACAAAAACTTTTACTAACTTGGCTGTGTGCCTTACGGGCCCACGTCGCCATCGGGTGGTACTAGGATCTTTTACTTCTCGACCCTTACTCTGGGACTCCGAACTCTCTTCTACTCGGGATAAACGAATTTACTAACTCTGACACTAGGGTCCCGTTACGGCATTCACCCCAAAGTTGGATAAAAGCCATAGCTATTCCTTACTATAGTATTTTGAACAATTTCCACTGTCATTTGACTCCTTGGAAACATCTTTGTTTTCAGATGGAACCCACGAGGCAGGTCGTGCGCCACACGACGGCCATGGGTGCCTCGGGATCACCGGCTGTGCTAGCTGAGATGATGACCTATCTGGGTTATCGCTGGCACCCCGAGTATACCGTCACCGAGGAGTACCAGGATTTTAACCAGGAGCAGTACCGTGCCACCGTCCACCTCTACTCTCGGGAGTATGACTCCACTACAGTGTTGCACACCGCTTATGGTGTTGGAGTGACCATTGATATGGCAGTTCACGATGCTGCCTATGCTGCTCTGACACGCCTTCGTAGGGAGTACCGGGAGTTGGACACCTCCCCCTTCAGGCACATTGCTATCGCATCTGATATTGGTGCGGAGGGTTACTACACTGCTGCCTACTCCACTGTCACCCGCGAGCCCTTCCACCATCAGAACTTTGTTCTGCACGCTGATGGTCTGGATCGAGCTAACCGAGCTCTTCGCCACGAGTTGTACACCACTCGTCAGCACCTCTACCGTGCCTTGACGATGTTGCACCCCTTTGTTGGATCTGGGGAGCTGTCGCGTTCTGCTATCTACCCAGCCAGGACCGTGATGCCTCAGGGCGTCGGTTGGCCAGAGGTGGGAGGCTACTCTCCCGCACTTGGTCCACTTCTGCCGCCAGAGCGTCGGGTTCAGCACCAGAGCCCCCTCGGACCCCAGGTTGCCGACGTGTTGTACCCGTTGCCACACTACCAGCTTTCAGGCTACACCTACCTCCGCAGTGTCGTGTGGGACTGATGTAGACTCGCTTATTAGTGTTAGCTGCATTCGCCGCGAGCCTGCGTGCCGCCTATGATGTCTTAGTCTATGTATTGAACTCTATGTACCGAACCCTATGCATGATCTCTTTTGTAAGACGTGCCGTCTATTATGTGGTATCTATCGTGCTGCTTTCATTATGCATGTTTCATCTTGAATGATTCTTGTATTTGCCAATTTCTCAAATACTGAAATACCCCTGTTATATATTAACAGGATGGTTAGACCAGCTGGTCGTGGTCGTGGTGGCAACTTCCCACCACCGCCTGAGTACATGGCTGGTATGATCCAACAGCTTGAGATGAATCGCCAGTTCATGGAGAACATGATGGCGCAGTTTCCTCGCCCCAATATGAACCAGCAGCCAAACACAGTGACTCTGCAGGATTTCATACGCCTGAACCCAACTGTGTACCGCAGCTCAACTCAGCCTCTGGATGCCGATGACTGGCTCCGTGACATCACCTATGAGATGGAGTCTGCTGACGTAGCCCCTGCCAGCTATGTCACGTTTGCTTCCTTCTTCCTGAAGGGACCCGCAGCTCAATGGTGGGACAGCCACAGGCGTACTCTGCCAGCTGGAACAATCATCACCTGGCCAGACTTCCAAACTGCTTTCCGTGCCCGCTTCATTCCTCAGGGAGTCATGGACCGGAAGAAGCGTGAGTTCCGCAGCCTCATCCAAGGCAACAAAACTGTTGAAGCTTATCAGCGGGAGTTTCTGGACTTGTCCCGCTATGCTGAAGAGGACATTGCTACTGATTCACGTAGACAGGAGAAGTTCCGTGACGGCCTTCAAGCTGACATCAAGTTCGCACTTCTAGTGCACGACTTTGATGATTTCGCCACCTTGGTGAACAAAGCCATCAACGTCGAAACTGGTCTGCAGGAATACCAGAGCTCTCACAGGCGCAGCCGTGACACGGGCTCATCTTCGGGCCCGTCCTCGCAGAAGCGCAGGATATGGATTCCCAACAGCATGTACCAGTCGAATGCACCTGTCCCAAGGCAGTCCTATGCTACACCTCGTCTGCCTAATGCTCCTGCTAGGCAGCCAAAACTTCCAGCTCCACCACCCCAAGCTCCGGTCCCCACTCCCAATAATGGTCTGTGCTACAAGTGTGGTCAACCAGGTCACCTTGCCAGGAACTGCTATCAGAATCAGAATCAGAATCAGCTGGCCCTTCCTGCAGCTGGTCGTGGGAACAACCAGAACCGTAACAGCAAAGCCAAGTCCTATGGCCGTGTTCATGCCAACCACGTTGATCTGAACGAAGCTCAAGACCAGTCTGCTACTGTGATGGGTACACTCCTCGTAAATTCAGTACCTGCATCTGTTTTATTCGATACAGGAGCATCGCATTCATTCATGTCAGAAGAATTTGCATACAAGCACGACGTTAAGTGTGAGGCGATGAACACTTCGGTAGTGGTAAAAACCCCCGTGGGACAATGTCAAACCTCCATGGTTGGCGTCGATGTCCCCGTGGAAATCGAAGGGCTGGAATTCTATGCCGCGCCCATTATTCTGAAGACGTCTAACATCGACCTCATTCTGGGGATGGATTGGTTGAAAGCGCATACTGCTTCCATAGTTTGCGCCACTAAGACCATCCATCTGCTACATCCTTCAGATGAAATAGTTACATACCATGCTCGCCTGGTGCAAAATGCCGAGGCAAGGCTTTATGCCTTGAATGCATTGAACTCTGCACCACTCGAGGGCATCGAAAACATCCCCGTCGTGCGTGATTTCCTCGATGTCTTTCCTGAAGAACTTCCAGGGATTCCCCCAGCTAGAGCTGTCGAATTCGTCATCGACTTGAAACCAGGCACCACTCCTATTGCCAAGCGACCCTACAAGATGCCACCACATGAACTCCTTGAGCTTAAGGAGGAAATCGACAAATCTCTTCAAAGTGGTTTCATTCGCCCAAGTTGCTCTCCTTGGGGAGCACCTTCTCTCTTTGTCAAGAAGAAGGATGGGACAAACCGACTGGTCCAAGACTACCGTCCTATTAACCAAGCTACCATTCAGAACAAGTATCCTCTTCCTCGGATCAATGATCTGTATGATCAACTGGCTGGTTCATCGGTGTTCTCTAAACTCGACTTGAGATTGGGTTACCACCAGATCCGTGTTCGTGAAGAGGATATCCCAAAAACCGCCTTTGTGACTCGTTATGGTTCATACGAGTACACTGTCATGTCCTTCGGCTTAACCAATGCCCCAGCCACCTTCTCTCGCCTGATGAACTATATATTCATGGATTACCTCGACAAGTTCGTCGTGGTTTATCTGGATGATATCCTGGTATTTTCCAAGAACGAAGAAGAACATGCTGAACATCTTCGACTTGTGCTGGAAAAGCTACGAGAACATCAGTTGTATGCCAAGTTCTCTAAATGTGAATTCTGGCTCCCTGAAGTAACCTATCTTGGACATGTCATCTCTAAGGATGGTATTGCCGTTAACCCTGAACGAGTTCAGGCTATTCTTGATTGGACTCCTCCGAAGAATGTCAAGCAAGTCAGAAGTTTTCTCGGTCTCGCCAGCTATTGCCGTCGATTCGTCGAGAACTTCTCCAAGATTGCCAGGCCCCTGACTAACTTGCTGCATAAGGGCGTCAAGTTCCAATGGACAGACAAATGTCAGGAAAGCTTCCAGGCACTTAAAGACAAGTTGACTTCTTCCCCAGTGCTAGCTCCACCTGATACAAAGAAGGACTTCGTCATTTTACTGCGACGCTTCCCGTCAAGGATTAGGCTGTGTCCTAATGCAAGAGCGCAGAGTGATTGCCTATGCCTCTCGTCAATTGCGCCCTCATGAAGAGAACTACCCAGTTCATGATCTCGAGCTTGCTGCTGTCATTCATGCATTGAAGCAGTGGCGGCATTACCTTCTCGGTAATCGTTGCGAGATATTCACTGACCATCAAAGTCTGAAGTATCTGTTTACTCAGCCAGACCTGAACCTCCGTCAGCAGAGATGGATGGAGACTGTTGCAGACTTTGACTTGGGTATTTCCTATACACCAGGCAAGGCGAATGTAATGGCAGATGCCTTGAGCCGCAAGTCTTACTGCAACCACCTCCAGGTTCATAAAGTTCAGCCCTCGCTCGTTGAAGAATTCAGAAAGCTGAACCTCCATATTGTTCCTCCGGGTGCACTCGCTCCCCCTCCTGAGGAGTTTCAGAAGATGAACCTCCGTGTTATTCCCAAGGGTTCCCTCTATACCCTGGCTGTCGAACCCGATCTCGTGAGCTCCATCAAGACAATACAAGGGTACGACTCTGAAGTCTACAAGATTAAGCGCGACCTCAAGGAAGGAAAGCCCTCATACTTCACTATTGCTGGTGATGGCGCCTTGTACTTCAAAGGCCGCCTAGTGGTGCCGTGTAAGGAGGAAAACCTGAATATGACTCGGAAAGTTATGAAAGAAGCTCATGATACGCCTCTGTGTATCCATCCTGGTAGTACTAAGATGTACCAGGACATTCGTCAAAGATTCTGGTGGTCTAATATGAAGCAAGACATTGCTCGCTATGTTGCCGAGTGTGACGTTTGCCGTCGTATCAAAGCAGAACATCAAAGGCCTGCTGGAACTCTGCAACCTATCTCTATTCTGGAATGGAAATGGGACCATGTTGAAATGGACTTCGTCACTGGATTTCCCAAATCGCAGAAAGGTAATGATGCTATTCTTGTCGTCATTGACCGGCTTTCTAAAGTTGCACATTTTCTGGCGGTCAAGGAAACGATCACTGCTAGCCAGCTTGCAACTCTCTACATGTCCAGAATTGTTTCACTTCACGGTATTCCACTGGTTATCAGTTCGGACCGTGGCAGCTTATTCACTTCAAGATTCTGGGCAAGTTTCCAAGAAGCTATGGGAACTCATCTATCATTCAGTACTGCTTTTCATCCGCAGTCTCAAGGACAAGTTGAACGTGTCAACCAAGTTCTCGAAGACATGCTTCGAGCTTGTGTTATTTCCTTTGGCAAGAAATGGGAGGAATCTCTCCCGTATGCTGAGTTCTCTTATAATAATAGCTATCAAGCTAGTCTGAAGATGGCCCCCTTCGAAGTGTTATATGGACGAAAGTGCCGAACCCCTCTGAACTGGTCAGAAACTGGGGAACGTCCATTCTTTGGTCTGGATATTATCCAACATGCCGAAGAACAAGTCCGCATTATTCGCGAGAATCTCAAGACTGCTCAGTCACGCCAAAAGAGTAACTATGACCGTCATCATAAAGACATGGTCTATCAACCTGGCGAAAAGGCCTATCTTCGAGTTACACCAATGAAGGGTGCTCACCGCTTCGGGATCAAAGGCAAACTAGCTCCTCGCTATATTGGCCCATTCACTATTCTCGAAAAGCGTGGAAAAGTGGCCTATCAATTGGAGCTTCCGCCGAACCTTTCTCAGGTTCACGATGTGTTCCATGTGTCACAACTCCGCCGTTGCTTCAAGGACCCAATCCGAGCTGTGGATCATGAAGTGCTCGAATTGCAACAGGACCTCTCCTATAAAGAGCATCCTGTCCGCATTCTCGACCAAGCTGAACGCCGCACACGTCAGAAGGCGATCAAGTTCCTCAAGGTCCAGTGGTCGAATCACTCTGAAGACGAAGCCACCTGGGAACGCGAGGATCGTCTTCGTGAAGAATACCCCGCACTGTTTCCTTCTACCTCCTAAATCTCGGGACGAGATTTCTTGTAGTGGAGGAGATTTGTAACACCCGGATAATCTTGCTACAGTAATCCTGCGCTAATCATGCCACGTCATCCCGATTACTGTTACTAACCTCGCAATAATCCGAAACCGTTCAAATTCAAATTCAAATTGCAATTAACAATAAAAGTTTTCAAAAATTTAAACAAAATTGTTCGATGGTTGCTAAATATTACAAAGATAATTGTGGTGAAGTGACCACATTTTTAGAAAAGGCCTAAGCAATTTTAAAGGATTAAAACAGAAAAGAAATTATAAAAGAAAATACAAACAAAAAAAAGAAAGAAAGGGAACCCCCCCCCCCCGCTGGGCCACCCGGCCCAGCCAACGCCACCTCGCCGCCAGGCCGGCCCACCCCCGCGCTCCTTATCCCCCCCGGTGGCCGAAACCCTAACCGGCCACCACCCACTCCCCCCCACCACGACGCGCCCCCCCCTTTTTCCCCCGATCCAGATCGGATCGGGCTCGACGCCGCCGCCTCGCCATCATCGCCGCCGAACGCCGTCGCCCCCCTTCCCCGCCTGGACCTCGCCGGCGCCCCTCCCCACCGGCCTGCCTCATCTTCGCCGCCGTCCCCGTCTACCCCGACCGTCCCCGAGCCCACGCCATAGACCCGGCGAACCCCGGTGAGCGCCCGCGGCCATCCCCTGTTCGCCCTCCCCCATCTACGTCGCCCTCCGGCGCCCGCCCGTGGTGCGGCCGCGCCCTGACCGTGCGCGCGCACGCGCCCGCGCCCTGTGCGTCGTCGCCGGCGCCCTCGGCGCCTCGTCCGCCCCTTCCTTCCCCCCTGCTCCACCGTCGCCCCGCGACTCGCTCGCCATCCGCCCCTGCTGCCGCTCGCAGCCGCCGCGCCGCCGACGACCATAGCTGCTGCGCCGCACCCGTCGGCGGCCGCCCGTCCACGCACGCCTTCTCCCCCCCCCCGCGTTCGTCCCCTGCGCCCATGGCTATAGCCGCCTGGCGTTGCCCCTTGGCGCCCCCTGCTTGCGATGCTCCTCGTGCCGCGCCTGCCGAGCTGCTGCACCGCCGCGTGCATGCTCCCGCACCTCGCCGTGTCCCGCCGTGGACGCCGCCCTGGCCTCTGGCCTCGCCCCGCCGCTCCCTGCGGGCGAGCGCCACCACAGGCGCCCGTCGCCCCATCCCGGGTGGGCTCGGGCGCGTGCCCACAGCCCATTACGCCCGTTAGGCCCCCTCTGGGCCACTACCAAACGGGGCCCACGCCCCACAGAACGTTTAAAAAAAAAGAGAGGAATTAAAATTAATAAAAAAAATTAATAATAAATAAAAATAAATAAATAAATAAATAAATAAGTAATTAATTAATTAATTAATTAATCTAATTAATCATAATTAGATTAACCTAATTATCTAATTAGTCTAATTAAACAATGATTAGTTAGTTAATCTCTGATTAGCTTAATCACAGAATGACAGGTGGGACCCACACGTCAGATTTGACCAGTCAACGCCCCTGTTGACTGCTGACGTCATGCTGACGTCATGCTGACGTCAGCGTGCACTGTTTTGGATAATGTTATATTTAAATAATTAATTAAATTCCAGAAATTATTAAAATCTTTAGAAAATCGTATCTTTTAATCCGTAACTCGGATTAAAATATTTTCAACATGAAAGTTGCTCAGAACGTCGAGACGCTTCCGGATACGCAACCCGTTCGTCCGCCACACCCCCCTAACCTATCGAACTCGCAACTTTCCCCCTCCGGCTCCTCTGCCCGAAAACGCGGAACCCCGGGGAAACTTTCCCGGATGGTTCCCCCCTTCACCGGTATCATCCCATACCGCGTTAGGGCACCACTAACGCCGTTATTTGTCATGTCATGCATCACTATGCATCTGCTTGCTTAAATATTTATTGTTTCTCCCCCCTCTTCTCTCGATAGACCCCGAGACCGACGTTGCTGCTGCCCCGTTCGACTACGGAGTTGACGATCCCTCTCTCTTGCCAGAGCAACCAGGCAAGCCCCCCCCCCCTTGATCACCAGATATCGCCTACTCTTCCCTATACTGCTTGCATTAGAGTAGTGTAGCTTGTTACTGCTTTCGTTATTCCTATCCTGATGCATAGCCTGTCTTTGATACTGCTGTTGATACCTTTACCTGCAATCCTACTGCTTAGTATAGGATGCTAGTGTTCCATCAGTGGCCCTACACTCTTGTCCGTCTGCCATGCTATACTACTGGGCCGTGATCACTTCGGGAGGTGATCACGGGCATATACTATATACTTTACACTGTTACATTACATGTGATACTATTCGGAGATGGGGGCTGAAGGGGCAGGTGGCTCCATCCCGGTAGAGGTGGGCCTGGGTTCCCGACGGCCCCCGACTGTTACTTTGTGGCGGAGCGACAGGGCAGGTTCAGACCACCTAGGAGAGAGGTGGGCCTGGCCCTAGTCGGCGTTCGCGATACTTAACACGCTTAACGAGATCTGGGTATTTGATCTGAGTCTGGCCATTTGGTCTATACGCACTAACCACCTACGCGGGAGTAGTTATGGGTATCCCGACGTCGTGGTGTCAGCCGAAGCACTTTTTGACGTCAGCGACTGAGTGGCGCGCGCCGGGTTGGACCGCGTAACGTGACTTCCTTTGAAATGGAGGTTGCTAGGTCTGCTCTCCGGCCGCGTACGCAACGTGCAGGTGTGCTCAGGGCGATGGGCCCAGACCCCTGCGCGCATAGGTTTAGACCGGCGTGCTGACCTCTCTGTTGTGCCTAGGTGGGGCTGCGACGTGTTGATCTTCCGAGGCCGGGCATGACCTAGGAAAGTGTGTCCGGCCAAATGGGATCAAGCGTGTTGGGCTATGTGGTGCACCCCTGCAGGGAAGTTTATCTATTCGAATAGCCGTGTCCCTCGGTAAAAGGACGACCCGGAGTTGTACCTTGACCTTATGACAACTAGAACTGGATACTTAATAAAACACACCCTTCCAAGTGCCAGATACAACCCGGTGATCGCTCTCTAACAGGGCATCGAGGAGGGGATCGCCGGGTAGGATTATGCTATACGATGCTACTTGGAGGACTTCAGTCTACTCTCTTCTATATGCTGCAAGGCGGAGGCGACCAGAAGCGTAGTCTTCGATAAGACTAGCTATCCCCCTCTTATTCTGGCATTCTGCAGTTCAGTCCACTGATATGGCCCTTTACACATATATCCATGCATATGTAGTGTAGCTCCTTGCTTGCGAGTACTTTGGATGAGTACTCACGGTTGCTTTCTTCCCCCTTTTCCCCCTTTCCTTTCTTCTGGTTGTCACAACCAGATGTTGGAGCTCAGGATCCAGACGCCACCGTCGACGACGACTCCTACTACTCTGGAGGTGCCTACTACTACGTGCAGCCCGCCGACGACGACCAGGAGTAGTTAGGAGGATCCCAGGCAGGAGGCCTGCGCCTCGTTTGATCTGTATCCTAGTTTGTGCTAGCCTTCTTAAGGCAAAACTTGTTTAACTTATGTCTGTTCTCAGATATTGTTGCTTCCGCTGACTCGTCTATGATCGAGCACTTGTATTCGAGCCCTCGAGGCCCCTGGCTTGTATTATGATGCTTGTATGACTTTTTTATTTGTAGAGTTGTGTTGTGATATCTTCCCGTGAGTCCCTGATTTTGATCGTACACATTTGCATGCATGATTAGTGTACGTTTGAATCGGGGGCGTCACACGCCAAGAGAAGACCAAGCATTCAAGACAAAGCCCCTGGCAAGAGGAGCTTGCCGGGCCAAGAAGACAAGACCCCGGCAAGAGGAGCTTGCCGGGCCAGGAAGACAAGGCCCCGGCAAGAGGAGCTTGCCGGGACGACTAAGCCCATGTATACCATCCAAGAACAAAGTATACGAGACAGAAGATCGAGACCCCGACAAGAGGAGCTTGTCGGGAAGGCCGAACCCAGGCACCACAAGAGAAGCCCGCCCCGGTGCGCCATGCGCCCCGGCAAGGCCTGATAGCCGGCAAGCTATCAGGCACAGGAAGACGACCCCCGCGGCAAGCCACTTGCCGCGGCAAATCGCCACCTCAGGACTGCGCTCCAGCTCACCCGCCCACGCGTCGCTCCGGGGTTTCCCCCAAGGGCACGTGGCGGGGCACCGCGCAGCCTGGGGCATGCGGTGGCATGCAGCCACCACCGTGGCGAGCGGTGGCGCACCTAACTGTCCGCCTCGGTGCTGTCCAGGAGACCGTGACGGGCATTTAATGCCCCTGTCCCCTACCGTCAGAAGTAGGTATGATAACACTGTGCCGCGCTGCAGCGCCACTGTTCCCGCACTGTTACAACATCCACCCCTTTTACACTTTTACCCCTTTCTCTTACGTTGACACCTGTCGGTGACCCCTTTGCGCTATAAGAGGAGGCCCGTGTGCAACGTAGAGAGGGGTCCCAGGGGTCCTCGGGGTTCTGGGTCCCGGGGGTCCCGGGGGTTCGGAGACTGGGAATCCAGACAGCCATACGCTCGGTGTAGCTAGCTCTCCAAGCTCCCGAGCTCCCCAGTTCAATACAACCAAGCAGGAGTAGGGTTTTACGCGTCCATCGCGGCCCGAACCTGGGTAAACCGCTCGCGTGCTCGCCTCGATCTGCTCTCCGTGCTCCCTCCGCCCCCCTCACCGGACAACGAAAGGGGCTCCGGCCCCATAGGTGCTCGCGGGGGACGCCGTCCGCCCCGACATCTCTGGCGCGCCAGGTAGGGGGAGCGTCGAGGTTGTGCGGATCAGATCCGGCGTTGCGTCGGGGGACAGCCCGCTCCTGCGGATCCCAGGATCCGTCCAGTCGAGGCAGGTGTCCCCGATAAGCCTTGCTCCGGCAAGCAGATCAGCAGTCTGAACGCCGAGGGACAGCCCGCTCCTGCGGATCCCAGGATCCGTCCAGTCGAAGCAGGTGTCCCCGATAAGCCTTGCTCCGGCAAGCGGATCAGCAGTCTGAACGCTGAGGAACAGCCCGCTCCTGCGGATCCGAGGATCTGTCCAGTTGAAGCGGGGGTTCCCGGCAAGCAGACTGCTGAGGAACAGCCCGCTCCTGCGGATCCGAGGATCTGTCCAGTTGAAGCGGGGGTTCCCGACAAGCAGACTGCTGAGGAACAGTCCGCTCCTGCGGATCCGAGGATCTGTCCAGTTGAAGCGGGGGTTCCCGACATGCAGACTGCTGAGGAACAGCCCGCTCCTGCGGATCCGAGGATCTGTCCAGTTGAAGCGGGGGTTCCCGGCAAGCAGACTGCTGAGGAACAGCCCGCCCCTGCGGATCCGAGGATCTGTCCAGTTGAAGCGGGGGTTCCCGACAAGCAGACTGCTGAGGAACAGTCCGCTCCTGCGGATCCGAGGATCTGTCCAGTTGAAGCGGGGGTTCCCGACAAGCTTTGGCATTCTTTCCCACGGGCTCGTGTGCGGCCCTCCTCGAGTATCCACCCGCGCAGAGACTGGGCAAGAAGCAGCTGCTCCTTGAGGAGGACCGCCTTCTGGCCGCTGGGCGAATGATTCGCCTCCAGCGAACTCTGTGCCGCTCCCGTAGCCGCAGAAGTTAGCGCCAGAAGTCACGAGAAAGGCGACCTCGTTCCCCGGCACGCCTCGTCCGCCGGGGTGCCGAACGAGTTGACGCCGACCGTGGGAGGAATCTTGCCAGCGCGGTTGCCGGAACCCGTTCCGCCAACCATCCTCTCTGCCCAAGTCTTGCCGCAGTTGCATGTGATCCTTGGCGCAGAGAGGGGCGCAGATCCCCAAGCATAGCTACGCCTAGCTCCGGAGGGTCGTGAGGCCCCGCGCCTTTGCCTACCCCCAGGATGGGCTGGATGCTGCCCAAGGAGATTTTACCCTACCGGGCGGCAAGCGATAAGAAAAGATAAGTTGCCGGAGCTCGAGCAATTGCCCCATCAATTTTTAAGAGTTATCTCCCTCGAACGACCGAGCCTTGGTTGAGAGGCCTGAGCGCGGAAGGACCGGCACGAGACTGGTTGCGCCCTCATTTCGTTTCGAGTCCGCTCAACGACTTGAGTGTGCTACACCCCGAGTAGCGTCCTCACTTTGTTTCGAGCTCGCCCGGCACCCTAAGCGTGCTGCGACCGCAGTCGCACCGCTTACTTTGCCTTGAGCCTGCTCAACAATCTGAGTGAGCGGCAACCAGCCGCGGCGAGGTTTCTTGCCGGTGGTAGCCCCGCCAGCGGGTCGCTGACGTCCCGCACTCGGCGCCCGTGGTAAGGCGGAGGCCTACGCCGGCAAGTCCCCGAAAGCGTAGGGCGGAAACAAACAAGGCGCCGGTCAAGTAGAGGAGATAACAGCGCGATGCATTGCCTAAGATAAAAAGTTATATTACAAAATGCCTTACTGCTGCTCTAACCAGCCGTTTCCATGGCATATTTAACAGCGGCAAGGAAAGGAGATAAAAGAAAGGGGCAGGCGGCCTAGCTCACGCGGTCGCCATCTTCGCCTCTCCGAAAAAAAAAGATCGTGCGCGACGCGACGCGCGCCTGCGCGGTTCAGTCCCGCGCACGCCACCCACGTCACGCTCACCCCGCACGCCCCGCCCCCACGACGCCGCGATAAGCGCGCGCCGCCTGGGGAAGGTGCGACGGGTGCGGAGTTAAGGAGCAGCGCGACCAAGGCCACGCGTGCCCGTGCACTGTTAGGGCCTGGCCCAACGACGCTCGGCACCGTGTGTGGCCCAGGCCCGGGGGCTCCTGTCGGTGTACTAAAGTAGGGGTACCTTAGTACCCCAGACTTGTGCACGGGCAGTTGTAGCACCCTGCGGCGAGGCCCGCCCAGGAAGCGCCAAGAGAAGACCAAGCATTCAAGACAAAGCCCCCGGCAAGAGGAGCTTGCCGGGCCAAGAAGACAAGACCCCGGCAAGAGGAGCTTGCCGGGCCAGGAAGACAAGGCCCCGGCAAGAGGAGCTTGCCGGGACGACTAAGCCCATGTATACCATCCAAGAACAAAGTATACGAGACAGAAGATCGAGACCCCGACAAGAGGAGCTTGTCGGGAAGGCCGAACCCAGGCACCACAAGAGAAGCCCGCCCCGGCGCGCCATGCGCCCCGGCAAGGCCTGATAGCCGGCAAGCTATCAGGCACAGGAAGACGACCCCCGCGGCAAGCCACTTGCCGCGGCAAATCGCCACCTCAGGACTGCGCTCCAGCTCACCCGCCCACGCGTCGCTCCGGGGTTTCCCCCAAGGGCACGTGGCGGGGCACCGCGCAGCCTGGGGCATGCGGTGGCATGCAGCCACCACCGTGGCGAGCGGTGGCGCACCTAACGGTCCGCCTCGGTGCTGTCCAGGCGACCGTGACGGGCATTTAATGCCCCTGTCCCATACCGTCAGAAGTAGGTATGATAACACTGTGCCGCGCTGCAGCGCCACTGTTCCCGCACTGTTACAACATCCACCCCTTTTACACTTTTACCCCTTTCTCTTACGTTGACACTTGTCGGTGACCCCTTTGCGCTATAAGAGGAGGCCCGTGTGCAACGTAGAGAGGGGTCCCAGGGGTCCTCGGGGTTCCGGGTCCCGGGGGTCCCGGGGGTTCGGAGACTGGGAATCCAGACAGCCATACGCTCGGTGTAGCTAGCTCTCCAAGCTCCCGAGCTCCCCAGTTCAATACAACCAAGCAGGAGTAGGGTTTTACGCGTCCATCGCGGCCCGAACCTGGGTAAACCGCTCGCGTGCTCGCCTCGATCTGCTCTCCGTGCTCCCTCCGCCCCCCTCACCGGACAACCAAAGGGGCTCCGGCCCCATAGGTGCTCGCGGGGGACGCCGTCCGCCCCGACAATGAGAGAGGATCATATGCTTGTAGGAATTGCAATAATGTCAAGTTTTCTCTCTATGTGCTTAAAGTTTTGAAGTTATGCATGTTTTGCCTTCCTATGCTAGTTGATTATTGTTCCCATAAGTTGTTTGCTCACAAAATCCGTATGCATAGTAAGTGGGTTAGACTTAAATGTTTTAGTCATATTCTTCATGATGTTCTCTTTATGTTTCAATTCTTATCTTTTATGTGAGCCATTGAAATCATCATGCCTAGCTAGAGGCGTTAAACGTTAGCGCTTGTTGGGAGGCAACCCAATTTTATTTTAGTTTCTTGCTTTTTGGTTCTGTTTAGGAATAAATAATCCATATAGCTTCTGTTTAGATGTGGTTTTAAGTTTTGATTAGTGTTTGTTCCAAGTAGAACCTTTGGGAAGACTTGGGTGAAGTCTTTATGATCATGCTATAAAAACAGAAACTTTAGCGCTCACGAGATTAGCTTTAAATTTTTACTGGAGAGTGCTATTTAGTTGATTCTTTTTTCACATGATTACTAGACAAAGTCCTCAGGTCCACCAATTTATTTTAGAATTTTTGGAGTTCTATAAGTATGCGTTAGTTACAGATTACTACAGACTGTTCTGTTTTTGACAGATTCTGTTTTTCGTGTGTTGTTTGCTTATTTTGATGACTCTATGGCTAGTAAAATAGTTTATGAACCATAGAGAAGTTGGAAAAAATTAGGTTTAACACCAATATAAATAAATAATGAGTTCATTACAGTACCTTGAAGTGGTGTTTTGTTTTCTTTTGCTAACGGAGCTCATGAGATTTTTTGTTAAGTTTTGTGTTGTGAAGTTTTCAAGTTTTGGGTAAGGATTCGATGGACTATGGAATAAGGAGTGGCAAGAGCCTAAGCTTGGGGATTGCCAAGGCACCCCAAGGTAATATTCAAGGATAACCAAGATCCTAATCTTGGGGATGCCCCAGAAGGCATCCCCTCTTTCATTTTCATTCATCGGTAACTTTACTTGGAGCTATATTTTTATTCACCACATGATATGTGTTTTGCTTGGAGCGTAATTTTATTTTCTTTAGCTTTGCTTGATGTTTGAATAAAATAACAAGATCTGAAATTCTTTAATGTTAGAGAGTCTTCACATAGTTGCACAATTATTCAACTACTAATTGATCTTCACTTATATCTTTCGAAGTAGTTTGTTGTTTGCTCTAGTGCTTCACTTATATCTTTTAGAGCATGGTGGTAGTTTTATTTTGAAGAAATAGATGAACTCTCATGCTTCACTTATATTATTTTGAGAGCCTTAAATAGCATGGTAATTTGCTTAAATAATCCTAATATTCTAGGTATTCAATATTAGTAAAAACTTTCTTATGAGTGTTTTGAATACTAAGAGAAGTTTGATACTTGATGATTGTTTTGAGATATGGAGGTAATAATATCAAAGTCGTGCTAGTTGAGTAGTTGTGAATTTGAGAAATTCTTGTGTTGAAGTTTTCAAGTCCCGTAGCATGCACGTATGGTAAAGGTTATGTAACAAATTTGAAACATGAGGTGTTATTTGATTGTCCTCCTTATGAGTGGCGGTCGGGGACGAGCGATGGTCTTTTCCTACCAATCTATCCCCCTAGGAGCATGCGCGTAGTGCTTTGGTTTTTGATGGCTTGTAGATTTTTGCAATAAGTATGTGAGTTCTTTTTGACTAATGTTGAGTCCATGGATTATACGCACTCTCACCCTTCCATCATTGCTAGCCTCTTCGGTACCGTGCATTGCCCTTTCTCACATTGAGAGTTGGTGCAAACTTCGCCGGTGCATCCAAACCCCGTGATATGATATGCTCTTTCACACATAAACCTCCTTATATCTTCCTCAAAACAGCCACCATACCTACCTATTATGGCATTTCCATAGCCATTCCGAGATATATTGCCATGCAACTTTCCACCATTCCGTTCGTCATGACATTTACATCATTGTCATATTGCTTAGCATGATCATGTAGTTGGCATAGTATTTGTGGCAAAGCCACCATTCATAACTCTTTCATACATGTCACTCTTGGTTCATTGCATATCCCAGTACACCGCCGGAGGCATTCATATAGAGTCATACCTTGTTCTAGTATCGAGTTGTAATCATTGAGTTGTAAACAAATAGAAGTGTGATGATCATCATTTTCTAGAGCATTGTCCCAAGTGAGGTAAAATAAAAAAATAAATAAATAAATAAATAAAGAGAAAGGCCATAAAAAATAGAAGGCCCAAAAAAACAGAAAAAAAGAGAAAGGCCATAAAAAAGGAGAAGGCCCAAAAAAATGAGAGAAAAAAGAGAGAAGGGACAATGCTACTATCCTTTACCACACTTGTGCTTCAAAGTAGCACCATAATCTTCATGATGGAGAGTCTCTTGTTTTTTCATTTTCATATACTAGTGGGAATTTTTCATTATAGAACTTGGCTTGTATATTCCAACGATGGGCTTACTCAAATGCCCAAGGTCTTCGTGAGCAATCAAGTTGGATGCACACCCACTTAGTTTCTTTTGTTGAACTTTCACACATTTATAGCTCTAGTGCATCCATTGCATGGCAATCCCTACTCCTCGCATTAACATCAATCGATGGGCATCTCCATAGCCTCGTTGATGTGAGACTTTCTCCCTTTTTGTCTTCTCCACATAACCCCCATCATCATATTCTATTCCACATATAGTGCTATATCCATGGCTCACGCTCATGTATTGCGTGAAGGTTTGTAAGTTTGAGATTACTAGAGTATGAAACAATTGCTTGGCTTGTCAGTGGGGTTGTGCATGATGAGAGAATTCTTGTGTGACGAAAATGGAGCATGACTACACCATATGATTTTGTAGGGATGAACTTTCTTTGGCCATGTTATTTTGAGAAGACATAATTGCTTAGTTAGTATGCTTGAAGTATTATTATTTTTATGTCAATATGAACTTTTGTCTTGAATCTTTTGTATCTAAATATTCATACCACAATTAAGAAGAATTACAATGAAATTATGCCAACTAGCATTCCACATAAAAAATTATCTTTTTTATCTTTTACCTACTCGAGGACGAGCAGGAATTAAGCTTGGGGATGCTTGATACGTCTCCAACGTATCTATAATTTTTGATTGCTCCATGCTATGTTATCTACTGTTTTGGGCAATATTGGGCTTTATTATCCACTTTTATATTATTTTTGGGACTAACCTATTAACCGGAGGCCTATCCCAGAATTGCTGTTTTTTGCCTATTTCAGTGTTTCGAAGAAAAGGAATATCAGACGGATGCGAAACGGAATGAAATCAACTGGAGATGTTATTTTTGGAAGGAAAGCTACCGGAAAAGCTTGAAGTGCACGTCAGGAAAGGAGGGAGGTGGCCACGAGGGTGGGGGGCGCCCCCTGCCTCGTGGCCCCCCCCCAAAGCTCCACCAACGTACTTCTTTCACCCATATATACCCACGTACCCTAGAACTTCTGAAGACGAGAATAGACCGGGAGTTCCGCCGCCGCAAGCCTCTGTAGCCACCAAAAGTCAATCGGGACCCTGTTCCGGCACCCTGCCGGAGGGGGGAACCCTCACCGGTGGCCATCTTCATCATCCCGGCGCTCTCCATGATGAGGAGGGAGTAGTTCACCCTCGGGGCTGAGGGTATGTACCAGTAGCTATGTGTTTGATCTCTCTCTCTCTCCCCCGAGTTTTTGATTTGGCACGATCTTGATGTATCGCGAGCTTTGCTATTATAGTTGGATCTTATGTTGCTTCTCCCCCTCTACTCTCTTGTAATGTATTGAGTTTTCCCTTTGAAGTAATCCTATCAGATTGAGTCTTTAATGATTTGAGAACACTTGATGTATGTCTTGCCGTGCGTATCTGTGGTGACAATGGGATACCACGTGATTCACTTGATGTATGTTTTGGTGATCAACTTGCGGGTTCCGCCCATGAACCTATGCATAGGGGTTGGCACACGTTTTTGTCTTGATTCTCCGGTAGAAACTTTGGGGCACTCTTTGATGTTCTATGTGTTGGTTGAATAGATGAATCTGAGATTGTGTGATGCATATCGTATAATCATACCCACGGATACTTGAGGTGACATTGGAGTATCTAGGTGACATTAGGGTTTTGGTTGATTTGTGTCTTAAGGTGTTATTCTAGTACGAACTCTAGGGCTGTTTGTGACACTTATAGGAATAGCCCAACGAATTGATTGGAAAGAATAACTTTGAGGTGGTTTCATACCCTACCATAATCTCTTCGTTTGCTCTCCACTATTAGTGACTTTGGAGTGACTCTTTGTTGCATGTTGAGGGATAGTTATGTGATCCAATTATGTTATTGTTGAGAGAACTTGAACTAGTGAAAGTATGAACCCTAGGCCTTGTTTCCTAGCATTGCAATACCGTTTACGCTCACTTTTATCATTAGTTACCTTGCTGTTTTTATATTTTCAGTTTACAAAAACTATATCTACCATCCATATTGCACTTGTATCACCATCTCTTCGCCGAACTAGTGCACCTATACAATTTACCATTGTATTGGGTGTGTTGGGGAAACAAGAGACTCTTTGTTATTTGGGTGCAGGGTTGTTTGAGAGAGACCATCTTCATCCTACGCCTCCTATGGATTGATAAACCTTAGGTCATCCACTTGAGGGGAACTTGCTATTGTCCTACAAACCTCTACACTTGGAGGCCCAACAACGTCTACAAGAAGAAGGTTGAGCAGTAGACATCAGGCGCCAACAATCCTTCTTGCTACCTCTTGAGCAAGGTTGTCAGAATCGCGATTCTGTTATACGATTCTACGACTTTACGATCCAAACTGACCCCTCTGATTCTACGATTTTACTTCATAGAATCTAAGTTTCTACGATCCTGATAGTGAAGATTCTACAATTTGTGATCCTACCATCGGAGCTCTGATCCGATTCAGAATCGCGATTCTGACAACCTTGCTCTTGAGCACTGCGTTGTTTTTCCCTTGAAGAGGAAAGGGTGATGCAGCAAAGGAGCGTAAGTATTTCCCTCAGTTTTTGAGAACTAAGGTATCAATCCAGTAGGAGACCACAGGCATGTCCCTCGTACCTACACAAACAAATAAGAACCTTGCAACCAACATGATAAAGGGGTTGTCAATCCCTTCACGGCCACTTGCAAAAGTGAGATCTGATAGAGATGATAAGATAATATTTTTGGTATTTTTATGATAAAGATTGAAAGTGAAGATTGCAAAGTAAAATAGATCAGAAACTTATATGATGGGAAATAGACCCGGGGGCCATAGGTTTCACTAGTGGCTTCTCTCAAGATAGCATAAGTATTACGGTGGGTGAACAAATTACTGTCGAGCAATTGATAGAATAGTGCATAGTTATGAGAATATCTAGGCATGATCATGTATATAAGCATCACGTTCGTGACGAGTAGACCGAAACGATTCTGCATCTACTACTATTACTCCACACATCGACCGCTATCCAGCATGCATCTAGAGTATTAAGTTCATAAGAACAGAGTAACGCATTAGGCAAGATGACATGATGTAGAGGGATAAACTCAAGCAATATGATATAAACCCCATCTTTTTATCCTCGATGGCAACAATACAACGTGTCGTTTCCCTTGCTGTCACTCCAATCAAGCACCGCATGATTGAACCCAATGCTAAGCACTTCTCCCATTGCAATAAAGATCAATCTAGTAGGCCAAACCAAACTGATAATTCGAAGAGACTTGCAAAGATATCAAATCATACATAAAAGAATTCGGAGGAGATTCAAATATTGTTCATAGATAATCTTGATCATAAACCCACAATTCATCGGATCTCGACAAACACACCGCAAAAAGAGTTACATTGAATAGATCTCCAAGAAGATTGAGGAGAACTTTGTATTGAGATCCAAAGAGAGAGAAGAAGCCATCTAGCTAATAACTATGGACCCAAAGGTCTGAGGTAAACTACTCACACATCATCGGAGAGGCTATGGTGTTGATGTAGAAGCCCTCCGTGATCGATGCCCCCTCCGGCGGAGCGCCGGAAAAGGCCCCAAGATGGGATCTCACAGGTACAAAAGGTTGCGGCGGTGGAAATAGGGTTTCGTGGTGCTCCTGGATGTTTTCAGGGTATATGAGTATATATAGGCGAAGGAAGTCGGTCAGGGGAGCTATGAGGGGCCCACAAGGGTGGGGGCGCGCCTCCCTGCCTCATGGCCTCCTCGTTTGTTTCTTGACGTCCACTCCAGTCCTCTGGATCACGTTTGTTCCAAAAATAACTCTTCTGAAGGTTTCATTCCGTTTGGATCCGTTTGATATTCCTTTTCTGCGAAACAGTGAAATAGGCAAAAAAATAGCAATTTGCACTAGGCCTTGGGTTAGTAGGTTAGTCCCAAAAATAATATAAAAATGTATAATAAAGCTCATTAAACATCCAAAATAGAATATATAATAGCATGGAACAATCAAAAATTATAGATACATTGGAGACGTATCAATGTCGGGGCACTTAATTCTCATAACTATGGCAGTTACAGATATAAAGTGCCACAACTACAACAACTACATGTAACGGTAGCTGTATATGACTCTACATTAAGGATGTCTTAGGATTCCTTGACTATTGCAGGTCCTACTTGCCTCTCCACCTCCCCTGTCCAATGGTGGTAGTCGCGCCGACTAAAGACTGGTCACCAAGTGGCGTCGAGGTGTCCAAGTGGACTTCCTGGTTCACGCATCCGAATGCATGTGTGGTCTTGAGACCTACCAATGATGGTGTGTGGCCCTAGGTGGGCCCCATATGAAAGGTCCTTGACCCTACCGATAGTAGGTGAACTCATCAATCATGACATGGGAATAGATCATACCAGCATTTGGTTTAAAGGCATTTTCTTAAGGCCAAAAATGGTCTTTATTGGGGAAACAATATTCTTAAGATTCCATAATTTCTAAGAAAATTCTAGGAGACTCAGTCAACACATATTTTCCACATGTATGAGTTTCAGCCCATGGCAAATTCAAATTATTCCAGGATCTATAATTTCTAGTTTTGCCAGTTCTAGGGTTTGAAACTTTTACACAGGGAATTTTTATGAAAGTTCCCAAATAATTCATGAATAGCCAAATGTTGTCGAATATCCATCCTACCTATTTTGGGCTACCAGATCCTCCATTTGGTTTGGATTTCCTCCTGTTTCCCATTTCATGCAGAAACTTGTTTTGAAACTTTTGTGAAACAAAGTCCCTTTGTTTTGGCTCAAATTTTTACCCTAGCCTTTTATTCCATTGCACATCATCTATGCAAAGTTTCAAGCCAATCAAAGTTGATTTGGTTCACCAAATCATCTCAAAACAAATTCTGATCAAAACAATTTTTTGATAACTTTTCACTATCAACTTTCTTTTCAAATTTCTGCCATAGTGCCAAAATACCCTCTCATTTAATCCCGTTGAGTCTCATGGCCACTCGAGTTTGGTAGGTGCACCAAATCCCAATCAAACACCTTTTGGACCCTATTTAAATTTGGGTTTTGACCCACCTAAGCTAGTCCAATTCCCCTGAAACTTTTGCCAGAGTCAAATATAGTGACAATGGACCCACCAACATCCAAAAATACTAGGCTCGTATGGAAACTATGAGCAGAGCATCTAAACCTAGGTTTTGGCATCAATTGTGACTTTGAACTACAAGTGCAAGTTTCACTTATCTAAATGAGCTGAAACATGGCGGGGCTATGATCCTTCCACTCCTAACCACACCAGACATGGTTTTGCCCCTTATGCACAATGTTTAAATACCCCTGATTAAGCCCCAAGTTTGTTGCTGCGAACTTATCCACTGTCAAAATCACCTCCCCACTGCTCCTTATCTTCTGAAACCATACCAGAGCACTCAGTCACGCATGCCTCGCGCTGTAGACATCATTACCTGGCCATACAATGCTTTAGCCATGCTCTTCAAGTGGTGACCGTGCCACTGACAGTCAAAACCGGTGAACCCGCGCTTGACCTCGTTGGTTAACTCACGTCCGATCTCGGTGGTGCACCTACTCATGCCAGATTAAATGCCCGAGCCCCCCTTGACTATCTGCAGCGCCAGAAGATTGCCAGAGCGACGCATGTGTGCGCACACGCGGAGCCCGAAGCTCCCCGAGCGGACACGCACGCCACACCTCGTCGCTCACCTATTTAAGCTCCCTGTCGAGCTCCTCCGAGCGCGCCAGACTACTCCTCGCAAACCCAGCACCCTCCTGGACCAACCCACGCCTCCTCCCATGCATTCTTCCTTGTCCTACAGCCGCCCTGCCACCACCACTGCCCTTGGTCAAGCCCGAGCCTCTGATGACCCATAAGTATAAGGGATCAAAGATGTTGCGGGGAACCACAGCCACCTATGGGACCCGGAGGTCCCTTGCTGGTTCGGCTGGGGGACGACGCATTGCACAAAGAGCAGACGAGCGTGGGGCAGCACGAAGGAGAACACATAGGCAATTTTACCCAGGTACGGGCTGCCGTGAGGCGTAAAACGCTACTCCTGCTTTGGTAGATTGATGGTGGAAAGGTGGTAGCGAGTGTAGTACACTTGCCTGATAGGGGTTGCCTTGGGGCAGCAGCGACTACACGCGTATGGGGGTGTGGGTTATCCAATCTTCTAACCTTTTCTACGGTTTCCATGGGCCTCCTTTTATAGATCAAGGGGTAACCATAGTGGGAAAGTAGTCATTATGCACTGATAAGATAGCAAATAGTGCTATCATACCTAACTCTGTGAGCTGACAGGGTGCATTAAATGCACCGCTTAATGTCACATCGTTGGTTGCTCGGCAAGGCTTCTCGGGCTATCTTGCTAGCTTCGCGCGTGTTCGCTTGACACGTTGCAGGACGGGTGTCATATGTGGGTTTCTACTATAGGAAATGGCTGCCCTGTGGCGAATGGCTGCCACTTAATCACTTTGCGGCTCGACACCGCACTGATCGACGACGTGGGTCGTGGTGGAGTGGTTGGTCAGGTGTTTCTCCCTCCGTGAGCCCCGGCAGGCCCTGCCAGGGCGCCTTGGTTGTCTGCTTCTGGGGGTGGCCTCGCCCCTTGCCGGGCTCGACTGCCCAGCAAGGGAGGCTTTTCTCTTGACGATATCCTGCTTCCTTGGCTCGTTCTTGGTTCCTCTGATCTGCATGTTGGTCCTCCGAATCTCCAGGGTTCTTGTACTCCGACTTGGGCTGGTGCTTCAATCTTGTTCTCGTGCCTGTGCACAGTCTGGGCAACAGACCCAGGGTTTGTTGCACCGACAGAAGCCCCCTGGCCTATCCCGAACGCATTGCTGAGCGTCGTCGGGGTAGGGCCTAATAAGTGCACAAGCGAGGGTTGCTGAAGAGACTGGTCTCTTGAGGTTTTCTTTGCTTCTTCATTAGCCTTGATTCCGGGCTGATGTCCGGTTTCCCCCCGTGTCGTCTAAAGACAATAGTGGTGGGGCCACTCCAGTAATGGCCCATGAATGACTTTAACACATGGGGTAGAAACGGCCAATTTGCTCTTCCCACCACGCTCTTATCCTTGGCCACTTACGCTGCATGCATCGCGTGGGGTAAGTAACGGAGCAGGGCGGTGGCCACCCGTTGATGGAGCAGCCCCCCTCCTCGCCCTGCCTATAAAAGGGAGGGGCAGAGGAGGGCGGAGTCATCCATCTACGCATTCCTCCTCTTCTTATCTTCTTCTTCCACTGATTATGCTGAGGGAGAGGGCTTGGGGCCAACCCCCGGGCTCCACCTTCAAGCCTTCCCTGGGTCTGAAAGGGAGACTTGGGCGGTGCGGCGACAACGCCCGAGGTGGCAATCCCGACGTGCTTGCCGCCGGGCTACCCATGGCCTCGACCTCAGTGGGAGGGGATGCGAACAACACCATGCCGCGGCTCGAGGCGGGCATGGCGCGTGGTAGTCGATTGCTCCCCATTCTTCTTCCCCTTGCGACGTTGGGGAGGAGCTATGGGAAAGATTCGTCGCTAATAGGGGCGAATCTGGCTCCCCCTCAGTGTCGTCCTTCTGTTGTGTAGGAGGGCTCCATGCTTTCTCATAAGTCTCCGGGATGTGTGGTGGCTTCTAACGTCAGGGCTCCTGGGGATGACCATGTTCTCTGTGGGAGGGCCCAGAGAACACGGCGTCCGGTGTGATGGCTGCGCCGAGGTATTCGAGTGGTAGTGATGCGGACGGCAGCGGCAACCCACAGCGTGTAAAGAACGGGGACGACCGTTCCTATGAGTCGTGTTTGCCGGTGACTCCGTGCCTTCCATGTGGTCCTCTGACAGCGTCACCATCCACGCCTGCCCTCTGGTTTCTTCCTCCTTGCTGGGGAGCGGCGACGTCCTGATCCTGGGGAGGCGTCGAATCCCATCTGTTCCCGCCTCCAGCCTCTTCGACATCTTCCTGTAGGAGATGGATAGGGGCAAAGGCATTACGGGGCACTTATCTTTTTTTAATCTTAAACTGAGGTGATTGCCAAATTTTAATTCAAATAATGTAATCTCTCGAGTCCATGTTTGTGTCCTGTAATGCTTGCACTTGTATTACCATAATCATGAAAAAGATGAGCCTTGCCCGGAACCCGTGCATGTGTATGTCCATGCAGAGGTGAGATGCCTCCTTAATATAAATAAATGAGTTTTTTCCGGCAGGCTATTCTGCCGGTACCCTTCTTGTCTGCCGGAGAGCGCGTCTGCTAAGGAATAGATAAAGGGACCAGCCCCCTGCCAACTCCTTTTTACCAAAGGCCACTGCAACCATCCTGACCGAAGCAACATTCGAGTCACGGATGGGAGCACTTAAGTCTCAAAAGAGAGGCGAGGCTTTCTCATGCAAAGTTATAGCCTTACCGAACACTAATGGACAAGAGGTAGAACTTATCTGCTTGGCTTGCCGGGGATCGCTGTGCCGAGCAATTTTCTCAAATCTTTGTTGAAGCCAAGTCCACGGCAGGAACATGCAACTTCATGCAGATGAGAATGAATGTGGGATGCGATCCTATCTATATGCAAATGCAAATGCTCATGAAATGTTTATGCAGTGATCTTGGAATGCTCATGCATGCATGCAATCTTGGTCAGGCCCCCCCACGTCGCTTCTTTATTTTCTCTTGCACGGGGTGATCGCCCCGGCTTTGTACAAGGGGTTACATGCAGCTGAGGCAAGGCCTGTACAAAAGGGTGGCTGCCGGGCAGGGCCCGACAGCCGCGCCTTACGGGTAGAACTTGCGGAGATGCTCAATATTCCATGAGTTTTGCAATTGAGTGCCATCTCCGGTCTCCAGACGGACTGCGCCAGGTCTGGTGACTCGTACTACCCGGTAAGGGCCACTACAAAAAAATACATGATGTCTACTACGCAACCTTCTTCTTGTAGACATTGTTGGGCCTCCAAGTGCAGAGGTTTGTAGGACAATAGCAAATTTCCCTCAAGTGGATGACCTAAGGTTTATCAATCTGTGGGAGGTGTAGGATGAAGATGGTCTCTCTCAAGCAACCGTGCAACCAAATAACAAAGAGTCTCTTGTGTCCCCAACACACCCAATACAATGGTAAATTGTAAAGGTGCACTACTTCGGCGAAGAGATGATGTTACAAGTGCGATATGGATGGTAGATATAGGTTTTTGTGATATGAATTTATAAAAACAGCAAGGTACCAAGTGATAAAAGTGAGCGTAAACGGTATTGCAATGCTAGGAAACTAGGCCTAGGGTTCATACTTTCACTAGTGCAAGTTCTCTCAATAATAATAACATAATTTGATCATATAACTATCCCTCAACATGCAACAAAGAGTCACTCCAAAGTCACTAATATCGGAGAACAAATGAAGAGATTATTGTAGGGTACGAAACCACCTCAAAGTTATTATTTTGGATTGATCTATCATAGAGTTCGTACTAGAATAACACCTTAAGACACAAATCAACCAAAACCCTAATGTCACCCAGATACTCCAATGTCACCTCAAGTATCCATGGGTATGATTATACGATATGCATCAAACAATCTCAGATTCATCTATTCAACCAACACATAGAACTTCAAAGAGTGCCCCAAAGTTTCTACCGAAGAGTCAAGACGAAAACGTGTGCCAACCCCTATGCATTAGTTCACAAATGGAACCCGGAAGTTGATCACCAAAACATACATCAAGTGGATCACGTGAATATCCCATTGTCACTACAGATAAGCACATGCAAGACATACATCAAGTGTTCTCAAATCCTTAAAGACTCAGTCCAATAAGATAACTTCAAAGGGAAAACTCAATCCATCACAAGAGAGTAGAGGGGGAGAAACATCATAAGATCCAAATATAATAGCAAAGCTCGCGGTAGATCAATCGTACCATCTCAAGAACACGAGAGAGATAGATAGAGATCAAACACATAGCTACTGGTACATACCCTCAGCCCCGAGGGTGAACTACTCCCTCCTCGTCATGGAGAGCGCCGGGATGATGGAGATGGCCACCGGTGAGGGGTCCCCCCTCCGGCAGGGTGCCGGAACTCGTCTAGATTGATTTTCGGTGGACTCAGAGGCTTGTGGCGGCGGAACTCCCAATCTATTCTGTTCCTCGATGTTTTTAGGGTATATGGACATATATAGGCGAAAGAAGTCAGTCAGGGGAGCCACGAGGGGTCCACGAGGGTGGGGGGCGCCCCAGGGGGGCAGGCGCGCCTCCCTGCCTCGTGGCCACCTCGAAGCTTCCCTGACGTCTACTCCAAGTCTCCTGGATTGCTTCCATTCCAAAAATAACTCTCTCGAAGGTTTCTGCCTCCGTGAGCCCCGGTAGGCCCTGCCAGGGCCCCTTGGTTGTCTGCTTATGGAGGTGGCCTCGCCCCTTGCCGGGCTCGACCGCCCTGCAAGGGATGCTTTTCTCTTGACGATATCCTGCTTCCTTGGCTCGTTCTTAGTTCCTCTGATCTGCATGTTGGTCCTTTGAATCTCCGGGATTCTTGTACTCTGACTTGGGCTGGTTCTTCAATCTTGCTCTCGTGCCTGTGCACAGTCTGGGCAACAGACCCAGGGTTTGTTGCACCGACAGAAGCCCCCTGGCCTACCCCGAACGCGCTGCCGAGCATCGTCGGGGTAGGGCCTAATAAGTGCACAAGCGAGGGTTGCTGAGGAGACTGGTCTCTTGAGGTTTTCTTTGCTTCTTCATTAGCCTAGATTCCGGGCAGATTTTCGGTTACCCCGCGCGTCGTGTAAATCCAATAGTGGTGGCGCCACTCCAGTAATGGCCCATGAATGACTTTAACACATGGGGTAGAAACGGCCAATTCTCTCTTCCCACCACGCTCTTATCCTTGGCCACTTATGCTGCATGCATCGCGCAGGGTAGGTAACGGAGGAGGGCGGTGGCCACCCGTCGATGGAACAACCCCCCTCCTCGCCCTGCCTATAAAAGGGAGGGGCAGATGAGGGCGGAGTCATTCATCTACGCATTCCTCCTCTTCTTATCTTCTTCTTCCACTGATTATGCTGAGGAAGAGGGCTTGGGGCCAACCCCCGGGCTCCACCTTCAAGCCTTCCCTGGGTCTGAAAGGGAGACTTGGGCGGTGCGGCGACAACGCCTGGGGTGGCAATCCCGACGTGCTTGCCGCCGGGCTGCCCATGGCCTCGACCTCAGTGGGAGGGGATGCGAACAACACCATGCCGCGGCTCAAGGAGGGCATGGCGCGTGGTAGTCGATTGCTCCCCATTCTTCTTCCCCTTGCGACGTTGGGGAGGAGCTATGGAAGAGATTCGTCGCTAATAGGGGCGAATCTGGCTCCCCCTCGGTGTCGCCCTTCTGTTGTGCAGGAGGGCTCCTTGCTTTCTCATAAGTCTCCGAGATGTGCAGTGGCTTCTAACTTCAGGGCTCCTGGGGATGACCATGCTCTCTGTGGGAGGGCCCAGAGAACATGGCATCCGGTGTGATGGCTGCGCCGAGGTCTTCGGGTGGTAGTGATGCGGACGGTAGCAGCAACCCACGGCGCATAAAGAACGGGGACGACCATTCCTATGAGTCGTGTTTGCCGGTGACTCCGTGCCTCCCATATGGTCCTCCGACAGCGTCACCATCCACGCCTGCCCTCTGGTTTCTTCCTCCTTGCTGGGGAGCGGCGACGTCCTGATCCCGGGGAGGCGTCGAACCCCATCTGTTCCCGCCTCCAGCCTCTTCGACATCTTCCTATAGGAGATGGATAGGGGCAAAGGCATTACGGGGCACTTGTCTTTTTTAATCTTAAATCTGTAGGCGATTGCCAAATTTTAATTCAAATAATGTAATCTCTCGAGTCCATGTTTGTGTCCTGTAATGCTTGCACTTGTATTAGCATATTCATGAAAAAGATGAGCCTTGCCTGGAACCCGTGCATGTGTATGTCCATGCAGAGGTGAGATACCTCCTTAATATAAATAAACGAGTTTTTCACGGCAGGCTATTCTGCCGGTACCCTTCTTGTCAGCCGGAGCACGTCTGCCAAGGAACAGATAAATGGACCAGCCCCCTGCCAACTCCTTTTTACCAAAGGCCACTGCAACCATCCTGACCGAAGCAATGTTCGAGTCATGGATAGGAGCACCTAAGTCTCAAAAGAGAGGCGAGGCTTTCTCATGCAAAGTTATAGCCTTACACAACACTAATGGACAAGAGGTAGAACTTATCTGCTTGGCTTGCCGCGGATCGCTGTGCCGAGCAATCTTCTCAAATCTTTGTCGAAGCCAAGTCCACACCAGGAACATGCCACTTCATGCAGATGAGAATGAATGTGGGATGCGATCCTATCTATATGCATATGCAAATGCTCATGTAATGTTTATGCAGTGATCTTGGAATGATCATGCATGCATGCAATCTTGGTAGCCCCCCCCCACATCGCTTCTTTATTTTCTCTTGCATGGGGTGATCGCCCCGGCTTTGTACAAGGGGTTACATGCAACTGAGGCAAGGCCTGTACAAAAGGGTGGTTGTCGGGCCGGGCCCGACAGCCGCGCCTTACGGGTAGAACTTGCGGAGATGCTCAATATTCCATGAGTTTTGCAACTGAGTGCTATCTCCGGTCTCTAGATGGACTGCGCTAGGTCTGGTGACTTTTACTACCTGGTAAGGGCCACTACAAAAAATACATGATGTCTACTACGCAACCTTCTTCTTGTAGACGTTGTTGGGCCTCCAAGTGCAGAGGTTTGTAGGACAGTAGCAAATTTCTCTCAAGTGGATGACCTAAGGTTTATCAATCCGTGGGAGGTGTAGGATGAAGATGGTCTCTCTCAAGCAACCCTGCAACCAAATGACAAAGAGTTTCTTGTGTCCCCAACACACCCAATACAATGGTAAATTGTATAGGTGCACTAGTTCGATGAAGAGATGGTGATACAAGTGCGATATGGATGGTAGATATATGTTTTTGTGATCTGAATTTATAAAAACAGCAAGGTAACGAGTGATAAAAGTGAGCGTAAACGGAATTGCAATGCTAGAAAACAAGGCCTAGGGTTCATCCTTTCACTAGTGCAAGTTCTCTCAACAATAATAGCATAATTGGATCATATAACTATCCCTCAAACATGCAACAAAGAGTCACTCCAAAGTCACTAATAGCAGAGAACAAACGAAGAGATTATTGTAGGGTATGAAACCACCTCAAAGTTATTCTTTCGGATCAATCTATCATAGAGTTCGTACTAGAATAACACCTTAAGACACAAATCAACCCAAACCCTAATGTCACCTCAAGTATCCGTGGGTATGATTATACGATATGCATCAAACAATCTCAGATTCATCTATTCAACCAATACATAGAACTTCAAAGAGTGCCCCAAAGTTTCTACCGAAGAGTCAAGACGAAAAGGTGTGCCAACCCCTATGCATAAGTTCAGAAATGGAACCCGCAAGTTGATCACCAAAACATACATCAAGTGGATCATGTGAATATCCCATTATCACCACAGATAAGCACATGCAAGACATACATCAAGTGTTCTCAAATCCTTAAAGACTCAATCCAATAAGATAACTTCAAAGGGAAAACACAATCCATCACAAGAGAGTAGAGGGCGAGAAACATCATAAGATCCAACTATAATAGCAAAGCTCGCGGTACATCAAGATCGTACCATCTCAAGAACACGAGAGAGAGAGAGAGATCAAACACATAGCTACTGGTACATACCCTCAGCCCCGAGGGTGAACTACTCGCGCCTCATCATGGAGAGCGCCGGGATGATGTAGATGGCCACCGGTGAGGGGTCCCTCCTCCGGTAGGGTGCCGGAACGGGTCTAGATTGGTTTTCGGTGGACTCAGAGGCTTGTGGCGGCGGAACTCCCAATCTAGTCTGCTCCTCAATGTTTTTAGGGTATATGGACATATATAGGCAAAAGAAGTCGGTCAGGGGAGGCACGATGGGCCCACTAGGGTGGGGGCGCCCCCAGGGGGCAGGCGCGCCTCCCTGCCTCGTGGCCACCTCGAAGCTTTCCTGACGTCTACTCCAAGTCTCCTGGATTGCTTCCATTCCAAAAATAACTCTCCCGAAGGTTTCATTCCGTTTGGACTCCGTTTGATATTCATTTTCTTTGAAACACTGAAATAGGCAAGAAAACAACAATTTGGTCTGGGTCTCTGGTTAATAGGTTAGTCCCAAAAATAATATAAAAGTGTTTAGTAAAGCCCATAAACATCCAAAACAGATAATATAATAGCATGAATACTTCATAAATTATAGATACGTTGGAGACGTATCAGCATCCCTAAGCTTAATTCCTGCTCGTCCTCGAGTAGATATATGATAAAAGAAATAATTTATGAAGTGTGAATGCTAGCAGGTGCAGAAGTTTGATCAATAATAATTTCAATCACCTTTTCTAGCATCATTATGTATCATAACAGTAGCTCATATAATAAAGCTTCTCATGTTCAAGTAACATGCTATTCACATGTTAAAGTATAGATCATAAACTTTCTTGAAAACTAACAAACTGTGTTATTAGTCATCAAACAATTACAATTCATCTTTTTTTCAGGAAGGGTCTATGTCAGAGCTTTGATTCAGCAAACTTCACATACTCAACTATCATTTAGTCTTTCACAATTGCTAACACTCACGTGATATTTATGGGTTCAAAGTTTTAATCAAACACAGAGAAAGATAGGGGCTTATAGATTCGCCTCCCAACCTTTTACCTCAAGGGTAATGTCAACAATAATAGTTCATGAGGCCTTACATCCAATTGGATATATATATATATATATATATATATATATATATATATATATATATATATATATATATATATATATATATATATATATATATATATATATATATATCAGAATATTTCCAACACAATGTGCTTGCCAAAGGATAAAATGTAAAAAGGAAAGGTGAAGATCACCATGAATCTTGCATAAGGTATAAGACAAGAATAAAAGATAGGCCCTTCGCAGAGGGAAGCAGAGGTTGTCATGCACTTTTATAGTTGGATGCACCAAATCTTAATGCAAAAGAACGTCACTTTATATTGCCACTTGTGATAGGGACCTTTATTATGCAGTCCGTTGCTTTTATTGCTTCCACATCACAAGATCGTATAAAGCTTATTTTCTCCACACTAATAGATCATACATACTTAGAGAGCAATTTTTATTGCATGCACCGATGACAACTTACTTGAAGGATCTTACTCAATCCATAGGTAGGTATGGTGGACTCTCATGGCAAAACTAGTTTAAGGGGTATTCGAAAGCACAAGTAGTATCTCTACTTGGTGCAAAGAATTTGGCTAGCATGAGGGGGAAAGGCAAGCTCAGCATGTTGAATGATCCATGACAATATACTTTTTTTCAAATATAAGAAAACGTAACCCATTACGTTGTCTTCCTTGTCCAACATCGACCTTTTAACATGTCATATTTTAATGAGTGCTCACAATTACAAAAGATGTCCAAGATAGTATATTTATATGTGAAATCTCTCTTCCCTCAATATTCTTTCATGAATTGTTCAAGTGACCAATACAATGTTTGCTAACCTTCAATAAATTTACCACCTCTACTGCTTATATGTGAAGTCATTACTCCCCATGGGATAAGCATATGAAACATATATAAATTCAGATTTACGATATTCAAATCATTCAACTATTTACTCATAGGATATAAGTGAAGCACAAGAGTAAATGACAAACTACTCCAAAAAGATATAAGTGAAGATCAATGAGTAGTTAAATAATTATTTAGCTATGTGAAGACTCTCCCATTTAATAATTTCAGATCTTGATATTTTATTAAAACAGCAAGCAAAAAAAAATAAAATTACACTCTAAGAATAGCAAACATCATGTGAAGAAGCAAAAACTTAGGATCAACCGATACTAACCGATAGTTGTCGAAGAAGAAAGTTGGGATGCCAACCGGGGCATCCCCAAGCTTAGATGCTTGAGACTTCTTTAAATATTATATTGGGATGCCTTGGGCATCCCCAAGCTTGAGCTTTTATGTCTCCTTAATTCCTCTCATATCACGGTCTTCCTAAATCTCAAAAGCTTCGTCCACACAAAACTCAACAAGGACTCGTGAGATAAGTTAGTATAAACCAATACAAAAACCTTATCATCCTATACTGTAGCAAATCACTAAAATTATTATTCAACATTGAATACTAAATGCCTCCGCATATTTAATAGTCCTATCCTCAAATAGAATCATTAAACAAGCAAACATATGCAAACAATGCAAACATAACAGCAATCTGCCTAAACAGGACAGTCTGTAAAGAATGCAGCAAGATCCATACTTCCCTAGCTCCAAAAATTATGAAAGAAAATTCCTACTGTAGTAAATTTATCATATCTTATTATGAAAAAAAATTCAACATTTTATCACATTCTGACTTTTCTAGGGAATTTTGGCAACAACGGTAAACTTTCTGTTTTCAAACAGCAACATGTAGACTTGAAAAATAAGCATAGCAAAGGCTATCAATGCCACTTTTATTGAAATAAAATATGAAAAACATTGTTCTAAATAACAGAAATAAAATCCTAACAAAATAAATTGACGCTCCAAGCAAAACACATATCATGTGGTGAATAAAAATATAGCTCCATGTACAGTTACCGATGAACGAAGACAAAAGAGGGGATGCCATCCGGGGCATCCCCAAGCTTAGGGTTTTGGTTGTCCTTGAATCTTACCTTGGGGTGCCTTGGGCATACCCAAGCTTAGGCTCTTTCCACTCCTTCCATCGAATCTTTACCCAAAACTTGAAAACTTCACAACACAAAACTCAACAGAAAACTCGTAAGCTCCGTTAGTATAAGAAAATAAAACCACCACTTAGGTACTGTTGTGAACTCATTCTAAATTCATATTGGTGTAATACGTACTGTATTCCAACTTCTCTATGGTTCATACCCTCCGATACTACTCATAGATTCATCAAAATAAGCAAACAACACATAGAAAACAGAAACTGTCAAAAACAGAATAGTCTGTAGTAATCTGTATCAAACATATTCTTCTGTAACTCAGAAAAATCTACGAAAATAGGACGACCTATATAATTTGATTATCGATCTACTTCAATTGGAATCAGTATTCTATCACTTTCTGGTGATTTTTAACAATTGTTCTCGTGCGTAGAAAGTTTCTGACGTTTTCAGCAAGATCAAATAATTATCACCCAAGAAGATCCTATAGGTTTAACTTGGCACAAACACTAATTAAAACATGAAACCACATCTAACCAGAGGCTAGATGAAATATTTATTACTAAGCAGGAGCAAAAGCAAAGAACAAAAATAAAATTGGGTTGCCTCCCAACAAGCGCTATCGTTTAACGCCCCTAGTTAGGCATGATGATTTCAATGATGCTCACATAAAAGATAAGAATTGATAAAGAGAGCATCATGAAGAATATGACTAGCACATTTAAGTCTAACCCACTTCCTATGCATAGCGATTTTGTGAGTAAACAACTTATGGGAACAATAATCAACTAGCATAGGAAGGCCAAACAAGCATAACTTCAAAACTTTTACCACATAGAGAGGGAACTTGATATTGTTGCAATTTATACAAGCATAAATTCCTCCCTCATAATAATTTTCAGTAGCATCATGAATTAATTCAACCATATAACCAGCGCATAAAGCATTCTTTTCATGATCTACTTGCATAGAAATTTTATTACTCTCCACATAAGCAAATTTGTTCTCATGAATAGTAGTGGGAGCAAACTCAACAAAATAACTATCATGTGAAGCATAATCCAATTGAAAATTAAAATCATGATGACAAGTTTCATGGTTATTGTCGGTGTCAAAACCGGCGGATCTCGGCTAGGGGGTCCCGAACTGTGTGTCTAGGCGGATGGTAACAGGAGACAAGGGACGCAATGTTTTTACCCAGGTTCGGGCCCTCTCGATGGAGGTAAAACCCTACTCCTTCTTGATTAATATTGATGATATGGGTAGTACAAGAGTAGATCTACCACGAGATCAACGAGGCTAAACCCTAGAAGCTAGCCTATGGTATGATTGTTGTTCGTCCTACGGACTAAAACCCTCTGGTTTATATAGGCACCGGAGAGGGCTAGGGTTACACAGAGTCGGTTACAATGGTAGGAGATCTACATATCCGTATCGCCAAGCTTGCCTTCCACGCCAAGGAAAGTCCCATCCGGACACGGGACGAAGTCTTCAATCTTGTATCTTCATAGTCCAGGAGTCCGGCCGAAGGTATAGTCCGGCTATCCGGACACCCCCTAATCCAGGACTCCCTCAGTAGCCCCTGAACCAGGCTTCAATGACGACGAGTCCGGCGCGCAAATTGTCTTCGGCATTGCAAGGCGGGTTCCTCCACCGAATACTTCATAGAAGATTTTGAACACAAGGATAGTGTCCGGCTCTGCAAAACAAGTTTCCACATATTGCCATAGAGAGAATAATATTTACACAAATCTAATCTGCTGACGTATTCCGCAGTGTGACATCACACCACGACCAAGCCTTTATTCGAATCGTTTTTACTATCCCACCTCAGCGTGCTCTGCGAGGCGGTTTCCTTGGCACGTCCTATCGAAGCAGAGATCATATCCCCTTTATTTACGGGATTCTCATCAATACGGACGTGGGTAACCCAGTCGTGCCCGTTGGTATGTTTTCTCGATCAATGGCGAGTCCCAAATGGTTACGGGGAGGGCCCTTGGTATTCAACCTCTTATAAAGAGACCAAGGCCTTACTCCTTTCTTTCAATATCAAACGAGTTCGCCCTTCGCCTCGAGTTCCAACACCCAAGACTCCAGATTTCGGGCGCTTTGGGCCTTCGACAATGTCCGGTTCCGACCTTCGAGGCCGATGGATGCCTTCCTCCATAACGGAGGAGGACGTGCTAAAGCTGAGAGAAGCCAGGTTCTTGACCGATGAAATCCCGCATAGGCTGCCTGCTCAAGGGCAGGTCATTCCCACTCCCAAGCCTGGTGAGAGCATGGTGTTCATGTCTCACTTCCTCCGGGGACTAGGCTTCCCGACGGATCCCTTCGTGAGGGGGCTCATGTTTTATTATGGGCTGGAATTTCACGACTTAGCTCCGGAGTCCATCCTCCATATTTCCTCATTTATCGTCGTGTGTGAAGCCTTCCTCCGTATTACTCCTCACTTCGGACTATGGCTCAAGACCTTCAAAGTAGAGCCGAAGATGATTGAGGGATGACACGCTGAGTGCGGAGGCGCTGTTATAAGCAAGAATGTTGATGCTCCATGGCCCGAGGGATCTTTTCAAGAGGAGTCCAGCTCATAGCAACGAGAGTGGTTTTATATCACCGCTCATAGGTGCACCAAGTGGGTGGCGCCACCTACCTTTCGCTCGGGTCCCCCACCACAACTAGCGTCATGGGTCAATAAAGGACTGGACTGGGGGCCGTCTAAGGACGTGCCCTTGTTGCAGGGCCGCATTCGAGATCTCCTAGAAAGAGACATCAGTCTGGTCGTGGTGACACAGGTTATGCTGATTCGCCGAGTTCTGCCCTGCAAACGTCGCCCCCTCCGCCTGTGGGAGTTCAATCCAAAGGGACCACGAGCTCTCCAACATTTTATGGGCGCGACGCCCGCGGAGATGTACAAATTGTTCTTCGGATCACAAGCAATGTGTCTGGACTTGACCGAGGACGCAGTTCAGAGCTTCAATTGCCCGGATACTCAAGTAAGTAGCCTTGTGCCCGAACTCGCTATCCGTATATTTATCATAAAATTGCCCTTAAAGGAGCTGTCCTTTAAACGGAAGTGGATAGCGAAAGCAAATCTAATCAGGTGTCCGGCCGCCCTCCCCGAGACTACGTCGGATCCCGTGTTAGTTAGAATGTTGGAGGTTGTGCCTTTGGAGGAAAGCGAGGGAGGGGACAAGGAAGCTACGGCCTCCTCGAAGGAGGCCGTTAGGAAGGGAGGAATCGAAAATTCCTCTCCTCAGGGGAAGAAGAGGACCGCTTCTGAAGACCCGGAGACCATGGCCTCAAAGCGGGGGAAGAAATCTTCGTCAGAGGGTCCTGCGCCGGGGGATACTTCGGTCGAATTATGCCCTCAAGGGGATCAGCCCTCCACAGAGCCGTAAGTAGAGAGGAGTTTTTCTTTTTAAGATATGAGAGGAATCCTTGCTTTATATCTGAGAAAAGTAACCGAAAATTTACCTTGTAGGTCGGACCTCAGCCCTTCTCAGCAGAGCTCCTCTTCGGGGGATCTTCTTCCGGACATGATGGAGAGCGGAACGCCTCCCCCTGCCGTACCGCCTTGTGAGGCGGGCGACCCTGAGGTATCATCGCGGGAGGGTTTCTCCGAATCCGGCAGGGCCTAGTCATATGGCCCCCCAAAGCCCTCCGCGCCCGGCCTTCTAAAAGGGCCATCGGACGAGTCCGGCATCGTCCGGTGCACGGTCGGAGGAGCCGAAGGATCTGCTAGGGCGAGTATCTATCTCAGAGGAGCGCCGTGCATTGATGGGTATGGTGATTGAGAGGATTTCATTCGCGGAGAGACGATTGCACGAGGCCGTCAGGAGTTTACTGACAGGTTTTGAGGTACGCGAAATAATGTACCCTTTTTTGACAGTTGCGCGTAAATAAGATGCGCCCTGTGTAGATAGTAGCCCCTGAGACTCTGTGTGTTGTCAAAAGTGACAGCGCGCAGAGGATCATAATCCCAGGTATAATGTGCCGCCTTCATACGTAGGTGGCGAAGTGTCCGGTGGCCAGCCGGACTGATGAATTTGCCGAGCTAAAGCGGCAACTTGACGTGGCAGATGCCGACATCGTGCTTGTCAACAAGTAGCTTGACGAGGCACACGGTATGTTATTTCTCCGGCGGCACCTGGTAAGAGGAGCTTCATACCAGTATCTTACAACGTGTGCGCTTGATGCAGATGGTGCCGCTGCCATGGAGAATCTTCGGGCAGAACTTGCCCGAGCCAAGGAGCAAGCCAGGAGAAGTGATGCGACTGCCGGAAAGGCAATTAAAGAGCTGAAAGCCGAACGGGCTGCTCACTACCGAAGCAAGAATGAAATGGCCAAGATGGCCGTGAAGCTGAAGAATGCTGCTGACCGTTGCAAGCTTCTTGAAAAAGAAGATCGGGCAGAACAGATGGACCTGGAAAAGGCTGTTGCAGATGCCAAGGATGCTTGCTCTGCGATGAGGGCTGTGAAGGAGGAGCTACATCAGGCCGGAGATATCGCGGCTGGAAAGCCCTTTATGCTGCGGAGGAAGTTCTGTGATCCTAAACATGCTCTGTTAGACCGGATGTGGAGTACGGCGGACACCTATCTGGATTTGGCAGCGAGTGCCGCAGATGCGGCCGAACACTTCTGAGATCAAGAAGATCGCGAAGTGGAAAAGCTCTTCTGGTCACAGTTCCACAATCCAGAGCGTCCGCTGTCATTAGCCGATCGTTTGGCCGAATGGGCCGAGCAAAATAGGTTGTCCGGACTCGCCATGAAGTATGTCATGAGTCATTTGTGGCCGGAAAGGCCAGAGCCGAAGAGTTATTTTAACTTGGTGCAGCAATTCCTTGGTGCGGTGCCGCATATCGATGCGGTGAAGAGGTCAGCGTGCATAGAGGGTGCGCGGATGGCTCTTGCCCGTGTCAAGACTTATTGGGCGGAGATGGAGGCCACCGCTGTTGCATCCCAAGACTCAGACGAAAGCCGAGTACCTGCCGAGCACTATTTTCAGGAAGTTCTGCAAGGCGCTCGTTTGATAGAGACGCAGTGCTCGAAGGATACTATGTTTGAATAGCATATATTATTGTAAAATGATGTTTTAATAAATTGTGGAAGCTTTTTATACTTGTGCCTGCAAGTATTATAATACCTCCTGTGTGGCCATTTAAGATATGTGTATATATAATCTGAAAGATAGCAGTCGTCGGCTTCAGCCCCCACGCAAATAATGCGGGGGTGTTCGTAGAAGGTGCATTTTCACACTTGATCCAACGTCTTGGTCCTACAAAGGAGGTGATAGCGCAGCGAACTAGGCAATCGGACTATGATGGTTTATCACTTTCACTTAGCCATAGGAGTTTGACAGTGAGGCTACTTATATAGCCCCTAGTGGCGCCTGCGCTCGCCCGAACTCGGGGCGCTTATGTGCCTGGCCGGGAAACGGCCCTTCGTTAATGCAGAGGAATCCTAAAGATTCCGGTAAGTCATCGAGTGGTTGACCAGTCTCACGCTATATCATGACAGTCAGTTTTTGGCTTTCTCTACTAAGGTGCTCGCCTGGCCGAACTGGGGCACAATCGCAGTAGTTCTCCTGGTGCCACCTTAGCCGATAGAGCGGAACGTAAGGCAGCAAAACACAGGAGCCGGGCAAACCCAACATTTGACCAAAGACATGATTCGGAGCTGATGCATATAAGGCCAAACTCGCGACGCCGAACACTCCCTAAGGTATTCGGTCTTTGTGAGGGCGGGCGGAGCAACGCCCTTGGTAATAAGCCCCTAGTGTCCAGGTACGCGCAAAATTCTGACGTGGCCACATGCCAAAACGCCAGCCTCCTCCTCGGTTATACCAGAAAAAACCAGGGGATGTGTATCAACAAGAGACAGTAAAAAAGGTCTACGCAGGGTCTTAATCTGAAAAGAATCCTTGGCACGGGTCCCTGCTGCATGTCTGCGCCTGTGTCTCCGTTGTGCCGTATCCTGGACGGGCGTAGCACGGTGTTCATCTGTAAAAGAGAGGAACCTAGTTGAAAAAGATCATGCAAAAACGTATGTTATACTAAATAAGCAAAGTATGATTCAAAAATCGGTAAAATCGAGCTTTATTATCTCGTATTTTGTATGCGCGGAGCCCCTAGTACAGGGGTATACGGCTATTACGCCTTTATCCATTGTATTTTTATGCCGGACTCGTCTAACCGTGTCCGTGGTCTTAACGACCCGTTTAGGCGCTATGACTAGTGAAGCCGCTTTAGTGTGGGTGTCGGTGTCAAAACCGGCGGATCTCGGGTAGGGAGTCCCGAACTGTGCGACTAGGCGGATGGTAACAGGAGACAAGGGACACGATGTTTTACCCAGGTTCGGGCCCTCTCGATGGAGGTAAAACCTTACGTCCTGGTTGATTAATATTGATGATATGGGTAGTACAAGAGTAGATCTAACACGAGATCAAGGAGGCTAAACCCTAGAAGCTAGCCTATGGTATGATTGTTATATGTTGTCCTACGGACTAAAACCCTCCGGTTTATATAGACACCGGAGAGGGTTAAGGTTACACAGAGTCGGTTACAATGGTAGGAGATCTACATGTCCGTATCGCCAAGCTTGCCTTCCATGCCAAGGAAAGTCCCTTTCGGACATGGGACAAAGTCTTCAATCTTGTATCTTCATAGTCCAGGAGTCCGGCTGAAGGTATAGTCCGGCCATCCGGACATCCCCTAATCAAGGACTCCCTCAGTAGCCCCTGAACTAGGCTTCAATGACGACGAGTCCGGCGCGCAGATTGTCTTCGGCATTGCAAGGCGGGTTCCTCCACCGAATACTTCATAGAAGATTTTGAACACAAGGATAGTGTCCGGCTCTGCAAAACAAGTTTCCACATATTGCCATAGAGAGAATAATATTTACACAAATCTAATCTGCTGACGTATTCCGCAACGTGACATCACACCACGACCAAGCCTTTATTCGAATCGTTTTTACTATCCCACCTCAGCGTGCTCTGCGAGGCGGTTTCCTTGGCACGTCCTATCGAAGCAGAGATCGTATCCCCTTTATTTATGGGATTCTCATCAATACGGACGTGGGTAACCCAGTCGTGCCCGTTGGTATGTTTTCTCGATCAATGGCGAGTCCCAAATGGTTAATCTGCGGAAATCCAAGTACTTCATAAAAGATTTTGAACACAAAAGACAGTGTCCGACTCTGCAAAATAAGTTTCCACATATTGCCATAGAGAGAATAATATTTACACAAATCTAATCTGCTGACGTATTCCGTAGCGTGACATCACACTACGGCCAAGCCTTTATTCGAATCGTTTTTACTCCACCACCTCAGCGCATTTTGCGAGGCGGTTTCCTTGGCACGTCTTGTCAAAGCAGAGATCGTGTCCCCTCATTTACAGGATTCTCATCAATACGGACGTGGGTAACCCAACCGCGCCATTTATCACGGCGCTTGGGAGATAAGCGAGTTTTACCAGGCTGGTGGGGATGCTTAGCCGCATCTTCCCATATAAGGGGATAAGGATCCACCTTTTTACCTATGCCTTCTTCCTCCTTTGCCTATCCATCTTCCGCGCACTCGAGCTCCAGCGCCCAAGCCCGCACTTCCCACCTCGACCTTCTCCAGCCATGTCTGGAGCGGGAGGCAAGTGGATGGTCTCCTCCGTCACGGAGGGCCACATCAAAAAACTGAGGAAAGCCGGATACTTGTCTAACGACATCGCGCACCGGCTTCCCGAAAAGGGGCAGCTCCTCCCCACCCCAAGGCCCCATGAGAGGGTAGTATTTCTTCCCCACTTCCTCCGCGGACTGGGCTTTCCTCTCCACCCATTCGTCTGGGGGCTCATGTTCTACTATGGCCTGGAATTCCACGATCTGGCCCCGAACTTCGTCCTCAACATCTCGGCGTTTATCGTCGTGTGCGAGGCTTTTCTCTGCATCCGCCCCCATTTAGGCCTATGGCTCAAGACCTTCAATGTCAAGCCAAAGGTGGTGCGCGGCAACCAGGCGGAGTGCGGAGGCGCCATGGCGGGCAAGATGGCCAACGTCCTATGGCTCGAGGGCTCCTTTGTGGAGACCCTGAAGGGGTGGCAATCAGGGTGGTTTTACATCACCGAGCCGCGCGACCCTGAGTGGGTCGCAGCCCCCGAGTTCCGGTCCGGACCCCCTACGCGGCTCACGTCCTGGAAAGAGACGGGCCTGTCGTGGGGCAACAAAGGAGAGGTAACCGGACTGCAAAAATGCATCCAAACCCTGGCGAACAAGCAACTGAAGCTTGTCAATGTAGTCCAGGTTATGCTCGTCCGCCGGATCCTCCCATGTCAACAACAGGATTTCAATCTGTGGGAGTTCGACCCGGCGCAGCACCAAACCCTGAGCAGGCACTTTGACACGACGTACGAAGACGCCTGGAAGGTGCTATTCAAAGGCGACGAGGCTCCCGCATCCGCTTACGAGGACCGCGGATTCAGCACGCAGCGTCACGCTAGTGCGGTAAGCTATTTTTACCTTTTACAGGATGTTAGTTTTCCATAGTTTGACTCTATGCGGGATCTAAACTCCCTTTCCCTTGACAGGATTGGCAGGCGAAGTCCGGACAGATCGACTGTCCGACCCCTTTGCCCGAAGACCCAGCCGATGCTCACTTAGCGAAGCTGCTGGCTTCGGCACCTTACGTGGTGCCGGAGAAGAAGGCTAAGAAGAAGGCCACAGGGACTCGAAAGAGTTCCCGGCGCCTGGAGGTGTCGGATTCATCATTCGACGAATCCGAGACGCGCTCCTCCCGTGAAAACGAGGAAGAGGAAGAAGAACCCTCTCCCCCTCCAGCGGGGGGGAGGAAATAAGAGAAAGGCCGCCCCAACAGGGGAGGCTGAGGGGTCCAGGGAGGGGAGGACCCCTCCTCCGGACTACTCCGCCGACGACGGCGAAGAGGAGTGGCTACACAGGGCCAAGCGCCCGGCGAGATCGTAAGTTATTCAGATGCCAGAGTAATTTATAGTACTCCTTTATGGCATAGCCTTTCCTTATGTCAAATATGATCATGCAGTCCGCCCAAAGCCAGGCTCGACGAGTCATCGAGCGGCTCCCTGGATTCGTCGGATGTGAATTCACTTCCGACGGCTACCTCCCCCCGCCCTACGGACGACGCCGAAGTGTTGTCCCAACAGGTTCCAAGCCAGGAGGAGGTGGTCCTGGAGGCGCCACAAGGCGACCTCCCGGACTCCAGGAGTAAAGGGGATAAGACCCCCCAGGGCTCCAAGTCTGGCTTTGAGCCGGACACCGCGCCGGAATCGTCAACGGTTCCGAACCGCGGTAGGCGAACTCCTCCCAAGAGGAGCAAGCCTACTGAGCCGGCGGCCCCATCCAACCGGAGGCGCCGGACAATCTGCTGGAGGTGCTTAACGGCGCCTCCATCAACGAGGAGAACCACACTATTATGAGTGCGGTGATCCAGAAGGTTCAGTCCGCCAAGAGCGGACTGACTGAAGCTTGTGCCAGCCTTCTAACAGGCTTCGAGGTAAGTAAAGAATATGTAAAAATATTACCGCATAGACAGTAGCCCCTGATGCTCTGTTTGGCGTTCGGAAAGAAAAGCCGAATATAGGATCTAATAAAATTCGCAGGAGTCTAACAGAAAATGAGTCAATATGCGTATGCAGGCTTCGCTGCTGGCGACCGCCGCACTGACTGCGGAGGTGGGCACACTGAAGCAGGGCCTCGAGCAGTCCGAGCAAGAGCTCGGCCTTGCCAAGTGGCAGCTCGAGGAAAGAGAAGGTAAGAGATACCTTATAGAAAAAACAAAAATATAAAAGTGCAATTGCAAAAATATGACAGGATTAACGTGGCTATTGTAGGGGCCACAACTGAGGTGGTGACCCTCAAGAAAGCGCTGGCCGAGGCCGATAAGAGAGCGGTCGCGGAGCGCGCCGAGCGGGAGAAATATGAGGCGCAAGTTGACGAGGTACGGCAAGAGCTCCAGGTTCTCATGGAAAAACATGAGAGTTTGGAGCTTGACTCAAAGACGCGAGCGTCCGAGCTCGCGGCAACTATTGAAAATGCCAAGTCTGCCAAGGCCGAATCCCGGAAGGCCCTCCAGGAGTTGGATGCGGTGAAAAAGATAGCGGCGGGTAAGGCATTCTTTATGCAAAGCAAACATGTAAAAGTTGCTTCTTGTTACTTACCCGAATCCGGAGCTCTCCAGGAGCATTCGCAGATATTCCCCGTAGCGTGTCCGATGCCGCCGCATTCTACCGAGCCGAGGAGGGCAGCTCGGCGGAGAAGGTGTTCTGGTCTCAGTATGCTGAGGCCGGACGCCCAGTGCCCCTGAGGGACCAGCTGAAGCAACTGGTCGAGCTCCACAAGGTGGCCGAACAGGCCATGAAGGGCCTTATAGTTCGGCTGTGGCCTGGAGAGGCTCTTCCTGGGAGCTACTTCAGGCTGGTGCGGCGGCTGGTGGAGGCCTGTCCAAGGCTCGAAGTCATCAAGCGCTCCGTCTGCATCGAAGGTGCCCGTAGGGCCCTTGCCCGCGCTAAGGTGCACTGGGGCAAGCTGGATGCTGAGAAGCTTGTGAAGGACGGGCCACCGCCGGGGAAAGAGCATCGCAAGCCCGAGAAGTATTATAAGGACGTTCTGAATGGTGCCCGCCTTATGGCGGATGAATGTTCCAGGGATGTAATTTTTGAGTAAACTCGCTCGTATTGTCCTGTGCGCTGAAAACTTGTTCATATGCGCTAAGCAATGCTTTTCGAATTTAAAATAGTACTTTCTGTGCGACTGTTTATCAAAATTGAGAGATGGCCAGTCGTCAGCTTCTGCCCCCATGCCACTAGTGCTGGGGTGTTCGGGATAAACCTGGGCGCTCTTTTTCCCATGTTTGGGTCCTTCGAGGGAGGCGCTCGGCACAACGAACAAGGCAATCAGACTATAATGCTTGAACACTCTCACTTAGCCATAGAATTCTATAATTTTAAATTTTGGCGAAGCCCCTAGTATTCGGAAGACCGAGTTCGGGGCGCTATCAACGCCTTTGGCCGAACAAAGCCGACTCCTCGCTCTAAGCGGCATAAGTCTTTAGGGACTCGAAAAACCTCTCGAACAGCGACCAGTCTCTCACTTCATCATGACAGTCAGTTTTAGCTTTCTCTACAGAGGTGCTCCGCCCAGCTCAACTGGGGCACAATCGCAGTAGTTCTCCTAGTGCTACCTTAGCCGATATAACAGAACGCAAGGCTCCAAAACATAGGAGCCGGGCAAACCCAATTATTGACCCAAGACATGATTCGGAGCCGATGCATATAATGCTATAAGTTCGGGGTGCCGCACTTGTTAAAGTGTTCGGACTTCTCACACCATATTGAGGGGTACTGAAGCCCCTGGCGTATTGACCGTACCAAAGTGTACGGGTGCAACATGTCATTAATGGACGTATATTTGCAAAGAGTAGAAAAATAGACAAAAGCTATGCATTGTTTATAGAAAGGCTGCGATTAAAGCAGAACGATACAAATAGTGCGATAAGCAAAAGCGGGACTATTTAACATGTCCTTTCCAGGGGCAGGCTGCGGAATAGTATGCAAAACAGTTATACTGCTCGTGATAGAGACCACCTGGGAGTTCTATAATGCGGCGTAGCTTTTCTGCTTCCCTGGTTCTTGCATCGTTTGTGCGGCAGTTGGTTTGCCGAACAGGTCTTCCGAAGTATGGAGTCCTGAAAGTAAGAGAAAATGAAGAAATCAGTAGCCCCTAGTGCGGTTTAAGCCATGTTTCGGGCGTGCCGTGATGGTACCCCTCCCCCTGTGCCCATGGTATTTCGAGAGCGTAGTTATGTACGCGAAGCACTGGTTTCGCTATTTCGCGAGGGCTAGGGTTGGGCCGCATTGCTACGCCTGCTCGGAACGTGCCAGGCGGTCTTGTTGTAGGTTACTCCGGGCGCGCTTGACAGTGTCCGGACGTTTAACGGCCGAACAGGAGAGCTGCCTTGAGAGGCTGCTTTGTACTTCCGCTGCGAGGGCCGCCGTGTGCTCCTCCGTTCGAAGGGAGCATTCGGTGTTTCCATTGATCGTGATTACTCCTCGAGGGCCTGGCATTTTGAGCTTAAGGTATGCGTAGTGCGGTACCGCATTGAACTTTGCAAATGCGGTTCGCCCGAGCACTGCGTGATAGCCACTGCGGAACGGGACTATGTCGAAGATTAACTCCTCGCTTCGGAAATTATCCGGAGATCCGAAGACCACTTCAAGTGTAACTGAGCCTGTACAGTTGGCCTCTACACCTGGTATGACGCCTTTAAAGGTCATTTTGGTGGGCTTCATCCTCGAGGGATCTATGCCCATTTTCCGCACTGTACCCTGGTAAAGCAGGTTCAGGTTGCCGCCGCCGTTCATAAGGATTCTTGTGAGATGAAATCCATCAATAATTGGGTCTAGAACCAATGCGGCGAATCCGCCGTGACGGATGCTAGTGGGGTGGTCCCTTCGATCGAAGGTGATCGGGCAGGAGGACCAGGGGTTGAACTTTGGGGCGACTGCCTCCATTGCATATACGTCCCTTAATGCACGCTTTCGCTCCCTCTTGGGGATGTGGGTTGCGTATATCATGTTCACCGTCCGCACTTGTGGGGGAAAACCCTTCTGTCCACTGTTGTTCGGCGGCCGGGGCTCCTCCTCGTCGTCGCTACGCAGCCCCTTGTCTCTATTTTCGGCATTTAACTTGCCTGCCTGCTTGAACACCCAACAATCTCTGTTGGTGTGATTGGCTGGCTTTTCAGGGGTGCCATGTATCTGGCACAAGCGGTCGAGTATTCGGTCCAAACTGGACGGGCCCTGAGTATTTCTTTTCAATGGCTTATTCCGCTGACCGGATTTCTAGCCTCTGAATCTGGCATTGACTGCCGTATCCTCATTGATGTCGCTGTTAACACGGCGCTTTTGCTTGTTCCGACGCGACCTGCCACTGTTGTCCTTGGTGTCTGAATTACCAAGGTTCTTGGTCAAGTTATTACTACGAGCTAGCCAGCTGTCTTCTCCGGCGCAAAAGCGGGTCGTGAGCGTCGTGAGTGCTGCCATGGATTTCGGCTTTTCCTGTCCAAGGTGCCAGGCAAGCCACTCGTCGCGGATGTTGTGCTTGAAGGCTGCTAGGGCCTCTGCGTGCGGACAATCGACTATTTGGTTTTTCTTTATTAGGAACCGTGTCCAGAATTGCCTGGCCGATTCCTCTGGCTGCTGAATTATGTGGCTTAGGTCATCGGCGTCTGGTGGTCGCACATAAGTGCCCTAGAAGTTGTCAAGGAATACGGCTTCCAGGTCCTCCCAAAAACCGATTGATTCTGCTGGCAAGCTATTAAGCCAATGCCGAGCTGGTCCTTTAAGTTTGAGTGGGAGGTATTTGATGGCATGTAGATCATCGCCGCGGGCCATGTTGATATGAAGGAGATAGTCCTCGATCCATACCGCGGGATCTGTTGTGCCATCGTATGATTCGATGTTCACGGGTTTGAAACCCTCAGGAATTTGATGATCCATTACTTCATCCGTGAAGCATAGTGGGTGTGCGGCGCCTCTGTATTGAGCTATATCATGACGCAGCTCAAACGAGCTTTGTCTATTGTGTTCGGCCCGGCCGGATTTATTATATCTGGGGTGACGATCACTGTCACGTGCCATGGGGCGCCCGCGCGATCAGTAGATCGATCTTGTTTGCCTCGCCTTGTCCTCCAATATGTCTCACAGGTCTAGCGCATTTTCCCGTGACTTAGAATGTTTTGAGCGGTGCCGGGGTGCGGCTTGGGTGGAGGGCCGAGAGGCCTCTCTGTCGCGGCCACGAGGTGGCCGATCGGCCGTATCATGCGCTGGTGATGTAGGTTTAGGTGCTTCCTCCTCTAATCGGGGTAGCAACCTGCGCTTTGGGTAGCTCTTGGAGGGGCGTTCGAGTTCATACTCTTTGGCCGCAAGGACTTCAGTCCATCTGTCGGCTAGCAAATCTTGATCAGCTCTAAGCTGTTGCTGTTTTTTCTTGAGGCTGCTTGCCGTGGCCATAAGCCTGCGTTTGAAACGCTCTTGTTCGACGGGATCCTCTGGCATGACGAATTCGTCGTCGTCGAGGCTTGCCTTGTCTTCGGAGGGAGGCATATAATTATCATCCTCGACCTCTCTGTCTGCCGCTCTCTCATGAGGGTTGGCTTCTCCGTCCTCCTGTGTCGAATCTTGCTGGAGGGGGTGTTCTTCGGCGCTATCCGGAGTTTTATTATCTCCTGTGCAGGAATCACCGTTTTTGCTTTGGCGGGATTTAGAGCGGCGCCGCTGACGCCGGTGCTTAGGCTGTTTCTTGGAGGGGTCATCCCCCGCTGTTCCATCGCCATCTCCTTCTTTTGGGGGTATCCACCATGTATATGTCATACGACGAGGTGGCTTTCCAGCGCCCTATAGGTGCTGGTTCTTGATCGTCTTCTGCATCGGCGTCCATACCGTCGATGTCTTCGGAGTCGAAGTCGAGCATGTCGGTTAGATCATCGACAGTGGCTACAAAGTGGGTGGTGGGTGGGCTTTGAATTCCTCATCGTCTGTATCCCAACCTTGCTGACCGTAGTCCGGCCAGGGCTCTCCTGATAATGACACAGACTTTAGTGACTTCAGATATCGCCAAAGGGCGAGTGCTGAAAGATGTCCGCGGTGGTAAACTCCATGATCAGCACCCAATCAGATTCGATCGCCAGGGGCGCGGAGGGCTCGGAGTCCGGTGAGGAGTCCGGCCCCTCGGAGTCACGGGCCTTGCGGAGCACGGGGCTGGCGTCCGGCTCGATCGCCATTGGGATCGCAGCCCCCAAGGCGGCGTCCAACCACTCATCCTTGATCGGCGCAGTTGGTTCCGAATTGAGGGTCGGAACCGATGCTTGTGCGGCCTCCAGGGCACTGTTCGGCGGCAGAGCTAGATCATGCCCATCGTGACAGTGCGGCGCGCTCGGCTGTGGCTCGAATCCGTCGAAGATCAAGTCCCCACGGATGTCAGCCATGTAGTTTAAACTTCCAAACCTGACCTGATGGCCAGGGGCGTAGCTTTTGATCTGCTCAGATGGCCAAGCGAATTGGCCCGCAGTGCGAAGCCGCCGAAGACGAAGATCTGTCCGGGGAGAAAAGTCTCACCCTGGACTGCATCGTTATTGATGATCGGAGGAGCCATCGGGCCTAAAAGCGACGACACAGAGGAACTCTCAATGAAAGCACCAATATCGGTGTCAAAACCGGCGGATCTCGGGTAGGGGGTCCCGAACTGTGCGTCTAGGCGGATGGTAACAGGAGACAAGGGAAACGATGTTTTACCCAGGTTCAGGCCCTCTCGATGGAGGTAAAACCCTATGTCCTGCTTGATTAATATTGATGATATGGGTAGTACAATAGTAGATCTACCACGAGATCAAGGAGGCTAAACCCTAGAAGCTAGCCTATGGTATGATTGTTATATGTTGTCCTACGGACTAAAACCCTCCGGTTTATATAGACACCGGAGAAGGTTAGGGTTACACAGAGTCGGTTATAATGGTAGGAGATCTACATATCCGTATCGCCAAGCTTGCCTTCCACGCCAAGGAAAGTCCCTTACGGACACGGGACGAAGTCTTCAATCTTGTATCTTCATAGTCCAGGAGTCCGGCTGAAGGTATAGTCCGGCCATCCAGACACCCCCTAATCCAGGACTCCCTCAGTGGGGCTGTCAAAGCAGCCACATAGTCTTCCGCGCGGGAGGAACACTCAATGTTTCCCTTTAATGAGATGATGCCTCGTGGACCGGGCATCTTAAGTGTAAGAGATGCGTAATGCGGTATTGCGTTAAAGTGGGCGAAAGCTCCGCGTCCCAGCAGTGCTTGATAGCTACTTGAAAATGGAGCGATGTGGAAAGTTAGCTTTTCGCAACGGAAGTTATCGGGGGAGCCGAACATAACTTCTAGCGGAGAGAGCCCATGCAATGGGCATCCGGGCCTGGCGTTACCCCTTGAAAGGAGGTTTTGCTATGGCGAATTTTTGTTGGGTCGATCCCCATGTTGCGGATTGCGTCCTGGTATAACAGGTTTAGACCACTGCCGCCGTCCACTAGGACATTTGTAAAGTGGAGTCCGTTGATTACCGGATCTAGCATCAAGACAGTCCGATCTGCGTTCCGGATACTTCGAGAGTAATCCTGATGGTCGAAAGTGATCGGTTTTAACAACCAGTGGCGAGACTCCTTTGGGATAGGTTGTATGGTGTGTATCTCTATAGGCGCCACTCTGTTTTTCCCTTTTGTCACGTGAAGTAAGTTTACTGTTTTGACTTCTTGTGGGAAATTCTTTTGTTTCCTGGTGCTCTGCTTGTGGGGTTCGTCGTCCTCACTTGGTGTGTCGAGCCCCTTGTGTTCGGCGTTGAGTTTGCCGGATTGCTTGAAGACCCAACAATCTCTGTGAGTATGGTTTGCAGGCTTCCCGGGGGTACTGTGGATTTGACATATCTTGTCCAAGATTTTGTTTAGGTTAGATAGCTCGTCCCTGTTATCCTTTAGGGGCAACTTTTTCTGATTCTGCCGAGAGCTTTTGAATCCGGCGCTGACTGTCATGCTCGGGCTGTTTCCCTTATTCCGGTGCTGATCCTTGTTGCGTCGCGGTTTCCCATTTCCATCTCTGACTTCGGATGTACTTGGGTCGCTGGTGCTGCATCTTGCCAACCAGCTGTCCTCTGTCGCGCAAAAGCGGGTCATGAGGCTTGTTAATGTGGTCATTGTTCTTGGCTTTTCTTGGCCGAGGTGTCTGGCGAGCCATTCGTCTCGAACGCTGTGTTTGAAAGCTGCTAAAGCTTCGGCGTGCGGACAGTCGACTATCTGGTTCTTTTTAGTAAGACATTTTTTCTAGAATTTTCGGGCTGACTCTCCGGGCTGTTGAGTTATATGACTTAGATCGTCTGCATCCGTAGGGCGGACATAGGTCCCTTGAAAATTAGCCCGAAAAGCATCCTCGAGCTCTTCCCAACTTCCAATGGTGTTTTCGAGAAGGCCTTTGAGCCAATGTCGGGCTAGCCCCTTGGGGTAAGTATTTTATGGCGTGGAGGTCATTTCCTCTGGCCATGTGTATGTGGAGGATATAATCCTCAATCCAGACCCCAGGGTCTGTTGTTCCTTCGTACGCCTCTATGTTTACGGGCTTGAATCCCACTGGAAATTCATGGTCCAGCACCTCATCGGTGAAACATAGGGGGTGTGCGGCACCCCTGTATTTGGGTGTGTCGTGATGTTCGGATACTTGTTGTGTTGCATTGCTTACTAGAGCTTGCTTTCTTGGCCCGTAGATAGATCTGGCTGGGCCATCTTCTTGATGCGGATCCTTGGGTGGATCGCATGCCGGCTTGTGTGCGGCGCCGCTTGCCGCTCTATGTTGGCCATGGGGTTGGCTATCCGACCGGGTGGCTTCCTTATTTTTTGATCGCGGGGGCTCTAAGGCTTCCTCATCAAATTCAGGCAGTAGCTTTCGCTTTGGGTAGCTTTTTGTGCGGTGACTGCCGCCGTATTTGTCTATGGTGTTGAGTACTTTGCTCTATCTGATTCTGAGTGCAGTTTCCACAGTTTTGAGCTTCCGCTTCTGCTTTTTCAGGCTACGCGCAGTGGCGACGAGCCTTTTGTGGAGGTTCTTCTGCTCCATGAGCTTATCCAGCGTAAGGTCGTCCGGACTGTTGTTTTCGCCGGGGACGGGTTGTTCGATTTGTTTATCCAAGTTGCCCTCTTCGGACGGTTGCTCGAAGGCATGTTCATCGTCCACCGGCTCGTCCTGCTCTGTAGCTGGGTCTGTATGGCTGCCGTCTCTGTTGAGGCGGGGCTTGGAGCGGCGCTTACGTCGCCGCTTTGATTGCTTTTCGAGTGAACGATCCCTCGTTGCGTCCCTGTGTTCCTCGTTGTCGCTTCCATTAGGTGTGTCCACCATGTATACATCATGAGATGAGGTGGTTGTCCAGTGCCCTATAGGTGCTGGTTCCTCTTCGTCTCCTACATCGTTGTCCATACCGTCGATGTCTTCGGAGTTGAAGTCGAGCACGTCGTTTAAATTATCGACAGTGGCTACGAAGTGGGTGGTGGGTGGGCATCGAATTTCTTCGTCGTCCGCATCCCAATCCTGCCGGTCATAGTCCTGCCAGGACTCTCCTCACAAAGAGAGAGAGGTGAGTGAATTAAGAATGTTGCCGAAGGGCGAGTGCTGGAAAATATCCGCGGCGATGAATTCCATGATCGGCGCCCAATCGGATTCGATTGGCGAGGGAGCGGAGGGTTCGTAGTCCGGAGAGGAGTCCGGCTTCTTGGAGTCACGGGCTTCGCGGAGGATAGGGCTGGTGTTCGGCTCGATCGCCGTAGAGATTGCAGCCCTTGAGGCGGTGTCCAACCACCCATCCTCTATTGGCGTAGTCAGCTCCGAGCTAAGGGTCAGAGCGGACACGGGTGCGGCCACCAGGGCACTGTTCGGCGCCAGAGCTAGATCATGCCCATCGTGACAGTGCGGCGCGCTCGGCTGTGGCTTGAAGCCGTCGAAGATCAAGTCTCCGTGGATGTCGTCCGTGTAGTTCAAACTTCCAAACCTGACCTGATGGCCAGGGGCGTAGCTTTCGATCTGCTCCACATGACCAAGCGAATTGGCCCGCAGTGCAAAGCCGCCGAATACGAAGGTCTGTCCGGGGAGAAAAGTCTCACCCTGGACCGCATCGCTGTTGATGATCGGAGGAGCCATCAAGCCTAAAAGTGATGACACAGAGGAACTCTCAATGAAAGCACCAATGTCGGTGTCAAAACCGCGGATCTCGGGTAGGGGGTCCCGAACTGTGCGTCTAGGAGGATGGTAACAGGAGACAAGGGACACGATGTTTTTACCTAGGTTCGGGCCCTCTCGATGGAGGTAAAACCCTACTCCTGCTTGATTAATATTGATGATATGGGTAGTACAAGAGTAGATCTACCACGAGATCAAGGAGGCTAAACCCTAGAAGCTAGCCTATGGTATGAGTGTTGTTCGTCCTACGGACTAAAACCCTCCGGTTTATATAGGCACCGGAGAGGGCTAGGGTTACACAAAGTCGGTTACAATGCTAGGAGATCTACATATCCGTATAGCCAAGCTTGCCTTGCACGCCAAGGAAAGTCCCATCCGGACACGGGACGAAGTCTTCAATCTTGTATCTTCATAGTCCAGGAGTCCGGCCGAAGGTATAGTCCGGCTATCCGGGCACCCCCTAATCCAGGACTCCCTCAGTTATCTTTATTCTTTATAGGATACGCGTCATCACAATAATCATCATAAATAGGAGGCCTGCTTTCATCATAATAAATTTGCTCATCAAAACTTGGGGGCCTAAACATATCATCTTCATCAGACATAGGATCCCCAAGCAAGTGGCTTTGCATATCATTAGCATCATAGGTATTCAAAGAATTCATACTAACAACATTGCAATCATGCTCATCATTCAAATATTTTACGCCAAGCATTCTATGTAATTCTTCTTCTAGTACTTGAGCACAATTTCCCTTCCCATCATTTTCACGAAAGCCATTAAAAAGATGAAGCATATGAGGTAACCTAAATTCCATTATTTTGTAGTTTTCTTGTATAAACTAAACAAGTGATCGCCCCGGGGTGATCGCCCCGGCTTTGTACAAGGGTTACATGCAACTGAGGTAAGGCCTGTACAAAAGGGTGGCTGCCGGGCAGGGCCCGACAGCCGCGCCTTACGGGTATAACTTGCGTAGATGCTCAATATTGCATGAGTTTTGCAACTGAGTGCCATCTCCGGTCTCTAGACGGACTGCGCCAGGTCTGGTGACTCGTACTACCTGGTAAGGGCCACTAAAAAAAATACATGATGTCTACTATGCAACCTTCTTCTTGTAGACGTTGTTGGGCCTCCAAGTGCAGAGGTTTGTAGGACAGTAGCAAATTTCCCTCAATTGGATGACCTAAGATTTATCAATCCGTGGGAGGTGTAGGATGAAGATGGTCTCTCTCAAGCAACCCTGCAACCAAATAACAAAGAGTCTCTTGTGTCCCCAACACACCCAATACAATGGTAAATTGTATAGGTGCACTAGTTCGGCGAAGAGATGGTGATACAAGTGCGATATGGATGGTAGATAGAGGTTTTTGTAATCTTAATTTATAAAAATAGCAAGGTAACAAGTGATAAAAGTGAGCGTAAACGGTATTGCAATGCTAGGAAACAAGGCCTAGGGTTCATACTTTCACTAGTGCAAGTTCTGTCAACAATAATAACATAATTGGATCATATAACCATCCCTCAACATGCAACAGAGAGTCACTCCAAAGTCACTAATAGCGGAGAACAAACGAAGAGATTATTGTAGGGTATGAAACCACCTCGAAGTTATTCTTTCGGATCGATCTATCATAGAGTTCATACTAGAATAACACCTTAAGACACAAATCAACCAAAACCCTAATGTCACCTAGATACTCCAATGTCACCTCAAATATCTGTGGGTATGATTCTACGATATGCATCAAACAATCTCAGATTCATCTATTCAACCGACACATAGAACTTCAAAGAGTGCCCCAAAGTTTCTACCGAAGAGTCAAGACGAAAACATGTGCCAACCCCTATGCATAAGTTCACAAATGGAACCCGCAAGTTGATCACCAAAACATTCATCAAGTGGATCACGTGAATATCCCATTGTCACCACAGATAAGCACATGCAAGACATACATCAAGTGTTCTCAAATCCTTAAAGACTCAATCCAATAAGACAACTTCAAAGGAAAAACTAATCCATCACAAGAGAGTAGAGGGGGAGAAACATCATAAGATCCAACTATAATAGCAAAGCTCGCGGTACATCAAGATCGTACCATCTTGAGAACACGAGAGAGAGAGAGAGAGAGAGATAAAACACATAGCTACTGGTACATACCCTCAGCCTCGAGGGTGAACTACTCCCTCCTTGTCATGGAGAGCGCCGGGGTGATGGAGATGGCCACTGGTGAGGGGTCCCCCCTCCGGAAGGGTGCCGGAACGGGTCTAGATTGGTTCTCGGTGGACTCAGAGGCTTGCGGCGGCAGAACTCCCAATCTATTCTGCTCCTTGATGTTTTTAGGGTATATGGACATATATAGGCGAAAGAAGTCGGTCAGGGGAGCCACGAGGGGCCCACGAGGGTGGGGGCGCGCCTCCCTGCCTCGTGGCCACCTCAAAGCTTCCCTGACATCTACTCCAAGTCTCCTGGATTGCTTCCGTTCCAAAAGTAACTCTCCTGAAGGTTTCAATCCGTTTGGACTCCGTTTGATATTCCTTTTCTTTGAAACACTAAAATAGGCAAGAAAACAGCAATTTGGGCTGGGCCTCCGGTTAATAGGTTAGTCCCAAAAATAATATAAAAGTGTTTAGTAAAGCCCATAAACATCCAAAACAGATAATATAATAGCATGAATACTTCATAAATTATAGATACGTTGAAGACGTATCAATACACTTCCGTGATGATACGTGTTTGTCACAGTAGGTCACGTTTTCTGTCATGCATGTACATCCATGACGATTTTATGATGGAATCAAGATAGTCATACATGTGCTGTCGTAGAAGTGTTCCATGAGATTACCAAAATTATCATCACGGAAGTGTCCACTTCCATGACGATAAATCGCGCGCCATAGAAGTGCTTTTGTCAAGGGTGACCGACATGTGGCATCGACCACAACGAGTTGCCATTAAGCTATCGGGTCCGATTTTGGATCCAATAACCCGTTAACAGCCCGGACCAATGGGGATTTTCCACGTGTAAAATTCTCATTGGCCGGAGGAAACACGTGTTTGCTCCCCGTTGGGACATATGTCATCCACTCATTGGATAGGAGGCGCCTATGATACATCGACACGTGGCACGGCCCAACAGAGGCACATTCCGGTGAAAAGGCCGACCCAGCTAAAGGCCCACCATGTTTTTTCAGACACTAGTGGGTTGGACCGTTAACATCCTGCCATGTTTTGGGCCAAATTGAGGCCCATACCAGATCAGGCCCATTCACAGTCTGTCATGTTTTGGGCCAAATTACGGCCCATATCGGATCAGGCCCATTAACAGGCCACTGTTCTTTTGGTCCCATTCTAAGACAGGTTTGTATTTCAGCTTGTTAAATGCCCGTTTACCAGTTCGTCCCAATAATTGTTTCTGCCTGTTAGCGGGCCGTGGTGCATCTGGGACGTTGTCGGCCCGGTTTAACTTTAGGCCATTTAATGGCCCATGCAAAAACTGGGCTATTTCTTGTCCTAAGTAACTTTAGGTCTCTTAACGGCCCGCAGTCTTCGTGGATAAATTTCAGCCCAACTGGCCTATTGGCCTGTTAATGGCCCGTGTAACATTTGGGCCTAATTACAGCCCGTGTTGAATTTGGCCTGCTTACAACCCATCTGATAATGGCCCATGACACTTTTAGGCATATGGCCCGCGTAGATACCGACTTGCTTAAAGCCCATAATTTTATTTGGCCAAATAGGCACGAGATATATTTTGGCATGTTAACTTCTCGTCCTATTTGGGCCAAACATGGGCCTTAGGCAGTTTCAGCTTGTATTGGCCCGCGAATTTTTTGGCTCAACGCTAGCCCAATCTAGGTTTTAGCCCGTTAAAAGCCCATGGTATTCTCTGGCCCAGCTGGCAAGAACTTTACTCGGCCTGTTAAACGCGGGAACATCTATAGGTTTAGACGTGCTAATGGCCCAAGATGATTATAGGCCCACGTTTTGGCCCATATGAGTAACGGGCCGGCCTGAAGACCGACAACACTGAGATCCACTGAACCTTCCGGCCTAAATTACAGCATACTGACCAAGAATAAACCTAGACTATACAACAAAGAAATTACAACATATTACATCCCCTCGGCATCAAAGTTTGCCGCTAGTGATAATAAAGGGCAACCAGATAGCAGATTACATAAACTGGGCAGGTCGCCACCAGTGGAAGTTAACAGGAGGACAAAATAACATACAGAACTGACAACACTTCAACATAGTTCAAGAAAGGTTAGCCCGACCCAGGAGCTGCAGCGCAAGCAGCTTAGCAACCTGATGAGTCTGTGCTTCTTTGGCGCTCATATCCACCAACTTAAGCTGCATAGCATCAATAAACACCATGTACTTATGGTTAACCTTGCATACAGATTGGTGTTCCAGCCGTATTTGAGCGGAAGCATGTATTTCTGCTTGAATTTCAGACTGAAGAAGTCGAACAGATTCAGGCGGCGACTTCATCGAGCTTGTGTCACTGAGTAAGTTTGACACTACATCAAGATGTGACTTCGTGGTTGTATCCCTACCCTCAATATGTGTTCCCTTCTCCTCTGGAATATGTGTTAGAGGGACAAACAATGGGTTCGTCTCACTATCATTGTGGCAGATCTTCCTAGCAGTAGTGTTGTCACCCTGAAAGAGAAACAAGTAGGTAGATAACAGGTTTTGCACGTATAAGCATCAACGCTGTCAATTCATCTCATTTCTTTGTCAGAAATAAAGAGACATGGTTTAAAATAGCATTAACATAATAGGCATTGTTCATAGTAAAGATGACGGGAAATGGCATTGTGCAGGAGCGGCCAGCTTCACCATACCAATGGATTACAAATCAACAACACAAGCATAGATGTAGTTCTAAACAACGTATAAGCATGAATGGTGAGTGTACTGTCAATTTATACCATTTCTGATTGGTAAATAAAGAGACACGATTTAAATAACATTAATATGGCATTGTTCATAATTGAGACATAGCAGGATATGACATTGTGCTGTTGTTGGTAGTCTCACCACACCACTGGATTACAGATCAAGAACACAAGCATACACATAGTGCTAAAGAAGATAACTTGCTATGTTTAGTTTAACTAGCAAAAGTGCCCATGCATTGCAATGGATAATAAAATCATGCTCTTCAGATCAAGTTTCAAATATTCGCACTCCATGCATATTTGAATATTTGCACCTCCGAAGACATAAGACACGTGTGTTCTAACATGCTCGCAATGGATGATGTTAGACTTGATCCTTGATGTGTGTATTTTTTTAAGTACATCCTCGATATGTGTATGAGAAGGAAAAGAAAAGGCCTCTCTAACAATGAATGAAAAACTGAAGGGCCCTGTGACGTATGAATAATTCGGAGGAACGCTCGTTTTCTCTTTTACAGGTGGCCGATGGGTAATTTTCTTCCACTTTAGTGACAGTTTCAATGAAAGATGGAAAATTTTGAGAAATAGTTAACAAAGAGTTTTTTCTCTTACGGGTGGTGGGATGTGTAATTTACTTCAACTTTAGGTGTTGTTTCGATGACAGATGAAAAAAATAGAGAAATAATTAACAAAGAGTTTTTTCACCATGGTGGGTAATTTACTTCAACTTTATTTATGGGCAGCTTAAGTAGGTGAACGGACCGAAAAACGAAGAAACACGCCGTCCTTTATTAGTAGTACTTCCTCCATTTTTAAATATAAGTCCTTTTAGACATTTCAAATGGACTAGAACATACAAATGTATGTAGACATATTTTAGAGTGTAGATTCATTCATTTTGCTCCGTATGTAGTCAGTTATTGAAATCTTTAGAAAGACTTATATTTGGGAACGGAGGGAGTATATTATTATTATTATTATTATTATTATTATTATTATTATTATTATTATTATTATTATTATTATTATTATTATTATTATTATTATTATTATTATTATTATTATTATAGCACATATGCCTGCGCGTTGCATCGGAGATACGTGTCCATGAAAATGTCCATCTTCGTGGATAAATTTCAGCCCAACTGGCCTATTGGCCTGTTAATGGCCCGTGTAACATTTGGGCCTAATTACAGCCCGTGTTGAATTTGGCCTGCTTACAACCCATCTGATAATGGCCCATGACACTTTTAGGCATATGGCCCGCGTAGATACCGACTTGCTTAAAGCGCATAATTTTATTGGGCCAAATAGGCACGAGATATATTTTGGCATGTTAACTGCTCGTCCTATTTGGGCCAAACATGGGCCTTAGGCAGTTTCAGCTTGTATTGGCCCGCGAATTTTTTGGCTCAACGCTAGCCCAATCTAGGTTTTAGCCCGTTAAAAGCCCATGGTATTCTCTGGCCCAGCTGGCAAGAACTTTACTCGGCCTGTTAAACGCGGGAACATCTATAGGTTTAGACGTGCTAATGGCCCAAGATGATTATAGGCCCATGTTTTGGCCCATATGAGTAACGGGCCGGCCTGAAGACCGACAACACTGAGATCCACTGAACCTTCCGGCCTAAATTACAGCATACTGACCAAGAAACCTAGACTATACAACAAAGAAATTACAACATATTACATCCCCTCGGCATCAAAGTTTGCCGCTAGTGATAATAAAGGGCAACCAGATAGCAGATTACATAAACTGGGCAGGTCGCCACCAGTGGAAGTTAACAGGAGGACAAAATAACATACAGAACTGACAACACTTCAACATAGTTCAAGAAAGGTTAGCCCGACCCAGGAGCTGCAGCGCAAGCAGCTTAGCAACCTGATGAGTCTGTGCTTCTTTGGCGCTCATATCCACCAACTTAAGCTGCATAGCATCAATAAACACCATGTACTTATGGTTAACCTTGCATACAGATTGGTGTTCCAGCCGTATTTGAGCGGAAGCATGTATTTCTGCTTGAATTTCAGACTGAAGAAGTCGAACAGATTCAGGCGGCGACTTCATCGAGCTTGTGTCACTGAGTAAGTTTGACACTACATCAAGATGTGACTTCGTGGTTGTATCCCTACCCTCAATATGTGTTCCCTTCTCCTCTGGAATATGTGTTAGAGGGACAAACAATGGGTTCGTCTCACTATCATTGTGGCAGATCTTCCTAGCAGTAGTGTTGTCACCCTGAAAGAGAAACAAGTAGGTAGATAACAGGTTTTGCACGTATAAGCATCAACGCTGTCAATTCATCTCATTTCTTTGTCAGAAATAAAGAGACATGGTTTAAAATAGCATTAACATAATAGGCATTGTTCATAGTAAAGATGACGGGAAATGGCATTGTGCAGGAGCGGCCAGCTTCACCATACCAATGGATTACAAATCAACAACACAAGCATAGATGTAGTTCTAAACAACGTATAAGCATGAATGGTGAGTGTACTGTCAATTTATACCATTTCTGATTGGTAAATAAAGAGACACGATTTAAATAACATTAATATGGCATTGTTCATAATTGAGACATAGCAGGATATGACATTGTGCTGTTGTTGGTAGTCTCACCACACCACTGGATTACAGATCAAGAACACAAGCATACACATAGTGCTAAAGAAGATAACTTGCTATGTTTAGTTTAACTAGCAAAAGTGCCCATGCATTGCAATGGATAATAAAATCATGCTCTTCAGATCAAGTTTCAAATATTCGCACTCCATGCATATTTGAATATTTGCACCTCCGAAGACATAAGACACGTGTGTTCTAACATGCTCGCAATGGATGATGTTAGACTTGATCCTTGATGTGTGTATTTTTTTTAAGTACATCCTCGATATGTGTATGAGAAGGAAAAGAAAAGGCCTCTCTAACAATGAATGAAAAACTAAAGGGCCCTGTGACGTATGAATAATTCGGAGGAATGCTCGTTTTCTCTTTTACAGGTGGCCGATGGGTAATTTTCTTCCACTTTAGTGACAGTTTCAATGAAAGATGGAAAATTTTGAGAAATAGTTAACAAAGAGTTTTTTCTCTTACGGGTGGTGGGATGTGTAATTTACTTCAACTTTAGGTGTTGTTTCGATGACAGATGAAAAAAATAGAGAAATAATTAACAAAGAGTTTTTTCACCATGGTGGGTAATTTACTTCAACTTTATTTATGGGCAGCTTAAGTAGGTGAACGGACCGAAAAACGAAGAAACACGCCGTCCTTTATTAGTAGTACTTCCTCCATTTTTAAATATAAGTCCTTTTAGACATTTCAAATGGACTAGAACATACAAATGTATGTAGACATATTTTAGAGTGTAGATTCATTCATTTTGCTCCGTATGTAGTCAGTTATTGAAATCTTTAGAAAGACTTATATTTGGGAACGGAGGGAGTATATTATTATTATTATTATTATTATTATTATTATTATTATTATTATTATTATTATTATTATTATTATTATTATTATTATAGCACATATGCCTGCGCGTTGCATCGGAGATACGTGTCCATGAAAATGTCCATCTTCGTGGATAAATTTCAGCCCAACTGGCCTATTGGCCTGTTAATGGCCCGTGTAACATTTGGGCCTAATTACAGCCCGTGTTGAATTTGGCCTGCTTACAACCCATCTGATAATGGCCCATGACACTTTTAGGCATATGGCCCGCGTAGATACCGACTTGCTTAAAGCCCATAATTTTATTGGGCCAAATAGGCACGAGATATATTTTGGCATGTTAACTGCTCGTCCTATTTGGGCCAAACATGGGCCTTAGGCAGTTTCAGCTTGTATTGGCCCGCGAATTTTTTGGCTCAACGCTAGCCCAATCTAGGTTTTAGCCCGTTAAAAGCCCATGGTATTCTCTGGCCCAGCTGGCAAGAACTTTACTCGGCCTGTTAAACGCGGGAACATCTATAGGTTTAGACGTGCTAATGGCCCAAGATGATTATAGGCCCACGTTTTGGCCCATATGAGTAACGGGCCGGCCTGAAGACCGACAACACTGAGATCCACTGAACCTTCCGGCCTAAATTACAGCATACTGACCAAGAATAAACCTAGACTATACAACAAAGAAATTACAACATATTACATCCCCTCGGCATCAAAGTTTGCCGCTAGTGATAATAAAGGGCAACCAGATAGCAGATTACATAAACTGGGCAGGTCGCCACCAGTGGAAGTTAACAGGAGGACAAAATAACATACAGAACTGACAACACTTCAACATAGTTCAAGAAAGGTTAGCCCGACCCAGGAGCTGCAGCGCAAGCAGCTTAGCAACCTGATGAGTCTGTGCTTCTTTGGCGCTCATATCCACCAACTTAAGCTGCATAGCATCAATAAACACCATGTACTTATGGTTAACCTTGCATACAGATTGGTGTTCCAGCCGTATTTGAGCGGAAGCATGTATTTCTGCTTGAATTTCAGACTGAAGAAGTCGAACAGATTCAGGCGGCGACTTCATCGAGCTTGTGTCACTGAGTAAGTTTGACACTACATCAAGATGTGACTTTGTGGTTGTATCCCTACCCTCAATATGTGTTCCCTTCTCCTCTGGAATATGTGTTAGAGGGACAAACAATGGGTTCGTCTCACTATCATTGTGGCAGATCTTCCTAGCAGTAGTGTTGTCACCCTGAAAGAGAAACAAGTAGGTAGATAACAGGTTTTGCACGTATAAGCATCAACGCTGTCAATTCATCTCATTTCTTTGTCAGAAATAAAGAGACATGGTTTAAAATAGCATTAACATAATAGGCATTGTTCATAGTTAAGATGACGGGAAATGGCATTGTGCAGGAGCGGCCAGCTTCACCAGACCAATGGACTACAAATCAACAACACAAGCATAGATGTAGTTCTAAACAACGTATAAGCATGAATGGTGAGTGTACTGTCAATTTATACCATTTTTGATTGGTAAATAAAGAGACACGATTTAAATAACATTAATATGGCATTGTTCATAATTGAGACATAGCAGGATATGACATTGTGCTGTTGTTGGTAGTCTCACCACACCACTGGATTACAGATCAAGAACACAAGCATACACATAGTGCTAAAGAAGATAACTTGCTATGTTTAGTTTAACTAGCAAAAGTGCCCATGCATTGCAATGGATAATAAAATCATGCTCTTCAGATCAAGTTTCAAATATTCGCACTCCATGCATATTTGAATATTTGCACCTCCGAAGACATAAGACACGTGTGTTCTAACATGCTCGCAATGGATGATGTTAGACTTGATCCTTGATGTGTGTATTTTTTTTAAGTACATCCTCGATATGTGTATGAGAAGGAAAAGAAAAGGCCTCTCTAACAATGAATGAAAAACTGAAGGGCCCTGTGACGTATGAATAATTCGGAGGAACGCTCGTTTTCTCTTTTACAGGTGGCCGATGGGTAATTTTCTTCCACTTTAGTGACAGTTTCAATGAAAGATGGAAAATTTTGAGAAATAGTTAACAAAGAGTTTTTTCTCTTACGGGTGGTGGGATGTGTAATTTACTTCAACTTTAGGTGTTGTTTCGATGACAGATGAAAAAAATAGAGAAATAATTAACAAAGAGTTTTTTCACCATGGTGGGTAATTTACTTCAACTTTATTTATGGGCAGCTTAAGTAGGTGAACGGACCGAAAAACGAAGAAACACGCCGTCCTTTATTAGTAGTACTTCCTCCATTTTTAAATATAAGTCCTTTTAGACATTTCAAATGGACTAGAACATACAAATGTATGTAGACATATTTTAGAGTGTAGATTCATTCATTTTGCTCCGTATGTAGTCAGTTATTGAAATCTTTAGAAAGACTTATATTTGGGAACGGAGGGAGTATATTATTATTATTATTATTATTATTATTATTATTATTATTATTATTATTATTATTATTATTATTATTATTATAGCACATATGCCTGCGCGTTGCATCGGAGATACGTGTCCATGAAAATGTCCATCAGCGCGAAAATGTCCATCAGCACGGCCAAACTGCCATGATTAATAATCATAATATGCTTCATCTCAACACAAATTTTCATACTTTACAAATCTTTCTCAGTACAGGTACAACACAACTCTATGTTTAGTGAAGGTTTATGTTCCTTTCCTATGAACTTCTATTTCTGAGATCACAGTCATATGAATATCAGCATATGGCTTTGTCACCAGTGTAAGGCGGTACAGTCAAATAATCAAAATGGGCCAATGTGAGAAGGGGACACCTAGCAGATAACCATTTCTTAGAACACAAAATCGCATATAAATCCAATGGATGAGCACCGGATTTTTTGTAACCGGTGCATCCAACAGCTTCCGATCTGGACATCTGAACTGTACAACTTCAAGCAATTCCAAAACCTACATGAAACAAATAGCACATATATTTTCCTGCAGACAAATTGTCAAGAGATATTAAAAGTTTGGATCAGCAGTTGGTCCGTCTTTTTATGTGATATTAGATCATTGTGCCAAATTAATTGGCCTTTTATGTGTGCAAATAGGATTTATACAGATCTAGCATCGGTATATCATATTTACAAGTCACCCCGTGGATTTCAATTCATTAAAAAGAGAGGAGAGTTGCCTGGTTTTTTAGGGGCAGGATGGTTGCCTGGTTAATATATGAAAACTGGACTAAAACTGTCATGACAGACCACACAGGACAAGACAGGCCACTGTGGCCACCCACATGAAGATATAGAACGGCCCAGCCAGCCCCCTCCCTCTCGCTTTTATGTTCCTGCTGTTCTGCAGATGAAATTTCCTTTTGGGTCTGGGAGGGATATTTTTTCCTTTTTGGACGCCCCTGCCTTGGGGTCTTCGGAGGCTGCCCTCTTCTTCTTCCTCCCCTTCGGGGAAGGATTGCTTTCTGCCTCCTCCTCCTCTTCGTCTTCATCTTCCTAGGAGGAGTGAGTATTGGTCTCTCCGAACACTGCGTCCGAAGTACCTTTGCGGCGGGGGCCATCTTTGGCTCCCTTGTTCTTCTTCTGGACCTTTTTCTCCGTCATTAGAAGAGGATCTGCTAGGTTTTTGGACAATGGAGCTAGACATCTGATCCGTTCCTCCTTCTTTGCCCAGCTCTATTTTACAGGATGAAATTCTCAGTACACCCCCTCTTTCGGTTAATGAACTATGTTATGTTCGGAAAGGTAGCACTTACTGGGGAGGCTGGATGATTGCAGTCAAGGCCGATGTCCTTGGACGTATCTGGCCACGACTTTTGGGTCTTGAAAAGTAGCCTCCTGATTGTTTCGTGTGTCATGCCGAAGAATCTCTTTAGGGTCTGTGGCCCTTCCGGATTGAACTCCCACATGCGGAGAGGCCAGCGGTGGCAGGGATGGGAGCGGCGGATGAGCATCACCTGGATCACATATGTGAGGCTGGTGTTCTTCTCTATGATATTTTTGATGCGCTTCTTCCGCATCAGCACCTCGTCGGATGATCCCCAATCCAGACCCTTGTTGGTCCATGACGCAAGCCGCAGTGGGGGTCCGGGTCTAAATGCAGGGGCGGCCGCCCACTTGGTGCTGCAGGGTTCGGTGATATAAAACCACTCCTACTGCCATATCTTCACGGTGTCCACAAAGGCCCCTTTGGGCCAGATAACTTTGGGAAGCTTTCTCACCATGGCACCACCACAATTTGCGTGTTGCACGTCAACCACCTTCGGCTTCACATTGAAAATCTTGAGCCACAGGACGAAGTGTGGAGGGATGCGGAGGAATGCCTCACACACGACGATAAACGCCGAGATGTGGAGGAAGGAGTTCGGGGCCAGATCGTGAAAATCTAGCCTGTAACAGAACATGAGACCTCGGACAAAGGGATGTAGGGAAAACCCTAGTCCGCGAATAAAGTGAGGGAGGAATACAACCATCTCGCCGGGCTCTGGAGTGGGGATAACCTGCTCTTTGGCAGGGAGTCTATGCTTGATCTTCGTTGTCAAATACCCTGCCTCCCAAAGCTCTTTGATGGAGAAGGCCATCCACTTGCCTAGCGAGCCGGATCCGGACATGGCTGGAGTGGTTGGTGGCGGGGGGGAGTTTGGAACTTGGGCGTTGGAGCTCAGGGACGGAAGGGCCGAGGAAGGAGAAAGGCATGGGGTAAAAGGATGCATCCATTTTTTTATAAGGACTGTGAATATCGAGTGTCCCCCCATGAGCCTTAAAACTCGCCTATTCCCAAGGGGTCGAGCAAGCGGCACGGTTGGATTACCCAAACCCGTATTGATGAGAATCCCCCAATCAAGAGGACAAGATCTTTGCTTCGGTAAGACGTGCCAATAAAGACCGCACCTCGAAACACAAAGTGGGAGGTTGAAAAACGATTTGAAATAATAATAAGGCCAGAACATAACGACTCACCGAAAAAGCTGTCAATAGACGTGACTTGTTTTGTTTAAGTATTTTGCCCTTGTGGTTCAGGGTTGTTACTATTATACAGAGCCGGATATAGATCTTTTGATCAACTACTTTGAAGTGTTCGGAGGAGGAATCCACCTTGAAATGCCAAAGACAATCTGCGCCGGACACATCGTCATTGAAGCCTGGTTTAGGGGCTACTGAGGGAGTCCTGGATTAGGGGGTCCCCGAGCGTCCGGGCTATGTGACGTGGGTCGTACTAGTGAGCCGTGAAGATACAAGATAGAAGGCTTTCCCCCGTGTCCGGATGGGACTCTCCTTTGCGTGGATGGCAAGCTTGGCGTTTGGATATGAAGACTCCATTCTCTGTAAACCGACTCTGTACAACCCTAGGCCCCTCCTGTGTCTATATAAACCGGAGGGTTTAGTCCGTAGAGGCAATCACAAACATAGAGGCTAGACATCTAGGGTCTACCCATTATGATCTCGAGGTAGATCAACTCTTGTAACCCCTATGCACATCAAACTCAATCAAGTAGGAAGTAGGGTATTACCTCCATTAATAGGGCCCGAACCTGGGTAAACATCGTGTCCCCTACCTCCTGTTACCTTCGATCCTCAGACGCACAGTTCGGGACCCCCTACCCGAGATCGGCCGGTTTTGACACCGACACTAGACTATTTATGTGTGTTGCTGGTGCTGCAACAAGAGATCACAAAAGGTGGACCACAATTTGGTCATTGAGGACACACCTTCACTTGAGAGATTACTTGGAGTTGATCAACAAGGTCCAACAAGAATTAATGTTATTTCTGTGCCAAAATTGACCGTTGTGGGCTATTCGTCTGTCAAAGACTACTACTTTCAAGTATGCCAATCGCCTTATACCTCTCCTTCTTGATATCAACGTTATTTCTAGTTTTGAAGATGCATGTTCGTCTATCATCCAACAAAGCTTCACCCAGATTCTGGGCACAGTGAGGTCTTGGCACTAGAATCTGTCGGCCCCAACCCGGACCAAGTTGTCAGTTTCCTGAGATGCTTTCCGTGCCCGAAGAAGCTGTATATCGAGGTGATGTTCCTTTCCTGTTAAATGTTAACCATAAGGGAGTTCAAATTTTCGCACCTTTTCCCAAGTTACGATGACAATGTACAAGAATTTCTGAAGGAAATTTGGAGGATTTTAGGACATACACCCCCACCCCATATTGGTTGCTTGATTCATATGGTTACAATCCATAAGCATTTCTCCTTTGGATTCATCTGTACTAGTTTTCTTAGGGAATTTTTCACCCAATCCAACCTCTTGTGAAGAAGGCTACATTTTTCTAGATTGTAATCAAATGCCCATTTTAATCATGTCAGATCGAAGATGGCACGTTGGTGCATTTTACAAATCCTGCATACCAAATAGGCGTGTAGTAGTGTTCAAACTGCATGTAGGCACTAACACGTTCTCTTCTTTTCCAGATAATAATTGGCCCGGAGGTGGATAATGTTTATAACGACAATCACATCGAATGCCTAGATCTTCATCTCTAAAATATTACTTTAACTCCTACTGAGGGAGCTTACCGGAAATTACATTCGCCAAGTTCTTTCTTGCCAAAGAAAGGGTGCTAAGGGTGCTGAGGTTGAACATGCATTTAATTAGGAAAGATGAATGATTTGTTGATCAGAGCCAGCAACTACTGCAGAATGGAAGAGGCTCCAAAAAAGCTTAACTTCATATTGGAAGGGCATATGGTAGAGTAATTGGAAGTCATTGTGTCAAACCCATACATGACTTGTCCGCGGCTGATCCCTTTGCAGAAATGACGAAGTTTGCATTGTTTGAATTTGGGCATTGTAATCTTTGAATTTGAACCTTGCAATATTTATGGTATTTGTTATATAATGTAATTGGATGTTTAATTTGGTCTTGCAATCATGTCCTATTACAAGTATATATATGTTGTTCTTGTGTACACAGAGCATAGATGTTCTGCATAAAAAGCATATCACATCGCACACAGACCACACTAGGTAACCCGTCGGCGACGAATTCATCAATCCCAATCGGTTATATACTAGCAAGCGTTTGCCCACAACACACATGGCTTATTCCATCACAAACAGCTCAGATGGATCAACTATATGCCACATATCGCACACGCAACTCTAATCTGATCGTGCTTGATGTCTCCGACATCGCTCGCATAGTTCGTATTATTTGCCACGTATCACTGTGTCCGCCTCTGCTCTTGTCCCTCGGCAAGCTCTGCTTGCCATTAAGCGACGTAGCGCGCTCTGCTCACCATTAGGTGCCGCGGCACGCTCTGCCGCGTCCGTCGGCGCGCTCGGCTTGTGGACAACTTTTCCTTGCATGTTCAACTACTTTACGCATAGATATGGTTGCTCGCCGTTGAGGCAACCGTGGAGCGCTCTGCTCGCGTCCCTCTGCACGCGCTCTGCAAGCGGTTGGGCCTGCGCACGATCACGTTGGGGGCCCCATATGCATGCGATTACGCCGCGCGCGTCACCACGCGATGCAGTTACATGCGGCACGATGGAGTTATGTGCTGCAAATTAGAACTGCCATCTGGGCGTGCCGATATTCCAGGTCGTCCAGCTTCCCCTTTAATTCCAGCGGCCATTATAACCTTAATCTCTTCAACCTTTCGATCGCGCCCCACAACACAACAAGCACACTCACGACGACACATAGATAGGGTATGTCTAGCGGCGCTCCAATGGAGTTTGGCGAGCATAAAGTGGAGACCCACGCGAGGGAGACGGATCTCTCGGAGGTGTACACCATTGACCCGGCCGTGGTGGACGACTACATCAACACCGTTGAGCAGTTGCTTGCTCGAGACAAGTACAAGGTGGTCGGCATCGACCTCCAGTACACCGCCGGTCGTCCCAACATAGATCAGAAGATTGCCGTCGCCCAGTTGTGCGTGCGCCATCATGTCCTCATCTACCTCTATTGCATGGCCACAGAGCCTTGCGACCATTTCACCAGGTTTGTCAACAGCACCGACTACAAGTTCACTACGGTGGAAACCACCGACGATGTAAAAGCGCTGAGGATTACGGGCTTGGCCTGCAAGAACCTTGTCGAAATCCGTGAGCACTACAGGGTCTGGGGCATCATGAAGGACTCCTTGTTTGAACTCGCCTCGGCCATCATCGACCCATACTACAAAAAGATGAAGCATGATGCCAACAGAACACGTCCTGTATCCTGGCACGGACCTAGATGTGGCAACTGCATGAACCTCACCTCAGGTTTATGGCCAAGAGCATGTACACATGCTACGAGATGCCCAGGAGGATCGTTGACATGAGGAAGTGCCTCGGTACCGAGATCGATGAGGCCGGATCGAGCCACAAGCAGAGCAGTAACGGCAAGCGTCCCAAGAAGTAGATGATGATCAGATGATCGTTTATCATACTTAATTATGCATCTAATATATAGTTGACTTTGGTGTGTGGAAATGTTATGTGTGTAGTAGCCACCTATGTAATTGGATGTTTAATTTGGTTATGCAGCCATGTCCTTATAAGTGTGTGTGTGTGTGTCTATATATATATTGTCGGATTCTGGGTTCCGGCAAACCCTTGAGGTTCGAACACTGGGGTGCACACGAAGATCTCTCTCCCTAGCTCACTCTCGCAACGATCTCAAGTCCTAGCTCGCCGAACCGAGGGAACAAGTGACACAAGAGTTTATACTGGTTCGGGCCACCGTTGTGGTGTAATACCCTACTCCAATGTGGTGTGGTGGATTGCCTTGCAGGCCGAGGATGAACAAGTACAAGGGATGAATAGCCTCCTGAGGAGAGGTGTTCTTGAGCTCAGTGAGCTTGAGTGGGTTAGGGTGATCTGAATGATCCGTCCCCTTGCTAGGTTGGTCGCTAGTCCTATTTATAGAGGCCCTGGTCCTCTTCCCAAATGTAGGCGGGAAGGGATCCCACAACGGCCAATTTTGAAGGGAGACAATGTTGGGGAACGTAGTAATTTCAAAAAAATTCCTACGCACACGCAAGATCATGGTGATGCATAGCAACGAGAGGGGAGAGTGTTGTCCAGGTACCCTGGTAGACCGAAAGCGGAAGCGTTAGCACAACGCGGTTGATGTAGTCGTACGTCTTCACGATCCGACCGATCAAGTACCGAACGCACGGCACCTCCGAGTTCAGCACACGTTCAGCCCGATGACGTCCCTCGAACTCCGATCCAACCGAGTGTTGAGGGAGAGTTTTGTCAGCACGACAGCGTGGTGACGATGATGATGTTCTACCGACGCAGGGCTTCGCCTAAGCACCGCTACGATATTATAGAGGTGGACTATGGTGGAGGGGGGCACCGCACACGGCTAAAAGATCAATGATCAATTGTTGTGTCTCTGGGGTGCCCCCTGCCCCGGTATATAAAGGAGCAAGGGGGGAGAGGCGGCCAGCCAGGAGGGGCGCGCCAGGAGGAGTCCTACTCCCACTGGGAGTAGGACTCCCCCCTTTCCTTGTTGGACTAGGAGAAGGGGGGAAGGAGGAGAGAGAGGGGAAGGAAAGGGGGGCGCCGCCCCCCTCCTTGTCCTATTCGGACTAGAGGTGGAGGGGGCACGCGGCCAGCCCTGGCCGCGCCTCCTCTTCTCCGCTAAGGCCCACTATGGCCCATTAAACCCCCAGGGGGTTCCGGTAACCCCTCTGGTACTCCGGTAAAATCCTGATTTCACCCGGAACACTTCCGACATCCAAATATAGGCTTCCAATATATCAATATTCATGTCTTGACCATTTCGAGACTCCTCGTCGTGTCCGTGATCACATCCGGGACTCCGAACAACCTTCGGTACATCAAAACTCATAAACTCATAATATAACCGTCATCGAAACTTTAAGCGTGCGGACCCTACGGGTTCGAGAACTATGTAGACATGACCGAGAAACCTCTCCGGTCAATAACCAATAGCGGAACCTGGATGCTCATATTGGCTCCCACATATTCTACGAAGATCTTTATGGGTCAAACCGCATAACAACATACATTGTTCCCTTTGTCATCGGTATGTTACTTGCCCGAGATTCGATCATCGGTATCTCAATACCTAGTTCAATCTCGTTACCGGCAAGTCTCTTTACTCGTTCAGCAATACATCATCCCGCAACTAACTCATTAGTTGCAATTCTTGCAAGGCTTAAGTGATGTTCATTACCGAGTGGGCCCAGAGATACCTCTCCGACAATCGGAGTGACAAATCCTAATCTCGAAATACGCCAACCCAACAAGTACCTTTGGAGACACCTGTGGAGCACCTTTATAATCACCCAGTTACGTTGTGACGTTTGGTAGCACACAAAGTGTTCCTCCGGTAAACGGTAGTTTCATAATCTCATAGTCATAGGAACATGTATAAGTTATTAAAAAAGCAACAGCAATATACTAAACTATCGAGTGCTAAGCTAACGGAATGGGTCAAGTCAATCACATCATTCTTCTAATGATGTGACCCCGTTAATCAAATGACAACTCACGTAAATGGCTAGGAAACATAACCATCTTTGATCAATGAGCTAGTCAAGTAGAGGCATACTAGTGACACTCTGTTTGTCTATGTATTCACACAAGTATTATGTTTCCGATTAATACAATTCTAGCATGAATAGTAAACATTTATCATGATATAAGGAAATAAATAATAACTTTATTATTGCCTCTAGGGCATATTTCCTTCAGTCTCCCACTTGCACTAGAGTCAATAATCTAGATTACACAGTAATGATTCTAACACCCATGGAGCCTTGGTGCTGATCATGTTTTGCTCGTGGAAGAGGCTTAGTCAACGGGTCTGCAACATTCAGATCCGTATGTATCTTGCAAATTTCTATGTCTCCCAATTGGACTAAATCCCAGATGGAATTGAAGCGTCTCTTGATGTGCTTGGTTATCTTGTGAAATCTGGATTCCTTCGCCAAGGCAATTGCACCAGTATTGTCACAAAAGATTTTCATTGGACCCGATGCACTAGGTATGACACCTAGATCGGATATGAACTCCTTCATCCAGACTCCTTCATTTGTTGCTTCCGAAGCAGCTATGTACTCCGCTTCACACGTAGATCCCGCCACAACGCTTTGTTTAGAACTGCACCAACTGACAGCTCCACCGTTCAATGTAAACACGTATCCGGTTTGCGATTTAGAATCATTCAGATCAGTGTCAAAGCTTGCATCGACATAACCATTTACGACTAGCTCTTTGTCACCTCCATAAACGAGAAACATATCCTTAGTCCTTTTCGGGTATTTCAGGATGTTCTTGACCGTTGTCCAGTGATCCACTCCTCAATTATGTCACGCCCAAGATGCGACCCTATCCTAAAGGAACTCGAAGGTCCCACCAAGGATAGAAGCGCATCTTGAAGACGCTTGCAAGGTGGATATCATTACATCAACATTACATAATAGTGGGGATACACCCAAGACATACAAGGTCACATGAATACAACAATACAACATATAAGATCAGCATCCGACTATGGATGAAACATAAACAGGAACTCAAACGACATCCACCCTGCTAGCCCAGGCTGCCGACCCGGAACCTAACCCAAGATCGACGAAGAAGAAGAAGAAGAAGAACTCCAACACAAGTATCACCGCTCTCGCGTCATGATCATCGCATAACCTGTACCTGCAACTGGTGGTGTAGTAATCTGTGAGCCACGAGGACTCAGCAATCCCATTACCATGGGTATCAAGACTAGCAAAGCTTAATGGGAAAGGAAGGGGTTAAGTGGTGAGGTTGCAGCAGCGGCTAAGCATGTATTGTGGCTAACATACGCAAATGAGAGCGAGAAGAGAAACAAAGGAACGGTCGTCAAGTAGTAATGATCAAGAAGTGATCCTGAACCCCTACTTACGTCAAACATAACCCAGAAACCGTGTTCTCCTCTCGATCAACCCCGAAAAGAGACACTCACGGTTACGCACACGATTGGTGTATTTTAATTAAGATCAACTTCAGGTTTTCTACAACCGGACATTAACAAATTCCCATCTGCCACATAACCGCAGGCACGGCTTTCGAAAGTTCAAACCCTGCAGGGGTGTCCCAACTTAGCCCATTATAAGCTCTCGCGATCAACGAAGGATATTCCTTCTCCCCAGGAAGACCCGATCAGTCTCGGAATCCCGGCTATAAGACATTTCGACAGTAATAAAACAAGTCCAGCAAAGCCGCCCGGATGTGCCGACAAATCCTGATAGGAGCTGCACATATCTCGGTCTCAGGGCACACCGGATTGTCCAAACTTCCGGTAGGCGAGCCAAGAGTTGCCCCTGGTGGCCACCGGCGGCTGACGGTTTGGACCAACACTCACGACGAGCACTGGCCCAGGGGGGGTAAAATAAGATGACCCTCGAGAGCGCGACTCCCAAGGAAAAAAAAGGCTAGGTGAGGCAAATGGTAAAACCAAGGTTGGGCCTTGCTGGAAGAGTCTTATTCAAAGCGAACTGTCAAGGGGGTCCCATAAATCACCCAACCGCGTTAGGGACGCAAAATCCGGGAACATAATACCGATATGACGGAAACTAGGGCGGCAAGAGTGGAACAAAATACCAGGCATAAGGACGAGCCTTCCACCCTTTACCAAGTGTATAGATGTATTAATAATATAAGAGATATTGTGATATCCCAACATAAACCTAATCCAACATGGAGCAATCTTCATCTTCACCTGCAACTAGCAACGCTATAAGAGGGGCTGAGCAAAGCGGTAACATAGCCAAACAACGGTTTGCTAGGAAGGGTAACAAAGGTCAGAGGTTCATGGCAATTTGGGAGGCTTGAGCAGCAAGTGGTAGGTAACGCAGCATAGCGATAGAACAAAGCAACTAGCATAGCAATGATAGTAATGAGATCCAAGGTGACGGTCATCTTGCCTGAAATCCCGCAAGGAAGAAGAACGAGTCCATGAAGAAGATGAAGCCACGAAGACGAACCAAGCGTAGACGAACGAATCCTCACGGTCGCAACGAAACGGTAACTATCGAGAAGAAGCACACAACATAGTAAACACACCACACATGAACAAGGCATGATGCACAACCAAGTATGATGCATGACTAAGCTACATGAAGCTACTCATGGCAAGAGATGATGCAAACAAGAGCAACACAACAAGGCAAGTTCAAATGAGGCCGGAAACAACATAGAACAATTCCGGTAAGTCCTCATATGCAAATTTCGAAATTGGTACAGATCTGAATAAACCTTAAGTTAAAGTTGTTAAACAGTAAGTTATGATACACCAAGATGATCTACACGAAATTCTAGTCAAGTTACATATAAAGTTCATTAGATTCGGAGCTACGGCCTAGGAGATATGAGCAAAACAAGTCAAACATGGCATTGATGCAAAATGCATGCAAACATCAAGCAAACACACTCAAAACATGGATGCAACAAGCTAACATGAAGCTACACCCAAAACTAAGCAAGTTTCATATAGAGCACACTCAAAACGGAGCAACAAGACATAGCAACAATTTGCCCAAAACAGCAAGTAGGCATCTAGCAAGCATCAAAACAACATGCTACATGATCTCAACGTGAAGACGAAAGGCATGGACATGATGTATAGGTAAAGCATGACAAAACATGAACATTGGGCTATCTCCAGAAATCAATAGATCATACTCAAACAGGCATGGGAAGATTGCAAATAATAACAGGTTCACAGACTTAGCAGAATTACAGGACATGGCAGAAATAACATCAGGTTGCAAGGTTCAGAGCTATTTAACGACATGTTACAACAAGCTATCATGTCAAACTAGAGCATGGAATGAATCTACTAAAAGCATATAACAAGTGTCCCTTACTGACCATAACCCAAAAGGGACCAGAAAATACAATTGCAAGCATGTGAACATAGCAGAAACATAAACAGATTCAGACTTGGTGAAAAACTGGACCATGGCATAAACAGATAATAGGTAGGCATGTTTACGAGCTCGATGCACTCACTACGAGGCATTGCATGACAAACCAAGAATACAACCAGCAACTAGACATGTCATAGAAGCAAGACATGGCAAGAACAATAACATAGCATGCACGAATCAACTACAACAACCATGGCAAAATTGAATAACATGTAAACAATCTGCCAGGAACATTTTATAGCAAAAGTAGAGCTCGATTGAGACATGCTATAGCACTCCCAAATTGCCAAAAGGACCATGGATGGATAGTGCATGACATCTATAACAAAACATCCTTAATGAACCAACTCAAAAGAGGCATGAATATCGCTGTAGCAACATGATTACATGGCATCACAATAACAGCAGAACAAGGGCTGAAATCAGCAACATCACGAAGCCTAGTTTGCATGCTTGTTCTAGTCACCACAAAGATCACAAAAATACATGGCATAAATCTCTGGAAATATGGCATGGCATATTTCAAAACACATGTAGAGCTCAATAACATAGGATGCACACATCAATCATGGCAAAAATGACAAAAGTGCATGTTCTGATAACAGGCAGCAGACAACTTCACATGGCAGTTTTGCAACGATGATTAGGGCATCAAGATCACCTCAAATGAACATGGCACAACGGAACAAAATGTAGAGCACAAGAAGATGAAAATTTCGATATATCATACACGCAAAAGGGAGCTGTACGCATGAAGTTATGACAGGTCAAACATAGCATCAGAATGCAATTATCTCGGGACTTAGAGAAAATCTCACCCTCCGAAAAAGTCAACGCGGGACGGAGAGATCCCGGGATGGAGGGATCCGGGGACGGGGCAGCGTTTGGTTCGTCTCCCGGTGGATCTGGTCCACTCCGGCCTGGATCTCGCCGGAGAAGTGGCCGGAGTTCGCGGAGCTCGCCGGAGAAGAAGAGGAAGGCGCCGGCGGGGTCGGGGATGACGGGGCCGGGTTGGTCCCATCCGGATCCAGGCAAGGAGGGGGTCGCCGGGGCCGGATTCCGACCGGATCGGGGCGGAGACGCCGAGCACGGCGGCGGCGGTGAGGAAGAACGCGGCGGGGCAGCGCGATAGGGCGGCGACTGCGGTGCGCGAGGTGGCGGCGATGACGAGGCGCGGTGCGGCAGCGGAGCACGGCGACGCGGGGCGGCGGGGCGCTCGCGGTTGCCGGCGACGCGGGCACTGGGCGGCGGCCTGCGAGCTCGGGCGGCGGGGCGGAGGTCGGCGGCGAGCGCGGTGGTCGGCGGCGAGCGCGGCGGTTGGAGCAGGCGAGGCGGCGGCGGCGCACGCGCGGGGCGGGCGGCGGCGATGCGCCGGCCGGGCGGGCCTGCCTCGGGCCCGAGCGGGCCGGCGGCGACTGGCTGCGGGGAGTGCCATGTGGCAGGCACTGGTTGGGCGGGGCGCGGCGGCGCGGGGAGGAAGATTGCTAGGGTTTGCACCGCGAATTTGAGGAGGGGGAGGTGTTTTTATAGGTAGAGGAGCTAGGAAGCTCCAAATGAGGTGCGGTTTTCGCCCACACGGTCGTGATCGAACGACCGAGAGGATGGAGGGGGTTAGGATGGGTTTTTGGGCCTCTTTGAAAGGGGTGTTGGGCTGCACACAAAAGAGGCTTTTGCGGTTACCCGGTTAACCATTGGAGCATCAAACGGACTCCAAATGGCACGAAACTTGACAGGCGGTTTACTGGTAGTATACCAAGGCCGCTTGGCAAACCTCGGGCCATTCCGAGAAAGTTTAACACCTGCACATGAAAAGAGGTAAAAGAGGGCGCCGGGGAACATAGGAGTGCCGGATTGGAAAACGGACAACGGGGAAAATGCTCGGATGCATGAGACGAACACGTATGCAAATGCGATGCACATGAAGACATGATATGAAATGCAGATGATGACATGGAAAAATGCAACACGCAAGCCCATGACATGGCAACGACGACGAATAACTGGCGGACACCTGGCGCATCGAATCCGGGGCGTTACAACTCTCCTCTACTAACAAGTGATCTCGTCCCAAGATCTTAGGACCGAGACGTGAGGGAAAAAGGATGGGGTGAAACAAGAACTCAAGAGAGGAAGCAAGGAATCGAGAGCACTCGAGAAGAAGAGAGGAACGGCGAGAATGACGAGAATTAAAATTTCATGGAATCAGATAGACTATGAAACCACTCCGGTTAGAACGAGATAGACAAGGAACATGAACGAAATAATTTAGACGGCACTCCGGGTGAACATGGACAGATTAAAACATGATCTTGAGAAGATGGAACGATACTTGCCTTAAGGAACAACACAATGCCTCCGGAAGAATTGAAAGAGTGGAATGAAAAGAAACGGAGAAGAAGATGACAACTTCGTCGACGAATGAATTGATATGATGAGAATGGAAAAGGAATCTTCAAAGAACCACCGTAAGAATTGAATGTTGGGGAACGTAGTAATTTCAAAAAAATTCCTACGCACACGCAAGATCATGGTGATGCATAGCAACGAGAGGGGAGAGTGTTGTCTACGTACCCTCGTAGACCGAAGCGGAAGCGTTGACGCGATGTAGAGGAAGTAGTCGTACGTTCTCCTCGCGATCCAACCGATCACAGCACCGTTACTCCGGCACCTCCGAGTTCTTGGCACACGTTCAGCTCGATGACGATCCCCGGGCTCCGATCCAGCAAAGCGTCGGGGAAGAGTTCCGTCAGCACGACGGCGTGGTGACGATCTTGATGCGTTACCGGCGCAGGGCTTCGCCTAAGCACTGCAATGATATGACCGAGGTGGAATTTGGTGGAAGGGGGCACCGCACACGGCTAAGGAAAGATCTCAATGATCAATTGTGTCTATGGGGTGCCCCCTGCCCCTGTATATAAAGGAGCAAGGGAGGGGGTGGCCGGCCTAGGGTTTGGCGCGCCAGGGTGTGGAGTCCTACTAGGTCTCCAAGTCCTAGTAGGAGTCCACCAAGAGGGGAGGAAGGGAGAAGGAATAGGAGGAGTAGGAAAGGTGGCCGACCCCCTTTTCCCTAGTCCAATTCGGACTAGAGGGGAGGGGGGCGTAGCAGCCTTTTCCTCTTCCCACTAAAGCCCATCAAGGCCCATTACTTCTCCCGTAATCCCGTAACTCCCCGATACTCCCGAAAATACCCGAATCACTCAGAACCTTTCCGATGTCCGAATATAATCGTCCAATATATCTATCTTTACGTCTCGACCATTTCGAGACTCCTCGTCATGTCCCCGATCTCATCCGGGACTCCGAACTCCTTCGGTACATCAAAACTCATAAACTCATAATATAACTGTCATCGAAACCTTAAGCGTGCGGACCCTACGGTTCGAGAACAATGTAGACATGACCGAGACACGTCTCCGGTCAATAACCAATAGCGGGACCTGGATGCCCATATTGGCTCCTACATATTCTACGAAGATCTTTATCGGTCAGACCGCATAACAACATACGTCGTTCCCTTTGTCATCGGTATGTTACTTGCCCGAGATTCGATCGTCGGTATCCAATACCTAGTTCAATCTCGTTACCGGCAAGTCTCTTTACTCGTTCCGTAATACATCATCTCACAACTAACACATTAGTTGCAATGCTTGCAAGGCTTATGTGATGTGCATTACCGAGAGGGCCCAGAGATACCTCTCCGACAATCGGAGTGACAAATCCTAATCTCGAAATACGCCAACCCAACATGTACCTTCGGAGACACCTGTAGAGCACCTTTATAATCACCCAGTTACGTTGTGACGTTTGGTAGCACACAAAGTGTTCCTACGGTAAACGGGAGTTGCATAATCTCATAGTTAAAGGAACATGTATAAGTCATGGATAAAAGCAATAGCAACATACTAAACGATCGGGTGCTATGCTAATGGAATGGGTCATGTCAATCAGATCATTCAACTAATGATGTGATCTCGTTAATCAAATAACAACTCTTTGTTCATGGTTAGGAAACATAACCATCTTTGATTAATGAGCTAGTCAAGTAGAGGCATACTAGTGACACTCTGTTTGTCTATGTATTCACACATGTATTATGTTTCCAGTTAATACAATTCTAGCATGAATAATAAACATTTATCATGATATAAGGAAATAAATAATAACTTTATTATTGCCTCTAGGGCATATTTCCTTCAGTCTCCCACTTGCACTAGAGTCAATAATCTAGATCACATCACCATGTGATTAACATCAATAGTTCACATCATCATGTGATTAACACCCATAGTTCACATCGCTATGTGACCGACACCCAAAGGGTTTACTAGATTCAGTAATCTAGTTTACATCGCTATGTAATTAACACCCAAAGAGTACTAAGGTGTGATCATGTTTTGCTTGTGAGAGAATCTTAGTCAACGGGTCTGCTACATTCAGATCCGCATGTACTTTGCAAATTTCTATGTCAACAATGCTCTGCATGGAGCTACTCTAGCTAATTGCTCCCACTTTCAATATGTATCCAGATTGAGACTTAGAGTCATCTGGATCAGTGTCAAAACTTGCATCGACGTAACTCTTTACGACGAACCTTTTTGTCACCTCCATAATCGAGAAACATATCCTTATTCCACTGAGGATAATTTTGACCGCCGTCCAGTGATCTACTCCTAGATCACTATTGTACTCCCGTGCCAATCTCAGGGTAGGGTATACAATAGGTCTGGTACACAGCATGGCATACTTTTATAGAACCTATGGCCAAAGCATAGGGAATGACTTTCATTCTCTTTCTATCTTTTGCCGTGGTCGGGCTTTGAGTCTTACTCAATTTCACACCTTGTAACACCGGCAAGAACTCTTTCTTTGACTGTTCCATTTTGAACTACTTCAAAATCTTGTCAAGGTATGTACTCATTGAAAAAACTTATCAAGCGTCTTGATCTATCTCTATAGATCTTGATGCTCGATATGTAAGTAGCTTCCCCGAGGTGTTTCTTTGAAAAACTCTTTTCAAACACTCCTTTATGCTTTGCAGAATAATTCTACATTATTTCCGATCAACAATATGTCATTCACATATACTTATCAGAAATGTTGTAGTGCTCCCACTCACTTTCTTGTAAATACAGGCTTCACCATAAGTCTGTATAAAACTATATGCTTTGATCAACTTATCAAAGCGTATATTCCAACTCTGAGATGCTTGCACCAGTCCATAGATGGATCGCTGGAGCTTGCTCACTTTATTAGCACCTTTATGGTCGACAAAACCTTCTGGTTGTATCATATACAACTCTCCATTAAGGAATGCAGTTTTGTTTATCCATTTGCTAGATTTCATAAAATGCGGCAATTGCTAACATGATTCGGACAGACTTAAGCATAGATACGAGTGAGAAACTCTCATCGTAGTCAATACTTTGAACTTGTCGAAAAACCTTTTTCCGACAATTCTAGCTTTGTAGATAGTAACACTACTATCAGTGTCCGTCTTCCTCTTGAAGATCCATTTATTTTCTATGGCTTGCCGATCATCGGGCAAATCCATCAAAGTCCATACTTTGTTCTCATACATGGATCATATCTCAGATTTCATGGCCTCAAACCATTTCGCGGAATCTGGGCTCACCATCGCTTCCTCATAGTTCGCAAGTTCATCATGGTCTAGTAACATGACTTCCAGAACAGGATTACCGTACCACTCTGGTGCGGATCTCACTCTGGTTTACTTACGAGATTCGGTAGTAACTTGATCTGAAGTTACATGATCATCATCATTAGCTTCCTCACTAATTGGTGTAGTAGTCACAGGAACAGATTTCTGTGATGAACTACTTTCCAATAAGGGAGAAGGTACAATTACCTTATCAAGTTCTACTTTCCTCCCACTCACTTCTTTCGAAAGAAACTCTTTCTCTAGAAAGTTTCCGAACTTAGCAACAAAAGTCTTGCCTTCGGATCTGTGATAGAAGGTGTATCCAACAGTTTCCTTTGGATATCCTATGAAGACATATTTCTCCGATTTGGGTTCGAGCTTATCAGGTTGAAGCTTTTTCACATAAGCATCGCAGCCCCAAACTTTAAGAAACGACAGCTTAGGTTTATTGCTAAACCATAGTTCATACGGTGTCATCTCAACGGATTTAGATGGTGCCCTATTTAATGTGAATGCAGCTGTCTCTAATGCATAATCCCAAAAACGATAGTGGTAAATCAGTAAGAGACATCATATATCACACTATATCTAATAAAGTGTGTTTATGACGTTCGGACACACCATTATGCTATGGTGTTCCAGGTGGCATTAGTTTGTGAAACAATTTCCACATTGTTTTAATTGAAGGCCAAACTCGTAACTCAAATATTTGTCTCTGCAATCAGATCGTAGAAACTTAATTTTTCTTGTTACGATGATTCTTCACTTCACTCTGAAATTCTTTGAACGTTTCAAATGTTTCAGACTTGTGTTTCATTTAAGTAGATATACTTATATCTGCTCAAATCATCTGTGAAGTTCAGATAATAATGATATTTGCCACGAGCCTCAACACTCATCGGACTGCATACATTAGTATGTATTATTTCCAATAAGTCAGTTGCTTGCTCCATTGTTCCGGAGAACGGTGTCTTGGTCATCTTGCCCAAGAGGCATGGTTCGCAAGCATCAAGTGATTCATAATCAAGTGATTCCAAAAGCCCATCAGCATGGAGTTTCTTCATGCGCTTTACACCAATATGACCCAAACGGCAGTGGCACAAATAAGTTGTACCATCAATATTAACTTTGCATCTTTTGGCTTCAATATTATGAATATGTGTATCACTACGATCGAGATCCAACAAACCATTTTCGTTGGTGTGTATGACCATAGAAGGTTTTATTCATGTAAACGGAACAACAATTATTCTCTAATTTACATGAATAACCGTTTTGCAATAAACATGATCAGATCATATTCATGCTCAACGCAAACACCAAATAACACTTATTTAGTTTCAACACTAATCCCGAATGTAAAAGGAGACTACGATGATGATCATATCAATCTTGGAACTATTTCCAACACACATTGTCACCTCGACTTTTACTAGTTTCTGTTTATTCTGCAACTCCCGTTTCGAGTTACTATACTTAGCAACTGAACTAGTATCAAATACCGAGGGGTGCTATAAATGCTAGTAAAGTACACATCAATAATATGTATATCAAATATACTTTTTGTTCACTTTGCCATCCTTCTTATCCACCAATTATTTGGGGTAGTTCCGTTTCCAGTGACCAGTCCTTTTGCAGTATAAGCACTTAGTCTCAGGCTTAGGTCCAGACTTGGGTTTCTTCACTTGAGCAACAACTTGCTTGCTGTTCTTCTTGAAGTTCCCCTTCTTTCCTTTTGCCCTTTTCTTGAAACTAGTGATCTTGTCAACCATCAACACTTGATGTTTTTCTTTGATTTCTACCTTCGCCGATTTTAGCATCGCGAAGAGCTTGGGAATATTTTCCGTTATCCCTTGCATATTATAGTTCATCACGAAGTTCTACTAACTTGGTGATGGTGACTAGAGAATTCTGTCAATCACTATCTTATCTGGAAGATTAACTCCCACTTGATTCAAGCTATTGTAGTACCCAGACAATCTGAGCACATGCTCACTAGTTGAGCGATTCTCCTCCATCTTTTAGCTATAGAACTTGTTGGAGACTTCATATCTCTCAACTCGGGTATTTGCTTGAAATATTAACTTCAACTCCTGGAACATCTCATATGGTCCATGACGTTCAAAACGTCTTTGAAGTCCCGATTCTAAGCCATTAAGCATGGTGCACTAAACTATTAAGTAGTCATCATATTGAGCTAGCAAAACGTTCATAACGTCTGCATCTGCTCCTGCAATAAGTCCGTCACCTAGCGGTGCATCAAGGACATAATTCTTCTGTGCAGCAATGAGGATAAACCTCAGATCACGGATCCAATCTGCATCATTGCTACTAACATCTTTCAACACAATTTTCTCTAGGAACATATCAAAATAAACATAGGGAAGCAACAACGCGAGCTATTGATCTACAACATAGATATGCTAATACTACCAGGACTAAGTTCATGATAAAGTTAAGTTCAATTAATCATATTACTTAAGAACTCCCACTTAGATAGACATCTCTCTAATCCTCTAAGTGATCACGTGATCCAAATCAACTAAATCATGTCCGATCATCACGTGAGATGGAGTAGTTTCAATGGTGAACATCACTATGTTGATCATATCTACTATATGATTCACGCTCGACCTTTCGGTCTCCGTGTTCCGAGGCCATATCTGTTATATGCTAGGCTCGTCAAGTTAAACCTGAGTATTCCACGTGTGCAACTGTTTTGCACCCGTTGTATTTGAACGTAGAGCCTATCACACCCGATCATCACGTGGTGTCTCAGCACGAAGAACTTTCGCAACGGTGCATACTCAGGGAGAACACTTCTTGATAATTAGTGAGAGATCATCTTATAATGCTACCGTCAATCAAAGCAAGATAAGATGCATAAAAGATAAACATCACATGCAATCAATATAAGTGATATGATATGGCCATCATCATCTTGTGCTTGTGATCTCCATCTTCGAAGCACCGTCATGATCACCATCGTCACCGGCGCGACACCTTGATCTCCATCGTAGCATCGTTGTCGTCTCGCCAATCTTATGCTTCCACGACTATCACTACCGCTTAGTAATAAAGTAAAGCATTACATCGCGATTGCATTGCATACAATAAAGCGACAACCATATGGCTCCTGCCAGTTGCCGATAACTCGGTTACAAAACATGATCATCTCATACAATAAAATTTAGCATCATGTCTTGACCATATCACATCACAACATGCCCTGCAAAAACAAGTTAGACGTCCTCTACTTTGTTGTTGCAAGTTTTACGTGGCTGCTACGGGCTTAAGCAAGAACTCATCTTACCTACGCATCAAAACCACAACGATAGTTTGTCAAATAGACTCCGTTTTAACCTTCTCAAGGACCGGGCGTAGCCACACTCGGTTCAACTAAAGTTGGAGAGACAGTCTTCCGCAAGCCATCTATGTGCAAATCACGTCGAGGGAACCGGTCTCGCGTAAGAGTACGCGTAAGGTTGGTCCGGATCGTCTCGTCCAACAATACCGCTGAACCAAAGTATGACATGCTGGTAGGCAGTATGACTTGTATCGTCCACAACTCACTTGTGTTCTACTCGTGCAAATAACATCAAACCATAAAAACCTAGGCTCTGATGCCACTGTTGGGGAACGTAGTAATTTCAAAAAAATTCCTACGCACACGCAAGATCATGGTGATGCATAGCAACGAGAGGGGAGAGTGTTGTCTACGTACCCTCGTAGACCGAAGCGGAAGCGTTGACGCGATGTAGAGGAAGTAGTCGTACGTTCTCCTCGCGATCCAACCGATCACATCACCGTTACTCCGGCACCTCCGAGTTCTTGGCACACGTTCAGCTCGATGACGATCCCCGGGCTCCGATCCAGCAAAGCGTCGGGGAAGAGTTCCGTCAGCACGACGGCGTGGTGACGATCTTGATGCGTTACCGGCGCAGGGCTTCGCCTAAGCACTGCAATGATATGACCGAGGTGGAATTTGGTGGAAGGGGGCACCGCACACGGCTAAGGAAAGATCTCAATGATCAATTGTGTCTATGGGGTGCCCCCTGCCCCCGTATATAAAGGAGCAAGGGAGGGGGTGGCCGGCCTAGGGTTTGGCGCGCCAGGGTGTGGAGTCCTACTAGGTCTCCAAGTCCTAGTAGGAGTCCACCAAGAGGGGAGGAAGGGAGAAGGAATAGGAGGAGTAGGAAAGGTGGCCGGCCCCCTTTTCCCTAGTCCAATTCGGACTAGAGGGGAGGGGGGGCGCAGCAGCCTTTTCCTCTTCCCACTAAAGCCCATCAAGGCCCATTACTTCTCCCGTAATCCCGTAACTCCCCGATACTCCCAAAAATACCCGAATCACTCAGAACCTTTCCGATGTCCGAATATAATCGTCCAATATATCGATCTTTACGTCTCGACCATTTCGAGACTCCTCGTCATGTCCCCGATCTCATCCGGGACTCCGAACTCCTTCGGTACATCAAAACTCATAAACTCATAATATAACTGTCATCGAAACCTTAAGCGTGCGGACCCTACGGTTCGAGAACAATGTAGACATGACCGAGACACGTCTCCGGTCAATAACCAATAGCGGGACCTGGATGCCCATATTGGCTCCTACATATTCTACGAAGATCTTTATCGGTCAGACCGCATAACAACATACGTCGTTCCCTTTGTCATCGGTATGTTACTTGCCCGAGATTCGATCGTCGGTATCCAATACCTAGTTCAATCTCGTTACCGGCAAGTCTCTTTACTCGTTCCGTAATACATCATCTCACAACTAACACATTAGTTGCAATGCTTGCAAGGCTTATGTGATGTGCATTACCGAGAGGGCCCAGAGATACCTCTCCGACAATCGGAGTGACAAATCCTAATCTCGAAATACGCCAACCCAACATGTACCTTCGGAGACACCTGTAGAGCACCTTTATAATCACCCAGTTACGTTGTGACGTTTGGTAGCACACAAAGTGTTCCTACGGTAAACGGGAGTTGCATAATCTCATAGTTAAAGGAACATGTATAAGTCATGGATAAAAGCAATAGCAACATACTAAACGATCGGGTGCTATGCTAATGGAATGGGTCATGTCAATCAGATCATTCAACTAATGATGTGATCTCGTTAATCAAATAACAACTCTTTGTTCATGGTTAGGAAACATAACCATCTTTGATTAATGAGCTAGTCAAGTAGAGGCATACTAGTGACACTCTGTTTGTCTATGTATTCACACATGTATTATGTTTCCAGTTAATACAATTCTAGCATGAATAATAAACATTTATCATGATATAAGGAAATAAATAATAACTTTATTATTGCATCTAGGGCATATTTCCTTCATTGAAAGTAATGACGAAAAGGACTGAATCACCGGCAAGAATTAGGAAAACACGAAGATACTTGAGAGAATTAAAATGCAAGAGAACAAAGATATCGCGAACTGATTAAAGAATGCTTGTACGAAGCACCGGAAGAATATTGAGACGAACGAAAGGGCACGAACATAGAATAATTGGAGAACGAATTCGAAAACTCAGAACGAAGAAATATTCCGAAAAGATGGCCTCCGGATGATCGAGAGAGAAAGCGACTCCTGAAATACTCCGGATGGATGAAGAGAATTACACGACTGGAAAACAATTAGATAGGATAACATCGAGCTAGCACCGCGAATCTCCGGGAGAACTGACAAGATTTAAGAGAAATTATTCTTCTGTCTTCAAAAGATTTGAATGACGACGAGGAACAACAGCAAAATTGTTGAGACACTCCGGGAGAATGAAAAGAGAAAAGATTGACCCGAACATGAAAGAATTTGAAAGCGATCTTGGAGAAGGCATCTGACTGATGAAAATCATACTTACGCCAAATTACAAAAGAACTAGAGAATACCTCCGGGAAAATCAGAAGAGTCAGGTAAGATCCTGGGAAAAGACCTGTGGGTTAGGGCCCACTAAAAAGAACCACCGTTGGAAAAGGATTGCCAAATGAGAAATGATGCACCGGAACAACTGAGGGAGTTGAATGAGGTGACAACCTCGAAATAAAAGAATGCAAACATGAATCCTCTGAGATGTCTTGAGCACTCCGGAAGGATTAAATGGAGAGAGGCGAACGATCAGAGGAAAATATTTGAGCTGAGGGAGAGAATATGATCAACACCGAATACTTGAATTGGATCCACCGGAAAGAAAATGCGACGAACAATGATGAACTAGACGACAATTCACCGGTTGAAACAATTAAGGAAAGACTGAAGATACTCCGCACGAATGAAATTGATTGCTCGAATAAAGGCTCAGGCTCCGGAATAAAAAGGGGTGGGAGGGCGGGAAAAACAAAGGCAACTTGGAACGGGGAACAGACGAACAACTTGAAGAGAAAAAACACGATTTGAAATGATTACGGAGAGAATGCAAAGGCTTCGCACGAGTAGAATGGATACTCGATTTCGGACTCCGGTTCCGAGAACAAGAAGGAAGGGCGGGTGGGAAAAACAAGAACAACTTCGGACAGGGAAACAACATCGGTTGAAAAGAGCTGAGGATTGATCTCGCGAAAGACAAAGAGGTTTGTGTCGACTTGACGAGAGATGCACCGGATAAAAGAGGATGGACAACTCACGAAACTAACCGGGTGATCCTAAAGAAAAATTTGAAGGGGAAGAGGAGTAGCTCAAAACACCTACTTCAAGATTTCTCACCAGATCGATGAAGGGGCAGAGGAGTAAAAAGAAATCCTACGCTCCGATATAACTAAACTCCGAAAAGATTTGTTCTAGACTCGACATCGGACAAACTACACGATCAATCAAGGGGGCTCCTAAGGTCGGTCGAGGCTCTGATACCAACTTGTCACGCCCAAGATGCGACCCTATCCTAAAGGAACTCGAAGGTCCCACCAAGGATAGAAGCGCATCTTGAAGACGCTTGCAAGGTGGATATCATTACATCAACATTACATAATAGTGGGGATACACCCAAGACATACAAGGTCACATGAATACAATAATACAACATACAAGATCAGCATCCGACTATGGATGAAACATAAACAGGAACTCAAACGACATCCACCCTGCTAGCCCAGGCTGCCGACCCGGAACCTAACCCAAGATCGACGACGAAGAAGAAGAAGAACTCCAACACAAGTATCACCGCTCTCGCGTCATGATCATCGCATAACCTGTACCTGCAACTGGTGGTGTAGTAATCTGTGAGCCACGAGGACTCAGCAATCCCAATACCATGGGTATCAAGACTAGCAAAGCTTAATGGGAAAGGAAGGGGTTAAGTGGTGAGGTTGCAGCAGCGGCTAAGCATGTATGGTGGCTAACATACGCAAATGAGAGCGAGAAGAGAAACAAAGGAATGGTCGTCAAGTAGTAATGATCAAGAAGTGATCCTGAACCCCTACTTACGTCAAACATAACCGAGAAACTGTGTTCTCCTCTCGATCAACCCCGAAAAGAGACACTCACGGTTACACACACGGTTGGTTTATTTTAATTAAGATCAACTTCAGGTTTTCTACAACCGGACATTAACAAATTCCCATCTGCCACATAACCGCGGGCACGGCTTTCAAAAGTTCAAACCCTGCAGGGGTGTCCCAACTTAGCCCATTATAAGCTCTCGTGATCAACGAAGGATATTCCTTCTCCCCGGGAAGACCCGATCAGTCTCGGAATCCCGGCTACAAGACATTTCGACAGCAATAAAACAAGTCTAGCAAAGCCGCCCGGATGTGCCGACAAATCCTGATAGGAGCTGCACATATCTCGGTCTCAGGGCACACCGGATTGTCCAAACTTCCGGTAGGCGATCCCAGAGTTGCCCCTGGTGGCCACCGGCGGCTGACGGTTTGGACCAGCACTCACGACGAGCACTGGCCCGGGGGGGTAAAATAAGATGACCCTCGAGAGCGCGACTCCCAAGGGAAAAAAAAGGGCTAGGTGAGGCAAATGGTAAAACCAAGGTTGGGCCTTGCTGGAAGAGTCTTATTCAAAGAGAACTGTCAAGGGGGTCCCATAAATCACCCAACCGCGTTAGGGACACAAAATCCGGGAACATAATACCGATATGACGAAAACTAGGGCGGCAAGAGTGGAACAAAACACCAGGCATAAGGCCGAGCCTTCCACCCTTTACCAAGTGTATAGATGCATTAATAATACAAGAGATATTGTGATATCCCAACATAAACATAATCCAACATGGAGCAATCTTCATCTTCACCTGCAACTAGCAACGCTATAAGAGGGGCTGAGCAAAGCGGTAACATAGCCAAACAACGGTTTGCTAGGAAGGGTAACAAAGGTCAGAGGTTCATGGCAATTTGGGAGGCTTGAGCAGCAAGTGGTAGGTAATGCACCATAGCGATAGAACGAAGCAACTAGCATAGCAATGATAGTAATGAGATCCAAGGTGACGGTCATCTTGCCTGAGATCCCGCAAGGAAGAAGAACAAGTCCATGAAGAAGATGAAGCCACGAAGACGAACCAAGCGTAGACCAACGAATCCTCACGGTCGCAACGAAACGGTAACTATCGAGAAGAAGCACACAACATAGTAAACACACCACACATGAACAAGGCATGATGCACAACCAAGTATGATGCATGACTAAGCTACATGAAGCTACTCATGGCAAGAGATGATGCAAACAAGAGCAACACAACAAGGCAAGTTTAAATGAGGCCGGAAACAACATAGAACAATTCCGGTAAGTCCTCATATGCAAATTTCGAAATTGGTCCAGATCTGAATAAACCTTAATTTCAAGTTGTTAAACAGCAAGTTAAGATGCATCAAGATGATCTACACGAAATTCTAGTCAAGTTACATATAAAGTTCATTAGATTCGGAGCTACGGCCTAGGAGATATGAGCGAAACAAGTCAAACATGGCATTGATGCAAAATGCATGCAAACATCAAGCAAACACACTCAAAACATGGATGGAACAAGATAACATGAAGCTACACCCAAAACTAAGCAAGTTTCATATAGAGCACACTCAAAACGGAGCAACAAGACATAGCAACAATCTGCCCAAAACAGCAAGTAGGCATCTAGCAAGCATCAAAACAACACGCTACAGGATCTCAACGTGAAAACGAAAGGCATGGACATGATGTATAGGTAAAGCATGACAAAACATGAACACTGAGCTATCTCCAGAAATCAATAGATCATACTCAAACAAGCATGGGAAGATTGCAAATAATAAGAGGTTCACAGACATGGCAGAAATAACATCAGGTTGCAATGTTCAGAGCTATTAAACAACATCTTACAGCAAGCTATCATGTCAAACTAGAGCATGGAATGAATCTACTCAAAGCATATAACAAGTGTCCCTTACTTACCATAAGCCAAAAGGGACCAGAAAATACAATTGCAAGCATGTGAACATAGCAAAAACATAAACAGATTCAGACTTGGTGAAAAACTGGACCATGGCATAAACAGATAACAAGTAGTCATGTTTACGAGCTCGATGCACTCACTACGAGGCATTGCATGACAAACAAAGCATACAACCAGCAACTAGACATGTCATAGCAGCTAGACATGGCAAGAACAATAACATAGCATGCACGGATCAACTACAACAACCTTGGCAAAATTGAATAACATGTAAACAATCTGCCAGGAACATTTTATAGCAAAAGTAGAGCTCGATTGAGACATGCTATGGCACTCCAAAATTGCCAAAAGGACCATGGATGGATAGATCATGACATCTATAACAAAACATCCTTATAGAACCAACTCAAAAGAGGCATGAATATCACTGTAGCAACATGAATATATGGCATCACAATAACAGCAGAGCAAGGGCTGAAATCAGCAACATCACGAAGCCTAGTTTGCATGCTTGTTCTAGTCACCACAAAGATCACAAAAATACATGGCATAAATCTCTGGAAAGATGGCATGTCATGTTTCAAAACACATGTAGAGATCAATAACAAAGGATGAACACATCAATCATGGCAAAAATGACAAAAGTGCATGTTCTGATAACAGGCAGCAGACAACTTCACATAGCAGTTTTGCAACGATGATTAGGGCATCAAGATCACCTCAAATGAACATGGCACAATGGAACAAAATGTAGAGCACAACAAGATGAACATTAAGATACATCATACACGCAAAACGGAGCTGTACGCAGGAAGTTATGACAGGTCAAACATAGCATCAGAATGCAATTATCTCGGGACTTAGAGAAAATCTCACCCTCCGAAAAAGTCAACGCGGGACGGAGAGATCCCGGGATGGAGGGATCCGGGGAGAGGGCAGCGTTTGGTTCGTCTCCCGGTGGATCTGGTCCACTCCGGCCCGGATCTCGCCGGAGAAGTGGCCGGAGTTCGCGGAGCTCGCCGTAGAAGAAGAGGAAGGCGCCGGCGGGGTCGGGGATGACGGGGCCGGGTCGGTCCCATCCGGATCCGGGCAAGGAGGGGGTCACTGGGGCCGGATTCCAACCGGATCGGGCCGGACACGCCGAGCACGGCGGCGGCGGCGAGGAAGAACGCGGCGGGGCGGCGCGATAGGGCAGCGGCTGCGGTGCGCGAGGCGGCGGCGATGACCTGGCGCGGCGCGGCAGCGGAGCACGGCGGCGCGGGGCGGCGGGGCGCTCGCGGTTGCCGGCGATGCGGGCGCTGGGCGGCGGCCTGCGAGCTCGGTCTGCGGGGCGGAGGTCGGCGGCGAGCGCGGTGGTCGGCGGCGAGCACGGTGGTCGGCGGCGAGCGCGGCGGCCGGAGCAGGCGAGGCGGCGGCGGCGCACGCGCGGGGCGGGCGGCGGCGATGCGCGGGCCGGGCGGGCCTGCCTCGGGCCCGAGCGGGCCGGCGGTGACTGGCGGCGGGGAGTGCCACGTGGCAGGCTCTGGTTGGGCGGGGCGCGGCGGCGGACATGTCCGGCACGGCGTGGACGCGTCCGGCGGCGCGGGGAGGAAGATTGCTAGGGTTTGCACCGCGAATTTGAGGAGGGGGAGGTGTTTTTATAGGTAGAGGAGCTAGGAAGCTCCAAATGAGGTGCGGTTTTCGCCCACACGATCGTGATCGAACTACCGAGAGGATGGAGGGGGTTAGGATGGGTTTTTGGGCCACTTTGAAAGGGATGTTGGGCTGCACACAAAAGAGGCTTTTGTAGTTACCCGGTTAACCGTTGGAGCATCAAACGGACTCCAAATGGCAAGAAACTTGACAGGCGGTCTACCGGTGGTATACCAAGGCCGCTTGGCAAACCTCCGGCCATTCCGAGAAAGTTTAACACCCGCACATGAAAAGAGGTAAAAGAGGGCGCCGGGGAACATAGGAGTGCCGGATTGGAAAACGGACAACGGGGAAAATGCTCGGATGCATGAGACGAACACGTATGCAAATGCGATGCACATGAAGACATGATATGAAATGCAGATGATGACATGGAAAAATGCAACACGCAAGCCCATGACATGGCAACGACGACGAATAACTGGCGGATACCTGGCGCATCGAATCCGGGGCGTTACAGATTACTTTGGTACCTCCCTGCCAAACTTATAGCAAGGCACACATCAGGTCTAGTACACAGCATTGCATACATGATAGAGCCTATGGCTAAAGCATAGGGAACACCTTTAATCTTCTCTCTATCTTCTGCAGTGGTCGAGCATTGAGTATTACTCAACTACACACCTTGTAACACAGGCAAGAACCCTTTCTTTGCTTGATCCATTTTGAACTTCTTCAAAACTTTGTCAATGTATGTGCTTTGTGAAAGTCCAATTAAGTGTCTTGATCTATCTCTATAGATCTTGATGCCCAATATGTAAGCAGCTTCACTGAGGTCCTTCATTGAAAAACTCTTATTCAAGTATCCCTTTATGCTATCCAGAAATTCTATATCATTTCCAATCAACAATAAGTCATCCACATATATTATCAGAAATGCTACAGAGCTCCCACTCACGTTCTTGTAAATACAGGCTTCTCCAAAAGTCTGTATGAAACCAAATGCTTTGATCACACCATCAAAGCATTTATTCCAACTCCGAGAGGCTTGCACCAGTCCATAAATGGATCGCTGGAGCTTGCACACTTTGTTAGCTCCTTTTGGATCGACAAAACCTTCTGGTTGCATCATATACAACTCTTCTTCCAGAAATCCATTCAGGAATGCAGTTTTGACATCCATTTGCCAAATTTCATAATCATAAAATGCGACATTTGCTAACATGATTCGGACAGACTTAAGCATCGCTACAGGTGAGAAAGTCTCATCGTAGTCAATCCCTTGAACTTGTCGAAAACCTTTCGCAACAAGTCGAGCTTTATAGACAGTAACATTACCGTCAGCGTCAGTCTTCTTCTTGAAGATTCATTTATTTTCAATGGCTTGCCGATCATCGGGCAAGTCAACCAAAGTCCATACTTTGTTCTCATATATGGATCCCATCTCAGATTTCATGGCATCAAGCCATTTTGCGGAATCTGGGCTCACCATCGCTTCTTCATAGTTCGTAGGTTCGTCATGGTCTAGTAACATAACCTCCAGAACAGGATTACCATACCACTCTGGTGCGCATCTTACTCTGGTTGACCTACGAGGTTCAGTAACAACTTGATCTGAAATTCTATGATCATCATCATTAACTTCCTCACTAATTGGTATGGACATCACAGGAACCGGTTTCTGTGACGAACTACTTTCCAATAAGGGAGCAGGTACGGTTACCTCATCAAGTTCTATTGTCCTCCCACTCTCTTTCGAGAGAAACTCCTTCTCTAGAAAGGATCCATTCTTAGCAACGAATGGCTTGCCTTCGGATCTGTGATAGAAGGTGTACCCAACAGTCTCCTTTGGGTATCCTATGAAGACACATTTCTCCGGTTTGGGTTCGAGCTTATAAGGTTGAAGCTTTTTCACATAAGCATCGCAGCCCCAAACTTTAAGAAACGATAACTTTGGTTTCTTGCCAAACCACAATTCATAAGGCGTCGTCTCAATGGATTTTGATGGTGTACTATTTAACGTGAATGCGGCCATCTCTAAAGCATAACCCCAAAACGATAGCGGTAAATCAGTAAGAGACATCATAGATCGCACCATATCTAGTAAAGTACGATTACGACGTTCGGACACACCATTACGCTGTGGTGTTCCGGGTGGCGTGAGTTGCGAAACTATGCCGCATTGTTTCAAAATGTAGACCAAACTCATAACTCAAATATTCTCCTCCATGATCAGATCGTAGAAACTTTATTTTCTTGTTATGATGATTTTCAACTTCACTCTGAAATTCTTTGAACTTTTCAAATGTTTCAGACTTATGTTTCATTAAGTAGATATACCCATATCTGCTTAAATCATCTGTGAAGGTGAGAAAATAACGATACCCGCCGTGAGCCTCAATATTCATTGGTCCACATACATCAGTATGTATGATCTCCAATAAATCAGTTGCTCGCTCCATAGTTCCAGAGAACGGCGTTTTAGTCATCTTGCCCATGAGGCATGGTTCACAAGTACCAAGTGATTCATAATCAAGTGATTCCAAAAGTCCATCAGTATGGAGTTTCTTCACACGCTTTACACCAATATGACCCAAACGATAGTGCCACAAATAAGTTGCACTATCATTATCAACTCTGCATCTTTTGGCTTCAACATTATGAATATGTGTATCACTACTATCGAGATTCATCAAAAATAGACCACTCTTCAAGGGTGCATGACCATAAAAGATATTACTCATATAAATAGAACAATCATTATTCTCTGATTTAAATGAATAACCGTCTCGCATCAAACAAGATCCAGATATAATGTTCATGCTCAACGCTGGCACCAAATAACAATTATTTAGGTCTAATACTAATCCCGAAGGTAGATGTAGAGGTAGCGTGCCGACGGCGATCACATCGACTTTGGAACCGTTTCCCACGTGCATCGTCACCTCGTCCTTGGCGAGTGTTCGCTTAATCCGTAGTCCCTGTTTTGAGTTGCAAATATTAGCAACAGAACCAGTATCAAATACCCAGGTGCTACTGCGAGCTCTGGTAAGGTACACATCAATAACATGTATATCACATATACCTTTGTTCACCTTTCCATCCTTCTTATCCGCCAAATACTTGGGGCAGTTCCGCTTCCAGTGACCAGTCTGTTTGCAGTAGAAGCACTCAGTCTCAGGCTTAGGTCCAGACTTGGGTTTATTCTCTTGAGCAGCAACTTGCTTGATGTTCTTCTTGAAGTTCCCCTTCTTCTTTCCTTTGCCTTTTTTCTTGAAACCGGTGGTCTTATTAACCATCAACACTTGATGCTCCTTCTTGATTTCTACCTCCGCAGCTTTTAGCATTGCGAAGAGCTCGAGAATCGTCTTATCCATCCCTTGCATGTTATAGTCCATCACGAAGCTCTTGTAGCTAGGTGGCAGTGATTGAAGAATTCTGTCAATGACGCTATCATCTAGAAGATTAACTCCCACTTGAATCAAGTGATTGTTATAACCAGGCATTCTGAGTATATGCTCACTGACAGAACTATTCTCCTCCATCTTGCAGCTGTAGAACTTATTGGAGACTTCATATCTCTCAATTCGGGCATTTGCTTGAAATATTAACTTCAACTCCTGGAACATCTCATATGCTCCATGACGTTCAAAACGTTGTTGAAGTCCCGGTTCTAAGCCGTAAAGCATGGCACACTGAACTATCGAGTAGTCATCAGCTTTGCTCTGCCAGACGTTCATAACATCTGGTGTTGCTCCTGCAGCAGGTTTGGCACCTAGCGGTGCTTCCAGGATGTAATTCTTCTGTGCAGCAATGAGGAGAGTCCTCAAGTTACGGACCCAGCCCGTGTAATTGCTAGCATCATCTTTCAACTTTGCTTTCTCAAGGAACGCATTAAAATTCAACGGAACAACAGCACGGGCCATCTATCTACAATCAACATAGAAAAGCAAGATACTATCAGGTACTAAGTTCATGATAAATTTAAGTTCAATTAATCATATTATTTAAGAACTCCCACTTAGATAGACATTCCTCTCATCCTCTAAGTGATCACGTGATCCATATCAACTAAACCATAAACGATCATCACGTGAAATGGAGTAGCTTTCAATGGTGAACATCATTATGTTGATCATATCTACTATATGATTCACGCTCGACCTTTCGGTCTCAGTGTTCCGAGGCCATATCTGCATATACTAGGCCCGTCAAGTTTAACCTGAGTATTCTGCGTGTGCAAAACTGGCTTGCACCCGTTGTAGATGGACATAGAGCTTATCACACCCGATCATCACGTGGTGTCTGGGCATGACGAACTTTGGCAACGGTGCATACTCAGGGAGAACAATTTTATCTTGAAATTTAGTGAGAGATCATCTTATAATGCTATCGTCAATCAAAGCAAGATAAGATGCATAAAAGATAAACATCACATGCAATCAATATAAGTGATATGATATGGCCATCATCATCTTGTGCTTGTGATCTCCATCTCCGAAGCACCATCATGATCACCATTGTCACCGGAGCGACACCTTGATCTCCATCGTAGCATCGTTGTCGTCTCGCCAATCTTATGCTTCTACGACTATCGCTACAGCTTAGTGATAAAGTAAAGCATTACAGGGCGATTGCATTGCATACAATAAAGCGACAACCATATGGCTCCTGCCAGTTGCCAATAACTCAGTTACAAAACATGATCATCCCATACAATAAAATTTCGCATCATGCTTTGACCATATCACATCACAACATGCCCTGCAAAAACAAGTTAGACGTCCTCTACTTTGTTGTTGCAAGTTTTACGTGGCTGCTACGGGCTGAGCAAGAACCGTTCTTATGTACGCATCAAAACCACAATGATAGTTTGTCAAGTTGGTGCTGTTTTAACCTTCGCAAGGACCGGGCATAGCCACACTCAGTTCAACTAAAGTTGGAGAAACTGACACCCGCCAGCCACCTGTGTGCAAAGCAAGTCGGTAGAACCTGTGTGCAAAGCTTAATGTCGGTCCGGGCCGCTTCATCCAACAATACAGCCGAACCAAAGTATGACATGCTAGTAATAAGTATGACTTATATCACCCACAACTCGTGTTCTACTCGTGCATATGACATCTACGCATAAAACCTGGCTCGGATGTCACTGTTGGGGAACGTAGTAATTTCAAAAAAAATTCCTATGCAGACGCAAGATCATGGTGATGCATAGCAACGAGAGGGGAGAGTGTTGTCCACGTACCCTTGTCGAATGAAAGCGGAAGCGTTAGCACAACGCGGTTGATGTAGTCGTACATCTTCACGATCCGACCGATCAAGTATCGAACGCACGGCACCTCCGAGTTCAGCACACGTTCAGCCCGATGACGTCCCTCGAACTCCGATCCAACCGAGTGTTGAGGGAGAGTTTCGTCAGCACGACAGCGTGGTGACGATGATGATGTTCTACCGACGCAGGGCTTCGCCTAAGCACCGCTACGATATTATAGAGGTGGACTATGGTGGAGGGGGGCACCGCACACGGCTAAAAGATCAATGATCAATTGTTGTGTCTCTGGGGTGCCCCCTGCCCCGGTATATAAAGGAGCAAGGGGGGAGAGGCGGCCAGCCAGGAGGGGCGCGCCAGGAGGAGTCCTACTCCCACCGGGAGTAGGACTCCCTCCCTTTCTTTGTTGGACTAGGAGAAGGGGGGGAGGAGGAGAGAGGGGGAGGAAAGGAGGGCGCCGCCCCAACCCCCCTCCTTGTCCTATTCGGACTAGAGGGGGAGGGGCGCGTGGCCTGTCCTGGCCGCCCCTCCTCTTCTCCACTAAGACCCACTATGGCCCATTAAACCCCCAGGGGCTTCCGGTAACCCCTCCGGTACTCCGGTAAAATCCCGATTTCAGCCGGAACACTTCCGATATCCAAATATAGGCTTCCGATATATAAATCTTCATGTCTCGACCATTTCGAGACTCCTCGTCATGTCCGTGATCACATCCGGGACTCCGAACAACCTTCAGTACATCAAAACTCATAAACTCATAATATAACCGTCATCAAAACTTTAAGCGTGCGGACCCTACGGGTTCGAGAACTATGTAGAGATGACCGAGACATGTCTTCGGTCAATAACCAATAGCGGAACCTGGATGCTCATATTGGCTCCCACATATTCTACAAAGATCTTTATCGGTCAAACCGGATAACAACATATGTTGTTCCCTTTGTCATCGGTATGTTACTTGCCCGATATTCGATCATCGGTATCTCAATACCTAGTTCAATCTTGTTATCGGCAAGTCTCTTTACTCGTTCTGCAATACATCATCCCGCAACTAACTCGTTAGTTTCAATGCTTGCAAGGCTTAAGTGATGTGCATTACCGAGTGGGCCCAGATATACCTCTCCGACAATCGGAGTGACAAATCCTAATCTCGAAATACGCCAACCCAACAAGTACCTTTGGAGACACCTGTAGAGCACCTTTATAATCACTCAGTTATGTTGTGACGTTTGGTAGCACACAAAGTGTTCCTCCGGTAAACAGGAGTTGCATAATCTCATAGTCATAGGAACATGTATAAGTCATGAAGAAAGCAATAGCAATATACTAAAAGTTCGAGTGCTAAGCTAACGTAATGGGTCAAGTCAATCACATCATTCTTCTAATGATGTGACCCCATTAATCAAATGACAACTCATGTCAATGGCTAGGAAACATAACCATCTTTGATCAACGAGCTAGTCAAGTAGAGGCATACTAGTGACACTCTGTTTGTCTATGTATTCACACAAGTATTATGTTTCTGGTTAATAAAATTCTAGCATGAATAATAAACATTTATCATGATATAAGGAAATAAATAATAACTTTATTATTGCCTCTAGGGCATATTTCCTTCAGACAACTAGTATAGGTTATCCTGACTAAAGGTGGTCTTCACCTGCCAAAGGCTCTGGTGGTGATGCAGCTGTGGACTCCGCGATGACCTCAGAACCGCCGTCCTGCTGGTCTTGGTCTTGTTGCACCGATATGGAAACCTTTGCCTGATGCCTCGGGACTCCTAGCCTGCGCCTGCCTCTTTAGCACCAAAGAGGAAACTGGTACTTTGCGCCCACTGGCGCCCGCCTGGCTTCGGTCGTCATGGCTCATGTCACGCGGACCTCGCGAGGTGTCCCCCACCTTGATATCTTTGCTCCTCACAAGCTAGCCTAGCGAGGCCGCCCCTGAGGAGGTCTTGTGTCATCCTCCTCGCGAGGCTTGGCCCCTCGCGAGGGTCTTCAGTGGTTGTTGGTGAATATGGGCCGTAGCGGGCCGCTGGCAAAGCCACGCCGTGGGCCGCAGGTAGGCAAGTCTGGGTACCCCCATTCCCGGGACGCCGACAGTAGCCCCCGGGGCCAAGGTGCGCTCGTACTTGGCTTTGAGGCGAAGCCAAAGGGCAAGAGCGGAGCGCCGCGGGCCCTAACCACCTGCGGCCTTGATTGACTTGTGGCGATTGACAGGACATGGGCGTCTCCGCTTCCCCGCGCTGCCTCGGCAACTACCCGACTTGACGAGTCCCTGGTGCATGCAGAAAAAACATCATTACCTGCGATCTTGGAGGCCGACGGTTTGCTTCCTACTGGCTATAACTGAGGAGGGGGGCGAAGCCCCCATTGCCCATCTCTTCCTCCATCTCGCCTGCTTCTTCTTCTTCCTCCATGCTTCACCACCTTGCAGCGACACCCATGGCGCCGACGAAGAGGTTCTCGGCCGCAAAGAAGGGAAAGGCTCGCCAGGAGGGGCCAGGCTCGCCCCCGCCCAAGAGGGGGCGTGGTCGCTGATACGTCTCCAACGTATCTATAATTTATGAAGTATTCATGCTATTATATTATCTGTTTTGGATGTTTATGGGCTTTATTAAACACTTTTAAATTATTTTTGGACTAACCTATTAACCCAGAGCCCAGTGCCAGTTTCTGTTTTTCCCCTTGTTTTAGTGTTTCGCAGAAAAGGAATATCAAATGGAGTCCAAATGGAATGAAACTTTCGGGGGCGTGATTTTTGGAACGAACATGATCCAGGAGACTTGGAGTTGAAGTCAAGGAAGCTTCGAGGTGGCCATGAGGCACGGAGGCGCGCCTGCCCCCGTGGGCGCACCCCACCCTCGTGGGCCCCTCATGGCTCCCCTGACCGACTTCTTTCGCCTATATATGTCCATATACCCTAAAAACATCGGGGAACAAAATAGATCAGGATTTCCGCCGCCGCAAGCCTCTGTGGCCACCAAAAACCAATCGGGACCCTGTTCCGGCACCCTGTCGGAGGGGGGATCCATCACCGGTGGCCATCTTCATCATCCCGGCGCTCTCCATGACAAGAAGGGAGTAGTTCACCCTCGGGGCTGAGGGTAAGTACCAGTAGCTATGTGTTTGATCTCTCTCTCTCTCTCTCTCTCTCTCTCGTGCTTTTGAGGTGGTATGATCTTGATGTATCGCGAGCTTTGCTATTATAGTTGGATCTTATGATGTTTCTCCCCCTCTACTCTCTTGTAATGGATTGAGTTTTCCCTTTGAAGTTATCTTATCGGATCGAGTCTTTAAGGATTTGAGAACACTTGATGTATGTCTTGCATGCGCTTATCTGTGGTGACAATGGGATATCACGTGATCCACTTGATGTATGTTTTGGTGATCAACTTGCGAGTTTAGTGACCTTGTGAACTTATGCATAGGGGTTGGCACACGTTTTTGTCTTGACTCTCCGGTAGAAACTTTGGGGCACTCTTTGAAGTTCTTTGTGTTGGCTGAATAGATGAATCTGAGATTGTGTGATGCATATTGTATAATCATACCCACAGATATTTGAGGTGACATTGGAGTATCTAGGTGAAATTAGGGTTTTGGTTGATTTGTGTCTTAAGGTGTTATTTTAGTATGAACTCTATGATAGATCGAATGGAAAGAATAGCTTCGTGTTATTTTACTACGGACTCTTGAATAGATTGGTCAGAAAGAATAACTTTGAGGTGGTTTCGTACCCTACAATAATCTCTTCGTTTGTTCTGGGCTATTAGTGACTTTGGAGTGACTCTTTGTTGCATGTTGAGGGATAGTTATATGATCCAATTATGTTATTATTGTTGAGAGAACTTGCACTAGTGAAAGTATGAACCCTAGGCCTTGTTTCGAAGCATCGCAATACCGTTTATGCTCACTTTTATCATTAGTTACCTTGCTGTTTTTATATTTTCAGATTACAAAAAATCTATATATACCATCCATATTGCACTTGCATCACCATCTCTTCGCCGAACTAGTGCACCTATACAATTTACCATTGTATTGGGTGTGTTGGGGACACAAGAGACTCTTTGTTATTTGGTTGCAGGGTTGCTTGAGAGAGACCATCTTCATCCTACGCCTCCCACGGATTGATAAACTTTAGGTCATCCACTTGAGGGAAATTTGCTACTGTCCTACAAACCTCTGCACTTGGAGGCCCAACGACGTCTACAAGAAGAAGGTTGCGTAGTAGACATCAAGCTCTTTTCTGGCGCCGTTGCCAGGGAGGTGAGTGCTTGAAGGTATATCTTTAGATCTTGCAATCGAATCTTTTTGTTTCTTGTTTTATCACTAGTTTAGTCTATAAAAGAAAACTAAAAAATGGAATTAAGTTTGCCACATATGCTTCACCTTTTTAATATCTTTCGTGAAAATGATGGAAAGGAAAATTGTGCTCAAGTGCTAGAAGAAGAAGTCTATAAAATGTTTGGCACTAAATCTTTGAATGATGAGCATGATTGCAATGTTGTTGGTATGAACTCTTTGAATATCCATAGTACTAATGATGATTGCACTAGTCATGATGAAAATATCTCTTATAAGCATGTCAACTTTTGTGGAATACATAGAGTTTGCAAGTACACACCAATTAGGGAAGATAGATTTTGCAAGAGGCATAAGTACTTAGAAACTAAATGGTTGCAAGAAAGGCTAGATGTTTGTGCTGAAAATTATAATTTTCTTAGCCGTACTTGCGAACTTTGCAATGAACGTGGTCATTTAACTATCCGATGCAAATTGTTTCATGATCTAATCGTTTCCAAAAATTGTGATGACTTGATTTCCCTTGCAGATCATAATGAACTTAGTTTGCTTATGGGTTATGAAGAAATGAAACGTATAACTAACTATCTTCCAGTATTTGCCCGTGATGAACTTCTTGATTTTGATCTAGAGGAAATGTATATGTATTGTGCGGTGAATTGCATTGAAAATCCTTATATTGCCAATTACATAAAGACAAGAAAACAAATAGAAGATGAAGAGAATACTAATGAAAGGGAAGAGACTTCCCAATATCCTCCTATTATTTCTTATGATGAATCAGGTAACAAGGAGGAGCCTTCTATTCAACCAATCTCATTAATAAGGAGCCCCAAAAACAGGATTAAACCCACACATGATGTGAAGAAGAAAAAGAAAAGCCGGAGAAGCAAAGGTAGAAAGGTATCTCTACCAAATGATGTTGCTCCTATTACTCATTGTGATGATGATAATTGCTATACTATTGGTGCTATCCATACTATTAATGATGAGAGTGATTATGATTATGATATGAAAAGGCCCAAGCTTGGGGATGCTATGTTTAATGAAGATGATATTTTTAGCCTCCCAAGTTTTGATGAGCAAATTTATTATGATGATAGCATGCCTCCTATTTATGATGATTATCGTGATGACACTTATGCTATAAAGAGTAGTGATGATTATATTTATAATAATTGTCAGGATTATGATTACCCTTTTTCTGAACATTACTCTTTTAATGTGGAAACAATTTATAGTATTCGAGTCTCTTATGATACTCCCACTATTCCGAAAGAGAAGAATTTTGCTTATGTGGAGAGTAATAAAAATTCTATGCTTGTAGATCATGAAAATAATGCTTTATGTGATGGTTTTATTTTTGAATTTATTCATGATGCTACTGAAAATTATTATGAGGGAGGAATATATGCTTGTAGGAATTGCAATAAAATCAAGTTTCCTCTCTATGTGCTTAAAATCTTGAAGTTATGCTTATTTTACCTTCCTATGCAAGTTGATTCTTGTTCCCATAAGTTGTTTGATCATAAAATCCCTATGCATAGTAAGTGGGTTAGACTTAAATGTGCTAGTCATATTCTTCATGATGCTCTCTTTATGTTTCAATTCTTATCTTTTATGTGAGCATCATTGAAATCATCATGCCTAGCTAGGTGTGTTAAACATTAGCACTTGTTGGGAGGCAACCCAATTTTATTTTTGTTTCCTGATTTTTGGTCCTGTTTAGTAATAAATAATTCATATAGCCTCTGGTTAGATGTGTTTTTATGTTTTAATTAGTGTTTGTGCCAAGTAAGACCTATAGGATCTTCTTGGATGATAGTTATTTGATCTTGCTGAAAATTCCAGAAACTATCTGTTCACAAAAACAATAGTTTAAAATCACCAGAACGTGATAAAATACTGATTCCAATTGAAGTAGATCAATAATCAAATTATCTAGGTCGTACTATTTTGGTAGATTTTTCTGAGTTCCAGAAGTTTGCGTTAGTTACAGATTACTACAGACTATTCTGTTTTTGACAGATTCTGTTTTTCGTGTATTGTTTGCTTATTTTGATGAGTCTATGGTTAGTAAAATAGTTTATAAACCATAGAGAAGTTGGAATACAGTAGGTTTAACACCAATATAAATAAATAATGAGTTCAATACAGTATTTTGAAGTGGTGTTTTGTTTTCTTTTGCTAACGGAGCTCACGAGTTTTCTGTTGAGTTTTGTGTTGTGAAGTTTTCAAGTTTTGGGTGAAAGATTTTGATGGATTATGGAACAAGGAGTGGCAAGAGCCTAAGCTTGGGGATTCCCAAGGCACCCCAAGGTAATATCCAAGGACAACCAAGAGCCTAAGCTTGGGGATGCCCCGCATGGCATCCTGCTACCTCTTGAGCACTGCGTTGGACTTCCATGAAGAGGAAAGGGTGATGCAGCACAGTAGCGTAAGTATTTCCCTTAGTTTTTGAGAACCAAGGTATCAATCCAGTAGGAGGCTACGCGCGAGTCCTTCGTACCTACACAAAACAAATAACTCCTCGCAACCAACGCGATAAGGGGTTGTCAATCCCTTCACGGTCACTTACGAGAGTGAGATCTGATAGATATGATAGGATAATATTTTTGGTATTTTTGTGATAAAGATGCAAAGTAAAATAAAAGCAAAGTATAGAAGCAAAGGAAATAACTAAGTATTGGAAGATTAATATGATGAAGATAGACTCGGGGTCCATAGGTTTCACTAGTGGCTTCTCTCAAGAGCATAAGTATTTTACGGCGGGTGAACGAATTACTGTTGAGCAATTGACAGAATTGAGCATAGTTATGAGAATATCTAGGTATGATCATTTATATAGGCATCACATCCGAGACAAGTAGACCGACTCCTGCCTGCATCTACTACTATTACTCAACTCATCGACCGCTATCCAGCATGCATCTAGAGTATTAAGTTCATGAAAACAAAGTAACGCCTTAAGCAAGATGACATGATGTAGAGGGATAAATTCATGCAATATGATAAAAACCCCATCTTGTTATCCTCGATGGCAACAGTACAATACGTGCCTTGCTGCCCCTACTGTCACTGGGAAAGGACACCGCAAGATTGAACTCAAAGCTAAGCACTTCTCCCATTGCAAGAAAGATCAATCTAGTAGGCCAAATCAAACTTATAATTAGAAGAGACTTGCAAAGATAACCAATCATACATAAAAGAATTCAGAGAAGATTCAAATATTGTTCATAGATAATCTTGATCATAAACCCACAATTCATCGGTCTCAACAAACACACCGCAAAAAGAAGATTACATCGAATAGATCTCCACGAGAGAGGGGGAGAACATTGTATTGAGATCCAAAAAGAGAGAAGAAGCCATCTAGCTACTAACAATGGACCCGAAGGTCTGAGGTAAACTACTCACACTTCATCGGAGAGGCTATGATGTTGATGTAGAAGCCCTCCGTGATGGATGCCCCCTCCGGCGGAGCTCCGGAATAGGCCCCAAGATGGGATCTCGTGGGTACAAAAGGTTGCGGCGGTGGAATTAGGTTTTTGGCTTTGTATCTGATCGTTTGGGGGTACATAGGTATATATAGGAGGAAGGAGTACGTCGGTGGAGCAACAGGGGGGCCACAAGGATGGAGGGCGCGCCCTAGGGGGGTGGGCACGCCCCCCTACCTCGTGGCTTCCTCTTCTGTTTCTTGACTTAAGGTCCAAGTCTCCTGGATCATAATCTTCCTAAAAATCACGTTCCCCGAAGGTTTCATTCCGTTTGGACTCCGTTTGATATTCTTTTTCTGCGAAACTCTGAAATAGGCAAAAAACAAAAATTCTGGGCTGGGCCTCCGGCTAATAGGTTAGTCCCAAAACTAATATAAAAGTGGATAATAATGCCCAGTAATGTCCAAAACAATAGATAATATAGCATGAAGCAATCAAAAATTATAGATACATTGGAGACGTATCAAGCATCCCCAAGCTTAATTCCTGCTCGTCCTCGAGTAGGTAAATGATAAAAAAGATAAATTTTGATGCGGAGTGCTACTGAGGGAGTCCTAGATTAGGGGGTGTTCGGATAGCCGAACTATATCTTCAGCCGGACTCCAGGACAATGAAGATACAAGATTGAAGACTTCGTCCCGTGTCCGGAAGGTTCTTTCCTTGGCGTGGAAGGCAAGCTGGGCGTGCGGATATTCAAGATCTCCTACCATTGTAACCGACTCTGTGTAACCCTAACCCTATTCGGTGTCTATATAAACCGGAGGGTTGTAGTCCGTAGGACATATACATCATCATACACAATCATACCCATAGGCTAGCTTCTAGGGTTTAGCCTCCTTGATCTCGTGGTGGATCTACTCTTTTACTACCCATATCATCAATATTAATCTATCAGGAGTAGGGTTTTACCTCCATCGAGAGGGCCCGAACCTGGGTAAAATAAAGTGTCCCTTGTCTCATGTTACCATCCGACCTTGACGCACAGTTCGGGACCCCCTACCCGAGATCCGCCGGTTTTGACACCGACATTGGTGCTTTCATTGAGAGTTCCTCTGTGCCGTCGCAATCAGGAAGGATGCCTTTTCCCGTCTTTAAAGACGGCGCCGTCACTGAGGGAGCTTTGGACATCAGCTAGACCCTCCGGCTGGGTGGTTTTCTCATGACCGCATGTTCGGCCGCTGCGCCGACGGTGACCTCTCAGGTCATCGAAAGCAATCTCCACGTAAGTTCGGAATCCGCCGAGCAGCTAGATCCGGTGGAGCTCTCCTCCGTAAACGAGCTCCTGGATCGTATCGCTGCCTTGGGGTCGCCACAAATTACGACCAGGTTGGGCTTAAACCCGATCTAAGGGAAATCAACTCCCCCCAAGCCACCCACCATGTTGCTGTGGTGGAGACACAATGGGGCGACCCTTCATCGATCTTAAGGACCAGTTACGTCCGAATTCCGGAACCCTCCATGCCGGATATCCGCGGAGGGGAGGATGCAATTCAAGACCTGAAATTAGAACCAGGCAAACCGGATAACATCCAAGGCTCCGGGTCTCAGGATCCGGAGGTTGTTCGGCTTCCGAACAGTAAATCGGGCGAAGTATCAGATTTAACGAGTTCCGCCCGCCCGATCTTAAGCAATCTCTCCCAGATCAGGCAGATGCCAGAAGAAACAGTACATCATTACTGGGCCAGATTCCTCCTGCTCATGAACAGGATAAATGACTGCCACGAGGGAGACGCGATTTCAATTTTCTGCAATAACTGCACGGACAAGGGGACACTCAACGCCGTAAGTCGTCGTAATATTACGCGTTTTGCTGACTTGGCGTCCATAGTGCAAAAATACTGTGCGATGGAAAGTGCTTGGAAAACCGAAATTAAATTTTGGGATAATTCGGCCCTGAATAGCAATCCCGTCCGAATCAAAAGGGCGCACTACAGTAAGACGTCCGGATTAAACAAAAAATCAAAACCCTCTAGGGGACATGGAACCGTACTAGAAAGGTGGCTAGATGGACCCTGCAAGATTCATAGTGCAGAGGACGCCGCACCAACACACAGCCTCAGGGCATGTTGGATACTCCGGCAGGTGGCCAAAATTGGCGAAGACCTCCTAATTCCAGAGGTCGAAGGGAACCAGCCCGAGAATTTCAGTACCGTTCTTACAATCTCTGAGACTTTTGCATCAAATAATATGCGAAAAAGAGCACTTCGCAGCCTCACCGAAGTCTACCAAGTGGCGACAATAAATCCATTGAGCAATACCGCCATCACCTTCAACGCGAGCGACGAACCTAAATTTCGAACAGGCAGAACACCAGCCGCACTGGTTCTCAGTCCCATAGTGGATGGCTGTCGCCTCGCAAAGGTACTTATGGACGGAGGCAGCGGATTGAACCTCATCTACGAGGAAACCCTCCAAAAAATGGAAATAGACTGGAACCGCATTGAGCGAAGCAGCACAACCTTTAGAGGTATAATCCCCAGTCAAGAAGCGCGCTGCACCGGAAAGATCACACTGGATGTGGTATTCGGCACTCCGGATAATTACAGGTCCAAACAAATCACGTTCCAAGTGGCCCCGTTCAAAAGTGGATATCACGCTATATTAGGACGAGAGGCATTCACAGTTTTCCAAGCTATACCCCATTACGGGTACATGAAGCTTAAGATGCCCGGTCCGAACGGAATCATCACTCTCGCTAGTGATCCGGACATAGCACTCCGCGCCGAAAACAAGACAGCCGCATTGGCCCTCGAGGCTCTATCTGAAGCCTTAGCGGCCGAAGAACTGACGGCGCTGCGATCCACGGTTAATAGGGATGATGTGATTCTCGATAAGAGATCCAAATCCACATCCTTCAAACCAGCGGACGAAACAGTCAAATTCCAGGTCCACCCAACGGACCCTAATAAAATAGCCTCCATCGGGGCACAACTGAACCCTGATGTAGACGCCGCACTGCGCGAGTTCCTATGAGAGAACTGGGACATTTTCGCTTGGCACCCTTCAGATATGCCAGGAATCCCACGCAGGCTGGCCGAGCACAGCTTAAATATCCAGAAAGGATTCAAACCTGTCAAACAAGCCCTTCGGCGTTTCTCCGAGCCAAAGAGACAGGCTATGGGAGAAGAGCTAGCCAAACTATTGGAAGCCGGATTCATTAGAGATATAAAACACCCGGATTGGCTAGCAAACCTGGTAATGGTACCAAAGAAGGACAAATCCTGGCGCGTGTGTGTCGACTTCAAAGACCTTAATAAGGCCTGCCCAAAGGATCCCTTTCCCCTCCCTCGAATTGATCAAATCATCGATGCCACTGCAAGACACGATTCCCTGTGTTTCCTCGACGCATACTCCGGTTACCATCAAATAAAGATGGAAGAATCCGACCAAGCTGCAACAGCATTCATCACGCCATACGGCCCATTCTGCTTCAACACAATGCCCTTTGGGCTAAAAAACGCCGGCGCGACATATCAGCGCATGATTCAAACATGTCTGGCAAACCAGATCGGCAAAACAGTGGAGGCGTACGTAGATGATGTGGTCGTTAAATCAAGACAAGTCGAATCTCTAGTAGACGACTTGAGACTTACATTCGACAACCTGCGAAAATACGACATCAAGCTCAATCCGGAAAAATGTGTTTTCGGCGTACCAGCCAGAAAGCTCCTGGGCTTCATCGTATCCGGTAGAGGAATTGAAGGAAATCCAGCTAAAATCCGAGCTCTGTCACAATTGGATGTCCCAAAAGATCTCAAACAAATACAGAAACTCACCGGGTGCGTGGCGGCCTTAAGCCGCTTCATCTCCCGCTTGGGAGAAAAGGCACTACCCCTTTACCGCCTCCTAAGGCGCACCGAACACTTTGAGTGGACGGACGCTGCCACGGCCGGACTCGAGGAAATAAAGGCCATCTTGGCAACAAACCCCGTCCTGGCCGCGCCGGATACCGGCGAACCCATGCTGTTATACATTGCCGCAACTCATCAAGTTGTTAGCGCAGTACTCGTCGTCGAACGGATATCGGACGGACACAAACTACCCCTTCAAAGGCCGGTTTACTACGTGTCCACTGTCCTCACACCATGCAAATCACGGTACCCACATTACCAAAAGATCGCATACGCGGTGTTTATGGCATCCCGGAAGCTACGACACTACTTTCAAGAGTGTTCTATAACAGTAGCCTCAGAAGTACCACTCAACGATATTATCAACAACCGCGATGCAACGGGCCGGATAGCGAAATGGGCCATAGAGCTCCTCCCATTCGATATAACCTACAAACCACGCGAGCCATTAAGTCCTAGCCGACTTCGTCGCCGAATGGACAGAGGCCGAACTCCCTAAAGAGTACGGCACATACTCAAACTGGATCATGCATTTCGACGGCTCCAAAATGTTGGCCGGACTGGGGGCTGGCGTTGTTCTAACGTCCCCTACAGGAGATACAGTCCAATACGTACTCCAAATTATGCACACGGACTCCAACAATGCAGCCGAATACGAGGCCCTTCTACATGGTCTCCGGATCGTAGTATCCATGGGCATTCAACGCCTGGAAGTATGCGGGGATTCAAACCTCGCGATATCCCAAATAAATGGCGACTTCAACGCCAAAGACCCAAAGATGGCAGCTTATCGCAACGCCGTACTAAAAATGTCAGCTCGGTTCGAGGGACTGGAGTTTCACCATATCGCCCGAGAAAATAATCACGCAGCGGATGTCCTGGCACGCATCGGAGCAAAACGAGACACAGTCCCCCCCAACATCTTCTTAGAAAGATTATTTAAACCATCCGTAACATGGGAGGGGGAACCCTCGGATAACAGCCCGGACATAACCGCACAACCCGACGCCGAACAATCAGACATAATCGGTGGCCCCGCCACCGAAATTACACCCTCAGCCCACGTGATAATGGCGGTCATCGCCCCATGGACGGAACCATTCCTAGCCTACCTTACCAGGCAGGAACTCCCTGAGGACCAAAATGAGGCACGCTGCATAGTGCGGCGATCTAAAGCCTATAGAGTCCACGAGGGAGAGCTATATAAGAAAAGCACTACAGGAGTCCTTCAAAGGTGTATCTCCGAAGAGGAAGCGCGGAGTCTGTTGGCTGAAATTCATGCCGGACTCGGTGGCCACCACGCCGCGGCTTGGTCCCTTGTAAGCAAGGCTTTCCGTACGGGCTTCTATTGGCCAACGGCCCGAGCAGACACTTAGGACCTAGTCAAACGATGCGTCGGTTGCCAGCTTTTTGCCAACCAAAGCCACATGCCACCCAACGCCCTCCGAACTATCCCCATCACTTGGCCTTTTGCGGTCTGGGGGCTTGATATGGTGGGACCCCTTAAAGGCGGAACCCACAAGAAAAAATACTTATTGGTCATGGTGGATAAATTCACCAAATGGATAGAAGCCAAGCCTGTCAAGACGGCCGAATCCGGACCTGTGATAGACTTCATATCCGGGGTCGTACACCGTTATGGTGTCCCCCACAGCATTATCACCAATAACGGCACAAACTTCACCTCTGACGAAGTAAAGCTATGGTGCAAAAACATGGGCATTAAGCTCGACTATGCTTCTGTCTATCACCCACAAACTAACGGTCAGGTCGAACGTGCAAATGGTCTCATTATGAGCGGCATCAAACCCAGACTAGTGCGGTCCCTCAAGGAATCTAATATGCACTGGGTAGAGGAGCTCGACTCCGTACTCTGGGGGCTGCGAACCACGCCAAATCGTACCACCGGATTCACACCATTCTTTATGGTGTACGGCGCTGAGGCGGTTCTGCCCTGCGACATAATTCATGACTCACCTCGAGTGCGCATGTACGAAGAAAGAGAAGCCGAGCTTGATCGGCAGGACAGCCTGGACGCCTTAGAGGAGGAGCGGGACGTGGCTAAAGCCCGTTCCGCATTCTATCAACAGCAAGCTCGAAGATATCAAAGCAGAGAAGTACGGGCCAAAAATTATAATGTTGGTGAACTAGTTCTACGCCTGCCGGATAAGAAAAAGAACAAACTCAAGCCCAAATGGGAAGGTCCATTCATAATCGACCAAGTCCTAACTGGTGGAGCGTACCGCCTGCGAGATGCGTCGGACAACCGACTCGAGCCGAACCCATGGAACGCAACACGTCTCCGAAGATTCTACGCCTAGCGCCGGACTCTGTGTTTGTCTCCTTCCTCTGTCCATTATTTACATTTATACCTTTTTTTACTTTGTCTCCTACTCTTTTCTTTTCTAGCCCTTAAGGGCTCATTATGTGACGCGCTATCCGCGCTCCTTAAACCTGGGGGCTTCTTTAACAGAGGCTTGTTTACATGGGTTTTACACCCAACGCATGCGTCAGACTTCCGCATGCACCTTTTCTTTGCCATTATATGCATCGATATGACTTAAGTTTTGGCCAAGCTGGGTTGCCTGGCTCCTGTGCTTACCCCTACATTCCCGATTGTTCGGCTAGGCGGTAAAGGGAGCACCTCTGCGATTGTTACTGCCGGATAAGCCGGATGTGTACCTCTGACTGGGTGAAGCCGAAAGCTAGCGTTCTTAAGGGAATATTCGGTCGGTGAACTAAAGATGAACCTTTTTTATTTTATAGATGCCCCCAGATGATTCTCTGCATTTGCAGTCCGGACATGCACTTTAGGGCACGCCACCCCAGCGAAAGGAACCCTTAATGGAACTATTCTCTCTGGAAGATGTTTCTTATTAACCATGTAATATAACATAACTAGTTGGGCACTTGTCTGATAAAGCACTAATGACCCCTACGCCTGGTCTCCAAGCATACCCCGATTCTTATATAACCGTTATGGTATTCGGACACACTTTGGACCGTCAGGCCCCGAGGTTGAAGCGAAAAGGTCGGCAACGACAAACGATCTACAATCCGGCTAGAAGGCATTACACATGTCAATTATAAATTACATAGTCATCTTGACTGATCGTATTCCTCCTCTATACCATCTAACAGGCTGTCTAATTTACAGTCCTGCTGGGAATACTTTGCGGCCAACTCTACCTGGCCATACACTAAGCTCACAGGGATCTCCTTCCCGTCAGGCCCCACCGGTCCGACCTCAGCCATGTGATTGGGGTCCGACTTCGTAAAGCGGGTCTTCACCATGGCCCAGGCCTCCCGCGTACCTTGTCGGCAGGCTGATATCTTCCACAATCGGAAGCGCCGCCGAGCTCCCTTCAGCTTCTCCACAAGCTCTCCAAGGCCCTCGGGCGTGGAGTGGGCAGGCCACAAGGCCTGGGCAACGCCTTGCATCGCCTGCCGAATTCGCTCATGTAGTTGCAAGAGTTCGGGGAGAAGATCACCCGTTGAACCGGGCATCTCCTCTGCAGGCCGACCTATGAGCATACCTACAGACAATACTCTGTTATTCGACTTCCTCGCCGAACTCATTTTTTTCAAAGGGTTCGTTCAAGCACTTACTAAATATGCCGCATCGAAGTCGTTGATTCTCCTTTGTGGAGTTCGACAGCTGGCCGCGAACGTCTTTCAGTTCAACATCCAGCTTGGTGTTGGCATCCTGAAGGTCATTCTTCTCTTGCCTCACCCTTGTCAACATACTCTCGCCAGCCTTTAACTGGCGTAAGAGTTGTTGCTTCTCCGGATCAAGTCCGGCACCATCTGCAACATTAATTGTCAGATTTGCACACAAGCCGCATAATACTACTCTCAAAGTATATCGTACCTGAGGGGGTCCCTTTGGGCTCCCCTGTTGCGGCTAGTGCGGCCTCTAGTTGGGCCTTGCACTTTTCCAGCTCCTGAGACAGTGCGGTGTTCTTCTCTGTAAGAACCTGCATATGATCCTTAAATTAGTTACTTTAACTGTTTCAAGTCTCGGGGGCTACTGGTATATATGTATTTCACCAAAATTTTCTTACCCGTATGTCTTTCACATACTGCTCCGTGGCTCTGGCTAAGCCATCTTGAGCGGCACGAAGGTACGCATCTCCCGAATTAAAGGCATCTAAAGCCTTTCGGGAGAAACAAGCGTCGCGCAGAACTGTCCGGCGACGCCTATGGTTCATGGCGCTCTCCACTTCTGAATTAGTAGCAGATAGCCGGTCCGCATCCTCTGTCGGAGGAGCATCCGATGCGCGCCTGGTGTTCGTCCCTACTTCCGGACCAGACGTTGGAGCCTGGCTGGTGGAAGCGCGATTGGCGGCCTCTCCGGATGTAGTCCGGCGAGGCCTCTTCATCCTGGAAACAGTACGGATGATAATATGCCTTGGCCGAATAACACCAGGGAAACAGGGGGCACGTTATACCTTTGTGCCGGAATCTCAGTCCAGACTATGTTTCTTTTTGCCCCACGGGGCCCGGCGGCTCCTTGTTGACCAGCCGCCGCGGGTTCAGCCTCTCGCCTCGGAAATCTCCCCTGCAAAATACGGTGGCCGTTTGAAGCGCCGAAATATATGAAAATGAAGTCTCTCTTGAGAGAATAAAACGCTCCGTTTTCTGCAACCTGGGAAGCCGGGATTAACCCGGGGTAGTCAGCCGTAATGGCTATCAAGGTATTATCCTTGCTTAACTGATGGAACACCCCGTTGATAAGCTCCACCGTTATGTCCGGATCTTCTTCGGAGTCCGGACTATGGGAGCGTTCTGGGTCCTCGGGCTGTGGAGGGCGGCTGTCGATGTCCTTCACTTCCCGTCGCAGTTCCTGCGTTGAAATTGTCAAACTACACGTCTGTTCATGGGAATGTTAAGGCAAATGGGCGAGTGCGACTATTCACTTACCCAACTTGGAGGTTCGTACATAGAGAATCCGGCCCGCGGGTTGACACGGAGGAAGTCCTCCTCATCTCCCTTGTATAAAGATGTTAAAATCTTTACTAGATCGGCGGCCGAGCCAGGTCCTTTACGGCCATAACGGGTGGCGTCATCCTCCCCATTGAAATCCCACATGGGGTGGCCTCTGTATTGTAGCGGCTGCACCCCCCGCATAATGCATGCGGCCATGACTCCAATCATGGTTAGTCCGGAATGAGCCAACAGCATTATCCGGCCCATCAAGTAAAGGACGTCTCTGTCGCTTTCTCTTTGAGAGCTTTGCAGACGCCAACTTAAGCGTTTCTTCAAGGGAGCACTGCTGAACTCAGGGAGGCCGACCCGGATAGGGTCCGGCAGCGGGACGTCATCTATATAAAACCATTCTGAAGGACAGTCCTCGGACGCCTTCTTTGGGGTTCCGGATAAGTATCCGGTCCCGGCGATGCGCCATATTTCGGCTCCGCCCACTTGATATATGGACCCCTCTTGAGAATGGGGTACCAAGCAGAACAACCTCTTCCACAGCGCGAAATGAGCTTCTACGCCTAGAAATAGCTCGCAAAGAGCAACGAAGCCCACGATATGAAGTACAGAGCCAGGCATGAGATCGTGCAACTGGAGGCCGTAGAACTCTAGGAGCCCGCGGAGGAATGGATGAATCGGAAATCCCAGTCCCCTTAATAGATAAGGGACGAGGCACACCCGCTCTCCTTTAGAAGGATTGGGGGTGCTCTCCGCTTGCTTTCCGCCATTATAGGTGGCGAGTCCGGCTCGGACCGGGACCATATACGCCTGAGGGAGAAATCCATTGGCTTGCAGCGACACTAACTCACTGTGCGGGATGGTACAACTCTCCTAGTCTCCGGGTTTAGGACCGGAGGGGCGAGGGGAGGAGTTGCGACGGCTGGCCATGTTGGAATGGACCTTTGCTGGAGGCGCTCTGATGATAACTCGTGGGGAGGAGACGATGTGTTTAGATCTAAATCCCCATCCCATTAAATAGGTGGCTCGGTCGTATGGCTAGGGGTGTAGATGTAAAGACGCCCCGGGCCTTTCGCATTCGTTCAACACGTGGAAGATGGTCATTATTGGGCACAGAAGCCGAGGAGCGCTGCGGAAATCAAATATTATTCGTACAGGTGCACAGGATTCGGAGGAGGAACCCGCCTTGCAATGCCGAAGACAATTTGCGCGCCGGACTCGTCGTCATTGAAGCCTGGTTCGGGGGCTACTGAGGGAGTCCTGGATTAGGGGGTGTTCGGATAGCCGAACTCCAGGACTATGAAGATACAAGATTGAAGACTTTGTCCCGTGTCCGGAAGGTTCTTTCCTTGGCGTGGAAGGCAAGCTAGGCGTGCGGATATTCAAGATCTCCTACCATTGTAACCGACTTTGTGTAACCCTAACCCTATCCGGTGTCTATATAAACCGGAGGGTTGTAGTCCGTAGGACATATACATCATCATACAAAATCATACCCATAGGGTAGCTTCTAGGGTTTAGCCTCCTTGATCTCGTGGTGGATCTACTCTTGTACTACCCATATCATCAATATTAATCTAGCAGGAGTAGGGTTTTACCTCCATCGAGAGGGCCCGAACCTGGGTAAAATAAAGTGTCCCTTGTCTCCTGTTACCATCCGACCTTGATGCACAGTTCGGGAGCCCCTACCCGAGATCCGCCGGTTTTGACACCGACAGCTACTTGGCATAATATTCATGTAATTCTTCTTGATTGTGGTATGAATATTCAGATTGGAAAGATTCAAGACAAAATTTTAATATTGACATAAAAATAATAATACTTCAAGCATATTAACAAAGCAATCATGTCTTCTCAAAATAACATGGCCAAAGAAAGTTATCCCTACAAAATCATATAGTCTGGCTATGCTCTATCTTCACCACACAAAGTATTTAAATCATGCACAACCCGATGACAAGCCAAGCAATTGTTTCATACTTTTGACATTTTCAAACTTTTTCAATCTTCACGCAATACATGAGCGTGAGCCATGGATATAGCACTATATGTGGAATAGAATGGTGGTTGTGGAGAAGACAAAAAGGCAGAAGATAGTCTCACATCAACTAGGCGTATCAACGGGCTATGGAGATGTCCATCAATAGATATCATTGTGAGTGAGTAGGGATTGCCATGCAACGGATGCACTAGAGCTATAAGCATATGAACGCTCAATTAAAGAAACTAAGTGGGTGTGCATCCAACTTGCTTGCTCAAGAAGACCTAGGGCATTTTTAGGAAGCCCATCATTGGAACATACAAGCCAAGTTCTATAATGAAAAATTCCCACTAGTATTTGAAAGTGACAAAATGAGAGACTCTCTATCATGAAGATCATGGTGCTACTTTGAAGCACAAGTGTGGTAAAAGGATAGTAACATTGTCCCTTCTCTCTTTTTCTCTCATTTTTTTATTTGGGCCTTTTTTTATGGCCTCTTTTTTTTGTCCGGAGTCTCATCCCGACTTGTGGGGGAATCATAGTCTCCATCATCCTGTTCCTCACTTGGGACAATGCTCTAAAAATGAAGATCATCACACTTCTATTTTCTTACAACTTAACAATTACAACTCGATACTTACAACAAATATGACTCTATATGAATGCCTCCGGTGGTGTACCGGGATATGCAATGAATCAAGAGTGACATGTATGGAAGAATTATGAATGGTGGCTTTGCCACAAATACGATGTCAACTACATGATCATGCTAAGCAATATGACAATGATGGAGCGTGTCATAATAAACGGAACGGTGAAAAGTTGCATGGCAATATATCTCGGAATGGCTATGGAAATGCCATGATAGGTAGGTATAGTGGCTGTTTTGAGGAAGGTATATGGTGGGTGTATGATACCGGCGAAAAGTGCGCGGTATTAGAGAGGCTAGCAATGGTGGAAGGAAGAAAAGTGTGTATAATCCATGGACTCAACATTAGTCATAAAGAACTCATATACTTATTGCAAAAATCTACAAGTTATCAAAGCAAAGTATTACGCGCATGCTCCTAGGGGGATAGATTGGTAGGAAAAGACCATCGCTCGTCCCCGACCGCCACTCATAAGGAAGACAATCAATAAATAAATCATGCTCCGACTTCATCACATAATGGTTCAGCATACGTGCATGCTACGGGAATCACAAACTTTAACACAAGTATTTCTCAAATTCATGACTACTCAACTCGCATGACTCTAATATCACAATCTTCATATCTCAAAACAATTATCAAGCATCAAACTTCTCATAGTATTAAACACACTCATAAGAAAGTTTTTACTATTCTTGAATACCAAGCATATTAGGACTATTTAAGCAAATTACCATGATATTTAAGACTCTCAAAATAATCTAAGTGAAGCATGAGAGTTCAATAGTTTCTATAAAACAAATCCATCACCGTGCTCTAAAAGATATAAGTGAAGAACTAGAGCAAAACTATATAACTCAAAAGATATAAGCGAAGCACATAGAGTATTCTAACAAATTCCAAATCATGTATGGCTCTCTCAAAAGGTGTGTACAGCAAGGATGATGATGGTAAACTAAAAAGCAAAGACTCAAATCATACAAGCCGCTCCAAGCAAAGCACATATCATGTGGTGAATAAAAATATAGCTCAAAGTGAAGTTACCGATGGAAGTAGACGAAAGAGGGGATGCCTTCCGGGGCATCCCCAAGCTTTGGCTTTATGGTGTCCTTAGATTATCTTGGGGGTGCCATGGGCATCCCCAATATTAGGCTCTTGCCACTCCTTGTTCCATAATCCATAAAAAATCTTTCACCCAAAACTTGAAAACTTCACAACACAAAACTCAACAGAAATCTCGTGAGCTCCGTTAGGGAAAGAAAATAAAAGACCACTTTAAGGTACTGTAATGAACTCATTCTTTATTTATATTGGTGTTAAACCTACTGTATTCCAACTTCTCTATGGTTTATAAACTATTTTACTAGCCATAGATTCATCAAAATAAGCAAACACACACGAAAAACAGAATCTGTCAAAAGCAGAACAGTCTGTAGTAATCTGTAACTAACGCAAACTTCTGGAACTCCAAAACATCAGTGTCGGTATACAAAAAGAGGGGTACACCTTTTTGTACCCCTATAACTGTGCATGGGCAGTCAGAGCCGCGCCCACGACCACACCAAGCAAGGCAAGGGACGTGAGCCAGGGTAAGACCGAAGCTCAAGATAACTGGAGCAACGCCAAAGCCAAGACCACGAAGAACCAAGGGATGATGCGGGCTCCCCCGGCAAGATCCTTGCCGGGGCCGGCTTTAGCAGCCCCGGCAAGACCCTTGCCGTGGCAACTCGCCCCACGCCTACGGAGCAAATCACCCTTGAGTCCACTGCCCCCATGGGGCAAAGATTCGGGAGACATCCCTGTAGTGGCATTTAGATCTTTGTGAAGACATTCAAGATCAGATACGCACTAAGAAGATGACGACCCTTGGCGGGATCCCAGCCGAGGAAGTCCACAAGACCCCCGGCAAGCGCCTTGCCGGGGATGGCAGCAGGCGCCTCGGCAAGACCCTTGCCGAGGACATCCGCAGGGCCACCATCAGGCCCACGCTGACTAAACTTCCACCACTGTACGCATGCAGCTGCCGACCCAACTAGCTGGGCAGGCACCTGCGTGGCGGCATGCAGATCTTCGTGAAGACCCACCACTGCGCCACCTCAGCTGTCTGCCTACCTACATGGCATCACAGGCATCGCTGGCCAGGGCGCGTGTCAACACAAGAAGGAGCGGCGACGGACGAGACGGATCCCTCCCCCGTCCCCAATAAACTAAGGACACCTAAGCGAGACGCATTAAATGCGCCTTGTCATGTAATGCGAGGGATAACCTCGCATCACTATACCCTTTCCACCTCCTGTGTGCCACTGTGGCGACCCCTTTTTCTATAAAAGGAGTCCCGAGGCGACCAGGAGAAGGATTCGACTTTTTGGAGCTCCTCACGCCCCATAGCTAGCTCAAGAACACAGATATACAGTCCACCAGAGCAGGAGTATGGTTTTACGCAACCTCGTGGCCCGGACCTGGATAAACGAACCGTGTGCTATCTGTTTGATCCGCTCTTCTCACAACCCTGCGCCCCGCTAACTGTAGTAGAGATTCTTGTGATCCCATAGGTGTCGTTCCCACCGACATCTTTGGCGCGCCAGGTAGGGGGCGCAGTTGTGAGGATCGGCTCTAGCAGTTAGTCCAGCACTTCTTCATCGTCATGGCGCCCAAGAAGAAGACAACGGTGGCGATTGGCCAGTCGGGGGCCGGACGGCCCGTCCCGACGCGGGCGAGCAGCGGACCGGTCGTAGAAAGGACCCGGGGTGCCGCTCGCGAACACCAACACCGTCCTAGCAGCTGGAGTTTGGGAGGCGGCGATGTTCGTGCGCCTGGTAACGGGCCACACACCGCCAAATCCAAAGACGGAGCCAGGCCCTCCGCGGGTGACGCGGGGCCTTCCAAGATCGCTGCCGCATCACCCGAAGGCGACGCAAGGGCCTCCAAGACTCCCACGCCGGCACCAACAGCACACTCATCCCAAGCAGTGCGTGACGAACAGCGTCATCACGTCGAAGATCCCGGGCGTCGCCACAGGTAGGGCCCCGAGCACCACTCCCGGGACGTAGAAGACCTGCCCGCTCGCCGAAGCGCTGGTGAAAATGGCATGCGACCGCGGGGTCATGATAGAGCTCCTTCTGACATGGTCAGAAGTCGAAGTGCGTCGCTATCCGTGCAGGTTCCGCTGCCGCCGACGCCAGCAGAGGTCCTGGCGCGCGCGCATTTGCTCCTCGACTTTCCTCCCACTACGGGGAAACTCGACGAATGGAGAGCCACTATCCGAAGCCTTGTTGCGGTGGCCAACAAAGATGAACCAAGTCCGGTGGAGCCCCCGGGTCGATGCTCCGATGGAGTCCCACGCACCAGTGGCGGAAAAGCCGGCGGCGCCGCGACCACGGTGCATTCACCTCCTCCCCGTCCGGTACCGCGGACGTCGGCTCGTCGCGACGTCACGGGCGACGACATCTCCATAGCGTCGTCCGACCCACGTACCCACTGTGACCAGCGCCAAGTTCTTCGGGAACGAGCCCATGAGGACGCTCGAACCACTATCGAGCGCCGGCGCGGACCGCGCCACCAGTCAGACAGGCGAGCAGGGCTTGCTGCGAACCACCCGGCCCCGGAGAGCCCTGGAGGCCTACCTTACGAGGTAGGCTGTCCGGCTTTTACCCGTGAGCTGCGGCAGTTCCAGTGGCCCACTCACCGCACCTTCAAACCTGACGTTGGCGAGAAGTACAACGGGAAGACCCACCCGTCTGAGTTCCTCAGCATCTACACCATCGCGATACAAGCTGCTGGAGCCCGCGACGATAAGGTGCTTGCGAATTACTTTCCATTGGCTCTTAAACCCAACGCCATGTCGTGGTTGATGCACTTGCCGATAGACTCTATTTCCTCCTGGTCGGATTTGTGCCATGAGTTTGTTGGCGCCTTTACTGGAGGTCACCAAGCCCATGGCCAAGCAAGCGACCTGCACGTCATTCCCCAGAAGGGAGGCGAGAGTCTGCGCAAGTATATACAGAGGTTTAGCTGGGTACAGTACAATATCCCTGATGTTCACCCTGCCGCCATCATCAGCGCATTTCATCAGAACGTGCGTAACCGCAAGATGCGCGAAGAGCTGGCAATGAACAAGGTGAAAGACGTGGCAGAACTCTATGTTCTTGCTGACAGATGTGCCCGGGCTGAAGAGGGAAGGAAGTACCCCGGCGAAGATGCCGGCGTGGAAACCGACTCTTCAGATGAGGATATTGCCGCCCCGGTAAAGAAAGGCCGGCGCCGCAACAGGAAGTGCAAAGGTAAAGACGTGCTTGCCGTCGAGGAATCTGATGACGCCGGCTCCGCCAAGAAAACCAAGGCAGATGACCCCGGCAAGGAAATTGCCGGATGTGTCGCCTGCTGGGCCTTGGCGGCTGCCGAGAAGCTAGGAAACTCTGACAAGCAATACTGCAAGATCCTTCGCACCAAAGGCCATGATCTCCAGAACTGCCGACAGGTTGAGCTCCTTGCTGAGAAGCAGAGGGCTGAATATGAGAGGCGGGATAAGGAGAAGGGCCAGGACGGTGTTGAAGGGTCCGGCAAGAAGCGTGACAGCTAGGCAGGCCATCGCGGCAAGGATAAACAGCAGGAGAGGCCCGCCCGGGGCCGTGACAAAAAGCCAGAAGACGATGATCCCGAAGAGGACGATGAGTCTGGCGACTAAGAATTTCAGAAAGCTATAGAGGCCATGTGCGTCGATGGCGGCGCCTCACTGCATACCTCTCACTGCCAGCTTAAACAGTGGGCGTGTGAGATTACAGCGGCAGAGCCGTCGTTTGATGCCCAAAGACCGCTGAAGTGGTCCAGCACACCTATCATTTTTTACACTGAGGATCACCCTGATCGCACCACTACAGTCGGGTGCTTGCCATTGTTGGTTTCACCAACAATACGCAACCTCAAGGTGACAAAGATGCTAGTCGATGGCGAGGCCGGTCTAAACTTAATCTCGCCTACCGTGATCAAGAAACTGCAGATTCCTGATGGAGACCTCGAAGAGACGGGCATATTTCAGGGGGTCAACCCGGGAAGAAGTCAACCAAAGGGAAAGGTCACGTTGCCCGTGACTTTTGGGAGTAATCTGAACTACAGGACAGAAAGGATTGTGTTCGACGTTGCCAAGATCCCCTTGCCTTACAACGGGATCCTTGGCCGCCCAGCGCTGGCCAAGTTCATGGCGGCGTCACATTACGCCTACAACACCCTGAAGATGCCGGGGCCTGTGACGATCATCACCATCCCATCGGACAAGAAGGACGCGCTAATTTGCGCTGATCAACTCTACCAACAAGCAGTTGCAGCAGCCGCCACTGCTAAGGTGCTTGCTCCTGCCGCTGGAGCCTCGGGAAGGAAAAAGAAGAAGACCGGTGAGACCTCAGGCACCCACTTCGGCAAGCGCACCTCTTCGGAGTGTAGTGCTCCCGTCGAGGACGTGCCAAAGAGCTCCACCGGCAGAAACAAGAAGTCCAGGGCCACACCGCCGGGAACCAAGAAGGTTTCTGTCAAGGAGGACGACACAGGAGGGGCTTTCACCATAAGCTCCACCCTTGACGACAAATAGGAAGACGCGCTCGTCACCTTCCTGCGGGCGAATGTCGATGTGTTTGCATGACAAGCATCCGACATCCCCGGCGTTCCCAGGGAGGTGATTGAGCACCACTTGCTGTCTGTCCTCATGCGCGGCCCGTCAAGCAGAAGGTCAGAAAGCAAGCCTTGGAGCGACAAGAGTTCATCACAGAGGAGATCCGGAAACTGGAAGCGGCGGGTTTGGTAAGAGGAGTGCTTCATCCAACGTGGTTGGCCAATCCAGTGGTAGTGCGCAAGGCAAATGCGAAGTGGAGGCTGTGTATTGATTACACAGATATCAATAAAGCATGTCCCAAAGACCCCTTCCCGTTGCCGCGCATCGACCAGATTGTTGACTCCACGGCTGGGTGTGATCTATTGTCATTCCTTGATGCCTACTCCGGCTACCACCAGATCTTCATGACAAGAGAAGACGAAGAGAAAACGGCATTCATCACCCCATGTGGTACGTATTGTTTCATACGAATGCCTTTCGGGTTGAAGAGTGCTGGTTCAACGTTTGCAAGGGCGGTCCGGATTGGTTTTGAACCCCAGCTCCATAGAAATATGGAAGCTTATATGGATCATATAGTGGTCAAAACCAAGAACAGGGCAACCCTTATACCGGATTTACAAGAAACATTTGCAAACCTACGCAAGATCAATCTCAAGATGAACCCTGAGAAGTGCGTCTTCGGCGTCCCGTCCGGCAAGCTTCTCGGGTTCTTTGTGTCACAGCGTGGGATAGAGGCCAATCCGGACAAAATCAAAGCTATAGAACAGATTGAAGCGCCCAAGCGGGTCAAGGATGTACGTCGGCTTGCTGGTTGCATTGCCGCCATGAGCAGGTTCATTTCCAAGTCCGCCGAGCGCGCCCTTCCCTTTTTCAAGATTTTGAAAAGGCGGGCCCGATGGAATGGACGCCAGAAGCCGAAGCAGCATTGCAAGATTTGAAGAGGTATCTCTCCTCCACGCCAGTACTAGTTGCGCCTAGGCCACAAGAACCGTTGCTGCTATACCTGGCGGCGACGAACCAGGTGGTTAGCGCCGCGCTAGTGGCGCAGAGAGAAATTGATGACGAGGTGATAGTAGCGACAGAGCCTGATGCCGTTGGTGCAGAGACGACACAGCCGGTTGGAGTGCCGCCAAGGAAGAAAATGATGCAGCACCCGGTCTACTTTGTTAGCTCCCTCTTGCAGGGGGCTAGATCAAGGTACTCCGGTATGCAGAAATTGCTCTTCGGTCTTCTTATGGCCTCAAGGAAGCCGCATCACTACTTCCAGGCACACGAGATCACTGTCATCACTCGCCTCCCTCTGCAACGGATATTGCACAATCCAGATGCAACGAGAAGAATTGTAGAGTGGGCACTGGAGCTGTCCAGCTATGGCCTCAAGTTTTAAAGTACCTCAACGATTCAAAGCCGAGTCCTGGCGGAGTTTGTTGCAGAATGGACCGCAACGCCTGATGAAGAAGCCCAGGAGACTGCTCTCCCCGGCAAAGAGGCAAGTTGCGACTGGATCATGTACTTTGATGGAGCTTTCTCCTTACAGGGCGCCGGGGCTGGCGTACTGATTGTCGCGCCCACCGGAGAGCACCTGAAGTACGTCGTCCAGATGCACTTCCCCAGGGAAGTATCAACGAACTATACGACTGAGTATGAGGGGCTGCTTGCTGGTCTTAGGATCGCGGCAGACCTCGGAATCAAGAAACTCATTGTCAGGGGCGACTCCCAACTTGTCGTCAAACAAGTCAACAAAGATTACCAGAGCCCGTTGATGAAGGCCTACGTCGATGAAGTGAGAAAGCTGGAAGAGCGTTTCGATGGTATACAGGCGGAGCATGTTCCCCGAGCAGAGAACGACATCGCCGATTACCTGTCAAAGCGCGCTGCCCTCAAACTACCTGTGGAACCAGGTACCTTTGTGCTTCAGCTAACTCAGCCATCCGTTGGTCCATCGGCAGAGCAAAACAGGAGGAGGAAATCAGGGCCCGGCAAGTACTTTCCCGCCGAGCTCCCCGGAGCCGCCAGCAAGGATGTTGCCGGAGACACTAAGCCTGCCACGGGACGGCAAGCTCCGGTGGAGCGTCAAGCTCTTGCCGTCGAGACAGCCGCTCCTATAGCGGAGGAAATGCCTTTAGTCCTCGTTGTCGAGCCCTAGGCTCCAGCGTGGGCACAACATACCATCCGATTCCTCCAAACCGGGGAACTTCCTGAGGAGCAGGAAGAAGCAGAAAAAGTAGCCCGTCGATCTGCTATGTACCAGGTCGTCGATGACATCCTGTACAAAAAGAGACCGAACGGCGTGAAATTGAAGTGTATCCCTCAAGAGGAAGGACTGGGGCTGTTGGCAGAGATACATGGAGGCATATGTGGATCCCACATAGGGTCAAGAGCCGTTGTCGGCAAGTCATTTCGGCAAGGTTTCTTCTGGCCCATTGCCCTCCAAGATGCGACGACACTAGTCACCAGGTGTGAAGCGTGTCAGTTCCATTCAAAGAAACTTCATCAGCCAGCTCAAGCCCTTCAAACCATTCCTCTCTCCTGGCCCTTCTCGGTCTGGGGGCTCGACATACTGGGCCCTTTCCCCTGCGCTGTCGGGGGCTTTGAGTACTTGTACGTCACAATCAACAAGTTCACAAAGTGGCCAGAGGTGGAGGCGGTGAGGAAGGTCACAGCTCAGTCAGTCATCAAATTCTTCAAGGGACTAGTGTGCCGTTTTGGTGTACCCAACAGGGTCATCACCGACAACGGCACACAGTTCACAAGCCGCACCTTCATGCAATATACCCAAGACCTCGGCAACAAAGTCTGTTTCGCTTCCGTTGCTCACCCACGAAGCAATGGTCAAGCTGAGAGAGCAAACGCTGAAGTACTGCGAGGCTTAAGGACAAAGACCTTTGACAGGCTGTGCAAGAGTGGAAGGCGCTGGATTGATGAGTTGCCGACGGTTCTTTGGTCGATCAGAACAACGCCAAATCGAGCCACCGGCCAGACACCCTTTGCCCTGGTATACGGGGCAGAAGCAGTTCTCCCCACTGAACTCATATACGAGTCACCTCGAGTGCTCACTTATGATGAGCTTGAGCAAGAGCAACTGCGGCAAGATGACGCAACGCTCCTTGAGGAAGATCTTCTTCGAGCGGCTGTGAGAGCAGCACGCTACCAGCAAGCCTTGCGCCGCTACCATAGCCGCAAGGTCCATGCCCGAAGCTTTGAGGAAGGCGACCTTGTTCTTTGGCGCGTTCAATCGGCCAAGAATACCAACAAGTTAACGCCGAAGTGGGAAGGCCCTTATCGGGTAATACGAGTCACCAGGCCTGGCGCAGTCCGCCTCGAGACCGAAGATGCCGTTCCGGTGAGCAATTCCTGGAACATTGAGCATCTTCGCAAGTTTTACCCGTGAGGCGCGGCTTGCCGGGCCCCCCGGCAAGCCACCTTTTGTACAAGCCTTGCCGACAAGGCATGTAACCCTTTGTACAAAGCCAGACGCAGACCCTGAGCATAAATAAATGAAGCGCTGGCGCCCTAAGTTATAGCATGCATGCTAGGTCAAGTCTCGTCCTTGGTTAGGGTTGATAGTGCTTAGCGGCGGCTAACCCCTAGCTTAGAGGTCGAGTTTGCATCTCTTTGTCTTTCTTTTGTCTTCTTTGGTTCGCAGGACACACAGATATCCTTGCCAAACCACTTGGGGAGAGAAAAAGGAACAGACCAGCATCTAGGCCCCGGCAAGCCAGTATTGCCGGGGGCCGCGAGAGCAAAGATTCACCCACGGAAAACCAGGGTTGCCGGGGGCTGCAGGTTCAGATATGTTTTTATCCCTTATCATGCATTTCCTTACGGACTGAGGTATGTGAAACCTTGTTTTATCCTCAAACTACCGTGCTCCCCTAACTCTAGGCCTAGGGCCCGTTCCTGGGACCGAGTTTGGTCGTAGCCGTGGCAACAAAAGGATAGAACGAGGAGCCTAAACCCACTTCATCCCGGCCTCCGCCAAAGGCGTGAGGAAGATCGAGCGAAGTGGGGAGATGGCGAGGCCTGTTGCCGGGCAAGGAAATGTTTATCTTAAAGATACCAAGGATTTATTCCTTGTCGTGGGTTTCACCCACAAACAAATGACCCGGCAAACATCCCTTTTTCATTAAAAACATTCCACTCAGGTACAGTCCATAGGGAATGAAAAACATGAATGAGAGGATTACAAGTTTTAAATTCAACAAAGGCCCAAAGGCTTACAAACTAAAAAGAGATAAGGTGCCCGTAATCCCTTTCTTGTCCCTATCCTCAGGAGGCAGGTCAAGGAGGCGAGAAGGGCAAAAGGAGCGCCTAGGCGAACTACGGGTGTCAGAAGACACCAAGAGAACTTCTTGGTGGCCGTCCAAAGGCTGGATGGTGATGGCGGCACCGGAAGCAGAGCTCGAAGACGAGGCGGCAGGACGTCAGTACGCGTTGAAGGCGTCGGTGCCCGCGTACTCCGACTTGACGGCCTTGCCGCCCGCCCTCTTCCTCTTCCACAGCCTCCCAACGCCATCCGCCCAAGGAGACGACCCCGAGAAGTTCAAGGAGCCAGCGACACGGATGATGGGGTCGCCGGTGCCACACGGAGCGGCACCCGACGCCTAGTCGGACCCATCATCCTGCCGCCTACCGCCCTCGTCATCGCTACTGCTGTCCTCCTTGTCACTCTCGCTCGAGGAGGAATTTTCACTATCAGAAGAGCTCTCCACGCAGCACCTTGTACGAGTCCCGAAGTGCCCAAAGACCTTGATGGAGAGAAGGCCACCCTCCATCAGCTTAAAATGGAGGGTGAGCCCCTCTGTCAAGCTGTGGATATGAGCAAACGTCTTCCATCCCCGACGAAGAAACATCACGTGAGGAGCAGGGAAGTCGACGCGGACCCGCGTGCCACTGATCCCGCAGCCCCTCATGTGCAGCCGCAATGAGTCCGGCGGATCCAGCTCCATCTCCCGCGCAAATGGAGTCGGGAGACGAAGGCGACGGCGCGGCGGCCGGCGCAGCCTGATCAAGAACTCACAAGGGTCATCCCCAACATGGCCCTCCATTGGAGGAGGAGCTGCTGGCGGGGGCGAGGCCGGCGCACCACCCCGTCCTCCTCTTCCCCGAGCGCCCCGACCTCGCCCACAGCCTCGCCCCTCCCCCTTCCCCTCGCGGCTGGCTCTGCCACCGCAGGCGCAGGAGAAGGAGGGACGCGTTGTCGAGGGGCGACCCTCGCCGCCACCGTTGAAGGACTGGGATTTCCTCTCTCCATGACAAATGGAAGAGAGGAGCAGAAGTTGAAGGAAGAAGAAGATGGAAGAATGCGGGAAGCCATCCCCCCTCCCGCTCTTTATAAAGGAACGGGGTTGGGGCTCGGCCGCCCCGCTCGGCCAATCAAGACACGGAAGGCGCAGGGAGCCAGGGGCCAACCCACTGCCCCAACCAGCGACGGCCCGGTTTCCCACCTCCACCGTTTGCCACCCCAAGCGCATGGGAGACACATGGAGGACTGCAGAACCGAGGGGACGAGTGAGGCGACCTCTCCCCACCCCGTGATCATGGGGAGTGGACGCCTTGAGGACCACGCCGCGGCCCCATTCAGTAAATGGGCCACGCCTCCACGCCTCCCTCCATTTATGGGGAGGGTGCAAACCGCCCCTTTATTACGACGTGACGCATGCGTGCAGAGGCCAACCCCACGCATGCTGCCCACGTCACGCCCACCTCCCCACGCTGCGCCACACGCGCAAGTCGTGGGAAGCGCAGCGCGCGAAAGATCATACCGCGGTACCGTCCCGCCTGCCCGTGCACCGTTTTTTTGGGCCTAGCCCAACAACGCGTTGCGCTTATGTGTGGCCCAGGCCCGGGGGCTCCTGTCAATGTACAAAAAGAGGGGTACACCTTTTTGTACCCCTATAACTGTGCACGGGCACTCAGAGCCGCGCCCACGACCACACCAAGCAAGGCAAGGGAGGTGAGCCAGGGTAAGACCGAAGCTCAAGATAACTGGAGCAACGCCAAAGCCAAGACCACGAAGAACCAAGGGACGAGGCGGGCTCCCCCGGAAAGTTACTTGCCGGGGCCGGCTTTATCAGCCCCAGCAAGACCCTTGCCACGACAACTCGCCCCACGCCTACGGAGCAAATCGCCCTTGAGTCCACTGCCCCCATGGGGCAAAGATTCGGGAGACATCCCCGTAGTGGCATGCAGATCTTTGTGAAGACATTCAAGATCAGATACGCACTAAGAAGATGACGACCCTTGGCGGGATCCCAGCCGAGGAAGACCGCAAGACCCCCGGCAAGCGCCTTGCCAGGGATGGCAGCAGGCGCCTCGGCAAGACCCTTGCCGGGGCCCCGGCAAGGCCCTTGCCGAGGACATCCGCAGGGCCACCATCAGGCCCACGCCGACTAAACTTCCACCGCCGTACGCATGCAGCTGCCGACCCAACCAGCTGGGCAGGCACCTGCGTGGCGGCATGCAGATCTTCGTGAAGACCCACCACTGCGCCACCTCAGCTGCCTGCCTACCTACATGGCATCACAGGCATCGCTGGCCAGGGCGCGTGTCGACACAAGAAGGAGCGGCGACGGACGAGACGGATCCCTCCCCCATCCCCAATAAAGTAAGGACACCTAAGCGAGACGCATTAAATGCGCCTTGTCATGTAATGCGAGGGATAACCTCGCATCACTGTACCCTTTCCACCTCCTGTGTGCCACTGTGGCGACCCCTGTTTCTATAAAAGGAGGCCCGAGGCGACCAGGAGAAGGATTCGGCTTTTTGGAGCTCCTCACGCCCCATAGCTAGCTCAAGAACACAGATATACAATCCACCAAAGCAGGAGTAGGGTTTTACGCATCCTCGTGGCCCGAACCTGGATAAACGAACCGTGTGCTATCTGTTTGATCCGCTCTTCTCACAACCCCGCGCCCCGCTAACCGTAGTAGGGATTCTTGTGATCCCATAGGTGTCGTTCCCACCGACAATCAGCCAAAATAGGACGACCTAGGCAATTTGGTTATTGATCAGCAGAAATTGGAATCACTATTTTATCACGTTCTGGTGATTTTTAACAATTGTTTTAGTAAACAGAAAGTTTCTAGAAATTACAGCAAGATCAAATAACTATCATCCAAGAAGATCCTATAGGTTTAGCTTGGCACAAACACTAATTAAAACATAAAAACACATCTAACCAGAGGCTAGATCAAATTTTTATTGAATAACAACAAGGAAAAATATTGGGTTGTCTCCCAACAAGCGTTTTTCTTTAAAGCCTTTTAGCTAGGCATTGACAATTTTAATGATGCTCACATGAAAGACAAGAATTGAAGCACAAAGAGAGCATCATAAAACACGTGACAAACACTAAGTCTAACATACTTCCTATGCATAGGCATCTTATAGAAAAAAATCATCATAGCAAGCAAAAACTAGCATTTGCAAGGAAGCGGAAAGGAACAATAGCAATCTCAACATAACGAGAGGTAATTTAGTAACATGAAAATTTCTATAACCATATTTTCCTCTCTCATAATAATTACATGTAGGATCATAAGAAAATACAACAATATAGCTATCACATAACATATTCTCAACACAATCCACATGCATGCGAAGTTGACACTCTTCCAAGATAGTGGGATTATCATTAACTAAAGTCATGATTTCTCCAAGCCCACTTTTATCCAAGATTTCATAAGATTGAATATTATCCAAATATGTGGGATCAAAAGTTGACACTCTTCCAAACGCACTTCCAATATTATTGCAAACACTATTATCAATCTTATATTCATCATGGGGTTTAAATAAATTTTCAAGATCATAAGAAGAATCTCCCCAATCATGATTATTGCAACAAGTAGTGGACATAGCAAAACTAGCATCCCCAAACTTAGGGTTTTGCATATTATTAGCATAATTTACATCAATAGAATTTATAATAAAATCATTTCAATCATGCTTTTTATTCAAAGATCTATCGTGAATCACTTCATAAGTTTCTTCTTTCAACACTTCATCACAATTTTCAGATTCATGAATTTCAAGCAAAACCTCATAAAGATAATCTAGTGCACAAAACTCACTAGCAATAGGTTCATCATAATTGGATCTCTTAAAGAGATTAGCAAGTGGATGAGGATCCATAAACTTTTAGCAAGCGAAGATGCAAGCAAAAGGAAGACACATGGCAAACGAGCAAGTAGAAGGACGAACGGAAGAGGGGCAAATAAAACGGCAAGGGTGAAGTTGGGGAGAGGAAAACGAGAGGCAAATGGAAAATAATGTAATGCGGGAGATAAGGGATTGTGATGGGTACTTGGTATGTTGACTTTTGCGTAGACTCCCGGCAACGGCGCCAGAAATCTTCTCTGCTACCTCTTGAGCACTGCGTTGGATTTCCTTGAAGAGGAAAGGGTGATGCAGCACAGTAGCGTAAGTATTTCCCTCAGTTTTTGAGAACCAAGGTATCGATCTAGTAGGAGGCTACGCGCGAGTCCCTCGTACCTACACAAAACAAATAACTCCTGGCAACCAACGCGATAAGGGGTTGTCAATCCCTTCACGGTCACTTACGAGAGTGAGATCTGATAGATATGATAGGATAATATTTTTGGTATTTTTGTGATAAAGATGCAAAGTAAAATAAAAGCAAAGGAAATAACTAAGTATTGGAAGATTAATATGATGAAGATAGACCCGGGGGCCATAGGTTTCACTAGTGGCTTCTCTCAAGAGCATAAGTATTTTACGGTGGGTGAACGAATTACTGTTGAGCAATTGACAGAATTGAGCATAGTTATGAGAATATCTAGGTATGATCATGTATATAGGCATCACGTCCGAGACAAGTAGACTGACTCCTGCCTGCATCTACTACTATTACTCCACTCATCGACCGCTATCCAGCATGCATCTAGAGTATTAAGTTCATGAAAACAGAGTAACGCCTTAAGCAAGATGACATGATGTAGAGGGCTAAATTCATGCAATATGATAAAAAACCCATCTTGTTATCCTCGATGGCAACAATACAATACGTGCCTTGCCCCTACTGTCACTGGGAAAGGACACCGCAAGATTAAACCCAAAGCTAAGCACTTCTCCCATTGCAAGAAAGATCAATCTAGTAGGCCAAACCAAACTGATAATTCAAAGAGACTTGCAAAGATAACCAATCATACATAAAAGAATTCAGAGAAGATTCGAATATTGTTCATAGATAATCTTGATCATAAACCCACAATTCATCGATCTCAACAAACACACCGCAAAAAGAAGATTACATCGAATAGATCTCCACGAGAAAGGGGGAGAACATTGTATTGAGATCCAAAAAGAGAGAAGAAGCCATCTAGATACTAACTATGGAACCGAAGGTCTGAGGTAAACTACTCACACTTCGTCGGAGAGGCTATGGTGTTGATGTAGAAGCCCTCCGTGATGGATGCCCCCTCCGGCGGAGCTCCAGAACAGTCCCCAAGATGGGATCTCGTGGGTACAGAAGGTTGCGGCGGTGGAATTAGGTTTTTGGCTCCGTATTTGATCGTTTGGGGGTACGTAGGTATATATAGGAGGAAGGAGTACGTCGGTGGAGCAACATGGGGCCCACGAGGGTGGAGGGCGCGCCCTGGGGGTGGGCGTGCCCCCCTACCTCGTGGCTTCCTCTTTTGTTTCTTGACTTAGGGTTCAAGTCTCCTGGATCATAATATTCCTAAAAATCACGTTCCCGAAGGTTTCATTCCGTTTGGACTCCGTTTGATATTCCTTTTCTGCGAAACTCTGAAATAGGCAAAAAAACAGCAATTCTGGGCTGGGCCTCCGGTTAATAGGTTAGTCCCAAAAAATAATACTCCCTCCGTTCCTAAATATAGGGTGTATAGTTTTTGGCACGAAAATTAAAGAACGCAAGTGGAGGGAAAATTTCACAAGTTTTGGACGATATTACTCCTGACTATTTGACATGAGAAAATAGAGGAGATTACCTAATGTAAGGAAATGTAATCAAATCCCTTAAAAATTATCCAAACGAGTGGTGCAATGCGATACACCTTATATTTTGGAATTTTTCTCAAAAATCTATACACCTTATATCAAGGAACAGAGGGAGTATAAAAGTGGATAATAAATCCCAATAATGTCCAAAATAGTAGATAATATAGCATGGAGCAATCAAAAATTATAGATACGTTGGAGACGTATCACATCCCCTCTTTCGTCTTCGTTCATCGGTAACTTTACTTGGAGCTATATTTTTATTCATCACATGATATGTGTTTTGCTTGCAGCGTCATTTTATTTTGTTAGTATTTGCTTGATGTTATTTATAATATGTTTTTCATCTTTAATTTCAATAAAAATGTCAAGGATAGCCTTTACCATGCTTATTTTGCAAGTATACATGTTGCTGTTTCAAAACAGAAAGTTTACCGCTGTTGCAAAAATTCCCTAGAAAAGTCAGAATATGATAAAATTAGGGATGGCAGTTTTGCCCATGGGTATTGGTACCCGCGGGTACCCTACCGGAAAACAATGGGCATGGGCAAGACTTTGAGAGGTTTTGTACCCACTGTAACATCCCAAAATTCTAAATTTTGGAATGTTATAATAAACAGATGGATTGGATTGATTGTTTGATTGATTGATTCAAAGTGAGTGAATTCAAAATCTTTTTGAAAGTTAAATGAGAGGGAATAAAAGGACTTTCCCAAACTTTCATCTTGCTTTTATGATCTCCGTGAACTCAAATTCTTTTCATCACAAAACCCTGGAGAGAAGATGACATGACTTCTTCCATTTATTTAAATGACAAGGGGTGTTGAAAATATTTGAATTTCATTTAAAAATATTTCCAATTCTAAAACTTTATGCAACTCAATGATTTTCACGAGAGAAGATAAAATGACTTCTTCAAATTATATGAAATATGAGTTGGGAGTTTCAAAGAATTAAATTCAGAGTTCTTTTGAATTTATTTCCAATTTGGAGTTATTTAACTTTTATTCAAATTATCTTTCTCCAAAAATAAAATATATGGAAAATAGGGTAACATGATTCCCTACATCAGAAAATTGGAGAGAAATTAATTTCAAATCATTTTGGTATTTTTAAATTGATTTTTATTGGATTTTATTAAAGCAGGAACACTGTTTGAATTATTAGAAATTCTGTGTATTTTATTTAATGCTACAAAAATGTTCACGTTGTAGATATGCCTATATAATATTTCTGTTTATTTTGTTTTATTTTAGTTTGTGCGGATAAATGTTAAAAAAAACTTCCCTGCCCCGCGGGCCAACTGGGCTGAAGCCCACCCAGCCGGCCCAGCCCAGCGCCGCGCCCCGCTCATCCCCGAGCTCGGGATGGACTCCCGCAGCCGCACGCCTCGCCGCTGCCATACGCCGCCCGGAGTCCTCCGCCGCCTTGCCCCTTCCCCACGCATCGCACCGCCTCCCCCCTCCTATAAATCCGCCGCCGGGCCCCGCCTCTCTCCCCCTTCGCTCTGCGTCGCCATCACCGCATCTCGCGCCGCCGCCGCCTTGCTTCGCCGCGCCGCGCCACTGCTCGCCTGCGCCGCCGCCTGCTAGCGCCGCCGCCCGCGCCACCCGCTGCCATCGCCTGCGCCGCATCCCGCTGCCCGCGCTGCCGCAGCCGCGCCAGAGCACGTCGCCCTCGCCGGAGCTGCCGCTCCACCTATCTAAACCGCCACTGCCGCCAGTTTAATTGCCCCGTTTTTTTTGACGAAAACCACCTACGGTATAAAACCGTCCCGGTTCCCCATTTTTGTTTTATAAAACCGGTTTCATTTTTTTGTTTAGTTATTCAGAGAACGTTTTCTGTTTAGTAAAACTAGTGAACGATTTCGTTCGTTAGCGTTCTGTAACGAAAGTTCGCTATTTGGATTTTTCTTTTCTTTTTAATTTCTGTCAGGGACCTATCAGTAGATAGTTTCTTTACCGTTTAGCCCCTGGTTTTTAAACGATCACAACTTTTTACTCATTTATCCAAATTCAACGAAACCAACGCGCACGTCTTCGTTATGATCTCCTCTATCCAGTAAAACAACTTAAACATATTTTTGAAAGTTTAAAATTTGATTTCAAATAGATTTGAATTTGAATCTTCATTTGATCGTAACTTGAGTTTCGTAGCTCCGTTTTAGTTGATTCTTTTTGCAAATCAAAGCTCTTGACCTGAACTTTCTGATAAGGCCAAATTCACATAATTTGGTACTGTTCGAAATTGTTTTATGTTGCAAGAGTTATTTTCTTGGTTTTGAGGTTTTTCCGAATCGTCTTCTTCGTTCTTTCTGATCTTTTGAGTGATTGCTTATGTGTGGTTATTATTGCTTGCTTACGATAGATTGACCAGAGTGTGACGAGTAGATCTATCAAGAGTTTTGAGTGCAAATCATCTTCATCAACATTGCAGGCAAGTTCACACTTTGATCATACCTCTTACTACCCAGTTTTTATTGCATTAGATCAATCCTCAAACAATTGCATGGTTAGGATTTGAATTAAATTGTGGGTTGGGAAGTAGATGAGGTAGTACCTATTACTTGTTATTTATCAAACCTTTGGGAGTTACTATTACGTTATGCTTATATTGCCATGCTATGCTCATAGACGTGGATTGGGTTTTGAGAGTATTCATGACAGATGTGAGATTGTTAATTAATGGTTTACTTAAGGTGGCAACTTAAACACACATCTGGGTGGATTAAGGTACCTGGGTATTCCAGGATTGCCTGTCTAGGCACCTGGGTAGACCAGGATTGCCTGTTTTTTTATGGACCACCACCCAGGCTCAAAGGGATCATGAGATTATTCATACTAGAAACTTCCGTGTGCAGCCACAAGCTACTATGGGCTCTAGCATAGTTGACTAAGTCATGCGAACTCTTACAGTGGTAGACTAGCAGATGTAAGGGATGTAGGTGGTACGGTCTACCCGATCGTAAGGTGCTAGCGCTTTTGAAAGACTATGTCTCGGTCATCCGTTTCTCAAACACCATGTAGTGTGAGAAATCCAACGGAGGAGATCGAGTCTTGTGGGGAAAAGTGCGCAAACCTCTGCAGAGTATATAAACTAATCATGGTTAGCCGTGTCCCCGGTTATGGACAATCTTGAGTATCTAGTTGTTGGATTATCCTGTTGATCTCATCACGTTACTTAAATAATTTGTTGGGTTTTAATGATGATGCTTAATTGGGATTGAGAATGCTGTCAACCATTCTCAATGTTTAACAAGCACCATGATAGTTAAATAAAACTTATTCCTTTGTAGTAGGGAAAAACTGGCTTTTCGCAAAAACCTTATAACCATAGAGCTTTTCCACCAGCCATATATGCATGTAGTGATAGCCATTGTTCATCATTCTCTATGGTGTGAATTTGCCAGTACATTCAATGTACTGACCTTTGTGGCTGCAACGTCTCATGTTGCAGGATATCTTACGACGAGTAAGTGATACGTTAGGGTTACGATTTTTACACTCAACTTTGCCGTTGGTGTTGATGGGAATCCACAACCTTGTTACTTCCGCTATTTGGATTGAGGTAATAGTATTTACGTTATTTATACATGTGATTTACCTCTGTTATAAATCCTCGAGTACTGTGTGTGTCAGCATACCGATCCAGGGATGACACTTAAGCACAGAGACTTGATCCCTTCGGGTCGGGTCGCTACAAGATGGTATCAGAGCACATGTTGACAGTAGGACGTGACCCTAGAAACTGGCAAGCCCATAGGAAAGATTTTCTCTACAACTTTCTTTTCAAAAGGATCTTTTACCTCTCTTCTCTTCTGAGCTTATTCAAATATACCCTTTAGTGAATCCATACCCCTTTCCCCCTTTGACCACACGAAGATTTGACTGATGAGACCACTCCAAGAAGTACAAAGATATCGGACAACTAAGACCACTTCGTTTTTACCGAGCATTGGAAAAAAATGGAAACTACAACTGTTGAAGACTCTGAAGACTAGGAGAATTGGAGGCTCCGAAGAATTTCCAGATTTGTGTGACCTAGGAAGTCTACCCTTATGGAACTTGGCAGACTATGGAAGCTGTCAATACCCGAGATCAAGTTGTATCGGAGAAAGACCAGAACATGGAGCTTTAAAACTCAAAGTTCTGTCAAGAAAGTCCTGAGGCAGGAGATATAAACTATGGAATGATAGCCCATGGAAATGACAAGAGCAGAAGCACGGCTATCCAAGATGTTATCGCCCGCTTATGCTATTGCCACCGTGCTGAGTTAAGCATGCATTTCTTTGGAAGGATTGGATGGTAGAAGGCTGATGGAGCATTTATTAGCAAAAGACGAAGTTTTAACCTTAGCTAGTGTATTGCCAGGATCTGGAGTGTTACACTAAGAAGTTAAGATGGACCTGCAGGAAGCAGTATTTGATAAGGAAGCGTTTCGTGAAGAACTCAGGACCCAGAAGTTGAAAGCAGCCAAGCTAGAGGAGTAAAACCTTGAGATACAGGAGATTCGTCAGGAACGGAAGGACCGTAGTGCCATGGTTCATGCCAAGGATGTTGAAACTCAGAAGTTTGGAACGCAACCTCAGAATATTAAAGGAAGCCATGAGAGACTTCGCGTCAACAGAGATGATTTGGCAAAAGAACTTGATAAGGACAAACACGAATCGGAAGAAGCCATCGGAGACATGAACAAGACTTGAAGAGTTTGATGACTTTGAAGATTTATTAACCTTTAGAAGACCCAACCCCTGTTATATACCCACGTTAGATGCGACGATTGTGAGCTGTCATTTGTTTGATGTTTTTTTCCCGACAGCCACAAATAAAACCTGTCTTTTCAAAACCTTTGTTTGTATTGTGTGCATCCCTCTCGATCTCTCTTATCTCACCCCATAACCCATGGACCCAATAGATGATGAATGGAGATGAGCTCGTATTTTCTGGACCGATGAGTCAACTGAAGACGGACCGATGGATTCAGAACACGGAGGATCACATGGAGAAAAACCGTATAGCCGGAAAGGATATGGCCCAGCATGCTCTTCAATGCTTTGAAAGAGGTGCTGCTACTTGGTGGAGGATGTACCAAATCATCGATGGATGGCAAGGAGTAATCACTTGGAAAGAATTTAAGTTGACTTTGCCAAAGTCTAGGTTTGTGTCCCAGAAATTGGAGCCTTATGGAAATGATGTGAAGAAACCTTGTGCATGCAAGCTCTGTGGAGAAATAGGACACACCCATAAAGAACACAAGGATGAATGCCCAAATTGTGAAGGAAGTCATCCAGCTGAAGAATGCCCAACTATGCAGATCACTTGTTTCTTGTGTGAAGGGACTACCCACTACCCTGCTCAGTGTCACATTTACCCCATGGTACAAAGAACCATCCAGCAGAAGAAAGAAGCAATGAGAGGAGCCCTTATGGAAAGTTTAGAAGAACCTGTGATGAAGGAAGAGGTGGAGGACACACCCAAAGAAGAGCCAAATAAACCCTGCACCAAGTCATGCTATTCATGTGGAGAAGAAGGACACCTCTCCCAGAATTATATGAATGGGGATCTAGTATAATTCCCGACAGAGGAAGTAGAGTATGACCCACAGGAAATAGAAGCCCTGATTGGAATGGAAAAGTCCAGGAAGAGAAGTAGATTGGATTCCAGGAAGGATCTGAGTCATATCACCTGTTATAGGTGCAAGGAGACAGGGCACTACCTCAGCAATTGCTCAAAAAGGAAGCCAAGGACCAAAGGAGGCTATATAATCACAAGGAAACCTCGAAACTTGTCAGAAGTAATATGTTTCCGTTGTAATGAAGCAGGGCACTTTGCCAGAGATTGTCCGAAGGAGAACGAGACTTGTGATAAATAGTTGAGTTTGTAACAGAAGAAATATAGTAGTAGTAGTGAGAACATTTTCCTTTATATTGAGGTGTTGAGTTGAGGCATGTAATGGAAAAACAGGAGATTGTAATAATTTGAGAATCAATAAAGTTAGCAATGTTGGTACTGATTGGGATTTTATGAGATAATCTATGAGGAAAGATGTTGACCATTTTCGAGGACATGAGAAATGTGGTCTATGGAATATTGGAGCATTTTAAGGGTAGTAGTACCCTATAAGAACCGTTGATCCCTAGAAAAGATAAGGATACTCCACTGAGTGGGTTTAGGACAAGATGAATACAAGTTTTGTCTCGATATGTGTGGTACCCCAAGAGTGTGTGGGATGAAGTTGGAGACTGTCAGTTGTTTGGACCAAATGTGATCAAGGAGTCAGAAGAGATTGTTAGTTGATTCGAGATAGACTGAAGGTAACTTAGTCCAGGCAGAAAGAGTTACGAAGACTCAAAAACGCAAGGAGGTAGTCTATGAAATTGGAGACGGAGCATGTCTTCGTATGTCCCCTCTACGAGGAGTTAAACGATTTAGAGTTAAAGGAAAGTTAGCCCCGAGATTTGTAGGACCATACCGAGTTTTGGAGCGTATGGGAGAAGTGGCCAACAAGTTGGAGTCACCCGAAGGACTGTCAGGAGTTCATGATGTGTTTCATATTTCCCAGTTGAAGAAGTGCCATGCAGGGATGGCCGATATTCCCCTGTAAGGATGCTTGACCCTGGAAAGGATAATCATGTTCGACGAAGTGGAGTATGGACTTCATAAGTATAAGTTTTTATCTCGGTATGTGGGATATCCCATGAGGATGAAGAGATGAATTACTATAGGATATAAAGGAGGTATGATGTTGGAAATATGGATCAAGGTAAATTGCATGATGAGTCTGAGTAATCATGTCCTAGTTTGGTGCCAACAGAAGGAAGGGAGACAATACAATTGGATGGATTTTTAGTATGCTAGGAAGCTGGAAGCTGGATGTTGGATTAGAGATAAGTTGCCCAGAGGATGAGTTCTTGGTTTACAAGTGATGAGATGGGCCATAACCCACAGGCCCCAGGACCTGCCAAGAAGCAAGCACATTCTTGCTGAAGGAAAAACCCTGGAAGAGATTACGACCTTACCCACTGACGATTTTATAGGAGTAACGCAAAACCTGAGAGTTGGGAAGGAACGATAGATGTTTGTTTTGCTTGCAGAATCAATGGATTTATCCGAACTTGGTTCGTCGACAAGAGAAATTCTACAATGCTTGTGAGGATGACCGAGTGTTAGAATGCGAGATTCGCTAAACTATATACAAGGTAATGATTTGGGTGCGGGATGGATTGATCACCATACAGACTTACTCTTATTATTCGCCTTGCTATGTGGGATGGTAAATCTGAGTGACTTACCTATAGTAGAGTGACGACGATCAAAACCTTGTTTAAACCTTAGAATGGTATAAGAATTTCCCCCTGTACAAGGTAGCTTTTGCCAACCATAGGTTATACGGTGAGGATCAACCCAGACCCATTTCCTGCAGGAGAAACCATAAATTGTTGACCACCATGAGATATCGATAGTTGTTTAGTTTTGGAGCCAGACCCGTCAGCTAAGAAGACCCAGTCTCGGAATAACCTTACCAAGATGAAAAGGACAGACGAATTGGGGAAAAGGTTATGTCGTTACCGGAAGAGCCCAAAGAAAGGAATTATACTGAAGATCTGAGAAGACCGGCCATGTCAAGAATAAGGATGGAGTATATGAGTATTGATGACATCGTAACCATGTTTCTAAGCGTGGTAGCACCCCAGACCTCCGGAGACAATCGATGGACTTGAGAAGACCCCGAATCTAACCTATTTCTTTCTAGCCTCTCCGAATCTCGAGGACGAGATTCATTTTAAGGGTGGTAGGTTTGTAACATCCCAAAATTCAAAATTTTGGAATGTTATAATAAACAGATGGATTGGATTGATTGTTTGATTGATTGATTGAAAGTGAGTGAATTCGAAATCTTTTTGAAAGTTAAATGAGAGGGAATAAAAGGACTTTCCCAAACTTTCATCTTGCTTTTATGATCTCCGTGAATTCAAATTCTTTTCATCCCAAAACACTAGAGAGAAGATGACATGACTTCTTCCATTTATTTAAATGACAAGGGGTGTTGAAAATATTTGAATTTCATTTGAAAATATTTCCAATTCTGAAACTTTATGCAACTCAATGATTTTCACAAGAGAAGATAAAATGACTTCTTCAAATTATATGAAATATGAGTTGGGAGTTTCAAAGAATTAAATTCAAAGTTCTTTTGAATTTATTTCCAATTTGGAGTTATTTGACTTCTATTCAAATTATCTTTCTCCAAAAATAAAATATATGGAAAATAGGGTAACATGATTCCCTACATCAGAAAATTGGAGAGAAATTAATTTGAAATCATTTCGGTATTTTTAAATTGATTTTTATTGGATTTTATTAAAGCAGGAACACTGTTTGAATTATTAGAAATTCTGTGTATTTTATTTAATGCTACAAAAATGTTCACGTTGTAGATAAGGTTTTTCTGCAAATTTTGGTATATTATATGCCTATATAATATTTCTGTTTATTTTGTTTTATTTTAGTTTGTGCGGATAAATGTTAAAAAAAACTTCCCTGCCCCGCGGGCCAACTGGGCCGAAGCCCAGCCAGCCGGCCCAGCCCAGCGCCGCGCCCCACTCATCCCCGAGCTCGGGATGGACTCCCGCAGCCGCACGCCTCGCCGCCGCCGTACGTCGCCCGGAGTCCTCCGCCGCCTTGCCCCTTCCCCACGCATTGCGCCGCCTCCTCCCTCCTATAAATCTGCCGCCGGGCCCCTTCCTTCCTCCCTTCGCTCCGCGTCGCCATCACCGCATCTCGCGCCGCGCCGCTGCTCGCCTGCGCCGCCGCCTGCTAGCACCGCCACCCGCTGCCATTGCCTGCGCCGCATCCCGCCGCCCGCACTGCCGCAGCCGCGCCGGAGCACGCCGTCCTCGCCGGAGCTGCCGCTCCACCGATCTAAACCGCCACCGCCGCCGGTTTAATTGCCCCGGGTTTTTTTGACGAAAACCACCTGTGGTATAAAACCGTCCCGGTTCCCTGTTTTTGTTTTATAAAACCGGTTTCGTTTTTTTGTTTAGTTATTCAGAGAACGATTTCTGTTTAGTAAAACTAGCGAACGATTTCGTTCGTTAGCGTTCTGTAACGAACGTTCGCTATTTGGATTTTTCTTTTCTTTTTAATCTGTCAGGGACCTATCCGTAGATAGTTTCTTTCCCGTTTAGCCCCTGGTTTTTAAACGATCACAACTTTTTACTCGTTTATCCAAATTCAACGAAACCAACTCGCACGTCTTCATTATGATCTCCTCTATCCAGTAAAACAACTTAAACATATTTTTGAAAGTTTAAAATTTGATTTCAAATAGATTTGTATTTGAATCTTCGTTTGATCGTAACTTGAGTTTCGTAGCTCTGTTTTAGTTGATTCTTTTTGCAAATCAAAGCTCTTGACCTGAACTTTCTAATAAGGAAAAATTCACATAATTTTGGTACTATTAGAAATTGTTTTATGTTGCAAGAGTTATTTGCTTGGTTTTGAGGTTTTTTCGAATCGTCTTCTTCGTTCTTTCTGATCTTTTGAGTGATTGCTTATGTGTGGTTATTATTGCTTGCTTACGATAGATTGACCAGAGTGTGACGAGTAGATCTATCAAGAGTTTTGAGTGCGAATCATCTTCATCAACATTGCAGGCAAGTTCACACTTTGATCATACCTCTTACTACCCAGTTTTTATTGCATTAGATCAATGCTCAAACAATTGCATGGTTAAGATTTGAATTAAATTGTGGGTTGGGAAGTAGATGAGGTAGTACCTATTACTTGTTATTTATCAAACCTTTGGGAGTTACTATTACGTTATGCTTATATTGCCATGCTATGCTCGTAGACGTGGATTGGGTTTTGAGAGTATACATGACAGATGTGAGATTGTTAATTAATGGTTTACTTAAGGTGGCAACTTAAACACAAATCTGGGTGGATTGAGGTACCTGGGTATTCCAGGATTGCCTGTCTAGGCACCTGGGTAGACCAGGATTGCCTGTTTTTTTATGGACCGCCACCCAGGCTCAAAGGTATCATGAGATTATTCATACTAGAAACTTCCGTGTGCAGCCACAAGCTACTATGGGCTCTAGCATAGTTGACTAAGTCATGCAAACTCTTACAGTGGTAGACTAGCAGATGTAGGGGATGTAGGTGGTACGGTCTACCCGATCGTAAGGTACTAGCGCTTTTGAAAGACTATGTCTCGGTCATCCGTTTCTCAAACACAATGTAGTGCGAGAAATCCAACGGAGGAGATCAAGTCTTGTGGGGAAAAGTGCGCAAACCTCTGCAGAGTGTATAAACTAATCATGGATAGCCGTGTCCCCGGTTATGGACAATCTTGAGTATCTAGTTCTTGGATTATCCTGTTGATCTCATCACGTTACTTAAATAATTTGTTGGGTTTTAATGTTGATGCTTAATTGGGATTGAGAATGCTGTCAACCATTCTCAATGTTTAACAACCACCATGATAGTTAAATAAAACTTATTCCTTTGCAGTAGGGAAAAATTGGCTTTTCGGAAAAACCTTATAACCATAGAGCTTTTCCACCAGCCATATATGCATGTAGTGATAGCCATTGTTCATCATTCTCTATGGTGTGAATTTGCCAGTACATTCAATGTACTGACCTTTGTGGCTGCAACGTCTCATGTTGCAGGATATCTTACAACGAGTAAGTGATACGTTAGGGTTATGATTTCTACACTCAACTTTGCCGTTGGTGTTGATGGGAATCCACAACCTTGTTACTTCCGCTATTTGGATTGAGGTAATAGTATTTACGTTATTTATACATGTGATTTACCTCTGTTATAAATCCTCGAGTACTATATGTGTCAGCATACCGATCCAGGGATGACACTTAAGCACAGAGACTTGATCCCTTCGGGTCGGGTCGCTACACCCACGGGTAATGGGTATCCATACGCGCAAAATATATGGGTACGGCATGGGTATGAAATTGCGCCCATGGATAACCCAATGGATACCCACAAACAATGTTAAATGAAACTAACTCCTATGATATGTGGAGTCAACATCCAACTCTCATAGCCAACCCTAAATCTTGTATTCCCTAAACCGGCCATAGCACATAGGGCCACACATATTTGTTCACCACTCCTCTTACGTTATATGTGTCTCCTCGAAGTGATGAAATCTTGACTTATCGTCATCGAACACCTGTCCATCTCTGCATACAGTGATCCGCAGTTCCCACTGCCGCCTCTCACAGCGTAGGGGTACCACTAACCATTGCTCATACTCACTTGATTCCTCCAAGAGGCCACCCACAAAAGCAAGCCGTGTCGATGCTATACTGCTCGCCCATGATCACTTGAATTTTAGACTCATTTCTGTACTTTTTAAAAATTTAAATGTCATAGATTGTACCCATTGGGTACCCATTGGGTATAGGATACCGATGGGTACGGGCACGGGTATCAATTTATGCCCATGGGTATTGAAACAGGTGGGTATAGAAGATTTATGTGGGTATGGGTTTGGGCAGAAGAAGGTCATACCCGCCCATACCGTACCCATTGCCATCCCTAGATAAAATGTTGAAACTTCTTGCATATTGAGCTCTGATAAATTTTCTACAGTGAGGTAGAATTTCATAATGTTTGGAGTTAGGGAAGTATGATGAATCTTGCATTCTTTACAGATTGTACTGTTTTGGCAGATTGCTGTTATGTTTGCATTGTTTTCATATGTTTGCTTGTTTAATGATTCTATTTGAGGATAGGAGTACTAAATATTCAGAGTCATTTAGTATGCAATGTTGAATAATAATTTTAATGATTTGTTACAGTAGAAAATGATAAGGTTTTTGCATTGGTTTATACTAACTTATCTCACGAGTTCTTGTTGAGTTTGGTGTGGATGAAGCTTTCGAGATTTAGGAAACCGTGATATAAAAGGAATTAAGGAGACGCAAAAGTTCAAGCTTGGGGATGCCCAAGGCACCCCAAGATAATATTTTAAGAAGTCTCAAGCATCTAAGCTTGGGGATGCCTCGGTAGGCATCCCACCTTTCTTCTTCAACAATTATCGGTTAGTATCGGTTGAGCCTAAGTTTTTGCTTCTTCACATGATGAGTGCTATCCTTGAAGTGTCATTTTATTTTGTTTTGCTTTTTGTTTGATTAATGTCCCAAGATCTGAAATTCTTAAATGAGAGAGAGTCTTCACATAGCTACATAATTATTTAACTACTCATTGATCTTCACTTATATCTTTTTGGAGTAGTTTGTCATTTACTCGTGTGCTTCACTTATATCCTATGAGTAAATGGTTGAATGGATTGAATATCACAAATCTGAAATTATACATGTTTCATATGCTTATCCCATGGGGAGTAATGACTTTACATATAAGAAGTAGAGGTGGTAAATTTGTTGAAGGTTAGCAAACATTGTATTGGTCCCTTGAACAATTCATGAAAGAATATTGAAGGAAGAGAGATTTCACATATCAATATACTATCTTGGACATCTTTTGTAATTGTGAGCACTCATTAAAATAGGACATGCTAAAAGGTTGATGTTGGATAAGGAAGACAACGTAATGTGTTATGTTTTCTTATATCTGAAATAAAGTATATTGTCATGGATCGCCCAACACGTTGAGCTTGCCTTTCCCCCTCATGCTAGACAAATTCTTTGCACCAAGTAGAGATACTACTTGTGCTTCCAAACATCCCTTAAACCAGTATTGCCATGAGAGTCCACCATACCTACCTATGGATTGATTAAGATCCTTCAAGTAAGTTGTCATCGGTGCATGCAATAAAAATTGCTCACTAAATATGTATGATCTTTTAGTGTGGAGAAAATGAGCTTTATACGATCTTGTGATATGGAAGCAATAAAAGCGATGGACTGCATAATAAAGGTCCCTATCACAAGTGGCAATATAAAGTGACGTTCCCTCGGATTAAGATTTTGTGCATCCAACTATAAAGGTGCATGGCAACGTCTGCTTCCCCTTGCGAAGGGCCTATCATTTATTCTTGTCTTTTACCTTATGCAAGAGTCATGGTGATCTTCACCTTTCCTTTTTACATTTTATCCTTTGGCAAGCACATTGTGTTGGAAAGATTCTGATATAAAGCTTATTTTCAACACAATGTGCTTGCCAAAGGATAAAAATTGGATGTAAGGCATCATGAACTATTATTGTTGACATTACCCTTGAGGTAAAAGGTTGGGAGGCGAATCTATAAGCCCCTATCTTTCTCTGTGTCTGATTAAAACTTTGAACCCATAAATATTGCGCGAGTGTTAGCAATTGTGAAAGACTAAATGATAGTTGAGTATGTGGAGTTTGCTAAATCAAAGCTCTGACATAGACTCTTCCTGAAAATAAGATGAATTGTAATTGTTTGATGACTAATAACACAGTTTGTTAGTTTTCAAGAAAGTGTATGATCTATACTTCAACATGTGAATAGCTTGTTACTTGATCATGCAACGTTTTATGAGATGAGCTACTGTTATGGCATATAATGATGCTAGAAAAGATGATTGAGATTATCATTGATCGAACTTGTGCACCTGCTAGCATTCACACTTCATAAATTATTTCTTTTATCATTTACCTACTCGAGGACGAGCAGGAATTAAGCTTGGGGATGCTGATATGTCTCCAACATATCTATAATTTATGAAGTATTCATGCTATTATATTATCTGTTTTGGATGTTTATGGACTTTATTAAACACATTTATATTATTTTTGGGACTAACCTATTAACCCAGAGCACAGTGGCAGTTTCTGTTTTTTTCCCTTGTTTCAGTGTTTCAAGAAAAGGAATATCAAATGGAGTCTAAACGGAATGAAACCTTCGGGGGAATGACTTTTGGAACGAACGTGATCCAGGAGACTTGGAGTTGAAGTTAAGGAAGCTTCGAGGTGGCCACGAGGCAGGGAGGCGCGCCTGCCCCCCTGAGCGCGCCCCCACCCTCGTGGGCCCCTCGTGACTCCCCTGACCGACTTCTTTTGCCTATATATGTCCATATACCCTAAAAACATCGGCGAACAGAATACATCGGGAGTTTCGTTGCCGCAAGCCTCTGTAGCCACCAAAAACCAATCGGGACCCTATTCCGGCACCCTGCCGGAGGGGGGATCCCTCACCGGTGGCCATCTTCATCATCCCGGCGCTCTCCATGACAAGGAGGGAGTAGTTCACCCTCGGGGCTGAGGGTTTGTACCAGTAGCTATGTGTTTGATCTCTCTCTCTCTCTCTCTCTCTCTCGTGTTTTTGAGGTGGTACGATCTTGATGTATCGCGATCTTTGCTATTATAGTTGGATCTTATGATGTTTCTCCCCCTCTACTCTCTTGTAATGGATTGAGTTTTCCCTTGAAGTTATCTTATCGGATTGAGTCTTTAAGGAATTGAGAACACTTGATGTATGTCTTGCATGTGCTTATCTGTGGTGACAATGGGATATCACGTGATCCACTTGATGTATGTTTTGGTGATCAACTTGCGAGTTCAGTGACCTTGTGAACTTATGCATAGGGGTTGGCACACGTTTTTGTCTTGACTCTCCGGTGGAAACTTTGGGGCACTCTTTGAAGTTCTTTGTGTTGGCTGAATAGATGAATCTGAGATTGTGTGATGCATATCATATAATCATACCCACAGATACTTGAGGTGACATTGTAGTATCTAGGTGACATTAGGGTTTTGGTTGATTTGTGTCTTAAGGTGTTATTTTAGTACGAACTCTATGATAGATCGAATGGAAAGAGTAGCTTCGTGTTATTTTACTACGGACTCTTGAATAGATCAGTCGGAAAGAATAACTTTGAGGTGGTTTCGTACCCTACAATAATCTCTTCGTTTGTTCTCCTCTATTAGTGACTTTGGAGTGACTCTTTGTTGCATGTTGAGGGATAGTTATATGATCCAATTATGTTATTATTGTTGAGAGAACTTGCACTAGTGAAAGTATGAACCCTAGGCATTGTTTCGAAGCATCGCAATACCGTTTACGCTCACTTTTATCATTAGTTACCTTGCTGTTTTTATATTTTCAGATTACAAAAATCTATATCTACCATCCATATTGCACTTGTATCACCATCTCTTCGCCGAACTAGTGCACCTATAGAATTTACCATTGTATTGGGTGTGTTGGGGACACAAGAGACTCTTTGTTATTTGGTTGCAGGGTTGCTTGAGAGAGACCATCTTCATCCTACGCCTCCCACGGATTGATAAACCTTAGGTCATCCACTTGAGGGAAATTTGCTACTGTCCTACAAACCTCTACACTTGGAGGCCCAACAACGTCTACAAGAAGAAGGTTGCATAGTAGACATCAGTCACCCCCGCAAGCTTGCTGCGACCCCCGCTGTGATCCATTGTGGGCGCGGACAGACTCCTTCTGGGCCCGGCACCGCTCCCGAAGGCCGCGGTAGCGTCACTTCGCTCTGCGGGAGCCGCCCGGGAAGTGGCGGTCCTGCCAACGAAAGGAGGCGCGCCATGGTCGCTCGGCCTCCCCGGGCATGCTTCCACTCAGCAGAGGTGCTGCCGGAGTTCATCGTGTGGTCAGAGAATTCGGCTGGCGCCTCGCTTCAGCTTCCGTGCTTCTTTGTCGGTGAGCTACCGACCATGGGTCCTGATGGCCTATGGCCGTAGGCCGATGTCTACTGCAGCAAGGCCTCGTGGGTCGCGGTGAAGGTCTCCGCCGCGGGCAATGTAGCCCTGGCCCGCGACTGGCAGACGTTTGCCCGCGCACACGGTCGGAGCAGGCGGTGCACCCTCCACTTCAAGTACGACGGTGCCGCGACCCTCTTCGTGAGGGTGTTCGGGGAAGACGGTCGCCGGGCTGGGTGCTTCCCTGAAGACAGCGATGGTGATGAAGTGCTCGGCCTTGGCGACGACTGAGACGAGAGTGAGGGAGAACTCGTCCTCGGCGACGGCCGTGGCTCGTCCGACAGCGGCAGCTCCTCCTCCGGCAAAAGCTCAAGTAGCGGCGGCTACGACCAACCGCCTCGTCGTTGGGCTCGCTTCGAGGATGGTGGCGGGTCGTCCCGTCGCCACGCCCCAATGAAGCGCGAGGAGGACTCCGGTTGAGTCCAGGGGAGCGCTGGGAGTTGGTCCTCATGAGCAGACGCGAGCGTAGGAGCCGTTTATGCTTGTTCTTTCCTTTCTTCCTGTATTACAAGAAACAAGTATGTGGCCCTGCGAGGGCGTGTGATGAACCGTAATGCTTATGCTACTTTATGTTATGTTTATCGTTTCCAGGTTGTGTTGTGGCATCTGTGCTTCATGTAGGTACAGGGGGATAACTTAGCTTGAAACATCTGAGGTAGTTTCTTCCTTGTGGGGGCACACACCTCCTAGCATGTGGTGAATCTTCCCCACTATCGACTCGGGAGGCGTCGAGAAGCTGCAAAAATTTGTTAGGAAATCCGTATCCCTCCTTGTGCAAGGCCTCAGGCATGCGCTGGTCATGGCCTAGCGCACCACGTCACGGTACCCGGGGGGCACGGACTTAAAAAGGGGTGCACCGATCACGAGCTCAAACGAGGGCGCCTCACGAAGACTAGGGGAGCACGCACGCACGCACCTGTCCAGTCCCCCTCGCGAGGCGTGCGAGGGAGAGCGTCGGGCGACTGCCGCCCTCCCTGGGGCAAAACAAAGAACTGAGGGAAGAAACCGAGAGAAAAGGGAATCAAACCAAGCCATCGAGAAACGCCAGAACTTCAAATTCCATTAAAAATGGGTGCAAGCCAACTACAGAAAGCAAATGAAAAGCCGCGTTCGGCACCTAGTCTAGTCTTCTTACCAGCGCGGAGCTAAGTGTTGCCTCTAGGACGTGGGAGGGAGCCCCCGAGGCCCGAGGGCGGCACTCCGGAGACTCCGGGGCGTGTACAGCCCCACTCATTATTACGTGAGAGTGTCATGAGCGGAGACCTTCACAGGCACTGGGCCTTGCTTCATGGGTAGAACTTTCGGAGGTGCTGGATGTTCCAGGCGTTCTGGATGGGGATCCCGTCCTGCATCTCCAGGCACATGGCGCCAGGCCTGGAGACGTGGGCAATCATAAACGGGCCCTCCCACATGGGTGAGAGCTTATGCAGTCCTTCCCTGGAGAGCACCCGCCTCAGGACGAGATCGCCCACCTCGAGCGTCCTGGAGTGGACACTGCGGCAGTGATACCGTCGCAGCGCCTACTGGTACCTTGCCGCCCGGAGCGAGGCTTGGCGGCGGCGTTCCTCCCCCAACACGAGGTTCATCCCCCGTGTGGCGTCCTGGCGTGCCTCGTTAAACGCCAGGACCCGTGCGGAGCGATGCCTGACCTCGTGAGGGAGAACCGCCTCGGATCCGTAGACGAGGAAGAACGGGGTCTCACTCATTGGCTTGGTGGAGGTCGTGCGGATGGACCATAGCACGGACTGGAGCTCGTTGTGCCAGCGCTTACCGCAGGCCTCGAGCATCTTCTTGAAGGTCCTGGTCTTGAGGCCTCTCAAGACCTCTGTGTTAGCGCGCTCGACTTGGCCATTGCTCCTGGGGTGTGCCACTGAGGCGTAGCATATCTGCGTTCCAAGGTTAGCACAATATGTCTTGAAGAGATTGCTAGTGAACTGCGAGCTGTTGTCGGTGATGATGCGGTTAGGGACCCCAAAACGGCTCATGAGCCCCTTGATGAACTTAACTGCGGACCCGGCTGGGATGGTGCGGACGGCCTCCACCTCTGCCCATTTGGTGAACTTGTCGATGGCGACGTAGAGGTAGCGGTAGCCCCTAGGCGCTCGAGGGAACAGACCCCGGATATCCAGCCCCTAGACCGTGAATGGCCATAAGAGCGGGGTAGTCTGGAGGCCCTAGGCAGGCTAGTGGATTTGCTTGGCATGGAACTGGCAGGCCTCGCAGGACCTTACCAACCCGGCTGCGTCGTTGAGTGTCGTGGGCCAGTAGAATCCACTACGGAACACCGTGCCAACCAAGGTCCACAACGACGAGTGATGCCCGTAATCTCCACCATGTACATCAGCTAGCAGCTCGCTCCCCTGCTCCCTAGAGATGCATCATAAGAAAACATCATTTGGCCGCTTTTCTATACAGCTCACCATCTTGGATGCAGTATGCCGTAGCTTGCCGGGCCACGCGCTCCGCGTCCTCCTCCTTCTCTGGCAGCGTTCCTTGCATCAAGTATGCCCTGAACTCCTCGGTCCAACACCCCTCCTGGGGCTTGAGTGCTAGGAGCAGGCGAGCTCCTAAGTTCGGACCACAAGCGGGGGCTCCTGAGGTTGGTGGCGGGAGAAACTCCTCCTGAAGCGGTGCAGGCTCAGTGACCAGTGGGGCCGCTGAGGACTTGAAGAGTCGCTCCTCGAAGACACCATGTTCTTGGGGCTGACGCCTTGACGCCCTCTTGGCGATCTCGTGAGCTTCCTTGTTTTTGCCGCAGGGCACATGCTGCAGTTCCAGGCCCAAGAATTGCTTCCCCATCTTGTGCACCTTTGCGAGGTACGCCTCCATATGCTCGTCCCTTGGCTCGTACACCTTGTTAGAGAAGTTGGCCAGGAGCTGAGAGTCGCCCTTGATGGTGAGACGCTTCACTCCCAGGGTTGCCGCTGCCTTGAGGCCAGTGATCAGCCCCTCGTACTCCACAATGTTGTTGGAGCTTCTCACCCCGCTGGAAGCATAGCTGCACCGCGTAGTATAGCTTGTCCTGGGTGGGCGACATGAGTACGGCTCTAGCCCCTGCACCTTGGCGTGCAAAAGCACCTTCGAAGTACATGACCCAGCCGTCTAGTGCTTCGCTTCCTAGCGAGAGGGGTCGGCTCTCGCCTGCTTCAGGTTCCGGAGCATCGGTCCATTCGGCCACGAAGTTAGTGAGGGCGGCTCCTTTGATGACCCTGGTTGTGATGAACTCTTGTTGAAACGCCTGCAGTTCGATGTTCCACTCAGCGAATCTTCTCGCAGCATTGGGGCTCCGGAGCACCCTCTCCAGTGGGTAGGCTGAGACTACCTTAATTGGGTGGCCTTAGAAGTAATGACGCAGCTTGTGTGAGGCCACCAGGAGCGCGAGCAGAAGCTTCTATGGCATGGGATATCGTGCCCTTGCATCCTGCAACATCATGCGGACGAAGTACACCGGGTGCTCAACGGGGACGGGAGCGTCAGCGGAGCCTGAGGTCTCCGGAGGTTGGGGCGCCTCCTGAGGTGGGGGGGACCTCGAGAGCTTGGTCATCCATCAAGGCCTCCGCAGGCCATGGAACGTCGTCTTGCAGGGCTTGACCATTTGTTGGCGCCGTTGTAGCCCCTGCGGCGTCGTCTTGGTGCCGCATCGTCCCGGCTAAAGGTGCGGCATCACGCAGGGGACTCTTGGCCTGGCCCTCCTCCTAGACCGCCACCAACGCCGCGCTGGCGGAGTAGGGAGTGGCGGCTAGGTAGAGCACCAGGGGCTCGAGGGGGCGAGGCGCTACCATCACCGGAGGGCTGGTCAGGTATTTCTTGAGGTCCTGAAACACCAGGTCGGCCTTTGGGGTCCACTCGAACGGGCCCTTCTTCTTCATCAGCTTGAAGAACGGCAGGGCGCGCTCCCCCAGCTTGGAGATGAAGCGCCCCAGCGAGGTCATGCAGCCCGCAAGCTTCAGCATCTCCTTGAGAGTTTGCGGTGGGCTCATGTCTTCTATCGCCTTGACCTTCTCCGGGTTAGCCTCGATCCCCCTGTGGGACACGAGGAAGCCCAGTAGCTTTCCAGAGGGAACACCAAACACGCACTTCTCTGGGTTGAGCCGTAGGTCCACCTGGCGCAGGCTGGCGAAGGTCTCCTCCAGGTCCTGAATCAGGGTTCTTGCCTCCTGAGATTTCACCACGATGTCGGCGACGTAGGCCTCTGCATTCCTCCCGAGCTGCTGGCCCAGGGCGATGTGCATCAGCCGCTGGAAGGTTGTCCCAGCGTTGCGCAGTCCGAACGGCATGTAGGTCTAGCAGTATACCCCGCATGGGGTCAAGAAGGTCGTCTTCTCGACGTCCTCCACTGCCATCTTGATCTGGAGGTAACCTGAGAAAGCGTCCAGGAAGCACAGCAGGTCGCACTCGGAAGTGGAGTCGATGATCTGGTCGATGCGCTGAAGCGGGAACGGGTCTTGAGGGTAGGCTTTGTTGAGGTTGGTGAAGTCGACGCACATGCCTTCCTTTCCGCCTTTCTTGGGCACGATGACGGGGTTCGCCAGCCACTTGGGGTACCGGACCTCACGGATGACGTCCACAGCTTGCAGCTTGCGGGTTTCCTGGACGATGAAGGACTGCTTCTCCGTGGATTGTCTCCGCACCTTCTGCTTCACGGGGCGCACGTTGGGGCACACCCTCAAGTGATGCTCGATTACCCCCCTTGGGACCCCTACCAGCTGTTTGGGTTCCCACGCGAATACCTCCTTTTTGGCGCGCAGGAACTTCACCAATGGCTCCTCTTGGTCCGGGTCGAGGTTGGCGCCTATGGTGAAGGTGGCTCCCGAGGCTCCGCCCTCCTCGACTGGCACTTGCTTCGTTTCGGCCCGATCTTGAGTGAACAGTTGCTTCTTTTTCGCCGGCACGGCCCCCCTAGCCCCTGGGGCTGCTTCGTCGGCCGGGCGCGCTGCTGCGGCGGTCCTGTTGAAGCTATGTACCTAGGGTAGGGTCATGGACCTGTCCAAACTACCCTCCCCAAGGACATCCCTAGAAGGAACCACCTTTCAATCGACCTGGAGGTGTTCCACTCGACGGACTCAAAGACACTCGACCATGAAGCCAACCATTCGATCATGACCCAACCACTCGACTGCCAGGAGATCTAAAGTCAATCCGCACGCTAACGGTTGGGCGTTAAGTAGCCTTTACGGTCATCATAGCTCTTCATTAGTGGCGGTACCAGTAACGCCCGACCTTAATGTACCTTAAACCCTGCATAACTGAGGGACGAAGGGGTCTGGCGAACTCTATATAAGCCACCCCCCTCCTCAGTGTAAAGGGTTCGCATCATTTGAATTCGAATCGTTTTTGAACCATCGCGAGATTAATAACAGTAACTGAGGTGACGTGGCATCATTAGCGTGGAATTACTGTAGCCTAATTATCCGGGCGTCACAGCACCCCTGTAATTCATACACACATAATCCAGTCGACCGCCTCCGGGCTCCGAGACGTAGGGCTATTACTTCCTCCGAGATGGGCCTGAACTCGTAAACCTCGTGTGTCTACAACTACTCCATAGCTAGGATCTTGCCTCTCCATTCCTACCCCCCTACACTACTGTCAGACTTAGAACCACGACAGTTGGCGCCCACCATGGGGCCGGTGTCTTAGCGACTTGTTGGAGAAGTTGCGATTTTTCCGATCCCCTTCATCATGGTTTCGGGCGGAGTTTTGGTGGAGGGCCGCGAGATTCGTCTCGGCGCGCTTACATTCATTGTCGACAACTCCGCTTGGCTTCAGGAGGCTCCGCTCGACGTCGACGCGCTCCCTGTCCGTAGGGCAACGCACTTTCGCGCGTGCGTCCGCGGCGTCCTCTTGCGGCAACCGTCGACCCATTATCGGTCGGCCCCTGTGTCTTCCTCCCTCCCTGTTTCGCGCCGGTGCAAGCGCTCCGGTCGGTCGAGGCTTCAGCAGTGGGTGAGACACGCGGTGGCTCGTCAGTCGTCCACCCCCCAAGTCGCGGCAATCGAGCCTGACGAATCTCTCTATGGCCTGTTCGACCTGTCGACTGGCTCCGCAGAGACTGCATCCGAGTGCGACAGTAGTGATCCAGCGGCGGAGGTTCTGATGGTCGATGGACCATGCAGTCCCCCCTGCTTTCCCCACACCGATGGAGGCGCCGGCGGAGGCGATCCATCGCATGCCCATGAAGAGTATCTCCCCGAGCCCCTCACGTCGCTGCAGAGGGAAGAACTTCGCCGCCGGAACATGGATGCGCTGCACACTCCTATTGTTGGAGAAACCCCCGAGGCCCGTGCCTTAGAGGACGCGCGCTTGGCCAACTTGGCTGAGCGCACTCGACTGGAGAACCTCCAGCGAGTACTCGACGAGCGTGCGCGACAACGGGTTCTAGAATCCAGTCAACTCTTTCCGCCACCGACTCAGGTATATCGAACTCTGATTCAGAATTTAGCAGCTGCCGCCCGTATAGCAGAGTTGATTCAGCCTTCTCAGTCAGAGGCTGGCAGAGGCCTGTTGCAGATTAGAGCATTACTCCGGGCAGCAGGAGATCAGAACTCAGCTGTATCTCAGTTGCGGAATAGGATCCACAGCAGATCTGTCGCTGCTGATACAGTCCAGTCGGCCCACAGCCCAAGATCGCCCCAGAGGCGTGAGGGACGTGGAGACTGGCATGATCAGTACAGGAACCATGAGCAGTATGATCACCGACTCGATCGTGATGATCGACGTCGAGTGCCCACCCCTCCCCCGAGGAGTGGATCATATGTGCCTCGACAGCAGGATGACAGACGCCCTCACGGTGTTGGGCGGAGGATTCCATTCGACCCCAGAGAACCAGGCTTTGATGCGAGATCCATTCTCGTTCAAGGTTTAGTCGACAGGAACAGATCTCACAGAGAAGGTCATGACAGAGATGTGCCTACCAGCAGCAGAGTGCACATTTCAGGACCAGAGTGCTTCAGCAGAGCCATCAGGGCCGCGGTGATTCCTCCCAACTTCAGGTTGGCGACTGGAGTTAGTAAGTTCGCTGGTGAGTCCAAGCCTAATACTTGGCTTGAAGACTACCGAGTGGCTGTTCAGATTGGCGGCGGCAATGATGAGGTGGCCATGAAGCACCTGCCTCTCATGTTGGAAGGCTCGGCCAGAGCATGGCTGAATCAGTTAGCACCCTACACTTGGGAAGATCTTGCCCGAGTGTTTGTCACGACATTTGAAGGAACATGCAAGCGACTGGCAGGGTTGACGGAACTGCGGTCTTGTGTGCAGAAGTCGAATGAAACTTTGAGGGATTACATCCAGAGATGGATCACGTTGCATCACACAGTGGAGAATGTGTCTGATCACCAAGCAGTCTATGCCTTCAAGGAAGGCGTCAAGTACAGGGAGCTGAATTTGAAATTTGGTCGAACCGGAGACATGTCTCTAAGTCGAATGATGGAAATTGCTACCAAGTACGCTAATGGTGAAGATGAGGATCGACTCGACAGTCGCCCAAGAAACCGGAGGAGGAAATTCCAGTCGGAAACAGAAGCGGAAAGCCGAGCCAGCTGCTCCTGGAGAAGCCTTGGCTGTGACTCAAGGAAAGTTTAAGGGGAAACCCAAAGGGCCTTGGAACCCTAAGAAAGTTAAAGACCAGGACGGAAATGATGTGTTGGATTTGCCATGTCACATTCACACAAAGAAAGATGAAGAGGGTAAACTCATTTACCCGAAACATACCACTCAACAGTGTCGGCTCTTGATCCAGCAGTTCTAGGGCAAACAACCCAAAGATAAGGAAAAGGAGTCGGACAAAGTTGAGGACAAGGAAGATAGTGATGATGGATACCCCCAGGTCAATTCCACCCTGATGATTTTTGCTGATGTTGAGAGCAAAAGTCGACTGAAAGTTATCAACCGAGAAGTGAATATGGTCGCTCCGGCGACGCCCAGTTATTTGAAGTGGTCTCAGACTGCCATCACATTCAACCAGTCCGATCACCCAACGCACATTGCCACCCCTGGGAGGCAAGCTTTGGTGGTCGTGTTGGGGAACGTAGTAATTTCAAAAATTTCCTACGCACACGCAAGATCATGGTGATGCATAACAACGAGAGGGGAGAGTGTTGTCTACGTACCCTCGTAGACCGAAAGCGGAAGCGTTATATCAACGCGGTTGATGTAGTCGTACGTCTTCACGATCCGACCGATCCAAGAACCGTTACTCCGGCACCTCCGAGTTCTTGGCACACGTTCAGCTCGATGACGATCCCCGGGCTCCGATCCAGCAAAGCTTCGGGGAGGAGTTCCGTCAGCACGACGGCATGGTGACGATCTTGATGTACTACCGGCGGAGGGCTTCGCCTAAGTACTGCAACGATATGACCGAGGTGGAATATGGTGGAGGGGGGCACCGCACACGGCTAAGGAACGATCACGAAGATCAACTTGTGTGTCTATGGGGTGCCCCCTGCCCCTGTATATAAAGGATGGAGGAGGAGGAGGCCGGCCAAGGCAAAGGTGCGGCCAGGATATGGAGTCCTACTAGGACTCCAAGTCCTAGTAGGAGTCCACCAAAAGGGGAGGAAGGGAGAAGGAATAGGAGGAGAAGGAGAGGTGGCCGGCCCCCTTTTCCCTAGTCCAATTCGGACTAGAGGGGAGGGGGGCGCAGCAGCCTTTTTTCCCTTTTCCCACTAAAGCCCATCAAGGCCCATTACTTCTCCCGTAATCCCGTAACTCCCCGATACTCCCGAAAATACCCGAATCACTCAGAACCTTTCCGATGTCCGAATATAGTCGTCCAATATATCGATCTTTACGTCTCGACCATTTCGAGACTCCTCGTCATGTCTCCGATCTCATCCGGGACTCCGAACTCCTTCGGTACATCAAAACTCATAAACTCATTATAACTGTCATCGTAACCTTAAGCGTGCGGACCCTACGGTTCGAGAACAATGTAGACATGACCGAGACACGTCTCCGGTCAATAACCAATAGCGGGACCTGGATTCCCATATTGGCTCCTACATATTCTGCGAAGATCTTTATCGGTCAGACCGCATAACAACATACGTTGTTCCCTTTGTCCATCGGTATGTTACTTGCCCGAGATTCGATCGTCGGTATCCAATACCTAGTTCAATCTCGTTACCGGCAAGTCTCTTTACTCGTTCCGTAATACATCATCCCGCAACTAACTCATTAGTTGCAATGCTTGCAAGGCTTAAGTGATGTGCATTACCGAGAGGGCCCAGAGATACCTCTCCGACGATCGGAGTGACAAATCCTAATCTCGAAATACGCCAACCCAACATCTACCATTGGAGACACCTGTAATACTCCTTTATAATCACCCAGTTACGTTGTGACGATTGGTAGTACCCAAAGTGTTCCTCCGGCAAACGGGAGTTGCATAATCTCATAGTCATAGGAACATGGATAAGTCATGGATAAAGCAATAGCAACATACTAAACGATCGGGTGCTAAGCTAATATAATGGGTCATGTCAATCAGATCATTCAACTAATGATGTGACCTCGTTAATCAAATAACAACTCTTTGTTCATGGTTAGGAAACATAACCATCTTTGATTAACGAGCTAGTCTAGTAGAGGCATACTAGTGACACTCTGTTTGTCTATGTATTCACACATGTATTATGTTTCCGGTTAATACAATTCTAGCATGAATAATAAACCTTTATCATGATATAAGGAAATAAATAATAAATTTATTATTGCCTCTAGGGCATATTTCCTTTAGTCTCCCACTTGCACTAGAGTCAATAATCTAGTTCACATCGCCATGTGATTTACCAGCAATAGTTCACATCACCATGTGATTAACACCCATAGTTCACATCGATATGTGACCAACACCCAAAGGGTTTACTAGAGTCAGTAATCTAGTTCACATCGCTATGTGATTAACACCCAAAGAGTACTAAGGTGTGATAATGTTTTGCTTGTGAGATAATTTTAGTCAACGGGTCTGTCACATACAGTTCCATAAGTATTTTGTGAATTCTATGTCTACAATACTCCGCACAGAGCTACTCTAGCTAATTGCTCCCACTTTCAATATGTATCTAGATCGAGACTTAGAGTCATCCAGATCAGTGTCAAAACTTGCATCGACGTAACCCTTTACGGCGTACCTTTCTGTCACGTCCATAATCGAGAAACATATCCTTATTCCACTAAGGATAATTTTGACCGCTGTCCAGTGATCTACTCCTAGATCACTATTGTATTCCCTTGCCAAACTCAGTGTAGGGTATACAATAGATCTGGTACACAGCATGGCATACTTTATAGAACCTATGGCTAAGGCATAGGGAATGACTTTCATTCTTTTTCTATCTTCTGCCGTGGTCGAGTTTTGAGTCTTTACTCAACTTCATACCTTGTAACACAGGAAATAACTCTTTCTTTGACTGTTCCGTTTTGAACTACTTCAAAATCTTGTCAAGGTATGTACTTATTGAAAAAAACTTATCAAGCGTCTTGATCTATCTCTATAGATTTTGATGCTCAATATGTAAGCAGCTTCATCGAGGTCTTTCTTTGAAAAACTCCTTTCAAACACTCCTTTATGCTTTGCAGAATAATTCTACATTATTTCCGATCAACAATATGTCATTCACATATACTTATCAGAAATGCTGTAGTGCTCCCACTCACTTTCTTGTAAATACAGGCTTCACCGCAAGTCTGTATAAAACTATATGCTTTGATCAATTTATCAAAGTGTATATTCCAACTCCGAGATGCTTGCACCAGTCCATAGATGGACCGCTGGAGCTTGCATATTTTGTTAGCACCTTTAGGATTGACAAAACCTTCTGGTTGCATCATATACAACTCTTCTTTAATAAATCTATTAAGGAATGCAGTTTTGTTTATCCATTTGCCAGATTTCAGAAAATGCGGCAATTGCTAACATGATTCGGACAGACTTAAGCATAGATACGAGTGAGAAACTCTCATCATAGTCAACACCTTGAACTTGTCGAAAACCTTTTGCGACAATTCTAGCTTTGTAGATAGTAACACTACTATCAGCGTCCGTCTTCCTCTTGAAGATCCATTTATTCTTAATTGCTTGCCGAACATCGGGCAAGTCAATCAAAGTCCAAACTTTGTTCTCATACATGGATCATATCTCAGATTTCATGGCCTCAAACCATTTCGCGGAATCTGGGCTCATCATCGCTTCCTCATAGTTCGCAAGTTCGTCATGGTCTAGTAACATGACTTCCAGAACAAGATTACCGTACCACTCTGGTGCGGATCTCACTCTGGTTTACCTACGAGATTTGGTAGTTACTTGATCTGAAGTTACATGATCATCATCATTAGCTTCCTCACTAATTGGTGTAGTAGTCACAAGAACAGATTTCTGTGATGAACTACTTTCCAATAAGGGAGAAGGTACAATTACCTTATCAAGTTTTCTACTTTCCTCCCACTCACTTCTTTCGAGAGAAACTCCTTCTCTAGAAAGGATCCATTCTTAGCAACAAAAGTCTTGCATTCGGATCTGTGATAGAAGGTGTACCCAACAGTCTCCTTCGGGTATCCTATGAAGACACATTTCTCCGATTTGGGTTTGAGCTTATCAGGATGAAAATTTTCACATAAGCATCGCAACCCCAAACTTTAAGAAATGACAACTTTGGTTTCTTGCCAAACCATAGTTCAGATTGTGTCGTCTCAACGGACTTAGATGGTGCCCTTTTTAACGTGAATGCAGCTGTCTTTAATGCATAACCCCAAAAACGATAGTGGTAGATCGGTAAGAGACATCATAGATTGTACTATATCCAATAAAGTACGGTTATGACGTTCGGACACACCATTATGCTGTGGTGTTCCAGGTGGCATGAATTTGTGAAACTATTCCACATTGTTTTAATTGAAGACCAAACTCGTAACTCAAATATTTGTCTCCGCGATCAGATCGTAGAAACCTTATTTTATTGTCACGATGATTTTCACTTCACTCTAAAATTCTTTGAACTTTTCAAACGTTTCAGACTTATGTTTCATCAAGTAGATATACCCATATCTGCTCAAATCATCTGTGAAGGTTAGAAAATAATGATACTTGTCGCGAGCCTTAATATTCATCGGACCATATACATCAGTATGTATGATTTCCAACAAATCTGTTGCTTGCTCCATTGTTCCGGAGAACGGTGTTTTAGTCATCTTGCCCAAGAGGCATGGTTCGCAAGCATCAAGTGATTCATAATCAAGTGATTCCAAAATCCCATCATCATGGAGTTTCTTCATGCGCTTTACACCAATATGACCTAAACGGCAGTGCCACAAATAGGTTGCACTATCATTATTAACTTCGCATCTTTTGGTTTCAATATTATGAATATGTGTATCACTACGATCGAGATCCAATGAACTATTTTCATTGGTGTGTATGACCATAGAAGGTTTTATTCATGTAAACAGAACAACAATTGGTCTCTAACTTAAATGAATAACTGTATTGCAATTAACATGATCAAATCATATTCATGCTCAACGCAAACACCAAATAACACTTATTTAGTTTCAACACTAATCCCGAAAGTATAGGGAGTGTGTGATGATGATCATATCAATCTTGGAACCACTTCCAACACACATCGTCACCTTGCCCTTTAACTAGTTTTTGTTCATTCTGCAACTCCCGTTTCGAGTTACTAATCTTAGCAACTTGAACTAGTACTGAGGGGTTGCTATGAACACTAGTAAAGTACACATCAATAACATGTATATCAAATATACTTATGTTCACTTTGCCATCCTTCTTATCCGCCAATCACTTGGGGTAGTTCTGCTTCCAGTGACCAGTCCCTTTGCAGTAGAAGCACTTAGTCTCAGGCTTAGGACCAGACTTGGGCTTTTTCACTTGAGCAGCAACTTGCTTGCCGTTCTTCTTGAAGTTCCCCTTCTTTCCTTTTGCCCTTTTCTTGAAACTAGTGATCTTGTCAACCATCAACACTTGATGTTTTTCTTTGATTTCTACCTTCGCCGATTTTAGCATCGCGAAGAGCTTGGGAATATTTTCCGTTATCCCTTGCATATTATAGTTCATCACGAAGTTCTACTAACTTGGTGATGGTGACTAGAGAATTCTGTCAATCACTATCTTATCTGGAAGATTAACTCCCACTTGATTCAAGCGATTGTAGTACCCAGACAATCTGAGCACATGCTCACTAGTTGAGCGATTCTCCTCCATCTTTTAGCTATAGAACTTGTTGGAGACTTCATATCTCTCAACTCGGGTATTTGCTTGAAATATTAACTTCAACTCCTGGAACATCTCATATGCTCCATGACATTCAAAACGTCTTTGAAGTCCCGATTCTAAGCAGTTTAAGCATGGTGCACTAAACTATTAAGTAGTCATCATATTGAGCTAGCAAAACGTTCATAATGTCTGCATCTGCTCCTGCAATAGGTCCGTCACCTAGCAATGAGGATAAACCTCAGATCACGGATCCAATCCGCATCATTGCTACTAACATTTTTCAACACAATTTTCTCTAGGAACATATCAAAATAAACACAGGGAAGCAACAACGCGAGCTATTGATCTACAACATAGATATGCTAATACTACCAGGACTAATGTTCATGATAATATTAAAGTTCAATTAATCATATTACTTAAGAACTCCCACTTAGATAGACATCCCTCTAATCTTCTAAGTGATCATGTGATCCAAATCAACTAAACCATAACCGATCATCACATGAAATGGATTAGTTTTCAATGGTGAACATCACTATGTTGATCATATCTACTATATGATTCACGCTCGACCTTTCGGTCTCCGTGTTCCGAGGTCATATCTTATATGCATAGCTCGTCAAGTATAACCTGAGTATTCCGCGTGTGCAACTGTTTTGCACCCGTTGTATTTGAACGTAGAGCCTATCACACACGATCATCACGTGGTGTCTCAGCACGAAGAACTTTTGCAACGGTGCATACTCAGGGAGAACACTTCTTGATAATTTAGTGAGAGATCATCTTATAATGCTACCGTCAATCAAAGCAAGATAAGATGCATAAAAAATTAAACATCACATGCAATCAATATAAGTGATATGATATGGTCATCATCATCTTGTGCTTGTGATCTCCATCTCCGAAGCACCGTCATGATCACCATCGTCACCGGCGCGACACCTTGATCTCCATCGTAGCATCGTTGTCGTCTCGCCAATCTTATGCTTCCACGACTATCACTACCGCTTAGTAATAAAGTAAAGCATTACATCGCGATTGCATTGCATACAATAAAGCGACAACCATATGGCTCCTGCCAGTTGCCGATAACTTGGTTACAAAACATGATCATCTCATACAATAAAATTTAGCATCATGTCTTGACCATATCACATCACAACATGCCCTGCAAAAACAAGTTAGACGTCCTCTACTTTGTTGTTGCAAGTTTTACGTGGCTGCTACGGGCTTAAGCAAGAACTCATCTTACCTACGCATCAAAACCACAACGATAGTTTGTCAAATAGACTCCGTTTTAACCTTCTCAAGGACCGGGCGTAGCCACACTCGGTTCAACTAAAGTTGGAGAGACAGTCTTCCGCAAGCCATCTATGTGCAAAGCACGTCGAGGGAACCGGTCTCGCGTAAGCGTACGCGTATGGTTGGTCCGGATCGTCTCGTCCAACAATACCGCTGAACCAAAGTATGACATGCTGGTAGGCAGTATGACTTGTATCGTCCACAACTCACTTTTGTTCTACTCGTGCAAATAACATCAAACCATAAAAACCTAGGCTCTGATACCAGTGTTGGGGAACGTAGTAATTTCAAAAATTTCCTACGCACACGCAAGATCATAGTGATGCATAGCAACGAGAGGGGAGAGTGTTGTCTACGTACCCTCGTAGACCGAAAGCGGAAGCGTTATATCAACGCGGTTGATGTAGTCATACGTCTTCACGATCCGACCGATCCAAGCACCGTTACTCCGGCACCTCCGAGTTCTTGGTACACGTTCAGCTCGATGACGATCCCCGGGCTCCGATCCAGCAAAGCTTCAGGGAGGAGTTCCGTCAGCACGACGGCATGGTGACGATCTTGATGTACTACCGGCGCAGGGCTTCGCCTAAGTACTGCAACGATATGACCGAGGTGGAATATGGTGGAGGGGGACACCGCACACGGCTAAGGAACGATCACGAAGATCAACTTGTGTGTCTATGGGGTGCCCCCTGCCCCTGTATATAAAGGATGGAGGAGGAGGAGGCCGGCCAAGGCAAAGGTGCGGCCAGGATATGGAGTCCTACTAGGACTCCAAGTCCTAGTAGGAGTCCACCAAAAGGGGAGGAAGGGAGAAGGAATAGGAGGAGAAGGAGAGGTGGCCGGCCCCCTTTTCCCTAGTCCAATTCGGACTAGAGGGGAGGGGGGGCGCAGCAGCCTTTTTTCCCTTTTCCCACTAAAGCCCATCAAGGCCCATTACTTCTCCCGTAATCCCGTAACTCCCCGATACTCCCGAAAATACCCGAATCACTCAGAACCTTTCCGATGTCCGAATATAGTCGTCCAATATATCGATCTTTACGTCTCGACCATTTCGAGACTCCTCGTCATGTCCCCGATCTCATCCGGGACTCCGAACTCCTTCGGTACATCAAAACTCATAAACTCATTATAACTGTCATCGTAACCTTAAGCGTGCGGACCCTACGGTTCGAGAACAATGTAGACATGACCGAGACACGTCTCCGGTCAATAACCAATAGCGGGACCTGGATGCCCATATTGGCTCCTACATATTCTGCGAAGATCTTTATCGGTCAGACCGCATAACAACATACGTTGTTCCCTTTGTCCATCGGTATGTTACTTGCCCGAGATTCGATCGTCGGTATCCAATACCTAGTTCAATCTCGTTACCGGCAAGTCTCTTTACTCGTTCCGTAATACATCATCCCGCAACTAACTCATTAGTTGCAATCCTTGCAAGGCTTAAGTGATGTGCATTACCGAGAGGGCCCAGAGATACCTCTCCGACGATCGGAGTGACAAATCCTAATCTCGAAATACGCCAACCCAACATCTACCATTGGAGACACCTGTAATACTCCTTTATAATCACCCAGTTACGTTGTGACGTTTGGTAGTACCCAAAGTGTTCCTCCGGCAAACGGGAGTTGCATAATCTCATAGTCATAGGAACATGTATAAGTCATGGATAAAGCAATAGCAACATACTAAACGATCGGGTGCTAAGCTAATATAATGGGTCATGTCAATCAGATCATTCAACTAATGATGTGACCTCATTAATCAAATAACAACTCTTTGTTCATGGTTAGGAAACATAACCATCTTTGATTAACGAGCTAGTCTAGTAGAGGCATACTAGTGACACTCTGTTTGTCTATGTATTCACACATGTATTATGTTTCCGGTTAATACAATTCTAGCATGAATAATAAACCTTTATCATGATATAAGGAAATAAATAATAAATTTATTATTGCCTCTAGGGCATATTTCCTTCAGGTCGACCCAGTTGTCGAAGGCACTCGACTCACCAAAGTGTTGATGGATGGAGGCAGTGGCCTGTATATACTGTATGCGGAGACGTTGAAAGGGACGGGCATTCCGATGTCCAGACTCAGTACAAGCAATATGAGTTTCCATGGAGTCATTCCTGGGAAGAAGGCTGAATCACTCGGCCAAATTGCTCCTGATGTGGTTTTCGGTGATTCCAAGAATTACCCCAAAGAAAAGTTGACATTTGAAGTTGTGGATTTCCAGAGTGCTTATCATGCTATTTTGGGCAGGCCAGCTTACGCACGTTTCATGGCTCGACCATGCTACGTGTACCTCAAATTGAAGATGCCTGGTCCCAAAGGTGTGATTACTGTTATTGGCAATCGGAAGAAGGCGAAAGAGTGCTTTCAGAAAGGCTCAAAGATTGCCGACGCACAGATGGGAGTGGTAGAGCTGCAAGAACACCAGAAAACTGCAGACCCGAGTGACTTGTTGCGAGCCAAGAAGCCCGCTACGGAATCAGTGTTTCGGTCGTCCGGTGAGACAAAGCCGATTCATATTCACCCGACCGATCCCAATGCTGCTCCGACCCGTATCTCAACAACACTCGACTCTAAATAGGAAGAAGCGCTCATCCAGTTCCTCCGTGAGAACTGGGACATCTTCGCATGGAAGCCTTCTGACATGCCGGGTGTTCCCAGGGGGCTGGCTAAGCACCGCCTATGAGTCGACCCAAAAGTTAAACCTGTCAAAGAACATCTTCGACGGTCCGCCGTCCAGAAGAGAAAGGTCATTGGCGAGGAGGTGGCTCGGCTCTTAGCAGCAGAGTTTATCCGAGAGATTTACCACTCCGAGTGGCTCGCCAATGTTGTCATGGTCCCCAAGAAGGACAAGTCACTTCGCATGTGCATTGACTTTAAACATATCAATCGGGCCTGCCCGAAAGATCATTTTCCTCTCCCTCGCATGGACCAGATAGTCGACTCGACTCCGGGATGTGAGCGTCTGTCTTTTTTGGACGCCTATTCCGGTTACCATCAGATCCGTCTGTATGGGCCCGATGAGATCAAAACAGCTTTCATCACTCCATTCGGGTGCTTCTGTTATGTTACCATGCCATTCGGCCTCAAGAATGATGGAGCCACGTTCATGAGGATGATTCGGAAGTGTTTGCTCACTCAAATCAGTCCGAACGTGGAAGCATACATGGATGATATTGTGGTCAAGTCACGGAAGGGTTCCGACCTACTGACTGACCTTGCTGAAACCTTTGCCAACCTAAGGAGGTATGATATCAAGCTTAATCCATCGAAGTGCACATTCGGAGTTCCGGGAGGAAAGTTACTCGGTTTTCTCGTTTCCGAACGAGGGATCGATGCCAACCCAGAGAAAGTTGGTACTATACTCCCAATGAAACGTCCTGTGCGTGTACAGGATGTCCAGAAGCTTACTGGTTGCTTGGCCGCTTTAAGTCGATTCATTTCTCGCCTCGATGAAAAGGCATTGAATCTTTTACCGACTGATGAAGAAGTCAGACAAGTTCGAGTGGACTCCTGAAGCTGATGCAGCGTTTGCAGAGCTAAAAGCCCTGCTCTCCACCCAGCTGGTGCTTGCTGCTCCAATCAGCAAAGAGCCTTTACTGCTTTACATTGCAGCCACAGGACAAGTTGTCAGTTCAGTACTTACGGTCGAGTGGGAAGAAGAAGGAAAGGCCTCTAAAGTTCAGTGCCCAGTATATTATGTTTCTGAAGTTTTGACTGCATCAAAGTAAAGATATCCCCATTATCAGAAGCTTGTATATGGGATTTATATGACCATGAAAAAGGTTGCACATTACTTCTCTGACCATTCCATTACAGTTGTCAGCGATGCTCCATTGTCAGAGATTCTGCACAACAGAGATGCAACTGGTCGAGTGGCAAAATGGGTGATTGAACTCCTTCCCCTAGATATCAAGTTCGAGGCAAAGAAAGCCATCAAGTCCCAGGCAATAGTAGATTTCATCGCCGAGTGGATTGAACAGCAACTGCCGACTCAAGTTCACTCGGAGCACTGGACCATGTTCTTTGATGGCTCTAAGATGCTGAATGGTTCCGGTGCTGGGGTAGTATTGGTTCCCCCCCGAGGAGATAAGCTCAGAAATGTTCTCCAAATCCACTTTGATTCCTCCAATAATGAAGCAGAATATGAGGCACTTTTGTATGGGTTGCGAATGGCCATTTCACTCAGCGTCCGTCGCCTCATGGTCTATGGCGACTCAGATTTGGTGGTTAATCAAGTGATGAAGGAGTGAGACGTCAGAAGTCCGGCCATGACTGGTTATTGCAATGCAATGAGAAAGCTAGAGAAGAAATTCGAGGGGTTACAGCTACATCATATACCCCGACTGAAAAATCAAGCAGCTGACGATTTGGCAAAAATAGGTTCCAAGAGAGAAGCCATTCCCAGCAATGTGTTTTTGGAACACATCCACACACCATCAGTTCAAGAGAATCCTTTCACTGAAGAAGCCCCGCAGCCAAAAAGTGCCACGAATCCGACTGAAGTTGAGGTTCCAGCAGTGGTCGACCTGATCATGGAAGTTTTGGTCATCACTCCCGACTGTACGGTGTCGTACATCGCATACATCCTAAGGAAAGAACTCCCAGAGGACGAAGAAGAGGCTCGACAGATCGTCCGTCGATCCAAGGCCTTTACCGTCATAAGGGGACAATTGTATAGAGAAAGCGCGACTGGAGTCAGTCAGAAGTGCATAACACCAGAAGAAGGTCAGATAATTCTTGATGATATCCACTCGGGGACCTGTGGTCATCATGCGTCCTCTCGGACCATTGTGGCTAAAGCATACCGAGCGGGATTCTACTGGCCAAGAGCAAATGAAATGGCGAAAGAGATAGTTGACAAATGTGAAGGATGTCAGTTCTACTCCAATATGTCCCACTATCGGTGTCAAAACCGGCGGATCTCAGGTAGGGGGTCCCGAACTGTGCGTCAAGGTCGGATGGTAACAGGAGACAAGGGACACTTTGTTTTACCCAGGTTCGGGCCCTCTCGATGGAGGTAAAACCCTACTCCTGCTAGATTAATATTGATGATATGGGTAGTACAAGAGTAGATCTACCACGAGATCAAGGAGGCTAACCCTAGAAGCTAGCCTATGGTTATGATGAATAATGATCGTTCGTCCTACGGACTACAACCCTCCGGTTTATATAGACACCGGATAGGGTTAGGGTTACACAAAGTCGGTTACATGGGTAGGAGATCTCGAATATCCGCACGCCTAGCTTGCCTTCCACGCCAAGGAAAGAACCTTCCGGACACGGGACGAAGTCTTCAATCTTGTATCTTCATAGTCCTGGAGTCCGGCTGAAGGTATAGTCCGGCTAGCCGAACACCCCCTAATCCAGGACTCCCTCAGTAGCCCCTGAACCAGGCTTCAATGACGACGAGTCCGGCGCGCAAATTGTCTTCGACATTGCAAGGCGGGTTCCTCCTCCAAGTTCTTCAAGAAGATAATGAACACCAGAAAATAGTGTCCGACTCTATAAAACAAATTTCCACGTATTGCCATATAGAGAATAATGCAAACACAAATCAATTCTGCTGACGTATTCTGCAATGCGTCATAACACCGCAACCAAGCTTCCTGTATAGAATATTTTTACTGTTCCACCGCAGCACGTTCAACGAGGCGGTTTCCTTGGCACGTCTTGTCGAAGCAGAGATCGTGTGCCCCCTTTAACGGGATTCTCATTAATACGGACGTGGGTAACCCAACCGTGCCATTTACCACGGCGCTTGAGCGGCAAGCGAGTTTTATGAGGCAGGTGGGGACGCATAACGGCATCCGCCTATATAAGGGGAAAAAGATCCACCTTTTTCACCTACGCCTTCTTCCTCCTCTGCCTATCCATCTCTTGCGCACCCAAGCTCCAACGCCCAAGTCCGCCCTTTCGTCCTCAACCCACTCCAGCGATGTCCGGAGCAGGGGCAAGTGGATGGCTTCCTCCGTCATGGAGGGACAAATCAAAAAGCTTAGGAAGGTCGGATATCTGTCCAAGGACATCCCGCACCGGCTTCCCGAGGCAGGGCAACTTCTTCCTACCCCTGGGCCTGACGAGAGGGTGGTTTTCCTCCCCCGTTTCCTCCGCCGACTAGGCCTTCCGCTCCATCCTTTTGTCTGGGGGCTCATGTTCTACTATGGCCTAGATTTCCACGATCTGGCCCCGAACTTCGTCCTCAATATCTCGGCGTTTATCGTCGTGTGCGAGGCCTTTCTCCGCATCCGCCCCCACTTCGTCCTCTGGCTCAAGACCTTCAACGTCAAGCCTAAGGTGGTGTCCGGCACCCAGGCAGAGTGCGGAGGAGCTATGGCTGGCCGAATGGCCAACGCCATCTGGTTCGAGGGCTCCTTCGTGGAGACCTTGAAGGGGTGGCAGGCTGGGTGGTTTTACATCACCAAGCCACGCGACGCAAAATGGGTCGCGGCCCCTGAATTTCGATCCGGACCCCCCACGCGCCTTAAGTCTTGGCAAGAGACGGGCTCATCGTGGGGCAACGAGGACGAAGTGACCGGACTGCAAACTTGCATGCAGTCCCTGGTGAGCAAGCCAATTCGGCATGTCAGCATAATCCAGGTTATGCTCGTTCGCCTGATCCTCCCGTGTCAACAACGGGATTTCACTTTGTGGGAATACGACCCGGCGCAGCACCGAACCCTCGATAGGCTCTTCGATACGACGTATGAAGACGTCTGGAAGATGCTGACCAAAAACGCCGAGTGCCCCACATCCGCCTCCGAAGATCGCGGATATAGCTCGCAGCGCGCTGCTAAGGAGGTAAGCTATTCATACCTTTTACAGGTTCATTAAGCTCCTCTCTATGGATTAACTCCATGCGGGGTCTGAAAAACTCCCTTTGTCTTTGACAGAAGTAGCTGAAGATAGCCGGACCAATTAACTGTCCGGCTCCTCTGCCCGAAGACCAACCCCAGCTCTTCTAGAGAAGCTGTTGGCTCCGGCGCCGTATGTGGTGCCGGAAAAGAAGGTCAAGAAGAAGAAGACCACCGGGGCTCGAAAGAGTGCCCATAATGTGGTGGTGTCGAGCTCGTCGTCTGACGAGTCCGCGACGCCCTCCTCTCGTGGGAACAAGGAGGAGGAAGAAGAAATCCCTCCCCTTCCAACGCGGGAAGGAAAGAAGAGGAAAGCTGCCCCAGCGGGGGCGGCTAAGGGGTCCAAGAAGAGGAAGACCCCTCAGCCGAATTACTCCCCAGCCGCCAATGAGGACGAGGAGGAGTGGCCGGAAAGGACCAAGCGTCCGGCGAAGTCGTAAGTATTCGGATACCAGAGTAACTCATGATATTTTTCACAGCTTTCCCTTATGTTAAATATAATTGTGCAGGCCGCCCTGGGCCGCACTCGACATTTCGTCGAGCGGCTCCCTGGATTCGTCGGAGATGGACTCCGTCCCTTCTGTGGTCTCCCCCAGAAAGGAGGACGATGCCGAAGCGGCGTCCCGCCAAATGGGGCAGGAGGAGGTGGTCCTGGAGGAGACGCAAGGCAATCCTCAGGACCCCAGGAGTAAAGGGGATAAAACCCCCCAGGGCTCCCAGTCCGGCTTTGCGCCGGACGCCGTGCCGGACTCGACCGTCTTGGCTCACGGTGGGCGAACTCCTTCCAGAAGGAGTAAGCCATTCAAGCCGGCGACCTCTGTCCAACCAGAGGCGCCGGACAATCTGCTGGAAGCGCTTGAAGGCGCCACCATCGACGAGGAGCACCGTACTGTTATGAGTACGGTGGTCCAAAAGGTTCAGTCCGCCAAGAGCGGGTTGAATGAAGCTTGCACCAGCCTACTAACAGGCTTCCAGGTAAGCAAAAAATATGTTGAATCAATTACCGCATAGACAGTAGCCCCTGATGCTCTGTTCGGTGTTCGGATAGATAAGCCGAATAGAGGATCCAATAATTTTCGCAGGAGTCTAACTATAAAAAGTCAAATATGCGTATGCGGGCTTCCCTGCTGTCCACCGCCGCACTAACTGCGCAGGTGGAAGTCCTGAAAAAGGACTTCGAGCGGTCCGAGCGAGAGCTCGGCCTTGCCAAAAGGCAGCTCGAGGAAAAGGAAGGTAGGATACCTCCTTAAAAAAGTTGCCCATAGAGAGGCTTGATTGCAAAAAATAACAGGATTGAACTGCCTATTGTAGGTGCCGCGACGGAGGTGGCGACCCTAAGGCAGGCGCTTGCTGAGGCCGAAAAGAGGGCGGCCGAAGAGCGCACTGAACGAGAGAAGCTTGGGGGCCAATACGGAGAGGTGCAGCAGAAGCTGCAAGCTCTCATGGAAAAACATGAGGGTTTGGAGCTCGACGCGAAAACGCAAGCCACCGAACTCGCCTCTGCCGTTGAGGCCACCAAGAGTGCCAAGGCCGAAGCCCAGAGGGCCCACCAAGAGTTGGAGGATATGAGGAAGATAGCAGCGGGTAAGGCATTCTCAATGCAAAGTAGGAACATAAAAGTAAAATACCTATTACTTACCCGGATCCGGAGTTCTCCAGGGGCGTTCTTCGATCTACCCCGCAGTGCATCCGCCGCCGCCGCATTCTTCCGGAGCGAAGGGAACAGCTCGACGGAGAGTGTGTTCTGGTCTCAGTATTCTGAGGCCGGACACCCTGTGCCCTTGAGCGACCAGCTGAAGCAGCTGGCCGAGCTCCATAAGGCGGCCGGACAGGCCATGAAGGGCTTACTAGTCCGGTTGTGGCCTGGAGAGGCCCTGCCAGGGAGCTACTTCGGGCTAGTGCGGTGGCTGGTGGAGGCCTGTCCACGACTTGAGGTTATCAAGCGCTCTGCCTGCATTGAAGGTGCCCGGAGGGCCCTTGCCCGTGTAAGGGTACACTGGGGTAAGCTGAACGGCGAGAAGCTGGTGAAGGACGGTCCGCCGCAGGGGAAGGAACATCGCAAGCCCGAGAACTACTATGAGGAAGTTCTTGCCGGATCCCGCCTTATCGCGGATGAATGTACCCATGATGTAATCTTTCAGTGAACTCGTTCGTTTCTATCCTGTACGCCGAAAACTTGTTCGTATGCGCTTTAAGCAATGCTTGGAATTTAAAATATTGTTTTCTGTGCGGCCGTTTATCAATAACTGAGAGATGGCGAGTCGTCGGCTTCTGCCCCCATGCAACTAGTGCTGAGGTGTTCGGGATAAACCTGCGGGCTCTTGTTCCCATGGTTGGGTCCTTCGAGGGAGGCCCGCAGCACAACGAACCAGGCAATCGGACTATAATGCTTGAACACTCTCACTTAGCCATAGAACTTTATAATTTTAAATTTCGGCGAAGCCCCTAGTTCGGAAGGCCGAATTCGGGGCACTATCCACGCCTTTAGCCGGATTTAACCAGCTCTTCGTTCGAAAACGGCATAAGCCTTTAAGGACTCGAAAAACCTCTCGAACAGCGACCGGTCTCACGCCCTATCATGACAGTCTGTTTTAGCTTTCTCCACTGAGGCGCTCACCCACCTGATCTGGGGCGCAATCGCAGCGGTTCTCCTAGTGCTACCTTAGCCGATAAAGCGGAACGTAAGGTACCAAAACATAGGAGCCGGGCAAACCCAACATATGACCAAAATCATGACTCGGAGCCGATGCATATAGTGCTATAAGTTCGGGGTGCCGCACTTGGGAGAGTGTATGGACTTCTCACGACCAGATAGAAGGGTAATGAAGCCCCTGGCGTGGTTTGCCGTACCATGGTGTACGGGTGCCAGCATGTTATAACATAAACATACATATATTAAAAGAAAATAATGCAAAAAATAGGCAAAAGCTATGCATTGTTTATAAGAAGGCTGTTTGTTTAAGCCGAACGATACAAGTAGTGCAATAGGCAAAAAATATTTTTAGACTATTTGACATGTCCTGACTGGGCGCAGGCCGTGGAATTTTAGAAACAGATATATTGCTCGAAATAGAGACCACCTGAGAGTTCCATAATGCGGCGTTGCTTTGTCTGCTTTCCTGGGTCTTGTATCGTCTGTGCGGCAACATCGCCGAACCGGTTGTCCAGAATGTGGAGTCCTGAAAGTAAAGAAAGAATCCGACAGCCCCTAGTACGTTTGACGGCGTATTGTAGGTGTGCTGTTAATGTGCCCCTTCCCCTATGCCCATGGAATTTTAAGGGCATAATTGTGTACTCTAGGTACTGGCTTCGCTATGTAGCGATGGCCAGGGTTGGGGCCGCGCTGCTATGCTTGCTCCGAACGCGCCGGTTGGTCTTGCTGCAGATTGCTCCGGGCGCGCTTTGCATTGTCCGGCTTTTTAGCGGCCGGACTGGAGAGTTGCCTTAAAAGGCTGCTTTGAACCTCCGCTGCGAGTGCCGCCGTGTGCTCCTCCGTCCGGATGGAGCGTTCGGTGTTTCCGCTGACCGTGATTACGCCTTGAGGGCCTGGCATCTTGAGCTTGAGATATGCGTAGTGCGGCACTGCGTTGAATTTGGCAAACGTGGTTCGTCTGAGCAGGGCGTGATAGCCATTGCGGAACGGGACTATGTCGAAGATTAACTCTTCGCTTCGGAAGTTATCCGGAGATCCGAAGACCACATCAAGTGTTATAGAGCCTGTGCAGTTGGCCTCTACACCTGGGATGACGCGTTTAAGGGTCGTCCTTGTGGGCTTGATCCTTGATGGATCTATGCCCATTTTCCGCACTGTATCCTGGTAAAGCAGGTTCAGGCTGCTGCCGCCGTCCATGAGGACTCTTGTGAGGTGAAATCCGTCGACTATTGGGTCGAGAACCAATGCGGCGAAACCGCCGTGACAGATGCTGGTGGGGTGGTCTCTTCGATCGAAAGTGATCGGGCAAGAGGACCATGGGTTGAACTTGGGGGCGACTGGCTCCATCGCGTATACATCCCGTAACGCACGCTTCCTCTCCCTTTTGAGGATGTGGGTCGCGTATATCATGTTCACCATCCGCACTTGTGGGGGAAACCCATTCTGTCCTTTGTTGTTCGGCGGCCTGGGCTCTTGCTCGTCGTCGCTATCCAGCCCCTTGTCTTTATGTTCGGCTCTTATCTTGCCTGCCTGCTTGAACACCCAATAGTCTCTGTTGGTGTGATTGGCTGGCCTTTCGGGGGTGCCATGAATCTGGCACGAGCGGCCGAGTATTCGGTCCAAACTGGACGGGCCCTGATTATTATTTTTGAATGGCTTTTTCCGCTGACCGGATTTATAGCCGCTGAATCCGGCATTTACTGCCGTATCCTCATTGTTGTCGCTGCTAACGCGGCGCTTTTGATTGTTTCGACGTGACCTGCCGCTTTTGTCCTTGGTATCCGGATTACCAGTCTTCTTCGATAAGTTGTTGCTACGAGCTAGCCAGCTGTCTTCGCCCGCGCAAAAGCGGGTCATGAGTGTCGTGAGGGCTACCATGGATTTCGGCTTTTCCTGTCCTAGGTGCCGGGCCAGCCATTCGTCGCGGATATTATGCTTGAAGGCCGCTAGGGCCTCTGCATCCGGACAGTCGACTATATGATTTTTCTTTGTTAGGAACCGTGTCCAGAATTGCCTGGCCGATTCGTCTGGCTACTGAATTATGTGACTTAGGTCATCGGCGTCCGGTGGTCGCACATAAGTGCCCTGGAAGTTGTTGAGGAATGCGGCTTCTAGGTCCTCCCAAGAACCAATTGAATTTGCTGGCAAGTTGTTAAGCCAATGTCGAGCTGGCCCTTTTAAGCTTGAGTGGGAGGTATTTGATGGCGTGCAGATCATCGCCGCGTGCCATGTGGATGTGAAGGAGATAGTCCTCAATCCATACTGCCGGATCTGTCATACCATCATACGACTCGATATTGACGGGTTTGAAACCCTCTGGGATTCTATGATCCATTACTTCGTCTGTGAAGCATAGCGGGTGTGCGGCACCCCTGTACTGGGCTACGTCATGACGCAGCTCGGCAGAGCTGTGCTTGTGATGTTTGGCCCGGCCGGATTTATTTTGTCCGGAATGAAAATTTGGGCGTCCGCGCGATCCGTAGATCGATCTTGTTTGCCTTGCCTTATCCTCCAGTACGTCTCGCAGGTCTGGCTCGTTTTCCCGTGCCTTGGTAAAGCGGCGGCGGGGCATGGCTTGTTTGGTTGTTCGGCAGGTTTCTCTGTCGCGGCCACGAGGTGGCCGATCTGCCATGTCTTGTGCTTCCTCCTCTGATAGGGGGAGCGGCCTGTGCTTGGGATAATTTTTGGAGGGGCGTCCGAGTTCATACTCTTCGGCCGCAAGGACTTCTGTCCTTCTGTCAGCTAGCAAATCTTGATCAGCTCTAAGTTGTTGGTGCTTTTTCTTTAGGCTGTTTGCCGTGGCTATAAGCCTGCATTGAAAACGCTCTTGTTCGGCAGGATCTGATGGTACGACGAATTCATCATCGTCGAGGCTTGCCTCGCCTTCGGAAGGAGGCATATAGTTATCATCCTCAACCTCTTGTTCTGCCGCCTTCTCATGAAGGCTGGCTTCTCCATCTTCCTGTGCCGAATCTTGCTGGGGTTGGTGCTCTTCGGCGCTATTCGGGGTAGTATTATCCCCTGTGCCGGAATCACCGTTCTTACTTTGGCGGGATTTGGAGTGGCGCCGCTGACGCCGGCGTTTGGGAGGCTTTCTAGAAGTGCCATCCTCCGCTGTTCCATTGCCATCTCCGTCTTTCGAAGCGTCCACCATGTATATGTCATATGACGAGGTGGCAGTCCAGCGCCCTACAGGTGCTGGTTCTTGTTCGTCTCCTCCTTCGTCGTCCATACCGTCGAAGTCTTCGGAGCCGAAGTCAAGCATGTCGGTTAAGTCGTCGACAGTGGCTATTAAGTGGGTGGTGGGCGGGCTTTGAATTTCTTCGTCGCCCGAATCCCAACTTCGCAGGCCATAGTTCGGCCTGGGCTCCCCTGACAAAGAGAGAGACTTAAGAGAGTTCAGTATATCACCAAAGGGTGAATGCTAAAAAATATCCGCGGCGGTGAACTCCATTATAGGCGCCCAAACTGATTCGATCGGCAGGGGCGAGGGAGTTTCGGGGCTCGGAAAAGAGTCTGGTTCCTCGGAGTCACGTGCTATGTGGAGTGCGGGGCTGTCGTTCGGCTCGATCGCCTTTGAGATCGCAGCCCCTGAGGCGACGTCCAACCGTTCATCCTCAACGAACGCAATGGGCTCCGAATCGAGGGTCGGGTCGGAGCATATGCGGCCTCCAGGACACTATTCGGGGGCAGAGCTATATCATGTCCCTCGAGATAGCGCAGCGCACCTGGCTGTGGCTCGAATCCGTCGAAGATCAAGTCTCCGCGGATATTTTCCGTATAGTTTAAACTTCCAAACCTGACTTGATGGCCAGGGGCGTAGCTTTCGATCTGCTCCAGATGGCCAAGGGAGTTGGCCCGCAGAGCGAAGCCGCCGAAGACGAAGATCTGTCCGGGGAGAAAGGTCTCACCCTGGACCTCGTCGTTGCTGATGATCAAAGGAGCCATCGGACCCGAAGGCGACGACACAGAGGAACTCTCAATGAAAGCACCAATGTCGGTGTCAAAACCGGCGGATCTCGGGTAGGGGGTGCCGAACTGTGCATCAAGGTCGGATGGTAACAGGAGACAAGGGACACTTTGTTTCACCCAGGTTCGGGCCCTCTAGATGGAGGTAAAACCCTACTCCTGCTAGATTAATATTGATGATATGGGTAGTACAAGAGTAGATCTACCACGAGATCAAGGAGGCTAAACCCTAGAAGCTAGCCTATGGTTATGATGAATAATGATCGTTCGTCCTACGGACTACAACCCTCCGGTTTATATAGACACCAGATAGGGTTAGGGTTACACAGAGTCGGTTACATGGGTAGGAGATCTCGAATATCCGCACGCCTAGCTTGCCTTCCACGCCAAGGAAAGAACCTTCCGGACACGGGACGAAGTCTTCAATCTTGTATCTTCATAGTCCTGGAGTCCGGCTGAAGGTATAGTCCGGCTAGCCGAACACCCCCTAATCCAGGACTCCCTCACCCACAAACCCGCATCAGCCCTGAAGACCATTCCTCTCGTCTGGCCCTTCGCTGTTTGGGGATTGGATATGGTTGGACCACTGAGAACGGGCAGGAGCGGCTTCACTCATGTGCTAGTGGCAGTCGACAAGTTTACCAAATGGATTGAAGCTAAGCCTATCAAGAATCTTGATGCCTGCACTGCTATCAGTTTCATCAGAGAGTTGATATTCAGATATGGAGTTCCGCATAGCATCATCACTGATAATGGGTCAAACTTCGATTCCGACAAGTTCACAGCTTTTTGCGCCTCTCAAGGCACACGAGTCGACTACGCTTCAGTCGCTCAGCCCCAGTCGAATGGACAAGCAGAAAGAGCAAATGGCCTAATTCTCAAAGGACTGAAACCCCGACTGATGCGCGATCTCAAGCACGCAGCAGGCGCATGGGTCGACGAACTGCCATCAGTTCTTTGGGGGTTGAGGACCACTCCTAATCGATCGACTGGGAGAACTCCATTCTTTATGGTCTATGGAGCTGAAGCTGTTTTGCCGAGTGACTTGCTTCACAATGCACATCAAGTCGAGCTTTACTCAGAAGATGAAGCAGAACAAGCCCGGCAGGACGCAGTCGACCTTCTGGAAGAGGAGAGAGAGATGGCCATGATCCGATCGACTATCTATCAGCAAGACTTGCGTCGATTCCATGCCAGAAATGTGAAGAGTCGAGCCTTCCAAGAGGGAGACTTGGTCCTCCGAGTGGATCAATAGAAGCCACACAAGCTCGCTCCTACTTGGGAAGGTCCCTTCATTGTCACCAGAGTTCTCCACAATGGAGCGTACCATCTTTACAACGTCGGTCGCCAGATTGATGAGCCACGAGCTTGGAATGCGGAGCTGCTCCGCCCCTTTTATACTTAAGTACTCACTCGGACGAGATGTAATAAGAGATACCTCTGTAGTTTGTTTATCAAAGACAAAAGTATTATAATTTTCCCAGTGATTGTTGTTGCTTTTGTTTACGTGAGAAATCCCCAAGTGGGTAGCTTAGCTGCGAATCCATTTTCGCCTAAGTTTGTAAATAAAATTCCTACCGACTGGTGAGCAAGCCTCTCACTCGGAGGCTTAGCTGCGAATCCATTTCGCCTAAGTATTTGAAAATCCTACCGAGTGGTGAGCCAGTCCTCCCACTCGGGGGCTTAGCTGCAGTCCAGTACTCGCCTAAGTATTTGAAAATCCTACCGAGTGGTGCGCCAGTCCTCCCACTCGGGGGCTTAGCTGCAGTCCAGTACTCGCCTAAGTATTTGAAAATCCTACCGAGTGGTGCGCCAGTCCTCCCACTCAGGGGCTTAGCTGCAGTCCAGTACTCGCCTAACTATTTGAAAATACTACCGAGTGGTGAGCCAGTCCTCCCACTCGGGGGCTTAGCTGCAGTCCAGTACTCGCCTAAGTAGCTAAAAATCCTACCGAGTGGAGAGCAAACCTCCCACTCGGGGGCTTAGCTGCAGTCCAGTACTCGCCTAAGTTTGAAAAATCCTACTGAGTGGAGAGCAAACCTCCCACTCGGGGGCTTAGCTGCAGTCCAGTACTCGCCTAAGTATTTGAAAATCCTACTGAGTGGTGAGCCAGTCCTCCCACTCAGGGGCTTAGCTACAGTCTAGTACTCGACTAAGTATCTAAAAATCCTACCGAGTGGAGAGCAAACCTCCCAATCGGAGGCTTAGCTGCAGTCCAGTACTCGCCTAAGTATCTAAAAATCCTACCGAGTGGAGAGCAAACCTCCCACTCGGGGGCCTAGCTGCAGTCTAGTACTCGCCCAAGTATCTAAAAATCCTACCGAGTGGAGAGCAAACCTCCCACTCGGGGGCTTTGCTGCAGTCCAGTACTCGCCTAAGTTTGAAAAATCCTACCGAGTGGAGAGCAAACCTCCCACTCGGGGGCATAGTTGCAGTCTAGTACTCGCCCAAGTATCTAAAAATCCTACCGAGTGGAGAGCAAACCTCCCACTCGGGGGCTTAGCTGCAGTCCAGTACTCACCTAATTATCTAAAAATCCTACCGAGTGGAGAGCGACCCTCCCACTCGGAGGCTTAGCTGCAGTCCAGTACTCGCCTAAGTTTGAAAAATCCCACCGAGTGGAGAGCGATCCTCCCACTCGGGGGCTTAGCTGCAGTTCAGTGCTCGCCTAAGTATGAAACACATCCCGATTCGCAAGGACGACGAGGTGCAGGTCGACTGCTACCTTCTCCTTCGGAGCTTCGCCACAAGTACAACGTGCGCCACATCCCAATCCGCAAGGACGACAAGGTGCAGGTCGACTGCTACCTTCTCCTTCGGAGCTTCGCCACAAGTACAACGTGCGCTCCATCCCGATCCGCAAGGACGACGAGGTGCAGGTCGACTGCTACCTTCTCCTTCGGAGCTACGCCACAAATACAAAGGTTGTATCGAGTGCAGAACAAGTTCCACTCGACAGAGGATTCATGAAGATATTCAACGATAAACCAAGTTCAGATAAATCCTAAAGGTCCCGGACCGCAGATCAAAGTACTCGAGCATTCAGCCCAAAAGAGTTTAACGGTTACAAAATCCACTCGGCATTCCGAGGCAAATTTAAAGCGAAGCATAGAAGTTTTACTCCTCAGGCGGAGGACTGGAGGGTGCGACAAACTGGTCCAAGTCAATCCCATCAGCAATTCGAGTGGCAGCAGCAATGAAGGTCTCCATGAAAGACTGAAAGTTGTGCTTCCTGGTATTGGCAACTTGGATAGCAGCCAACTTTTCCTCTCGCGCCTCCTTGCAATGAACACGGACCAGGGATAGAGCGACGTCAGCACCACACCTGGCAGAAGACTTCTTCCCTTCCCGTACTCGACCTGGAACTTCATTCAGTTGAGCCATTAGAGACTCGAGGTCATTTCGAAGTGTCGCTCCCGGCCAGAGTGTGGTGTCGATCCACGACGCTGCAACCTTCAGTGGAGTAAGATAGTCGACCACACCAGCAATATGAGACTCCAGTCGTAGCACATTCATAGCAGCTTCATCCTTCACCGGAGAGTTAATGGGGTCCAAGCTTGTCTCCACTCGACTAGTATCCTCCTTGAAGTTCTGGCAAAATTCTGTAAACACAATTCAAAGATAAGTCAGTGGCTTTACGTTGATGACAACAAGTCAGTCGGGTAGGAGAGATTACCTTCAAGCATGATGAATAACTTCTTGGCGAGCCCTCCCAGATAAGCCTCCAGATCGTTCCTCTTCCCTACCAGTTCACCTGCCTTGTCATTCAGAGCTATCTTATCATTCTTCAGACGGCTGACCTCTTGGTTGGCCGCATCGAGAGCAGCTTTCAGTTTGGAGTTCTCCTCTTCAAGGTTACCAACTGAAGCCAATTTTTCTTCCGCAAGCTTCGTTTTTTCCGAAGCCGCCTTCTGCACCTCGGCAAGGTCATGGTCCTTCTTCTTCAGAGCCCCCTCCATTTTATCTTCGAAATGACAGTGTGATCAGCATCAAGAATGGGCAGAAAGAAAAGACAGTTGTCAAATTCTCACCAGCCATACCTTTTGCTTCGTCTCTCTCCTTCTGCAAGTTCTCTTGGGCAAGCTTCAAGTCAAGGTTGAGCTGGATCTGTTTGTTTTCCAATTCAGTATAGCGAGCCACAAGCTCGCATGATTTCTGCGAAGAATCAGTCGACAGATATCAAAGGTGAGTTGCTTCCGAGCGACTAAGAGAAAAATCATGACGTTTCTAAGACTACAGCCGAATCAAAGATATTCGACAGAAGTCTCGGGGACTACACCCAGTGGGTGCACTCAGAGTGCCCCCACTGGTTCGACCAAAAGAGACTAAGAGGTTATGATCTCATCATGATCTACAAAAAAAAGGGGGGGTTCTTCAGACCTTAGTCGACTGCCAGCAGTCGACCATGGTCTCGGGGACTACACCCACTAGGTGCACTCAGCGTGCCCCCACTGGTTACAAGATTCCATTCGACATGGCCTGACCAGACCGAGTGAAGAAGTTCGAGTGAAGCAACACAATATAAAGACTACAGTCGACTGCCAACAGTCCACCGTAGTCTTGGGGACTACACCCAGTGGGTGCACTCAGCGTGCCCCCACTAGTCCAAAAGATTCAATCGACACACCCAGCGGGTGTATAGATGCAAAGATCTTCAGGAAGAAAGTCTTCAGATAGCATATCCTAACAGAACAAGCGGTGATCAACTAACCTGGACATTGCTTTGAAGAGCTGAACTAGCATCATAGGCCGCTTGGCTGGCTTCCCGGACCACCTTCACCTGCTCCATCATGATCCCCGCCTGGCGTATAGCCTCCCTAGCAGCACCTGCTTGGTCCTCTGGGACGTGGTGTGTAGCAAAAAGGGAGGGCGGGTCAACAGTCGATGATGAGGGTCGAACACTCGTCAGTGGCACAACGAAGGACACAGAAGTCCAAGTGGTATTGCCACCCTCCTGAATTGGTGCCTCAGGTACTGATGCAGTTTGAGGTGTCTTGCCAGCCGACGCCTTCCTATTTCTCCTCGCCCTCAGCGGCACTTCGTCATCATCATCAGGGAGGTCAATGACATGAGGAGGAGCTACAGGAAAAATCCAAAGGCAAAAACAAAAATCCAATCGACCAGAAAAGGTTGTCAGTCGACCAATAATGAAATCACAAAGACTATAGCAAGGTTGGAGGTGACAGCATCTTCCATTTCCTGGTCTTCGTTCTTGGCGGAGGTCTCAGAGGTAGCAGCGCTACAGGTTTCAGAAACCAATCTGTTTAGTCAATGAGTCGACCAAGAGTCTATCCATGCTAAACGAAAAAGCACAAGTTCTGCTGTTACCCCGAGATGGTGGGAACGGTCATTTTCATCTTGGGCAAGGCCTTTGGCAGCTTTGACGACGCCGCTCGTGGTTGCTTCGGCGCTTTTTCAGTCGGCGCCGGAGAGGACATCTGAGGACATTTTGACGACTGCCCAACAGGCGTAGTCGCTTTGCCGCGCGCGCGCACGGGGTCGTGGGTGAGCTTGGATCGCCTTTCTATGCGGGGAGGATCGACTTCTTCCTCCTCCTCTCCACTGGAGTCGTTGTCATCCTCCTCCTCCTCTCCGTCAGATTGCCACTCCTCCTCGCTTTCGCCTCCATTCGCCTCCCCCTCCTCGGCCTGTTCCTGCGCCCCGTTGGGCATCGAGTACATCTCAGTAATGGTCTAGAAGACAACAAACAAGACAAAAGTCAGTCGACTGATTGTAAGCAAATAGAATGAAGAAAGCAAGGTCATGGTCAAAGATGCAGAATTGGACCTAGTCTACTTCGTACGATTGGTCGAGTGGTGGAATCCTTCTGGCTCCTTGGGGGTTGTCTTTGTTCCCTGTGATACTGGACAGCCACCCCTCCAATGTAGCCTCTTCGACCTCCTCCGGGTGGATCCGAGTGGTGTCGTCAAGACCTGAGTACATCCACATCGGATGGTCACGAGCTTGGAGCGGTTGGATGCGTCTCCGGAGGAAGACTTCTAGTAAATCCATTCCAGTCACCCCGTCACGGACAAGCTGAACCACTCGACCAACGAGCACTTTAACTTGGGCCTTCTCTTCTGGTGTCACTTTCAGAGAAGAAGGTTTTTCCGCTCGGTTCAGGGAGAAAGGAGGGCGGCCTGTCGTCTATCCTGGAGTCGGCTGGTCTCTACAATAGAACCAGGTCGACTGCCACCCGCGGACTGAATGAGGAAGAATCATATCTGGAAAGGAACTCTTGCTTCTCATATGGACCCCAAGACCCCCGCACATCTGGATCACCTGTGTCGTCTCATCACTTGGATTGGCCTTCTTCACCGTCTGAGAGCGACAGGTGAAAATGTGCTTAAAGAGGCCCCAGTGAGGATGGCAGCCCAAGAAGTTCTCACATAAAGACACAAATGCAGCAAGATACACGATGGAATTTCTAGTGAAATGGTGGAGTTGCGCCCCGAAAAAGTTCAAGAAACTCCGGCAAAAAGGATGAGGGGGCAGGGAGAATCCGCGGTCGACGTGAGTGACAATAAGAACACACTCACCCTCGCGAGGCCGCGGCTCGACCTCGTTCCCCGGGAGACGCGAGGATTTGTGAGGAATGAATCCCCCATCGATCGGATCATCAATGTCGTCTTGTCAAATCGCCGAAGGCATCCAATCGCCCTGGATCCAGCCCGGCGGCAGAGCGGACCTCGAAGAAGATCCACCCCGACCGGACTTCTTCGCCTTCGCCTGCGCTGTCGCTTTCTTCGCACGCTCCAGGGCCGCCGTCTTCTCCTTCACCATCGCTGCAGACGAAGCTCGAACAGGCTGGCGGCGCTGAGACGAGAGCAGAGGTGGCAGAAGAATTCGAGAAGAAAGGGGAAAATGAATGCGCACTGTTCAAAAGCCCTGGGCCGGCAGCTTATATGGAGTCGCTTCCGAGTGGCTGACCAGTAGGCCCAGGCGATCCTGCCAAATCCCGCAACAGTCGCGCGTGCGATACGTGGCGAAAAAGGTGGCACGGAGATCGAGGAGGCTCCGTCCTATCCCATCCGGTTACTGCGGCCTCCCCCGTCCCGCGCGCTTCCCGAAATTTGAATCCCACGAAATCCGCGGGCAGCAGAACAACTTGTCAGACGGAGGATCTCCTCCATGCAGCCACTCGGGAATCTTCAAGTAAAGAAACTCACTCGACTAAAGAAAAATATGAATGGATCAAGGCGACCGAAAAAGAAGTTGGTGACGTCACCCAGGTTCATTGGTCCGAAACAAGATATACTCACGACACGAAGAATGGGTCGGAAGAGTTCTCAACTCCTTCCCCACTCAAACCTCGATCCATTCGGGGGTAATGTTGAAGCTATGTACCTAGGGTAGGGTCATGGACCTGTCCAAACTACCCTCCCCAAGGACATCCCTAGAAGGAACCACCTTTCAATCGACCTGGAGGTATTCCACTCGACGGACTCAAAGACACTCGACCATGAAGCCAACCATTCGACCAAGACCCAACCACTCGACTGCCAGGAGATCTAAAGTCACTCCGCACGCTAACGGTCGGGCATTAAGTAGCCTTTATGGTCATCATAGCTCTTTATTAGTGGCGTTACCAGTAACGCCCGACCTTAATGTACCTTAAACCCTGCATAACTGAGGGCCAGAGGGGTCTGGCGAACTCTATATAAGCCACCCCCTCCTCAGTGTAAAGGGTTCGCACCCCTATAATTCATACACACATAATCCAGTCGACCACCTCCGGGCTCCGAGACGTAGGGCTATTACTTCCTCCGATAAGGGCCTGAACTCGTAAAGCTCGTGTTCTACAACTACTCCATAGCTAGGATCTTGCCTCTCCATTCCTACCCCCCTACACTACTGTCAGACTTAGAACCACGACGGGTCCTGAGGGCGAGCTTGAGAGTCGTCAGAGCCTCCTTGGTGTCCCCCACCATGGTGAGAACGCCGCTGCTCCCCGGCATCTTCATGAGGTTGTAGGTCGGATGGGTCGCTGCCATGAACTGAGCCAGGTTTGGGTACCCAAGGATGGCGTTGTATGGGAGACCGATATGGGCGATGCCGAAGTCGATAAGCTCGGTGCGGTAGTTGTCACGGGTACCGAAGGTGACCGGGAGGCGTATTTGCCCCGGGGGACTAGTGGATTCGCCACCGACTTCAAAGAAAAGCTTGGTGGGGCGGAGCTGACTGTGCGACACGTGAAGCAAGCCGAAAGCTTTGACAGGGAGCACGTTGAGGCCAGCCCCGCCGTCAATGAGGGTCTTGGTCATGGCTATGTTGCAGATGGTGGGTGTGCAGAGCATCGGGAGCGCGCCCGAGCCGGCAGTGGTTGCGGGGTGGTCCCCTGAGTCGAACGTTAGGTCAGCCGTTGGCGCCGCCCATCTTGGAGGGGCTCCTTGCTGCACAGAGGCGGCGCCGATCTGGGAGAAGAACTGCTTGACGTGGCGGTCCGAGGGCGGCGCTTGTGAGACGCCGAGGAGGGTTGCGACGGCGACCGGTGCTGGCGCCGCGAAGCATGCGAAGAAAAGGCCGCGCAGCTCCTCCCAAGAAGCCATAGAGGATCCTGGCAGGTGGAATAGCCAGGCGCGCGGCACACCAGTGATGGCCATGGAGAACCAGTTGGCCATGACCTTTTCATCACCCCCAGCCTCCAGAACGGCCTCCTCGTATGCCAGCGGGAAGGCCAACGGATCTGCCGTGCCGTCGTAGCGGGGTGGCATCTCTGGCCTGAACTTGTAAGGCCACTGCACCCCACCCCAAGGCGGGGGTGAGGGCCCTGAGCCCCATGGCACCATCGCGGGCGTCCATCGGAGCGGCGCCAGCCATGGAGACCGGACAGAGAGGCAGAGATGATGGAGGAGCGAAGCTTCGGCACACCCCTACCTGGCGCGCCAAATGTCGGATTCTGGTTTCCGGCAAACCCTTGAGGTTCGAACACTGGGGTGCGCACGAAGATCTCTCTCCCCATCTCACTCTCGCAACGATCTCAAGGCCTAGTTCGCCGAACCCAAGGAACAAGTGACACAAGAGTTCATACTGGTTCGGGCCACCGTTGAGGTGTAATACCCTACTCCAGTGTGTGTTGGGGAACGTAGTAATTTCAAAAAATTTCCTACGCACACGCAAGATCATGGTGATGCATAGCAACGAGAGGGGAGAGTGTTTGTCTACGTACCCTCGTAGACCGAAGCGGAAGCGTTGACACAACGTAGAGGAAGTAGTCGTACGTAGAGGAAGTAGTCGTACGTTCTCCTCGCGATCCAACCGATCACAGCACCGTTACTCCGGCACCTCCGAGTTCTTGGCACACGTTCAGCTCGATGACGATCCCCGGGCTCCGATCCAGCAAAGCGTCGAGGAAGAGTTCCGTCAGCACGACGGCGTGCTGACGATCTTGATGTGTTACCGGCGCAGGGCTTCGCCTAAGCACTGCAACGATATAATCGAGGTGGAATTTGGTGGAAGGGGGCACCGCACACGGCTAAGGAACGATCCGTAGATCAACTTGTGTGTCTTTGGGTGTCCCCTGCCCCCGTATATAAAGGATGAAGGGGGGGAGGCTGGCCGGCCAAAGGAGGGAGGCGCAGGAGGAGTCCTACTCCCTCTGGGAGTAGGATTCCCCCCCCCCAATCCTAGTTGGACTAGGATTCTTCAAGGGGGAGAGAGAAGGAGAGGGGGGCGCCCACCTCTCCTAGTCCTAATAGGACTAGGGGAAGGGGGGAGGCGCGCAGCCCCTAGGGCTGCCCTCTCACTTCTCCTCCAAGGCCCATGTTGGCCCATTATGCTCCCGGGGGGTTCCGGTAACCCTCCCGGTATTCCGGTAAAATCCTGATTTCACCTGGAATGCATCCGATGTCCAAACATAGGCTTCCAATATATAATTCTTTATGTCTCGACCATTTCGAGACTCCTCGTCACGTCCGTGATCACATCCGGGACTCCGAACTCCTTCGGTACATCAAAATGCATAAACTCATAATAACTGTCATCGTAACGTTAAGCGTGCGGACCCTACGGTTCGAGAACAATGTAGACATGACCGAGACACGTCTCCGGTCAATAACCAATAGCGGGACCTGGATGCCCATATTGGCTCCTACATATTCTACGAAGATCTTTATCGGTCAGACCGCATAACAACATACGTTGTTCCCTTTGTCATCGGTATGTTACTTGCCCGAGATTCGATCGTCGGTATCCAATACCTAGTTCAATCTCGTTACCGGCAAGTCTCTTTTCTCGTTCTGTAATACATCATCTCGCAACTAACTCATTGGTTGCAATGCTTGCAAGGCTTTATGTGATGTGCATTACCGAGAAGGCCCTGAGATACCTCTCCGACAATCGGAGTGACAAATCCTAATCTCGAAATATGCCAACTCAACATGTACCTTCGGAGACACTTGTAGAGCACCTTTATAATCACCCAGTTACGTTGTGACGTTTGGTAGCACACAAAGTGTCCCTACGGTAAATGGGAGTTGCATATTCTCATAGTTGAAGGAACATGTATAAGTCATGGATAAAAGCAATAGCAACATACTAAACGATCGGGTGCTATGCTAATGTAATGGGTCATGTCAATCAGATCATTCAACTAATGATGTGATCTCGTTAATCAAATAACAACTCTTTGTTCATGGCTAGGAAACATAACCATATTTGATTAATGAGCTAGTCAAGTAGAGGCATACTAGTGACACTCTGTTTGTCTATGTATTCACACATGTATTATGTTTCCAGTTAATAAAATTCTAGCATGAATAATAAACATTTATCATGATATAAGGAAATAAATAATAACTTTATTATTGCCTCTAGGGCATATTTCCTTCAGTCTCCCACTTGCACTAGAGTCAATAATCTAGATTACAAAGTAATGATTCTAACACCCATGGAGTTTTGGTGCTGATCATGTTTTGCTCGTGGAAGAGGCTTAGTCAACGGGTCTGCAACATTCAGATCCGTATGTATCTTGCATATCTCTATGTCTCCCACCTGGACCAAATCCCGGATGGAGTTTAAGCGTCTTTTGATGTGTTTGGTTCTTTTGTGAAATCTGGATTCCTTTGCCAAGGCAATTGCACCAGTATTGTCACAAAAGATTTTCATTGGACCCGATACGCTAGGTACAACACCTAGATCGGATATGAACTCCTTCATCCAGACTCCTTCATTGGCTGCTTCCGAAGCGGCTATGTACTCAGCTTCACATGTAGATCCCGCCACGACGCTTTGTTTAGAACTGCACCAACTGACAGCTCCACCGTTTAATGTAAACACGTATCCGGTTTGCGATTTAGAATCGTCCGGATCAGTGTCAAAGCTTGCATCGACATAACCGTTTACGACGAGCTCTTTGTCACCTCCATAAATGAGAAACATATCCTTAGTCCTTCTTAAGTACTTAAGGATGTTCTTGACCGCTGTCCAGTGATCCACTCCTGGATTACTTTGGTACCTTCCTGCCAAACTTACAGCAAGGCACACATCTGGTCTGGTACACAGCATTGCATACATGATAGAGCCTATGGCTGAAGCATAGGGAACATTTTTCATTTTCTCTCTATCTTCTGCGGTGGTCGGGCATTGAGTCTTACTCAACTTCACACCTTGTGCCACAGGCAAGAATCCTTTCTTTGCCTGATCCATTCTGAACTTTTTCAAAACTTTGTCAAGGTATGTGCTTTGTGAAAGTCCTATTAAGCGTCTTGATCTATCTCTATAGATCTTAATGCCCAATATGTAAACAGCTTCACCGAGGTCTTTCATTGAAAAACTCTTATTCAAGTATCCCTTTATGCTATCCAGAAATTCTATATTATTTCCGATCAGCAATATGTCATCCACATATAATATCAGAAATGCTACAGAGCTCCCACTCACTTTCTTGTAAATACAGGCTTCTCCGAAAGTCTGTATAAAACCAAATGCTTTGATCACACTATCAAAGCGTTTATTCCAACTCCGAGAGGCTTGCACCAGTCCATAAATGGATCGCTGGAGCTTGCACACTTTGTTAGCTCCCTTTGGATCGACAAAACCTTCTGGTTGCATCATATACAACTCTTCTTCCAGAAATCCATTCAGGAATGCAGTTTTGACATCCATTTGCCAAATTTCATAATCATAAAATGCGGCAACTGCTAACATGATTCGGACAGACTTAAGCATCGCTACGGGTGAGAAAGTCTCATCGTAGTCAATCCCTTGAACTTGTCGAAAACCTTTTGCGACAAGTCGAGCTTTGTAGACAGTAACATTACCATCAGCGTCAGTCTTCTTCTTAAAGATCCATTTATTCTCAATTGCTTGCCGATCATCGGGCAAGTCAACCAAAGTCCATACTTTGTTATCATACATGGATCCCATCTCAGATTTCATGGCCTCAAGCCACTTTGCGGAATCTGGGCTCACCATCGCTTCTTCATAGTTCGTAGGTTCATCATGGTCTAGTAACATGACTTCCAAAATAGGATTACCGTACCACTCTGGTGCGGATCTTACTCTGGTTGATCTACGAAGTTCAGTAGAAACTTGATCTGAAGTTTCATGATCATTATCATTAGCTTCCTCCCTATTTGATGTAGGTGTCACAGGAACAGATTTCTGTGACGTACTACTTCTCAATAAGGGAATAGATACTGTTATCTCATCAAGTTCTACTTTCCTCCCACTCACTTCTTTCGAGAGAAACTCCTTCTCTAGAAAGTTTCCGATTTTAGCAACAAAAATTTTGCCTTCGGATCTGTGATAGAAGGTATACCCAATAGTCTCCTTTGGGTATCCTATGAAGACACATTTCTCTGATTTGGGTTCGAGCTTATCAGGTTGAAGCTTTTTCACATAAGCATCGCAGCCCCAAACTTTAAGAAATGACAACTTTGGTTTCTTGCCAAACCACAGTTCATAAGGCGTCGTCTCAACGGATTTTGATGGTGCCCTATTTAACGTGAATGCGGCCGTCTCTAGAGCATAACCCCAAAAAGATAGCGGTAAATCGGTAAGAGACATCATAGATCGCACCATATCCAGTAAAGTACGATTACGACGTTCGGACACACCATTACGTTGTGGTGTTCCGGGTGGCGTGAGTTGCGAAACTATTCCGCATTGTTTCAAATGTAGACCAAACTCGTAACTCAAATATTCTCCTCCACAATCAGATCGTAGAAACTTTATTTTCTTGTTACGATGATTTTCCACTTCACTCTGAAATTCTTTGAACTTTTCAAATGTTTCAGACTTGTGTTTCATTAAGTAGATATACCCATATCTGCTTAAATCATCAGTGAAGGTGAGAAAATAACGATATCCGCCACGAGCCTCAACATTCATTGGACCACATACATCAGTATGTATGATTTCCAATAAATCTGTTGCTCTCTCCACAGTACCGGAGAACGGTGTTTTAGTCATCTTGCCCATAAGGCACGGCTCGCAAGTGCCAAGTGATTCATAATCAAGTGACTCCAAAAGTCCATCAGTATGGAGTTTCTTCATGCGTTTTACGCCGATATGACCTAAACGGCAGTGCCACAAATAAGTTGCACTATCATTATTAACTCTGCATCTTTTGGCTTCAACATTATGAATATGTGTGTTACTACTATCGAGATTAAGTAAGAACAAACCACTCTTTAATGGCGCATGACCATAAAAGATATTACTCATATAAATAGAACAACCATTATTCTCAGATTTAAATGAATAACCGTCTCGCATCAAACAAGATCCAGATATAATGTTCATGCTCAACGCTGGTACTAAATAACAATTATTTAGATCTAATATTAATCCCGAAGGTAGATGTAGAGGTAGCGTGCCGACCGCGATCACATCGACTTTGGAACCATTTCCCACGCGCATCGTCACCTCGTCCTTAGCCAATCTTCGCTTAATCCGTAGCCCCTGTTTTGAGTTGCAAATATTAGCAACAGAACCAGTATCAAATACCCAGGTGCTACTGCGAGAATTAGTAAGGTACACATCAATAACATGTATATCATATATACCTTTGTTAACCTTGCCATCCTTCTTATCCGCCAAATACTTGGGGCAGTTCCGCTTCCAGTGACCAGTCTGCTTGCAATAGAAGCACTCAGTTTCAGGCTTAGGCCCAGACTTGGGTTTCTTCTCTTGAGTAGCAACTTGCTTGCTGTTCTTTTTGAAGTTCCCCTTTTTCTTCCCTTTGCCCTTTTTCTTGAAACTAGTGGTTTTGTTAACCATCAACACTTGATGCTCCTTTTTGATTTCTACCTCCGCGGCTTTTAGCATCGCGAAGAGCTCGGGCATAGTTTTGGTCATCCCTTGCATATTATAGTTCATCACGAAGCTCTTGTAGCTTGGTGGCAGTGATTGGAGAATTCTGTCAATGACGCAATCATCCGGAAGATTAACTCCCAGTTGAATCAAGTGATTGTTATACCCAGACATTCTGAGTATATGCTCACTGACAGAACCATTCTCCTCCATTTTACAGCTATAGAACTTATTGGAGACTTCATATCTCTCAATCCGGGCATTTGCTTGAAATATTAACTTCAACTCCTGGAACATCTCATATGCTCCATGGTGTTCAAAACGTCGTTGAAGTCCCGGTTCTAAGCCGTAAAGCATGGCACACTGAACTATAGAGTAGTCATCAGCTTTGCTTTGCCAGACGTTCACAACATCTGGCGTAGCTCTTGCACCAGGCCTGGCACCTAGCAGTGCTTCCAGGACGTAATTCTTCTGTGCAGCAATGAGGATAATCCTCAAGTTACGGACCCAGTCCGTGTAATTGCTACCATCATCTTTCAACTTTGCTTTCTCAAGGAACGCATTAAAATTCAACGGAACAACAGCACGAGCCATCTATCTACACAACATAGACAAGCAAGATACTATCAGGTACTAAGTTCATGATAAATTAAAGTTCAATTAATCATATTACTTAAGAACTCCCACTTAGATAGACATCTCTCTAATCCTCTAAGTGATCACGTGATCCAAATCAACTAAACCATGTCCGATCATCACGTGAGATGGAGTAGTTTCAATGGTGAACATCATTATGTTGATCATATCTACTATATGATTCACGCTCGACCTTTCGGTCTCCGTGTTCCGAGGCCATATCTGTATATGCTAGGCTCGTCAAGTTTAAACCTGAGTATTCCGCGTGTGCAACTGTTTTGCACCCGTTGTATTTGAACGTAGAGCCTATCACACCCGATCATCACGTGGTGTCTCAGCACGAAGAACTTTCGCAACGGTGCATACTCAGGGAGAACACTTCTTGATAATTTAGTGAGAGATCATCTTATAATGCTACCGTCAATCAAAGCAAGATAAGATGCATAAAAGGATAAACATCACATGCAATCAATATAAGTGATATGATATGGCCATCATCATCTTGTGCTTGTGATCTCCATCTTCGAAGCACCGTCATGATCACCATCGTCACCGGCGCGACACCTTGATCTTCATCGCAGCATCGTTGTCGTCTCGCCAATCTTATGCTTCTACGACTATCACTACCGCTTAGTAATAAAGTAAAGCATTACATCGCGATTGCATTGCATACAATAAAGCGACAACCATATGGCTCCTGCCAGTTGCCGATAACTCGGTTACAAAACATGATCATCTCATACAATAAAATTTAGCATCACGTCTTGACCATATCACATCACAGCATGCCCTGCAAAAACAAGTTAGACGTCTTCTACTTTGTTGTTGCAAGTTTTACGTGGCTGCTACGGGCTTTAAGCAAGAACTCATCTTACCTACGCATCAAAACCACAACGATAGTTTGTCAAATAGACTCCGTTTTAACCTTCTCAAGGACCGGGCGTAGCCACACTCGGTTCAACTAAAGTTGGAGAGACAGTCTTCCGCAAGCCATCTATGTGCAAAGCACGTCGAGGGAACCGGTCTCGCGTAAGCGTACGCGTAAGGTTGGTCCGGATCGTCTCGTCCAACAATACCGCTGAACCAAAGTATGACATGCTGGTAGGCAGTATGACTTGTATCGTCCACAACTCACTTGTGTTCTACTCGTGCAAATAACATCAAACCATAAAACCTAGGCTCGGATGCCACTGTTGGGGAACGTAGTAATTTCAAAAAATTTCCTACGCACACGCAAGATCATGGTGATGCATAGCAACGAGAGGGGAGAGTGTTTGTCTACGTACCCTCGTAGACCGAAGCGGAAGCGTTGACACAACGTAGAGGAAGTAGTCGTACATAGAGGAAGTAGTCGTACGTTCTCCTCGCGATCCAACCGATCACAGCACCGTTACTCCGGCACCTCCGAGTTCTTGGCACACGTTCAGCTCGATGACGATCCCCGGGCTCCGATCCAGCAAAGCGTCGAGGAAGAGTTCCGTCAGCACGACGGCGTGGTGACGATCTTGATGTGTTACCGGCGCAGGGCTTCGCCTAAGCACTGCAACGATATAATCGAGGTGGAATTTGGTGGAAGGGGGCACCGCACACGGCTAAGGAACGATCCATAGATCAACTTGTGTGTCTTTGGGTGTCCCCTGCCCCCGTATATAAAGGATGAAGGGGGGGAGGCTGGCCGGCCAAAGGAGGGAGGCGCAGGAGGAGTCCTACTCCCTCTGGGAGTAGGATTCCCCCCCCCCCAATCCTAGTTGGACTAGGATTCTTCAAGGGGGAGAGAGAAGGAGAGGGGGGCGCCCACCTCTCCTAGTCCTAATAGGACTAGGGGAAGGGGGGAGGCGCGCAGCCCCTAGGGCTGCCCTCTCACTTCTCCTCCAAGGCCCATGTTGGCCCATTATGCTCCCGGGGGGTTCCGGTAACCCTCCCGGTATTCCGGTAAAATCCTGATTTCACCTGGAATGCATCCGATGTCCAAACATAGGCTTCCAATATATAATTCTTTATGTCTCGACCATTTCGAGACTCCTCGTCACGTCCGTCATCACATCCGGGACTCCGAACTCCTTCGGTACATCAAAATGCATAAACTCATAATAACTGTCATCGTAACGTTAAGCGTGCGGACCCTACGGTTCGAGAACAATGTAGACATGACCGAGACACGTCTCCGGTCAATAACCAATAGCGGGACCTGGATGCCCATATTGGCTCCTACATATTCTACGAAGATCTTTATCGGTCAGACCGCATAACAACATACGTTGTTCCCTTTGTCATCGGTATGTTACTTGCCCGAGATTCGATCGTCGGTATCCAATACCTAGTTCAATCTCGTTACCGGCAAGTCTCTTTTCTCGTTCTGTAATACATCATCTCGCAACTAACTCATTGGTTGCAATGCTTGCAAGGCTTTATGTGATGTCCATTACCGAGAAGGCCCTGAGATACCTCTCCGACAATCGGAGTGACAAATCCTAATCTCGAAATATGCCAACTCAACATGTACCTTCGGAGACACTTGTAGAGCACCTTTATAATCACCCAGTTACGTTGTGACGTTTGGTAGCACACAAAGTGTCCCTACGGTAAATGGGAGTTGCATATTCTCATAGTTGAAGGAACATGTATAAGTCATGGATAAAAGCAATAGCAACATACTAAACGATCGGGTGCTATGCTAATGTAATGGGTCATGTCAATCAGATCATTCAACTAATGATGTGATCTCGTTAATCAAATAACAACTCTTTGTTCATGGCTAGGAAACATAACCATCTTGGATTAATGAGCTAGTCAAGTAGAGGCATACTAGTGACACTCTGTTTGTCTATGTATTCACACATGTATTATGTTTCCAGTTAATACAATTCTAGCATGAATAATAAACATTTATCATGATATAAGGAAATAAATAATAACTTTATTATTGCCTCTAGGGCATATTTCCTTCAGTGTGGTGTGGTGGATTGCCTTGGAGGCCGAGGATGAAAGAGTACAGGGGATGAACAACCTCCCGACGAGAGGTGCTCTTGAGTTCACTGTGCTTGAGTCGGTGAGGGTGATCTGAATGATCCGTCCCCTTGCTAGGGTGGTGGCTAGTCCTATTTATAGAGGCCCTGGTCCTCTTCCCAAATGTAGGCGGGAAGGGATCCCACAATGGCCAATTTTGAAGGGAGACAACTAGTACAAGTTACCCTGACTAAAGGTGGTCTTCGCCTGCCAAAGGCTCTGGTGGTGATGCAGCTGTGGGCTCCGCGATGGCCTCCGTCCTGCCATCCTGCTGGTCTTGGTCTTGTTGCACCGCTATGGAAACATTTGCCTGATGCCTCGGGACTCCTCGCCTACGCCTACCTCTTTAGCACCAAAGAGTAAACTGGCACTCTGCGCCCACTTGTCGGATTTTGGGTTCCAGCAGACCCTGGAGGTTCGAACACTGGGGTGCACGCGGAGATTTCGCCTTCTACCTACCTGCACTCCACCGCCTCGCTAAGATCTAAGCTATGGAAAGAACAGCACAAGAGACACAGGGTTTATACTAGTTCGGGCCACCATTGTGGTGTAATACCCTACTCTAGTTTGTGGTGTGGTAGATTGCCTCTTGGGCTGATGACGATGAGCAATACAAGGAAGAACAGCCTCGCGAGGGTCAGTTCTTGGCTGGGGCGATGAACTGCTAGGAGGAGTTCAGTCACCCTTCTCTCTCTCTGTGTGTGTGTGTGATGCTACTCGATCCGATCCAGCTTGTTTCTGGGTTGGCCGATCCTTTATCCCTCTAGATTCTCTCTCTCTCTGTCTCCGTCCGTTCTACCCTGGGGGTGGCTAGTCCTATTTATAGGCAAACGCCCTGGGCCTCTTCCCAAATATTGAGCGGGAAGGGCGCCAACAATTGGCCATTTTGAAGGGGAACATCTGGTACACTTATCCTGACTAAAGTTGGTCCTCGCCTGCCAAAGGCTCTGGTGGTGACGCTGACTTAGGCTCGACAATGACTTCCTCCCTGCCGTTGGGCTGGTCTTGGTCTCGTTGCACCAAAATGGGTGCCTTTGCTTGATGCTCTCGCCTGCGCTTGCTCCCGTTGCACCAAAGAGGAAAGGAGGACACTGCGCAGGCAGGCGCCCGCCTGGCGCCCTTGGTCGTCATGGCTTGCGTCACGGGCACCTCGTGAGGTACCCCGCCTTGATCTCTCTGCCTCCTCGCGAGTCAGCCTGATGAGGCCGTGCCTGAGGAAGCTCGGTGTCATCCGCCCCGCGGGGCTTGGCCCCTCGCGAGGGTCTTGGGTCTGTGTTGATGAAGATGGGCCGTGCTGGGCCCTCCTTTGAGCCACGCCGCAGGCCGTAGGCAGGCAAGTCTGGGGACCCCCGTTCCCAGAACGCCGACAGTAGCCCCCGGGCCCAAGTTGCGCCCGGACTTGGCCATGCAGGGAGGCGAAAGGGCAAGGGCGAAGCGCTGCGGACCCTAACAGCCTGCGGCCTTGGGCGCCGCGTGGCGGTCGATTGGACGTGGGCGTCTCCACTTCCCCACGACGCCTCGGCAATTGCATGGATTGGACAAGTCCCTGCATGCAAAGCGGGTCATGATTACCTGTGATCGTGGAGGTCGGCGGTTGGCCTTCGCCGGCCATAAGTACGGAACGGCACGCGCCCTTCCAGTCCATCTCTTCTTGCTTCTCCTTCTTCCAGGTCCTTGCTCTGTCTTGCTGCGATGGCTCTGATCCGCCGGTTCTCGGCGGCAGAGAAGGGAAAGGCTCCCCGAGAGGAACCAGACCCGCTCCCGCTGAAGAAACGGCTCGCCCTCTGCCGCCAGGACGAGGGGGTCCATCAGACGGTGTCGAGGCCCTGTGTCGGTGTCAAAACCGGCGGATCTCGGGTAGGGGGTCCCGAACTGTGCGTCTAGGATCGATGGTAACAAGAGACAGGGGACACGATGTTTTACCCAGGTTCGGGCCCTCTCGATGGAGGTAAAACCCTACTCCTGCTTGATTAATATTGAGGATATGGGTAGTACAAGAGTAGCACGAGATTAAGGAGGCTAAACCCTAGAAGCTAGCCTATGGTATGATTGTTGTATGTTATGTCCTATCGACTAGCCTGGCCCTGGTTTATATAATGCACCAGAGGCCTAGGTTAACAAGAGTCCTAGCCGAATACGCCGGTGGGGAGAAGTCCTTGTCTTGATCGCCAAGTCTTGTGGAATCTTCCTTGTATGCGGCAGTTGTCCGAACTGGCCCATGAGTATACGGCCACGGGGGTCCTCGGCCCAATCTAATAGATTGGGAGACGACGTGGTGAGTACCCCCTAGTCCAGGACACCGTCAGTAGCCCCCTGAACCGGTCTTCAAGTTAGGGACGCTCCTCAATTCTTCCGAACTGTTCTTCATCTTCAGACGTCGGTCTTGAAAACTGGTTCAACAAATCTTCTTTATCTTCGATCTTGAGGATCGCCGAAATGCATTCGACGGGTTTACACGTCGGGTATCCGAGGAGCCCCTTTAAGTTTCCGGCCTTTATCAATGCCTTGTTATTTTTAGGCCACACCTCGGGTTTGAAGTTGTTCCCGGGCGGCGGCGTCCTCTCGCGTCCGAGCTCCAACGCCGGACTATATTTGAGGTATCTTTTGCAACCAAGCACCAACGTCGGACCGCTTCCCAGCTCTAACGCCGGAATGTATCCGAGCTCCAACGCCGGACTATGTATCCGAGCTCCAATGCCGGACTGTATATCCGAGCTCCAACGCCGGACTATATCCGAGGTGTCGTAAATCACCTTGGTTCAAAGAAGTTGAAGGAGTTTAGCCGAGCTTAATGCCGTAAATGCCCTCTATGGAGCCAGCCACTAGCGCCCGAGTTTTATGCCGGACTGCTTCCGAGGAGGTGCACCACCCCGACTATGAGCCGATTTTTTGTCAATATTTTTTATTGGTGCAATTTATTCTCTACCGAGATATATAGCCAGTAGCCCTCAAGGTGTGTATCGGTCTAAAACCCGAGATGCACATGAAGGATGACGTAAGTCCGCTGATCCCAGTAGCCGCTGAGACTCAGGTTGATTTGCAAAATCGGTCTGAGGCTGAAGTCCTGGCTCGGCAGAATACTTTGGGACACTAAAAGCGGCGTGCTCAGTCCTCGAGACTCAGGTTGGGTGCGGCCGACCAACCTGAGGATCAAAATCTCCTCGGAAACTATATTGCACATAAAATTTTCTGCATTGGACAAGCAATGCAGTAGCCCCCGAGACGCTGGTCGGGTGGCGACACCAGATCAGGGGATCGATGTGCCCCTTTAATATGTTTAAATAATAAGCCCGAAGCCCAGTAGCCACCGAGCCTTAATGCGGGCACGGGTGGCCGAGTTAAGGATCGATATCCATAGTAATATCACAAATTGTGTGTAATGACTCTATGTATCCAAGTACTTTACGTCATTTAATGCTCGGATCCGCATTGTACAAAACTTTGTTGACCGACCATCGGCTTCCACCTCCTCGGCTAGTAGCCGAGGAGTGTTTGTCTTACTTTATAAAGCCTTTATAAGGGCAAAGATTTACGACAAACAAGGCAATCTGGCCATGCGGTTTTATAAACAAAGGTACGCGGAGAGATGTGTTATATTACTGTCTAACAGAAGAAATATCTTCCAAAGAAAATAGTCCCGCTATTGGTTCCTTTCTTTGGGTTATCATGCTAAGCATGATCATAAAACCTCAGCTCCAATGTAAGAGCAAAATATCGAGGATTTAGTTTGGGAGGCTAGTTAATAGCCCCCGGTAGTGTTCGGCAACAGTCGAGGTCAAGCCTTGAACACTTCGGCCAATGTTATGAACGGCCTGTTATTTAACATAGTCATCGGATCGCTGACCAGTTTGCGCTTATTGAGACAGTCAGTTTTCGGCTTTCTCCACTGAGGTGCTTAACCATGTGAGCTGGAAGCACAATCGCAGTGGTTCTCCCTTTGCACGCCTAGCCGAACAAAACGGAACGTAGGAAGCAAGTGCAGGAGCCGGGCAACCCAACTATTGACCGAAGACACAATTCGAAACCGATGCATATATAGCAATATATGAGAATGTTTTTGCCGAATCCCTAAAAGGTGTCCGACGTTGCACTGCGAGACTAATGCTGGAAAAGCACAAATAGTTTAAAAGTGCCAAAAAGCTTGGAAAACCAAGAAACGTCAGTAAAAACATGACGTCCGAACAATATCAAGTGTTCGGTGCCAATCCAAAAAATGGTTTTAGAAAAAAGAAGTGCTTCTGTCGTGCTTTAACATGATACATCCTATCTCGAGACTTCGAGCGGGTCAGCCTACGGCTTCAACCTCCTATCCCGAGGGCGGAGTACTTCTCATCAGGCCAGTTTAGCGAACTAAACTCTAGCGACTTTGAGAGAGAAATTAGGCTCCCCGGCTAGTGACCGCACACTCATGTCGAAAAAAGGAGTGATAATAATAAAAAAAAACTTTGCAATGACTAAGAAGAAGAACACTTATTATAAAACGGCTCAAATAAACTTAAGAGCCCCCAAGTGACTTGGGTAGGAGAATGATTGCATGTACCGAAGTACTTATATCATATCTATGTTCAACCGAACTTTAAACGCGTCTTAACCGACCGTCGGCTTCTCCCTCTTCGGTCAAGGACCGAAAAGTGTTATGTACTCCATCGGTCGAGAATATCGACGGTGTTTCCAATAACCAGGCAATCAGGCCATAAGGCTGTAACAGACAAAGCGCGCTCAGGGAACTTATGCTATATTACTGCGAAGTGTAAGAAGCATCTTCGAAGAAAACAGTACCCCCACCGATACCTTTCTTCAGTGCTCATTGTTATTATGAGACTTGGGCAATAGATTTTTTGTACTCATGAGTTCCGTTGTGTGCCGACCATCATTGAAAACTATAAGAGCTCTAGCTTTCGGCTTCACCCAGTCTGAGGTCCGGCTCGGGCGACCCGATCGTGACAATCGCAGAGGTGCTCCCTTTACTCCCTAGCCGAACAATCGGGAACGTAGGGGTAAACACAGGAGCGAGGCAACCCAGCTTGCAAATCGCTTAACTCAATATGGTGCATATTGTGGCGTAATACACGAACAAGGAGCGAAGTCGTACAAGTATAATCATATGCAACAGGAAAAGCTTCATAAAGAAAGCCCCCAAGTAAACATGGTATTTGAATTTATGCGTCACAAACAAAGTTTAGACAAGGAAAAAATTTACAAGCAATTTTTTCCAAAAAAGTATAACGCTTGGTCAAACCGAACACAAGTTAGAAATTAAAGCTTTGAGCATGAAAGCGACTTAACTGGTTAATGTGTTCCGAGTCCGAGCTTGATGCAGGACAAGGTTCTATCCCCCAAGCCGGTCCCGAGGTGGCGGAGCGGAGAGCTCGACACGCCGAAGTGGTGACATAGCACGGTCGATGCAGACCTGTAGAGTGACGTCGAAGTCCCCGGATCATTTTCCTTTGCACAAAAATAGTGCAAACGGGAGATAATAGTAATAATGATAATTAAAAAAATCGTTGCATAATGAATAATTTATGCAAAGTGAGTAATAAAAGAAATATGGCCTGGCGCCGAAGTCAATGTCGATGCAGGGCGTCGGCGTGATGCGGTAAAGGCGTGGCAAAGCCTGAATTCGCAGGTCGGTCCGAGCTCCGGATGCGGCGTTCGCCGAACTATGTACGGAAATTGACCGAACCACCATGTGACTATCGTGAATGCGGCTACCATTTGATAGACCTGTGTACATATGATGGACAAACCAGAGTAATAATTCCTTGGGAAAAATGAACCCAAACAAGCAAAAAATATTAGGGATTGATAGCACCTGGTTTATTTGTTGTAGCAATCCGAAGGAAGGTGATTCCTAAAATTGGGACTTGCTCCGCACACCCATTGCCTGATGGGCGATAAAACGACGGCATGGCAATGCTGGTAAAGGTTAGCTCGCCGAGGCAAAGCCCTCGGCCCAGCTAACGTGACGGAGCTGGTTGGCTAGTGACGCCGAAGTGTCCGGAGTAGGTTGATGAAGAGATGGCGAAGCCCCCGGTCCAGCCGAGATGTCGAAGCCCCGATGTCAGCCGATGAGTCGAAGTAGGTTGGCGTGATGGACACCAGCTTGAAGAAGCGATAGTGCCGCCCTGTCGATGCAGGTCGTGACGTGGTCGATGCCGGCTTGATGAAGCAACCGTGCGGCGATGCCGGTATGCCCGCTCCGTGTAATCCGTGGGGCGGCGATGTTGGTGATGATTTATCCTTCGCGATGCCGGACTCTTGTTCGGCTTGCCGAGACGATGATCCGAAGAAGTTGAAATCGGCTCAACAAAGTGACGCCGTGTCTTAGCGCAGGTCGGCAGCCGTGGAGTAATATTGCCGGACTGGTTTGACACCAGCATGATGTTGAAGATCATGTTTGAAAAATCTTAAAGTTAGTGGGATGTGTTTGGGAACAAAACACAATACCCCATATAAAACTTCCTTCAAAAAGGATGTCCGAAATCCCGTTCATAGAAAGGATGAACTCGGGTCGGATTCGTTTTCGCGCAGAAAACAGATCCGAAAAGTGATGCACTAATCGGAAGGTTCCCGGAGTTTGGACGGTCGGATCGAGCTGAAATTTTGAGAGGTGGTAGATACAGGAATTCCGCAGCCGATCAACGGTTGGATCTTCCAAAAGACGTCCGAGCTAGAAGCTGGACACCACGCCCTAAACACATCCAAATTCTCGTCCAGATTTGACAGGGCTCCGGTATATGATGGATTGTCAGAGATTCCTCCATCGGAACTCGACGAAATTTTCCAGGATTGTTGTAGACTCAATTCCACACAATTCCACCAAAGCGATCGTCAAAGCGATACTCGAGGAGGTGGTGGCAGCAGATACGAGTTCGCTGTCCAGAAAAACAGCACGGTTGTTTGAGGGCAATGTTGACGTTGAGCCCCCGAGCTCCATGTATGATTCCTCCATGATCTTGATAGAGATCGGAGTTGATGTTTGATGAATGCCCTCGTCCGAATTTGGTGATCCGAACACGGGGCGCAATTCTTGGTCGAACTAAGGTGACTAGTCGAGCTGATGACGAAGATGCCGAAGTCGCAGTTGATCCGCAGGCGAGCCATCGATCCTTTTGTCGATCACACAGCGGAACTCTCAATGAAAGCACCAATGTCGGTGTCAAAACAGGCGGATCTCGGGTAGGGGGTCCCGAACTGTGCGTCTAGGATCGATGGTAACAAGAGACAGGGGACACGATGTTTTACCCAGGTTCGGGCCCTCTCGATGGAGGTAAAACCCTACTCCTGCTTGATTAATATTGATGATATGGGTAGTACAAGAGTAGATCTACCACGAGATTAAGGAGGCTAAACCCTAGAAGCTAGCCTATGGTATGATTGTTGTATGTTATGTCCTATCGACTAGCCTGGCCCTGGTTTATATAATGCACCAGAGGCCTAGGTTAACAAGAGTCCTAGCTGAATACGCCGATGGGGAGAAGTCCTTGTCTTGATCGCCAAGTCTTGTGGAATCTTCCTTGTATGCAGCAGCTGTCCGAACTGACCCATGAGTATACGGACACGGGGGTCCTCGGCCCAATCTAATAGATTGGGAGACGACATGGTGAGTGCCCCCTAGTCCAGGACACCGTCACCCTGGTGCGAGCGGCCACCGCCAGGGTTCCCGCTTCCCTTGTACGCCCACATCGAGGGCTCTGAAGGAGTTGATGCCGATCGCCACGGGCGGCGCCGCCGTCGGCGCCGACGGGTCACGAAGGTGTGGGTCGTCCCCCCTGGGGTCCACACCGAGGGCTCCTCCTGAGAGTTCGTGCTCCATGCCGCCATGCCTCCTCAGTCTTGGATTCGCCTTCCTCCCTTCTTCGCCTCCATCATCCCCTAGGGAGAACTCCTGGAGCTTTGGCTGCAGCACGCCAGCTGCAGCACCCTCGCGACCGAGGCAGAGGTCGCGGTCATTGCCCCGGGCGAGGTCTTCATGACTCGAGGCTGGGGCGAAATCGCCCGGGTTTGCAGGACAAGAGGCGCCTTCGCGATCCACTTGGAGTACGATGGTGCTTCGGTGATGTTCTTCAAGGTCTTCGATGCGAACGGGCGCCAGCTGGAGTGCTACCCCGGGAGAGGTGGTCGGGACCTTGCTACGGTGAGGACTGGGCCCGCCGACCGCTCCCTTGGTGGCTCCTCAGGCGGCGGAGGCGTCGGACGATCTAGCGACTCCGGCGAGCTCTTCGCGAATCCGGAGACGAGTGACGACAGCTACGAGCCCCCGAGTCGGCGCCGCTCCTGGAGCAGGGCGGGCTCGTCAGGTCGTCGCCGACTCTGATCTGGATGGGGTTGGCACCGGTGCTTGACGGCCCACTATTGATGATGGCGTCTTTTGCAGGGGCGCGTGTAGTTAGCGTCCTTTTAGGATCTGTTCCCTGCGAGGAATCAAAGACGCGTCCCGTGGGGGCTTGTAAGGTGCATGTGATCCTGTTTGTTAATATAACCCTTGTCGTAGAATTGTGCGAGTTGCTCATTCCGTCTTAGCTCAGTTCTCCCTTTCGAACCTCACGGGGGCTTGGTGCTCTGCGCCGACAGGTCCCAGTCCCAAGGCGGCTTCAGCCGTCGCTGGTACGCCAGGTCGCGATGCCGTGGTCAAGGCCAGGAGGTGAGTGACCCGGGGTCCGGTAAGAGCCCCTGAGTCGCGATGCTCAGGAGGTCCCCTTTGGCGCTCAAGCACCCATCGTTCGGTGAGAAAGGAGAGCAGCGTCGCTAACACGGGATTGCATTAGGTGCAGGGATGGTGCCACGGTAGCTGGTGCTTCCGGGTGGTGACTTATCTCGAGAATCAGGGACCGCTCCCTGGTGTGTCGTCGGGTCCGTGCATCGGCAGGCGTGAGGTTGCTCGGCGAGGTCCTCGTGTGCCCCTCCCCTCTCGCCTTTGCTCCCCTTTCTGCTCTACGTCCTCGGGTCCCGGCCCTCGAGCGAGTCTCAGCCATCGCTGGTATGCCAGGTCGCGATGCCATGGACAAGGCCAGAGGGTGAGGGCTGGAGAGCCAGTAGGAGCCCTGAGTCGCGATGCTCAGGCATCCCCCCTTTAACGTGCAAGCGGTTCGCGCGGATGAGAGTGAAGGAGACACAGCAAGGGCCTCGCCTGACGCAGCTCCTTTAGGAGATCCTGTAGACTCGTCATAGAAAGAACAAGGGGTTGCCATGACAATTGACAGTCAGCCGTTGGTTGCTTCCGAGGGGCGATGAGGCACTGGAGGCTTGACGAGGTGGTGCCATGCGGGGCTGCCGCGGCCAGAGCTCAGCCATTCAGGTTTGTCGGCGTTGTAGGGACGGACCCATGCGCAAGCGTCGTGCCGTTTTGGGAGCAGCTCTGTCAGTTGGCGTCAGTTGAGCGAGCAACTAGGTCAAACACATTAGCCGCGAAGGAGTGGATTCATTCAAATAGATGCTGGGAAGGCGGACATCACTGGGTCAGGCCCGAGCGACTTGGGGATGATGTAGCCCGAGGGGCGCCCCCAACAAAGTAAGCTAACAACATAAAATAAAAGGGATACATGCCGTAGAGACGGACCCACGCGGCCTGGGAATAATGCAGCCCTGGGGGGTGCTCCCAGCTAGAAATGAAACTTGAAAGATGTCACCTGATGATGTTGAGGACGAAGGAGTGTTGGTGTAGCAGACTTGGTGGGCTGCGGAAGCCGATCGTCACGAGGCCCCATGCCCAGGGGCCTCGGGAGGCTCCGGAGGCGCTGGTGGCTCCTCGCGGACCATCTCCATCTCCGCCAAGGCTGCGGAACGCCTGGCCTCTTGAGCCTCCATGATGCCCCTCATGAGGCGCTGGTACGCGGCAGCCACGTTCGGCAAGCCGTAAGGCATGCAAACATAGCTGTGGGGTGGACCTTCGCAGCGCCTCACTCACGAGGGCCAGAGGCGCTCCAGAGAGGCGACTCGATTAAGCCCTGGTATGTCGATGCAGATGCGCAGCCCACCATCCTCGCCTGGATGGGGAGCCACAGCTGGTAGGCGGCGGTCGCCTCTCATGACTCTTGACTCCTGTAGCTCCTGAATGGCCTTGCTGACGAACTCCTGAGGGTCTGGCCCTCCTTGCCCTACTCCTTCTTGAGGGAAACGTGCTTCGAAACACGCCTCCATGTGGTGCCCAAGCGCCTCCCTCGTGACCTTAGCCAGGTCGGTGGCCCTCCAGGGGAGAGCCCCCGAGCCCTGCCTGAGGAGGGCGTCGGGCGCACTTTCCTATGCGATGGAAGGAGGTTTCCCCTAGGCAGGCGCGGGCCCTGAGGGGCCTGCCTCCTGAGGGGCCGGGCTGGACGATGTCTTCTTCTTCTTGGGGGTGGTCTCGGGAAGCCTCCTGCTTCCGCGATCCGGGTCCTCTAGTGATGCGGCCTGAAAGGCTCGTTCCAGGGAACACACCGCGTCCTTTTCTTCACAGGGCACCGTGATGACTCCGCCACTTCCTGGCATCTTGAGGACGTTGTAGCCGTGGTGAGTTACGACCATGAACTTGGCCAGCGCTGGGTACCCAAGGATGGCGTTGTACGGTAGGCGAATGTGAGTGACGTCGAAGTCGATGAGCTCTGTGCGGTAGTTGTCGCGTGCCCCGAAGGTGACAGGAAGGCGGACCTGCCCAATCGGGACCGTGGAGCCGTCGGTGACTCCGGAGAAAGGCTTGGTTGGCTGAAGCTGGTTGTAGGGCACTTGGAGATTGTTGAATGTTTCCACGGACAGGACGTTGAGCCCTACCCCGCCATCGATGAGGGTCCTGGTGACCTGCATGTTGCTGATGATTGGGGAACAAAGCATCGGGAGGACTCCGGCTGTGGCCGCACACTTGAGCTGATCCGCTGAGCTGAACGTGACGGCGCACGCCGACCACCTGAGAGGGCGCATGGCTTCGAGCTTGGGGAGGACTGCATTTACTTCGCGGGCGAACTGTTTGAAGATGCGTTGAGAGGCTGGGGCTTGATCCCCGCCCAGGATGCAGGCGATCGCGCGCGGCTCCTGGAAGCCCCCAGCCCCCTCGTCCTGATGGCGGTCCTCATTTCTCCTTGGCTGCGGCGGCAGTGGAGGGAGGCCTGCGTGGCCTTGCGGGTGATCCTCGCGAGGCTGATCCCTCCAGTCTCCCTCGCGAGGCGGGTCTTTCCAGCAATCCTCGCGATTTTGATCGTGCAACCCTTGGCGCGGGCCGCGGTCTTCCCAGCGTCCTGCGTTCCTTCCTCCTCCTCGACCGTAGCCCCGGTCACCGCGGTCGGGACGATGGCCGATCCTTCCTTCTCGCATGGCTCGGAGCTCTTGACATTCGTTGGTGTCTTGGGTGTGGAGGTCGTGGTACACACAGTACCGACTGCCCTTGGAAGATTCGGGCTGATCTGCCCCGTTTGGTGTCTGGTTCTGCCGCGAGCACGGCAGCCCCCTTGCGCTTCACATCCTTGGCCTTGGGCTTCTTCTCTTCTGGGTCTGCGGCAGGCAGCTCGAGGAGGGAGAGACGCCCTTCCTCAGCCCTGGCGCATTTGGTCGCCAAGTTGAACAGCTCCAAGGAAGTTCACAGGTCTTCATGCATCGCCAGCTCCTCCTTCATCTTGACGTCGCGCACGCCGACGGAGAAGGCTGCGATGATGGCCTCCTCGGTCACCTTGGGAATCTTGAGGCGTGCGTTGTTGAAGCGTTGGATGTACTTCTGCAGGGTCTCTCCGGGTTGTTGCTTGACGCGGCGCATGTCGCTCACGGCGGGTGGCCGGTCGCGAGTACCTTGGAAGTTGGCGATGAAGCGGGTGCGCAACTCGTCCCAGGAGGAGATCGTGCCTGGAGCCAGGTTCAGGAGCCAGGTGCGGGCCCCGTCCTTGAGCACCATGGGAAACCAGTTCGCCATGACCTTCTCGTCTCCGTTGGCAGCTTCGATGCCCAGCTCATAGAGCTGGAGGAACTCCGCAGGGTCGGCCGTGCCATCGTGACGAGGAGGCAGGTCTGGCTTGAACTTGCCGGGCCACGCGACGCCGCGTAGCTCGGTGGTGAAGGCACGGCAGCCTGCTGTGGCCACGGGAGGCCTTGGGTGACGGAGAGCTTGGTCTTGCAGGTCCCCATGCGCTGCAGCTGGGAGCAGCGCGGGGTCTTGACGTGCGGGAGCAGGAGCATGGTCGCGACGTGCTGGAGCAGGGAGCGCCCGGGCAGCTTCTTGCGGGCGAGGAACTTCTTGGCAGCTCTGCTCTTGCTGCGCTGGCACCTGACGGAGCGGGTTCCGTCCAGGGGCCACGCGCCTTGGAGCCAGGGCGCCTTCTTGAGGAGGAGGCGGCTGGGGCGCCCCCGGAGCTTCGTCGCCCACGCAGGGCGGGGTGCGGTGCAGCGGAAAGGACGGCGCAGGAGAGCCCCCTGCGGCGCGGACGAGCTCGGCGACGCGGTCGAGCCATTCTTCGTAGACGTCGTCAACGGGATGGTAGCGCAGGAGCTTGTTTGCCGCGATGAGCGCAGCTCGAGCCTCCATGGGTGCGCGGAGCGCGCGGGACGAAGAACCAGCTGGGGTGAGCGAGGGAGCAGCGGTGCGGCCGTCTCGCCGCACGGACGGATGTTGAGACGATGCTTGCTGCTCGTTCCCCGCCGGGCCGATGGCGGAGTTGACGGCAGGTGACGGGGAACGGCGAGGACGCCCGCCGACAGGAGCCGTCTGGGCGACGCGGGAAGCGAGAGCGGCTCGGTGCTCGGCGCGGGCCCGACGAGCATCAGACATGGACGCGATGGTCGGAGGAGAACGGGGCGGTGGAAGACGAATTCCGGCGCACCCCTACCTGGTGCGCCAAATGTCGGATTTCGGGTTCGGGCAGACCCTTGAGGTTCGAACAATGGGGTGCGCGCGGAGATTTCGCCTTCTACCTACCTGCACTCCACCGCCTCGCTAAGATCTAAGCTATGGAAAGAACAGCACAAGAGACACAGGGTTTATACTAGTTCGGGCCACCATTGTGGTGTAATACCCTACTCTAGTTTGTGGTGTGGTGGATTGCCTCTTGGACTGATGATGATGAGCAATACAAGGAAGAACAGCCTCGCGAGGGTCAGTTCTTGGCTGGGGCGATGAACTGCTAGGAGGAGTTTAGTCACCCTTCGCTCTCTCTCTCTCTCTCTGTGTGATGCTACTCGATCCGATCCCAACTTGTTTCTGGGTTGGTCGATCCTTTATCCCTCTAGATTCTCTCTCTCTGTCTCTGTCTGTTCTACCCTGGGGGTGGCTAGTCCTATTTATAGGCAAAGGCCCTGTGCCTCTTCCCAAATATTGAGCGGGAACGGCGCCAACAATTGGCCATTTTGAAGGGGAACATCTGGTACACTTATCCTGAGTAAAGTTGATCCTCGCCTGCCAAAGGCTCTGGTGATGACGCTGACTTGGGCTCCACAATGACTTCCTCCCTGCCGTTGGGCTGGTCTTGGTCTCGTTGCACCGAAACGGGTGCCTTTGCTTGATGCTCTCGCCTGTGCTTGCTCCCTTTGCACCAAAGAGGAAAGGAGGACACTGCGCGGGCTGGCGCCCGCCTGGCGCCCTTGGTCATCATGGCTTGCGTCACGGGCACCTTGTGAGGTACCCCGCCTTGATCTCTCCGCCTCCTCGCGAGCCAGCATGATGAGGCCGTGCCTGAGGAAGCTCCTTGTCGTCCGCCCCGCGAGGCTTGGCCCCTCGCGAGGGTCTTGGGTCTGTGTTGATGAAGATGGGCCGTGCTGGGCCCCCCTTTGAGCCACGCCGCAGGCCGCAGGAAGGCAAGTCTGGGGACCCCCGTTCCCAGAACACCGACACCACTGGCGCCCGCCTGGCTTTGGTCGTCATGGCTCATGTCACGTGGACCTCACGAGGTGTCCCCCGCCTTGATATCTCCGCTCCTCGCGAGCCCGCCTAGCGAGGCCACCCCTGAGGAGGTCTTGTGTCGTCCGCCTCGCAAGGCTTGGCCCCTCGTGAGGGTCTTTAGTGGTTGTTGGTGAAGATGGGTTGTACCGGGCCACTGGCAGAGCCACGCCATGGGCCGTATATACTACCGGGTCGAGGCCACCGCTCCAACCTTCTCCGAGCACGCCCCCGCCCCCCTCCTTCACGACGAGGTGGATTTGGACTTCAGGTTGTACGAAGAGCAGTTCGGGGAGCACTTGGCGAGCTCTAAAAAACTCATTACCCCTTGCTCTGGCAAGGTCAATTGCTCCCGTCAAAGGCCGTCCCTCCCGTTGCTCGTCGCTGACAAGGACGACGAGATTTTGCACCACAATCAACGTGGCCTCTCGCCGGCGACCGCCTGATCCAGAGACATGCCCATCCTCGTCCGCCTCATACGCCATCCTAGAGCCCTCTGTTGCCTGATACGTCTCCAATGTATCCATAATTTTTTATTGCTCCATGCTATATTATCTTCTGTTTTGGACATTATTGGGCTTTATTATTCACTTTTATATTATTTTTGGGACTAACCTATTAACCGGAGGCCCAACCCAGAATTGTTGTTTTTTGCCTATTTCAGAGTTTCGCAGAAAAAGAATATCAAACGGAGTCCAAACGGAATGAAACCTTCGGGAACGTGATTTTCGGAACGAACATGATCCAGAGGACTTGGATCCTACGCCAAGAAACAAAGGAGGAAGCCACGAGGTAAGGGGCACCTACCCGCCCCCCCCCCCCAGGCGTGCCCTCCACCCTTGTGGGGCCCCTGTTGCTCCACCGACGTACTCCTTCCTCCTATATATACCTACGTACCCCCAAACAATAAGAACAGGAGCCAAAAACCTAATTCCACCACCGCAACCTTCTGTACCCACGAGATCCCATCTTTGGGCCTGTTCCAGAGCTCCGCCGAAGGGGGCATCCATCACGGAGGGCTTCTACATCAACACCATAGCCCCTCCGATGAAGTGTGCATAGTTTACCTCAGACCTTCGGGTCCATAGTTATTAGCTAGATGGATTCTTCTCTCTTTTTGGATCTCAATACAATGTTCTCCCCCTCTCTCGTGGAGATCTATTCGATGTAATCTTCTTTTGCGGTGTGTTTGTTGAGACCGATGAATTGTGGGTTTATGATCAAGTTTATCTATGATCAATATTTGAATCTTTTCTGAATTCTTTTATGTATGATTGGTTATCTTTGCAAGTCTCTTCGAATTATCAGTTTGGTTTGGCCTACTAGATTGATCTTTCTTGCAATGGGAGAAGTGCTTAGCTTTGGGTTCAATCTTGCGGTGTCCTTTCCCAGTGACAGTAGGGCAGCAAGGCACGTATTGTATTGTTGCCATCGAGGATAACAAGATGGGTTTTTTATCATATTGCATGAATTTATCCCTCTACATCATGTCATCTTGCTTAAGGCGTTACTCTGTTTTTATGAACTTAATACTCTAGATGCATGCTGGATAGCAGTCGATGAGTGGAGTAATAGTAGTAGATGCAGGCAGGAGTCGGTCTACTTGTCTCGGACGTGATGCCTATATACATGATCATACCTAGATATTCTCATAACTATGCTCAATTCTGTCAATTGCTTAACAGTAATTTGTTCACCCACCGTAAAATACTTATGCTCTTGAGAGAAGCCACTAGTGAAACCTATGGCCCCCAGGTCTATCTTCATCATATTAATCTTCCAACACTTAGTTATTTCCTTTGCTTTTTTACTTTGCTTTTATTTTTCTTTGCATCTTTATCACAAAAATACCAAAAATATTATCCTATCATATCTATCAGATCTCACTCTCGTAAGTGACCGTGTAGGGATTGACAACCCCTTATCGTGTTGGTTGCGAGGATTTATTTGTTTTGTGTAGGTGCGAGGGACTCGCGTGTAGCCTCCTACTGGATTGATACCATGGTTCTCAAAAACTGAAGGAAATACTTACGCTACTTTGCTGCATCACCATTTCCTCTTCAAGGCAAAACCAACGCAGTGATCAACAGGTAGCAAGAAGGATTTCTGGCGCCGTTGCCGGGGAGGTCTACGCAAAAGTCAACATACCAAGTACCCATCACAAACCCTTATCTCCCGCATTACATTATTTGCCATTTGCCTATCGTTTTCCTCTCCCCCACTTCACCCTTGCCGTTTTATTCGCCCTCCCTTTTTCGTTCGCCTCTTTCTCGCTTGCTTTTTGTTTGCTCGTGTGTTGGACTGTTTGTTTGTCACAGTGGCTCAAGATAATACCAAATTATGTGACTTTACCAATACCAACAATAATGATTTCCTTAGCACTCCGATTGCTCCACTTACCGATACTGAATCTTGTGAAATCAATGCTGCTTTATTGAATCTTGTCATGAAAGATCAATTCACCGGCCTTCCTAGTGAAGATGCCGCTACTCATCTAAATAGCTTCGTTGATTTGTGTGATATGCAAAAGAAGAAAGATGTCGATAATGATATTGTTAAATTGAAGCTATTTCCTTTTTCGCTTAGAGATCGTGCTAAAGCTTAGTTTTCGTCTTTGCCTAAAAATAGTATTAATTCTTGGAATAAGTGCAAAGATGCTTTTATCTCTAAGTATTTTCCTCCCGCTAAGATCATCTCTCTTAGAAACGATATTATGAATTTTAAGCAACTTGATCATGAACATGTTGCACAAGCTTGGGAGAGGATTGAAAGTGCAACTATCCCTAGGTGGTTTTGGTAATTCATAACAACATATAGCTCATTGAGCTAATGCTATTCCAAGATGATTATTTCAGGAAAGCTCAATGATTGGCATAGCATGGATGATGAAAGTGGATCCCTCAAAATGCTAAGGACAAAGGATTGGCTCAAGCTCAAAAGCTCAAGACTCTTCATTTTATATTTTAGTGATCCAAGATCACATTGAGTCTTTAGGAAAAGCCAATACTATCAAGGAGGGATGAGGTGTTGCTTAATGAGCCTCTTGCTTCATGTGCTTAGTGATATGCTCCAAAACCCTCAGCTACTTTCCTATATCCACACTTGACCTAAACCTAAAGTCAAACTCGGACCTACCGATTCTTTCAATCCGGCGCCACCGAGTTTCACATGTCATAGCCACTGCCAAACCCTAAGCAAATCGGTTCTACCGATAGGGATCTCGGTCTCACCGAGATGGGATTGCAATTTCTCTGTTTCCTTTTCGTAACTTTTCGGTCTCACCGAAAGAGCGGATCGGTCCCACCGAGATTGCAATGTAAACTCTCTGTTTTCTTTTTGTAACATTTCGGTCTCACCGAAAGAGCAAATCGGTCCCACCGAGTTTACCTGACCAACTCTCTGGTTAGCTTATTACCAAATCGGTCTCACCGAGTTTGTGTAATCGGTCTCACCGAGATTACGTTATGCCCTAACCCTAACCATATCGGTCCTACCGAGTTGCATGTCAGTCCCACCGAAAATCACAAACGGTCACTAGGTTTACTAAATCGGTCCGACCGAGTTTGTTGATTCGGTCCCACAGAGATTGGTAAATTGTGTGTAACGGTTAGATTTTGTGTGGAGGCTATATATACCCCTCCACCTCCTCTTCACTCGTGGAGAGAGCCATCAGAACACATCTACACTTCCAACTCACATGTTCTGAGAGAGAACCACCTACCCTTGTGTTGAGTTCAAGATATTCCATTCCTACCCAAGTTGCTTTCCCCAATGGAATATCTTGATCTTGATTCCTACCATCTTGATCCCTACTCACATCTTGATCTCTAGCCTTCCCCAAGTTGCTTTCCACTCAAATCTTCTGTCCACCAGATCCAAATCCTATGAGAGAGAGTTGAGTGTTGGAGAGACTATCATTTGAAGCACAAGAGAAAGGAGTTCATCATCAACACACCATTTGTTACTTCTTGGAGAGTGGTGTCTCCTAGATTGGCTAGGTGTCACTTGGGAGCCTCCGACAAGATTGTGGAGTTGAACCAAGGAGTTTGTAAGGGCAAGGAGATCGCCTACTTCGTGAAGATCTACCGCTAGTGAGGCAAGTCCTTCGTGGGCGATGGCCATGGTGGGATAGACAAGGTTGCTTCTCCGTGGACCCTTCGTGGGTGGAGCCCTCCGTGGACTCGTGCAACCGTTACCCTTCATGGGTTGAAGTCTCCATCAACGTGGATGTAGGATAGCACCACCTATCCGAACCACACCAAAAACATCCGTGTCTCCAATTGCGTTTGAATTCTCCAAACCCTTCCCTTTACATTCTTGCAAGTTGCATGCTTTACTTTCCGCTGCCTATATACTCTTTGCATGCTTGCTTGAATTGTGTGATGATTGCTTGACTTGTCCTAAAGTAGCTAAAATCTGCCAAACTCTAAAATTGAGAAAAGGTTAAGTTTTTATTGGTCAAGTAGTCTAATCACCCCCCCCCCTCTAGACATACTTCAAGGTTGTCGGGGGAAATCTGGCTCCACGAACACCTATGGGGACGGAGCCCCTTTTCGGTTTGGCGGGGGGCGGAGGCCGCACGAAGAGTGGATCGAGGCGAGGCACACGAGGGGTTTACCCAGCTTCGGGCCGCACGGATGCGTAAAACCGTACTGCTGCTTTGTGGATTGTATTCGTTCTTGCTTGGGGGCGCTGGGTGCTATAGTACACACCAGCAGCTAACGAGACCGAGCGTGAGTATTCCCCCTACCTTCTCCTACGTTGCTCATGGGCCTCCTTTTATATGCTCAAGGGGTTACCGACAGGTGGCAACGTAGGCAAGGGTAAATTTAGAAAAGTGTTGTGTTGGATACAGCTACGTGCACAATGGTTGTACAGTGTATCACACCTAACCCTGACGGCGGGGGACAAGGGCATTAAATGCCCATCTGTGTCGCCCAAACAGTGCGAAAAGAGACCGTCAGGGGCGCCACCGTTTGCCATGATGGCTGTCTTGTCAGCGCTTGCTTGCCACCGCATGCCCCTGGCTGCACAGCCTCCCGCCACGTACACCTGGAACGGTCCCAGAGCGACACGTTGGTGGGTGAGCTGGAGCGCGAGCTGCGGAGTAGTAGCTTGCCGCGGCAAGCGCCTTGCCGCGGATGTTGCCTTGTCGCGTCCGGGAGCTTGTCGCTCACCGGGTCTTGCCGGGACGCGTGGTGCGTCGCGGCAAGCTCTTTGGTTGGTCCACCCGGCAAGCTCCTCTTGCCGGGGCCTTTGCGCCTTGAGTGGCCTTCCCGGCAAGCTCCTCTTGCCGGGGCCTTGTGCTTCGAGTGGCCTTCCCGGCAAGCTCCTCTTGCCGGGGCCTTGTCTCCTTGGCTTGAATACTTTGTTCTTGAATGGCTCCAGAGGAGCCACAGAGGGCTTTGGCGGTCACCTGGCAAGCCTTGCCGCGGGGCGCTGCGACTGCCTGTGCACAAGTTCGGGATACTAAGGTACCCCTACTTTAGTACACCGACAGGAGCCCCCGGGCCTAGGCCATACACGGTGCCGAGCGCTGTTGGGCCAGGCCCAAAACAGTGCACGGGCACGCGCGGCCTGGGGTACGCTGTATCTAACTCCGTATCTGTCGTGCCCTCCCTGAACGGCACGCGTCGAACGCGGCATCGTGGGAGGGGCGTGCGTGACGTGGGTGGCGTGCGCGGGGCTGAAACCCGCATGCATGCGTCACATCGTAGTTTCTTTATTCGGAAAGGCGAAGCGTCCGCCCCCTCACCCCTTATAAGCAGGGGAAACAGGGGCAGTTCGCCCATCCGCCAGTTGCTATTCCTCGAAAATCTCCGCCGCTTCCTTAAGAGAGCAGCGCTCCACCCCCCATCGCCACCAGCACCACCGACGCCGTCGACTTCCCTCCCCACTTCTGCCATGGCTCCAAAAAGCGGGAAGGGGAAGGCCGTGAAGTCGGCCGAGGCGCAGTGGCTTGAGGCGCTGCGAAAGGAGCGGGCAACTACCCCCCCCCCCCAGCTCGACGCGGTGGATCTGAGGGAGGAATTCTACCTCTTCTGGTCGACGGCGACGCGAGCGCATCCTTGCACGAGGGTTCTTCCAGCCGCCGCCCAGAAGAAGTATCCAACTGGGTATCCCTTCTTTGCTCTGTTCTTCTATTGCGGGCTCTGCCCGCCCTTCTCTGAATTTTTTCTGCGACATCATGAACACCTATGGGTTCCATCTCCTCGACTTCACCCCCAATGCTGTCCTGACCATGGTAGTTTTCGCACATCTCTGCGAAAACTTTGTCGGAGTCCACCCCAACGTAGCCCTCTTTCACCACTTCTTTTCTCCTCGAGTTGAGAGAGGAGAGCCTTTATCCGGCGGGATCGCCTGGATCTCAAAGACTGGCAAGAAGGAGGCTTATCTGGAGGGAGAGCTCTGCAGCAAATGGGAGGAGTGGAGAGCAGACTGGTGTCTGATCGTCGAGGAGAACCCGCAGCCATTTACCGCCCTGCGCTAAACCCCAGTAGTGCGCGGCAGCGACTGGAGCAACGTGGACCCAGAAGACGACAAGCTGAAGATTGCCGTTACCCGGATCCTACGCCTCAGGCTTGCGGGGCTCACTGTAGGCGCCGTTGGCGCAGATTTCCTTCGCCGCCGCATCGCCCCCCTGCAGGAGAAAGGGAGACCCGCCTGGGAGTTCCAGAATGCGGCGGACATCGTGAGGCTGCGCCCGGGCCTCAACTTCAATTTCACTGTCCTCGAGCTTGACGGGACGCTCAGGGAGCTGTTCAAGCACGACCCTGACCACCCCGAATGGTTCAGGCTACCGCAGGGCGTCGTTCCATTGTGCAACAACTCATCGCTCAGCCGCATCCTTGCAATGATGCCGCTGTGCGACTCGCATGGAATCGACTCGACCTGGCATGAGCCTGCAGACGACGTCGTGCGGGCGTTCTTTGATGACTTGGTAGAAGTGCCAATCAACCCCGATGAGCAGAAGGGCCTCACCCGGGACACCACCGCCGAGGAGTTGGCGTGCATCGCCACTAGGTTGGAAGAGGCGGCGGCAGCCGCGGCCGCGGGCGAATTTGGATTCACCGTGGATGAGGCAGAGGCAGCAGAGACGGCAAGTCTTGCCGAGCGAGCGGACCTTGCCGGCAAGGAAGAGCCTGCCGAGCACGGCGTCGAGTCGGGCGAGCCCGCCGCGGACACGAGCAGCTTGCCGGAGACAGACGCCTCTTCCTCCCAACCTTTGGGCAGCTCGTCGCAAGCAGAGCCCCCGGCTCCACCAAGGAGGCGTCTCCGCAAGGTTGGGGACGTAGCGGGGCGGCAGACGAGCCAACAGCCACAGCGCCGCGTGACACGCTCTACTACGGCAACAGGAGTGGGGTCTTCGCGGGCCGCTGCTTCTACTCCTGCCGCTTCTCATGCTGCGACGGCAGCTGGAGCGGGGCCGTCTCAGACCACCACCACCACTGCTCCCGCCAAGCGGCCAAGGGAGCCTACTCCTCCACCTCCTCGCGCCAGAAGTGGGCCAGTCTTCGACTTCTCCGCGCTCAGCTCCGGCGAGGAAGAAGATGAGTAAGACCCTTGTTGAGCTTGTATTTCTTCAATTCTTGCCGTTCTGTCTTGTATGTCATTTGCCCTTCCCTGAACTCATTCCTTTTCAGGACTCTGGCCCAGAGAATGGCAAAGAGAGCCAAGGTCCCGCTGGTCATCATCGAGGACGAACCCACCGCGGCAGCAGGGGGTGCGCCTGAAACAACCTCGCCGGACACGGCAACTGGTCTTCAAAGCAGCCCCCAGCGTAGCCCCCAGCGTAAGCGTATGGCTCACTTCCGCTGTTTGGCGCGCATGGGTGCTCTTCTTTTTGCTGATACCTGACTGTTGTTTTGTGTAGGAGCAGAGCAGCCTCAGCAGGAGCGTCCGGAGACCGCCCCCGTCGTGCCACCTGCTTCGACTACACCACCAAGGGGGAGTTCTCCGACATGGGAGAAGTCTCCGACAAGGGAGGGCTCTCCGGCAAGGGGGAGTTCTCCGGCAAGGGAGAAGTCTCCGGCAAGGGAGAGATCTCCGGCGAGGGAGAGGTCCCCGACGAGGGACAACACCAGCAACCCCTCGGCGACGGAAACCATGACTGTAGATCCTGCTACAGGTAACCCTCTCGCTTGAAAACTTCCCTTGGGTTCTTCTTCTTTTTAGATATTCGCTTGACTTTTCTCCCTTTTCCGGCCGTCAGACCCATCTGCCACGGAGCAGATGGAGACCGAGGTCATCATCGACGACGCCGCAGCCACTGAAGGAGCGGCTGGCGCTGACGATCTCGCCGGCGAAGAGGCCGCCAAGGCCGCCGCTGCAGCAGCCGGCGAGGGGGTTGGCAGTCGAACTGACGACCCTGAGGCCCCAGGAGCGCCGGGCGCTACGCCGGCCGCCGACCCCTCCGCCGTTGCCGCAACATCAAGCTCTGAAGAGCCTCAGCCAGGCGTCTACTTGAAGGCCGGCGATGGTGTCTTCATCAAGCTCCCCTGGGAGTCGAGCTCCAGGGCGTCGGTCGAAGGAGAAGCCTTGGACGGAGAGGTGCTCGCCTCCGCTGGGCTGACGCTGGTGCATGCGCCGAGCAGCAGCAGCGGCGAGCCTGAGGAGGAGCGGTTGCTCCGGAAGCTGGTGTCGCTCTACCGCACGCGACAAGACAAGGTGGAATGCCGAGAAGCGCTTGTCGCCAAGGCGGGAGCGGACATGGAAAAGCGCGCTGAGGAGCTCCGGAAGCTCAACCAGGAAGCTCTCCGGTCCCTGGCAGAGGAGCGGGAGCAGCTCAATGAGGCGCGGACAGCTTTCATCCTCGAGAAGGCGGAAGCTGAAGAGCAACAGCGGCTTGCCGCCGAGGAGCTGTCTGTGCGGGAGGGCGAGTTGGCGCAGCAGAAGGCCAACCTCAACAGCCACGAGGAGGAGGTTGCCGCTCGTGAGCAGACGGTTGGCAGGGCTCTCAAGCAAGCACAGGATGCTGCCGCAGCTGCCGAGGCCGCCAAGAAGGACCTGGAGGCGAAGGTGGCGCAGCTCGAGACCGACCTCAAGGCGAGCGGTGAAGCGCTTGCCGCGCTCAAGCACGAGCGCGAGAAGGACGCCTACACCTTTGGCGAGCTGCAGGGTCGCCTTGCCGAGAAGATCAAGGAGCTCGACGCTGCCAAGGACTCCAAAGCTGATCTTGAGTTGAAGCTGGCTACCCTGACCAAGACACTGGACGGCGCCAAGGAGCAGGAGGCGGCCTTGAAGAACGAGATCAAGGCCAACGAGGCGCTGCTGGAGAGTGCTGCTGTCACCCAGAACGCCTTTAGAGACACTGTGGAGCAGTGGACAGAAGGTCTAGTGGACATCGCCGCAGCCATCGACAAGGAGCTGGCGCTGCTGGGGATGGAGGGTCACGGGTATCCCTCCGGCGAGAACCTCCCATCCAGCGCCAATCTCCCTTTGTTCTTCAAAGGCGTGGCGATGGCCCGTCAGCGACTCCGGGATGGGATCCCAGAGTGGCTGGCCGACGAATCGTGCAAGATCTGCGCGGGAGCCCTTGAGAAGGTGTTGGTGAAGGTGGTCTTCCGCAATCCGGGCCTCAGGCTCACCAACGTCCTCAGGTCCTTGCCGCCGGATGCTGATCTGGAGGAGATCAAGGCCCTCGTTGCACCCATTGTGGAAAGGGTGAGCGGGATCAAGAGGATCGAGGGCGACCGTGTAGACTAGGCCGCCCGCTCTCTTCTTTTCTTGTCGCTGCTAGTCATGTTACGAGAACAGTCTGTTAGTGCCGCGACAAGCTATCTTGTAATATAACTTTATCTTGGGTAGTAATCGCACTGTTATTTCCTCTACTTGACTCCCTGCTTTGTATGTTTTTGCCCTACGCTTTTGGGGACTTGCCGGCGTAGGCACCTTTGCCTCGAGCGCTGAGTGCGGGACGTCAGCAGCCCGCTGGCGGTGCCGTTACCGACAAGAAACCTTGTTGCAACTAGTTGCAGCTCACTTAAGTTGTTGAGCAGACTCAAAACAAAGTAAGGGTGCAACTGCGGTCGCAGCACACTTAAGTTGTTGAGCAAGCTCGAAATAAAGTAAGGGCGCGACTCTGGGCGCAGCACACTTAAATCGTTGAGCGGACTCGAAACGAAGTAAGGGCGCAACCAGCCACGAGCCGGTCCCTTCGCGCACAGGTTTTCCATACAAAGCATGGTCGTTCAAGGAAGATAACTTAAAAATTAAAAAAATTGATTGCTCAAACTCTGGCAACTTAGCTTTTCTGTCGTTTGCTGCCCGGCAAGGCGAAACTTTCTTGAACGATGCCTGGTCCATACCAGTATCTTCTTCTTTCCCCCCGGCAAACTTGTGGGCGAGGGAACCTTCCTTTTCTTGAGAAAAAGAGGGGAGAGAAAATAAAGATATGGAGCCTTATGGCTCGTTATCGCTTACCGGGGGTAGGTGCTACACAAAGCGTCAGATAACACATGCACAAAATAAAAGGCATGAAATTGACAATATGTGCAGAGCACATGAGCTTTGCACGGGGTCTGCGCCCGGCCTTGTACCAAGGATTACTTGCAACAGCGGCAAGACTTGTACAAGAAGGGGTTGACAGAACAGGTTCCGACAACCGCACTGGCAAGGGCCTTCCCACGGTCGGCGCCAACTTGTTGGATTCTTGGCGGACTGAGCACGCCGAAGAACAAGGTCGCCTTTCTCGAGACTTCTGGCACTAACTTTGCGGCTATGGAAGCGGCGCAAAGCTTGCTGGTAGCGAGCAGCTCGCACAGCAGCCTGCAGACGGTCCACCTCAAGGAGCAGCGCTTTGTCTTTCGCAGCTGCTCTTGCTCGAGCTCATCATGAGCGAGCACTCGAGGTGACCCGTATACGAGTTCCGTGGGGAGAACTGCCTCTGCTCCATATACTAGAGCAAAAAGGCGAAAAACTTACCCCCTACCTGGCGCGCCAAAGATGTCGGGGGAAATCTGCCTCCACGAACACCTATGGGGACGGAGCCCCTTTTTGGTTCGGCGGGGGGCGGAGGCCGCAGAGCGGATCGAGGCGAGGCACACGAGGGGTTTACCCAGCTTCGGGCCGCACGGATGCGTAAAACCCTACTGCTGCTTTGTGGATTGTATTGCGTTCTTGCTTGGGGGCGCTGGGTGCTACAGTACACACCAGCAGCTAACGAGACCGAGCGTGAGTGTTCCCCCTACCTTCTCCTACGTTGCTCATGGGCCTCCTTTTATATGCTCAAGGGGTCACCGACAGGTGGCAACGTAGGCAAGGGTAAATTTAGAAAAGTGATGTGTTGGATACAGCTACGTGCACAGTGGCTGTACGGTGTATCATACCTAACCCTGACGGCGGGGGACAAGGGCATTAAATGCCCGTCTGTGTCGCCCAAACAGTGGGAAAAGAGACCGTCAGGGGCGCCACCGTTTGCCACGATGGCTGTCTTGTCAACGCTTGCTTGCCACCGCATGCCCCTGGCTGCACAGCCTCCCGCCACGTACGCCTGGAACGGTCCCAGAGCGATACGTTGGTGGGTGAGCTGGAGCGCGGGCTGCGGAGTAGTAGCTTGCCGCGGCAAGCGCCTTGCCGCGGATGTTGCCTTGTCGCGTCCGGGAGCTTGTCGCTCACCGGGTCTTGCCTGGACGCGCGGTGCGTCGCGGCAAGCTCTTTCGTTGGTCCTCCCGGCAAGCTCCTCTTGCCGGGGCCTTTGCGCCTTGAGTGGCCTTCCCGGCAAGCTCCTCTTGCCGGGGCCTTGTGCTTCGAGTGGCCTTCCCGGCAAGCTCCTCTTGCCGGGGCCTTGTCTCCTTGGCTTGAATACTTTGTTCTTGAATGGCTCCAGAGGAGACACAGAGGGCTTTGGCGGTCACCTGGCAAGCCTTCCCGCGGGGCGCTGCGACTGCCTGTGCACAAGTTCGGGATACTAAGGTACCCCTACTTTAGTACACCGACAGGAGCCCCCGGGCCTAGGCCATACACGGTGCCGAGCGCTGTTGGGCCAGGCCCAAAACAGTGCACGGGCACGCGCGGCCTGGGGTACGCCGTATCTAACTCCGTATCTGTCGTGCCCTCCCTGAACGGCACGCGTCGAACGCGGCGTCGTGGGAGGGGCGTGCGTGACGTGGGTGGCGTGCGCGGAGCTGAGCCCTGCATGCATGCGTCACATCGTAGTTTCTTTATTCGGAAAGGCGAAACGTCCGCCCCCTCTCCCCTTATAAGCAGGGGAAACAGGGGCAGTTCGCCCATCCGCCAGTTGCTATTCCTCGAAAATCTCCGCCGCTTCCTTAAGAGAGCAGCGCTCCGCCCCCCATCGCCACCAGCACCACCGACGCCGTCGACTTCCCTCCCCACTTCCGCCATGGCTCAGAAAACCGGGAAGGGGAAGGCCGTGAAGTCGGCCGAGGCGCAGCGGCTTGAGGCGTTGCGAAAGGAGCGGGCAACTTCCCCCCCAGCTCGACGCGGTGGATCTGAGGGAGGAATTCTACCTCTTCTGGTCGACGGCTACGCGAGCGCATCCGCGCACGAGGGTTCTTCCAGCCGCCGCCCAGAAGAAGTATCCGACTGGGTATCCCTTCTTCGCTCTGTTCTTCTATTGCGGGCTCTGCCCGCCCTTCTCTGAATTTTTCTGCGACATCATGAACACCTATGGGTTCCATCTCCTCGACTTCACGCCCAACGTTGTCCTGACCATGGCAGTTTTCGCACATCTCTGCGAAAACTTTGTCGGAGTCCACCCCAACGTAGCCCTCTTTCACCACTTCTTTTCTCCTTGAGTTGAGAGAGGAGAGCCTCTATCCGGCGGGATCGCCTGGATCTCGAAGACTGGCAAGAAGGAGGCTTATCTGAAGGGAAAGCTCCGCAGCAAATGGGAGGAGTGGAGAGCAGACTGGTGTCTGATCGTCGAGGAGAACCCGCAGCCATTTACCGCCCTGCGCCAAGCCCCAGTAGTGCGCGGCAGCGACTGGAGCAACGTGGACCCGGAAGACGACAAGCTGAAGATTGCCGGTACCCGGATCCTACGCCTCAGGCTTGCCGGGCTCACTGTAGGCGCCGTTGGCGCAGATTTCCTTCGTCGCCGCATCGCCCCCCTGCAGGAGAAGGGGAGACCCGCCTGGGAGTTCCAGAATGCGGCGGACATCATGAGGCTACGCCCGGGCCTCAACTTCAATTTCACTGTCCTCGAGCTTGACGGGACGCTCAGGGAGCTGTTCAAGCACGACCCTGACCACCCCGAATGGTTCAGGCTGCCGCAGGGCGTCGTTCCATTGTGCAACAACTCATCGCTCAGCCGCATCCTTGCAATGATGCCGCTGTGCGACTCGCATGGAATCGACTCGACCTGGCAAGAGCCTGCAGACGACGTCGTGCGGGCGTTCTTTGATGACTTGGTAGAAATTCCAATCAACTCCGACGAGCAGAAGGGCCTCACCCGGGACACCACCGCCGAGGAGTTGGCGCGCATCGCCACTAGGTTGGAAGAGGCGGCGGCAGCCGCGGAAGCGGGCGAATTTGGATTCACCGTGGATGAGGCAGAGGCAGCAGAGATGGCAAGTCTTGCCGAGCGAGCGGAGCTTGCCGACAAGGAAGAGCCTGCCGAGCACGGCGTCGAGTCGGGCAAGCCCGCCGCGAACACGAGCGGCTTGCCGGAGACAGACGCCTCTTCCTCCCAACCTTTGGGCAGCTCGTCGCAAGCAGAGCCCCCGGCTCCACCAAGGAGGCGTCTCCGCAAGGTTGGGGACGTAGCGGGGCGGCAGACGAGCCAACAGCCGCATCGCCGCGTGACACGCTCTACTGCGGCAACAGGAGCGGGGTCTTCGCGGGCCGCTGCTTCTACTCCTGCCGCTTCTCATGCTGCGGCGGCAGCTGGAGCAGGGCCGTCTCAGACCACCACCACCACTGCTCCCGCCAAGCGGCCAAGGGAGCCTACTCCTCTGCGTCCTCGCGCGAGAAGCGGGCCAGTCTTCGACTTCTCCGCGCTCAACTCCGACGAGGAAGAAGATGAGTAAGACCCTTGTTGAGCTTCTATTTCTTCAATTCTTGCCGTTCTATCTTGTATCTCATTTGCCCTTCCCTGAACTCATTCCTTTTCAGGACTCTGGCCCAGAGAATGGCAAAGAGAGCCAAGGTCCCGCTGGTCATCATCGAGGACGAACCCACCGCGGCAGCAGGGGGTGCGCCTGAAACAACCTCGCCGGACCCGGCAACTGGTCTTCAGAGCAGCCCCCAGCGCAGCCCCCAGCGTAAGCGTATGGCTCACTTCCGCTGTTTGGCGCACATGGGTGCTCTTCTTTTTGCTGATACCTGACTGTTGTTTTGTGTAGGAGCAGAGCAGCCTCAGCAGGAGCGTCCGGAGACCGCCCCCGTCATGCCACCTACTTCGACTACACCGCCAAGGGGGAGTTCTCCGAGATGGGAGAAGTCTCCGACAAGGGAGGGCTCTCCGGCAAGGGGGAGTTCTCCGGTAAGGGAGAAGTCTCCGGCAAGGGAGAGATCTCCGGCGAGGGAGAGGTCCCCGGCGAGGGACAGCACCAGCAACCCCTCGGCGACGGAAACCATGACTGTAGATCCTGCTACAGGTAACCCTCTCGCTTGAAAACTTTCCTTGGATTCTTCTTCGTTTGGATATTCGCTTGACTTTTCTCCCTTTTCTAGCCGTCAGACCCATCTGCCACGGAGCAGATGGAGACCGAGGTCGTCGTCGACGACGCCGCAGCCACTGAAGGAGCGGCTGGCGCTGACGATCTCGCCGGCGAAGAGGCCGCCAAGGCTGCCGCCGCAGCAGCCGGCGAGGGGGTTGGCAGTCGAACTGATGACCCTGAGGCCCCAGGAGCGCCGGGCGCTACGCCGGCCGCCGACCCTTCCGCCGCTGCCGCAACATCAAGCTCCGAAGAGCCTCAGCCAGGCGTCTACTTGAAGGCCGGCGATGGTGTCTTCATCAAGCTCCCCTGGGAGTCGAGCTCCAGGGCGTCGGTCGAAGGAGAAGCCTTGGACGGAGAGGTGCTCGCCTCCGCTGGGCTGACGCTGGTGGATGCGCCGAGCAGCAGCAGCGGCGAGCCTGAGGAGGAGCGGTTGCTCCGGAAGCTGGTGTCGCTCTACCGCGCGCGACAAGCCAAGGTGGAATGCCGAGAAGCGCTTGTCGCCAAGGCGGGAGAGGACATGGAAAAGCGCGCTGAGGAGCTCCGGAAGCTCAACCAGGAAGCTCTCCGGTCCCTGTCGGAGGAGCGGGAGCAGCTCGATGAGGCGCGGACAGCTTTCATCCTCGAGAAAGCGGAAGCTGAAGAGCAATAGCGGCTTGCCGCCGAGGAGCTGTCTGTGCGGGAGGGAGAGTTGGCGCAGCAGAAGGCCAACCTCAACAGCCACGAGGAGGAGGTTGCCGCTCGTGAGCAGACGGTTGGCGGGGCTCTCAAGCAAGCACAGGATGTTGCCGCAGCTGCCGAGGCCGCCAAGAAGGAGCTGGAGGCGAAGGTGGCGCAGCTCGAGACCGACCTCAAGGCGAGCGGTGAAGCGCTTGCCGCGCTCAAGCACGAGCGCGAGAAGGACGCCTACACCTTTGGCGAGCTGCAGGGTCGCCATGCCGAGAAGATCAAGGATCTCGACGCCGCCAAGGACTCCAAAGCTGATCTTGAGTTGAAGCTGGCTACCCTGACCAAGACGCTGGACGGCGCCAAGGAGCAGGAGGCGGCCTTGAAGAACGAGATCAAGGCCAACGAGGCGCTGCTGGAGAGTGCTGCTGTCACCCAAAACGCCTTTAGAGACACTGTGGAGCAGTGGACGGAAGGTCTTGTGGACATCGCCGCAGCCATCGACAAGGAGTTGGCGCTGCTGGGGATGGAGGGTCACGGGTATCCCTCCGGCGAGAACCTCCCATCCAGCGCCAAGCTCCCTTTGTTCTTCAAAGGCGTGGCGATGGCCCTTTAGCGACTCCGGGATGGGATCCCAGAGTGGCTGGCCGACGAGTCGCGCGAGATCTGCGCGGGAGCCCTTGAGAAGGTGTTGGTGAAGGTGGTCTTCCGCAATCCGGGCCTTAGGCTCACCAACGTCCTCAGGTCCTTGCCGCCGGATGCTGATCTGGAGGAGATCAAGGCCCTCGTTGCGCCCATTGTGGAAAGGGTGAGCGGGATCAAGAGGATCGAGGGCGACCGTGTAGACTAGGCCGCCCGCTCTCTTCTTTTCTTGTCGCTGCTAGTCATGTTACGAGAACAGTCTGTTAGTGCCGCGACAAGCTATCTTGTAATATAACTTTATCTTGGGTAGTAATCGCACTGTTATTTCCTCTACTTGACTCCCTACTTTGTATGTTTTTGCCCTACGCTTTTGGGGACTTGCCGGCGTAGGCACCTTTGCCTCGAGCACTGAGTGCGGGACGTCAGCAGCCCGCTGGCGGTGCCGTTACCGACAAGAAACCTTGTCGCAACTAGTTGCAGCTCACTTAAGTTGTTGAGCAGACTCAAAACAATGTAAGGGTGCGACTGCGGTCGCATCACACTTAAGTTGTTGAGCGAGCTCGAAACGAAGTAAGGGCGCAACTAGCCACGAGCCGGTCCCTTCGCGCACAGGTTTTCCATACAAAGCATGGTCGTTCAAGGAAGATAACTTAAAAATTAAAAAAATTGATTGCTCAAACTCTGGCAACTTAGCTTTTCTGTCGTTTGCTGCCCGGCAAGGCGAAACTTTCTTGAACGATGCCTGGTCCATACCACTATCTTCTTCTTTCCCCCCGGCAAACTTGTGGGCGAGGGAACCTTCCTTTTCTTGAGAAAAAGAGGGGAGAGAAAATAAAGATATGGAGCCTTATGGCTCGTTATCGCTTACCGGGGGTAGGTGCTGCACAAAGCGTCAGATAACACATGCACAAAATAAAAGGCATGAAATTGACAAGATGTGCGGAGCACATGAGCTTTGCACGGGGTATGCACCCGGCCTTGTACCAAGGATTACATGCAACAGCGGCAAGACTTGTACAAGAAGGGGTTGACAGGACAGGTTCCGACAACCGCGCTGGCAAGGGCCTTCCCACGGTCGGCACCAACTTGTTGGATTCTTGGCGTACTAAGCACGCCGAAGAACAAGGTCGCCTTTCTCGAGACTTCTGGCACTAACTTTGCGGCTATGGAAGCGGCGCAAAGCTTGCTGGTAGTGAGCAGCTCGCACAGCAGCCTGAAGACGGTCCACCTCAAGGAGCAGCGCATTGTCTTTCGCAGCTGCTCTTGCTCGAGCTCATCATGAGCGAGCACTCGAGGTGACCCGTATACGAGTTCCGTGGGGAGTACTGCCTCTGCTCCATAGACTAGAGCAAAAAGGCGAAAAACTTACCCCCTACCTGGCGCGCCAAAGATGTCGGGGGAAATCTGCCTCCACGAACACCTATGGGGACGGAGCCCCTTTTTGGTTCGGCGGGGGGCGGAGGCCGCAGAGCGGATCGAGGCGAGGCACACGAGGGGTTTACCCAGCTTCGGGCCGCACGGATGCGTAAAGCTGCTTTGTGGATTGTATTGCGTTCTTGCTTGGGGGCGCTGGGTGCTACAGTACACACCAGCAGCTAACGAGACCGAGCGTGAGTGTTCCCCCTACCTTCTCCTACGTTGCTCATGGGCCTTCTTTTATATGCTCAAGGGGTCACCGACAGGTGGCAACGTAGGCAAGGGTAAATTTAGAAAAGTGTTGTGTTGGATACGGCTACGTGCACAGTGGCTGTACGGTGTATCATACCTAACCCTGACGGCGGGGGACAAGGGCATTAAATGCCCGTCTGTGTCGCCCAAACAGTGGGAAAAGAGACCGTCAGGGGCGCTACCGTTTGCCACGATGGCTGTCTTGTCAGCGCTTGCTTGCCACCGCATGCCCCTGGCTGCACAGCCTCCCGCCACATACGCCTGGAACGGTCCCAGAGCGACACGTTGGTGGGTGAGCTGGAGCGCGGGCTACGGAGTAGTAGCTTGCCGCGGCAAGCGCCTTGCCGCGGATGTTGCCTTGTCGTGTCCGGGAGCTTGTCGCTCACCGGGTCTTGCCGGGACGCGCGGTGCATCGCGGCAAGCTCTTTGGTTGGTCCTCCCGGCAAGCTCCTCTTGCCGGGGCCTTTGTGCCTTGATTGGCCTTCCCGGCAAGCTCCTCTTGCCTGGGCCTTGTGCTTCGAGTGGCCTTCCCGGCAAGCTCCTCTTGCCGGGGCCTTGTCTCCTTGGCTTGAATACTTTGTTCTTGAATGGCTCCAGAGGAGCCACGGAGGGCTTTGGCGGTCACCTGGCAAGCCTTGCCGCGGGGCGCTGCGACTGCCCGTGCACAAGTTCGGGATACTAAGGTACCCCTACTTTAGTACACCGACAAAGGTCCTACAAGTGGTATCAAAGCTTTGGACTCCATTTGCTTTGATTTCCATAGCTTTTGGTGGTCATAGCCTTGGTTTCACAACCTAGGAGAGTATGGCGTCTAGCAAGGGAAATTATCACGGTAGAGGTCCTTACTTTGATGGTACTAATTTTGCTAGTTGGAAGCATAAAATGAAAATGCATATTGTTGGACATAACCCCGCCGTTTGGGCTATTGTGTGTGTTGGTTTGCAAGGTGGCTTCTTTGATGGGAAAGAACCAAACCGTGAAGCTAACGCGGAAGAGTTGAAGATGCTGCAATACAACGCTCAAGCTTGTGATATTCTCTTCAACGGATTGTGCCCCGAAGAATTCAACAAAATCAGCCGTCTTGAGAATGCAAAGGAAATTTGGGATACTTTGATTGATATGCACGAAGGTACCAACTCCGTCAAGGAATCCAAATTGGATGTGCTTCAAAGTCAACTTGACAAGTTCAGAATGAAGGATGGTGAAGGTGTCGCTGAAATGTACTCTAGGCTTGGTCTCATCACAAATGAGATTGCCGGCTTAGGGAGTGAAGAGATGACCGATAGATTCATCATCAAGAAGATCCTAAGAGACTTGGATGTAAAATATGATACCGTGTGCACATTGATCCAAATGATGCCCAATTACAAAGATCTCAAGCCAACGGAGGTCATTGGAAGAATTGTTGCTCATGAGATGTCGCTCAAGGATAAAGAGGAACTTCACAACAAATCAAGTGGAGCTTACAAAGCCTCATGTGAAGCCCCCACATCATCAAGTGAGAAACAAACCTTCAATGAAGATTAAGCTTAATGGTGAAGAACTTCAACAAGTTCTACAAGAGTAGAAGCAAAGATAGAAGCTCCAAGTCAAGGTCCTACAATGACAAAAGATCTTCTAGTCTAGAGGGAAACTGCTACAATTGTGGAAGACCCGGACACTATTCCAATGAGTGTACGGCTCCCTACAGGAGAAGAGAAGACTCTCCCAAAAGAAGAAGCAAAAGAGAAGAATCACCACTAAGAGAGAGAAGGAGTAGAGATGATCGTTATGAACGAAGATACTCACGGAGAAGCAAGGATTCGGAAAGAAAGGACAAGTCATCAAGGAGCTACACAAAACAAAGACATCAAGCTCATGTTGGTGAATGGGTATCCGGCTCCGACTCCGACAACCACTCCAAGAGAAGTTATCACTCTGATTCCGAATATACTCAAGATGAAGGTGTTGCCGGTCTAGCACTTGTGTCAACCAACTCCTACGACATATTTGAGTCACCAAATGAAGGAATTGGAAGATGCTTCATGGCCAAAGGTCCTAAGGTAACACACCCCGAGTATGTTGATTTCAATAGTGATGAAGATGACTTGTTAGGTGATGATGATTTACTTGTTGACAACTCTAGTGATGAATACTATGATGAAATGTCAATTAATCATGCTAATCAAGATAAAACAAATGACAATGATAAGGAGAAGATTGAGGCTCTAACTAAAGAACTAAACACTCTTAACTTAGCTCATGAAACTATCTTAGGAGATCATCGAGAACTTTTAAGAACACATGAGAAACTACGCTTTGAAAAGCTCAACCTTGAGCAAGATCATGAGTTCTTAAAAGCAATCAATGATGATCTTAATAAGAAAAGCTCATCTTACATTGCCAAGCGTTTACTCTTATCCACTTACATGCCTCAAGTCAAGTCTAGTAACAAGAAAGATTCTTCCTCTAGTAGTAACAATGATCATGTTAAATCCAATATTGTTTCTTCTAGTAATTCTCTTGATTCCACTAATGATTCTCTTAGCCAAGTTACACTTGAGCAAGAAAATAGCCTATTGAAGGGAATTATAGAGAAGGGAGTGTACAAGAGCCTTGCCGGGAGTAAGCAATTCGAGGAAATTGTACGCAAGCAAGGAAGGCACCAGAAGAATCAAGGTGTTGGTTTTGAACGGAAGTTCAATGCCAATGGAGTTGAGTGGGAAGAAGATCAATACCCCAAGACGAAGTTTGTTCCTCAACAAGAGAAGTATGATCCTACTTCTTTCAAAGGAACACAAGCTCAAGATGATCTTCCACCACAAGACTACAAGCAAAAAGGCAAGGACAAGCTTCAAGAGGAAATTGATGCATTTGAAGAAGCTCCTAAGACCTTAGTCAAGTGGATTCCCAAGACTACTTCAAGTTCCACTTCATCGAGTATGACTACAACTCCAAGGATTCCCATCAAGATGGTGTGGATCCAAAAGAAGAAGAACTAGAGAGTTCTTGAGGGTGACTCCGCCAACATACTTCACTCTTATCATTTTGGCAAGAACAAGTGCAATCAACTTCCACATCTTGCACTAGTTCAAGGAGTCACAAACCCTCTTGTTGGTAAGTCAAGGGACAAGGTAACCTAAAAGCTTTCATGGACATCATCTTGTGTGTGAATCACTCTATGTCTATGGATATTCTTGTTTGTTCCTTGTGGGACTAACCCATGTAGGTATTGAAAGTGTAATTCACTCCAATGGATAGCTCCAATTGTTCTGCATCAACATTGAGCATCCACATCTTCAACATCTACATGAAGTCATCATCGACAAAACCCAAGGTTAGTTCATCCCTCTTAGGGGGGATATCACATCTAGGGGGAGCTTTACTCTAAGACTTGAGCTAAAGCAACTCTAATGGTGTGAACACAACAATGCTTTATGTAAAAGTGGTAACCCCACTTGTGCTTAAATGATGAGTATGACCTATGATCAAATGTTCTCATTTGACTCATATGTCAATATACTCATATATAGATGACCTAGTCATCGCAAATTGCTTGATAGATGCTAGAATTGGTTGTGCATGCTTTGCCACATATTTCAATTGCCATTTTATTGTGTGAGCATGTTGGTTGCATATTTTACTCATTCGAGGACATCCACTTGTTGTTTTGATTGATTGGTTTTCTTTTCTTGCCAAGTGGTTGGACAAGAATGCCTAAGAACCTCCTCTAGCTATCTATGCTTTTCTCGTCTCAAACTCTATTCATGCTACATCACAAAATTTGATCAAGTCAGATTCGAACCACTCTGTGTGAGGAGCACTCGAAGTCCCCGATTCGTCATAGACTTAAACTTCCAAAACTTCTTTGTGATTCTCGGTCTGACCGATATCTTCTTTTCGGTCTTACCGAGATCATCAAGTCAATCTATGTTTTCGATCTCGGTGCAACCGATTTGAACCATTCGGTCACACCGAGTAGCAATAACTGTATACAGTTTTACATCTCGGTGCCACCAAGATGTTCCACTCGGTCACACCGACAGGGTCGGGCTATATATAGACACGGGCAAAATTTTGGAAATTTCTTCGAACCCCTTCGCCCGCGCAATAGCTCGCTCTGCCTACGTGGTCTCCGGATCATCTTCTTGCCGCCAGCCACCTCCAGTCGCTGGTCTCCATCGCCGTCAACGGAATTCAACCCCACCGTTGCCGCTGTAGCGAGTCTCCGCCGAACTAGGGTATGGACTCGATCTTTGTGCTATTCCCCATATGATTCCTAGCACATTGTGATCTTATTGATTCTAGCCACGATTGAAACACTCCTATCCAGTCAATGCAATTTGTAGAATAGGTTTGATTCGAAAATTTTAGGGTTAGGTTTCCGCCGAAACCATCTCGAACCCACCGAGTTGAAAAACTCGGTCCCACCGATTTGGCTCATGCCATTGCACAAGTGAGACTCGGTCTGACCGAGAATTACTAATCGGTGTGACCGATTTTGGAACTTTGTGAAACCCTAATAGTCTCGGTGCCACCGAACTGTGACTCGGTCTGACCGAGTTCACTAGTTTAGGTTCCAAAACTGCTTCGGTATCACCGAGTTTAAATATCGGTAGATCCGAAATGATTTCTGTGGGAAACTAAAACTAAGATTTTGAATCATTCTTTTGCAAAAATCTCTGCATTTTGTGATGCTCATCTACTCTACCTCATCTATAAACTCTTCATAGGGCCAGCAGTCAGCTTTTACATCATGTCTGATCAGAGTGACAGCCAGAACATGTCAGAAGAGCAAGTGCACATGAGTGAGGGCACTAGTCCCTCTAGTTCTTCAGATGAAGGCAGCAGGAGCACTCCTAGCAATTTGCCAAAAGCTTCCACTAGACAAAGGAAGAAGAGAACCTCAGACTCAGAGGATGAGGATTATGTGGCAGAGGAAGAGGAAGCTACTTCCAAGAAAGTAGTGCTCAAAAAGGAGTATGGCTCAGCACAAAACACAAAGCCAGGTATGCAGAAAAAGGCACCTGCAAGGAGAGTTCCTACTTCCAAGCCTAGGAAGGCTGTACCTGAAGAAACCATGAAGCTCACCATGGAATCAGAAGAGGAGGCAAGTGGCCAGGATAAGAAAAAGAAGAGAGTTAGAACTACCACAGCTAGAGTTCTTGGCAAACCCTCTATGAGGAGAGACTCTGAAGAAGATGAAGAAGAAGAGGTTGCTGCACCAGCACCTAAGGCACCAAAGCTTATGGGTGATGCTATAAAATCAGGGGCTACTGCATCCAAGCCCAAAGAAGCATCCAAAGATGCCTCCAAGGCCAAGTCAGCTCCAAAGAGAAATACAAGGAGCATACCAGCTGCTGAGAAGAACAAGGCCCCAGTGCCTGACATTGCTGAAGAAGAAGAAGGTCAAGTGCTGAGAAAGCTCAAGCCCAAGATTCCAGACCACAATGATGCTCATCCTGTGGCTAGGAACATGAAAATCAGAAGAGACTCTGGGCTAAGGAAGTGGAGAGAAGCAGATCCATATGCTTCAAGGAGTAGAACTGCTGTTGACTACAGGTTCCACACAAAGGAACATCAGGACTTCTATGAGACAATTTTGTTGGATAAGAAGCCTATCGTTTGTGACATGAGATGGGTTGAATGGGAGTACATCAAGGACAATGAAGAGCACTATCCTGGAGTGCAAGACAGCTTCAAAGCTTGTGGAGTTGCTGACTTTGTTGGGCAGAAGCTCACAAAGTGGAACGAGGAGCTCATTATGCAATTCTACTCCACGGCACACTTTTACCCAGATGGAAGGATAACATGGATGTCTGAAGGTACAAGGTACCAATCAACTGTTGAGGAATGGGCAAAGTTGATCAATGCCCCAGAGGAAGATGAAGATGACTTGGATGTCTATGCCAAGAAAAAGATGGATCATAACTCAATGGCAAATATGTACAAGGAGATTCCAGTAGATGATCTTGAGACTCACCAGCTGGGGTCCGTAAAACACTTGTTGTTAGGACTGCCTACGATCAGCTGGATCCTTAGGCACACACTCTTGCCCAAGTCTGGAGATCACAGAATGATCAGAGGTCACGCCATTAACTTGCTACATATATTTGATGTGCCTCAGAAATTCAAGGTCATGAGCCTCATAGTAGAGACTATCAAGAGGACTGCAGCAGATCAGAAGAGGAGTTGTGGTTATGCCCCTCAGATCCAAGAGTTGATTAACTCAAAAATGGGCAAAGGCACATACTTGTTGGACAAGGAACACTTGCCTATTCATCCAGATTTTGAGGACAATCAAGTTGTGATGAATGAGAATGAACCATCATCAGCTCAAGCTCAAGCAAAGAAGGAGAAGGCAAGGAAGGAGAAAGCTGCCAAGATGCCAACTCAAGAGGAGGCATCTGAGTATTTCTTGAAAACCAAGCAGGAGCAGCTTAGTTACTTGATTGCATCCACACTGAGGATTGAGAAAGGACTGGCCACCCTCACTCAGAATCAGGAGAGCTTAGAGAGAATCATGGAACAAAAGTTCTATGACTTGGATGTCAAAGTAACAGAGATTCAGTCTGCAGTGGAGCAACTTCAAGATGACATGCAGGAGAGGAAGGGGAAGACTACAACTGATGCATTTGCCAGAGTGCCACGAGCTCAGAGGTCAACTGCAGTGCAGTTCCTGACACCAGAGCCACCACATCAGCTCCAGCTATAGCACCAGCCTAGCCAGCTCCAGCATTCACCTCAGCTCCAGTTCCAACCACTTCCACAGAAGCCTTCGTCCTTGGAGTGATCCAGACTCCACCACCACCAGAAGATCAAGCCTGAGAGTCGATCTAGCACTGTGCATTTTCTAGGAACTTTTTGGTAACTTGTTGCCAAAGGGGGAGAAAAATGTATAGATCATAGGCTTCAAGAGAGAGAGAGAGTGTTGCATTTTTTCTCTCTTGCTTTATTTGGTGGTTTTTCAAACTTTGTTTGCTTTTGGTTGAGATACTATGATATGCTTGTGAGACATTGATGATCATGTGTTTGATCATAAGCTACACTTATGCATGCTCGATATTATCCTATCTATCTTATGTGATCATTCACTTTTCTTGGTGATGAGTGCATGTATTCAATTCTTATCATTTTGAGCACTCCACCGAGATGTATGTGACATGGAAGAGTGACCTATGATTCTAACTCTTTGTGCATTTGCAGTCCAAAGCAAATTTTAAAATTTGCACAAATTTAGGGGGAGCTCTTGCTTTTCACATACTTCTCAAAGCGACGATGTTCTAAAATCTTATTATCATTTATCAAAGCTTTGATCTATATGTTGTCATCAATTACCAAAAAGGGGGAGATTGAAAGTGCAACTATCCCTAGGTGGTTTTGGTAATTCATAACAACATATAGCTCATTGAGCTAATGCTATTCCAAGATGATTATTTCAGGAAAGCTCAATGATTGGCATGGCATGGATGATGAAAGTGGATCCCTCAAAATGATAAGGACAAAGGATTGGCTCAAGCTCAAAAGCTCAAGACTCTTCATTTTATATTTTAGTGATCCAAGATCACATTGAGTCTTTAGGAAAAGCCAATACTATCAAGGAGGGATGAGGTGTTGCTTAATGAGCCTCTTGCTTCATGTGCTTAGTGATATGCTCCAAAACCCTCAGCTACTTTCCTATATCCACACTTGACCTAAACCTAAAGTCAAAATCGGACCTACCGATTCTTTCAATCCGGCGCCACCGAGTTTCACATGTAATAGCCACTGCCAAACCCTAAGCAAATCGGTTCTACCGATAGGGATCTCGGTCTCACCGAGATGGGATTGCAATTTCTCTGTTTCCTTTTCGTAACTTTTCGGTCTCACCGAAAGAGCGGATCGGTCCCACCGAGATTGCAATGTAAACTCTCTATTTCCTTTTTGTAACATTTCGGTCTCACCGAAAGAGCAAATCGGTCCCACCGAGTTTACCTGACCAACTCTCTGGTTAGCTTATTACCAAATCGGTCTCATCGAGTTTGTGTAATCGGTCTCACCGAGGTTATGTTATGCCCTAACCCTAACCATATCGGTCCTACCGAGTTGCATGTCAGTCCCACCGAAAATCACTAACGGTCACTAGGTTTACTAAATCGGTCCGACCGAGTTTGTTGATTCGGTCCCACCGTGATTGGTAAATTGTGTGTAATGGTTAGATTTTGTGTGGAGGCTATATATACCCCTCCACCTCCTCTTCACTCGTGGAGAGAGCCATCAGAACACATCTACACTTCCAACTCACATGTTCTGAGAGAGAACCACCTACCCTTGTGTTGAGTTCAAGATATTCCATTCCTACCATATGAATCTTGATCTCTAGCCTTCCCCAAGTTGCTTTCCACTCAAATCTTCTTTCCACCAGATCCAAATCCTATGAGAGAGAGTTGAGTGTTGGGGAGACTATCATTTGAAGCACAAGAGCAAGGAGTTCATCATCAACACACCATTTGTTACTTCTTAGAGAGTGGTGTCTCCTAGATTGGCTAGGTGTCACTTGGGAGCCTCCGACAAGATTGTGGAGTTGAACCAAGGAGTTTGTAAGGGCAAGGAGATCGCCTACTTCGTGAAGATCTACCGCTAGTGAGGCAAGTCCTTCGTGGGCGATGGCCATGGTGGGATAGACAAGGTTGCTTCTTCGTGGACCCTTCATGGGTGGAGCCCTCCGTGGACTCGCGCAACCGTTACCCTTCATGGGTTGAAGTCTCCATCAACGTGGATGTAGGATAGCACCACCTATCCGAACCACGCCAAAAACATCTGTGTCTCCAATTGCGTTTGAATTCTCCAAACCCTTCCCTTTACATTCTTGCAAGTTGCATGCTTTACTTTCCGCTGCCTATGTACTCTTTGCATGCTTGCTTGAATTGTGTGATGATTGCTTGACTTGTTCTAAAGTAGCTAAAATCTGCCAAACTCTAAAATTGGGAAAAGGTTAAGTTTTTATTGGTCAAGTAGTCTAATCACCCCCCTCTAGACATACTTCAAGGTCCTACAAGGATGAAATTAATGATACGTAATTGCCCTACTCATGGTTTGAATTTGTGGATGATTATACAAAAAAAATATGCCGGATTGAATTTTGCTTCTAGAAATCTTTTAGACTCGGCCGCGGGAGGCACTTTTATGGAACTCACTTTAGGAGAAGCTACTAAACTCCTAGATAATATTATGGTTAATTATTCTCAATGGCACACTGAAAGATCTACTAATAGAAAAGTGCATGCGATACAAGAAATTAATGTTTTGAGTGGAAAGATGGATGAACTTATGGAATTATTTGCTACTAAGAGTGTTTCTTCTGATCCTAATGATATGCCTTTGTCTACTTTGATTGAGAATAATAATGAACCTATGGATGTGAATTTTGTTGGTAGGAATAATTTTGGTAACAACGCGTATAGAGGAAACTTTAATCCTATGCCTTATCCTAGTAATTCCTCTAATAATTATGGTAATTCCTACAACAATTCTTATGGAAATTTTAATAAGATGCCCTCTGAATTTGAGACTAGTGTTAAGGAATTTATGAATTCTCAAAAGAATTTCAATGTTTTGCTTGAAGAGAAATTGCTTAAAGTTGATGATTTGGCTAGGAACGTTGATAGAATTTCTCTTGATGTTGATTCTTTAAAACTTAGATCTATTACTCCTAAGCATGATATCGATGAGTCTCTCAAAGCCATGAGAATTTCCGTTGATGAGTGCAAAGAAAGAACCGCTAGGATGCGTGCTAAGAAAGATTCCTTTATAAGAGTGTGTTCTTCTAGTTCTTATGAAAATAAAGATGAAGATCTAAAAGTTATTGATGTGTCCCCTATTAAATCTTTGTTTTGCAATATGAATCTTGATAATGATGGGACTGAATATGATCCACCTTTACCTAGAAGGCGTTCTAAAAATTCGGAGTTTTTAGATCTTGATGCTAAAAGTGATAAAAGTGGGATTGAAGAAATCAAAACCCTAGATGTTGATAAACCCACTATTTTTGATTTCAAGGAATTTAATTATGATAATTGCTCTTTGATATATTGTATTTCCTTGTTGCAATCCATGCTAAATTCTCCTCATGCTTATAGTCAAAATAAATCATTTACCAAACATATCGTTGATGCTTTGATGCAATCTTATGAAGAAAAGCTTGAGTTGGAAGTTGCTATCCCTAGAAAACTTTATGATGTGTGGGAACCTACTATTAAAATTAAAATTAAAGATCATGAGTTCTATGCTTTGTGTGATTTGGGTGCTAGTGTTTCCATGATTTTGATGATTGTTCTTTAAACTTGCACCTTGCGGATTCCACTATTAAGAAACCTATGGGAAGAATTAATGATATTCTTATTGTTGCAAATAGGAACTATGTGCCCGTAGATTTTATCGTTCTTGATATAGATTGCAATCCTTCATGCCCTATTATTCTTGGTAGACCTTTCCTTAGAACGATTGGTGCAATTATTGATATGAAGGAAGGGAATATTGGATTCCAATTTCCATTAAAAAAGGGCATGGAACACTTCCCTAGGAAGAAAATAAAATTACCATATGAATCTATTATGAGAGCCACTTATGGATTGCCTACCAAAGATGGCAATACCTAGATCTATCCTTGCTCTTATGCCAAGCTAGGGGCGTTAAACGATAGCGCTTGTTGGGAGGCAACTCAATTTTATTTATAGTTTTTTGCTTTTTGCTTATGTTTAGGAATAAATATTTGTTATAGCCTCTGGTTATATGTTCTTTTATGTTTTAATTAGTGTTTGTGACAAGTTAAACCTATAGGATCTGCTTGGATGATAGTTATTTGATCTTGCAGAAATTTCCAGAAACTTTCTATTCACGAAAATAATTGTTCAAAATCACCAGAACATGATAAAATACTGATTCGAATTGCTACTGTTCAATAAACAAATTTTCTAGGTCATCCTATTTTGGTAGATTTTTTGGAGTTCCAGAAGTTTGCGTTAGTTACAGATTACTACAGACTGTTCTGTTTTTGACATATTCTGTTTTTCGTGTGTTGTTTCCTTATTTTGATGAATCTATGGCTAGTAAAAGAGTTTATAAACCATAGAGAAGTTGGAATACAGTAGGTTTAACACCAATATAAATAAATAATGAGTTCATTACAGTACCTTGAAGTGGTCTTTTGTTTTCTTTCGCTAACGGAGCTCACGAGATTTTCTGTTGAGTTTTGTGTTGTGAAGTTTTCAAGTTTTGGGTGAAAGATTTGATGGATTATGGAACAAGGAGTGGCAAGAGCCTAAGCTTGGGTATTCCCATGGAACCCCCAAGATAATCTAAGGACACCATAAAGCCAAAGCTTGGGGGTGCCCCGGAAGGCATCCCCTCTTTTCGTCTACTTCCATCGGTAACTTTACTTGGAGCTATATTTTTATTCACCACATGATATGTGTTTTGCTTGGAGCGTCTTGTATGATTTGAGTCTTTTCGTTTTAGTTTACCACAATCATCCTTGCTGTAAACACCTTTTTAGAGAGACACACATGATTCAGAAATTATTAGAATACTCTATGTGCTTCACTTATATCTTTTGAGTTATATAGCTTTGCTCTAGTACTTCACTTATATCTTTTAGAGCACGGTGGTGGATTTGTTTTATAGAAACTATTGGTCTCTCATGCTTCACTTAGATTATTTTGAGAGTCTTAAATAGCATGGTAATTTTCTTAAATAATCCTAATATGCTAGGTATTCAAGATTAGTAAAAACTTTCTTATGAGTGTTTTGAATACTAAGAGAAGTTTGATGCTTGATGATTGTTTTGAGACATGCAGGTAATAATATCAAAGTCATGCTAGTTGAGTAGTTGTGAATTTGAGAGATGCTTGTGTTGAAGTTTGCAAGTCCCGTAGCATGCACGCATGGTAAACGTTGTGTAACAAATTTGAAACATGAGGTGTTCTTTGATTGTCTTCCTTATGAGTGGCGGTCGAGGATGAGCGATGGTCTTTTCCTACCAATCTATCCCCCTAGGAGCATGCGCGTAGTGCTCGGTTTTTGATGACTTGTAGATTTCTGCAATAAGTATATGAGTTCTTTATGACTAATGTTAAGTCCATGGATTATACGCACTCTCACCCTTCCATCATTGCTAGCCTCTTCGGTACCGTGCATTGCCCTTTCTCACATTGAGAGTTGGTGCAAACTTCGCCGGTGCATCCAAACCCCGTGATATGATACGCTCTTTCACACATAAACCTCCTTATATCTTACTCAAAACAGCCACCATACCTACCTATTATGGAATTTCCATAGCCATTCCGAGATATATTGCCATGCAACTTTCCACCATTCCGTTTATCATGACACGTTCATCATTGTCATATTGCTTAGCATGATCATGTAGTTGAGATAGTATTTGTGGAAGAGCCACCGTTCATAATTCTTTCATACATGTCACTCTTGGTTCATTGCATATCCCGGTACACCGCCGGAGGCATTCATATAGAGTCATACTTTGTTCTAGTATCGAGTTGTAATCATTGAGTTGTAAATAAATAGAAGTGCGATGATCATCATTTTCTAGAGCATTGTCCCAAGTGAGGAATAAAAAAAGGCCATAAAAAGAGAAGGCCAAAAAAAATGAGAGAAAAAGAGAGAAGGGACAATGCTTCTATCCTTTAGCACACTTGTGCTTCAAAGTAGCACCATAATCTTCATGATAGAGAGTCTCTTGTTTTTCACTTTCATATACTAGTGGGAATTTTTCATTATAGAACTTGGCTTGTATATTCCAACAATAGGCCTCCTCAAGTGCCCTAGGTCTTCGTGAGCAAGCAAGTTGGATGCACACCCACTTAGTTTCTTTTGTTGATCTTTCATACATTTATAGCTCTAGTGCATCCGTTGCATGGCAATCCCTACTCCTTGCATTAACATCAATCGATGGGCATCTCCCTAGCTCATTGATTAGCCTCGTTGATGTGAGACTTTCTCCTTTTTTGTCTTCTCCAGATAACCCCCATCATCATATTCTATTCCACCCATAGTGCTATGTCCATGGCTCGCGCTCATGTATTGCGTGAAAGTTTAAAGGTTTGAGATTACTAAAGTATGGAACAATTGCTTGGCTTGTCATCGGGGTTGTGCATGATGAGAGCATTCTTGTGTGACGAAAATGGAGCATGACCAAACTATATGATTTTGTAGGGATGAACTTTCTTTGGCCATGTTATTTTGAGAGGACATAATTGCTTAGTTAGTATGCTTGAAGTATTATCATTTTTATGTCAATATGAACTTTTATCTTGAATCTTTTGGATGTGAATATTCATACCACAATTAAGAAGATTACATTGAAATTATGACTAGTAGCACTCCGCATAAAAAAATCTATTTTTATCATTTACCTACTCGAGGACGAGCAGGAATTAAGCTTGGGGATGCTTGATACGTCTCCAACGTATCTATAATTTTTGATTGCTCCATGCTATATTATCTTCTGTTTTGGACATTATTGGGCTTTATTATTCACTTTTATATTATTTTTCGGACTAACCTATTAACCGGAGGCCCAGCCCAGAATTGTTGCTTTTTGCCTATTTCAGAGTTTCACAGAAAAAGAATATCAAACAGAGTCCAAACGGAATGAAACCTTCGGGAACGTGATTTTCGGAACGAACATGATCCAGAGGACTTGGACCCTACGCCAAGAAACATAGGAGGAAGCCACGAGGTAGGGGCGCACCTACCCCCCCCCCCAGGCGTGCCCTCCACCCTCGTGGGGCCCCTGTTGCTCCACCGACGTACTCCTTCCTCCTATATATACCTACGTACCCCCAAACAATAAAAACAGGAGCCAAAAACCTAATTCCACCACCGCAACCTTCTGTACCCACGAGGTCCCATCTTTGGGCCTGTTACAGAGCTCCGCCGGAGGGGGCATCCATCACGGAGGGCTTCTACATCAACACCATAGCCCCTCCGATGAAGTGTGCGTAGTTTACCTCAGACCTTCGGGTCCATAGTTATTAGCTAGATGGATTCTTCTCTCTTTTTGGATCTCAATACAATGTACTCCCCCTCTCTCGTGGAGATCTATTCGATGTAATCTTCTTTTTGCGGTGTCTTTGTTGAGACCGATGAATTGTGGGTTTATGATCAAGTTTATCTATGATCAATATTTGAATCTTTTCTGAATTCTTTTATGTATGATTGGTTATCTTTGCAAGTCTCTTCGAATTATCAGTTTGGTTTGGCCTACTAGGTTGATCTTTCTTGCAATGGGAGAAGTGCTTAGCTTTGGGTTCAATCTTGCGGTGTCCTTTCCCAGTGACAGTAGGGGCAGCAAGGCACGTATTGTATTGTTGCCATCGAGGATAACAAGATGGGTTTTTTTATCATATTGCATGAATTTATCCCTCTACATCATGTCATCTTGCTTAAGGCGTTACTTTGTTTTCATGAACTTAATACTCTAGATGCATGCTGGATAGCGGTCGATGAGTTGAGTAATAGCAGTAGATGCAGGCAGGAGTCGGTCTACTTGTCTCGTACGTGATGCCTATATACATGATCGTACCTAGATATTCCCATAACTATGCTCAATTCTGTCAATTGCTCAACAGTAATTTGTTCACCCACCGTAAAATATTTATGCTCTTGAGAGAAGCCACTAGTGAAACCTATGGCCCCCGGGTCTATCTTCATCATATTAATCTTCCAACAGTTAGTTATTTCCTTTGCTTTTACTTTGCTTTTATTTTGCTTTGCATCTTTATCACAAAAATACCAAAAATATTATCCTATCATATCTATCAGATCTCACTCTCATAAGTGACCGTGTAGGGATTGACAACCCCTTATCGCGTTGGTTGCGAGGATTTATTTATTTTTTGTAGGTGCGAGGGACTCGCGCGTAGCCTCCTACTGGATTGATACCTTGGTTCTCAAAAACTGAGGGAAATACTTACGCTACTTTGCTGCATCACCCTTTCCTCTTCAAGGGAAAACCAACGCAGTGCTCAAGAGGTAGCATTGCCGTGTCCGTAATATACCTCTGTTCTTGTCGTGCCGGCCCAACTTGCAGTCAAAAATCTGGAGTGCTCCATGCAGACCATTGAAGTCCACATTGGGGTGCAGGCACCGTCCAAACAAAAGAACATTATTGTGAACTCTAGTTTATCTCGTGACTCTTGCAGGGAACGATTTCAGATGTTTATGTTCAGAAATACACTCTCCAAAGACATCCAAAAATGGATCGAGAGGTAGATCAAAAAATGGTTAGTCGTCTTCTCTCACTTTGATGTGAATGGAAGAGCTTCATTTTTCTGAACCTTGCCACTGCATCTTGCCGTCCCGGGTCGCCTGCTTAGTCACCTGCTCCTGCGCTTCAGCAACCAACGCGGCGATGCCTAGCAGTGTACAATTCTTCTATTTTTTTGCAGCAGTTCAATGTATATTAGAGAAGAAAGAATAAAAACAATAGTATGGCAGATGTTGTGTTTGTGATTGTTGTAGGCTTGCACCAGTTTAGATTGTTGGTTCAGTGAAAAATATTGTCGCGAGTTTGCATGAATCTTGCAGAAATTGAAGTGGTGTATGCACACAACTCACAAGACCCTACTACTCAGTACTACAGTTGTTTGTTAATTAGACAAGATCTGGTAGCATTCTGACTTGGTAGTATTGTTGCTATCAACTACTATGCACCACTAATTTAATTAGGCAAGATCTAGTGGAGTACTAAGTATTGTTGTTGAAGCAGCAGCAGCCGACAACTTCTAATTGAATATGGTATTTATATACTGTTGCACTGTCATTTCCAAATTTCTAAAAGAGAAATGGGTCACTGTTATGATCTTAAAAAAGAAAATACACAAGTTTATGTATGTGTTCTTTACTGATTTCATGTCATGCGCTTGTTTTATGTCATGATTGTGTGGTCTTCAAGTTTTTATAAGAAATTTTTTCTAGAATTTCATATGTTCTGTTTAGGAGTGCATATCATGTCCAAAAAAAGCATGGAAAAGAACCATTCGTCCAAGAAGTTCATACATCCAGACCGCCGAAACTGAAAAATAACCCAGAAGTTGAAATATAACAACAGAGAAGTTCATTGTTTATTACAAAACCAAAGAAGTCCAATTTTAAAAAACCAAAAGGTTCAATTTAAAAAAAATTGAGTAGTTCAATGTATATGAAAAACTCATATTTTTCGCGTTACTAGATAATAAAACCAAGAAGTTCAATTTTTTAAAACGAAGCAAATCGATATTTATTACAACACTCGAATTTTACCACTTACTAACGAATAGCCAAGAAGTTCAATTTGAAATAACGAAGAAGTCTGATATTTATTACAAAAATCCAAATTTTCTCATTTCTAAAAATACACAAAAAGGTTCAAGTTGAAAAAAATAGAGCGGTTTGATGTCTATAAAAAAATCATTTTTTTTCGTTGATAAAGGGTAACATCGTTTTTTCATTTTTTGAAATGGAGTAGTTCTATTTAAAAAGTCAAGAAGTTTAAACTAAAAAAAGGATTAGTTTGATGTATACAAAAATACTAAAAATCTTCTTGTTCCTAGGCCAAAAAAGTATCAAGTTTCAAAAAAGGTGTTCGATGTTTAGTTACAAATCATTTTTTCTTTCCTAAAAATAAAACTAGAAGTTCAAATTTAAAAAAATAGATAGGTTCAGAGTTTATAAATAATACTAGGATTTACATGCGTAATTTTGATGAACACTTTATGAGTTATGGCAAAAAACAGAGAGTAGTTCAAAGTAATAACAACCAGAAGTTCACGTACTACATGGTGTGTATTTCATACAAGAAAAGAAGAATAAAAATGGCAAAGTGATGTGCTTGGGGAAGTTTAAAAATTCTTGTGAGAGAGGTTGAACAAAAATACGTGACAGAAGTTCAAGTTGAAAATAGCGGGAAGTTCAACTAATACACGGAATGTTGGAAATATGCCCTAGAGGCAATAATAAAAAGGTTATTATTATATTTCCTTGTTCATGATAATTGTCTATTGTTCATACTATAATTGTGGTACGCCACACCCCTCCCGATGAACAGGACCCCCGTTTCGACCGTAGGAGGTCAGTTTCGTCCGTTTTGCGGTACACCACACCCCTCCCGATCAAGAGGACCTCCGTTTCGACCATAGGAGGTCCGTTTCGTCCATTTTGCGGTACGCCACACCGCTCCCGATCAACAGGACCCCTGTTTCGACCGTAGGAGGTCCGTTTCCTCCGTTTTGCGGTACGCCAGACCCCTCCCGATGAACAGGATCCCGTTTCGAACATGGACGGTCGAACACAAGGCCGTTTCCTATGTTGTGCGGTACGCCAGGCCTCGTTTCCATCGCCTGTTCCGTCCAAGCCCTCTCGATGAACACGACCACACATTCCGTTCTGACCTAGCTGGTTGGCTCCCACGCGTTCCGTTGCCTCCCGATGAACACGACGCATTTCGTTGCCTCCCCATGAACACGACGAATTTCGTTGCCTCCCCATGAACACGACGACGACGCTGTTTCTCCATTCCGATCCAGCCATGTCAACGAGCCCTTGCCGTACGTATGCGCGAGTAGGTGTTCGAGACCCCGCCCGTATGTACACATACGTGGTCGTATTTTCTTTCTTGCACCCTGGCCGTTGTACGTATGTGTACATGCTACGTGCGCGCCTCTACTACGACACGTGCACGCCTCTACATCCACCAGTATATATGTATATACACGTTCGCGACCATAATGACAACACTACGTACGCTTCGACCAGGTGGGTCCCGACTGTCATGCACTTCCTTGCGTGCGAAGATGTAGCTGGTGGGTCCTAGCAGTCAGGGGGGCGAATCGTTTTGTTTATTTTTGCCCGGACGCACTTCCTTGCGTGCGAAGGTGTAGCTGGTGGGTCCCAGCAGTCAGGGGGGAAACTTTTTTTCACAAAATACGGTGGCCCGTCCGGTGGGTCCCCGCTGTCAGGTGGAGGAATAATTATTTTGCGCGTAATAAGGAGGCACTTCCTTGCTCCGGCCGTGGACCCAGCTGTCAACGTCTCCACGCACAGTACTCTTCCGATGGAAGTCGGTTGTTGACCACATTGACCACACCGCGCCGAGAGCACCACGGCGGTGGACGACGGCGAGGCCTAGGAAGGGGACGACACGGAGGCAAGGAAGACTCGGCAGTTGTTTCCCACGCGGAGGGGAGTACGACTGTACGAGGGTTTACTGGTTCGACTGCCGTCGCCGGAGAATAACACCAGGTGTGGGTGAGTAGAGGGATGGCTAGGCCAGCGATGGGAGTATGGTGGGTCGGTGATGCCTGCGCGGCAGCACAGCCGGCCGCGGGGAGGAGGGAGCAGGCAGTCCCGCCGGCGCTTGTTTGAGTGGCTGGAGCAGGAAGAGCAGAGATTGAAGAAGCACGACGGCCATTGGATGGACATCCAACAGTTAGTGCTTGTGCGTCAACCTTTTTTTTAGGAAAGCCTCAAATCTGTGGAAAACAGCATACAACACATCTGCCATTATTTCTAATAATTTACAGCCCATTTGCTAATTCTTAGGGTTTTTTTGGAGCCCATATTCTTTTTGTTAGCATTACGGCCCATATTGTGGCCACGGTTAAAAAATTATACGAAATTTTGCATATTTCGGTGTGGTCCGAACTGTTTTTAATCCTGAAATTTCGACTCACATTCAAACTGATTTTAAAAATAAATGTATATCAATATAAAATCCAACAAATTCTCCACGCATAAAAATTAATGTAATTTAAAATCTTGAAATGACAAAAAAGATATTTGAAACTAATTGCCGGTTTGATGTGTTTTAAAAATGTACAACCCATTTCTCATTACTGATGGGCCATTTTCTCAGCCAGCCGAATGAAAGCTCTCCTTGTCTTGAAAGATTTGCAGCCCAACAGGCCTGACAAAGCGACTTACTTGGCAAATCACAAAAAAACTGGGCTGTGGCCATGGACCCAACTGTCAGCCTCTCCACGTATAGTACTCTTCCGATGGAAGTCGTTCCTTGATCACGTTGACCACGCCGCGTGGAGAGCACCACGGCGGTGGACGACGGCGAGGCCTAGGAAGGGGAAGACGCGGAGCCGGGGAAGACGTGGCAGTGGAAGCCCGTGCGGAGAGGAGTATGAGGGTTCACTGGTTCGGCTATGGTGTGAGGCTGCCGTCGCCGCAGGGCCTGGCCAGCGGTGGGAATAGTAGGGGGCGATGAGGCCTCCGCGGCAGCACAGCCGGCCACGGGAGGCAGGAGCATGCGGCATGACCGGCGTTGCTTTGGGCGGCTGGAGCAAGAAGACCAGAGGTTGAAGAAGCACTACGGCCGGTGGATGGACATCGTACGGTCACTGGAGCTAGAAACGTTCATATTGACTATGACAAAGGCCCCCGTCCCAGTAAACTTAGTAGGCCCACAAGTGAGCCTCCCACCATGGTGGGTCCCAGCTAGCAGGGGGAGTATTCATTTTTTGTGCATAATAAGGAGGCACTTCCGGTGGGTCTGAGCTGACAGCGGGGGGAACGTTTTCTTCGCGAAATACGCTGGCCCGTCCGGTGGGTCCCAGCAGTCAGGGGGCGAATCATTCTTTTCGTGAAATACGGTGGCCCGTCCGATGGGTCCCCGCTGTCAGGTGGAGGAATAATTATTTTGCACGTAATAAGGAAACAGTTCCTTGCGGCTATCGTGGACCCAGCTGTCAGCCTCTCCACGTACAGTCCATGTCCAATGGAAGTCTTTCCTTGACCACGTTGACCACGCCGCGCCAAGAGCACCAGGGCGATGGACGATAGCGAGGCCTAGGAAGGGGACGACGTGGAGCCGGGGAAGATGCGGCAGTGGATGCACACGCGGAGAGGAGTACGAGGGTTCACTGGTTCGGCTGCGCTGCCGTCGCCGCAGAATAACAGGGGGTGTGGGTGAGTGGAGGGATGACTTGGCCAACGGTGGGAGTAGTAGGGGCGGTGAGGCCTCTGCGGCAGCACAGCCGCCCACGGGAGGCAGGAGCATGCGGCACGACCGGCGTTGCTTTGGGCGGCTGGAGCAAGAAGACCAGAGGTTGAAGAAGCACTACGGCTGGTGGATGGACATCGTACGGTCACTGGAGCTAGAATCGTTCATATTGACTAAAGTTGACAAAGGCCCTCGTCCCAGTTAACTTAGTAGGCCCACAAGTGAGCCTCCCACCATGGTGGGTCCCAGCTAGCAGGGGGAGTATTCATTTTTTGTGCATAATAAGGAGGCACTTCCGGTGGGTCCGAGCTGACAGCGGGGGGAATGTTTTTTCGCAAAATACGCTGGCCCGTCCGGTGGGTCCCAGTAGTCAGGGGGCGAATCATTATTTTCGCGAAATACGGTGGCCCGTCCGATGGGTCCCCACTGTCAGGTGGAGGAATAATTATTTTGCACGTAATAAGGAAACAGTTCCTTGCGGCTGCCGTGGACCCAGTTGTCAGCCTCTCCACGTACAGTCCACGTCCGACGGAAGTCGTTCCTTGACCATGTTGACCACGCCGCGCCAAGAGCACCAGGGCGATGGACGACAGCGAGGCCTAGGAAGGGGACGACGCGGAGCCGGGGAAGACGCGGCAGTGGATGCACACGCGAAGGTTCACTGGTTCGGCTACGCTGCCGTCGCTGCATAATAACAGGGGGTGTGGGTGAGTGGAGGGATGGCTTGGCCAGCGGTGGGAGTAGTAGGGGCGGTGAGGCCTCCGCGGCAGCACAGCCGGCCACGGGAGGCAGGAGCAGGCGGCATGACCGGCGCTGCTTTGGGCGGCTGGAGCAAGAAGACCAGAGGTTGAAGAAGCACGACGGCCGTTGGATGGACATCATACGGTCACTGCAAATTGAATCGTTTATATTGACTAAGTTGACAAAGCCCTTGGTACGTCAACTTAGTAGGCCCACAGGTCAGCTTCCAAAACGGTGCGCCCCAGATGTCAGGGGAAGGAATCATTTTTTGGGCAGGTGAAGCTAGAATATCCGAGATTGAAGAAGAAGCATGGCATCCGTTGGATGGACATCCAACGGCCACTGCTGCTAGAACCGTGTGTTGACTATAAGTTGACAAAGCCTTGCATACGCGTCAACTCTGTTTTTTTAGGGATGCGTCAAATTAGTAAGGCCAGAAGTGTGTGGCAGAGAACTTCTAGCCCATTTGAGATTTGTAAGAATGTGTAGCCCATTTTTGAATTCTAATGGAATTTACTACAGCCCATTTACAGTTTGTTAAAAGTACAGCCCATTTCAACCAACCGTTCAAAACAGAATTCAATAAAATTTCCCACATTTTGATGGGATCCGAAATATTTTTATCACGAAATTTCTAGTCAGATTAAATACAATTTCAATATAAATTTATATTACGTAAAAATCCAACGAAACATTGCGCTCGCAACAATTAATGAAATTAAAATTTTCAATATCCAAAAATAATATTTTATAAAGTAATCATGTGTTTGGTGCATTTTTTTATAGTTACTGCCCAGTTTTTTTAATTACATCCCATTTATTATTTCTTAAAGCCCATTTTCTTGTTAAGCCTAATGCATCCCTCCTAGGAAAGATTTGCAGCCCAGCGGGGCAGAGAATAACAACTTGACCTTGCCTGGGTATTCCTAAAAAAAAGTATAGCTGGGCTAGCCTTTTTCAGCTTGAAAAAAATTAATATATGGGCTGGATATCTGGCCTGGCCTAGACGGGCCACAGCCCGCCCAGTTAATACATGTACCTGTAGCGATGTTTTCGTTGTTGTTCAGAAGAGAAAATTTAATATCTAGGCTAAACATCGAAAAACTCTGCAGTGCTCACACCTCAAAAACACAAATACTACTCGAGCTGCTTGGTCCCAGCTGTCAGCCGCTTCTTGTGCAATTCTCTCATTTATTGACTACTACATAGGTTGACAATGGTGTGGGACCGTGATGTCAGGAAACCAGGAGGAAGCAAAATAAATTATAGTTATATATATATAATAAGGAGGCACTTGCGTACGTGAGGCTATGGACCTGGTGGGTCCCCATTGTCATCCTCTCCAAGTAAAGTCATCTCCTCGCCCGCGCGCGCTTTCCGCCCGAAACAGTCAGCGTCGCCCGCCCCGCTTCCCGGTGCAGGCGATTGCTACGCCTTCAAACGACACAAGTGTCGTCCGTCCGTCCATCTGCCGCCCACATTAATGATACGCGGTTGCCGAGGCGGCTACTCTGGCGCCACACGTCCGTCCCTCCGCCCGCCCACCATTGCTATATAAACTGCTGCGCCGGCCATAGCCGTAGTCATACGCATCCGTTCCCTTTCTCCTGCCCACACCACTACTGCCCACCATGGCTTCCTCGCGCTCCAGCGCTCTTCGGGACGGGCAGACGATGAACCACAAGGAGATGGCAGCCATTGTTGCCGACCGGCTGGCCGGCAGGCAGCCGGAGGACGACGACGTCCAAATGGAGAACATGGTAGTCGACGATCCGGCGCCAACCCCCTCCTCCGCGCCATCCTCGCCGGTGCATTGCACAATGACCATCGGCGAGGCTCGTGCCCAATATATGGACAAGGTGAGGTAGATGCGTGAGGAGCAGTTCCGGGAGGCGCAGTCCGACGCCGCCTACAACCACCATCTCCTCTAGGAGCACCTGCAGGCGAAGGAGCAGATCGCCGCGGAGCGGGCGGAGCAGGAGGCGCTGCTCGACTCGTACCGCTCCACCCGCAAGGGCCGCCTCGGGCGCTGGAGGTACCGCATGCGGGTGGCGGAGGCTGCGGCCGCCTACAAAGAGGCTAGCAAAGAGGGCGATGAAGCGGGCGAGGCGCTATTTGGCGAGACCAAGGACGAGGTAGAGGAAAATGCCGGCTCCGACGAGTCCCCGCTCCGCTGGCGTCGACAAGGCCCTGCTCCGCCGAGGCCCCGCGGCACCAACAACGAGGCAGAGGACACCGCCGGCTCCGCCCAGGCCCCGCCCCGCCAACAACGAGGCAGAGGACATCGCCGGCTCAGCCGAGGCCCCACCCTGCCGGCAATGTGGGGGAGGATTTCCACCGCTCCGCTGAGGCGTCGCCCGCCGGCAACGAGACAGAGGACATCGCGGCTCCGCCGAGGCCCTGCCCCACTGCCAACGAGGCCGCGCCACATAGAAAACGAGGAAGAGTAGAACACGGTAGGTCGCCGCCACTCGGGTCCAAGTAAGGCCACCGCTGCTACCCTCCGGTTGAAGCCAAGCTAGGCGGGTTGACCATTGACGGTCGGTTAGCTTCTTGGCGGCGACGTGGAGTCGGAGAGCTGCGCTGGAGAAGAACGTTGCTTCTACTTAACTGCTGGTGCAGTTGGCTGACTGACACGTGGCCCAACAGGCCACATGTCAGTTATGCAACTGCACCTTCAGTTAAGTCACTGAAGCTTCTGTTCGGCTCAGCGGGACATAGGTGGGTAGCTTCGGTTAATTAATTATACCTCCAGCGCACCCCTTTTTAGTTGAAGAATGTATGAAATGTAATGAAATTCGGCATGTTTATATGAAATCCGACCGTGTATGAATGAATTTATTTTGATTAGATCGAATTCCTGTATCACTGGCATTGGATGAACATGCAAAACAATACGTACTAGCATTATTCCCAGGGTGATCACCTCGTTTGCAGCAGTTTCACATGTACTCCCTCCGGTCCTTTCTAGTGTGCATACAAGTTTTGTCTGCAGTCAAAGTATCTCTACTTTGACCAATCTTATACAAAAAAGTATGCACTTTCACAATGTGCGAAGTAAAAAGGAACAGAAGGAGTACAAAGAGTTTGAGCAGCTTTTTAGCGTTTCTGTACATTGCAATCAAACACCCAGGCCTGGCAATTCATAGAGAACATTCAAAACAATCCATGATTACGCATCTCAGCGACTCACATGTCAGAGGCAATATTTACTTCACAACTAATGAATAAAGAAAAAATTGATCGACGCTGTTGACAACAAAGGGCGTCCCATTCGAAAATATCAAACGCATGTCTTGCTAAAATCAATGAGCAAAATTTGACAAGGTTGTCCCATTACAAAATATCAAATGCCTACAATTGTGGAATGGGCAGGGTTTGCCATCAGTTCGGACATTGACATGGCACCTCGTGCTAAATAAACCAGTTGTTCTTTTTGTGCAGTTCCACCAAAATCAACCAAATTCGCGTGTAGCTTGTGTGATTTTGCCATTATATGTTGCAACGCCTTGAACTTATCGACACCTCCTTTCTTGTGGTGGAAATGAATGATTCGATGTATTCATGAACATTTTGTGCAGTTCCCATTGAAATCAAGCTGAGCACCCCTGTTTGCACAAATACAAAAAAAGTGATTAGTATAAAGCAAACTGTACTATGAATTGACAGTTTCAACAGGCACATACATGGTCCATGTAGAGCACACTTTTAGAAAAATGGGACTCACCAGAAAGAATCCAAGAACAACATTGTACTCACGCATCACAGCAAAAAAAATGGAGATTTGTCAGTCCTTCTGAGCTGAAGTTAGTTTGGTCTTGTGGGGAGTAATGTAACCATCCTTCAACTGCTCCTTCTGATGAGAAGATTGACAGGGCTTCTTCATCCTGGCATAATCGGAACTAGTCACTTCACGTACTCCATATTCTTCTTTAGAGGAAGATGATCCTGTTGTGCAAAGACAAGAGGACTACTAAATGCTAGCATCCCTGTTTGCTCGAAAAAAAGGAAAGGAAATATTTAAAACAACACAGATGAAGCACTTCTCAAGGACAATACCACTTTTTCATGACAATATCTAAACAGTAGCACAACACCAATAGAGATGACAAAGCTCAATCATATGGATGAAATCAGTGGGCGAGTACCAATCTTTGTCAAAAGGCTTATTGTGTAGAGCATACAGATGAAGCACTTCTCCGGAACCATCTGTTGCTATCTACAGTGGTGGCCATGCTTACTATATACTCCTCGATTAGTTTAATGTTTCCAACATCTTCTTGTGCAGTTCCACTAAAATATATGGTATCTTCAAAGAAGATCCCTGTTTGCACAAGTAGAGATAATTACATATTACATTAAGAGTGGCATCAAATCAGTGGCAAAACAATTGCTCGTTCCAGCCATAGCAATAAATTAAGATGCAAAACTATATCATTACTTGCGTCATCACAGTTCTAGTGCTTCATTACAGCACCGGGAGTTGATTTTTGTTTTTCTTCCACTTGTTCTTCCCCTTCATCACTTGGTTCAATAACAAACAAGCTTCGCCTTCAATGTAAGATTTGGCATGTCAATTAGGGAGCACAAGTATAGTACTAAACTTAATTTTCTGATGAAAGTGGCAAAATACAGGCCAGCAATTGTGAAATATCCTTATCTTACCTCAATGGGATATTACGGTGCACATACAGATTGGAAGTCTTGTCTCCATTTGTGCAGTTCACTAAAATCAAGCAACATTATCGTACAAGTAGCACAACATATGAAAGCACACTGCAGAATCATGTGAAAGAAGGCTAGTACTGACCTCTCATGATGCGGAATTCAAACAACTCACAAGAAGAAGATCTGAACCAAATTTGCCTTAACGGATAGGAAGTAAGATCTCCTATTGTGCAGTTCTACTACGATCAAGCAATCAAGCAACGTTGTCGGTGTGAAATTTTGGTTGAACTGCACAAAACACTCTTAAAACAAAAGTGTTTTGTGCAATGCAACAAAAGTTCACAATGGCAACGAGGTGAAGTAGATAACCCTGTTTACACAGAGGTGCAAAGGAAACAATTAGTGGTCAATAACGGTGGATGACACAAAAGCCAACAAAAATAAGCATCTACCTTATCTAAATGGGAAAGAAAGCAAGATAGTAGCATTTCTCAAACGGTGGCATTGATTAATATTAACATAGAGATTATATTAACAATAAAATTTGTTAAACATGTAATTTGCTTTTAACTGTGGCATTGCATCAATTTTCCAGCGGTATTATTAGAGGGTGTTTGTTTACAGGGACATTTTGGTGTAGGGACTAAAAAAACTCCGTGTCAGTCCCATCTAAACCAAACAGGAGGGACTTTTAGGGACTAAAAGTGGGCATTTGGGACTAAAGAAAGAAGACCCCGAGGGAGTCTTTTTGGGACTTTTTCCAATAGTTGCCCCTGCCACGCATCGCACCTTGTCTCTATTAGTTAATTACTAGGGGTAACATGGTCTTTTAGCATGTCATTTAATAACCTCTAGTCCATGTTTAGTCCCTGGAACCAAGAAGGTAGGGACTAGGGAGTTTTAAACCAAACAGGGCCTTAGATTAACAACAGCTAATGAGTTGCACGGGACAGTGGACGCACCAGCACCATGTGCATCTACCGATGTACTGTGGTCATGCAAAGTCTGTTGCAACAAAGAACAAACAACCAAGGAGCATATTTGTGTTGGTCCCAGTTTTGTTATCTTTAGACACCTTTCCCTATGTGAGCGCAGCAAATCTAGTCCTGCTCAAACTCTACAGCCTTGTCCCTTCCTTTCCTTTTTGAACTAGTACTTTCGCCCCTTCCTTTCCTCTTTGAACAACGTCCTAGATTTATGTGATACAACTTTCCCCACTACTTTCCCCCATTCCTTTCCTCTTTGAACCACGTCCTAGATTCATGCTATACAACTTTCCCCCTTCATTTCCTCTTTGAACCACGTCCTAGGTTCATGCTATATACAACTTTTCCCACTACTTTCCCCCACTCCTTTCCTCTTTGAACCACGTCCTAGATTCATGGTATACATGCAGCTAGAGCAATGCATGTGGAGTAAGTAAATTATAGCTTAAGGTTCTTGGGCGTGGTTCGGTGGGCGACGGGAAGGCGGCGAAGAAGAAGGGGTCAGAGGCCCTCCCGCGCCGTTGTTGGGTGGAAAGTGAATAGCTGCACCGGTAGTCCCTCACCGACGGCGACAGCGTTAAGCCTCCTTCCCTTCCCAGCGGACGGATCCTGCCGGCTCTTTGAGCAGCGGTGAGGGGAGAGAGAGGCCAACAAAGTCTTGTTTAGATCTGGAGAGGGCGAGAGAGTGTGAAGAGAGCAACTACAAGCGCTAAGGCTCCAGCGGGAGAGGGCGAGAGAGTGTGAAGAGAGCAATTACAAGCGTTGAGGCTCCAGCGGGAGAGGGCGAGAGAGTGTGAAGAGAGCAACTACAAGCGCTGAGGCTCCAGCGTGTATATATATATCTATACTACTATATAGTGTAGGAGTCTTGAATGATAGCAAAGCATCAATCATAGCCGTTGGTTTCCTATATCCAGCGGTTGGGACTTGAAGGATTCGCAGTGAACAGTATCCGCAGCTGCTTCTAATGGGTTCTGGAACCATCGCCTCACACTTCCAGCTTTCCTTGCCATTGTTGCATGTGTCACAGTATGACTGAGACCCGAGTAAGAGTATGGGATGGGAGGAGAAATAAAAGTAAATAATTTATGGAGTCCATCACGTACTGTATATCTTTATTTCCTTTATTTGGAAATTTCTAGATGTCACTAGACAACATGAGTTGTATCGTAACAATTACAAATTTTCTGTTAATTCATTTCTGCATGTGTACATCGACAATATTTATTTTGCTCTGAATTCATTTCAAAGTATTATATACCTTTTTTTCCTTTACTAGAATCATCGGGATAATATTGTTAAGACGTGCATTGCACGTGCATACATACTAGTACTGGAGAGAGAGTGTGAAGCGTGCAAACCCTAGAAAACATTTTGACCAGTCAAAGAATCCTCCTGGCACAAATTATGCTCAAGTGTAGTTATCGAACTCGAGACCTCAAGTTTGATGAGCGAACAGGCTAACCAGCTACACAACCCTCCCGTTATGTTCAACGAGAGGGAAATAACCTTTTATACATTCCTGCATTCGTGTGACAAGCATGCCGTGTTTTTTTGTGTGTGTCGGAGTCATTGGGATTTCAATCATAATCGTGTCATGTGGCTTTGGTGGTAAGACTATCCAGAGTGGTGCAGAAATAATGCAGCCTTAGTCACCTTACCTCTCTTCACTTAGTACGTTGGGTCCCACCAGTCAGAGGGTGAAACAAACAAATTAATAAGAAAAATTAAAAGCGTCAGCGGTGTATCTTACCTCACACATCTCGCTACTGCTAGGGAACACTGTCCAATTGATCCCTCTGTTCGCTCACGTACTATTTTAAGTGAATCCTTATTATAACATGCACACAAATTTTGGGCACTTGTATTCGACTTAAGTCAGTGTGCCACCGTATCTCGTATACTTACTACTCCCTCCGTCTAGGTGTAATAAGTCACGTTAGAAGGTGCAACAGGACCAAGGTGCGTGCATGTGCGTGCATGTGTGTGTGTGTGTGTGTGTGTGTGTGTGTGTTTAACAACATGTGTGTGTTAGAGAGAGTGACAGATCGACCTACTCCTACAGAGAGATGTTGTGTAATGTACGATTTTAGCCGCGAGAGTCGGTGCATCCTCTCGTTTCCGGGCGTGTCCGGTAGGGACATGCGGACAGCTGCCACGCCCGCTCCTGACCAGCCTGGCCCACCCAAAGCCCCTCCATCGCCCGCGCGCGCTTCCTTCCCAAAACGGCCAGCGCCGCTCCAAAGAATCGGTGCTGCGTTCATGGCCGGACAGAGCGGACGCGACCTCTCACTGGCGCAAGAGTGATGGTTGCTTCGTCCGTCCAACTTACTGCTGGGTCTATGTGATTTGACGGCTCATTGGTCTTTATTACTGAGGTGGTAGGACTGCTGGATGTCCCACGCTTTCGGCGAAAGGAAGTACTACTACTAGATTACAATTTTCTCCATTCTTACAGCGAAGGCGTGCAAGAGCAGTGAAAACACGCAGGCTCAGTGATTACATGGCCCACCTCACACTATCACCGTGCGACACCTAACTCTTTACATAGTAGTACTCCCTCCGTTCCTAAATATTACTAGATGAGTCCCCGCGCGTTGTCGCGGAACAGCGGTATATCTCTCTGTGCAAAATTATCGATTTCATAGAACTAAAAAAACTCTATAACCACATGAAAAATGTGGTAGCCAAACTAAATAAACTCCCATCATCATTTAGATCATCCCACGTAAGGAAAAAAGATCAGCCAACTCCTACTGCATAATGGGATTATATTTTTCTTTTTGACATGTTAATGGGACTTAAAAGCTCACTTACATGCATGCTACCGGTGCATGCTTGCATGAAGGCATGTTGATGTGATTTAAAACCCACTCACATGCATGTGCCACGGTATTTCTGCATGCTTGCATGTGGCTTAGTGCGGAGCCTCTCAACGTCTAGATCAGACGCCTATTATGGACTGATTTACTTCATCTAACGGCTACATCAATTTTGATGATGTGGCTCAAGGAGAGGATAGAAAATTCCTAGTAGTGGGGGCTAGCTATTACTAGTAGATAAGTCTTTGTAGAGATTCCACTACATACGGAACAAAATGAATGGATCTACACTTAAAATGCATCTATATACATCCGCATGTGGTTCATGGTGAAATCTCTACAAAGACTTATATTTAGGAACGGAGGAAGTACTAGTATAGTACACACTGTAATTTATCAGCGAGATAAATTTGTACAATGCTATGAAGCTTCCAGCTTCTGTTACATGTATCTTGCGTCCAAGGTTGCCCGTTGCAACATTTCATCAAATACAAAGGAGACTAACATGCATGCTATTGCATCTCAATGGTTGACAGATCATAGCAAATATGTACTCCCTCCGTTCCAAAATAAGTGTCTCAACTTTGTGCAAACTTTAGTACAAAGTTGTACTACTACTAAAGTTGACACTTATTTTGGAACATAGACAGCTAAAGAAAAAAATGATCCATGCAGTCCCTAGACCTTGAACCGTAAACCCTAACCAGGCTTTAATTTGCTGGCAACGTGGCGCTTCCTAAGAAATGAAGTTTGCAACCTTTGGACCATCGGATCATTTTGTGCAATTTCACCAAAATCGAGATGCGCATCCCTGTGGCAAAGAAATTGAAGAAGCGTGATTAGAATAAGATTACTGGGACTAGTTGATGAGACATAAACTCATCACAAATACAGTACATAGAAGCCAGTAGAGGTATGTGCGGGGCAAAGAAGTAGAGAAATATCCACAGGGAGTGATGTGGGCAGCTGGAGCAGTGGTGCAAGCCAGCTGTAAAGGGAGTTGTACCTGAGGGACGTAGCTCAACCTTGAGGAGGGCGGCGGGAGGCGGCAACTGCCCACGTCGCGGTAGTGAGCAACGGATGAAGGCAACCTCACCGGCTTTGTGAGAGAGAACGGCGGGGACCCCTGATCGGGACGTGCCGACAGTGGGTTTTCGCCGTCGGCGACGGCCACCGCATCTACACTAAGCATCCACCCCTTCCCCAAGAGGACGTGATTCGCCGGGATGTTAGAGATGTGGCCACAATCATTTTGTGCGAGAGAGTGTGAAGAGAGCAACCCCGACAAGCAACCGTGTAGGCTGGCCCGTCCTGACTATGTATATAGTCGAGCGGTTTCCTTTTCTCTCCATATGAACCTATCATATTGCGTACGTGCCACTGAAGAAAAAAAACTTTATTTATGAATGACGCGGCACCTACTACTCGTTCTCCTATAACCTTGCGCTTGGCACCTCCAAAATATTAACCTTGCGATTGGCTCTTCGCCTCTTCGGGAAGTCGAGCAATAATGGTAGTGCAGTATATATCGTTCTGGCTATATGAGACCGAATGAATTGCTGCACGTCCACCACGTGGGCGATGGTCGAGGGGCGAGGGAGAGTGCTACATACGGAGCAAAATGAGTGAATCTACACTCTAAAATACGTCTATATTCCACTTGTGGGACTCTTCCCCTTTGGAACCCTAGGCGCATGGGCCTCTTGGGGCTGGTTCCCCTTGGCCCATGTAGGCCAAGGCGCACCCCCTACAGCCCATGTGGCCCCCCGGGGCAGGTGGCCCCACCCGGTGGACCCCCGGGACCCTTCCGGTGGTCCCGGTACAATACCGATAACCCCGAAACTTGTCCCGATGGCCGAAATAACACTTCCTATATATTATTCTTTACCTCTGGACCATTCCGGAACTCCTTGTGACGTCCGGGATCTCATCCGGGACTCCGAACAACATTCGGGTTACTGCATATACATATCCCTACAACCCTAGCGTCACCGAACCTTAAGTGTGTAGACCCTACGGGTTCGGGAGACATGCAGACATGACCGAGACGGCTCTCGGGCAATAACCAACAGCGGGATCTGGATACCCATGTTGGCTCCTACATGCTCCTCGATGATGTCATTGGATGAACCACGATGTCGAGGATTCAAGCAAACCCGTATACAATTCCCTTTGTCAATCGGTACGTTACTTGCCCGAGACTCGATCGTCGGTATCCCAATACCTCGTTCAGTCTCGTTACCGGCAAGTCACTTTACTCGTACCGTAATGCATGATCCAGTGACCAAACACTTGGCCACTTTGAGCTCATTATGATGATGCATTACCGAGTGGGCCCAGAGATACCTCTCCGTCATACGGAGTGACAAATCCCAGTCTCGATCCGTGTCAACCCAACCGACACTTTCGGAGATACCTATAGTGCACCTTTATAGTCACCCAGTTACGTTGTGACGTTTGGTACACCCAAAGCACTCCTACGGTATCCGGGAGTTACACGATCTCATGGTCTAAGGAAAAGATACTCGACATTGGAAAGCTCTAGCAAACGAACTACACGATCTTGTGCTATGATCAAGATTGGGTCTTGTCCATCACATCATTCTCCTAATGATGTGATCTCGTTATCAATGACATCCAATGTCCATAGCCAGGAAACCATGACTATCTATTGATCAATGAGCTAGTTAACTAGAGGCTTACTAGGGACATGTTGGTGTCTTTGTATTCACACATGTATTACGATTATAACACAATTATAGCATGAATAAAAGACGATTATCATGAACAAGGAAATATAATAATAATGCTTTTATTATTGCCTCTAGGGCATATTTCCAACAGTCTCCCACTTGCACTAGAGTCAATAATCTAGTTACATTGTGATGAATCGAACACCCATAGAGTTCTGGTGCTGATCATGTTTTTCCCTAGGGAGAGGTTTAGTCAACGGATCTGCGACATTCAGATCCATGTGCACTTTACAAATTTCTATGTCTCCATCTTGAACATTTTCACGAATGGAGTTGAAGCGACGCTTGATGTGCCTGGTCTTCTTGTGAAACCTGGGCTCCTTGGGAAGTGCAATAGCTCCAGTGTTGTCACAGAAGAGTTTGATTGGCCCCGACGCATTGGGTATGACTCCTAGGTCGGTGATGAACTCCTTCACCCAAATTGCTTCATGCGCTGCCTCCGAGGCTGCCATTTATTCCGCTTCACATGTAGATCCCGCCACGACGCTCTGCTTGCAACTGCACCAGCTTACTGCTCCACCATTCAACATATACACGTATCCGGTTTGTGACTTAGAGTCATCCAGATCTGTGTCGAAGCTAGCGTTGACGTAACCCTTTACGACGAGCTCTTCGTCACCTCCATAAACGAGAAACATGTCCTTAGTCCTTTTCAAGTACTTACGGATATTCTTGACCGTTGTCCAGTGTTCCTTGCCGGGGTTACTTTGGTACCTACCTACCAAACTTACGTCAAGGTTTACATCAGGTCTGGTACACAGCATGGCATACATAATGGATCCTATGGCTGAAGCATAGGGGATGACACTCATCTCTTGTTTATCCTTTGCCGTGGTCGGGCATTGAGCCGAGCTCAATTTCACACCTTTCAATACAGGCAAGAACCCTTTCTTGGACTGATCCATTTTGAACTTCTTCAAAATCTTATCAAGGTATGTGCTTTGTGAAAGACCTATGAGGCGTCTTGATCTATCTCTATAGATTTTGATGCCTAATATATAAGCAGCTTCTCCAAGGTCCTTCATTGAAAAACTCTTATTCAAGTAGGCCTTAATGCTGCCCAGAAGTTCTATATCATTTCCCATCAAAAGTATGTCATCTACATATAGTATGAGAAATGCTACAGAGCTACCACTCACTTTCTTGTAAACGCAGGCTTCTCCATAAGTCTGCATAAACCCAAACGCTTTGATCATCTCATCAAAGCGAATGCTCCAACTCCGAGATGCTTGCACCAGCCCATAAATGGATCGCTGGAGCTTGCACACCTTGTTAGCATTCTTAGGGTCGACAAAACCTTCCGGCTGCATCATATACAGTTCTTCCTTAAGATAGCCGTTAAGGAATGCCGTTTTGACGTCCATTTGCCATATCTCATAATCATAGTATGCGGCAATTGCTAACATGATTCGGACGGACTTCATCTTCGCTACGGGAGAGAAAGTCTCATCGTAGTCAACCCCTTGAACTTGCCGATAACCCTTAGCGACAAGTCGAGCTTTATAGATGGTGACATTACCATCCGCGTCCGTCTTCTTCTTAAAGATCCATTTATTTTCTATCGCTCGCCGATCATCGGGCAAGTCTGTCAAAGTCCATACTTTGTTTTCATACATGGATCCTATCTCGGATTTCATGGCTTCTAACCATTTGTTGGAATCCGGGCCCGCCATCGCTTCTTCATAGTTCGAAGGTTCACCGTTGTCTAACAACATGATTTCCAGGACAGGGTTGCCGTACCACTCTGGTGCGGAACGTGTCCTTGTGGACCTACGAAGTTCAGTGGGAGCTTGGTCCGAAGTATCTTGATCATCATCATTAACCTCCTCTCTAACTGGAGCAGGCACCACAGGGACATTTTCCTGCGCTGCGCTATTCTCTGTTTCAAGAGGCAGTACTTCATCAAGCTCCACTTTCCTCCCACTTACTTCTTTCGAGAGAAACTCTTTCTCCAGAAAGGTTCCGTTCTTGGCAACAAAGATCTTGCCCTCGGATCTTAAGTAGAAGGTATACCCTATGGTTTCCTTAGGGTATCCTATGAAGACGCATTTTTCCGATTTGGGTTCGAGCTTCTCAGGTTGAAGTTTCTTGACATAAGCATCGCATCCCCAAACTTTTAGAAACGACAACTTAGGTTTCTTCCCAAACCATAATTCATACGGTGTCGTCTCAATGGATTTAGACGGTGCCCTATTTAAAGTGAATGTAGCTGTCTCTAGAGCGTATCCCCAAAATGATAGCGGTAAATCAGTAAGAGACATCATAGATCGCACCATATCCAATAGAGTGCGATTACGACGTTCGGACACACCGTTTCGTTGAGGTGTTCCAGGCGGCGTGAGTTTTGAAACGATTCCACATTTCTTTAAGTGCGTACCAAATTCGTGACTTAAATATTCTCCTCCACGATCTGATCGTAGAAACTTTATCTTTCGGTCACGTTGATTCTCTACCTCATTCTGAAATTCCTTGAACTTTTCAAAGGTCTCAGACTTGTGTTTCATTAAGTAGACATACCCATATCTACTCAAGTCATCAGTAAGAGTGAGAACATAACGATATCCTCCGCGAGCTTCAACGCTCATTGGACCGCACACATCAGTATGTATGATTTCCAATAAGTTGGTTGCTCGCTCCATTGTTCCGGAGAACGGAGTCTTGGTCATTTTACCATGAGGCATGGTTCGCATGTGTCAAACGATTCATAATCGAGAGACTCTAAAAGTCCATCAGCATGGAGCTTCTTCATGCGCTTGACACCAATGTGACCAAGGCGGCAGTGCCACAAGTATGTGGGACTATCGTTATCAACCTTAATTCTTTTGGTATTCACATTATGAATATGTGTAACATTACGCTCGAGATTCATTAAGAATAAACCATTGACCATCGGAGCATGACCATAAAACATTTCTCTCATATAAATAGAACAACCATTATTCTTAGATTTAAATGAGTAGCCATCTCGCATCAAATGAGATCCTGATACAATGTTCATGCTCAAACTTGGCACTAAATAACAATTATTAAGGTTTAAAACTAATCCCGTGGGTAAATGCAGAGGTAGCATGCCGACGGCGATCACATCGACCTTGGAACCATTCCCGACGCGCATCGTCACCTCGTCCTTCGCCAGTCTCCTCTTATTCCGTAGCTCCTGCTGTGAGTTACAAATATGAGCAACGGCACCGGTATCAAATACCCAGGAGTTACTACGAGTACTGGTAAGGTACACATCAATTACATGTATATCACATATACCTTTAGTGTTGTCGGCCTTCTTGTTCGCTAAGTATTTGGGGCAGTTCCGCTTCCAGTGACCCTTCCCCTTGCAATAAAAACACTCAGTCTCAGGCTTGGGTCCATTCTTGGACTTCTTCCCGGCAACTGGCTTACCGGGCGCGGCAACATCCTTGCCGTCCTTCTTGAAGTTATTCTTGCCCTTGCCCTTCTTGAACTTAGTGGTCTTATTGACCATCAACACTTGATGTTCTTTCTTGATTTCAACCTCTGCTGATTTAAGCATAGCAAACACCTCAGGAATGGTCTTTACCATCCCCTGCATGTTGTAGTTCATCACAAAGCTCTTGTAGCTAGGTGGGAGCGACTGAAGGATTCTGTCAATGACCGCCTTATCTGGGAGGTTAATCTCCAGCTGAGTCAAGCGGTTGTGCAACCCAGACATCTTGAGTATGTGTTCACTGACAGAACTATTTTCCTCCATCTTACAACTGTAGAACTTATCGGAGACTTCATATCTCTCGACCCGGGCATGAGCTTGGAAAACTAGTTTCAGCTCCTTGAACATCTCATATGCTCCGAGATGCTCAAAACGCTTTTGGAGCCCCGGTTCTAAGCTGTAAAGCATGCCGCACTGAACGAGGGAGTAATCATCAGCATGAGACTGCCAAGCATTCATAATGTCTTGGTTCTCTGGGATGGGTGCTTCACCTAGCGGTGCTTCTAGGACATACTGTTTCCTGGCAGCTATGAGGATGATCCTCAGGTTCCGGACCCAGTCCGTATAGTTGCTGCCATCGTCTTTCAGCTTGGTTTTCTCTAGGAACGCGTTGAAGTTCATGTTGACATTAGCGGCGGCCATTTGATCTACAAGACATATTTGCAAAGGTTTTTAGACTAAGTTCATGATAATTAAGTTCATATAATCAAATTATTTTAATGAACTCCCACTCAGATTAGACATCCCTCTAGTCATCTAAGTGTTACATGATCCGAGTCGACTAGGCCGTGTCCGATCATCACGTGAGACGGACTAGTCATCATCGGTGAACATCTCCATGTTGATCGTATCTTCTATACGACTCATGTTCGACCTTTCGGTCTCCGTGTTCCGAGGCCATGTCTTTACATGCTAGCCTCGTCAAGTTAACCCTAAGTGTTTTTGCATGTGTAAAACTGTCTTACACCCGTTGTATGTGAACGTAAGGATCTATCGCACCCGATCATCACGTGGTGCTTCGAAACGACGAACTTTAGCAACGGTGCACAGTTAGGGGAGAACACTTCTTGAAATTTTGTAAGGGATCATCTTATTTACTACCGTCGTTCTAAGTAAACAAGATGCATAAACATAATAAACATCACATGCAATTATATAGTAGTGACATGATATGGCCAATATCATATAGCTCCTTTGATCTCCATCTTGGGGCTCCATGATCATCTTGTCACCGGCATGACACCATGATCTCCATCATCATGATCTCCATCATTGTGTCTTCATGAAGTTGTCACGCCAACGACTACTTCTACTTCTATGGCTAACGCGTTTAGCAATAAAGTAAAGTAGTTTACATGGCGTTTCCATTGACACGCAGGTCATAAAAGAATAATGACAACTCCTATGGCTCCTGCCGGTTGTCATACTCATCGACATGCAAGTCGTGATTCCTATTACATGAACATGATCTCATACATCACATATATATCATTCATCATTCATCACAACTTTGGCCATATCATATCACAAAGCACTTGCTGCAAAAACAAGTTAGACGTCCTCTAATTGTTGTTGCAAGTTTTACGTGGCTGCATTAGGGTTCTAGCAAGAACGTTTTCTTACCTATGTGAAAGCCACAACATGATTTGTCAACTTCTATTTACCCTTCATAAGGACCCTTTTCATCGAATCCGCTCCAACTAAAGTGGGAGAGACAGACACCCGCCAGCCACCTTATGCAACTAGTGCATGTCAGTCGGTGGAACCGGTCTCACGTAAGCGTACGTGTAAGGTTGGTCCGGGCCGCTTCATCCCACAATACCGCTGAAGCAAGATAAGACTAGTAGCGGCAAGAAAGTTGACAACATCTACGCCCACAACAAATTGTGTTCTACTCGTGCAATAGAGAACTACGCAGAGACCTAGCTCATGATGCCACTGTTGGGGAACGTTGCAGAAAATTAAAATTTTTCCTACGGTTTCACCAAGATCCATCTATGAGCTCATCTAAGCAACGAGTCATGGGAGAGAGATTGCATCTACATACCACTTTGTAGATCGCGCACGGAAGCGTTCAGGGAACGGTGATGACGTAGTCGTACTCGCCGTGATTCAGATCACCGATGACCAAGTGCCGAACGGACAGCACCTCCGCGTTCAACACACATACGGGACGATCGACGTCTCCTCCTTCTTGATCCAGCAAGGGAAGGAGAGGTTGAGGAAGAAGACTCCAACAGCAGCACAACGGCGTGGTGGTGGTGGAGAAGCAGTACCCCGACAGGGCTTCGTCAAGCTCTACGGAGGAGGAGGAGGTGTTGGAGAGGGAGAGGGAGGCGCCAAGGCAAAGGGTGCGGCTGCCCCCCTCCACTCCCCCCTTTATATAGGCCTCTTGGGGGGCGCCGGCCCTGGGAGATCTGATCTCCCAAGGGGGCGGCGGCCAAGGGAGGATTTCCTCCCCCCCCCAAGGCACCTAGGAGGTGCCTTCCACTTGTGGGACTCTTCCCCTTTGGAACCCTAGGCGCATGGGCCTCTTGGGGCTGGTTCCCCTTGGCCCATGTAGGCCAAGGCGCACCCCCTACAGCCCATGTGGCCCCCCGGGGCAGGTGGCCCCACCCGGTGGACCCCCGGGACCCTTCCGGTGGTCCCGGTACAATACCGATAACCCCGAAACTTGTCCCGATGGCCGAAATAACACTTCCTATATATTATTCTTTACCTCCGGACCATTCCGGAACTCCTCGTGACGTCCGGGATCTCATCCAGGACTCTGAACAACATTCGGGTTACTGCATATACATATCCCTACAACCCTAGCATCACCGAACCTTAAATGTGTAGACCCTACGGGTTCGGGAGACATGCAGACATGACCGAGACGGCTCTCGGGCAATAACCAACAGCGGGATCTGGATACCCATGTTGGCTCCTACATGCTCCTCGATGATGTCATCGGATGAACCACGATGTCGAGGATTCAAGCAAACCCGTATACAATTCCCTTTGTCAATCGGTACGTTACTTGCCCGAGACTCGATCGTCGGTATCCCAATACCTCGTTCAGTCTCGTTACCGGCAAGTCACTTTACTCGTACCGTAATGCATGATCCCGTGACCAAACACTTGGCCACTTTGAGCTCATTATGATGATGCATTACCGAGTGGGCCTAGAGATACCTCTCCGTCATACGGAGTGACAAATCCCAGTCTCGATCCGTGTCAACCCAACAGACACTTTCGGAGATACCTATAGTGCACCTTTATAGTCACCCAGTTACGTTGTGACGTTTGGTACACCCAAAGCACTCCTACGGTATCCGGGAGTTACACGATCTCATGGTCTAAGGAAAAGATACTCGACATTGGAAAGCTCTAGCAAACGAACTACACGATCTTGTGCTATGCTCAGGATTGGGTCTTTTCCATCACATCATTCTCCTAATGATGTGATCTCGTTATCAATGACATCCAATGTCCATAGCCAGGAAACCATGACTATCTATTGATCAACGAGCTAGTTAACTAGAGGCTTACTAGGGACATGTTGGTATCTTTGTATTCACACATGTATTACGATTTCCGGATAACACAATTATAGCATGAGACGATTATCATGAACAAGAAAATATAATAATAATGCTTTTATTTTTGCCTCTAGGGCATATTTCCAACATTGCCTTCTTTGCTGCAATATATGTTGGGTTTGTCTCACAGCCTTCAGCAGACTTGTGCATGCCATCAGGCATATCACCCTGAAACAAAGCAGAGAGATGACAGGTTTTGCACGTGTATAAACAAAGATGATAACTGTTATGTCAATTCTATCCAACTTCAAATTAGAAAATAAAGAGTATGTTCAAAATATCAATAGCATAATTTGGCATTGTTCATAATGCGGGGAGCTTCACCACACTACTGGATTACCATGTCAACATAACAAGCATAGATGAAGGGCAAAGAAAATCATTGTATCTATTTTGGATAATGTGCATGGCATGTTGTTCATATCATCAGCCACATCAGTAAGATAAAACAGGAGATGACAAGGTGCAAACGTGGGCTGTTTCACCACACACTGGATTATAGATCCACAAAAACAAGCATACATATAGGGAGTATTAAGTATTGTGCATGGTATGAATATGGAATTTGGTTTTACAAGTAAAACTTAGAACTTACGGTTCATACGAACATGCATTTTGGTAGAAACAGCAAACTAAATAGTAGTAAACGATAGGGAGTATGAGCAAATTAAACAGCAGTTGAGGATAAATGCTTTAGAAGGACTGACTTACATTAACAGTTAACACCGGCTTTATAATGCCCTTCTCCATGTCAAGGGAAGGATAACTCAAGAATTTCAGCACAAAATCTTCTTCATAAGCATTGCCTGCACTCTACATTTTGTAGAGAGTAATTATAGATATGATAATACTGGAAGGGATAAAGGATAATGAAGATAAGATGCAGATTGATGCTACATAATCAACTACCAATCCCTGGAAGTACAAGCGTTACAGGACAAAATGTACTGACAAGAGCAATGGGCTACACTTCTGCACTGACATTGTCTATGTATTCTACTTGTTGGTAAGATTAAATATAGATCTGATCTTTTTTAGTAAATGGTGGGCGAGGGAGATAAGATGCAGAATGCTACAAAATGAACCAATCCCTCTTCCCATAACACAAGAGTGTTTTGAACACTGGTGTAATGTACGTAACGTTCTTATATTATGGGACGGAGGGAGTAGCTGTTAATGTAAGTACAGTGATAGACCACGTTCAATCCTTACAAGAGGACTGCAGAGCTAAACCTCTTCAAAAGCATTGGGTTGATTCTAAATTTATGTAAGAGTCCATACGGATCTTATAATGTCCACCAAATGGACGATTATGAGGCTAACATGTGCAGTGATGCTACATAATCAAACAGCATGAAAGTAAGTATGGTCATACAGGGCAAGAGGTACTCACAAGAGCAATGTAGTGTGCAGTATAGTTGCGAGATTCTGTGGTCCCTTGAGAACGAATGTTCTTCTGCTAACAGTTTTCGTACAAGTGAGACATTAAGGCAAATGCAGAAATGTAGTTCAAATTGTGATGTGATATCATAGACAGTACCTTACGCTGCAGCTGAGACCAATGTGTAACAAGATTATTCCAGTCACCGTCGGATAAATGTAGCACCGGAGACTTTACAGAAAGTTCGTTCAGAGGCTTGCCATCGAAGTGCACTTGCCTCAGGTAGGAACGATACTTCATCAACGAGTGCTTGAAAAGCGCAACCAACCTTTGCTCGTCATCACAATCCAGTTTGCTCCTCGCCTATTTAAAAGAATGGAATCTTGTGTCTTCTGTTAGCAGAAACATATGCAATAATGACCATGAATAACATTAGTACATTACTTACGCGTAAGTTGCGGAGGAAGACTGGAAATTGTTCTGTGTCTGCGGTATAATCTTTCCATGAAGGAAAGATGCGCACAAAGTTCCTGACAACAACATAAGCTTCGTCTTCTAAACTGGGAAGAAATGGAATAGGGGTCCTATTTGCTGCAATTGGGGCTCTCTCTGGTTCGAAAAGGGATTTGGCAACTGGATTAGGTGTACTCTTTGCTGGAATGGAGGTTTTGCGTCGTACAGCTGGTGCTATGTCAACTGGCATAATCATACTGTTTGCTGCAGTTGGGGTCTGCTGAGTTGGGGCATCATAAATGACCAGTGTAGTAGGGCTAGAGTGAGGGAGTCCTGGATTAGGGGTTGTTCGGATAGCCGGACTATATGTTCAGCCGGACTCCAGGACTATGAAGATACAAGATTGAAGACTTCGTCCCGTGTCCGGAAGGATCTTTTCTTGGCATGGAAGGCAAGCTAGGCGTGCGGATATTCAAGATCTCCTACCAATGTAACCGCCTCTGTGTAACCCTAACCCTATCCGGTGTCTATATAAACCGGAGGGTTGTAGTCCGTAGGACAACCATCATCATACACAATCATACCCATAGGCTAGCCTCTAGGGTTTAGCCTCTTTGATCTCGTGGTAGATCTACTCTTGTACTACCCATATCATCAATATTAATCTAGCAGGAGTAGGGTTTTACCTCCACCGAGAGTGCCCGAACCTGGGTAAAATAAAGTGTCCCTTGTCTCCTGTTACCATCCGGCCTTGACGCACAGTTCGGGACCCCCTACCCGAGATCCTCCGGTTTTGACACCGACATTGGTGCTTTCATTGAGAGTTCCTCTTTGTCGTCGCTTTTAGGCCTGATGGCTCCTTTGATCGTCAACAATGATGAGGTCCAAGGTGAGACTTTCCTCCCCGGACAAATCTTCGTCTTTGGCGGCTTCGCTCTGCGGGCCAATTCGCTTGGTCATCTGGAGCAGATCGAAAGCTACGCCCCTGGCCATCAAGTCAGGTTTGGAAGCTTAAACTACATGACAGATATCCGCGGAGACTTGATCTTCGACGGGTTCGAGCCACAGCCAAGCGCGCCGCACTATCCCGAGGGGCATGATATAGCTCTGCCTCCAAATAGTGCCCTGGAGGCCGCACACGCTCTGGCCCCGATCCTCGACTCGGAGCCCGCTACGTCCTTTGAGGATGAACGGTTGGACATCACCTTGGGGGCTGCAATCTTAAAGGCGATCGAGCCGAACGTTAGCCCCGCACTCCGCATGGCCCATGACTCCAAGGAGCCGGACTCTTCTCCGAACTCCGGGCCTTCCGTGCCCTCGCCGATCGAATCTGATTGGGCACCTGTAATGGAGTTCACCGCCGCGGACATCTTTCAGTGCTCACCTTTCGGTGATATCCTGAATTCTCTCAAGTCTCTCTCTTTATCAGGAGAGCCCAGGCCGGACTATGGCCTGCGAGGTTGGGATTCGGACGACGAAGAAATTCAAAACCCACCCACCACCCACTTAATAGCCACTGTCGATGATTTAACCGACATACTTGACTTCGGATCCGAAGACTTCGACGGTATGGACGACGAAGACGGAGACGAACTGGAACCAGCACCTATAGGGCACTGGACCTCCACCCCACCTAACGATGTATTCATGGTGGATACCCCTAAAGGAAACGACAACGAGGAAAAAGGGGGCGAAAAAAGGGGTAAACCCTCCGAAAAGCAGTCAAAGCGGCGACGTAAACGCCGAGCCAAGCCCCTCCTCGATCAAGACCCAGCCGTAGAGTAGGATGAGCCGGTAGACGAAGAGCTTGCTTCAGAACAGCCGTCCGAACAGGGCAACACGGATAGAGAGGACAGACAGCCCTCCCCCAGCCATAACAGAACTCCGGACGATATCACGCCGGACAAAACCACGGAGCAGAAGAATCTCCACGAAAGGCTCGTTGCCACAGCACGTAGCCTAAAAAAGCAGAAGCAGAGGCCAAAGTCGGCGGAAGATGCTCTCAGAACAAGATGGAGCAAAGTAATCAAGACCGCAGACAAATACGGCGACAGCCGCCGCACCAAAAGCTATCCGAAGAGAAAACTACTGCCCGAATTTGACCAGGAGGCCTTAGAGCCCCCACACTTGAAAAACAAAAAAGCCACAAGGTCGGATAGACGACCCCACGGCCACCATAAAATGGCAAGCGGCGCCGCACTTAATGCGGCATGCGACCCAATCAAAGACTCGCATCATGGCCCAGCCAGGTCCATTTACGGGCCAAGAAAGCAAGCTCTCACAAGCAATGCAAAAAATCCACCATCAGAATCCGGCACACCCAAATACAGGGGCGCCCCACACCCCCTATCCTTCACCGATGAGGTCCTGGAATATGAATTTCCAGAGGGATTTAAACCCGTCAACATAGAGGCGTACGATGGAACAACAGACCCTGGAGTCTGGATCGAGGATTATATCCTCCACATACATATGGCTAGAGGAGATGATCTCCACGCCATAAAATATTTACCCCTCAAGCTTAAAGGGCCAGCCCGGCACTGGCTTAAAAGCCTTCCCGAAAACACAATTGGAAGTTGGGAAGAGCTCGAGGACGCTTTCCGAGCAAATTTTCAAGGGACCTATGTCCGCCCCCCGGATGCAGACGATCTCAGTCACATAACTCAGCTGTCTTGGGGGCTTCCTTGGGCTTGGATGCAGCTGCCCCTGACCTAATGGCATCACCCATTAGCTTGGGTGCCTTGGGTGCTGCTGCAGCACCTTCCTCTTCCTCTTCTTCTGAATCAGAATCTTTCCTCATAGAGGGCTTGCCAATGACTCTGGCAGTTGTAGTTCCAGCTCTCTTCTTTTTCTTGCCCTGGCCAATATCTTCTCCTTCAGATTCCATTGTGAACTTCATGGTTTCCTCAGGTACAGCCTTCCTAGGCTTGGAGGTTGGAACTCTTCTGGCAGGTGCTTTCTTTTGCATTCCTGGTTTAGTGGCTGCAGCTGAGCCATACTCTTTCTTCAGTACAACTCTCTCGGAGGTTGCCTCCTCCTCTGCCACATAGTCTTCATCTTCAGAATCTGAATTTCTTTTCCTTCTCTGTCTGGTGGCAGCCTTTGGCAGATTACTTGGAGTACTTCTGCTGCCATCATCTGATGAGCTTGAGGGACTAGTGCCCTCACTCATATGCATAATCTGTTCTGACTGGTTTTGGCTGTCACTCTGGTCTGGCATGTTGAACAACTGACTGCTGACTGCTGACCCTGTGAACAGTTTATAGATGAGGTAGAATAGATGAGCATCACAAATAACAGAGATTTTTGCAAAATAATGATTCAAAAACTTAGTTTTAGTTTCCCACTGAAAGCATTTCGGATCTACCGATTCCTAAACTCGGTGATACCGAAGCAGCATTTGGAACCTAAACTAGTGAACTTGGTCAGACCGAGTCACAGTTCGGTGGCACCGAGACTGCTAGGGTTTCACAAAGTTCAAAAATCGGTCACACCAATTAGTTACACTCGGTCAGACCGAGTTTCACTTGTGCAATTGTAACGCCCTCGATGCGGCAATATCTCCCACGTGTCGAAGCACGACTTAGAGGCATAACCGCATTGAAAGCAATGTCGCAAGTGAGGTAATCTTCACACACCCATGTAATACATAAGGGAAAAAGATAGATAGTTGGCTTACAATCGCCACTTCACACAAATACAAGAATAAAACGTTACATCATACAGTTACAATCAGGGCCCGACTACGGAGCCAAGATAAAAGAAGAAACCCCAAAAGCGACAAAGGACCAAGATCGACCCCAACTGGGCTCCACTACTGATCGACTAAAACGGAACAACATAAAGGATAAGATCTTCATCGAACTCCTCTTTGAGCTCGGGTGCGTCACCTGCACGGTTTCATCGACACCTGCAAACTGGTTTGGAAGTATCTGGTGAGTCACGAGGACTCAGCAATCACACACCCGCGAGATCAAGACTATTTAAACTTAAAGGTAGGACAGGGTAGTGAGGTGGAGCTGCAGCAAGCGACTAGCATATATGGTGGCTAACATACGCAAATGAGTGCGAGAAGAGAGAGCAAAGCATGGTCGATGAACTATGACCAAGAAGTGATCCTGAAACTACTTACGTCAAGCATAACTCCAACAACCGTGTTCACTTCCCGGACCCCGCCGAGAAGAGCCATCACGGTTACACACGCGGTTGGTGTATTTTAATTAAGATCAACTTTGGGTTTTCTACAACCGGACATTAACAAATTCCCATCTGCCCATAACCGCGAGCACGACTTTCGAAAGATCAAACCCTCCAGGGGTGTCCCAACTTAGCCCATGATAAGCTCTCGCGATCAACGAAGGATATTCCTTCTCCCCGGGAAGACCCGATCAGTCTCGGAATCCCGGCTACAAGACATTTCGACAGCAATAAAACAAGTCCAGCAAAGCCGCCCGGATGTGCCGACAAATCCTGATAGGAGCTGCACATATCTCGGTCTCAGGGCACACCGGATGAGCAAGACGTCGGGTTGGCATAGACCCTGATTGCGCAGGGGGCGCCGGACATCGCTCGGTTTGGACCAGCACTTAGAGAAGCACTGGCCCGGGGGGGCTAAAATAAAGATGACCCTCGAGAGCACGACTCCCAAGGGAAAAAAGGGGCTAGGTGAGGCAAATGGTAAAACCAAGGTTGGGCCTCGCTGGAAAAGTCTTATTCAAAGCGAATTGTCAAGGGGGTCCCATAAATCACCCGACCGCGTTAGGGACGCAAAAATCCGGGAACATAACACCGATATGACGGAAACTAGGGCGGCAAGAGTGGAACAAAACACCAGGCATAAGGCCGAGCCTTCCACCCTTAACCAAGTATATAGATGCGTTAATTAAATAAGATATATTGTGATATCCCAACAAGTAAGCATGTTCCAACAAGGAACAACATCTCCATGTTCCAACAAGGAACAAACTTCATCTTCACCTGCAACTAACAACGCTATAAGAGGGGCTGGGCAAAGCGGTAACATAGCCAAACAACGGTCTGCTAGGACAAGGTGGGTTAGAGGCTTGGTTTGATAATATGGGAGACATGATAAGCAAGTGGTAGGTATCGCAGCATAGGCATAGCAAAAGAGCGAGCAACTAGCAAGCAAAGATAGAAGTGATTTCGAGGGTATGGTCATCTTGCCTGAGATCCCGCAAGGAAGAAGAACGAGTCCATGAAGAAGACAAACGGACATAGACGAACGGGTCCTCACAAACGCGATGATAACGGAATCAACCCGAAGAAGCAACACCGGAAAGAAGCACACAACATAGTAAACAACCAGCACATGAATATGGCATGATGCACAACCAAGTATGATGCATGCCCGGTTTAAAGATGCATGGCATGGCAAAGTGCAACAAACAACACTACAAATTAAGTGGAGCTCAATATGCAACGAGTTGCATATTGACGAAACACCACAACAATTATTTAGTTCTCTCTTGTTTATTTACCCAACAATATTAAATGTTGATTAACATGGCAAGGTATGAAGCACAACAAAACTACCTATCTAGGCAATTTAAATGAGGCCGGAACAACAAACAACAATTCCGGAAAACCCCTCATTTGCATATATTGAATTTGGTACTGTTCTTCCTAAAACATATTTTAAAGTAGTTAAACAGGAAAATAAAGTGCAACATGTTAAACTAGGCATTTTTCTACCCCATTTACATATATAATTTATTTAAATCCGAGTTACGGTTAATTAGTTATGAATTAAATCATTTTAACATGGCATAGGAGCAAGTTTAATCAAACATCATTTTAAACATTTTAAACATGGGTGAAAATGACAAATTATTAAACTAGACAAAATTCTGAGCAAGTTTCATATATAATTCATTTTAAAATGATGCACCGTTGATGAGTTATTAAATGCATGAAGTTTAGGGGTTTTCTGCAAAACTGGCAAACTCCTGGATATTAGAAAAATTCACAGAACAGGAAAAAAAACTACACTGGGCCGAATCCGGCTAGCCCAACAGTGCACAGGGGGGGCGCTAGAACTGGTGCTCACCCTGGGCTTGGCCCGTTTGGTGGAGGAGGGAGGCCCGCAAGGGGGCGCGCTGGGCCGGAGGCGAGGCCCACGCGGAGGGTCAACGGCGGCGGCTCCTCCCGATCGCCAGATCGAATCGGGGAGGCAGGAGGCGGCGTGCGGCGTTCGCCGGCGACGAGGCGAGATGCGGAGGAGGCCGGGGCGGCGGAAACGGTGCCGGCGGCGGCGGATCCTGGTGAAGGAGATAGAGATATCCGGTGAGAGAGAGAGGGAGATCCGGTGAGAGAGAGAGATCCGGTGAGAGAGAGAGAGAGAGAGAGAGAGAGAGAGAGAGAGAGAGAAAGAGGGAAGAAGAAGAAGGAGGAGAAAGGCGACGGCGGCGTGACTTGGGCGACCGAGGAGGCGGGGTCCGGCCTAGGAGGTTGCCGGCGGCGGGGCTGTAAGGCGGCGAGGGAGGCGGCCTGCGGCGGGGAGGCGCCGGGAGGCGGGCGCCGGCGGGCAGAGCCGCGGGGCGAAGGCGGCGATGGAGAGGGCCTCGGGGCCCAGATCGGGGCCCGGGCGGGCCTGACGCGGGCTCACCGTGGGCCGCGTCGGCGGGGAGCCACGGGGTGAGGTGGCGCGAGGGAATTGGCTGGCGCGGGCGCTGGGGCGACGTGGCAGCGCCTCATTGGATCGGGCGATGTGGCGGCGGCGGCGCCAAGTGGCGGGCAGGGGCGGCGGCGCCTGATCCAAGGCGGGAGGTGGCTGGCTGCGCGGAAATTGAGGGAGGAGGAGGCTAGGCTGCCCAAAAATGGTAAGGAGGGCTTCTTAAATAGGCAGGGGTCTAGGGTTAGGGGTTTTGCTCCGTTTCGGAGCCGTTCGATCGCCATCGGACGGTCCGGAGCGGAGGGGATAGGTAGCTAGGCCTAGTGGCTGTGAAGAGAGGTTGGTCTCAGATGAGAGGAGAGGAGTGCAGCCCGGCAACTGTTTCCGGAGACCGAAAACGTCCGACGAAGGTACCGGCAACGGTACCGCTATATGTTTCACGGTTGAGCTATCAAACGGACTCCGAATGTGATGAAACTTGGCAGGCGACCTACTAACAACAAAACAACACCACATGCCAACTTTCAACCCATTCCGAGAACATTTCTCGGCCACTTATAAAATAATATTTCGGACATGCCTCGGGCGCGTGCAAGTGTGGCTGGGCTCAGAACGGACAACGGAGAGAACAAAGAGACCGGGACGGATGCAAGTTTTTGAAAACATGATGATGCAATGCGGATAATGACATGGCAAGATGCGACACGCAAGCAACTGACAAAGCAACCACAGCGAATAACTGGAGGACAACTGGCACATCGGTCTCGGGGCGTTACAACACTCCACCACTACAAGAGGATCTCGTCCCGAGATCTGGGATGGCACCGGGGGGGAAAACGGAAGAGAAAGAGAAGAGGTAAAACTAAGTTGCTTCTTTGACAAAAGAGTGAAAACAAAGAACCTTGAGAGGTTGAACAAAATGAAAGAACGAAAACAACGAAGATGAACAAAGTTGAAAACACTCCGTTAGAAAAGAGGAACAAGGTATATGACGAGAACCAAGTGGTTTAGTGATAAGATAGATATTGAAACCACTCCGGTTAAAACAAGATAGGAAGGAATAAGAATGATATAATTTGGGCAGCACTCCGACTGAAAATGGAAGGGAATAGAACATGAGTTTGACGAGATGAGGGGAAACTTGACGAAAACAACAACACATTGCCTCCGGAATAAAAGAAAGAGTGGAATCAATAGAACAGAGAAGAGAACAATAACTTCTATCACGATTGAATTTGAAAGAGCCTCCTTAAAAGAAGGATTGAACGGAGTTGTTGGAAAACCAACAACGAAAAGAATAAGCTTGTAGTGGACTTATGGAAACATCTCAACATTATGAGGTGACAACCTGCCACTAACGAAAACCAAGGATTGGATTGATATCAACAAGGAGACGAGAGACTTATTTCACCGGGAGGACAAACGAAGAATTTGGGTGATTGATAAACACCACAATAGCAACAAACCTTAGGAAATGCTTTAGGTGAAATATAACCCAAGATAACTCCAACGAAGAGATAGATTGGTTGAAAAGATCCCTTGAACGAAGGGAAAATGATGGATTTAAATATCTCATTCTTAACAACATGTGAATCATGAGACATGAACTCAAGTTATCAAGAATGGCATAATACCACCTCAAAAGATAAGATAGAAAGAATTGCACTTTAAAATGCAAGATAAAGAATACTTGAACTCCTCAAAACAAAACATGTGTTGAGCACCATGTTTATTTTAGAGTATAGCTTGACGGATCATACTTCAAGAGAAATCTTGAAGAACAATTGAAGAATGAAAGGAATCGTTGGCGAATCACCATGTAGAGCCTCCATGAATAACTCCGGTAAAAAGGATGATTAATCGAAAGAGAAATTGAGAACACAAGGTGAAGCCTTGAAGTGATAAGATGAAGCTTTGAAATGATATAACCGAGAAAAGTTGGAACTCCGGAAAGAAAGATGAACAAGTGAAAACAAGAATTTTGATGAACCTCCGGAATAGGGAATAGAATTTACTCGATGAAACAAGAATAAGAATTACATTATGCTTAACCTTCACCAATTTAAATTTATGACAAGCAATGGATTTGGCATACTACTTATTCTCGTAGAAAGGATCAAGAGAGATATAGCACAAACTTAGCAAGGTCTTCAACGATCCGCCGGTAGGATTTGGGAAGAACGAATGAGATTGATATGATAACAAGGAAAGAGAACTCTTGAACGAACCACCATAAGAACTGAAAATGAAAGAAGAAAAGATAAAGAAACACCGGAAGAATTAGCAAATGAACGAAGATGCTTGAGGGTATTTAGATACAACTGAACGAATAGATCACGAGCTGATTAGAGGATGTTTGACCGTTGCACCAGTAAGATTTTGAGAACTAGAGCTGAAAGCTGGAATGAATGATTCTGAGATGAAAGGCTCCGGAGGATCAAACTGAAAGACTCCTGAAATGCTCCGGATGGGTGAAAATTATTCTCACAATCGAAAACAATTTATGAGAGGAAGGTAACAAGCTAGGACAATGAATCTTGACGAGAATGGGGCAAGATTTAAGAGAAACTTTTCTTCACTCTTCAAATGTTGAGAACGATGATGAGAACCACCAAGAATTGTTGAGATAGACCGGGATGAAAATTAGAAAGGTTGAACAAATGATGAAAAAAAATTGAAGGATCTTGGAGAAAGACATATGACTGATGACAATTCATTCTTACGTCAAACTTTTAAATGAATTTGAGAATAGCTCCGGGAAAATAAGAAGAGTCAGGTAAGATCCTGGAAAAAGACCTGTGGGTTAGGGCCCACTCAAAAGAAACACCGTTGAAAGAATGCATGAAAAGAGAGATTGCACCGGTTGAATCAAATGGCTTGAATGAGATAGCATCCTCAAAAGAACTTGAGTGAATTGAGAATGGAAACTTGAATCTTCTGAGATATCTTCAACACTCTGGAATAATTGAATAGCGAGAGGTGAATGATTAAGAGGTGCACTGGTATGAGAAGGTATTGAAACGAGGAAAAGATGTGATCACCATCGAAAGATTGCATTGAACACACCGGGGAAGATAAAAGACCAAATAATTATAAACTTGAGGCTCCGTTAGCATCTTCATGGAAATCACCGGATAAGAACATTGACGGAAAAGAATGGAGAGACTTCCCATCTATAAGATGGATACTTGGTTAAGAAATCTGAGTCCTTGAAGAAAAAGGGTGGGAGGGCGGGAAAACAAAGACAACTTGGAACGGATGAAGCAAACACCGTTGAGAAGAACTGATAATTGATCTTGCGAATGTTGAAGTGATCGGATCCACTTGAAGAGGGACACACCGGCTGGAAAAGAATTGGCATGATAAACTTGCTGATCAAGAAGGATTAGAATTTCCACATAGAAATATGAGAACACCGTTTAGAATAAGGTATGGATTCAACATCTGACATTGAAGCAACTCGAATACCACAACCCAAAAACAAAAACAAAGGATTGGCTTGTAGAATAAGCCGGAAACAAACATATGATAGATCCCATATCGTATCACGTGTCTGTTGGAAAGATATCCTACGAGATACTTGAATTCCCACTTATAAACTCCCGAAACTTTCCGGTTATGCAATCAGGTGTTGGGGATACAGGGGACACAAAATATATCACCCAAACTAACAATACCTAGATCCAGCTGTATCCATCCTTCAACACATAACCAAGAAATCTTCGGAAATCATCTACCTCAACCTTCGAAAAACATCCGTTATACGAGTCATGGCAATACTCCCGCACTCGCCACAGTACTGGGCTATCAGGGTTATCTCACCAACAACTGTACAAAAGAGATTTTCGATGTCGGCGTACTAAACTCAGGTATTCCAAAACCGCAACGATAAGATTATGACGACAACACCTCGGAGCTCAACTCCCCGAGACACTGCCACAACCCCTAAATGTCAGGAGGCAACCAAGACAATGTTGTCATCATAAAACCATCGGAACGATTGAAATATACCCGCGTGATCCTAAAATTTTTTTTTAGTGAAATTTAAGAAGAGAAGAGTCAAAACTCTACGTCAGGATGCCTTACCAGAAGGTCGAAGGGACTGGGGAGTAAAAAGAATTCCTAAACTCTCCGATATATAATTCCTAAATGACTCAAAACATTTTTTTCTAGACAGAACTCGGCCGCTAAAAACGATCAATCAGTGGGGCTCCTAAGGTCGGGGAAGGCTCTGATTACCAACTTGTAACGCCCTCGATGCGGCTATATCTCCCACGTGTCGAAGCATGACTTAGAGGCATAACCGCATTGAAAGCAATGTCGCAAGTGAGGTAATCTTCACACACCCATGTAATACATAAGGGAAAAAGATACATAGTTGGCTTACAATCGCCACTTCACACAAATACAAGAATAAAACATTACATCATACAGTTACAATCAGGGCCCGACTACGGAGCCAAGATAAAAGAAGAAACCCCAAAAGCGACAAAGGACCAAGATCGACCCCAACTGGGCTCCACTACTGATCGACTAAAACGGAACAACATAAAGGATAAGATCTTCATCGAACTCCTCTTTGAGCTCGGGTGCGTCACCTGCACGGTTTCATCGACACCTGCAAACTGGTTTGGAAGTATCTGGTGAGTCACGAGGACTCAGCAATCTCACACCCGCGAGATCAAGACTATTTAAGCTTAAAGGTAGGACAGGGTAGTGAGGTGGAGCTGCAGCAAGCGACTAGCATATATGGTGGCTAACATACGCAAATGAGAGCGAGAAGAGAGAGCAAAGCACGGTCGATGAACTATGACCAAGAAGTGATCCTGAAACTACTTACGTCAAGCATAACTCCAACAACCGTGTTCACTTCCCGGACCCCGCCGAGAAGAGACCATCACGGTTACACACGCGGTTGGTGTATTTTAATTAAGATCAACTTTGGGTTTTCTACAACCGGACATTAACAAATTCCCATCTGCCCATAACCGCGAGCACGACTTTCGAAAGATCAAACCCTGCAGGGGTGTCCCAACTTAGCCCATGATAAGCTCTCGCGATCAACGAAGGATATTCCTTCTCCCCGGGAAGACCCGATCAGTCTCGGAATCCCGGCTACAAGACATTTCGACAGCAATAAAACAAGTCCAGCAAAGCCGCCTGGATGTCCCGACAAATCCTGATAGGAGCTGCACATATCTCGGTCTCAGGGCACACCGGATGAGCAAGACGTCGGGTTGGCATAGACCCTGATTGCACAGGGGGCGCCGGACATCGCTCGGTTTGGACCAGCACTTAGAGAAGCACTGGCCCGGGGGGGCTAAAATAAAGATGACCCTCGAGAGCACGACTCCCAAGGGAAAAAAGGGGCTAGGTGAGGCAAATGGTAAAACCAAGGTTGGGCCTCGCTGGAAAAGTCTTATTCAAAGCGAACTGTCAAGGGGGTCCCATAAATCACCCGACCGCGTTAGGGACGCAAAAATCCGGGAACATAACACCGATATAACGGAAACTAGGGCGGCAAGAGTGGAACAAAACACCAGGCATAAGGCCGAGCCTTCCACCCTTAACCAAGTATATAGATGCGTTAATTAAATAAGATATATTGTGATATCCCAACAAGTAAGCATGTTCCAACAAGGAACAACATCTCCATGTTCCAACAAGGAACAAACTTCATCTTCACCTGCAACTAACAACGCTATAAGAGGGGCTGGGCAAAGCGGTAACATAGCCAAACAACTGTCTGCTAGGACAAGGTGGGTTAGAGGCTTGGTTTGACAATATGGGAGACATGATAAGCAAGTGGTAGGTATCGCAGCATAGGCATAGCAAAAGAGCGAGCAACTAGCAAGCAAAGATAGAAGTGATTTCGAGGGTATGGTCATCTTGCCTGAGATCCCGCAAGGAAGAAGAACGAGTCCATGAAGAAGACAAACGGACATAGACGAACGGGTCCTCACAAACGCGATGATAACGGAATCAACCCGAAGAAGCAACACCGGAAAGAAGCACACAACATAGTAAACAACCAGCACATGAATATGGCATGATGCACAACCAAGTATGATGCATGTCCGGTTTAAAGATGCATGGCATGGCAAAGTGCAACAAACAACACTACAAATTAAGTGGAGCTCAATATGCAACGAGTTGCATATTGACGAAACACCACAACAATTATTTAGTTCTCTCTTGTTTATTTACCCAACAATATTAAATGTTGATTAACATGGCAAGGGGTGAAGCACAACAAAACTACCTATCTAGGCAATTTAAATGAGGCCGGAACAACAAACAACAATTCCGGAAAACCCCTCATTTGCATATATTGAATTTGGTACTGTTCTGCCTAAAACATATTTTAAAGTAGTTAAACAGGAAAATAAAGTGCAACATGTTAAACTAGGCATTTTTCTACCCCATTTACATATATAATTTATTTAAATCCGAGTTACGGTTAATTAGTTATGAATTAAATCATTTTAACATGGCATAGGAGCAAGTTTAATCAAACATCATTTTAAACATTTTAAACATGGGTGAAAATGACATATTATTAAACTAGACAAAATTCTGAGCAAGTTTCATATATAATTCATTTTAAAATGATGCACCGTTGATGAGTTATTAAATGCATGAAGTTTAGGGGTTTTCTGCAAAACTGGCAAACTCCTGGATATTAGAAAAATTCACAGAACAGGAAAAAAACTACACTGGGCCGGATCCGGCTAGCCCAACAGTGCACAGGGGGGGCGCTGGAACTGGTGCTCACCCTGGGCTTGGCCCGTTTGGTGGAGGAGGGAGGCCCGCAAGGGGGGCGCGCTGGGCCGGAGGCGAGGCCCACGCGGAGGGTCAACGGCGGCGGCTCCTCCCGATCGCCCGATCGGATCGGGGAGGCAAGAGGCGGCATGCGGCGTTCGCCGGCGACGAGGCGAGACGCGGAGGAGGCCGGGGCGGCGGAAACGGTGCCGGCGGCGGGCCTCCATGGCGGCGGCGGATCCTGGTGAGGGAGAGAGAGATATCCGATGAGAGAGAGAGGGAGATCCGGTGAGAGAGAGAGATCCGGTGAGAGAGAGAGAGAGAAAGAGAGAAGAAGAAGGAGGAGGAGCAAGGCGACGGCGGCGTGACCTGGGCGACGGAGGAGGCGGGGTCCGGCCTGGGAGGTCGCCGGCGGCGGGGCTGCAAGGCGGCGAGGGAGGCGGCCTGCGGCGGGGAGGCGCCGGGAGGCGGGCGCCGGCGGGCAGAGCCGCGGGGCGAAGGCGGCGATGGAGAGGGCGTCGGAGCCCAGATCGGGGCCCGGGTGGGCCTGACGCGGGCTCACCATGGGCCGCGTCGGTGGGGAGCCGCGGGGTGAGGTGGCGCGAGGGAATTGGCTGGCGCGGGCGCTGGGGCGACGTGGCAGCGCCTCATTGGCCCGGGCGATGTGGCGGCGGCGGCGCCAAGTGGCGGGCAGGGGCGGCGGCGCCGGATCCAAGGCGGGAGGTGGCTGGCTGCGCGGAAATTGAGGGAGGAGGAGGCTAGGCTGCCCAAAAATGGCAAGGAGGGCTTCTTAAATAGGCAGGGGTCTAGGGTTAGGGGTTTTGCTCCGTTTCGGAGCCGTTCGATCGCCATCGGACGGTCCGGAGCAGAGGGGATAGGTAGCTGGGCCTAGTGGCTGTGAAGAGAGGTTGGTCTGAGATGAGAGGAGAGGAGTGCAGCCCGGCAACTGTTTCCGGAGACCGAAAACATCCGACGAAGGTACCGGCAACGGTACCACTATATGTTTAACGGTTGAGCTATCAAACGGACTCCGAATGCGATGAAACTTGGCAGGCGACCTACTAACAACAAAACGACACCACATGCCAACTTTCAACCCATTCCGAGAACATTTCTCGGCCACTTATAAAATAATATTTCGGACATGCCGCGGGCGCGTGCAAGTGTGGCTGGGCTCAGAACGGACAACGGAGAGAACAAAGAGACCGGGACGGATGCAAGTTTTTGAAAACATGATGATGCAATGCGGATAATGACATGGCAAGATGCGACACGCAAGCAACTGACAAAGCAACCACAGCGAATAACTGGAGGACAACTGGCACATCGGTCTCGGGGCGTTACAGCAATGGCATATGCCAAATCGGTGGGACCGAGTTTTTCAACTCGGTGGGTCCGAGATGGTTTCGGCGGAAACCTAACCCTAAAATTTTCGAATCAACCCTAATCTATGGATTCTTTTACTGGATAGGAGTTTAGCAATCATGGCAAAGATCATTATGATCACAATGTGCTAGGAATCAGATTGAGGAATAGCACAAAGATCGAGTCCGTACCCTAGTTCGGCGGAGACTCGCTACGGCGGCAACGGCGGAGATGATTTCCGTTGACGGCGACGCAGACCAGCGACTGGAGGCTGCTGGCGGTGAGAAGACGATCCGGAGACCACGTCGGCAGAGCGAGCTATGGCGCGGGCGAAGGGGTTCGGAGAAATTTCCAAATTTTTGCCCGTGTCTATATATGGCCCATCCCTATCGGTGTGACCGAGTGGAACAACTCGGTGGCACCAAGATGCAAAACTGTATACAGTTATTGCAACTCGGTGTGACCGACTGGTTCAAATCGGTTGCACCGAGATCAGAAACATAGATCAACTTGATGATCTCGGTAGGACTGAAAGTGGAGTATCGGTCAGACCGAGAATCATAAAGAGGTTTTGGAAGTTTAAGTCTATGACGAATCGGGGACTCCGAGTGCTCCTCACACAGAGTGGTTCGAATTTGACTTGATCAATTTTGTGATGTAGCATGAATAGAATTTGAGACGAGAAAAGCATAGATAGCTAGAGGGGGTTCTTAGGCATTCTTGTCCATCCACTTGGCAAAAGAAAAGATAAAGCCAATCAATCAAAACAACAAGTGGATGTCCTCGAATGAGTAAAATATGCATCCAGCATGCTCACACAATAAAATGGCAATAGAAATATGTGACAAAGCATGCACAACCAATTCTAGCATCTATGAAGCAATTGCGATGACTAGGTCATCTATATATGAGTATATTGACTTAGGAGTCAAATGAGAACATTTGATCATAGGTCATACTCATCGTTTAAGCTCAAGTGGGGTTACCACTTTTACATAAAGCATTGTTGTGTTCACATCATTAGAGTTGCTTTAGCTCAAGTCTTAGAGTAAAGCTCCCCCTAGATGTGATATCCCCCCTAAGAGGGATGAACTAACCTTGGGTTTTGTCGATGATGACTTCATGTAGATGTTGAAGATGTGGATGCTCAATGTTGATGTAGATCACTTGGAGCTATCCTTTTGAGTGAATTGCACTTTCAATACCTACATGGGTTAGTCCCACAAGGAACAAGCAAGTATATCCATAGACATGGAGTGATGCACATGCAAGATGATGTCTATGAAAGCTTTTAGATTACCTTGTCCCTTGACTTACCAACAAGAGGGTTTGTGACTCCTTGAACTAGTGCAAGATGTGAAAGTTGATTGCACTTGTTCTTGCCAAAATGATAAGAGTGAAATATGTTGGCGGAGTCACCCTCAAGAACTCTCTAGTTCTTCTTCTTTTGGATCCTCACCATCTTGATGGGAATCCTTGGAGTTGTAGTCGTACTTGATGAAGTGGAACTTGAAGTAGTCTTGGGAATCCACTTGATTATGGTCTTAGGAGCTTCTTCAAATGCATCTATTTCCTCTTGAAGCTTGTCCTTGCCTTTTTGCTTGTAGTCTTGTGGTGGAAGATCATCTTGAGTTTGTGTTCCCTTGAAAGAAGTTGGATCATACTTCTCTTGTTGAGGAACAAACTTTGTCTTGGGATATTGATCTTCTTCCCATTCAACTCCATTGGCATTGAACTTTCGTTCAAAACCAACACCTTGATTCTTCCGGTGCCTTCCTTGCTTTCGTACAATCTCCTCGAATTGCTTACTCCCGGCAAGGCTTTTGTACACACCTTTCTCTATGATTTCCTTCAATATGCTATTTTCTTGCTCAAGTGTAACTTGGCTAAGAGAATTATTAGTGGAATCAAGAGAACTACTAGTAGCAACAATATTGGATTTAACATGGTCATTGTTACTACTAGAGGAAGAATCTTTCTTGTTCTTGTTACTAGATTTGACTTGAGGCATGTAAGTGGATAAGAGTAAACGTTTGGCAATATAAGAAGAACTTTTCTTGCGAAGATCATCATTGATTGCCTTTAAGAGTTCATGCTCTTGCTCAAGATTGAGCTTTTCAAAGCGTAACTTCTCATGAGCTCTTAAAAGTTCTCGATGATTTTCGAAGATGGTTTCATGAGCTAACTTAAGAGTGTTTAGTTCTTTAGTTAGAGACTCAATTTTCTCCTTATCATTGTCATTCGTTTTAGCATGATTAATTGACGTTTCATCATAGGATTCATCACTAGAGTTGTCAACAAGTAAATCATCATCGCCTAACAAGTCATCTTCATCACTATTAAAATCAACATACTCAGGGTGAGTTACCTTAGGACCTTTGGCCATGAAGCATCTTCCAATTCCTTCATTTGGTGAATCAAATATGTCGTAGGAGTTGGTTGACACAAGTGCTAGTCCGGCAACACCTTCATCTTGAGTATATTCGGAGTCGGAGTGATAACTTCTCTCGGAGTGATTGTCGGAGTCGGAGCCGGATACCCATTCACCAACATGAGCTTGATGTCTTCGTTTTGTGTAGCTCCTTGATGATTTTTCCTTCCTTTCCGAATCCTTGCTTCTCCGTGAGTGTCTTCGTTCATAGCGATCATCTCTACTCCTTCTTTCTCGTGATGGTGATTCCTCTCTTTTGCTTCTTCTTTTTGGAGAATCTTCTCTTCTTTTGTAGGGAGCCGTACACTCATTGGAATAGTGTCCGGGTCTTCCACAATTGTAGCAGTTTCACTCTCGACTAGAAGATCTTTTGTCATTGTAGGACCTTGACTTGGAGCTTCTATCCTTGCTTCTACTCTTGTAGAACTTGTTGAAGTTCTTCACCATTAAGCTCAATTCTTCATCGAAGTTTTGTTTCTCACTTGATGATGTGGGGGCTTCACATGAGGCTTTGTAAGCACCGCTTGATTTGTTGTGAAGTTCCTCTTTGTCCTTGAGTGACATCTCGTGAGCAACAATTATTCCAATGACTTCCGTTGGATTGAGATTTTTGTAATTGGGCATCATTTGGATCAATGTACACACTGTATCATATTTTCCATCCAAGGCTCTTAGGATCTTCTTGATAATGAATCTGCCGGTCATCTCTTCACTCCCTAAGCCGGCAATCTCATTTGTGATGAGAGCAAGCCTAGAGTACATTTCAGCGACACCTTCACCATCCTTCATCTTGAACTTGTCAAGTTGACTTTGAAGCACATCCAATTTGGATTCCTTGACGGAGTCGGTACCTTCGTGCATATCAATCAAAGTATCCCAAATTTCCTTTGCATTCTCAAGACGGCTGATTTTGTTGAATTCTTCGGGGCACAATCCATTGAAGAGAATATCACAAGCTTGAGCGTTCTATTGTAGCATCTTCAACTCATCCATGGTAGCTTCACGGTTTGGTTCTTTCCCTTCGAAGAAGTCACCTTGCAAACCAACACACACAATAGCCCAAACGGCAGGGTTATGTCCAAGAATATGCATTTTCATTTTATGCTTCCAACTAGCAAAGTTAGTACCATCAAAGTAAGGACCTCTACGGTGATAATTTCCCTCACTAGACGCCATACTCTCCTAGGTTGTGAAACCAAGGCTATGATCACCAAAAGCTATGGAAATCAAAGCAAATGGAGACCAAAGCTCTGATACCACTTGTAGGATCGGAAGTATGTCTAGAGGGGGGGGGGTGATTAGACTACTTGGCCAAATAAAAACTTAACCTTTTCCCAATTTTAGTTCTTGGCAGATTTTAGCAACTTTAGGACAAGTCAAGCAATCATCACACAATTCAAGCAAGCATGCAAAGAGTATATAGGCAGCGGAAAGTAAAGCATGCAACTTGCAAGAATGTAAAGGGAAGGGTTTGGAGAATTCAAATGCAATTGGAGACAAGGATGTTTTTCCCGTGGTTCGGATAGGTGGTGCTATCCTACATCCACGTTAGTGGAGACTTCAACCCACGAAGGGTAACGGTTGCGCGAGTCCACGGAGGGCTCCACCCACGAAGGGTCCACGAAGTAGCAACCTTGTCTATCCCACCATGGCCATCGCCCACGAAGGACTTGCCTCACTAGCGGTAGATCTTCACGAGGTAGGCGATCTCCTTGCCCTTACAAACTCCTTGGTTCAACTCCACAATCTTGTCGGAGGCTCCCAAGTGACACCTAGCCAATCTAGGAGACACCACTCTCCAAGAAGTAACAAACGGTGTGTTGATGATGAACTCCTTGCTCTTGTGCTTCAAATGATAGTCTCCCCAACACTCAACTCTCTCTCGCAGGATTTGGATTTGGTGGAAAGAAGATTTGAGTGGAAAGCAACTTGGGAAAGACTAGAGATCAAGATTCATATGGTAGGAATGGAATATCTTGGTCTCAACACATGAGTAGGTGGTTCTCTCTCAGAACATATGAGTTGGAAGTGTAGATGTGTTCTGATGGCTCTCTCCACGAATGAAGAGGAGGTGGAGGGGTATTTATAGCCTCCACACAAAATCCAACCGTTACACACAATTTACCAATCTCGGTGGGACCGAATCAACAAACTCGGTCGGGCCGAAAAGGTAAACCTAGTGACCGTTAGAGATTTTCGGTGGGACTGACATGCATCTCGGTAGGACCGATATGGTTAGGGTTTGGGCATAACGTAATCTCGGTGAGACCGATTACACAAACTCGGTGAGACCGATTTGGTAATAAGCTAACCAGAGAGTTGGTCAGGAAAACTCGGTGGGACCGATTTGCTCTTTCGGTGAGACCGAAAAGTTACAAAAGGGAAACAGAGAGTTTGCATTGCAATCTCGGTGGGACCGAATCGCTCTTTCAGTGAGACCGAAAAGTTACGAAAGGGAAACAGAGAGGTTGCAATCCCATCTCGGTGAGACCGAGATCCCTATCGGTGAAACCGATTTGCTAGGGTTTTGGCAGTGGCTTATGACATATGAAACTCGGTGGCGCCGGATAGAAAGAATCGGTATGACCGAATTTGGTTTAGGGTTTAGGTCATAAGTTGGATATGGGAAAGTAGCTGAGGATTTTGGAGCATATCATTAAGCACATAAGGCAAAGAGCTCATTAAGCAACACCTCATCCCTCCTTGATAGTATTGGCTTTTCCTATAGACTCAATGTGATCTTGGATCACTAAAATATAAAGTGAAGAGTCTTGAGCTTGAAGCTTTAGCCAATCCTTTGTCCTTAGCATTTTGAGGGTTCCACTTTCACCATCCATGCCATGTCAATCATTGAGCTTTCCTAAAATACTTATCTTGGAATAGCATTAGCTCAATGAGCTATATGTTGTTATGAATTACCAAAACCACCTAGGGATAGTTGCACTTTCACAACTACACAACCCCTTTTTCCACTCTGTTACCAAATTTATTTACCTCACACACCCGCCATTGCACCCCATGCCGATCTCTCTCTCTCTCCCCCCTCTCCCTCTCACCCTCTCGCGCTAAATACATGCATTGCCTATCTAGCCCCCCAACCTCTCGTGCGCATGCACACACGTTGTATATCTAGGTCACTCCCTCGAGATTGTCTCACTCTTTCTTCCGCACGGCGGGCCACACTCGCTTAATCTCGCTCTCTTTATCTAAATCTCGTTTAACCTCGTTTTCTTTCACACACAAATGATATATCTCCCTATTCAGGCCTCGATCGACACACTCTATACTCTCTCATGCAGATTGTCTATCTAGGTCAGTCCATCCAAGCCGCCGCCACTCTTTCGACCTCATGGTGGGCCACGCTCACTCAATCTCTCTCTCTTTCTCTCTCTCTCTCTCTCTCTCTCTCTCTCTCTCTCCCTCTCTCTCTCTCTCTCCGTATGTCTCGATTGACCTCGCTCTTTCTCGGACAAAAACGATATATCACCATGTTTGAGCCCAGTTCGACCTATTCACATTGTATACTCTCTCATGCACATCGTCTATCTAGGTCACTCTCTCCAACCCGTCTCTCTCTTTCGATCGCACGGCGACTCTATGTGATCGGTTGACCTTGCTTCCTCCCACGCACAAAATATATCTACATGTCTGTGACTGGATCATCTCTCAAGCTCTATCTTACAGCCCTCACCTTGCCAAAAAGATCAATCAGACAATATCTCTCCAGAGCATATATATTTGTTCAATGAATGTCGGACCACACTCACTTTTTCTCTCTATCTATATGTCTCTCAATTGACCTCGCTTTCTCACACCTATCTTCCACGCATTGAAGCTACTACCTCTCCATACCTCGCCAAGCCGGAGCTATTTACATTGCGAGGGGCACTCCAACCTTGGATTAATTTGTGTAGGCATTTATTCTGCGGTTTAGATTATATTTTCATAGCATTCGGCCCACAACTACTCCAAACACCGTTGCAACCCACGCAACTCCCCTAGTTGATTTCCCTCTGCCTCGGTCATCGCTCTCTCGCACGTCCTTTCTCGCCTTCAACGTCGCACCATGGTATTATTGAAAAAACTATGTTGTTCTCTTTAATTATTTTAAATAAGCTGCAAAACTACACACCGATAGTCCACTTGGAATGGAACAAATTTCGACCCACAAATTAAAGTGCTACAAACTACACACCGAGGGGCCCACATGTCATGAAACAAATTTGGACCCATATACAAATTAAAAAATAAAGGACGAGGATCGAACATGCGACTGGGCCTTCAAGCCGCACGTCAAGAGTAGGCAACATACATAGAATAGCAATGTTTGTTGTACCCCCTTTGTTCACATAATGTTTTTATATTACCACAGCCTAATTAATGGATAACATGTAATATTATTTTTAATACTATTCACCTTCACTTACTGGCAGGTTCCATGTGTGCTCTCTCTATCCTCCCCTTCTGCGTTTAGACGCACGGGCAAACAGGAAGAACTCGCGGGCGATGTTGCCGTTGACCATATCTGGACGCGTTCACAAGTCACGGCACCAGTTTCACGTACTAGCAGCACTAGTCAGTGTGTACGTGCAATGCACGTTAATTTGGAAGTATATTAAGTGCATGCGGATATTAACTACTAGGATATTATTTGCATGTTGTCATGTGATTAACACTATTTTTGGCATAAAATTAACTGCACGCTAAACGTGTTGAGCGCTCGACATTGAAGCAGTCTAGGTTGTTGGATGACAAGGAATACATGTGGCTTGATGATGTTTTATATTTAATTTGATACGGCTCTAGCAGAACATTCAATCGATCAAACCATACATTTCGTTCAGTCTGACTCCGACTTTAAATTATACGACGATCGATATTAAACGGAAATGATAAACGTTCGGATTTTAAGCATGGCAATCCGAACGTTTTTCATGGCAAATTTAGATTACGCGGCGGCGGCGGGGGCGTCTCGCGGTGGGAAGCGGCTCCTCTGCTGTGCTCTGTGTGTCGTCGGGCCACTGACCGACGGCGACGGCGGCGTCTTGCACCGTTGTTGGCGTACACCTGGACGTTGGCCTAGCTTCAAGGAAGGCCAAAATGTTCTGGACTTCGGAGCGAGTCAACTGGTGGGAGGAGGCGACTGGCGTTGTTGCAAGGAAGCGGTCGACGACGGCCATCCATGCCGCTGAGGGGGGCATTGGCACCCGTGCGGGGACCTGAGCTTTCAACGGCGCGGCGGAGACATTCGTGTGCACGGGCACCGGCACGGGCGCGCACGTCAGTGCACGCGCAAGCGCATGCGCTTGCAGGTGCACGGGCACCGGCACGGGCGCGCACGTCAGTGCACGCGCAAGCGCATGCGCTTGCAGGTGCACGGGCACCGGCACGGGCGTGCGCGTCAGTGCACGCGTAGACGCATGCGCTGGCAGGTGCACGGGCACCGGCACGGGCGTGCGCGTCAGTGCACGCGTAGACGCATGCGCTGGCAGCTGCACGGGCACCGGCACGTGCGTGCGCGTTAGTGCACGCGTAGACGCATGCGCTGGCAGGTGCACGGGCGCGTGAAAGTCGGCGGGGACCTCGTGGAACCCCGTGGGATCAAGCTCGGCGACAATGTGCGGCTCCCAACCCATCAATGCCACGGGGATGGGCGCTGGCGCAGTCGGGGTGACGGGAGCCGGAACGGGAGCGGGGACAGGCGTGGTGTCTTCCCGCAAGGCCAGTTCAAGATCGTCCCAAAGCGCCTAATGTTCTTGAGACTCCGGCTGGGTGTCTTCCTCAGGAAAATGGAACACTAAGGGCAGACCATCGTGATGCGGCATGGCGTACGTTTAGGTCAGGCTAGTTGGAGGTAGACGACAGGAGAATCGGAGAGGAAGAGAGAGGATTGTAGCAATACCGGGTAGTGCGGGGTTGATTTTAAACTGCAGCACCGGCGACATTAAAAGTGGGAGCAGTTGGGACGACGGTGGGCAGCAGAGCCTGGTCAAAGGGCTCGCCTCCCGGCGAGCCTGCACAGCGGTCTGCTCACACGCCTCCCTGACAGCCGGCGCAGCGGTCTGCTCGCACGCCTCCCGTCGACTCACACGCTTGCTCGGACGACACCTGCCGATGAGGAGCGGGGACTCGTGGCGGCATGTAAATGCCCACGGTTTCAATAGTGAAAGCGTTCGCCTTAACGTGACAGGTCTTTGTTCCAAAATACCTTGGCTCTTCATTTGTGCAACTTGTCATAAGCAGCTTGTCTCAAATTGGAGAAAAAACTTACGAAGTAATATTTGTGCCATATCACGTGACCATGCTTAGTTTCAAGAATTTATGCTCACTTTTGGATTTTTTGAAATTTAAGATCCAGGATTCGAAACAATATCATAACCTGCATCATGCAATAAATTTTCAAGCCGTACATCTGTCCTGTTGTATTTCTTAAGAAAGGATTTGGTCAAACATTTTGCTTAGTTAGACTTCAGACAAGTTATATATGCAGAGTAAAAGGATAATCCCTCCGTACCAGTGCATTGCCTGATATATTAACTCAAGTACTAGGCACGAAAATTATGTGCTCATCCTGGTGTAGTAGTAGTAGTACTAGGCAATGCAGTTGACGGGTGACCTTGACGAGCGGCGACCGAGGGAATTGAACCGTGCTCAGCACGGTAGGTAACGTTTTCTAGTTACTAAAGCATCCCTCCGTTGTTCATTGGTAGTCATTATGGACCGGGGACATGAGGGGAATTTCCTAGGGCTGGAATTCTGGCCGCCAGATATTTTGACTTGAAACGCTGAGGCTCGACTGGTTGGGGTTGCCTAATGTGCGTACCACGCACGCCACCGAAGGACACGAGCCGGTTTTTTTTGGATCAACATGAGCCAAGGTCTGGCCGGTACGTCGTTGGGTCCTACCATTCAAGAATACTAAAGGAACCTTTTAAATTGCCGAACGAATCTATGTGTATTACAATACCCGTATTTTCCTTGCAAATACTAATCTCAACGTGGTAATTGATTTATGACGAGTTGTTGAATTAGAGTGAGTTTGTGATATAGTGATCTCAACATGGATTTCACATTTCATGGTATCCCTAGTAAGTTTTCCAATGCAAATTCAAATTTAAAAGATGAACAATATGGAGGTGAGAAAACTTTGTACGTATCAAGCATATGACCACACACAGACACACACACGCACGAACAGAACAACAATCCAATAAGTATAGTGCATCTATTTTTTCCAAACGATGCATGTATGACACGAATTCAAAAATACTCCTTCTATTCCTAAATATTACTGAGAGGGATTTTGAGTTGGTTTTTAGCCTCTGGGGTGAAGGAGGTCCTAATTGGCGTCGAGAGGAGCGTTTGTTCTATCAAGAGGAGCAAAATTCATGGTCATTAGTTACCCGAGGGCCTTCATGTTCAACCTCCCAAGGCGGCTCCGGCGATCGCCGGAGGGAGTTGACCCACCGCGGCTTAGTTTTCCAACGGTTAGCGGGGTTACCGGACTCGTCTACGGATTTACATGACACACCTATTGATGACGGGCGCATTGAGTGCAATATTACACCTCCGATCAATGATCGCGAGGTTCAGGGGGATGAGGGCGCGAATTCAGGATCTTCAAATTCGGCCATTACTTGTTACGGTTGTGGCAACTTGGGCCACATGGCTTGGGCCTGCCCTGAACCCCGTCTGACTGGGCTCTGGCCGTTTTTTAGGGTGGCTTCTTTTCCCTCCCCACCGGCTGAGGCCTGGGCCCCCGGGGTGGTGGATGATTGGTTTCGGGCCGTTGGCCCAGCCCAGCCGGCGATTCGTCTTTCCTCTTTTAGACAGCTCTGTGAAGGCATGTTCCCGAACTTTCAGCCATGATTCCCTCTTGCCTCCTCGTCTCCTCCCCTGCATTCCACTGTTCAACCTCGGGCTCGTCATTCTTCCTCCTTGCAGTCCTCTGAGCCTGCTGCAGGCGTAGGGCTATCTATGGCCAACATTCCGTTTGATCCTCAACCTTTTGTTCCCCATGGTTTCAATATTCTCAATGTTGAAGTCCGTAATGGTGTGGCCAGGGTGGTTCTTCCCCACCGTCAGAAGCGCCATGAGGACTGGGCCATCGTCACCATTGAGCTGCTTCTGGATGAGGTACTATTTCCCAATGTGCAAGAAGTTCTTGATGAATTCTTTGCGGATGTACAACAAGTGCAAATCAGAGAAATGCAGTGTTGTCCGTTGGGGGAGGCTTATGTGCACTTTGTCAATCCAAGGGACAGAGATAGGTTAGTGCTCCAGAGTCCCCACCAGTTTGGAGAATGTTTTTATCTCTTTCCACAACCATGATAATGGTCGCAACTGCCGAAGAACCCAGTTTAATAGAACAGTCTGGCTGCTCATCCTTGCGGTTCCGTTTGATTTTCGCAATTCTGAAGATATTGCCAGGGCCATCAGTCACTTTGGGCGACTTGTTTCTTGGGAGAATGATCCTCTTCATATGGGTAGGGTTATTGCAAAAGCTAAAGTTAGAGATCTTGAATCCATCCCTAAAAGTGTCAGGTGGTCTGAAGGTGAAGTCCTAGATGAAGATGCTTGGTCCACTTCAGTGGAAATTCTTCTGCAACAGATGATGGGTGGGGCACCTGCCGATGAGGACCCAATTCCACCTGGCAATGTTGATCCTCACCCTCTTCCAGGCAACAACAACGCTTTCCCTGGCTTTCATTTTAATCCTCAGCCTGTTCAGCAAGATGACATGGATGCAGAAGAGGGTCACTGGGCTCTGCAGCCTCCAGGTGGTAATAATGTGGAAGCTCAGGATGATTTGGATTTCCTGGAAGGTGTTCACCATGAAGAAATTGCTTGGGCTGATGGGGAGGAACTCCCACCAGCTTTGGAGGGCCACAGCAGCATAACTACAACTGTCTCCTTGTCTGAAGGTTTTTCTTCCCATGCCAGTGAGGAAGTAAATCAACTTCCACCCATGCTGCAGATACAGGGCAATGGTCTAGAGCTTTTGATGCAGGACTATCAAGAGGAGGAGCAAGATGTTCCTCAGGCTCCCCTTGTTTTGGCAGATCCTCAGGGAATTTTATTACCAGCAAATCCTGAGGTGGTTCCTCAGATTCAGCCAGTCTTGGAGGAAGTGATCCAACCTTCTGAGCCTGTTGTTGGTAACAGTCCTGTTGTGCCCCAGGACCTGTCACTGGACCTCGGCAGAGACTCTCATGCTGATATAGAGCCAGCAGGCCATGGCAAGGATACTTTTCAGTTTAAAGCTGTTGATTTAGTTGGGGAAGCAGGAGCTAGCTCTCATTCTGTGAACCCACTGCTTCAGGATAATGTTGGGGTTGAAAATGCTAGCAGACAAGGTAATTGGATTGCCCAAATTGAGGAGCATTTTGAATTTGCACCCTCATTACTTGGTTTGAAATCTATTCAGTTAAAGGCTCTAGCTAATAAAGATACTGTTCTGTCAGAAGAAGGCCTGGTAATTTGGAAGGAGCATTTTGCTCAAAAGCCTTTGGAGGATGTGCCTTCTCTTTCTGTTCAAGTGCCAGTAAGTTGGTTCAATTTTATTGTGCATCTTCTAATGACACCAGACAAGTTTAACTGGACACTCAATATGCTTAAATCTCCTTTGTGGGAATTACTTGCTGAAGTAGAGGGCACTGAAAATTCTTATATCTTTCACATTCCTGATAAATGCATTGCCACTAAGGCTCCTGCTTGCAAACAGCTCATGGATCAATCCCTTCAGCAGGATACAAACAAGGAAAATGAAGGAGATTCATCCAACCAGCAGGACTTGGATTCCTTGGCCCTTCTTCAACCTTTTGGGGCTGAAAATTCTAAGAAAAGAAGGGGAGGAAAGACACCTCTTGTAGAAACAGAGGTAAGGAGGAGTGATAGGATAAAAAAAGACAATGCTGGGTTTAAAAGAGGTTCTTGTTCTAATAATAAGTGTCTGCCTTGTAATGCTGCTCCACCAGTTGTTCAGAAATCAGTGGTTAAGAATCTCACTTCCTCATTTTGCAAGGTTGCTGATCAGGAATTGGAAGGGAAGCTCTCCAAGAAACCTAAGAGAAGGATGGGAGAGGACTTGGCTGGGGTGACCCCATCCAAGGAGGACAGGCAGGACAACCCCAAGAGTGTTTAGATGACCACTTTAAATGCTTTTGTTGAGGAGAGGGAGGGGTTTTATGTTATGAACTGTATGAGTGTTCCTTTTGGTTGTAATTGCATCCTATGGACCCCCTGGACTTGCTGTAATAGTTCATGTTCTTCTGACAGTGCACTTTGCTTCTCTATCTCCATATGGGTAGTTTCATATGTTGATGTGCTGTGGATGATGTGGTTTCCGTTCTTGCTCAGTTTGCTATCTCTGCTGTCTGGTTGGTCTGATTTTCTTGGGTTCTGGCCAAGTGATGGTGCTTGGTCCCTGGTTGATCTCCTACACCGTTTCCATGAATAGACACAACAGAAACTGGAATATACTAAACTGGAACATCAGAGGAATTAACTCACCTGATAAATGGCTTGCTCTAGGGCAAAAAATTGAGTAAAGTGACTGTGCCATTCTGTGCCTTCAAGAAAGCAAGAGGGAGCATTTTGATGCTGCTTACATTAAGAACTTTTGTCCCAACAGGCTCAATAAATTTGCCTTCCTACCTTCAATTGGAGCTTCTGGAGGACTTCTAATCACATGGAATGGTTCTCTTTTTGAGGGAGAGGTCATCTTCCAGAATAGATACTCTCTCTCAATTAATTTTACTAGTCTTTTGTGCAATCAATCCTGGGTCCTCACCAACATTTATGGACCATGTGTGCAAGCAGAAAAAATGGAGTTTATTAATTGGTTTTCCAACATTCATATGCCACTAGACACAAATTGGATTCTAGTTGGTGATTTCAACTTCATTAGGGATCCTTCTGACAGGAACATGCCTGGTGGGGATGTAAATGAAATGCTTCTTTTTAATGAAGCTATCAGTAATCTGGGTTTAATTGAACTCCCTCTTCATGGCAGAAAATACAGCTGGAGTAACATGCAACACAGTCCTTTGTTGGAAAAGTTGGATTGGTTTTTCACCTCTGCCTCTTGGATGACTACTTATCCTGATACAGTTTCTATGCCTCTTTCTAGACCTATATCAGATCATCTTCCATGTGTTATCAGAATTGGGACTTCCATCCCAAAGGCCAGGGTCTTCAGATTTGAAAATTACTGATTAAAGCACTCTGACTTTAAAGAGGTTGTTACTGCAGCTTGGAATATTCCTGTGGGTAATCTTGATGCAGCAAAAACCCTAAATGCAAAGTTCAAAAATCTTAGAAGGGCTCTCAAACTTTGGGCCAAGAACCTATCTTGCCTAAAAACCAAAATTGCTGCCATTAATGAGGTTATTTTCTTGTTTGACCTGTTTGAGGAATTCATAGACTTGGGTGATTTTGAGTGGAATTGCAGGGTCATACTTAAAGAACAATTGCTCCTACTTCTGAAGAACCAAAAAATATATTGGAAGCAGAGAGGTAAAATCAAAGGTGTTAAGTTTGGTGATGAAAACGCCAAATTCTTCCATACAAAGGCTTCTATAAACCACAGACATAACTACATTGATATGCTAAAGAATGAGGATCAAGTGGAAATCACAGACCATGCAGGTAAAGCTGCCCTGCTGTGGAATGCATTCAAGAGCAGATTGGGAAGGTCAGAACAAACCACCATGCACTTTAATTTGCCTTCTCTTCTGCAACATCAAGCTAGTCCATCAGACTTTGAACAACTGGAAATTCCTTTCACTGAGGAAGAAATCAATGATGTTATTAAGCAATTGCCTCCTGACAAGTCTCCTGGACCAGATGGATTTAACAATGAGTTTTTTAAGAGCTGCTGGGATATTATAAAAACTGATGTCACTAGACTGATACATGAGTTCTATGCTGGGCAAATTTCTCTTGAGAGCATCAACTCCTCTTTCATAACTCTAGTCCCCAAGGGACCTTCTCCTAGTACTCCTAATGACTTCAGACCTATATCTTTGCTCAATTGCTGCCTCAAGCTCATTACCAAATTGCTTGCCAATAGGTTACAGAAAGTGATCCTCAAAATGGTACATGTAAATCAATATGGTTTCCTTAAGGAAAGAGCTATTCATGACTGTCTTGGTTGGGCTTATGAGTACCTACATCAATGCCACAACTCTAAGGAGGAAGTTGTTGTGCTAAAGCTAGATTTTGAAAAAGCTTTTGACCTCATTGAGCATTCTACAATCATTGATATCCTCAGAGCAAAGGGTTTTGGAGAAAGATGGATTGGATGGATTAAAATGCTATTTACTTCTGCTTCATCACAAGTGCTTCTTAATGGCATTCCTGGGAAAAAGTTTTATTGCCTCAGAGGAGTGAGACAAGGGGATCCTCTCTCTCCCCTCCTTTTTGTGTTGGCTGCTGACCTACTTCAATCAATCATAAACAGAGCAATGAACTTGGGCCTTCTCATTCCTCCTTTACAAGTACAGTCATGTCCAGACTTTCCCATAGTTCAATATGCAGACGATACCCTCATACTCATTCAAGCTGATGCCCCACAACTCCATTGTCTTAAAGTCCTTCTACACACATTTGCAGATGCTACTGGGCTAAAGGTGAACTACAGCAAATCAAATCTGATACCAATCAATGTGAGTGATGAAACAATGGAAATTCTGACTGGTACTTTGAACTGTTTGAAAGGATCTTTCCCCTTCACTTATCTGGGCATGCCTTTAGGGCTTCAAAAGCCAACAGTGGAGCAGTGTTTGCCTTTAGTGAGAAGAATTGCAAAAAAAATAGTGGGCTTATCTTCCTTCATGACTCTTGCTGGAAGGTTACTGTTGGTCAAGTCAGTGCTAAGTTCTCTTATTATTTACTTCATGGGCTGTCTTGATGTTCCTATAACTATCAAAAACCAGGTTAACAAATACTTGAGACACTGTCTTTGGAGGGGACCAGATTTGGAAGATCACAAACCAGCTTTGGTAGCTTGGTCTACTGTTTGTAGGCCTAAAAATCAGGGAGGCCTTGGAGTTATGAACATCTTTGTACAAAACCAAGCCCTGCTGCTCAAGAACCTCCACAAGTTCTACAATAGAGAGAACATCCCTTGGGTCAACCTCATCTGGGTGGCTTATTATGACAATAGCAACCTACCAGGACACAAATGGGAAGGGTCTTTCTTGTGGAAATGTAACCTCAGGCTCATTGATAGTTACAAATCCATGGCAAGATGCACAGTAGGAGACGGTAAATCTGCTCTATTTTGGTCTGATCTATGGCACACTTCTTGTCTGAATCAATTATTCCCTCATCTTTACTCCTTTGTCAGAGATCAGAATCTCTCTGTGCAATCTGTGATTATGACTGAATACTTGGAAGATTTATTTCACCTACCTTTGACCCAGGAAGCTTTCCTGGAATTTGAACTCATGGAAGAAATTTGTGACACCCTAAAGAGATCTGCTTCCAATGAGCACTTGGATACATGGAGTTATATGTGGGGAAATAGCGTTTTTTTCAGTGGCTAAAGCTTACAAAATTTTGATAGGTGTTAAAATTGTTCCAGCTCAGTTCAATTGGATTTGGAAATGCTCTGCCCAGCTAAAGCACAAAGTTTTCTTTTGGAGGCTTCTTCATGATAGGCTAAACACCAGGAATCTGCTGAGAAGGAAATCTTTTCATCTTGACAACTATAATTGTGCTATACTCAATTGCCAGCAGGAAGAAACTCTCCAACACCTCTTCTGGACCTGCCCTTTTGCTTCTGCTTGTTGGGATATTCTATGCCCTAACAGACAAAGGAATCTCACTATCATGGAAGCCATTCCAGATTTAAGAAGCAGCATACATCAACCTTTTCCCATGGAGATCATTATCATTGCATCTTGGGCCATATGGATAATCAGGAATGATAAGATTTTTGATAGCATTCCAACCAGCATTGGAAGATGGAAGTTCACTTTCCTCACAGAACTACACCTGCTCAAATTCAGAATCAAGGAGAAGTTTGCAGCTTCATTCTGTTCCTGGTTGGACAATCTTGTACTATAGCTCTTGTAGTTTTAGTTTCCTTTCCTTTTCTTTTTTTTCTTTTTCTTTTTCTTTTTTTCCTGTTCCCTTGTTCTTTTAGATTAGTCTTTCTTTTTTTAGGGCTTCTCTCAAGCCTTGTCTGTCTGTACTCTGCTTGCTTTGATTATATAAAAAAAATTGCAGTGGGGTTTTGCCCTACTGTGTACAGTCAAAAAAATTCCTAAATATTAGTCTTTTAGGGAGTTCAACAAGTGACTACATACGGAGCAAAATGAGTGAATCTAGACTCTAAAATATGTCTATATACATCCGTATGTGCCAGTCCATTTGAAGCCTCTAGAAAGACTAATATTTAGGAACGAAGGAAGTAAAATGTAAGACATCCATGGTCCTCAGTTCAATGTTTAAAATGAACATGAAACCGAAACATGAATATTAACTCTATTACTACAGTACATGCAAATGTTGTGTTTAGGCAGAGCTATGATTGTCGGTGGTCAACCCCTTGACCTTAGATAAAATTGTGGAGCTCTGTTTAGGGTTGTTTAGATTATATTTGTCCCCACCCTCCCAGCCACCGATTGGTTGTGCACCCCCACCCCTCCTCCCCGGGAGAATATCATGTGCCCCCATAACTTAGATGCTATATGCCGATACGAGTTGATTGGAGCTTGTAGATCTGAGATATAGCAGCTCACATGATGTGTCTTAATATTTCTACAGGAAACCTTGATGAGTTTGAGAATTGCACACAATTTGTACAAAAACTACTTAGATGCCCTTTGATTCCATATCCAACGACCTCGAAGCTATATCCAACGACCTCGAAGCTCATATCACCGTAGCATCTAAGATGAAGGAGGACATCATATTCTCCTGTATGTAAGAATATCATGTGCTACCACACCTTAGATGCTTTGGTGATACAAGCTCTTCGGAGGCGTTGGATTTGTGACCCAACACCTCCTCGGTGGTTCGAATGGTTTTTTGCAGAAAAGCCCCAAAAGAGTTTGGCCACTGCTTACAAGCACAAAGACTGCTCAGATGCCATTGGATCTCAGATCAAACGACATCCAAGCTCGTATCACCGTAGCATCCAAGCTGCGATAGCACCTTATGTTTTCTCGCACGGGAGAGTATGAGGTGCTCCCGCACCATAGATTCTATGGTGATACGAGTTCACTGAGATCTAACGGCCCACAATAGGAGTTTTGAATGTTTTTGCAATATACGGCTGATAGAGTTTGGGAAATGCGCAGAAAGTACAAGTACTATGCATGTGCCATCTGATCACTGATCATACGACCTAGATGCTCATATCACCGTAGCGGGTAATTAAGCTACGGTGAGCACCTAATATGAGCACTGGGGAGCCGTTGGATCGAAGATGCAGCGGCACACACGAGGCTTGAATGTTTTATTTGCAAAAAAAACCTTTGGAGAGTTTGGAAATTGCGCATAATTACAAAGACTACTCCCAAGCCATTGGATCTCACTTCCAACGGTGTAAAAACTCGTATCACCATAGTATCTAAGCTGCGGGGTGGATGTGATATTCTATGCCGCTGTCATTTTTGTTCGTAAACTTGAAAAATACGTGTAACTCGTGCCGTTACTTGTCTAACCGCGCAAAGTGTTTGTTCAAAAAAACTATCCTACACTGAAATATCGGAACAACACACAGGGGTCCCACTTGTCATTAATCAAATTTGGACCTAAAACTAATAAATTTGAAAGACAAGATTCAAACTGGCAACCTGGACTACAAAGCGTAAGTCGATAGCCTGAAAAAATAAATGGTTGTTGGCTTTGTCCCATAACTTGATTTTATTTATACAGTACTTGCGTTGAGTAGAGTAGAGGGAGTGCCTCATCAACACGTGCTTGACCGTTGTCTCACTTACTGGTGGGTCCCAGGTCTGCGATCTCAATCTCTCTTCTCTCCATCGTCTAACCTTTGCACAGGCACACACGAAGAGCGGCGCTAGCTTGCCGTGGTGTTATTACAACTAAAAAAAGCTTGGAAAATAGAAGAATCGCCTAGAACAAGAGACGTTGTGGCTGGTCGAGACGGAGCTAACCACATCTATCCTCCGTGCCATGTTTGCATGATGAAGCTGTGTGGCTAGTGGGGTGTTTTCGACCGACTGGCTGGGTCCCGAGGTCGAACCATAGGTACTACGTCGGATACAGTATATTTTTACACGCACATTTTTCCTCCGTGCCGAGGCGTGGCACACCCTACCGCGCGGTTTCAGGGTCCTCCCGGGTGGTGCACGCATATATTCTTCCTGACGTGGGACGCCCTACCGTGCGTTTTCTGGGTCCTCCTCGGTCGTAGCGCCGAAGGAAGTAAATGAGTCATCAAATCACGAAAGACCACCTTTCCCGCCGAGTACATCAGTGAAGCACGGTGGCTAGCTAGTTGGGCTAGTTCGACCAATTAGCTAGGCCGCCGCCACATTTGTTTTTTCACCCCTTTTTTTATCTACTTGCCGGCAGGTAAATTTAAATATCCACCGTGGCGTTGCTCTAGTGTTTGGGTGCGACACGATTTTTAATTTTTTGATTGACGGGAGCAGGCGCGGCAGCAATTAGTCACGATGACTCCGCCTGTAAAATCCCACTGCTCCCTGATGTGAGAAGTCGTCGACTGGTGTTTTACCGTGGTGAAAACCAAAAGATTCCCCGCTCCCTCCGCCTTCCCATAGATTGCATTGCCTTTTAGCCATTTCGCCCCCTTTTCTTCCTCTCCCCATTGCTTCTACTTGGTGCCATGGCGGCGCAGCAGATCACGGAGTCCGAGGTGAGGCTCCTGACACAGGAGCTCCATGCCAAGGATGCGGAGCTCAGGGCCAAGGACGTGGATCTCCGTGAGCTCAAGGAGGACAGGAGTGCCATGCTCCTCCGTTATGTGCGTGAGTTCACGGAGCTTCAAAAGCGGAAGACATCCACCACAAAGATGCTCGAGGCGTCGGTGGCGTTGCTGCAGAAAGCGGGAGATACGATAGGCCATCAAGGGAGCCAGCTGGAGCGCGGGCGGGCCGATCGTGACGAGGTCCAGGATCGCCTCAGCCACTTGGTGAACCAAGTTGCCACGCACGTGTTGCGGCTGCGTGATGCCTACCGTCGTGCCAGCGCAACGATGCTGGCCGTCGGGCTAAACCCGTTCGACCACCCGGTCGACTTCAACGAGCTGCAGCTTCCTGACCTGGTCTCCTTCTTCACCTATATCTCCGAGGAGCTGAGCCGTCTCCGCGCGATGGTGGGGGCTGAGATGGACAAGGAGGGGTTGCGGGCTGCCGTCGCCGTTGCCGGGCGAATCCTTTTAGGGCTCCGTCACCGAAATCCATTCGTGCCATTGGACGCCGTCTTTGACGAGCAGGCTCCCGTCGACCGGGAGCGGGCTCTGCGGGCGGTTGCACCCTGCATCACCAACATCGTGCGCCTCGAGAAGCAGAGGGACTTCGGTGGTGTTTAGGCACCCTCTGCATGGGCATGTCCATGTCTTGGTGCAACATGACCGTTGGATCAAACTCAGACGATGCAGATTAGTCACTGTAGCACAAAGCGTGTGGGTGTGTTTGGTTGCATTCTCATCTCAATATAGTTGTTTCCCCTTCGTGTATTTTTGTCAACCTGCTAGTGTGGACTCATGCACCCTTCATGCACTCTGCCAAACACCCAAAAGTGGGTCGAGAAGGGAACTTTTGCTCCCATCCCGTGCACCCTTCATACACCCTGCCTAACACTATTTGTGCTTCATATGGTTCATGTTTCGTGGAGTACTGTAGCACCATACTCTCCGTGCGCTGTGGACCTAGTTCTGTTAACATTGATCTCACCGTTCATTCTCGACCGGACAGTCGAAAAAGCGGTACTATGTTACATATAGGAGTAGTTGACATGCGCACAACATCATTTGTTATCGTCATATCTTACTACACTTGCAACAAGATTGTGTAGTACTGACGTATGAACCACTGCACATGCCTAGTAGTAGGAGCACTGTGTATGTTCAAGTGACTGCCGTGTTTCGCACTCCTTCCATCGTAAGAGTGGAAACGCTTGCTGTAATCATTTTTTCTTCTGAAAAACAGTGGACACGCTCTACCATGCGGATACTCCTCCAGCCATGCACTAAATTACTCACTTTCGCCAACGTGTGGGACAGCCAGCATCGGGGTCCACCAGCCATGCACTAAATTACTCCGTAGTAGAGTGACGGTAGAATACCCCGATCGAAGCGCCGCAGTAATGCCCAATGAGCCGTCAAATCACAAAACCCCCTCCTTTCCAGCAGTAAGTTGGACGGACGAAGCAACCATCATTTCACTCTTCTCTCTCATCTTCCTCTCTACCCAACCCTCGTTTCTGCCTCATCTTGTTCCTCATTTCTTCAAGAAAACCCCGACCTGCTTCTGCCATTGTTCTTCTCTCCCAAAGAAGGAAAGGTGAGCGCATCAATGGTGTTGATTCTGGCCAAGGCTGTCGGCGTTCTGGGAACGGGGGTCCCCAGACTTGCCTGCCTGCGGTCTACGGCGTGGCTCAAATGGGGGCCCAGCACGGCCCATCTTCCTCAACACAAGACCCAAGACCCTCGCGAGCGGCCAAGCCTCGCGAGGCGGACGACACGGCGCTTCCTCAGGCACGGCCTCCTCAGGCTGGCTCGCGAGGAGGCGGAGAGATCAAGGCGGTGTACCTCACGAGGTGCCCATGACGCAAGCCATGACAATCGAGGGTGCCAGGCGGGCGCCAGCCCGCGCAGCATTCCCCTTTCCTCTTTGGTGCAAAGGGGGCAAGCGCAGGCGAGAGGATCAAGCAAAGGTGTCCATTTCGGTGCAACAAGACCAAGACCAGTCCAACGGTGGGAAGGAGGTCACCATGGAGCCCAGAACGGCGTCACCACATGGCCTTTGGCAGGCGAAGACCAACTTTAGTCAGGATAAGTGTACTGGATGTTCCCCTTCAAATTGGCCAATTGTTGGCGCCCTTCCCGCTCAAATATTTGGGAAGAGGCCCAGGGCCTTTGCCTATAAATAGGACTAGCCACCCCTAGGGTAGAGGCATCTGTTATCTAGTATCTAGCACCCGGTAGAGGAGATCTGATTCAGGATCAAGGACAAGCAGAGAGCATAGAAAGAGAGAGAAGGGCGATTGAACTCCCCCAGCAGTTCATCCCCTAGACAAGAATAGACCCTCGCGAGGCTGTTCTTCCTTGTACTGTTCATCCTCATCAGCCCAAGAGGCAATCCACCCACCACAAACTAGAGTAGGGTATTACACCACAATGGTGGCCCGAACTAGTATAAACCCCGTGTCTCTTGTGTTGTTCTTTCAGTAGTTTAGATCCTTGCGAGACGGAGAGGTAGAGGGCATAATCTCCGCGCGCACCCCAGAGTTCGAACCTTAAGGGTCTACCGGAACCCGTGATCCGACATTTGGCGCGCCAGGTAGGGGTGCGCCGGAATCTGCTTTCCTACCGCTCCGCCTCTCGTCGCATCGTCGTCACCATGTCCGGCGACAGTCGAGCTTGCGTCACCCTGGCGACCCTCGCCCGTGGGCGTCCTCGTTGTCCCCCGTCGCCCGCCGCCAACACTACCACCACCGGCCCAGCGGGAAACGAGTGGCAAGCACCACCCCAGCATCCGCCTATGCGACAGTGCGGCTGCACCGCAACATCAACGCCTCCGGTCGTTGCGGCCCTCCTGGGCGGCTCGCAGGCGCCGCCCACGAGTCGCCACGTCAAGCCTTTTGCCCGCCGAGTCAGCGTCGTTTCCGCACGGCAGGGGGCTCCCCCGGACCGGGCGGCGCGCGAGGTCGGCCTGACCTTCAGCTCGGAGGACCACCTCACCAACCTGGTCAGCTCGGGCGCGCTCCCCCTGTTGTGCACCCCCACCATCTGCTAGGTGGCCGTTACCAGAACCCTCGTCGATGGCGGCGCCGGCCTCAGCGTGCTTTCGGTCGAGACTTTCGACCTCCTCTGCATACCTCGGGAGCGGCTGCGACCCAGTCGATCTTTCTTGGGCGTCGGGGGCGGATCATCCGACTCCCTGGGACAGATCCGGATCCCGGTAACCTTCGGCACCTACGACAACTTCCGTACACAGATGGTTCACCTCGACATCGCCCCCATCGGCCTCCCTTACAACGCCATCCTCGGCTACCCGGCACTGGCTCAGTTCATGGCCGCCATGCACCCGACGTATAACCTCATGAAGATGCCCGGGAGCAGCGGTACCCTCACCGTGCATGGAGACACCGGGGACACCCTGCGAGTGCTCAAGCTCGCCTTCAAGATGGCGGCATCGGCACGGCCCGTCAATGTGGAGACCCCTAAGCCCAAGGGGGCTGCGCCCGCCAAGAAGAAGCAGTTGTTCACCCAGGACAAGGCGGAAACCAAGCAGATACCCGTTGACGAGGACGGGTCCTCCAGTGCCACTTTCACCATAGGCGCCAACCTTGAGCCTGAGCAGGAGGAGGCCTTGGTCAAATTCCTGCGCGCGAATAAGAAGGTATTTGCCTGGGAGCCCGATCAGCTGGCGGGGATCCCCAGGAGCGTCATCGAGCATCACCTCAATGTGTGTCCAAATGTGCGCCCCGTGAAGCAGAAGGCCAGGCGGCAATCCGCGGAGAAGCAGGCCTTCATTGTCCAAGAGACCAGCAAGCTAGAAGTCGCTGGGGTCATTCGTGAGGTCCGATACCCGGATTGGTTGGCCAAACCCGTCGTTGTGCCCAAGAAAGGGGGGAAGGAATGCATGTGTGTCGACTTCACCAACCTCAACAAGGCATGCCCGCAAGATCCGTTTCCGCTCCCCCGCATCGACCAAATCGTCGATTCCACTGCGGAGTGCGATCTGCTATGCTTCCTGGACGCCTTCTCCGGATATCACCAGATCAAGATGGCGGTAGAAGACGTTGAGAAGACCTCCTTCTTGACCCCGTGCGGGGTATACTGTTACACGTGCATGCCGTTCGGACTGCGCAACGCAGGGGCAACCTTTCAGCGGCTGATGCACATCACCTTGGGCCCGCAACTCGGAAAGAATGTCGAAGCCTACGTTGATGACATTGTAGTAAAATCTCGGGAGGCCAAGACCCTGATACAAGACCTGGAGGAGACCTTCGCGAGCCTCGACACAGTAAACCTGCGGCTCAACCCGGAGAAATGTGTGTTTGGCATCCCCTCGGGCAAGCTTTTGGGATTCCTCGTGTCCCATCGTGGCATTGAGGCCAACCCCCAGAAGGTCAAGGCGGTCGAGGACATGAGTCCGCCAAAGACCCTCAGAGAAATGCAGAAGCTCACTGGGCGCGTGACCGCCCTAGGGCGCTTCATCTCCAAATTGGGGGAGCGAGTGCTGCCTTTCTTTCAGCTGATGAAGAAAAAGGGGCCCTTTGAATGGACTGAAGAGGCAGATAAGGCGTTTCAAGATCTCAAGAGGTACCTGACCAGTCCCCCAGTCATGGTGGCTCCGCGCCCTCAAGAGCCCCTACTGTTGTACCTCGCCGCCACTCCCTACTCTGCCAGCGCAGCCCTGGTGGCGGTTAGGGAGGAGCGCCAAGTCAAGACCCCAGCGGCAGCCCGAGGCAAGACAAAGCGGGAACAAGGGAAGCCTGCAGAAGCCACGACCGCAGTTGAGGAGGGTCAGCTACCAGAGAGCGCACCGGAGGCAGGAGAGGCCGCACGCCCGAGCGGTCCACCTCCCGAGGCCGCGTCGTCTCGTGAGGCGCCCTTACCTCCCGAGGGCGCCACGACCCCAGATGCACTCGGCCTTTGTTAGCACGGTGCTACGGGACGCGAGGGCACGGTACCCAATGCCTCAGAAGCTCCTCCTCGCGCTACTGGTAGCCTCACGCAAGCTACGTCACTACTTCCAGGCTCATCCCATCAAGGTCGTCTCATCGTACCCCCTGGAGAGAGTGCTCAGGAGCCCTAAATTAGCCGGAAGGTTCGCTGAGTGGAACATAGAGCTGCAGGCGTTTCAGCTCGAGTTCAGCACAACTAGAGTCATCAAAGGAGCAGCATTGGCGGATTTCATGGCGGAATGGACGGAGGCACCAGGCCTCAAGGACAACGAGGATCGGTCCCTCTCCCCAGGGAGCGAGGCGCCGGAAGGCTGGGTCATGTACTTCGATGGGGCATTCTCCAGGCACGGCGCGGGGGCTAGAGCGGTGCTGATATCACCCACTCAGGATAAGCTCTACTATGCTGTACAGCTCTGTTTCCAGCAAGGTGAAAAGGTCTCCAACAACATAGTAGAATATGAGGGACTGATAGCCGGGTTGAAGGCCGCAGCGGCCCTGGGAGTAAAGCGCCTCACCGTCAAGGGCGACTTGCAGCTCCTAGTCAACTTCTCCAACAAGGTGTACGAGCCGAAGGACGAGCATAAGGAGGCCTACCTAGCGGAGGTCCGCAGGATGGAAAAGCAGTTCTAGGGGCTGGAGCTGAAGCACGTGCCCCATGGCACCAATCAGGAAGCTGACGACATAGCCGGACGAGCATCCAGGCGGTTGCCGCAGGAACCCGGCGTCTTCGAAGAGCGGCTCTTCAAACCTTCAGCACAGCCGACGTTGTCAAATACCGCTCAGCCTCGAGAGGAGCTCCCCTAGCCGCCAGCCTCGAGAGCCCCGATCTGTGGACCGACCTCAGGGGCACGCCTGCTCCTGACGATGGAACCTCAGGAGGAGTGCTGGATCACAGAACTTTGGAGTTATTTGACACAAGGGGCCCTACCGGAGAAGGAAGAGGAAGCAGAGCGTGTGGCGCGGCAGGCCATGGCATACTGCATCAGAGATGGAGAACTTTACCGGAAGCGACCAAATGAAGTATCCCTGCGCTGCATCTCCAGGGAGCAAGGGAAGGAACTACTGAAGGACATACACGGCGGAGACTGCGGGCACCACTCATCATCACGAACCCTCGTCGGCAATGCATTCCGTAGTGGGTTCTATTGGCCCACCGCGCTCAACGACGCAGTCGAATTGGTAAAGGCTTGTGAGGCCTGCCAGTTCCATTCCAAGAAGATCCATCAACCAGCGGGAGGCCTGCAGACTATACCCCTCTCGTGGTCATTTGCAGTTTGGGGGTTGGATATTCTGGGCCCGTTCCCTCGGGCGCCAGGGGGCTACCGTTACCTCTACGTCGCCATTGACAAGTTCACCAAGTGGGCAGAAGTGGAGGCTGTCCGTACCATCCCCGCGGGCTCCGCGGTCAAGTTCATCAGGGGTATCGTGAGCCGGTTCGGAGTGCCGAACCGCATCATCACAGACAACGGTTCGCAATTCACCAGTAATTCTTCAAAACATATTGTGCTAACCTTGGAACGCAGTTATGCTACGCTTTGGTGGCGCACCCGCGAAGCAATGGACAGGCCGAACGAGCCAACGCGGAGGTCCTGAGAGGCCTCAAGACCAGAACATTCAAGAAGAAGCTGGAGGCCTGTGGCAGGGGCTGGTACGACGAGCTCCAGTCCGTGCTGTGGTCCATCCGCACAACCGCGACCAAGCCAACCAGGGAGACCCCGTTCTTCCTGGTCTATGGAGCCGAAGCAGTCCTTCCTCACGATGTCAGGCGTCGCTCCGCACGGGTCCTGGCGTTCGACGAGGCGCAGCAGGACGCCATGCGGGGGATGGACCTCGTGCTAGGGGAGGAACGCCGCCGGGAAGCTGCGCTGCGAGCGGCAAGGTACCAACAGGCGCTACGACGATACCACTGCTGCAACATCCGCCCCAGGACCCTCGAGGTAGGAGACCTCGTACTCAGGCGGGTCCTCTCCAGGGAAGGGCTGCACAAGCTCTCTCCCATGTGGGAGGGCCAGTTCAAGGTTGTTCATGTTTCCAGGCCCGGCTCCGTGCGCTTGGAGACTCAAGAGGGGGAGCCGATCCAGAACGCGTGGAACATCCAGCACCTCCGGAGGTTCTACCCCTAAAAGGCCCAGAGCCTGTGAAGAAGGCGAACGCCTGTGAAGATCCTCTCTTTTGGAAAATGCCCAGAGCCTGTGAAGAAGGCGAACGCCTATGAAGATCCTCTCTTTTTGGAAAAGGCCCAGAGCCCGTGAAGAAGGCGAACGCCTATGAAGACCTTCTCTTTTTGGAAAAGGCCCAGAGCCTGTGAAGAAGGCGAACGCCTGTGAAGACCTTCTCTTTTTGGAAAAGGCCCAGAGCCTGTGAAGAAGGCGAGTGCCTGTGAAGCCTATTACCTCTAAGGAGAAAGGCCCGGAGCCTGTGAAGAAGGCCAATGCCTGTGAAGCTCGCCGCCCCGTGACACTCTCACGTAATAATGAGTGGGGCTGTACACGCCCCAGAGTCTCAGGAGCGCCGGCCTCAGGCCCTGGGGCTCCCTCCCACGCCCAGTGGCAGCACTTAGCTCCGCGCTGGTGAGAAGACGTCGAAGACTAGACTAGGTGCCGGACGCGGCTTTTTCATTTGCTTTCCACAGTTGATGTGTTTACTTGCATTTGAAGTTTTATTGAAGTTATCGTTGTCGTTGATTTGTGGTTCACCGATTTTCGCCCCTCACTTTGGTTTCTCTCGTAAACGACCTCGCGAGGGATGGTTCATACGTCCTCGCGAGCGTTTCTGCTCTAGCCGTGGGAAGGTTTTATGGCTCGGGCACGTTACAGGAGCACCCCTCTAGTCCGTGTCCCTCGGGCACCGCGATGCGCACACAGAGCCTGGGTCGGTCGCCCCCCGGCGGGGGTCAAAAACTATTTACGCACAGGCGTGTAGTTAAGAAGCGCAAAAATAATAAGACCAAGGTAATGGCCAAAGCAGCAATAATTCCCGACACGCCCCAGCGGGGCTCCATGCAGCTGTTTTGTCTTACGCAGGAAACAAAAGGAAAAGGAAAGGACGAGCCCGGCGCGGCCCTCCTCACGACGGCCTGCAGAGGCGACCCGGGCCGCCCCTGGGCCTCAGGCGGACTCCCTCTCGCGCTTCACCGGGGCGCGATGGCGGGCGGACGATCCACCACCTCCCAAGCAGGCTCGACGGCGAGGGGGCTGGCTGCGGCCGCTGGAGGAGTCGCTGGAGGAAGAGTTGGCGAAGCTTGGGGAGTCGCAGCCGCCGCCATCCGCACGGGCGCTGTCTCCTCCATCACGGTCGGGGCGAGGCCCTCGGCCGTGGTCGTCTTCCTTGGGGCAACACCCCGCGCGGCGACCATCTTCCCCAAACACCCTCACGTAGAGGGTGGCGTCGCCGTCAAACCTGAAATGCAAGGTGCACCGGCGCCCCAGGCCGGGGGCGCGGGCGAATGCCTGCCAGCCGCGGGTTAAGGCCAAGCCCCCATTGGCGGAGACCTCCAGTGCAGCCCATGAGGACCTGCTGCAGCAGCCCTCCGCCTGGAGCCAGAGGCCCCCTGGAGCTCCACCCGGAAGTTCGCCAAGGAGGAAGCGAGGGAGTTGGAGCCGGGCGCTAGTCGGCTCCGCCGACCAGACGACGAACTCCGGCAACACCTGCGCCGCGCGGAAGCGCGGCCTGGGGGAGCGCGTGCCCCAGACGTGTCCCCCATCCACAGCGGTTGGGCCGCCACCACGCCAGGAGCCGTCCTCATGGCTACCAAACGCTACCGGAGTGGCCACCGGATGCTTCCGAGGGCGCCCACGACCACGCATGGGCGGGGGAGAGGCAGGATCGACCTGGAGGGCCTTCCCCTTCTCCGCAGCCGAGTATCTCCTGGATGGAGCCATCACACCAAGACGGAGCAAGAACTGAGGTAGAGGAGAAAGCAAGAAGAGATGGACTGGAAGAGCACGCGCGGTGCCGTACTTATAGCCGGCGAAGGCCAACCGTCGGCCCCACGATCACAGGTAATCATGACATGATTTGCATGCAGGGACTTGTCTAATCCGCACGGTCACCAAGGCGTCGTGGGGAAGTGGAGACGCCCACGTCCAATCAACCTCCACGCGGCGCCCAAGGCCACAGGCTGTTAGGGCCCGCGGCGTTTCGCCCTTGCCCTTTCGCCTCTCGGCACGACCAAGTCCATGCGCGCCTTGGGCCCGGGGGCTACTGTCGGCGTTCTGGGAACGGGGGTCCCCAGACTTGCCTGCCTGCGGCCAGCGGCGTGGCTCAAATGGGGGCCCAGCGCGGCCCATCTTCCTCAACACAAGACCCAAGACCCTCGCGAGGGGCCAAGCCTCGCTAGGCGGACGACACGACGCTTCCTCAGGCACGGCCTCCTCAAGCTGGCTCGCAAGGAGGTGGAGAGATCAAGGCGGGGTACCTCACGAGGGGCCCATGACGCAAGCCATGACGATCGAGGGTGCCAGGCGGGCGCGAGCCCGCGCAGCGTTCCCCTTTCCTCTTTGGTGCAAAGGGGGCAAGCGCAGGCGAGAGGATCAAGCAAAGGTGTCCATTTCGGTGCAACAAGACCAAGACCAGTCCAACGGTGGGAAGGAGGTCACCATGGAGCCCAGAACGGCGTCACCACAGGGCCTTTGGCAGGCGAAGACCAACTTTAGTTAGGATAAGTGTACTGGATGTTCCCCTTCGAATTGTCCAATTGTTGGCGCCCTTCCCGCTCAAGTATTTGGGAAGAGGCCCATGGCCTTTGCCTATAAATAGGACTAGCCACCCCCAGGGTAGAGGCATCTGGTATCTACAATCTAGCACCCGGTAGAGCAGATCTGATTCAGGATCAAGGACAAGAAGAGAGCATAGAAAGAGAGAGAGAAGGGCGATTGAACTCTGAAAGTGCAACTATCCCTAGGTGGTTTTGGTAATTCATAACAACATATAGCTCATTGAGCTAATGCTATTCCAAGACAATTATTTCAGGAAAGCTCAATGATTGGCATCGCATGAATGGTGAAAGTGGAACCCTCAAAATACTAAGGACAAAGGATTGGCTCAAGCTCAATAGCTCAAGACTCTTCATTTTACATTTTAGTGATCCAAGATCACATTGAGTCCATAGGAAAAGCCAATACCATCAAGGAGGGATGAGGTGTTGCTTAATGAGCTCTTTGCCTTATGTTCTTAATGATATGCTCCAAAATCCTCAACTACTTTCCCATATCCAGAAATGACCTAAACCCTAAGCCAAACTCGGTCCTACCGATTCTTTCTATCCGGCGTCACCGAGTTTTTCATATGTCATTAGCCACTGCCAAACCCTAGCAAATCGGTTGTACCGATAGGTATCTCGGTCTCACCGAGATGGGATTGCAATTTCTCTGTTTCCTTTTCGTAACTTTTCGGTCTCACCGAAAGAGCGGATCGGTCCCACCGAGATTGCAATGCAAACTCACTGTTTCCCTTTTGTAACTTTTCGGTCTCACCGAAAGAGCAAATCGGTCCCACCGAGTTTGCCTGACCAACTCTGTGGTTAGCCAATTACCAAAATCGGTCTCACCGAGTTTGTGTAATCGGTCTCACCGAGATTACGTTATGCCCAAACCCTAACCATATCGGTCCTACCGAGATGCATGTCAGTGCCACCGAAAATCTCTAACGGTCACCAGGTTTACCTTTTCGGTCCGACCGAGTTTGTCGATTCAGTCCCACCGAGATTGGTAAATTGTGTGTAACGGTTGGATTTTAAGTGGAGGCTATATATACCCCTCCACCTCCTCTTCATTCGTGGAGAGAGCCATCAGAACACACCTACACTTCCAACTCATATGTTCTGAGAGAGAACCACCTACTCATGTGTTGAGACCAAGATATTCCGTTCCTACCATATGAATCTTGATCTCTAGCCTTCCCCAAGTTGCTTTCCACTCAAATCTTCTTTCCACCATATCCAAATCATGTGAGAGAGAGTTGAGTGTTGGGGAGACTATCATTTGAAGCACCAGAGCAAGGAGTTCATCATCAACACACCATTTGTTACTTCTTGGAGAGTGGTGTCTCCTAGATTGGCTACGTGTCACTTGGGAGCCTCCGACAAGATTGTGGAGTTGAACCAAGGAGTTTGTAAGGGCAATGAGATCGCCTACTTCGTGAAGATCTACCGCTAGTGAGGCAAGTCGTTTGTGGGCGATGTCCATGGTGGGATAGACAAGGTTGCTACTTCGTGGACCCTTCGTGGGTGGAGCCCTCCGTGGACTCCCGCAACCATTACCCTTCGTGGGTTGAAGTCTCCACTAACGTGGATGTAGGATAGCACCACCTATCCGAACCACGGGAAAAACATCCGTGTCTCCAATAGCGTTTGAATTCTCCAAACCCTTCCCTTTACATTGTTGCAAGTTGCATGCTTTATTTTCCGCTGCCTATATACTCTTTGCATGCTTGCTTGAATTGTGTGATGATTGCTTGACTTGTCCTAAAGGTGCTAAAATCTGCCAAGAACTAAAATTGGGAAAAGGTTAAGTTTTTATTTGGTCAAGTAGTCTAATCACCCCCCCTCTAGACATACTTCCGATCCTACAAGTGGTATCAGAGCTTTGGTCTCCATTTGCTTTGATTCCCATAGCTTTTGGTGGTCATAGCCTTGGTTTCACAACCTAGGAGAGTATGGTGTCTAGTGAGGGAAATTATCACCGTAGAGGTCCTTACTTTGATGGTACTAACTTTGCTAGTTGGAAGCATAAAATGAAAATGCATATTCTTGGACATAACCCTGCCGTTTGGGCTATTGTGTGTGTTGGTTTGCAAGGTGACTTCTTCGATGGGAAAGAACCAAACCGTGAAGCTACCGCGGATGAGATGAAGATGCTACAATACAACGCTCAAGCTTGTGATATTCTCTTCAATGGATTGTGCCCCGAAGAATTCAACAAAATCAGCCGTCTTGAGAATGCAAAGGAAATTTGGGATACCTTGATTGATATGCACGAAGGTACCGACTCCGTCAAGGAATCCAAATTGGATGTGCTTCGAAGTCAACTTGACAAGTTCAAAATGAAGGATGGTGAAGGTGTCGCTGAAATGTACTCTAGGCTTGCTCTCATCACAAATGAGATTGCCGGCTTAGGGAGTGAAGAGATGACCGACAGATTCATCATCAAGAAGATCCTAAGAGCCTTGGATGGAAAATATGATACCATGTGCACATTGATCCAAATGATGCCCAATTACAAAGATCTCAAGCCAACGGAAGTCATTGCAAGAATTTTTGCTCATGAGATGTCACTCAAGGATAAAGAGGAACTTCACAACAAATCAAGTGGTGCTTACAAAGCCTCATGTGAAGCCCCCACATCATCAAGTGAGAAACAAAACTTCAATGAAGAATTGAGCTTAATGGTGAAGAACTTCAACAAGTTCTACAAGAGTAGAAGCAAAGATAGAAGCTCCAAGTCAAGGTCCTACAATGACAAAAGATCTTCTAGTCAAGAGCGAAACTGCTACAATTGTGGAAGACCCGGACATTATTCCAATGAGTGTACGGCTCCCTACAAAAGAAGAGAAGATTCTCCAAAAATAAGAAGCAAAGGAGAGGGATCACCATCACGAGAGAGAAGGAGTAGAGATGATCGTTATGAATGAAGATACTCACGGAGAAGCAAGGATTCGGAAAGGAAGGAAAAATCATCAAGGATCTACACAAAACGAAGACATCAAGCTCATGTTGGTGAATGGGTATCCGGCTCCGACTCCGATAACCACTCCGAGAGAAGTTATCACTCCGACTCCGAATATACTCAAGATGAAGGTGTTGCCGGACTAGCACTTGTGTCAACCAACTCCTACGACATATTTGATTCACCAAATGAAGGAATTGGAAGATGCTTCATGGCCAAAGGTCCTAAGGTAACTCATCCTGAGTATGTTGATTTTAATAGTGATGAAGATGACTTGTTAGGCGATGATGATTTACTTGTTGACAACTCTAGTGATGAATCCTATGATGAAACGTCAATTAATCATGCTAAAACGAATGACAATGATAAGGAGAAATTGAGTCTCTAACTAAAGAACTAAACATTCTTATGTTAGCTCATGAAACTATCATCGAAGATCATCGAGAACTTTTAAGGGCTCATGAGAAGTTACGCTTTGAAAAGCTCAATCTTGAGCAAGAGCCAATCAATGATGATCTCCGCAAGAAAAGTTATTCTTACCTTGCCAAACGTTTACTCTTATCCACTTACATGCCTCAAGTCAAGTCTAGTAACAAGAACAAGAAAGATTCTTCCTCTAGTAGTAACAATGATCATGTTAAATCCAATATTGTTGCTTCTAGTAGTTCTCTTGATTCCACTAATGATTCTCTTAGCCAAGTTACACTTGAGCAAGAAAATAGCATATTGAAGGAAATACTAGAGAAAGGAGTGTACAAAAGCCTTGCCAGAAGTAAGCAATTCGAGGAGATTGTACGCAAGCACGAAAGGCACCGGAAGAATCAAGGTGTTGGTTTTGAACGAAAGTTCAATGCCAATGGAGTTGAGTGGGAAGAAGATCAATACCCCAAGACAAAGTTTGTTCCTCAACAAGAGAAGTATGATCCTACTTCTTTCAAGGGGACACAAACTCAAGATGATCTTCCACCTCAAGACTACAAGCAAAAAGGCAAGGACAAGCTTCAAGAGGAAATAGATGTATTTGAAGAAGCTCCTAAGACCTTAGTCAAGTGGATTCCCAAGACTACTTCAAGTTCCACTTCATCGAGTACGACTACAACTCCAAGGATTCCCATCAAGATGGTGTGGATCCAAAAGAAGAAGAACTAGAGAGTTCTTGAGGGTGACTCCGCCAACAACTCCACTCTTATCATTTTGGCAAGAACAAGTGCAATCAACTTCCACATCTTGCACTAGTTCAAGGAGTCACAAACCCTCTTGTTGATAAGTCAAGGGACAAGGTAACCTAAAAGCTTTCATAAACATCATCCTGTATGTGCATCACTCTATGTCTATGGATATACTTGCTTGTTCCTTGTGGGACTAACCCATGTAGGTATTGAAAGTGCAATTCACTCAAAAGGATAGCTCCAAGTGATCTACATTGAGCATCCACATCTTCAACATCTACATGAAGTCATCATCGACAAAACCCAAGGTTAGTTCATCCCTCTTAGGGGGGATATCACATCTAGGGGGAGCTTTACTCTAAGACTTGAGCTAAAGCAACTCTAATGATGTGAACACAACAATGCTTTATGTAAAAGTGGTAACCCCACTTGAGCTTAAACGATGAGTATGACCTATGATCAAATGTTCTCATTTGACTCCTAAGTCAATATACTCATATATAGATGACCTAGTCATCGCCAATTGCTTGATAGATACTAGATTGGTTGTGCATGCTTCGTCACATATTTCAAGCCATTTTATTGTGTGAGCATGTTGATTGCATATTTTACTCATTCGAGGACATCCACTTTTTGTTTTGATTGTTTGGCTTTATCTTTTCATTTGCCAAGTGGATGGACAAGAATGCCTAAGAACCTCCTCTAGCTATCTATGCTTTTCTCGTCTTAAACTCTATTCATGCTACATCACAAAATTGATCAAGTCAAATTCGAACCACTCTGTGTGAGGTGCACTCGGAGTCCCCGATTCTTCATAGACTTAAACTTCCAAAACCTCTTTGTGATTCTCGGTCTGACCAATACCCCACATTAGGTACTACCGAGATCATCAAGATGATCTAAGTTTTCAATCTCGGTGCAACCGATTTGAACTATTCGGTCACACCGAGTTGCAATAACTGAATACAGTTTTGCATCTCGGTGCCACCGAGTTGTTCCACTCGGTCACACCGACAGGGTCGGGCTATATATAGACATGGGCAAAAATTTGGAAATTTCTCCGAACCCCTTCGCCCGCGCCATAGCTCGCTCTGCCGACGTGGTCTCTGGATCGTCTCCTCACCACCAGCAGCCTCCAATTGCTGGTCTCCGTCGCCGTCAACGGAAATCAACCCCGCCGTTGCCGCCGTAGCGAGTCTCCGCCGAACTAGGGTACGGACTCGATATTTGTGCTATTCCCCAATCCAATTCCTAGCACATTGTGATCATAATGATTCTTGCCACGATTGACAAACTTCTATCCAGTCAAAGAACTCGTAGATTAGGTTTGATTTGAAAATTTTAGGGTTAGGTTTCCGCCGAAACCATCTCGGACCCACCGAGTTGAAAAACTCGGTCCCACCGGTTTGGCCTATGCCATTGCACAAGTGAAACTCGGTCTGACCGAGTGTAACTAATCGGTGTGACCGATTTTTGAACTTTGTGAAACCCTAGCAGTCTCGGTGCCACCGAACTGTGACTCGGTCTGACCGAGATCACTAGTTTAGGTTCCAAATGCTGCTTCGGTATCACCGAGTTTAGAAATCGGTAGATCCGAAATGCTTTCTGTGGGAAACTAAAACTAAGTTTTTGAATCACTCCTTTGCAAAAATCTCTGCATTTTGTGATGCTCATCCACTCTACCTCATCTATAAACTATTCACAGGGTTAGGAGTCAGCAGTCAGCTTATTCATCATGTCAGACCAAAGTGATAGTCAGAATCAGTCAGAGCAGCTTGTGCAGATGAGTGAGGGCACTAGTCCCTCCGGTTCTTCAGATGATGGCAGCAGGAGCATCCCTAGCAATCTGCCAAAAGCTGCCACAAGACAGAGAAAGAAGAGAACTTCAGATTCAGAGGATGAAGATTATGTGGCAGAGGAGGAGGCAACCTCAAAGAAAGTTGAGCTCAAGAAAGAACATGGTTCAAGGCAGAGCACCAAGCCAGGCTTGAAGGTCAAAAGGCCAGCAGGCAGGCAACCTATGCCAAAGGCCAGAGGTTCAACCAAGATTCCTGAGAAGCCCACTCCTAAAGAACCAGTTGTTGCTGTAGAGAAGAAAGAGAAAAAAAGAGGCAGATGGTGCAAGAAAGTAGATCCTATGGCTGAATTTGAACAACATTCTTCTGAAGAAGAAGAAGAGGAAGAGGAAAGTGCTGCACCAGCACCCAAAGCACCCAAGCTGATGGGTGATGCCATTAGATCAGGGGCAGCTGCATCCAAGCCCAAGGAAGCCCCCAAGCCAGCTCCAAAGCAAAAACCGAAGAGGAATACTAGGAGCATCCCAGCTGCTGAAAAGAACAAGGCCCCAATGCCTGAAACTGCAGAAGAAGAGGAAGGCCATGTGTTGAGAAAATTGAAGCCCAAGATCCTAGACCACAATGATGCTCATCCTGTGGATGAGGATATGAAAATCAGGAGAGACTCTGGATTGAGAAAATGGAGAGAAGAGGATCTCTATGCTACTAGGAGAAGGACTGCTGTAGACTACATGTTCCATACTAAGGAACAACAGGACTTCTATGAGACAGTCTTGTTAGACAAGAAGCCAATTGTCTGTGACATGAGATGTGTCGATTGGCAATACATCAAGGACAACGAAGAGCACTACCCTGGAGTGCAGGACAGCTTCAAGGCGTGTGGAGTAGCAGGCTTTGTTGGGCAAAAGCTCACAAAGTGGAATGAGGAACTTATCATGCAGTTCTACTCCACAACACATTTTTACCCAGATGGAAGGATCACATGGATGTCTGAAGGTACGAGGTACCAATCTACTGTTGCTGAATGGGCACAACTGATCAATGCCCTAGAGGAAAATGAAGATGACTTGGATGTCTATTCCAAGAAGAAGATGGACCACAACTCCATGATCAACATGTACAAAGAGATCCCTGACAAGGCACTTGAAACCTTCAAGTATGGATCTGTACACTATCTTCTGTCAGGATTGCCAACAATCAATTGGATCTTAAGGCACACTCTGTTGCCCAAGTCCGGAGATCACAAGATGATCAGAGGCCATGCTATCAATTTGCTTCATATCTTTGATGTGACTCAGAAGTTCAAGGCCATGAGCCATATGATAGAGACAATCAAGAGGACAGCAGCAGACCAGAAGAGGAGCTGTGGATATGCCCCTCAGATGCAGGAACTGATCAACTCCAAGATGGGCACTGGCAGATATCTTTTGGATAAGGAACATCTGCCTATTCATCCTGATTTTGAAGACAATGAAGTTGTGATGAACAAAGATGAACCATCATCAGCCCATGCACAAGCACAAAAGGAGAAGGCAAGGAAAGAGAAAGCTGCAAGGATGCCAACTCAAGAGGAGGCATCTGAATAATTCTTGAAAATCAAGCAAGAGCAGCTTAGTTACCTGATTGCATCCACCCTGCGGATTGAGAAAGGTTTGGCCAACCTAACTCAGAACCAGGCAAGCTTAGAGAGAATCGTAGAACAGAAGTTCTATGACTTGGACATCAAGGTGACGGAAATTCAGACTGCAGTGGAGCAGATCCAAGATGACATGCAGGAGAGGAGAGGGAAGACAACCACAGATGCATTTGCCAGAGTGCCACGAGCCCAGAGGTCCAGTGCAGTGCCAGTACCTGACACAAGAGCAACCTCCTCAGCACCAGCCGCTGCACCAACCCAACCTGCTCCAGCATCCACTTCTGCTCCTACTCCAACAGCGTCTACGGAAGCCTTAGTCCTTGGAGTGATCCGGACTCCACCACCACCTGAAGATCAAGCCTGAGTGTCGATATAGCACTATGCATTTTCTAGGAACTTTTTGGTAACTTGTTGCCAAAGGGGGAGAAAATGTATAGATCATAGGCTTCGAGAGAGAGAGAGTGTTGTTTTTCTTCTCTCTTGCTTTGGTGGTTTTTCAAACTTTGTTTGCTTGTGAGATACTTTGATATGCTTGTGAGACATTGATGATCATGTGTTTGATCATAAGCTACACTTATGCATGCTTGATATATCTTATCTATCTTATGTGGTCATTCACTTTGCCTTGGTGATGAGTGCATGTATTTCATTATTATTATTTTGAGTGCTCCACCAAGATGTATGTGACATGGAAGAGTAACCCATAATTCTAACTTCTTGTGCATTTGCAGTCCAAAGCAAATTTTAGATATGCACAAATTTAGGGGGAGCTCTTACTTATCACATACTTCTCAAAGCGACGATGTAATTCATTCTTGTTATCATTTGTCGAAGCTTTGATCTATATGTTGTCATCAATTACCAAAAAGGGGGAGATTGAAAGTGCAACTATCCCTAGGTGGTTTTGGTAATTCATAACAACATATAGCTCATTGAGCTAATGCTATTCCAAGACAATTATTTCAGGAAAGCTCAGTGATTGGCATGGCATGAATGGTGAAAGTGGAACCCTCAAAATACTAAGGACAAAGGATTGGCTCAAGCTCAATAGCTCAAGACTCTTCATTTTACATTTTAGTGATCCAAGATCACATTGAGTCCATAGGAAAAGCCAATACTATCAAGGAGGGATGAGGTGTTGCTTAATGAGCTCTTTGCCTTATGTGCTTAATGATATGCTCCAAAATCCTCAACTACTTTCCCATATCCACAAACGACCTAAACCCTAAGCCAAACTCGGTCCTACCGATTCTTTCTATCCGGCGCCACCGAGTTTTTCATATGTCATTAGCCACTGCCAAACCCTAGCAAATCGGTTGTACCGATAGGGATCTCGGTCTCACCGAGATGAGATTGCAATTTCTCCGTTTCCTTTTCATAACTTTTCGGTCTCACCGAAAGAGCGGATCGGTCCCACCGAGATTGCAATGCAAACCCACTGTTTCCCTTTTGTAACTTTTCGGTCTCACCGAAAGAGCAAATCGGTCCCACCGAGTTTGCCTGACCAACTCTTTGGTTAGCCAATTACCAAAATCGGTCTCAGCGAGTTTGTGTAATCGGTCTCACCGAGATTACGTTATGCCCAAACCCTAACCATATCGGTCCTACCGAGATGCATGTCAGTCCCACTGAAAATCTCTAACGTCACTAGGTTTAACTTTTCGGTCCGACCGAGTTTGTTGATTCGGTCCCACCGAGATTGGTAAATTGTGTGTAACGGTTGGATTTAAGTGGAGGCTATATATACCCCTCACCTCCTCTTCATTCATGGAGAGAGCCATCAGAACACACCTACACTTCCAACTCATATGTTCCGAGAGAGAACCACCTACTCATGTGTTGAGACCAAGATATTCCATTCCTACCATATGAATCTTGATCTCTAGCCTTCCCCAAGTTGCTTTCCACTCAAATCTTCTTTCCACCAAATCCAAATCCTGTGAGAGAGTGTTGAGTGTTGGGGAGACTATCATTTGAAGCACAAGAGCAAGGAGTTCATCATCAACACACCATTTGTTACTTCTTGGAGAGTGGTGTCTCCTAGATTGGCTAGGTGTCATTTGGGAGCCTCCGACAAGATTGTGGAGTTGAACCAAGGAGTTTGTAAGGGCAAGAAGATCGCCTACTTCGTGAAGATCTACCGCTAGTGAGGCAAGTCCTTCGTGGGCGACGGCCATGATGGGATAGACAAGGTTGCTTCTTCATGGACCCTTCATGGGTGGAGCCCTCCGTGGACTCGCGCAACCGTTACCCTTCGTGGGTTGAAGTCTCCATCAACGTGGATTTACGATGGCACCACCTATCGGAACCACGACAAAAACATCCGTGTCTCCAATTGCGTTTGGATTCTCCAAACCCTTCCCTTTACATTCTTGCAAGTTGCATGCTTTACTTTCCGCTGCCTATATACTCTTTGCATGCTTGCTTGAATTGTGTGATGATTGCTTGACTTGTCCTAAAGGTGCTAAAATCTGCCAAGAACTAAAATTGGGAAAAGGTTAAGTTTTTATTTGGTCAAGTAGTCTAATCACCCCCCTCTAGACATACTTCCGATCCTACAAACTCCCCCAGCAGTTCATCCCCTAGCCAAGAATAGACCCTCACGAGGCTGTTCTTCCTTGTACTGTTCATCCTCATCAGCCCAAGAGGCAATCCACCCACCACAAACTAGAGTAGGGTATTACACCACAATGGTGGCCCAAACTAGTATAAACCCCGTGTCTCTTGTGTTGTTCTTTCAGTAGTTTAGATCCTTGCGAGACGGAGAGGTAGAGGGCATAATCTCCGCGCGCACCCTTGAGTTCGAACCTTAAGGGTCTGCCGGAACCCGTGATCCGACAAAGGCCCGGTCTTGCAACCCCGAGACTGATCCTATAACTCCCTCTCTTTTCTTCTTTTGGGTTTGTGATTATGGTTTCTTTTCTTTTCTTTCTATTTGACAGTTTCTTGATGGACGCTGGAGCACCGACCGAAGTGATGTCTATGGCTCCGGCCAAAACCGTCGAGGCTCATGGTACGAAGAAGCGCAAGCACCCCGCCGAGACTACCGCAGACAAGCTCAAAGCCATCGCCCTGTCCAAGCCCCCCTCTCCGGGATCCCTCATTAAGCAAGTCCAGGTAATATCTCTTCTTGACGATCTTTTTCTCGGTCTTGATCGTGTTTTTTCATCTAACACGCAGTACTAGTACTAGTAGTACAATTTTCTGGGTAATCTTGCATGTGATTTTTGTGTGCCAAATGACGGTTCTAAATTCCTCTTTTAACCAAAACATGCGAGAGGTTGACACTGATTTCTTATAGATTACTTTCAACTACTCCCTCTATCCCAAATTTCTTGTCTTAGATTTTTCTAGATATAGATGTATCTAATACTAAAATGTGACTTGATACATCTGTATCTAGACAAATCTAAGACAAGAATTTTGGGACGGAAGGAGTACTTTATGAACATCAATGCTACCTTTGAAGAGGGAATATTTGCCTCAGTAACTTGTGTTATGGATATTGCATGTAATCCCTCTGCTCTCATGACTTTGAAGACATGTTCTAGTGTCTTTGTTCACTCATTTCTGTGCGTATATGTAGTCATATATGGAGTATAATATCGAAAATCATCTTATATTTCTGAACGGAGGTAGTAATAAAATATGGTTTCTATTTGTCACATCCCTAGCTTCTGGCATTGCACTAGGGTAACTTCATGTGTGCATCATGTTTAAACTTTGAAAGAAACTTGAAATGGGGATTGATCCAAACCCTAGCCCAAATGAATTCAACTAGGTTCAAATGAAAATATTTTCAATGAACCCAAAATGCCCTTCAAAAATGTTCATTATTTATGGAAAAAGGTTAAAACCTTTACCAGAGGTCATGCACATTTTTCCAATGCATTTATGGTCTTTGAATTAACTCATATTGTATTTGAATTGGAGCTATTAATTCCTATAAAATATTCGGTAGCTCCAAATATTCTGAAACATTTTGTAGAGCTTTGGAATAATCCATATTGCTTCTACAATAAATCTCAGAAGCTACAAAAATATTTGGTTAGCAAACCAAATTCAAAACAATTACAGAAATAGAAAACAGAAACTAAATTAACAGAAAGGAGAGAGGAGAGACACCTCACCTGGGCTTACCTGGTGCCCAGCCGGCCCAGCACTGTGCAGCTCACTGGCCCACAGTGCCAGTCATCTTCTCCACCGCTCCAGGAGGACGCGGGCGTGTGGCCAACGCATGCGCACGGCCGTGCCGCCACGCCACCTGCCTGCCTACCTCCACCGAGGCCAGCGCAACGCCGCGAAGACCCCACCTCACCGCCCTGGACCTCTCTCACTCTCCCCCCGTGCTTTCCCCCCTCCTCTGTCTCGCTCTCCTCCCCACAGCCGAGCGCTGCCGTCGCCATCGACGCCGTTCGCCGTAGCCACCGCCTCCCCCTCGACCCCTCGCCGTGCTTGCGAGCTCCGCCTCGACGTCCCCGACCTCCTCGACGACCCACGAGGCCCCGGACGCGCCGCAACGCTGCCCCGTCGCCATTTCCCTCGTCGTCCGCCGGAGATCCCTCTCGCCGCCCTGCTCGCCTCGGTACCTCCCCAAGCACGCGGAGGCCACTTCTGAACTCGCGGTGAGCTCCTCTACCGATCCCCCTACTCCCATGCCCACTAGCTCATCGTAGCCCTCGTTCCCGTCGAGACCGAGACCTCACCGGCGCCGGACTTGTCGCCGTCGTCGTTTTGGTATGCCTCTGTCCAAACCGAGCGCGTCACTGCACTCAGTGCACCCCCAGGAGCACGTTCCACCCACCGGCTCCTCCTCCCGTGCACCACAACGCCAAACCCGCAGGTGCCGAACTCCGGCCGCCGCCCGACTTGACGCCGTCGTCATTCCCGACCATCCCGACCCAAGCTAACCCTACCAGTCGATGCGCGCGAGCTCCAGCTCCTCATAGATGGGCTCAGCCATCGATTTGGCTGCCGGAGGTCAAATCCCGAGCCTCTCCGCCGTCTCTGGCTCTGCCGGCGATGATCCCCGGGTCAACTCCGGCGAGTTTGACCTGGGTTGACCCAGTTGACCTCCCCTGGGTCCGGTCAAGTGGGCCCAGAGCCCTGCTAATTTAGTTTAGTGCTAGTTAACTTTTAATTAACCAGATAAGTCACTGACATGTGGGTCCACGCCCTAATTAACTTAGGTTAGCATTTAGCTTAGCACTAATTAACTCCGTTAACTAGCTGTGACACTGACCAGTGGACCCCACTGGTCAGGTTTGACCTGGCCGACCCAGTTGACCCGCTGACATCACACCTATGTCATGCTGACGCATTAATTCAATTACTGGAATTATTCTTATATAGGAAATTCCAGAAAATAGCCTAAACTTCTAAAAATCATAGAAAATCAACCGTAACTCAGAATGAAATAATTTATATATGAAAAATTATCAGAAAAATCCAATCTATCCATATATGTTGGTTTCATGCATGAAAAAGCAACTTAACCTTGCTGTATAGATCAAAACATGATAAGGCACATTATAAATTCATAACTTGAGTTTGAATTTGAACCCTTGGTTCAAATTAGCTCAAACCCTTCTGGTTTTAGTTGCATTAGTCCAAATCACAGAATATTGCCATGTCATGATCATGCATCATATTGTGCATTGCATTAATTGTGTTCTTCCTTGTTTGTCGGTATTTGTCCCCTCTCGGTAGACGACGTTCCGACGATGAGTTCGATGACACCGATGAAGAACTATATTATCTTCAGAAGTGCCAGGCAAGCAAAACCTCCTTGTTCATTCCGATACAATCCCACTCTCTCGCTCCTGCTCTCTTTTACTGCATTAGGACAACAACGTTTCAACTGTTACATGCTGCGGTAGTTGAACCCCTTTCCTCTGCATGACCTGTCATTGCCACAGTAAATAGATGAAACCCACTAGCATGAGTAGGAGTTGTTTGAGCCCTGATGTGCCTACTCATTCATACTTGTTTGTCATGCCTGCTATTGCTTAGAGTTGTGTCAGGTCTAATTCATTGGGAATGAATTGGAAAGTTGTGAACATGTCCTACTGTTGAGAGCTAAGTGTGTGAACACGATTTGGTAAAGGTAGCGGTGAGAGGCCATGCAGGAGTACATGGTGGGTTGTCTCATTGCAGCCGTCCTCCTCAGGAACTGAGTTCTGAGTATGTGATCCATGAACAGTTACTACCACACATTGGGTTCCGGTAACTCGGCCCCTCTCGACTTATTAATCAACATGATCTCTGTCCAGGAGTTGCAACTAGTTTCTGGTGTTTGTAGGTAGTGTTAGTAGTCTACCAAGTGGTACCCGGTACAGGTGGGCTTGGGACAGACTAGGCACAGTGGCACGGTGTACCAAGTGGCACCCGGTTGGTGGGCTTGGGAACCCTGCTCACATCGTTTGGGGCCGTGAGCGACACCCCGGCCGGATCTCCTTGCGGATGGAACCCGAATAGGCGATAAACCTGGACTAGAGACTTGCGTGGTTAGTCAGGTCGTGGCCGACTCCCTCGCCCGGCTTCCGCTTGAAGGTTGCCGAGGTACATGACGTGTACAGGGCGATAAGTGGCGAGAGCGTGTGTGAAGAAGTACACCCCTGCAGGGTTATCATTATCTATTCGAATAGCCGGATTCCTCGGATATGGAAACTTGGACCCCTTGCATAGTTCATAGACAAGTGAAAGTGGATACTCTAAAATGCGCAAGATAAGCGTGAGTGCTATGGATGGCGTTCTCGTAGGAAGACGGGAGCGGATCCATAGTGGTGTATTGGTATGGTGAATATGTGGACTCGTGTGCGCCACCTCAAAAGAGTTACTTGCAGTCGTAGTTCAGGATAGCCACCGAGTCAAAGCTGGCTTGCTGCAGTTAAACTCCACCACCCCCTTTTGATACTGATGCATATGTAGCTAGTTCTGATGTAAGTCTTGCTGGGTACATTTGTACTCACGTTTGCCTATTTTATGTTTTTGCAGAGAGACGTCAGTCTCGCTAGTAGTTCCGTGTGGACTTCGACGTTTAGCATGATACCTCAGCTACGATCTTGTGCCCTCGGCAGGGTCTGGTAGATAGTCAGGCTTCTTAGCCTTCTTCATTTGTAGTTGTCTGTACTCAGACAAGTTAAGCTTCCGCATGTGCTTGTTGCTTGTATGCTCTGTATGTTGGGTCATGAGACCCATGTTTGTAATATCTCGCTCCTCGGAGCCTAATGAATAAATATTGGAGTCGTAAAGTTATGTTGTGATGCCATGTTGTATTTACACATATCGAGCATATTGTGTGTATGATTGAAATGCTTGCTATGTGTGGGATCCGACTATCTAGTTGTTTATCCTTGGCAGCCTATCATATGGGGAAATGTAGTCTAGTTCTTCTGAGCGATAGTAGTCCGCTACAGCCCGGTTCACCAGAGTCCTGCTAGCCCAGCACTACTGCTCGGAACACTTGACTGGCCGACATGTGTTTCACTTCGTTCCTGTGTCTGTCCCTTCGGGGAAATGTCACGCGGTGACTTCCGGAGTCCTGCCTAGCCTGCTACAGCCCGGGTTACCGGAGTCTTGTTAGCCCAGTGCTACAGCCCGGATTCACACGTTGATGACCGACATGCTCGATGTGATTCATGTATGCCTGTCCTCATGGGTTAGCGCCGCTTTGGGTTCACGACTAGCCATGTCGGCCCGGGTTCTTTGTCATATGGATGCTAGCGACACTATCATATACGTGAGCCAAAAGGCGCAAACGGTCCCGGGCCAGGTAAGGTGGCACCAGTGGGAATACCATGCGTGAGGCCGCAAAGTGATATGATGTGTTACATGCTAGATCGGTGTGACTTAGGATCGGGGTCCTGACACTATTTGAATTAGAACCAGGTCTGCGGTGGAGATGAAGTTCTCAAAGTCATGCAGTGTGAACTGGAAGACCTGATGATGAGTTCTACTGCTGAATTATCCAGCTACTGTGTCCTTGTCGCCACGTGTCCTGAACTAGTGTTTTCCCGTAGCATTGTTGTCAGGCGTGTTCTCGAGGCTGTACTTGACCACTACAATTTCCTGGTTGTGCCTTCGATTACGAAGGGTGTGGTTCTTGTAAAGCTTCCCAACAAATCTGATGCGGACTGTCTTCATCATCATGTTTATGAGTGGAAAGACCACTCTGTTAGGTTCTCCAAGGTTGACAAGATGGTGATGGTGCATGTAGACATCTCACACGAAGTCCATGGCCTAGTCAGTTATGTGGGGTTCATCCCGTAGGTCGGTGGCAAGAAATAGTCTGCAGAGTTTAGTTAGTGCAACTTTGCTTGTCTATAGTAAGTACTATTGTTCAGTACTTGATTTGTTTTTGTGAACCCTGTATTGTTTATTAGTACTGCCACTTTTGGTGTGTGGTCAGTCCTGAGAATGGTCTATGTTAATGTCCGTCCACTCAATTCAGTCTATATATTTTGAAGTATCCATATCATATTTTTTGTGAGGACGGTCTATCAATTATGGTTACACACTCCAATATCTGTATGCATTGCAGGGTTTATTGCACCCACCAGGATTTCCAGTCCCATGGATGTTCGGTCCATACAATTTGTCACGACCTTTGGACTGTCCTGCTTGTGGGAGTAGGCGGGGCCCCTGCATGCCACGCGTAGTTGGATGATCAATCTTCTGTTTAGTACTTCAACATAGTGATTTCCTGGTAAGGATTCACTCGTGTCACATCAAGTAAATCTTATTGATTTACTGTCTAAATTTTATTGATTAATTGTCATGTTTTCTTTCTTTTCCTGCAATTTTACAATGCAGGTTTTTCCATGTGACATTCATCACAGAATAAACCGTTTGGTTTGCTCTACGATGGCTATTTTTGCAGGTTTCACTTCTTATGTCGTGTCAGTAACGAAGGCACCGTCCATCACTTATATTACTGGAAAAAATTGGACCAGTCTGTTGTCTGAGTACAAGCTGAATCCCTATGATGAACTGCATTTTGGTTTAACAAAAATGCCACAATTAGTCCTTCTCGCGTTTAAAAGAAATGAAGAAAAAGACTGGATCACGGTCACGGATCCTAGTCAAGTTAGAAAGCTGATCATAGCAGACTAGACACGATCACCGCTGTCTCGCACAGATCGAGCACCGACAGTTGCTCTAGCACTGATAGTGGCAGCAGCTCAGTCTGATCCAGCTGAGGATTGGGCACCGACCGCGTCAGCGGATCAGTCTGATCTATCGGAGGATCGGGCATCGACACCGGCACCTGCTCCGACACCGGCACTAGCTCTACAAGGAGCACCATCTCCGGCAGCAGCAGCGGCTTTGGCACCTGCACCAACACTTGCACTTGCATCTGCTCCAGCCCGTGCAGTTGCACCGGCAACAGACTGGGCTGCAGTTCACACTTCATATACCAAAGTCCTTACAAAAACCGACATGTCCACCTTCTTGGTAAGCATTGGCCGCCCAAGTGCTTCGTTCTTTTTTCTTTCCATGTTGTTTCACATGATTCACTGTGTTGATCTAACTGTTTGGGTATGTCTTCTTGTTTGCAAACAGAGAATTTCTAGAGCAACGAGGGAGTCGTTCAACAATCCGAGCGACCGCGGCCAAGTTTCTCTTACCATGCGCAGCCTTGGTGTGAATGAACCTGCTGAATATACCGTAAGTACAAAGGATGGTCGCATGATGATTGATGCTAAAGGATGGTCAAGGTTCACATCTACATCATATCTTGCGGTAGGGGATGATGTCAAAATCGAACTTTCTCGGCAAGGAGAGCTGGTCCAAATCAACTTTGAAATTCTTCAGTAGCAGCCCGCAACTGCCGAACTGATCTATCCCCCGAGAGATTTTGATGTAATAATCTGGCATGGTGAAACAAGTGTCCTGTGTGTATAAGTAGTATGACAGTATTATTTATCACATGGTATATCGTTGATAGAATTGCAACTCTGATTGCTGGTTAGGAATTGTCGTTCGATTTCATTCCAACAGCTGCCGTGCTTTATTCAATTTTGTGTATTCGCCTTGCGACAGCATCTAAAACCAGCGCCGTACCGATCGCTTGCAATATGAAAAGCGCTGAGGTAGAACACATGGGCCCCCAAACATGCAGGGTCGGCCTGCGGCCCAAAGTCCAGAACCGTGAGCCTATCTGAGTATTATATTCTCAGCTGAACCCCCATAAAAAAAGCTGAACCCCCATAATTCCCGTGCATAGTAGAGGGAGTATATTTCTCGGCAAGGTGAGCCTGTGATATAAAAGATTTGTATATTTCTTTATAGAGGGAGTATCTCTCTGTCAAAAAATATATTTATGTGTAACTAGTTACTCCTGTCTTTCTACTTCCTTTTGCTGATTTGTGGGGCAACCGGCAACGAGGTCCACGTGCCATATGCACAAATTAGAGTGCACAACTTCACGGTAGACACACCCCGGTCGTAGCGCCGCAGTAATGCCCAATGAGCCGTCAAATCACAACCCCCCTTTCTAGCTTTAGCAGTAAGCTGGACGGATGAAGCGGCAATATTTCACTGGGCCTGAATCCCCTTCTCCCTCGTCTGCTTGTTCAGAGAAAACCCCCTCTCGGCGATTGCATAGGGTTTTCTCATGGAGAACCAGGTACGAATTCTTCATCCATCCCCGATAAACCCAAGTCCCTTGGTCGCGGGTAATCCTAGGATGGCAGCCGCCGCCGTTGATGCATTTTTCTTCCTACTGAATCTAGTGTGTTTCATTTGTAGTGCCCAAAGTGCGAGTACCCTACAGGTTTCTGCGCCCTCGGCGAGACGCCACACTTGTTCCTTCTCATCCTAACACAGCATTTTGAAATGCGCACAGTATGTTCCTAGAATCCTCTTTTCTATCTGGGAGGGTGGTTTTTTTTTAACATGTTGTGTTCTCATATTATTTTTCCTTCAGTGTATTATTTGCTCTGCTAGAACACATATACTCAAGATGCTCGGCCTTGCCATAACTGAATACACTAGTTTAATGGTCGCAGTGAAGACAAGTGTTGGGGAACGTAGTAATTTCAAAAAAATTCCTACGCGCACGCAAGATCATGGTGATGCATAGCAACGAGAGGGGAGAGTGTTGTCTACGTACCCTTCTAGACCGAAAGCGGAAGCGTTATATCAACGCGGTTGATGTAGTCATACGTCTTCACGATCCGACCGATCCAAGCACCGTTACTCCGGCACCTCCGAGTTCTTGGCACACGTTCAGCTCGATGACGTTCCCCGGGCTCCGATCCAGCAAAGCTTCGAGGAAGAGTTCCGTCAGCACGACAGCGTGGTGACGATCTTGATGTACTACCGACGCAGGGCTTTGCCTAAGCACCGCGACAATGTGACCGAGGTGGAATATGGTGGAGGGGGGCACTGCACACGGCTAAGGAATGATCACGTTGATCAATTGTGTGTCTTGGGGTGCCCCCCTGCCCCTGTATATAAAGGATCAAGGGGGGAGGGCCGGCCGGCCCTAGGGGCGCGCCAAGGGAGGGGGAGTCCTCCTCCTAGTGGGAGTAGGACTCCCCTTTCCTAGTCCAACTAGGAGGGGGAAGGGGAAAAGGAAGGAGAGGGAGAGGGAGAGGGAAAGGGGGGCCGCGCCCCCCCCCCTCCTTGTCCAATTCGGACTCCTCATGGGGGGGGCGCCACCTCCTGGTGCGGCCCTCTCTCTCCCCTCGCGGCCCAATAAGGCCCATTCTTCCCCCGGGGGGTTCCGGTAACCCCTCCGGCACTCCGGTAATATCTGAAGCCTCTCGGAACCATTCCGATGTCCGAACATAGCCGTCCAATATATCAATCTTTATGTCTCGACCATTCCGAGACTCCTCGTCATGTCCGTGATCACATCCGGGACTCCGAACTCCTTCGGTACATCAAAATGCATAAACTCATAATAACTGTCATCGTAACCTTAAGCGTGCGGACCCTACGGTTCGAGAACAATGTAGACATGACCGAGACACGTCTCCGGTCAATAACCAATAGCGGGACCTGGATGCCCATATTGGCTCCTACATATTCTACGAAGATCTTTATCGGTCAGACCGCATAACAACATACGTTGTTCCCTTTGTCCATCGGTATGTTACTTGCCCGAGATTCGATCGTCGGTATCCAATACCTAGTTCAATCTCGTTACCGGCAAGTCTCTTTACTCGTTTCGTAATACATCATCCCGCAACCAACTCATTGGTTGCAATGCTTGCAAGGCTTATGTGATGTGCATTACCGAGAAGGCCCTGAGATACCTCTCCGACATTCGGAGTGACAAATCCTAATCTCGAAATACGCCAACCCAACAAATACTTTCGGAGACACCTGTAGAGCACCTTTATAATCACCCAGTTACGTTGTGACGTTTGGTAGCACACAAAGTGTTCCTACGGTAAACGGGAGTTGCATAATCTCATAGTCAAAGGAACATGTATAAGTCATGAACAAAAGCAATAGCAACATACTAAACGATCGGGTGCTAAGCTATTGGAATGGGTCATGTCAATCAGATCATTCAACTAATGATGTGACCTTGTTAATCAAATGACAACTCCTTTGTCTATGGTTAGGAAACTTAACCATCTTTGATTAACAAGCTAGTCAAGTAGAGGCATACTAGTGACACTCTGTTTGTCTATATATCCACACATGTATTATGTTTCCGGTTAATACAATTCTAGCATGAATAATAAACAATTATCATGATATGTAAGGAAATAAATAATAACTTTATTATTGCCTCTAGGGCATATTTCCTTCAGTCTCCCACTTGCACTAGAGTCAATAATCTAGATTACACAGTAATGATTCTAACACCCATGGAGTCTTGGTGCTGATCATGTTTTGCCCGTGGAAGAGGCTTAGTCAACGGGTCTGCTACATTCAGATCCATATGTATCTTGAAAATCTCTATGTCTCCCACCTGGACCAAGTCCCGGATGGAATTGAAGCGTCTTTTGATGTGCTTTGTTCTCTTGTGAAATCTGGATTCCTTCGCCAAGGCTATTGCTCCAGTATTGTCACAAAAGATTTTCATTGGACCCGATGCACTAGGTATGACACCTAGATCGGATATGAACTCCTTCATCCAGACTCCTTCATTTGCTGCTTCCGAAGCAGCTATGTACTCCGCTTCACATGTAGATCCCGCCACGACGCTTTGTTTGGAACTGCACCAACTGACAGCTCCACCGTTTAATGTAAATACGTATCCGGTTTGCGATTTCAACTCGTCCGGATCAGTGTCAAAGCTTGCATCAACGTAACCTTTTACGATGAGCTCTTTGTCACCTCCATACACGAGAAACATTTCCTTAGTCCTTTTCAGGTACTTCAGGATATTCTTGACCGCTGTCCAGTGATCCACTCCTGGATTACTTTGGTACCTCCCTGCTAAACTTATAGCAAGGCACACATCAGGTCTGGTACACAGCATTGCATACATGATAGAGCCTATGGCTGAAGCATAGGGAACATCTTTCATTTTCTCTCTATCTTCTGCAGTGGTCGGGCATTGAGTCTGACTCAACTTCACACCTTGCAATACAGGAAATAACCCTTTCTTCGCTTGATCCATTTTGAACTTCTTCAAAATCTTGTCAAGGTATGTGCTTTGTGAAAGTCCAATTAAGCGTCTTGATCTATCTCTATAGATCTTAATGCCCAATATGTAAGCAGCTTCACCGAGGTCTTTCATTGAAAAACTCTTATTCAAATACCCCTTTATGCTATCCAGAAATTCTATATCATTTCCAATCAGTAATATGTCATCTACATATAATATCAGAAATGCTACAGAGCTCCCACTCACTTTCTTGTAAATACAGGCTTCTCCAAAAGTCTGTACAAACCCAAATGCTTTGATCACACTATCAAAACGTTTATTCCAACTCCGAGATGCTTGCACCATTCCATAAATGGATCGCTGGAGCTTGCATACTTTGTTAGCTCCCTTTGGATCAATAAAACCTTCTGGTTGCATCATATACAACTCTTCTTCCAGAAACCCATTCAGGAATGCAGTCTTTACATCCATTTGCCAAATTTCATAATCATAAAATGCGGCAATTGCTAACATGATTCGGACAGACTTAAGCAGAAGGTCTCATCGTAGTCAATCCCTTGAACTTGTCGAAACCCCTTTGCGACAAGTCGAGCTTTGTAGACAGTAACATTACCGTTGGCGTCAGTCTTCTTCTTAAAGATCCACTTGTTCTCTATTGCTTGCCGACCCTCGGGCAAGTCAACCAAAGTCCACACTTTGTTTTCATACATGGATCCCATCTCAGATTTCATGGCTTCCAGCCATTTTGCGGAATCTGGGCTCACCATCGCTTCTTCATAGTTCGTAGGTTCGTCATGATCTAGTAGCATGATTTCCAGAATAGCACTGCCGTACCACTCTGGTGCGGATCTCACTCTGGTTGATCTACGAGGTTCAGCAGTTACTTGATCTGAAGTTTCATGATCATTATCACTAACTTCTTCTCTGATTGGTGTAGATGTCACAGAAACGGGTTCCTGTGATGAACTACTTTCCAATAAGGGAGCAGGTACAGTTACCTCATCAAGTTCTACTTTCCTCCCACTCACTTCTTTCGAGAGAAACTCCTTCACTAGAAAGGATCCATTTTTAGCAACAAATGTCTTGCCTTCGGATCTGTGATAGAAGATGTACCCAACTGTTTCCTTTGGGTATCCTATGAAGACACATTTCTCCGATTTGGGTTCGAGCTTATCAGGTTGAAGTTTTTTCACATAAGCATCGCAGCCCCAAACTTTAAGAAACGACAACTTTGGTTTCTTGCTAAACCATAGTTCATAAGGCATCGTCTCAACGGATTTTGATGGTGTCCTATTTAACGTGAATGCGGCCGTCTCTAGAGCATAACCCCAAAACGATAGCGGTAAATCTGTAAGAGACATCATAGATCGCACCATATCTAGTAAAGTGCGATTACGACGTTCGGACACACCATTGCGTTATGGTGTTCCGGGTGGCGTGAGTTGCGAAACTATTCCGCATTGTTTCAAATGTAGACCAAACTCGTAACTCAAATATTCTCCTCCACGATCAGATCGTAGAAACTTTATTTTCTTGTTACGATGATTTTCAACTTCACTCTGAAATTCTTTGAACTTTTCAAATGTTTCAGACTTGTGTTTCATTGAGTAGATATACCCATATCTGCTTAAATCATCTGTGAAGGTGAGAAAATAACGATATCCGCCACGAGCTTCAATATTCATCGGACCACATACATCTGTATGTATGATTTCCAATAAATCTGTTGCTCTCTCCATAGTACCAGAGAACGGTCTTTTAGTCATCTTGCCTAAGAGGCACGGTTCGCAAGTACCAAGTGATTCATAATCAAGTGGTTCCAAAAGTCCATCAGTATGGAGTTTCTTCATGCGCTTTACACCGATATGACCTAAACGGCAGTGCCACAAATAAGTTGCACTATCATTATCAACTCTGCATCTTTTGGCTTCAACATTATGAATATGTGTATCACTACTATCGAGATTCATCAAAAATAGACCACTCTTCAAGGGTGCATGACCATAAAAGATATTATTCATATAAATAGAACAACCATTATTCTCTGATTTAAATGAATAACCGTCTCGCATCAAACAAGATCCAGATATAATGTTCATGCTCAACGCTCGCACCAAATAACAATTATTTAGGTCTAATACTAATCCTGAAGGTAGATGTAGAGCTAGCGTGCCGATCGCGATCACATCGACTTTGGAACCATTTCCCACGCGCATCGTCACCTCGTCCTTTGCCAGTGTTCGCTTAATCCGTAGTCCCTGTTTCGAGTAGCAAATATTAGCAACAGAACCAGTATCAAATACCCAGGTGCTACTGCGAGCTCTAGTAAGGTACACATCAATAACATGTATATCACATATACCTTTGTTCACCTTGCCATCCTTCTTGTCCGCCAGATACTTGGGGCAGTTCCGCTTCCAGTGACCAGTCTGCTTGCAGTAGAAGCACTCAGTTTCAGGCTTAGGTCCAGACTTGGGTTTCTTCGCTTGAGCAGCAACTTGTTTGCTGTTCTTCTTGAAGTTCCCCTTCTTCTTCCCTTTGCCCTTCTTCTTGAAACTGGTGGTCTTATTGACCATCAACACTTGATGCTCCTTCTTGATTTCTACCTCCGCAGCCTTTAGCATTGCGAAGAGCTCGGGAATAGTCTTATCTATCCCTTGCATATTATAGTTCATCACGAAGCTTTTGTAGCTTGGTGGCAGTGATTGAAGAAATCTGTCAATGACACAATCATCCGGGAGATTAACTCCCAGTTGACTCAAGTGATTGTAATACCCAGACATTCTGAGTATGTGCTCACTGACAGACCCATTCTCTTCCATCTTGCAACTATAGAACTTATTGGAGACCTCATATCTCTCAATCTGGGCATTCTGTTTGAATATCAACTTCAACTCCTGGAACATCTCATATGCTCCATGGTTCTCAAACCGTCGTTGAAGTCCCGGTTCTAAGCCGTAAAGCATGGCACACTGAACTATCGAGTAGTCATCAGCTTTGCTTTGCCAGACGTTCATAACATCTGGTGTTGCTCCAGCAGCAGGCCTGGCACCTAGCGGTGCATCCAGGACGTAATTCTTCTGTGCAGCAATGAGGACAATCCTCAAGTTATGGACCCAGTTCGTGTAATTGATACCATCATCTTTCAACTTTGCTTTCTCAAGGAACGCATTAAAATTCAACGGAACAATAGCACGAGCCATCTATCTACAATTAACATAAACAAGCAAGATACTATCAGGGACTAAGTTCATGATAAATTTAAGTTCAATTAATCATATTACTTAAGAACTCCCACTTAGACAGACATCCCTCTAATCTTCTAAGTGATCACGTGATCCAAATCAAACTAAACCATAACCGATCATCACGTGAAATGGATTAGTTCTCAATGGTGAACATCATCATGTTGATCATATCTACTATATGATTCACGTTCAACCTTTCGGTCTCTGTGTTCCGAGGCCATATCTGCATATGCTAGGCTCGTCAAGTATAACCCGAGTATTCCGCGTGTGCAAAACTGGCTTGCACCCGTTGTAGATGGACGTAGAGCTTATCACACCCGATCATCACATGGTGTCTGGGCACGACGAACTTTGGCAACGGTGCATACTCGGGGAGAACACTTCTTGATAATTTAGTGAGAGATCATCTTATAATGCTACCGTCAATCAAAGCAAGATAAGATGCATAAAAGATAAACATCACATGCAAATCAATATAAGTGATATGATATGGTCATCATCATCTTGTGCTTCATGATCTCCATCTCTGCAGCACCATCATGATCACCATCGTCACCGGCGCGACACCTTGATCTCCATCATAGCATCGTTGTCGTCTCGCCAATCTTATGCTTCTACGACTATCGCTACCGCTTAGTGATAAAGTAAAGCATTACAGGGCGATTGCATTGCATACAATAAAGCGACAACCATACGGCTCCTGCCGGTTGCCGATAACTCGGTTACAAAACATGATCATCTCATACAATAAAATATAGCATCATGTCTTGACCATATCACATCACAACATGCCCTGCAAAAACAAGTTAGACGTCCTCTACTTTGTTTGTTGCAAGTTTTACGTGGCTGCTACGGGCTTAAGCAAGAACTCATCTTACCTATGCATCAAAACCACGACGATAGTTTGTCAAATAGACTCCGTTTTAACCTTCTCAAGGACCGGGCGTAGCCACACTTGGTTCAACTAAAGTTGGTGAGACAGTCTCCCGCAAGCCATCTGTGTGCAAAGCACGTCGAGGGAACCGGCCTTGCGTAAGCGTACGCGTAAGGTTGGTCCGGGTCGTCTCATCCAACAATACCGCTGAACCAAAGTATGACATGCTGGTAGGCAGTATGACTTGTATCGTCCACAACTCACTTGTGTTCTACTCATGCAAATAACATCAAACCATAAAACCTAGGCTCGGATGCCACTGTTGGGGAACGTAGTAATTTCAAAAAAATTCCTACGCGCACGCAAGATCATGGTGATGCATAGCAACGAGAGGGGAGAGTGCTGTCTACGTACCCTTGTAGACCGAAAGCGGAAGCGTTATATCAACGCGGTTGATGTAGTCGTACGTCTTCACGATCCGACCGATCCAAGCACCGTTACTCCGGCACCTCCGAGTTCTTGGCACACGTTCAGCTCGATGACGTTCCCCGGGCTCCGATCCAGCAAAGCTTCGAGGAAGAGTTCTGTCAGCACGACGGCATGGTGACGATCTTGATGTACTACCGACGTAGGGCTTCGCCTAAGCACCGCGACAATGTGACCGAGGTGGAATATGGTGGAGGGGGGCACCGCACACGGCTAAGGAACGATCACGTTGATCAATTGTGTGTCTTGGGGTGCCCCCTGCCCCCGTATATAAAGGAGCAAGGGGGGAGGGCCGGCCGGCCCTAGGGGCGCGCCAAGGGAGGGGGAGTCCTCCTCCTAGTGGGAGTAGGACTCCCCTTTCCTAGTCCAACTAGGAGGGGGAAGGGGAAAAGGAAGGAGAGTGTTTTCCTGACATCTGGGACCCACGACATTGTGAGCGTATATAGTCAATAGACAAGAGAACACCACAAGATCGGCTGACACCTGGGACGTAGCTACTCGAGCATTATTTTTTTTGTTTAGTATTGTTGAGATGGAGCAGGGTTTGAACTGGGTTGTGGCCCGTCTAGCCCAGGCTTATATTTTATGTTCACCATGTGACCAGCCCAGCTATTTTTTCTTTGTGAAAATGAGCCCAGTTTATTTTTTCTGAAGAATACCCAATCCAGGCCTACTTATTTTTCTATGCCCTGATGGGCTGCAACTCTTTCAAGACGTGTGCAAATCTTGAAAGTAATATGAAATGGGTTGTAAATATAAAAATAGATGACAAATTGGCAATTACTTTATAATTTCTAAATTTTATCACATTTTCAGATTCCTATTTCACTGGGCATTAACCTAATTTAAATATATCTTCAAAGTACTTTAAATTTGGCTCGACATTTTGGTATTAAAAATAGTTTGGAACCCACAGAAATATGCGAAATTGGCCCTGGCCAACCAAAAAAACGACTGTAATAAATTGCATAAGAAGTTGCCATGAGCTATATATAAATTATTAAGAAAAAGAGGGAGTGGTCTGACTTGTGGTCCTGTTTAATTATTCCTCCACCTAACAGCGGGGACCCACCGAACGGGCCACCAGTATTTCGCGAAAAAATCGTTTCCCCCTGACTGCCGGGACCCACTGGACGGGCCACCGTATTTCACGAAAAAAACGTTCCCCCCGCTATCAGCTCGGACCCACCGGAAGTGCCACCTTATTACGCACAAAAAAATGAATACTCCGCTGGCTAGCTGGGACCCACCTTGGTGGGAGGCTGACTTGTGGGCCTACTAAGTTGACGGGGACAAAGGGCTTTGTCAACTTAGTCAATATGAATGATTCTAGCTCCAGTGACCGTACGATGTCCATCCAACGGCCGTAGTGCTTCTTCAACCTCAGGTCTTCTTGCTCCAGCCGCCCAAAGCAGCGCCGGTGAAAGTGCAACTATCCCTGGGTGGTTTTAGTAATTCCTAACAACATATAACTCATTGAGCTAACATTATTCCAAGATTAATATTTCAGGAAAAGGTTAATGAATGGCATGGCATGGATGAGGAAAGTGGACCCCTCATCAAAATACTAAGGACAAAGAGATTGGCTCAAGCTCAAAGCTCAAGACTCTAGATTTTATATTTTAGTGATCCAAGATCACATTGAGTCTATAGTAAAAGCCAATACTATCAAGGAGGGATGAGGTGTTGCTTGATGAGGTTCTTGCTTCATAGTGCTTAGTGATATGCTCCAAAACCCTCAACTACCTTCCCACATCCACATATGACCTAAACCAAAAGTCAAACTCGGCCCCACCGATTCTTTATATCCGGCGCCACCGAGTTCAGATGTCATACCACTGCCACAAACCCTAGGCAAATTGGTCTCGCCGATAGGGATCTCGGTCACACCGAGATGGGGTTGTAATCTCTCTGTTTCCATTCGTAACGTTTCGGTCCTACCGAGATGAGCGATCGGTCCCACCGAGATTGCAATGTAAACTCTCTGTTTCCCTTTTGTAACATTTCGGTCCCACCGAAATGAGCGAATCGGTCCCACCGAGTTTACCTGACCAACTCTCTGGTTAGATTATTACCAAAATCGGTCCCATCGAGTTTGTGTAATCGTTCACACCGAGATTACGTTATGCCCTAACCCTAACCATATCAGTCCTACCGAGTTGCATCTCAGTCGCACCGAAAATCCTAACGGTCACTAGGTTTGCTAAATCGGTCCGACCGAGTTTCTCAATTCGGTCTCACCGAGATTGGTAAATTGTGTGTAACGGTTAGTTTTTGTGTGGAGGCTATATATACCCCTCCACCCACTCTTCATTCGTGGAGAGAGCCATCAGAACATATCTACACTTCCAATACACATTTTCTGAGAGAGAACCACCTACTCATGTGTTGAGGCCAAGATATTCCATTCCCACCATATGAATCTTGATCTCTAGCCTTCCCCAAGTTGCTTTCCACTCAAATCTTCTTTCCACCAAATCCATATCTTGTGAGAGAGAGTTGAGTGTTGGGGAGACTATCATTTGAAGCACAAGAGCAAGGAGTTCATCATCAACACACCATTTGTTACTTCTTGGAGAGTGGTGTCTCCTAGATTGGCTAGGTGTCACTTGGGAGCCTCCGACAATATTGTGGAGTTGAACCAAGGAGTTTGTAAGGGCAAGGAGATCGCCTACTTCGTGAAGATCTACCGCTAGTGAGGCAAGTCTTTCGTGGGCGACGGGCATGATGGGATAGACAAGGTTGCTTCTTCGTGGACCCTTCGTGGGTGGAGCCCTCCGTGGACTCGCGCAACCGTTACCCTTCGTGGGTTGAAGTCTCCATCAACGTGGATGTACGATAGCACCACCTATCGGAACCACGACAAAAACATCCGTCTCTCCAATTGCGTTTGAATTCTCCAAACCCTTCCCTTTACATTCTTGCAAGTTGCATGCTTTACTTTCCGCTGCTCATATACTCTTTGCATGCTTGCTTGAATTGTGTTAAGATTGCTTGACTTGTGCTAAGATAGCTAAAATCTGCCAAAGACTAAAATTGGGAAAATGATAGATTTTTAATTGGTCAAGTAGTCTAAACACCCCCCTCTAGACATACTTTCGATCCTACAAGTCGTATCAGAGCTTTGGTCTCCATTTGCTTTGATTTCCATAGCTTTTGGTGGTCATAGCCTTGGTTCCACAACCTAGGAGAGTATGGCGTCTAGCGAGGGAAATTATCACCGTAGAGGTCCTTACTTTGATGGTTCTAATTTTGCTAGTTGGTAGCATAAGATGAAAATGCATATTCTTGGACATAACCCCGCCGTTTGGGCTATTGTGTGTATTGGCTTGCAAGGTGAATTCTTTGATGGGAGAGAACAAAATCGTGAAGCCATCGCGGAAGAGTTGAAAATGCTGCAATACAACACTCAAGCTTGTGATATCCTCTTCAACGGATTGTGCGCCGAAGAATTCAACAAAATCAGCTGTCTTGAGAATGCAAAGGAAATTTGGGATACTTTGATTGACATGCATGAAGGTACCGACTCCGTCAAGGAATCCAAGTTGGATGTGCTTCAAAGTCAACTTGACAAGTTCAAAATGAAGGATGGTGAAGGTGTCTGTGACGCCCCCGATTCAATCGTACAATAATCATGCACGCAAATGTGTACGATAAAGATCAGGGACTCACGGGAAGATATCACAACACAACTCTAAAACATAAATAAGTCATACAAGCATCATAATACAAGCTAGGGGCCTCGAGGGCTCGAATACAAGTGCTCGATCATAGAAGAGTCAGCGGAAGCAACAATATCTGAGTACAGACATAAGTTAAACAAGTTGCCATAAGATGGCTAGCACAAACTGGGATACAATCGAAAGAGGCGCAGGCCTCCTGCCTGGGATCCTCCTAAACTACTCCTGATCGTCGTCATCGGGCTGCATGTAGTAGTAGGCACCTCCAGAGTAGTAGGAGTCGTTGTCGAAGGTGGCGTCTGGATCCTGGGCTCCATCATCTGGTCGCAGCAATCGGGTAGAAGGGAAAGGGGAAAAGAGGGAGAAAAGCAACCGTGAGTACTCATCCAAAGTACTCGCAGGCAAGGAGCTACACTACATATGCATGGGTATATGTGTAAAGGGCCATATCAGTGGACTGAACTGCAGAATGCCAGAATAAGAGGGGGATATCTAATCCTGTCGAAGACTACGCTTCTGGCAGCCTCCGTCTTGCAGCATGGAGAAGAGAGTAGACTGAAGTCCTCCAAGTAGCATCGCATAGCATAATCCTACCCGGCGATCCCCTCCTCGTTGCCCTATTAGAGAGCGATCACCGAGTTGTATCTGGCACTTGGAAGGGTGTGTTTTATTAAGTATCCAGTTCTAGTTGTCATAAGGTCAAGGTACAACTCCGGGTCATCCTTTTACCGAGGGACACGGCTATTCGAATAGATTAACTTCCCTGCAGGGGTGCACCACATAACCCAACACGCTTGATCCCATTTGGCCGGACACACTTTTCTGGGTCATGCCCGGCCGTGGAAGATCAACACGCCGCAGCCCCACCTAGACCAACAGAGAGGTCAGCACGCCGGTCTAAACCTAAGCGCGTAGGGGTCTGGGCCCATCGCCCTGAGCACACCTGCACGTTGCGAACGCGGCTGGAAGCAGACCTAGCCTAGTGGCGTTCCAGTCCAATCCGGCGCGCGCCACTCAGTCGCTGACGTCATGAAGGCTTTGGCTGATACCATGATGCCGGGATACCCATATCTACTCCCGCGTAGATGGTTAGTGCGTATAGACCAAATGGCCAGACTCAGATCAAATACCCGGATCCCGTTAAGCGTGTTAAGTATCCGCGAACGCCGACCAGGGCCAGGCCACCTCTCTCCTAGGTGGTCTCAACCTGCCTTGTCGCTCCGCCACAAAGTAACAGTCGGGGGCCGTCGGGAACCCAGGCCCACCACTACCTGGGTGGAACCACCTGCCCCTTCAGCCCCATCTCCGAACAATATCACAGGTAATGTAACAGTGTAAAGTATATAGTATATGCCCGTGATCACCTCCCGAAGTGATCACGGCCCAGTAGTATAGCATGGCAGACGGACAAGAGTGTAGGGCCACTGATGGAACTCTAGCATCCTATACTAAGCAGTAGGATAGCAGGTAAAGGTAACAACAGTAGTAGTAGGACAGGCTATGCAGCAGTATAGGATTAACTGAAAGCAGTAACATGCTACACTACTCTAATGCAAGCAGTAGAGAAGAATAGGCGATATCTGGTGATCAAGGGGGGGGCTTGCCTGGTTGCTCTGGCAAGAGAGAGAGGGGTCGTCAACTCCGTAGTCGTACTGGGTAGCAGCGGCGTCGGTCTCGGTGTCTAGCGGAAGAAGAGGGGGGAGAAACAATAAATACAATGCAAACAGATGCATAACGATGCATGACAAAGCAAAGCGTGATGCTAGGCGTGCCCTAACGCGGTATGAGGTGATACCGGTGAAGGGGGGAAACATCCGGGAAAGTATCCCCGGTGTTTCGCATTTTCGGACAAATGAACCGGAGAGGGAAAGTTGCGTGTTTGCTATGTTAGGGATGTGTGGCGGACGAACGGGTTGCGTATCCGGATTCGTCTCGTCGTTCTGAGCAACTTTCATGTTGAAAATATTTTAATCCGAGTTACGGATTAAAAGATATGATTTTCTAAATATTTTATTAATTTCTGGAATTTAATTAATTATTTAATTAATTCGAAAATGAATTAATGACATCAGCATGATGCCATGCTGACGTCAGCAGTCAACAGAGTTGACTGGTCAACCTGACCAATGGGTCCCACTGGTCAGTTATACATTTTAATTAAACACATTAATTAGATTAATCAAAATTAATTAGTGGGTAGGCCGCACTGTCATACTAGTTAATTATCTAATTAACAGTAGTTAATTAGGTTCATTAATCATCAGGTTAGTTAATCTTAATTGGTTAATTTAATTAGAATTAATTAAGTTAATCAATTAGTTAATTAATTAATTAATTAATTTCATTATTTATTTATTATATTTTATTATTATTATTATTATTATTATTATTATTATTATTATTATTTTAATTCTTTTTTTAATTAAAACGTTCTGGGGCGGTGGGGCCCCGTTGTCATAGGGCCACTGGGCCTTAGCGGATCGGGTGTGCCCGATCGGGCGGTGCGGGCGCAGGGGCACCCGCACGCGAGGCCACCAGGGGCGAGGCGGGGCGCCAGAATCCGGCGAGGTAGGGAGGAAAGGGACGGCCAGCTCCAGCGAGCGGCGGGGCCAGGCAGCATGGGGCTGCGGCCCGTGCGAGGAACGGCGGACGTGACGAAGCATCAGCGGGCCACGGCGGACAGAGGAGCAGGGGCGGGCGACGAGCTGCAGCGACGAGGTCGCGTACGACGACGACCGAGCGTAGGCGGGAGGAGGGGCGTGCAACATCGAGCAGGAGCCGCGGAACGTGCGGGCGGCAGTTGTGGTGCGCGCCCCGGGCGCGTCGAGGAACGGGCACGGCGAGCACGCCGATAGAGGAGGCGTCGGGCGCGGGGTGCCGTTGCGAGCAAGGGAGGAGGAGGAGATGTCGGGCCTCACCACGGGGGCGTGGGGTCTAGGCAGTGAGCTCGGGGAAGGTCGGGGGGGGGGGGGACGACGGGGACGAGCGGCGACGTGGAGGAAGCAGTCCGGCGAGGAAGCTCCGGGCAACAAGGTGGCTGCGACGATGGTGCTGCTGCAGGCGCGTCGCGCACCGACGGCGTCCGGTGTGGAGGGAGCTGAGGGCGAACGACGGAGACAAACATGCGGCACCGACGGCGGCAGGGTGGCGGGGCGGCTCCGGCGGGGGTTCCGGGCGGCGGCGGCAACAAGCGCCCCCGATCCCAATCTGGATTGGGGAGGGAGGCAGAGGGGGAGTGGGGTGAGCGACGTGGGAGTGGGGGGGAATGGGTGGACCTGTTAGGGTTTCTGGGGTGTGGGGTGGCCTATAGGCCAGGGGGCGGCCGGCTGGGCCATGGCCCAGTTGGGCCACGGGGTCCAGTGGGGGGGTTCTCTTTTGTTTTAGTTTAGTTTTCTGTCAGTTTGTTTTTCCATTTTATTTTTTTTCTGTTTTATTAAATTTCGGTGTTTATGAAATACCCAAGTTGTACCTAAAATATTTTTAATACTTATGCCACTACCACAATTAACTTGGCACCTAATATAAAATCATTAGTAATTGTTTATTATTCTATAATCATTTAACTAATTGTTTTTGCTACTATTTTATTCATTTTGAGTATTTACATATTTTATACAAGTGTGGTTTCTCCACCTTTATTATTTAGAATTTATCTATCCCAGCTTGAACATTTTAGTTTTAATGTTTGAAAACTTTTGACGTTTTTCTTTATTTTAAATTTGAATTTGACTCGTTTTTGAACCATCGCGAGATTAACAACAGTAACCGAGGTGACATGGCATCATTAGCATGGAGTTACTGTAGCTTAATTATCCGGGCGTCACAATTCTCCTCCACTACAAGAAATCTCGTCCCGAGATTTAAGAGGGGAGTAAGGGGGGAGAATAGGTTATGAAATTCTAACGATTCTTCTCGGTCTTGGTTGTTCTTCTTTAAGTGGTCGATCCATAATGTTGATGTCTTCATACCTCAGCTTCAGGTCATCATGATGAAGTCGACATCCTTTCTTCGGAGTCTCCATTGTACGTATGAAGGACAAGGGATAGCTTCGAAAGAAAGAAGAAAAAAACAGACCTCTAAAAGGTCAACTATCTGGTTGATAACATCGGGGATGGTGGCGGAAAGTAACTCTCGAATGGAAACTTAAGACAATATCGAGAGCAAAGTAAGTAAGTAACATGAGATGTTTCGAGCGGGTAGGCAATCGTTCGATGCCTGAAACAAAGTGCGAAAGGGGTTCAGAGCAACGGGAATAAGTATTGTGTCCGATACCAGAATAGATCAACAGGCAAGTGGCCCGTGAATTACATACAAAGTCAAGCAAGAGGAATAACTTTGACAACAGGGGGTGTATAAGAGAGTCAGGTTTCGATCCTGTGGAACTGTGGGTTGTGGGCCCACCATGTGGGTTAAAAGTAGGAGCGGTGATATCTTGCACGATCATGATAGTAAGGCATGTCGGAGAATAGACTGTCAGTTAGGTCGGCAACAACATTGGTACCAAGGGCAAGGGTCGAAGAGAATCATTTTCCTGCTCATTGAAATGAGGTGGACCAATAGGTAAAGTTCTCATCCATCGGTGGCTGCCGAAATGTTATCAACATTAGTAACAGGGTCTTGCTGACAGAATTGTACACCGAGGTGTTTACATAAGCAGGAGAATATTACTGCTTAGATCATACAGATCACAAGAAACATTAAACCAACCAATGGAAAGGAAAATATGATTATCAGATTAAACAGAACAATGAAAAGGAAAATGTGTTTAAACACATTATTCAGGGGTATATCCTTCCCAAGGACAAACAGAGCATGATATCCACAACAGGACATAATGTAGAAAAACCCTCTAGGTAGGGGGAGAAAAAAATTCATGACATTACCCATCAACGGTGTTTGGATAGTTGAGCAAGAAACAATTAGCATTGGGATAAGTGTTCTTGTTGAAAATCGGAGTACCACAGACATGCTTCGAGATAGCATTGACATAGTCTTTAAGCAAAGGTCGGACTGGGGTACAAAAAGGATTCATCAGGAATAACGTATAGAATAAGTCTTTCAATTTCCTCATGGAAGAATGGTTAACCTTGCTAAAAAGGAAACTATAACAAAAGGTTCGCTGGCTAGGGGTGCTAAGCAAAGACACCACCTTACCGGGTTATGTAGAGACCAATGTTATAACTCTTGGAAATATGTCCCAACCATCATATCTGACCGAGATTCAGATCTGATTGATGTCAGGATACCTCAGACATCAGGATGCCTGAGAAGAAAAGGTGCAACACAATTTGACGAGATGACATTGTGAGATTCTCGGAAATGATCTAGGGAAGCGAGTTCTGAAACCATAGTTCATCGTTAAACCCCGGAGAGGATGAGGGGGTGGCTGATGAACTAAACGACAATTCATTGAGATTTTCAAAAGATGGATTTCCACAATCATGTGAACAAAGAGATAACACTTGTTAGATCAAATGATATAATGAGGTATGCTCGAGGAAAACATACCTAGTTAAACATTGGTTGAAAGGTGCACCCGAAATATGGACTTAGGCAGCATGACCAATGTTAGAATGGTGATTTGATAATCAATGGTCTAAGAATGAAATATCGACCATTAACTTCAAACAATAGGGTTGTTAAAAGTTTTGAATTCACACATCATAGTCCAGTTGTCGGTATTCCGGTTAGAAACAACAGGGAGGGACTAAGGAATGAACGGAGATGGCGAGAAGTAATAATATATCAAGAATTCTCAAGAGGTGGAGAAATTCATATGACATTCTTGACATAACAGATGTTAATACTCCAGGGTAATTAAGAACAACTACTGGATAGCAAGGAACTCAAGGTATAACACAGAACACGAACAAGTTTGTGTTGGAGGGGAGGCATTAAAGTGGTCGATGACAACAGAAATCATCGAGGGCAAGGACGATATTTCTCATCATGAACTCAATTGATATCCTGGAAGAGCTCATAAGGTTGATGATGATCACGACACATTTGGCGAGAGATTTCATGAAGATGTAATCAATCAGCGATGACATCAAGTCAAAGGAATGATGAAGCGCAAGGTTATTGGAACCATGGGTAGGACACAAACTTGAAATCAAGCTTGTTGTTCAAGGCGAAATGATTTGACGAGGAGGATCGACGTAAGCTTAGCTCATCGTCGAAATTGTGCTCCGGAAAGAAGGACCAGGTAGCACAGTTAAAATTTGGCACGATAATGATATAGCCAAGTAGGCTCGGAATGACGTGATCGAGTTCAGACTCGTAAGTAATGAAGGTTACCAAGAGTTGTTGAATCATAGTGCGGACTCAATTCAGTTGTCGTTGTCCTTGAGGGGTTCTAACAACTGAGAACCCGTTGGAAAAATGGAATCGGCAAGAATATTAGTTGATGAAGAACTCATAAGAAGTTATGTATTCCGTGGTATCCTCGAGATACCAGGGGTTAATACTCAACGACAGATCAAAGTAGAGGTTGGACTGGGGTATTGCTCTGCAGAAGACAAGTGCTTAAACTTGCACGAGAAACGCTACCTAAAAGAGAACATGGTCAAAACCACGATTGCAAAAGGCCAGATCCCAGATATAATATGAACTTATACCAAGGGAGTAATTAATTTAAGAGAAGCTTTAATGATAAGATCTACATCGTGTCCATGGGCATGAACACAAAGTTCAAGGTCGACTCCCACTTCTTCAATGCATAACCTTACATTTACTTCTCACTTTCGAGGAACTTGTAGTGTTAAAATTTTAGCTGGCAAAATACCAGGAGGGTATGACTCGTGAAAACTTTTGAGTTCACACATATTAAGGAAGGCATAGGTTCAACCCATCAGGGTATCATGGAAATATACACCACAAACTTCAATAGTAAATACCACCAGCTCGAAAACAGAGCATGGTTGAGAAAGCAGAGGATACAATTTACCAAAGGCATTATGTATCCGAGAAAAGACTCACAAAGTTATTGAATATGAAGGACGTCGTTGGATAAAATCCAATAAAGGTTCTAGTGGTCCACAAGGGATCTGATGTGAGCATCGGTACTCAACCAGAAGAAGAAAGAAAGCAAGGAGATCGTATTATCAAAACAACTGACTAATTCAAATCTCAAATGCAAAGGAATTATGAGCTCCAAATCAAGGGATCAGAAGCAAACACTTTGATCAAGGGTGGATAAGTTGAGTAGGCTTAAGGGTATAATCGATGGCAATTTCATTGGTCGAGATCCAGCTCATGTTTAATATGACATCTGAGCCAGAAGGATGAATTCTAGGATCTGACTGAGGATTGCGAGCATTCGCAACATATTGAATCAACAGACTCAAAATGATAATGACAAGGGATGCCAATAAGATTACGAGACTTATGGGATTAACCATAACGCAAGCAAGCAAGAATTTCAGGAGCAATAAGCTGCTAAGGATTTTTGGAACATATAATATTATTTCGAAGAACTTAGTGAAACACATAAATAACTGGGGATGGGCGGATACTCGGTAAGTGCGAGGAGTTATCCGATGGGGTGTTCATGTGGGTAATGAACTACAAGGCAGTAGGCACAAAGTATTCTCGGAATAATAGAGAGAATTTTCAGGGTATCTTGTAATAACAAGATCAATGGGATTGAAAGGACAAGTGTATGTAGTTATCCATAATAATATAATAGTGGTAGGGAATTTGCAAAGGCGGTGGGCACAAGTGTCTCGAGAGAACATCGGAGATTATCTTCGGAATCTTCTGGTGAAGCAGTCGATCATCTGTAATGAAGGGCTCTCCGGCAGGAAGTGCTAACGAGAACCTAGAGTTAGATTTTAGCAAAATCATTTAACCCGAATAGAAGAGAGATCAGAGTCCCAGAGTATAGGTCGAGGAATAAAAGATCCTAATACCACCCAATGGCGATGTGGGCCCAGGGGCCACACAGCCATGTTAGTAAAAGTTTTGCAATGTCTAGACTCGACTTCGGCCAAGGAGTTGGAAAGGGGGATTCCTAGAGGCAGTCGGCTCTGATACCAACTTGTGACACCCCCGATTCAACCGTACACTAATCATGCACGCAAATGTGTACGATAAAGATCAGGGACTCACGGGAAGATATCACAACACAACTCTAAAACATAAATAAGTCATACAAGCATCATAATACAAGCCAGGGGCCTCGAGGGCTCGAATACAAGTGCTCGATCATAGACGAGTCAGCGGAAGCAACAATATCTGAGTACAGACATAAGTTAAACAAGTTGCCATAAGATGGCTAGCACAAACTGGGACACAATCGAAAGAGGCACAGCCCTCCTGCCTGGGATCCTCCTAAACTACTCCTGGTCGTCGTCAGCGGGCTGCACGTAGTAGTAGGCACCTCCAGAGTAGTAGGAGTCATCGTCGAAGGTGGCGTCTCGATCCTGGGCTCCATCATCTGGTCGCAGCAATCGGGTAGAAGGGAAAGGGGAAAAGAGGGAGAAAAGCAACCGTGAGTACTCATCCAAAGTACTCGCAAGCAAGGAGCTACACTACATATGCATGGGTATATGTGTAAAGGGCCATATCAGTGGACTGAACTACAGAATGCCAGAATAAGAGGGGGATATCTAATCCTGTCGAAGACTACGCTTCTCGCAGCCTCCGTCTTGCAGCATGGAGAAGAGAGTAGACTGAAGTCCTCCAAGTAGCATCGCATAGCATAATCCTACCCGGTGATCCCCTCCTCGTTGCCCTATTAGAGAGCGATCACCGGGTTGTATCTGGCACTTGGAAGGGTGTGTTTTATTAAGTATCCAGTTCTAGTTGTCATAAGGTCAAGGTACAACTCCGGGTCGTCCTTTTACAGATTAATTAGATTAATCAAAATTAATTAGTGGGTAGGCCCCACTGTCATACTAGTTAATTATCTAATTAACAGTAGTTAATTAGGTTCATTAATCATCAAGTTAATTAATCTTAATTGGTTAATTTAATTAGAATTAATTAAGTTAATCAATTAGTTAATTAATTAATTAATTAATTTCATTATTTATTTATTATATTTTATTATTATTATTATTATTATTATTATTATTATTTTAATTCTTTTTTTAATTAAAACGTTCTGGGGCGGTGGGGCCCCGTTGTCATAGGGCCACTGGGCCTTAGCGGATCGAGTGCGCCCGATCGGGCGGTGCGGGCGCAGGGGCACCCGCACGCGAGGCCACCAGGGGTGAGGCGGGGCGCCAGAATCCGGCGAGGTAGGGGGGAAAGGGACGGCCAGCTCCGGCGAGCGGCGGGGCCAGGCAGCAGGGGGCTGTGGCCCGTGCGGGGAACGGCGGACGCGACGAAGCATCAGCGGGCCGCGGCGGACAGAGGAGCAGGGGCGGGCGACGAGCTGCAGCAACGAGGTCGCGTACGACGACGACCGAGCGTAGGCGGGAGGAGGGGCGCGCAACAGCGAGCAGGAGCCGCGGAACATGCGGGCTGCGGTTGCGGGGCGCGCCCCGGGCGCGTCGAGGAGCGGGCGCGGCGAGCACGCCGATAGAGGCGGCGTCGGGCGCGGGGTGCCGTGGCGAGCAGGGGAGGAGGAGATGTCGGGGCCTCACCACGGGGGCGTGGGGTCTAGGCAGTGAGCTCGGGGAAGGTCGGGGGGGGGGAACGACGGGGACGAGCGGCGACGTGGAGGAAGCAGTCCGGCGAGGAAGCTCCGGGCAACAAGGTGGCTACGACGATGGTGCTGCTGCAGGCGCGTCGCGCACCGACGGCGTCCGGTGTGGAGGGAGCTGAGGGCGAACGATGGAGACGAACATGCGGCACCGACGGCGGCAGGGTGGCGGGGCGGCTCCGGCGGGGGTTCCGGGCAGCGGCGGCAACGAGCGCCCCGGATCCCGATCTGGATCGGGGAGGGAGGCAGAGGGGGAGTGGGGTGAGCGACGTGGGAGTGGGGGGGGAATGGGTGGACCTGTTAGGGTTTCTGGGGTGTGGGGTGGCCTATAGGCCAGGGGGCGGCCGGCTGGGCCATGGCTCAGTTGGGCCACGGGGTCCAGTGGGGGGGGTTCTCTTTTGTTTTAGTTTAGTTTTCTATCAGTTTGTTCTTCCATTTTATTTCTTTTCTGTTTCATTAAATTTCGGTGTTTATGAAATACCCAAGTTGTACCTAAAATATTTTTAATACTTATGCCACTACCACAATTAACTTGGCACCTAATATAAAATCATTTGTAATTGTTTATTATTCTATAATCATTTAACTAATTGTTTTTGCTACTATTTTATTCATTTTGAGTATTTACATATTTTATACAAGTGTGGTTTCTCCACCTTTATTATTTAGAATTTATCTATCCCAGCTTGAACATTTTAGTTTTAATGTTTGAAAACTTTTGACGTTTGTCTTTATTTTAAATTTGAATTTGACTCGTTTTTGAACCATCGCGAGATTAACAACAGTAACCGAGGTAACATGGCATCATTAGCATGGAGTTACTGTAGCTTAATTATCCGGGCATCACAGTGTCGCTGAAATGTACTCTAGGCTTGCTCTTATCACAAATGAGATTGCCGGCTTAGGAAGTGAAGAGATGACTGGCAGATTCATCATCAAGAAGATCCTAAGAGTCTTGGATGGAAAATATTATACCGTGTGCACATTGATTCAAATGATGCCCAATTACAAAGATCTCAAGCCAACGGAAGTCATTGGAAGAATTGTTGCTCATGAGATGTCACTCAAGGATAAGGAGGAACTTCACAACAAATCAAGTGGTGCTTACAAATCCTCATGTGAAGCCCTGACATCATCAAGTGAGAAACAAACCTTCAATGAAGAATTGATCTTAATGGTGAAGAACTTCAACAAATTCTACAAGAGTAGAAGCAAAGAGAGAAGCTCCAAGTCAAGGTCCTACAATGACAAAAGATCTTCTGGTCGAGAGCGAAACTGCTACAATTGTGGAAGGCCCGGACACTATTCCAATGAGTGTACAACACCCCACAAAAGAAGAGAAGATTCTCCAAAAAGAAGAAGTAGAAGAGAAGAATCACCACCTAGAGAAAGAAGGAGTAGAGATGATCGTTATGAACGAAGACCCTCACGGAGAAGCAAGGATTCGGAAATAAAGGACAAGTCATCAAGGAGCTACACAAAACAAAGACATCAAGCTCATGTTGGTGAATGGGTATCCAGCTCCGACTTCGACAATCACTCCGAGAGAAGCTATCACTCCGACTCCGAATATACTCAAGATGAAGGTGTTGCCGGTCTAGCACTTGTGTCAACCAACTCCTACGACATATTTGATTCACCAAATGAAGGAATTGGAATATGCTTCATGGCCAAAGGTCCAAAGGTATCACACCCCGAGTATGTTGATTTCAATAGTGATGAAGATGACTTGTTAGGTGATGATGATTTACTTGTTGACAACTCTAGTGATGAATACTATGATGAAACGTCAATTAATCATGCTAATCAAGATGTAACGAATGACAATGATAAGGAGAAGATTGAGTCTCTAAGTAAAGAACTAAACACTCTTAAGTTAGCTCATGAAACTATCTTAGGAGATCATCGAGAACTTTTAAGGACTCATGAGAAATTACGTTTTGAAAAGCTCAACCTTGAGCAAGAGCATGAGTTCTTAAAGGCAATCAATGATGATCTTCGCAAGAAAAGTTCTTCTTACATTGCCAAGAGTTTACTCTTATCCACTTACATGCCTCAAGTCAAGTCTAGTAACAAGAACAAGAAGGATTCTTCCTCTAGTAGTAACAATAATCATGCTAAATCCAATGTTGTTGGTTCTAGTAGTTCTCTTGATTCCACTAATGATTCTCTTAGCCAAGTTACACCTGAGCAAGAAAATAGCTTATTGAAGGGAATTATAGAGAAAGGTGTTTACAAGAGCCTTGATGGGAGTAAGCAATTCGAGGAAGTTGTACGCAAGCAAGGAAGGCATAAGAAAAACCAAGGTGTTGGTTTTGAACGAAATTTCAATGCCAATGGAGTTGAGTGGGAAGAAGATCAATACCCCAAGACAAAGTTTGTTCCTCAACAAGAGAAGTATGATCCTACTTCTTTCAAAGGGACACAAGCTCAAGATGATCTTCCACCACAAGACCACAAGCAAAAAGGCAAGGAGAAGCTTCAAGACGAAATTGATGCATTTGGAGAAGCTCCTAAGGCCTTGGTCAAGTGGGTTCGCAAGACTACATCAAGTTCCAATTCATCAAGTACAACTACAACTCTGAGGATTCCCATAAAGATGGTGTGGATCCCGAAGAAGAAGAACTAGAGAGTTCTTGAGGGTGACTCTGCCAACATACTTCACTCTTATCATTTTGGCAAGAACAAGTGCAACCAACTTCCACATCTTGCACTAGTTCAAGGAGTCACAAACCCTCTTGTTGGTAAGACAAGGGACAAGGTAACCTAAAGCTTTCATAGACATCATCTTGTGTGTGCTTCACTCTATGTCTATGGTATCCTTGTTTGTTCCTTGTGGGACTAACCCGTGTAGGTATTGAAAGTGCAACTCACTCCAAATGATAGCTCCAAATGATCTACATCAACTTTGAGCATCCACATCTTCAACATCTACATGAAGTCATCATCGACAAAACCCAAGGTTAGTTCATCCCTCTTAGGGGGGATCTCACATCTAGGGGGAGATTTACTCTAAGAGTTGAGCTAAAGCAACTCTAATGGTGTGAAAATAACAACGCTTTATGTAAAAGTGGTAACCCCACTTGTGTTTAGACGATGAGTATGACCTATGATCAAATGTTCTCATTTGACTCCTAAGTCAATATACTCATATATAGATGACCTAGTCATCGCCAATTGCTTGATAAATGCTAGAATTGGTTGTGCATGCTTTGACACATATTTCAATTGCCATTTTATTGTGTGAGCATGTTGGTTGCATAATTTAACCATTCAAGGACATCCACTTGTTGTTTTGATTGATTGGTTTATTTTTCTCTTGCCAAGTGGATGGACAAGAATGCCTAAGAACCTTCTCTAGCTATCTATGCTTTTCTCGTCTCAAACTCTATTCATGCTACATCACAAAATTTGATCAAGTCAGATTCGAACCACTCTGTGTGAGGAGCACTTAGAGTCCCCGATTTGTTATAAACTTAAACTTCCAAAACTTCTTTGTGTGTTTTGGTCTGACCGATTCATCCATTTCGGTCATACCGAGATCACTAAGTCGATCTAGGTTTTCAATCTCGATGCAACCGATTTGAACTTTTCGGTCACACCGAGTTGCAGTTACTGCTTACAGTTATGCATCTCGGTGCCACCGAGTTGTTCCACTCGGTCGCACCGATAGGGTCTGGCTATATATACCCACGGGCAAAATTTTGGAAATTTTCTCCGAACTCTTTCGCCCGCGCTTAGCCCGCTCTGCCTCCAGGGTCTCCGGACGTCCTCCTCGTCGCCAGTTGCCTCCTGCCGCTGGTCTCCGCCGCCGTCAACGGGAATCATCCCTGTCGTTGCCGCCGTAGTGAGTTCATCGCCGAACTAGGGTATGAACTCGATCACTGTGCTATCCTTATCTGATTCCTAGCACATTGTGTTCGCCATGAATCTTGCCATGATTGAAATTATCTTATCCAGTCAAAAACACTCCGTAGATTAGAGATGATTTGAAAATTTAGGGTTAGGTTTCTGCCGAAACCATCTCGGACCAACCGAGTTTTGGAACTCGGTACCACCGATTCGGTTCAGGCCATTGCACATGTGATTCTCGGTCTGACCGAGAATTGAAAATCGGTGTGACCGAGTTCAGGACTTTGTGAAACCCTAGCAGTCTCGGTGCCACCGAACTGTGACTCGGTCTGACCGAGTGCACTAGTTTAGGTTCCAACAGCTGCTTCGGTATCACCGAGTTTACAAATCGGTTGATCCAAAATGCTTTCTGAGGAAAACTAAAACTAAGTTTTTGATTCATTCTTTTGCAAAAACCTCTGTATTTTGTGATGCTCATCCACTCTACCTCATCTATAATCTATTCACAGGGTCAGTTGTCAGAGTTTGCATCATGTCTGATCAAAGTGACAGTCAGAACAAGTCAGAGGAGCAGGTTCACATGAGTGAGGGCACTAGTCCCTCTAGCAGCTCAGATGATGGAAGTAGGAGCACCCCAAGCAACCTACCCAAAGCTGCCACCAGGGCCAAAAAGAAGAAAACTTCTGAGTCTGAGGATGAAGACTATGTGGCAGTTGAGGATGAGGCCACTTCCAAGAAGAAAGTGCTTAAAAAGGAGTATGGGTCAGCTGCAGCCACTAAGCCAGGAATGCAGAAGAAGGCACCTGCAAGAAGGGTTCCCACTTCCAAACCTAGGAAGGTTGCCACTGGAGAAACCATGAAGTTTACCATTGAGTCAGAAGAGGAAACTGTTGGCCAAGACAAGAAGAAAAAGAGAGTCAGAACCACTACTGCCAGAGTTCTTGGCAAACCCTCTATGAGGAGAGACTCTGAAGAGGAGGAAGAAGAAGAGATTGTTGCACCAGCACCCAAAGCTCAGAAGCTTATGGGTGATGCTATCAGGTCAGGGGCTACTTCATCTAAGCCCAAAGAAGCTCCCAAGCCAGCTGCTCCAAAACCCAAGACTGCACCTAAGAGGAGTACCAGGAACATTCCAGCTGGTGAGAAAAACAAGTCCCCAGTGCCTGAAACTGCTACTGAATAAGAAGATGATGAGACACATGTTTTGAGGAAATTAAAGCCAAAAATTCCAGATCATAATGATGCTCATCCTGTAGCAGAAAACATGAAAATCAGGAAGGACTCAGGATTGAGGCTATGGAGAGAGTCAGATCCATATGCCACCAGAAGAAGAACTGCTGTGGATTACAGGTTCCATACCAAGGAACATCAGGATTTCTATGAGACAGTGTTGCTTGACAAGAAACCAATAGTATGTGACATGAGATGAGTCAACTGGCAGTACATCAAGGAGAATGAAGAACACTATCCAGGAGTATATGACAGTTTCAAGGCTTGTGGAGTTGATGAGTTTGTGGCTTAGAAGCTCACAAAGTGGAATGATGAGCTTATCATGCAGTTCTACTCCACAGCTCACTTCTACCCAGATGGCAAGATAGTCTGGATGTCTGAAGGCACTAGATATCAGTCAACAATAGCAGAATGGGCTCAATTGATCAATGCTCCTGAGGAGAATGAAGATGACTTGGATGTCTATGCAAATAAGAAGAAGGATCACAACTCCATGGCTAGCATGTACAAGGAGATTCCTGATGCAGATCTTGAGACTCACCAATTTGGATCAGTGAAACATCTGCTGTCAGGACTGCCTACTATCAATTGGATACTCAGGCACACTCTTCTGCCTAAGTCTGGTGATCATAGAATGATCAGAGGCCACTCCATCAATCTGCTACATATATTTGATGTGCCACAAAAGTTCAAGGTCATGAGTCTTATAGTTGAAACTATCAAGAGGACAGCTGCTGACCAGAAAAGAAGCTGTGGGTATGCCTCACAGATCCAGGAGTTGATTAACTCCAAGATGGGCACTGGCACATACTTGTTGGACAAGGAGCACATGCCTATCTATCCAGATTTTGAGGACAACCAAGTGGTTATGAATGAGGATGAACCATCTTCTGTGCAAGTTGAAGCAAAAAGGGAGAAGGCAAAGGCTGAGAAAGATGCAAAGATGCCAACCATGGAAGAGGCATCTCAGTATCTTCTGAAGAGCAAGCAAGATCAGCTTGGCTACTTGATTGCATCCACTCTAAGGATTGAGAAAGGACTGGCCACCCTGACTCGAAACTAGGAGAGCTTGGAAAGGATCATGGAGCAGAAGTTCTATGACATGGATGTGAAGGTAATTGAGATCCAGTCTATTGTGGAGCAACTTCAGGATGATATGCAGGAGAGGAAGGGCAAGACAACCACTGAGGCATTTGCCAGAGTGCCTAGAGATCAGAGGTCAACTGCAGTGCCAGTAACAGACACCAGAGCCACTTCATCTACACCAGCTATAGCTTCAGTACCACCAGCTCAAGCACCTACTCCAACAGCTCCATCTACATCGACTGAAGCCTTCGTTCTTGGAGTTCTCCGAACACCACCACCTGAAGACCAAGCCTGAGAGACGATTTAGTGCTATGCATTTTCTATGAACTTTTTGGTAACTTGTTGCCAAAGGGGGAGAAAAATGTATAGATCATAGGCTTCGAGAGAGAGTGTTGCTTTTGTTCTCTCTTGCTTTGGTGGTTGAACTTTATTTGCTTGATTGAGATACTTTCTGTCTGTGTGATACTTGGATGATCATGTGTGTTTGATCAGATGCTACATTAATGCTTGTTGGATGAGATTATCATTTTATCCCTATATGATCATTCACTTTGCTTGGTGATGAGTGCATGTATTTAATTATTATCATTTTGAGCGCTCCACCAAGATGTATGTGACATGGAAGAGTAACCCATGAGCCTAACTCTCTGTGCATTTGCAGTCCAAAGCAAATCATAAACTATGCACAAATTTAGGGGGAGCTCTTGCTTTTCACATACCTCTCAAAGCGACAATGTTTTTCACTCTTATTATCATTTGTTGAAGCTTTGATCTATATGTTGTCATCAATTACCAAAAAGGGGGAGATTGAAAGTGCAACTATCCCTGGGTGGTTTTGGTAATTCCTAACAACATATTGCTCATTGAGCTAACATTATTCCAAGATTAATATTTCAGGAAAAGCTTAATGAATGGCATGGCATGGATGAGGAAAGTGGACCCCTCAAAATACTAAGGACAAAAAGATTGGCTCAAGCTCAAAGCTCAAGACTCTACATTTTATATTTTAGTGATCCAAGATCACATTGAGTCTATAGTAAAAGCCAATACTATCAAGGAGGGATGAGGTGTTGCTTGATGAGGTTCTTGCTTCATAGTGCTTAGTGATATGGTCCAAAACCCTCAACTACCTTCCCACATCCACATATGACCTAAACCAAAAGTCAAACTCGGCCCCACCGATTCTTTATATCCGGCGCCACTGAGTTCAGATGTCATAGCCACTGCCACAAACCCTAGGCAAATCGGTCTCACCGATAGGGATCTCGGTCACACCGAGATGGGGTTGTAATCTCTCTGTTTCCCTTCGTAACGTTTCGGTCCTACCGAGATGAGAAATCAGTCCCACCGAGATTGCAATGTAAACTCTATGTTTCCCTTTTGTAACATTTCGGTCCCACCGAAATGAGCGAATCGGTCCCACCGAGTTTACCTGACCAACTCTCTGGTTAGCTTATTATCAAAATCGGTCCCACCGAGTTTGTGTAATCGGCCACACCGAGATTACGTTATGCCTTAACCCTAACCGTATCGGTCCTACCAAGTTGCATCTCAGTCCCACCGAAAATCCTAACGGTCACTAGGTTTGCTAAATCGGTCCGACCAAGTTTCTCAATTCGGTCTCACCGAGATTGGTAAATTGTGTGTAATGGTTAGTTTTTGTGTGGAGGCTATATATACCCCTCCACCCATTCTTCATTTGTGGAGAGAGCCATCAGAACATATCTACACTTCCAATACACATTTTCTGAGAGAGAACCACCTACTCATGTGTTGAGGCCAAGATATTTCATTCCCACCATATGAATCTTGATCTCTAGCCTTCCCCAAGTTGCTTTCCACTCAAATCTTCTTTCCACCAAATCCATATCTTGTGAGAGAGAGTTGAGTGTTGGGGAGACTATCATTTGAAGCACAAGAGCAAGGAGTTCATCATCAACACACCATTTGTTACTTCTTGGAGAGTGCTGTCTCCTAGATTGGCTAGGTGTCACTTGGGAGCCTCCGACAAGATTGTGGAGTTGAACCAAGGAGTTTGTAAGGGCAAGAAGATCGCCTACTTCGTGAAGATCTACCGCTAGTGAGGCAAGTCCTTCGTGGGCGACGGCCATGATGGGATAGACAAGGTTGCTTCTTCGTGGACCCTTCATGGGTGGAGCCCTCCGTGGACTCGCGCAACCGTTACCCTTCGTGGGTTGAAGTCTCCATCAACGTGGATTTACGATAGCACCACCTATCGGAACCACGACAAAAACATCCGTGTCTCCAATTGCGTTTGGATTCTCCAAACCCTTCCCTTTACATTCTTGCAAGTTGCATGATTTACTTTCCGCTGCTCATATACTCTTTGCATGCTTGCTTGAATTGTGTTAAGATTGCTTGACTTGTGCTAAGAGAGCTAAAATCTGCCAAAGACAAAAATTGGGAAAAGGATAGATTTTTAATTGGTCAAGTAGTCCAATCACCCCCCTCTAGACATACTTTCGATCCTACAGCCAGTCGTGCCGCATGCTCCTGCCTCCCGTGGCCGGCTGTGCTGCCACGGAGGCCTCACCGCCCCCTATTATTCCCACCGCTGGCCAGGCCCTGCAGCGACGGCAGCCTCACACCGCAGCCGAACCAGTGAACCCTTGTACTCCTCTCCGCGCGAGCTTCCACTGCCGTGTCTTCCCCGGCTCCGCGTCGTCCCCTTCCTAGGCCTTGCAGTCGTCCACCGCCGTGGTGCTCTCGGCGCGGCGTGGTCAATGTGGTCAACGACCGACTTTCATCGGAAAGTACTGTGTGTGGAGACGCTGACAGCTAGGTCCACGGCCGCAGCAAGGAAGTGCCTCCTTATTACGCGCAAAATAATTATTCCTCCACCTGACAGCGGGGACCCACCGGACGTGCCACCATATTTCGCGAAAAAAACGTTTCCCCCCTGACTGCTGGGACCCACCAGCTACACCTTCGCACGCAAGGAAGTGCGTTCGGGCAAAAAAAAAACGATTCGCCCCCCTGACTGCTGGGACCCACCAGCTACATCTTCGCAAGCAAGGAAGTGCCTGACAGTCGGGACCCACCTGGTCGAAGCGTATGTAGCATTGTCATTCTGGTCGCGAACGTGTACGTACATATATACTAGTGGATGTAGAGGCGCGCACATGTCGTAGTAGAGGCGCGCACGTAGCATGTACACGTACGTACAGCGGCCAGGGTGCAAGAAAGAAAATACGGCCACGTACGTACATGCGGGCAGGGTCTCGAACGCCTACTCGCGCATACGTATGGCGAGGGCTCGTGTACATGGCTGGGTCGGAACGGAGAAACAGCGTCGTCATCGTGTTCATGGGGAGGAAACAGAATGCGTCGTCTTCATGGGGAGGCAACGGAATGCGTCGTGTTCATCAGGAGGCAACGGAACGTGTGGGAGCCAACCGGCTGTGTCGGAACGGAATGCGTGGTCGTATTCATCGGGAGGGCTTGGACGGAACAGACGATGGAAACGAGGCCTGGCGTACTGCAGAACGGAGTAAGCGGCCTTGTGTTCGACCGGCCACATTCAAAACGGGATCCTGTTCATCGGGAGGGGTGTGGCATACCGCAAAACGGAGGAAACGGACCTCCTACGGTCGAAACAGGGGTCCTGTTGATCGGGAGGGGTGTGGCGTACCGCAAAACGGAGGAAACGAACTTGTGTTGGAGCACTACGGTCGAAACGGGGGTCCTGTTCATCGGGAGGGGTGTGGCGTACTGCAAAACGGGACTCCACGGGATACTGTTCTTCTCCACCGTCGACCTCCTCCAGCCTCCACGGGCTACCGTCGACCTCGTCCAGCCTCCACGGGCTCCTGTTCATCCAGCCTCCACCGCACGCTACTCCACCGGCTACTGTTCAACCACCCCTCCATCGTCTACTGTTCATCCAGCCCTCCACACCACGGGGTCCTGTTCAACCACCCCTCCACGGGCACCCCTCCACCATCTATTGTTCATCCAGCCCTCCACAGCATGGGGTCCTGTTCATCCGCCCCTCCACGGGCACCCCTCCACCGTCTACTGTTCATCCAGCCCTCCACCACACCACGGGGTCCTGTTCATCCAGAGGCAACGCCACCGCTCACTGTTCATCCAAATCCCCGCCCCCCCCCCCCCCGCAACGCTCACTGTTCATCCCATCGATCGACTTCAGTTAGCAGCAGTAGCGAAGGAATCGCTCGATCGGGTTCAGTTAACAGCCATCGATCGATCGCTCGTGTTCGGTAACGCATAGCCTGCAGTGCAATCGCTCGGGTTCACTTAGAGCCCAACGCCTCGCTCGGGTTCAGTTAGAGCCAACGCCTCGCACACACGCGTGTACGTGTACGAGAGAAACGTGCATCGCTTGGTTGTAACATCCCAATTTTCCTAAATTAGGATGTTAATAGATCATTCATATGCATATCATATTTTTATTGCATTATTTGCTTTTTCAGAATATTCAAATCATTATGCAACAAAGGCAATTTATTGGAGCGGAGATAACATGACTTCTCCCCTATTTTAAAAATGTTCATAATGTGCAGAATATTATTTCCAGTTCAGCTGATATGTTCTGGTAATTTTTGCAATCTTCAAAATATTTTATTTGATTGTTTTATTGTTGTTTGTGTGGCCTTTTGCATCAAAATTATTTTACAAAACTGCATTAGTGTTGGAACTAGTGTTCCTGTAGTTTATAGCTATAGGGCTATTTTTACTGTATGTCTACGTATTTTTATTTAGTTTCTTTATTGTTTTTTTATTTTTAGTTATTTGCTGCTGTAGTTTTTGTTTAAAAAAAGAAACACCAGCCGGCCAGCCAGCTCGCCAGCGGCCCAGCTAGCCAGCCAGCCAGCCGGCCCAGTAGAGCGCTGTGGCCCAGCACCCCAGCGCCTCACCTCCCCGCGGCCCAGCTGGCCACCCGAAGCGGTACGCGTCACCAGCCCCGCAGCCCTTCGCCGCCTTCAGCCGCTGACAGCGGGTCCCGCATCGCTGCTCATCTCCTAGCTCCGGTCGGACGAACCAGCGCCGCACTGCACGTGCAACCGTGGCCGAGCCCAGATCGATCCGGCGCCCTGTTCGCCCCGTGCACCCCTGGGACTCCTGGATCGGGTAGGGGAAACCCTACTGAGGTCGCTCCCCCGTTTTCCCCTTGTCCACACGCCTCCCTGGGGCAAATCAAATCTCGCCGAGGAGCTTCAGCCCCGCTGTCTTCTCCACTCGTTTTCGTCGCCGTAAGAACTCGCAGTGCCACGCCGCCTGCTCTGTTCGAATCCCCTCTCAAAGCCTCTCTCGCCTGACACTTTCTCGTGGCCGAAAATGCAGCATAGCCGGAGGGACGAGCTTGTCCGCCGCCGCTGGAGTACGTCGACGTTCACGACGCTGCAGCCGCAGAGGAGGCTGACCCGTCACCGTTCGACCCCAGCACCACCTCCGCCACTCCACACCGCACCCGCCCGTAGCCTTGGCTTCGCCGGAAACCCGCCGGAGACGCGCCCCCGCCGACGCCCGAAGCCGCCGCCGTTTTCCTCTGTAAACGGTGAGCACGCCGCACAGGAGCTTCTCAGCCAATCCGGTGCTGCCACGTGGCACTTCGCTACAGGGACAACACAGGAGTTCGCTACAGTACCAGGAGATTTCTGTTTCTTTTTTTTGTTTTTCACAGATTTTCATCCAAAATTCAACTAGCTATATCTCTTAGTATATTTATCCAATTTAGGTAATTCTTTTTCCTGTGCACTCACAAAAATTAGTACATTATCACAGTACCAACTTTGCACATGTTTGCACTGTTCAAATTTGAATTCGTTCGAATTTGAAATAATTCTTCCAGAGGCCATAACTCTCAAACCGTTTATCGGAATCGAGTGTTTCTTTTTGCATTGTGACCGTAGTGCATTTTAGATTCTGTTAAGCTGCTGTTGTTGAGTTTTTAAAATGATTTTCTTGCTGTTGGTTTTGTTTTGGTTCTTTTCGTGTTCCGGTGATTGATTTGTTGAATTGTGTGAAACGTGTAGATTGTCCGGAGTGCGACGCGAGCTATTATCAGGAGTGTGACTTTCTGAACCAGAACCAAGGCAAGTTACATGTTGATCATCCTTTACCTATTGTTTTCTATGCATGTAGTTATATCACACTATGAATATATGCATGTATAGGAGTATTATATATGTTGGCTATGCTGTTGAGCTATCTTCCCGTCTTTTGCAAATCGTGGTAGTTGTAGGTTGCTATGCTTTGTAGACGGGGGTGGTTCGTGTATTCATTTAGTTTATGCGAGGATTATATATTTTAACAAATTGAGTAGTAACTCAGGATTTAACTCACCTCTGGGCGGAAGTGGTATTGCTTGGTGTTGAGGGAAGGCATCATGGGGTCTTGCACCTTTTCTAAGGCCATGCGCTCATGAGAGTGCACCCTAAGTGGAATGCCGCCCAGGTTCAAAAAGATCAGACAGACTTAGTGACTAGTAGCTTCCATGTGCGGCCACTGGCTATATGGGCTCTGGCTTAGTTGATCAGTTGTTGGAACCCTTGCCCAGACTGTGTCGACAGATGTAGCATATGTAGGTGGGATGTGGCCGTCAGGTGGTTAAGGGAACCTCTTCTGCAAGACTTTGTCTCAATCTTCGGATTGGGTCCAGTGGGTAAAGCGTACAAAACTCTGCAGAGTATTAAAACTAATCATGATTAGCCGTGCCCCCGGTTATGGGTAAATTTGAGCCACTATGCCATTACAGTTGTTGGATGATCTTGACAGATGTGACACTTAATAATATTTGTGGGCAACTTAATAAAGGGTAGGTTGGAGTTGATTTTTCCAACTCAACCTTGTGTATTTAATTGTAGTAATAAAAGAACTAAATGAAAATTTGACTATTAGGTAGTTATGAGGACAAAATCAGCTTTCCGCAAAAATAAACCCTCAAGCCTTCCTTTGTTGTACTATGCATATACATGTAGGTCTGCTATATTATTACTCCTGTGTAACTTGCCAATACATTCCAAGTATTGACCTATATGGCTGCAACGTCTCATGTTGCAGGATATTCAGACGAAGAGTAAGGTACTGTTAGGGTCGCGAGTCTGCACTCAGCATCGCCAGTGGGCTATGATGGGACTCATCGTTATTTTCTGCTACTTTCCGCTGTTTGATTGAATAAAGCTAGCCAAGTGCTATGAAGATTGTTTTATTTTATATACTCTGGATCATACGTTGTAATAAATGATGCACTTGCTATTCTAGTATTCATCTATACTGTGTGTGCTAGCGAGTTCGATCCAGGGACTAGCACGGTAAGCACAGAGACTCAAATCCTTCGAGGTTTGGTCATTACATTGGCTCTCGACCTCCCACCATAACCGGGAACTCGCCGAAATTTTCCTCCCCCTCGCTTCTACCACGGTTTTTTCCGTCATGGACGGCCCAAAGAATGTCATGCAGCTGCGTCTCCAGCCCGCCCAGGACGAAAAGCCCATTTTCTGTCATGATTTTTTGTCATAGAAGTAGTAGCCCACCACATCTATGATGATACCGGGTTTTGTCACAATTATCGTCATAGAAGTGTCATATGTATGACAGAAAACAATTTCGTTCGGCCCAAAATGTCACGGATGTGTCTTTTTTTTGTAGTGATATGATTCGCGTTCGGTACTTTGATAATTTGATATGTGGGTGGACCGGTGCTTGGGTGCTGTTCTTACTTGAACAAGCATCCCACTTATGATTAACCTCTATTGCAAGCATCCGCAACTACAACAAAAGTATTAAGGTAAACCTAACCATGGCATGAAACATATGGATCCAAATCAGCCCCTTACGAAGCAACGCATAAACTAGGGTTTAAGCTTCTGTCACTCTAGCAACCCATCATCTACTTATTACTTCCTAATGCCTTCCTCTAGGCCCAAATAATGGTGAAGTGTTATGTAGTCGACGTTCACATAACACCACTAGAGGCTAGAAAACATACATCTCATCAAAATATCAAACGAATACCAAATTCACATGACTACTAATAGCAAGACTTCTCCCATGTCCCCAGGAACAAACGTAACTACTCACAAAGCATATTCATGTTGATAATCAGAGGGGTATAAATATGCATAAAGGATCTGAACATATGATCTTCCACCAAATAAACCAACTAGCATCAACTACAAGGAGTAATCAACACTACTAGTACCAATCCCGGACTTGGAGACAAGAATTGGATACAAGAGATGAACTAGGGTTTTGAGAGGAGATGGTGCTGGTGAAGATGTTGATGGAGATTGCCCTCTCCCGATGAGAGGAGCATTGGTGATGATGATGGCGATGATTTCCCCCTCCCGGAGGGAAGTGTCCCCGACAGAACAGCTCTGCCGGAGCCCTAGATTGGTTCCGCCTCGTGGCGGCGGAGTTTCGTCCCAAAAGGTTGCTTATGATTTTTTTTCCTCATCAAAAGACCTCATATAGCAGAAGATGGCCATCGGAGAGCCAGCAGGGGGCCCACGAGGTAGGGGGCGCACCCTGGGGGGTAGGGCGCGCCCCCACCCTCGTGGACAGGTGGGCCCCCCTCTGGTGAACTTCTTCCGCTGGATATTTTTTATTATTTCCAAAAATGACTTTCGTGGAGTTTCAGGACTTTTGGAGTTGTGCAGAATAGGTCTCTAATATTTGCTCCTTTTCCAGCCCAGAATTCCAGCTGCCGGCATTCTCCCTCCTTATGTAAACCTTGTAAAATAAGAGAGAATAGGCATAAGTATTGTGACATAACGTGTAATAACAGCCCATAATGCAATAAATATCGATATAAAAGCATGATGCAAAATGGATGTATCAAGAGGGAATTTTAATCCTAGGCCTTATCCTAGTAATCCTTCTAATAATTATGGAAATTCCTACAACAACTCTTATGGAAATTTTAATAAGATGCCCTCTGAATTTGAGACTAGTGTTAAAAAGTTTATGAATTTGCAAAAGAATTTTAATGCTTTGCTTGAAGAGAAATTTCTTAAAGTTGATGAATTGGCTAGGAACGTTGATAGAATTTCTCTTGATGTTGATTATTTAAATCTTAGATCTATTCCTCCTAAGCATGATATCAATGAGTCTCTCAAAGCCATGAGAATTTCCATTGATGAGTGCAAGGAAAGAACCGCTAGGATGCGTGCTACGAAAGATGCCTTTATTAAAGCATGTTCTTCCAATTTCCATGAAAACAAAGATGAGGATCTAAAAGTTATTGATGTGTTCCCTATTAAATCTTTGTTTTGCAATATGAATCTTGATAATGATGAGACTGAATATGATCCACCTTTACCTAGAAGGCGTTCCAAAAATTCAGAGTTTTTAGATCTTGATGCTAAAATTGATAAAAGTGGGGTTGAAGAAAACAAAACCCTAGATGTTGCTAAACCCACTATTTTGGATTTCAAGGAATTTAATTATGAAAGTTGCTCTTCAATTGATTGTATTTCCTTGTTGCAATCCTTGCTAAATTCTCCTCATGCTTATAGTCAGAATAAAGCCTTTACCAAACATATCATTGATGCCTTGATGCAATCTTATGAAGAAAAACTTGAGTTGGAAGTTTCTATCCCTAGAAAACTTTATGATGAGTGGGAACCAACTATTAAAATTAAGATTAAGGATCATGAATTTTATGCTTTATGTGATTTGGGTGCTAGTGTTTCCACTATTCCCAAGACTTTGTGTGATTTGCTAGATTTCCGCGATTTTTATGATTGCTCTCTAAACTTGCACCTTGCGGATTCCACTATTAAGAAACCTATGGGAAGAATTAATGATGTTCTTATTGTTGCAAATAGGAATTATGTGCCAGTAGATTTTATCGTTCTTGATATAGATTGCAATCCTTCATGTCCTATTATTCTTGGTAGACCTTTCCTTAGAACGATTGGTGCAATTATTGATATGAAGGAAGGGAATATTAGATTCCAGTTTCCATTAAAGAAAGGCATGGAACACTTCCCTAGGAAGAAAATAAAATTACCATATGAATCTATCATGAGAACCACTTATGGATTGCCTACCAAAGATGGCAATACCTAGATCTATCCTTGCTTTTATGCCTAGCTAGGGGCGTTAAACGATAGCGCTTGTTGGGAGGCAAACCAATTTTATTTTTAGATTTTTTTTTCTTTTGCTTATGCTTAGGAATAAATCTTTGTTCTAGCCTCTGTTTATATGTGTTTTTATGTTTTAATTAGTGTTTGTGCCAAGTTAAACCTATAGGATCTTCTTGGATGATAGTTATTTGATCTTGCTGTAATTTCCAGAAACTTTCTGTTCACGAAAACAATTGTTAGAAATCACCCGAACGTGATAAAATAGTGATTACAATTGCTTCTGATCAATAAACAAATTTCCTAGGTCGTCCTATTTTGCCTGAATTTTTGGAGTTCCAGAAGTTTGCGTTAGTTACAGATTACTACAGACTGTTCTGTTTTTGACAGATTCTGTTTTTCGTGTGTTGTTTGCTTATTTTGATGAATCTATGGCTAGTAAAATAGTTTATAAACCATAGAGAAGTTGTAATAGAGTAGGTTTAACACCAATATAAATAAAGAATGAGTTCATTACAGTACCTTGAAGTGGTCTTTTGTTTACTTTCGCTAACGGAGCTCACGAGATTTCTGTTGAGTTTTGTGTTGTGAAGTTTTCAAGTTTTGGGTGAAATCTTTTGATGGATTATGGAACAAGGAGTGGCAAGAGCCTAAGCTTGGGTATGCCCATGGCACCCCCAAGATAATCTAAGGACACCAAAAAGTCAAAGCTTGGGGATGCCCCGGAAGGCATCCCCTCTTTCGTCTACTTCCATCGGTAACTTTACTTGGAGCAATATTTTTATTCAGCACATGATATGTGTTTTGCTTGGAGCGTCCTGTATGATTTGAGTCTTTGCTTTTTAGTTTACCACAATCATCCTTGCTGTACACACCTTTTGATAGAGCCATACATGAACTGAAATTTGTTAGAATACTCTTTGTGCTTCACTTATATCTTTTGAGCTATATAGTTTTGCTCTAGTGCTTCACTTATATCTTTTAGATCACGGTGGTGGATTTGTTTTAAATAAACTATTGATATCTCATGCTTCACTTATATTGTTTTGAGAGTCTTAAATAGCATGGTAATTTGCATAATAATCTTAATATGCTAGGTATATAAAAATAGTAAAATCTTTCTTATGAGTGTGTTGGATACTAAGAAAAGTTTGATGCTTGATGTTTGTTTTGAGATATGGAGGTGATAATATCAAAGTCGTGCTAGTTGTGTAGTTATGAATTTTAGAAATTCTTGTGTTGAAGTTTGCAAGTCCCGTAGCATGCACGTATGGTAAACGTTATGTAACAAATTTGAAACATGAGGTGTTCTTTGATTGTCCTCCTTATGAGTGGCGGTCGGGGACGAGCGATGGCTTTTCCTACCAATCTATGCCCCTAGGAGCATGCGCGTAGTGCTTGGTTTTTGATGGCTTGTAGATTTTTGCAATAAGTATGTGAGTTCTTTATGACTAATGTTGAGTCCATGGATTATACGCACTCTCACCCTTCCGTCATTGCTAGCCTCTTCGGTACCGTGCATTGCCCTTTCTCACATTGAGAGTTGGCGAAAACTTTGCCGGTGCATCCAAACCCCATGATATGATACGCTCTTTCACACATAAACCTCCTTATATCTTCCTTAAAACATCCACCATACCTACCTATTATGGCATTTCCATAGCCATTCCGAGATATATTGCCATGCAACTTTCCACCATTCCGTTCATCATGACACATTTATCATTGTCATATTGCTTAGCATGATCATGTAGTTGGCATAGTATTTGTGGCAAAGCCACCGTTCATAATTCTTTCATACATGTCACTCTTGATTCATTGCATATCCCGGTACACCGCCGGAGGCATTCATATAGAGTCATACTTTGTTCTAGTATCGAGTTGTAATCATTGAGTTGCAAATAAATAGAAGTGTGATGATCATCATTTAATAGAGCATTGTCCCAAAAAAAAGAGAAAGGCCAAAGAAAAAAAAGAAGGCCCAAAAAAATAAAATAAAAAGGGGCAATGCTACTATCCTTTTTTTTCCACACTTGTGCTTCAAAGTAGCACCATAATCTTTATGATAGAGAGTCTCTTGTTTTGTCACTTTTATATACTAGTGGGAATTTTTCATTATAGAACTTGACTTGTATATTCCAACAATGGGCCTCCTCAAGTGCCCTAGGTCTTTGTGAGCAAGCAAGTTGGATGAACACCCACTTAGTTTCTTTTGTTGAGCTTTCATTCATTTATAGCTCTAGTGCATCCGTTGCATGGCAATCCCTACTCCTTGCATTAACATCAATCGATGGACATCCCCATAGCCCATTGGTTAGCCTCGTTGATGTGAGAATTTCTCCTTTTTTGTCTTCTCCACATAACCCCCATCATTATATTCTGTTCCACCCATAGTGCTATATCCATGGCTCACGCTCATGTATTGCGTGAAAGTTTATAAAGTTTGAGATTACTAAAGTATGAAACAATTGCTCGGCTTGTCATCGGGGTTGTGCATGATGAGAACATTCTTGTGTGACGAAAATGGAGCATGACTAAACTATATGATTTTGTAGGGATGAACTTTCTTTGGCCATGTTATTTTGAGAAGACATAATTTCTTAGTTAGTATGCTTGAAGTATTATTATTTTTATGTCAATATAAACTTTTGTCTTGAATCTTTCGGATCTAAATATTCATACCACAATTAAGAAGAATTACACTGAAATTATGCCAAGTAGCACTCCGCATCAAAAATTCTATTTTTATCATTTACCTACTCGAGGACGAGCGGGAATTAAGCTTGGGGATGCCTGATACGTCTCCAACGTATCTATAATTTTTGATTGCTCCATGCTATATTATCTACTGTTTTGGACAATATTGGGCTTTATTTTGCACTTTTATATTATTTTTGGGACTAACCTATTAACCGGGGGCCCAACCCAGAATTGCTGTTTTTTGCCTATTTCAGAGTTTTGCAGAAACAGAATATCAAACGGAGTCCAAACGGAATGAAACCTTCGGGAACGTGATTTTCTCACCGAACGTGATCCAGGAGACTTGGACCCTAAGTCAAGGAAGCTTCGAGGTGGGCACGAGGTAGGGGGGCGCGCCCTCCCCCCAGGCGCGCCCTCCACCCTTGTGGGCCCCACCTTGCTCCACCGACGTACTTCTTCCTCCTATATATACCTACGTACCCCCAAATGACCAGATACGGAGCCAAAAACCTAATTCCACCGCCGCAACTTTCTGTACCCATGAGATCCCATCTTGGGGCCTGTTTCGGAGCTCCGCCGGAAGGGGAATCCATCATGGAGGGCTTCTACATCATCATAGCCTCTCCGATGAAGTGTGAGTAGTTTACTTTAGACCTTCGGGTCCATAGTTAGTATCTAGATGGCTTCTTCTCTCTTTTTGGATCTCAATACAATGTTCTCCCCCTCTCTCGTGGAGATCTATTCGATGTAATCTTGTTTTTGCGGTGTGTTTGTTGAGACCGATGAATTGTGGGTTTGTGATCAAGATTATCTATGAACAATATTTGAATCTTCTCTGGATTCTTTTATGTGTGATTGGTTATCTTTGCAAGTCTCTTTCAATTATCAGTTTCGTTTGGCCTACTAGATTGGTTTTTCTTGCAATGGGAGAAGTGCTTAGCTTTGGGTTCAATCTTGCGATGTCCTTTCCTAGTGACAGTAGGGGCAGCAAGGCACGTATAGTATTGTTGCCATCGAGGATAACAAGATGGGGTTTTTATCATATTGCATGAATTTATCCCTCTACATCATGTCATCTTGCTTAAGGCGTTACTCTGTTCTCTTGAACTTAATACTCTAGATGCATGCTGGATAGCGGTCGATGAGTGGAGTAATAGTAGTAGATGCAGGCAGGAGTCGGTCTACTTGTCTCGGACGTGATGCCTATATACATGATCATACCTAGATATTCTCATAACTATGCTCAATTCTGTCAATTGCTCAACAGTAATTCGTTCACCCACCGTAAAATACTTATGCTCTTGAGAGAAGCCGCTAGTGAAATCTATGGCCCCCGGGTCTATCTTCATCATATTAATCTTCCATCACTTTATTATTGCCTTTACTTTTTATTTTACTTTGCATCTTTGTACCGAAAATACCAAAAATATTATCTATCATATCTATCAGATCTCACTCTCGTAAGTGACTGTGAAGGGATTGACAACCCCTTATCGCGTTGGTTGCGAGGATTTATTTGTTTTGTGTAGGTACGAGGGACTCGCGCGTAGACTCCTACTGGATTGATACCTTGGTTCTCAAAAACTGCGGAAATACTTACGCAACTTTGCCGCATCATCCTTTCCTCTTCAAGAAAATCCAACGCAGTGCTCAAGAGGTAGCATTGTGTATGAAGTAGCCCATGAGACTCGGATTGCCTTCCAAAGGAAGCGATCGGAGGATCGAAAAGATATTTTCAGGTGCTAATATTGGTTTAATTTGGAATGCAGGTGAAAGGATCGAGAAGAGGTGTCTAGAGGGGGGGTGATTAGACACTAAGTACCAAAAGTTGCAGTTTTTAATTTCTTTAAGTTAAAGTGGAGTTTTAGCACAAGTTTAACAAACACAATATATCGAGCAAGCATGCAAAGAGTATATGAGCAGCGGAAAGTAAAGCATGCAACTTGCAAGAATGTAAGGGGAAGGGTTTGGAGAATTCAAATGCAATTGGAGACACGGATGTTTTTGTCGTGGTTCCGATAGGTGGTGCTATCGTACATCCACGTTGATGGAGACTTTAACCCACAAAGGGTAACGGTTGCGCGAGTCCACGGAGGGCTCCACCCATGAAGGGTCCATGAAGAAGCAACCTTGTATATCCCATCATGGCCATCGCCCACGAAGGACTTGCCTCACTAGCGGTAGATCTTCACGAAGTAGGCGATCTCCTTGCCCTTACAAACTCCTTGGTTCAACTCCACAATCTTGTCGGAGGCTCCCAAGTGACACCTAGCCAATCTAGGAGACACCACTCTCCAAGAAGTAAGAAATGGTGTGTTGATGATGAACTCCTTGCTCTTGTGCTTCAAATGATAGTCTCCCCAACACTCAACTCTCTCTCACAAGATATGGATTTGGTGGAAAGAAGATTTGAGTGGAAAGCAACTTGGGGAAGGCTAGAGATCAAGATTCATATGGTGGGAATGGAATATCTTGGCCTCAACACATGAGCAGGTGGTTCTCTCTCAGAAAATGTGTATTGGAAGTGTAGGTATGTTCTGATGGCTCTCTCCATGAATGAAGAGTGGGTGGAGGGGTATATATAGCCTCCACACAAAAACTAACCCTTACACACAATTTACCAATCTCGGTGATACCGAATTGAGAAACTCGGTCGGACCGATTTAGCAAACTTAGTGACCGTTAGGATTTTCGGTGGGACTGGCATGCAACTCGGTAGGACCGATATGGTTAGGGTTAGGGCATAACGTAATCTCGGTGAGACCGATTACACAAACTCGGTGGGACCGATTATTGTAATAAGCTAACCAGAGAGTTGGTCAGGCAAACTTGGCGAGACCGATTACACAAACTCGGTGGGACCGATTTTGGTAATAAGCTAATCCAGAAAGTTTGCATTGTAACCTCGGTAGTACCGATTGCTCAATCTCGGTGAGACCAATTTTGGTAATGGACATACACAGAGAGATTACAATCCCATCTCGGTGAGACCGAGATCCCTATCGGTGAAACCGATTTGCCTAGGGTTTGTGGCAGTGGCTATGACATCTGAACTCGGTGGCGCCGGATAGAAAGAATCGGTGGGGCCGAGTTTGACTTTTGGTTTAGGTCATATGTGGATGTGGGAAGGTAGTTGAGGGCTTTGGAGCATATCACTAAGCATTTTGAGCAAGAGCCTCATTAAGCAACACCTCATCCCTCCTTGATAGTATTGGCTTTTCCTATGGACTCAATGTGATCTTGGATCACTAAAATAGAAAGTGTAGAGTCCTGAGCTTGGAGCTTGAGCCAATCCTTTGTCCTAAGCATCTTGAAGGGGTTCCACATCCTCTAGTCCATGCCACTCCATTGTTGAACTTATCTGAAACATACTAGATAAAAGTATTAGTCCAACAAGAGATATGTTGTCATTAATTATCAAAATCACCCAGGGAGCACTTGTGCTTTCAATCTCCCCCTTCACATACATCAAAGCTTTAGATAAAGATAAAGAGAATAGAAAGCAAAGCTTTGGAAAGACATGTAACAAGCATAGGCTCCCGCTACATGTATGCAATCATGTGATATGGAATATAGAAGCATGTGAGAGCATAACCATGACAGAGTAGGCAATGTGTTACATGTATTTTGGCTATATGCATCAGAGCAAAGGATGTGAATATGGGAAATGTACCTTCATGCCTATGAGTCCTTCTTGCAAACAGTATGTACATTAGCAAGAATTTCTCATACACATGACTATGATGCATATACTTACCTTGTGGTCTTGAGTTGGCTAGGATGGGATGAACCTACGTAAACTAGGTTAGATAACACAGATGCATCTACTAGCTAGAGCAAACAAAAGAAACCACAAGAGTACCAAGACTGGGATGACATGTAGAGTGAGTACAGAGTACCACGATAGATATTGACATGTCCCCAAAGAGAAAGATATGCAATGAATTTGATAATTTTCTTTCCTTTGGATGTCTTGCTCCCCCTGAATCTAGCATGGGATACTGGGAGAAGATAGGGAACAGAAAATCAAAGCTCAAAGAAACAAATGAATAGAGCTAATGCAAATAAGCACATATGTGTTGGGGAACGTAGTAATTTCAAAAAAAATTCCTACGCACACGCAAGATCATGGTGATGCACAGCAACGAGAGGGGAGAGTGTTTGTCTACGTACCCTCGTAGACCGTAGCGGAAGCGTTGATACAACGTAGAGGAAGTAGTCGTACGTTCTCCTCGCGGTCCAACCGATCACAGCACCGTTACTCCGGCACCTCCGAGTTCTTAGCACACGTTCAGCTCGATGACGATCCCCGGGCTCCGATCCAGCAAAGCGTCGAGGAAGAGTTCCGTCAGCACGACGGCGTGGTGACGATCTTGATGTGTTACCGGCGCAGGGCTTCGCCTAAGCACTGCAACGATATGATCGAGGTGGAATTTGGTGGAAGGGGGCACCGCACACGGCTAAGGAACGATCCGTAGATCAACTTGTGTGTCTATGGGGTGCCCCTTGCCTCAGTATATAAAGGATGGAGGAGGAGGAGGCCGGCCAAGGGTTTGGCGCGCCAGGGTGTGGAGTCCTACTAGGTTTCCAAGTCCTAGTAGGAGTCCACCAAGAGGGGAGGAAGGGAGAAGGAATAGGAGGAGTAGGAAAGGTGGCCGGCCCCCTTTTCCCTAGTCCAATTTGGACCAAAGGGGAGGGGGGCGCAGCAGCCTTTTCCTCTTCCCACTAAAGCCCATCAAGGCCCATTACTTCTCCCGTAATCCCGTAACTCCCCGATACTCCCGAAAATACCCGAATCACTCAGAACCTTTCCGATGTCCGAATATAGTCGTCCAATATATCGATCTTTACGTCTCGACCATTTCGAGACTCCTCGTCATGTCCCCGATCTCATCTGGGACTCCGAACTCCTTCGGTACATCAAAACTCATAAACTCATAATAACTGTCATCGTAACCTTAAGCGTGCGGACCCTACGGTTCGAGAACAATGTAGACATGACCGAGACACGTCTCCGGTCAATAACCAACAGCGGGACCTGGATGCCCATATTGGCTCCTACATATTCTACGAAGATCTTTTATCGGTCAGACCGCATAACAACATACGTTTGTTCCCTTTGTCATCGGTATGTTACTTGCCCGAGATTCGATCGTCGGTATCCAATACCTAGTTCAATCTCGTTACCGGCAAGTCTCTTTTCTCGTTCTGCAATACATCATCTTGCAACTAACTCATTGGTTGCAATGCTTGCAAGGCTTTATGTGATGTGCATTACCGAGAAGGCCCTGAGATACCTCTCCGACAATCGGAGTGACAAATCCTAATCTCGAAATATGCCAACTCAACATGTACCTTCGGAGACACTTGTAGAGCACCTTTATAATCACCCAGTTACGTTGTGACGTTTGGTAGCACACAAAATGTCCCTACGGTAAATGGGAGTTGCATATTCTCATAGTTAAAGGAACATGTATAAGTCATGGATAAAAGCAATAGCAACATACTAAACGATCGGGTGCTATGCTAATGGAATGGGTCATGTCAATCAGATCATTCAACTAATGATGTGATCTCGTTAATCAAATAACAACTCTTTGTTCATGGCTAGGAAACATAACCATCTTTGATTAATGAGCTAGTCAAGTAGAGGCATACTAGTGACACTCTGTTTGTCTATGTATTCACACATGTATTATGTTTCCAGTTAATACAATTCTAGCATGAATAATAAACATTTATCATGATATAAGGAAATAAATAATAACTTTATTATTGCCTCTAGGGCATATTTCCTTCAGTCTCCCACTTGCACTAGAGTCAATAATCTAGTTCACATCGCCATGTGATTTATCAGCAATAGTTCACATCGATATGTGACCAACACCCAAAGGGTTTACTAGATTCAGTAATCTAGTTCACATTGCTATGTGATTAACACCCAAAGAGTACTACAGTGTGACTTTTGCTTGTGAGAGAAGTTTAGTCAACGGGTCTGCCACATTCAGATCCGTTATGTATTTTGCAATTTTCTATGTCTACAATGCTCTGCACGGAGCTACTTTAGCTAATTGCTCCCACTTTCAATATGTATCTAGATTGAGACTTAGAGTCATCTAGATTAGTGTCAAAACTTGCATCGACGTAACCTTTTACGACGAACCTTTTTGTCACCTCCATAATCGAGAAACATATCCTTATTCCACTAAGGATAATTTTGACCGCCGTCCAGTGATCTACTCCTAGATCACTATTGTACTCCCGTGCCAATCTCAGGGTAGGGTATACAATAGGTCTGGTACACAGCATGGCATACTTTATAGAATCTATGGCTGAGGCATAGGAAATGACTTTCATTCTTTTTCTATCATCTGCCGTGGTCGGGCTTTGAGTCTTACTCAATTTCACACCTTGTAATACAGGCAAGAACTCTTTCTTTGACTGTTCCATTTTGAACTACTTCAAAATCTTTTCAAGGTATGTACTTATTGAAAAACTTATCAAGCGTCTTGATCTATCTCTATAGATTTTGATGCTCAATATGTAAGCAGCTTCACCGAGGTCCTTCTTCGAAAAACTCCTTTCAAATACTCCTTTATGCTTCACAGAATAATTCTACATTATTTCTAATCAATAATATGTCATTTACTTATCAGAAATGCTGTAGTGCTCCCACTCACTTTCTTGTAAATACAGGCTTCACCGCAAGTCTGTATAAAACTATATGCTTTGATCAACTTATCAAAGCGTATATTCCAACTCTGAGATGCTTGCACCAGTCCATAGATGGATCGCTGGAGCTTGCATATTTTGTTAACACCTTCAGGATCGACAAAACCTTCTAGTTGCATCGTATACAACTCTTTTTTAATAAATCCATTAAGGAATGTAGTTTTGTTTATCCATTTGCCGGATTTCATAAAATGCGGCAATTGCTAACATAATTCGGACAGACTTAAGCATAGATACGAGTGAGAAACTCTCATCGTAGTCAACACCTTGAACTTGTCGAAAACCTTTTGTGACAATTCTAGCTTTGTAGATAGTAACACTACTATTAGTGTCCGTCTTCCTCTTCAAGATCCATTTATTTTCTTTGGCTTGCCGATCATCGGGCAAATCCATCAAAGTCCATACTTTGTTCTCATACATGGATCATATCTCAGATTTCATGGCCTCTAACCATTTCGCGGAATCTGGGCTCATCATCGCTTCCTCATAGTTCGCAAGTTCGTCATGGTCTAGTAACATGACTTCCAGAACAAGATTACCGTACCACTCTGGTGCGGATCTCACTCTGGTTTACCTACGAGATTCGGTAGTTACTTGATCTGAAGTTACATGATCATCATCATTAGCTTCCTCACTAATTGGTGTAGTATTCACAAGAACAGATTTCTTTGATGAACTACTTTCCAATAAGGGAGAAGGTACAATTACCTTATCAAGTTTTCTACTTTCCTCCCACTCACTTCTTTCGAAAGAAACTCTTTCTCTAGAAAGTTTCCGAACTTAGCAACAAAAGTCTTGCCTTCGGATCTGTGATAGAAGGTGTATCCAACAGTTTCCTTTGGATATCCTATGAAGACACATTTCTCCGATTTGGGTTCGAGCTTATCAGGTTGAAGCTTTTTCACATAAGCATCGCAGCCCCAAACTTTAAGAAACGACAGCTTAGATTTATTGCTAAACCATAGTTCATACGGTGTCGTCTCAACGGATTTAGATGGTGCCCTATTTAATGTGAATGCAGCTGTCTCTAATGCATAATCCCAAAAACGATAGTGGTAGATCGGTAAGATACATCATAAATTGTACTATATCTAATAAAGTACGGTTATGACGTTCGGACGCACCATTATGCTGCGGTGTTCCAGGTGGCATGAGTTTGTGAAACTATTCCACATTGTTTTAATTGAAGACCAAACTCGTAACTCAAATATTCGTCTCTGCGATCAGATCGTAGAAACTTTATTTTTCTTGTCACGATGATTTTCCACTTCACTCTGAAATTCTTTGAACTTTTCAAATGTTTCAGACTTATGTTTCATCAAGTAGATATACCCATATCTGCTCAGATCATCTGTGAAGGTCAGAAAATAATGATACTTGTCGCGAGCCTTAATATTCATCGGACCATATACATCAGTATGTATGATTTCCAACAAATCTGTTGCTTGCTCCATTGTTCCGGAGAACGGCGTTTTTAGTCATCTTGCCCAAGAGGCATGGTTCGCAAGCATCAAGTGATTCATAATCAAGTGATTCCAAAATCCCATCAGCATGGAGTTTCTTCATGCGCTTTACACCAATATGACCTAAACGGCAGTGCCACAAATAGGTTGCACTATCATTATTAACTTCGCATCCTTTTGGTTTCAATATCATGAATATGTGTATCACTGCGATCGAGATCCAATGAACTATTTTCATTGGTGTGTATGACCATAGAAGGTTTTATTCATGTAAACAGAACAACAATTGTTCTCTAACTTAAATGAATAACTGTATTGCAATTAACATGATCAAATCATATTCATGCTCAACGCAAACACCAAATAACACTTATTTAGTTTCAACACTAATCCCGAAAGTATAGGGAGTGTGTGATGATGATCATATCAATCTTGGAACCACTTCCAACACACATCGTCACCTTGCCCTTTAACTAGTCTTTGTTCATTTTGCAACTCCCGTTTCGAGTTACTGATCTTAGCAACTTGAACTAGTACCAAATACTGAGGGGTTGCTATGAACACTAGTAAAGTACACATCATTAACATGTATATCAAATATACTTATGTTCACTTTGCCATCCTTCTTATCCGCCAATCACTTGGGGTAGTTCCGCTTACAGTGACCAGTCCCTTTGCAGTAGAAGCACTTAGTCTCAGGCTTAGGACCATACTTGGGCTTTTTCACTTGAGCAGCAACTTGCTTGCCGTTCTTCTTGAAGTTCCCCTTCTTTCCTTTTGCCCTTTTCTTGAAACTAGTGATCTTGTCAACCATCAACACTTGATGTTTTTCTTTGATTTCTACCTTCGCTGATTTTAGCATCGCGAAGAGCTTGGGAATATTTTCCGTTGTCCCTTGCATATTATAGTTCATCACGAAGTTCTACTAACTTGGTGATGGTGACTAGAGAATTCTGTCAATCACTATCTTATCTGGAAGATTAACTCCCACTTGATTCAAGCGATTGTAGTACCCAGACAATCTGAGCACATGCTCACTAGTTGAGCGATTCTCCTCCATCTTTTAGCTATAGAACTTGTCGGAGACTTCATATCTCTCAACTCGGGTATTTGCTTGAAATATTAACTTCAATTCCTGGAACATCTCATATGGTCCATGACGTTCAAAACGTCTTTGAAGTCCCGATTCTAAGCCGTTTAAGCATGGTGCACTAAACTATTAAGCAGTCATCATATTGAGCTAGCATAACGTTCATAACGTCTGCATCTGCTCCTGCAATAGGTCTGTCACCTAGCGGTGCATCAAGGACATAATTCTTCTATGCAGCAATGAGGATAAACCTCAGATCACGGATCCAATCCGCATCATTGCTACTAACATTTTTCAACACAATTTTCTCTAGGAACATATCAAAATAAACACAGGGAAGCAACAATGCGAGCTATTGATCTACAACATAGATATGCTAATACTACCAGGACTAAGTTCATGATAAATTAAAGTTCAATTAATCATATTACTTAAGAACTCCCACTTAGATAGACATCTCTCTAATCCTCTAAGTGATCACGTGATCCAAATCAACTAAACCATGTCCGATCATCACGTGAGATGGAGTAGTTTCAATGGTGAACATCACTATGTTGATCATATCTACTATATGATTCACGCTCGACCTTTCGGTCTCTGTGTTCCGAGGCCATATCTGTATATGCTAGGCTCGTCAAGTTAAACCTGAGTATTCCGCGTGTGCAACTGTTTTGCACCCGTTGTATTTGAACGTAGAGCCTATCACACCCGATCATCACGTGGTGTCTCAGCACGAACAACTTTCGCAACGGTGCATACTTAGGGAGAACACTTCTTGATAATTTAGTGAGAGATCATCTTATAATGCTACCGTCAAACAAAGCAAGATAAGATGCATAAAAGGATAAACATCACATGCAATCAATATAAGTGATATGATATGGCCATTATCATCTTGTGCTTGTGATCTCCATCTTCGAAGCACCGTCATGATCACCATCATCACCGGCGCGACACCTTGATCTTCATCGCAGCATCGTTTGTCGTCTCGCCAATCTTATGCTTCTACGACTATCACTACCGCTTAGTAATAAAGTAAAGCATTACATCGCGATTGCATTGCATACAATAAAGCGACAACCATATGGCTCCTGCCAGTTGCCGATAACTCGGTTACAAAACATGATCATCTCATACAATAAAATTTAGCATCACGTCTTGACCATATCACATCACAACATGCCCTGCAAAAACAAGTTAGACGTCCTCTACTTTGTTGTTGCAAGTTTTTACGTGGCTGCTACGGGCTTTAAGCAAGAACTCATCTTACCTACGCATCAAAACCACAACGATAGTTTGTCAAATAGACTCCGTTTTAACCTTCTCAAGGACCGGGCGTAGCCACACTCGGTTCAACTAAAGTTGGAGAGACAGTCTTCCGCAAGCCATCTATGTGCAAAGCACGTCGAGGGAACCGGTCTCGCGTAAGCGTACGCGTAAGGTTGGTCCGGATCGTCTCGTCCAACAATACCACTGAACCAAAGTATGACATGCTGGTAGGCAGTATGACTTGTATCGTCCACAACTCACTTGTGTTCTACTCGTGCAAATAACATCATACCATAAAAACCTGGCTCTGATACCACTGTTGGGGAACGTAGTAATTTCAAAAAAAATTCCTACGCACACGCAAGATCATGGTGATGCACAGCAACGAGAGGGGAGAGTGTTTGTCTACGTACCCTCGTAGACCGTAGCGGAAGCGTTGACACAACGTAGAGGAAGTAGTCGTACGTTCTCCTCGCGGTCCAACCGATCACAGCACCGTTACTCCGGCACCTCCGAGTTCTTAGCACACGTTCAGCTCGATGACGATCCCCGGGCTCCGATCCAGCAAAGCGTCGAGGAAGAGTTCCGTCAGCACGACGGCGTGGTGACGATCTTGATGTGTTACCGGCGCAGGGCTTCGCCTAAGCACTGCAACGATATGATCGAGGTGGAATTTGGTGGAAGGGGGCACCGCACACGGCTAAGGAACGATCCGTAGATCAACTTGTGTGTCTATGGGGTGCCCCTTGCCTCAGTATATAAAGGATGGAGGAGGAGGAGGCCGGCCAAGGGTTTGGCGCGCCAGGGTGTGGAGTCCTACTAGGTTTCCAAGTCCTAGTAGGAGTCCACCAAGAGGGGAGGAAGGGAGAAGGAATAGGAGGAGTAGGAAAGGTGGCCGGCCCCCTTTTCCCTAGTCCAATTTGGACCAAAGGGGAGGGGGGCGCAGCAGCCTTTTCCTCTTCCCACTAAAGCCCATCAAGGCCCATTACTTCTCCCGTAATCCCGTAACTCCCCGATACTCCCGAAAATACCCGAATCACTCAGAACCTTTCCGATGTCCGAATATAGTCGTCCAATATATCGATCTTTACGTCTCGACCATTTCGAGACTCCTCGTCATGTCCCCGATCTCATCCGGGACTCCGAACTCCTTCGGTACATCAAAACTCATAAACTCATAATAACTGTCATCGTAACCTTAAGCGTGCGGACCCTACGGTTCGAGAACAATGTAGACATGACCGAGACACGTCTCCGGTCAATAACCAACAGCGGGACCTGGATGCCCATATTGGCTCCTACATATTCTACGAAGATCTTTTATCGGTCAGACCGCATAACAACATACGTTTGTTCCCTATGTCATCGGTATGTTACTTGCCCGAGATTCGATCGTCGGTATCCAATACCTAGTTCAATCTCGTTACCGGCAAGTCTCTTTTCTCGTTCTGCAATACATCATCTTGCAACTAACTCATTGGTTGCAATGCTTGCAAGGCTTTATGTGATGTGCATTACCGAGAAGGCCCTGAGATACCTCTCCGACAATCGGAGTGACAAATCCTAATCTCGAAATATGCCAACTCAACATGTACCTTCGGAGACACTTGTAGAGCACCTTTATAATCACCCAGTTACGTTGTGACGTTTGGTAGCACACAAAATGTCCCTACGGTAAATGGGAGTTGCATATTCTCATAGTTAAAGGAACATGTATAAGTCATGGATAAAAGCAATAGCAACATACTAAACGATTGGGTGCTATGCTAATGGAATGGGTCATGTCAATCAGATCATTCAACTAATGATGTGATCTCGTTAATCAAATAACAACTCTTTGTTCATGGCTAGGAAACATAACCATCTTTGATTAATGAGCTAGTCAAGTAGAGGCATACTAGTGACACTCTGTTTGTCTATGTATTCACACATGTATTATGTTTCCAGTTAATACAATTCTAGCATGAATAATAAACATTTATCATGATATAAGGAAATAAATAATAACTTTATTATTGCCTCTAGGGCATATTTCCTTCAATATGAACATGTCTTTACCCCAAGAAGACATGTGGCATCTCTCCTCTTGAACATCAAGCATCTGGGATCCTTGAAGATTACTGTCGGTGTCAAAACCGGCGGATCTCGGGTAGGGGGTCCCGAACTGTGCGTCTAGGCCGGATGGTAACAGGAGGCAAGGAACACGATGTTTTACCCAGGTTCGGGCCCTCTCAATGGAGGTAAAACCCTACGTCCTGCTTGATTAATATTGATGATATGGGTAGTACAAGAGTAGATCTACCACGAGATCAAGGAGGCTAAACCCTAGAAGCTAGCCTATGGTATGATTGTTGTATGTTGGAGGTGTCCTACGGACTAAAACCCTCCGGTTTATATAGACATCGGAGAGGGTTAGGGTTACACAAAGTCGGTTACAATGGTAGGAGATCTAAATATCCGCATCGCCAAGCTTGCCTTCCACACCAAGGAAAGTCCCATCCGGACCCGGGACGAAGTCTTCAATCTTGTATCTTCATAGTCCTGGAGTCCGGCTGAAGGTATAGTCCGGCTACCCGGACACCCCCTAATCCAGGACTCCCTCATTAGCCCCCGAACCAGGCTTCAACGACGACGATTCCGGCGCGCAGATTGTCTTCGGCATTGCAAGGCGGGTTCTTCTCCAAATTCTATGTACCTGTTGAATAATGTCCGATTTTTGTAATGTAGCGCTCCTTGGCTTCCACGCCCAATAATGGCCGTCTTCCACGTGTCAAACGAATGCGAAAAGTCTGGGTGTTTTTATATTTACACCCCTAGCCGCGTAAATGAGCTGCTTATTTAAAGGAATGAGGATTTAGATCCAAACCACACCTCCTCCCCTCCGCGAGTGTTCATCAGAGCGCATCTGACAAAGGTCCATTCCACCATGGCCAGCCGTCGCAACTCCTCCTCTCGTCCGTCCAGCCCTAAGCCCGGAGATTGGGAGAGATGCTCCATCCCGCATAGCGAGCTAGTGTCGCTCCAGACCAAGGGATTCCTCCCCCCGGCCTATATGGTTCCGGTTCGAGCCAGACTCGCCACCTACAACGACGGAGAGCAAGCGGAGAGCGCTCCCAATCCCTCCAAAGGGGAGCGGGTATGCCTCATCCCTTATCTAATAAGAGCACTTGGATTTCCAATTCATCCGTTTCTCCGGGGGCTTCTGGAGTTCTATGGCCTCCAGCTTCACAGCCTCACCCCTGCCTCTATATTGCATATCGCGGTCTTCGTAGCCCTTTGCGAGCTGTTTTTGGGTGTTGAGGCTCATTTCGCGCAATGGAAGAGGCTATTCTGCCTGGTGCCCCGTTCTCAGAAGGGGTCAATATATCAAGTGGGCGGAGCCGAAGTGTGGCGCATCGCCGGGACCGGATATCTATCCGGAACCCCGAAGAAGGCGTCCGAGGACTAGCCTTCAGAATGGTTTTATATGGAGGATGTCCCACTGCCGGACCCTATCCGGGTCGGTCTCCCCGAATTCAACAACGCTCCCTTAAAGAAACACCTAAGCTGGCGTCCACGGAGCTCTCAGAGAGAAAGTGACACGGACGTCCTCTACCTGATGGGCCGGATAAGACTATTAGCTCATTCCGGACTAACCATGATTGGAGTCATGGCCGCATGCATTATGCGGGGGGTGCAGCCGCTTCAGTATAGAGGCCACCCCATGTGGGATTTTAACGGGGAGGATGACGCCACCCGTTACGGTCGTAAGGGGCCGGCCTCAGCTGCCACTCTAGTAAAGATCTTATCCTCTTTGTACAAGGGAGAAGAGGAGGAATTCCTCCGCGTCAACCCGCAGGGCGGATTTACTATGTACAACCCTCCGAGTTGGGTAAGCGGACAATTTTGCTCGCCCATCCGTTTCATATTCCCATAATTAAATATGTAGTCTAATGACTTCAACGCAGGAACTGCGTCAGGAAGTAAAGGATATAAACAGCCGTCCTCCACAGCCCGAGGATCCTGAACGGTCCCTTGATCCGGACTCCGAAGAGGATCTGGACATATCTGTGGAGCTGATCGACGGGTGTCGGGGGAAATCGGCCTCCTCGAACACCTATGGGGACAGAGCCCCTTCTCGGTTCGGCGGGGGGCGGAGGCTGCACGAAGAGCGGATCGAGGCGATGCACACGAACGATTTTACCCAGCTTCGGGCTGCACGGATGCGTAAAACCCTACTGCTGCTTGTCTGATCGTATTGGGTTCTTGCTTGAGAGTGCTGAGTGCTACAGTACACTTGGGACCGGGCGTGAGTGTTCTCTGCCTTCTTCCCTCTCCTCTCTCCGTGCGCATGGGCCTCCTTTTATATGCTCAAGGGGCTACCCACAGGTGGCAACGCAGATGAGGGTAAAAATGGAAAAGAGCTGTGTGTACAGTGGCTGCACAGTGCTATCGCACCCAACTCTGACGGCAGGGGACAAGGGCATTAAATGCCCGTCTAGGTCGCCCAAACAGTGCTGAAATGGACCGTTAGGAGCGCCCCCGTTTTCCACGATGGCTATCTTGTCAGCGCCGCATGCCACCGCATGCCCCTGGCTGCGCAGCGCCCCGCCACGTGCCTCTGGGAGAGCCCCAGAGTGACACGTGGGTGGGTGAGCTAGAGCGCAGGCAAGTGGCTTGCCGCGGTTGCTGTCTTGCCGCGCCTGGGAACTTGCCGCTCGCCAGGCCTTGCCGGGACGCGTGGCGCGTCGCGGTGAGCTTTCCTGAGATGCCTTGGTTGGCCTTCCCGGCAAGCTCCTCTTGCCGCGGCCTCTGCACTTCAGCTGGTCTTCCCGGCAAGCTCCTCTTGCCGGGGCCTTCGTTCTTCAACTGGTCTTCCCGGCAAGCTCCACTTGCCGGGTTCTTGTCTCTTCGGCCCAGCAAGCTCCTCTTGCCGGGGCCTTGTCTTCTTGGCTTAAATACTTTCTTCTTGAATGGCTCCAAAGGGGCCAGCTGGGGGTTTTTGGTGGTCACCTGGCAAGCCTTGCCACGGGGCGCTGCAACTGTCCGTGCACAAGTTCAGGGTACTAAGGCACCCCTACTTTAGTACACCGATAGGAGCCCCCAGGCCTGGGCCATACACGGTGCCGAGCGCTGTTGGGCCAGGCCCAAAACAGTGCACGGGCACGCGCGGCCTGGGTCGCACCGTTTCTAACTTAGCAGCCACCGCGGCCTCCCCGAACGGTGCGCGTTTAACGAGGCGTCGTGGGGGGAAGCGTGCGTGACGTGGGCGGCGTGCGCGGGGCTGAGCCCTGCAGGCATGCGTCACGTCGCGGGTTCTTTATTCAGAAATGCGAAACGTCCGCCCCTTCTCCCCTTATAAGCAGGGGAAACAGGGGCGGTTGGCCTATCTGCCATTTGTTCCTTTCTCGAGAAGCTCCGCCGCTCTCCTCTCTCATCGCCATCAGCACTACCAGCGCCGCCAGCTCTCCTCCCCGCCCCCATCATGGCTCCGAAGGGCGACAAGGTAAAGGGGAAGGCCACGAAGTCGGCCGAGGCGCAGCGGCTTGAGGCGCTGCGAAAGGAGCGAGCGACCTTCCCCCCTCAGCTCGATGCGGTGGAGCTGAGGGAGGAATTCTACCTCTTCTGGTCGACGGTGACGCGGGCTCACCCGCGCACGAGGGTTCTTCCGGCCTCCGCCCAGAAGAAGTATCCGACTGGGTATCCTTTCTTCCCTCTATTCTTCTATTGCGGGCTTTGCCCGCCCTTCTCCGCATTCTTCTGCGACATCATGAACACCTACGGGTTCCATCTCCTCGACTTCACCCCCAACGCCGTCCTGGCCATGGCGGTTTTCGCACACCTTTGCGAAAACTTTGTCGGAGTCCACCCCAGCGTAGCCCTCTTCCGCCATTTTTACATGCCTCGAGTTGAGAGAGGGGAGCCTCTTTCTAGCGGAATCGCCTAGATCTCGAAGGCCGGCAAGAAGGAGGCTTATCTGGAGGGGGAGTTCTGCAGCAAATGGGAGGAGTGGAGGGCGGACTGGTGCCTGATCGTCGAGGAGGACCCACAGCCATTTACTGCCCTGCGGCAAACCGCGGCGGTGCGTGGCAGCGACTGGAGCAACGTGGACCCAGAGGACGGCAAGCTGAAGATTGCTGTCACTCGGATCCTACGCCTCAGGCTTGCCGGGCTTACCATGGGCGCCGTTGGCGCAGATTTCCTCCGCCGTCGCATCGCCCCCTTGCAGGAGAGGGGGAGGCCTGCCTGGGAATTCCAGAACGCGGTGGATATCATGAGGCTGCGCCCGGGCCTCAACTTCAAATTTACTATCCTGGAGCTTGACTGGACGCTCAAGGAGTTGTTCAAGCATGACCCCGACCACCATGAATGGTTCAGGCTGCCGGAGGGGGTCATCCCTCTATGCAATAACTCTTCGCTCAGCCGCATCCTCGCGATGATGCCGCTATGAGACTCGCACGGGATCAACCCAACCTGGCAAGAGCCTGCCGATGAGGTCGTGCAGGAGTTCTTCGATAGCCTGGTGGAGGTGCCGGTCTGCCCCAACGAGCAGAAGGGCGTCACCAGGGATACCACCGACAACGAGATGGCGTAGATGTCGGGGGAAATCGGCCTCCTCGAACACCTATGGGGACGGAGCCCCTTCTCGGTTCGGCGGGGGGCGAAGGCTGCACGAAGAGCGGATTGAGGCGATGCACACGAACGATTTTACCCAGCTTCCGGCCGCACGGATGCGTAAAACCCTACTGCTGCTTGTCTGATCGTATTGGATTCTTGCTTGAGAGTGCTGAGTGCTACAGTACACTTGGGACCGGGCGTGAGTGTTCTCTGCCTTCTTCCCTCTCCTCTCTCCGTGCGCATGGGCCTCCTTTTATATGCTCAAGGGGCTACCCACAGGTGGCAACGCAGATGAGGGTAAAAATGGAAAAGAGCTGTGTGTACAGTGGCTGCACAGTGCTATCGCACCCAACTCTGACGGCAGGGGACAAGGGCATTAAATGCCCGTCTAGGTCGCCCAAACAGTGCTGAAATGGACCGTTAGGAGCGCCCCCGTTTTCCACGATGGCTATCTTGTCAGCGCCGCATGCCACCGCATGCCCCTGGCTGCGCAGCGCCCCGCCACGTGCCTCTGGGAGAGCCCCAGAGTGACACGTGGGTGGGTGAGCTAGAGCGCAGGCAAGTGGCTTGCCGCGGTTGCTGTCTTGCCGCGCCTGGGAACTTGCCGCTCGCCAGGCCTTGCCGGGACGCGTGGCGCGTCGCGGTGAGCTTTCCTGAGATGCCTTGGTTGGCCTTCCCGGCAAGCTCCTCTTGCCGGGGCCTCTGCGCTTCAGCTAGTCTTCCTGGCAAGCTCCTCTTGCCGGGGCCTTCGTTCTTCAACTGGTCTTCCCGGCAAGCTCCTCTTGCCGGGGTCTTGTCTCTTCGGCCCGGCAAGCTCCTCTTGCCGGGGCCTTGTCTTCTTGGCTTAAATACTTTGTTCTTGAATGGCTCCAAAGGGGCCAGCTGGGGTTTTTTGGTGGTCACCTGGCAAGCCTTGCCGTGGGGCGCTGCAACTGTCCGTGCACAAGTTCGGGGTACTAAGGCACCCCTACTTTAGTACACCGACAACGGGGTATTTCATCAGCTGAGCAAGGATGATACCTTGGTGGCCATTACGGCCGATTACCCAGGGTTAATCCCGGCCTCCCAGGTAACAGAGACCGGAGTCTCATCGCCTTGGGAAGGAATCCATCCTCACGCATTTCCGTTTTCCTAACAACAACCGTGTTTTGCAGGGGAGGTTTCCGAGGCGGGAGGCCGAGCCTGCGGCGGCTAGCCAACGAGGGGCCGCAGGGCCCCGTGGGGTAAAAAGGAATGTAGTCCGGACTGAGACGCCGGCGCAAAGGTATAGCGCACCATCTTTTTCCCAGGTGTTATTCCTTCAGGGCATATTAACGCTCGTGCTCTCTTCAGGACGAAGAGACCTAGCCGGACTATATCCGAAGAGGTTGCCAATCGCGCCTCCACCAGCCAGGCTCCAAAGCCTGGCCCGGAAGCGGAAGCGAACACAAGGCGCGCACCGGACGCTCCTCCGAAAGAGGATGCGGACAGATTGTCTGCCACCAATTCCGAGGTGGAGATTGCCATGAACCACAGGCGTCGCCGGACAGTTCTTCGCGACGCTTGTTTCTCCCAAGAGGCATTGGATGCCTTCAATTCGGGAGATGAGTACCTCTGTGCCGCTCAAAATGGTTTAGCCAGAGCCACGGAGCAATATGTAAAAGACATACGGGTAAGAAAATTTTGGTAAATATGTATATACCAGTAGCCCCCGAGACTTGAAACAGTTAGAATAACTGATTTAAGGATCATTTGTTATGCAGGTTCTTACAGAAAACAATACCCTACTGTCCCAGGAGCTGGAAGAGTGCAAAGCCCAACTTGAGGCCGCACTAGCCGCGGCAGGGGATCCCAAAGAGACCCCCTCTGGTAATATACACTTCGAAAGATAAGTATTTTGCGAAGCGCGGCATGGGTGCAAATCTGACAAATCATATTGCAGATGGCGCCAGACTGGATCCGGAAAAGCAACAACTTCTGCGCCAGTTAGAGACTAGTGAGAGCGTGCTGACAAAGGTGAGTCAGGAGAAGAATGATCTTTAGGATGCCAACACCAAGCTGGTCGTTGAACTAAAAGATGTTCGTGCCCAGCTGTCGGACTCCACTAAGTAGAATCAAGGGCTTCGACGCGGCATATATAGTAAGTGCTTAAACGAACTCTGAAGAAAAAGAGTTCGGCGAGGAAGTCAAATAACAGAGTTATGTCTGTAGGTATGCTAACAGGTTGTCCTGCAGAGGAGATGCCCGGTTCAACGGGTGACCTTCTTCCCGAGCTCTCGCAACTGCACGAGCGAGTTCGGTAGGTGATGCAAGGCGTTGCCCAAGCCTTATGGCCATCCCTCCTCAGGCTCGAGGGCCTTGGAGAGCTTGCAAAGAAGCTGAAGGGAGCACGGCGGCGCTTCCTGTTGTGGAAGATATCGTCCTGCCGCCAAGGCGCGAGGGAGGCCTGGGCCATGGTGAAGACGCGGTACACAAAGGCTGACCCAAACCACATGGCCGAGGTCGGACCTGTAGGGCCAGATGGGAAGGAGATCCCTATAAGCTTAGTATATGGCCAAGTAGAATTGGCCGCAAAGTATTCCCAGCAGGACTGTAAATTAGACAGCTTGTTAGATGCTATTGAAGAGGAATACAATCAGTCAGAGTGACCATGTAATTTTTAATTGACATGTGTAATGCCTTCTAGACGGATTGTACATCGTTTGTCGTCGCCGACCTTTTCGCTTCGACCTCGGGACCTGACGGCCCGGAGTGTGTCCGAATACCCTAGCGGTTATGTAAGAACCGGGGTATGCATGGAGACCAGGCGTAGGGGTCATTAGTGCTTTATCAGACAAGTGCCCAACTAGTTATGTTATATTACATGGTTAGTAAGAAACATCTGCTAGAGAGAATAGTTCCGTTAGGGGTTCCTTTCTCTAGGAGGCATGCCCTAAAGTGCATGTCCGGACTGCAAACGCAGGAAAAGCATCTGGGGGCATATATATAAACAAGTAAAAAAGGTCATCTTTTAGTTCACCGACCGAATATTCCCTTAAGAACGCTAGCTTTCGGCTTCACCTAGTCTGAGGTACACATCCGGCTGATCCGGCAGTAACAATCGTAGAGGTGCTCCCTTTACCACCTAGCCGAACAATCGAGAATGTAGGGGTAAGCACAGGAGCCAGGTAACCCAGCTTGGCCTTAAGTCATATCGATGCATATAATGGTGAAGAAAAGGTACATGCAGAAGTTTGACACATGTGTTGGGCGTGAAGCCCGTATAAATAAGCTTCTGTTTAAAGAAGCCCCCAGGTGTAGTGAGCGCGAGTAGCGCGTCACTTGTTGAGCCTTTAATGGCTATAAGAGAGAGAGAAAAAAAGGGTGGAAGGAGAGAAATGTAAGACAGAAAATGTAAAAAATGGACAGAGGAAGGAGACGAACACAGAGACCGGCGCTAGGCATAGAATCTTCGGAGACGGGCTGCGTTCCATGGGTTCGGCTTGAGTCGGTTATCCGAGGCATCTCGCAGGCGGTACGCTCCACCAGTCAGGACTTGGTCGATTATGAAGGGACCTTCCCACTTGGGCTTGAGTTTGTCCATTTTCTTGTCTGGTAGGCGTAGAACTAATTCGCCAACGTTGTAATTTTTGGCCCGCACTTCTCTGCTTTGATATCTTCGAGCCTGCTGTTGATAGAATGCGGAACGGGCTTTTGCTACGTCGCGCTCCTCCTCCAAGGCGTCCAGACTGTCCTGCCGATCGAGCTCGGCTTCTCTTTCTTCGTACATGCGCACTCGAGGTGAGTCATGAATTATGTCGCAGGGCAAGACTGCCTCTGCGCCGTATACCATAAAAAATGGTGTGTATCCCGTGGTGCGATTCGGCGTGGTCCACAGCCCCCAGAGTACGGAGTCTAGCTCCTCTACCCAGTGCGTGTTAGATTCCTTAAGGGACCGCACTAGTCTGGGTTTGATGCCGCTCATGATAAGACCATTTGCACATTCAACCTGACCGTTAGTTTGTGGGTGATAGACGGAAGCATAATCGAGCTTGATGCCCATGTTTTTGCACCAGAGTTTTACCTCATCGGCCGTAAAGTTCGTGCGTTATTAGTGATGATGCTGTGGGGGACGCCATAACGGTGTACGACCCCGGATATAAAGTCTATCACCGGTCCGGATTCGGCCGTTTTAACAGGCTTGGCCTCTATCCATTTGGTGAACTTGTCCACCATGACCAGTAAGTATTTTTTCTTGTTAGTTCCCCCTTTAAGGGGTCCAACCATGTCAAGCCCCCAGACCGCGAAGGGCCAAGTGATGGGGATAGTTTTGAGGGCGGTAGGTGGCATATGGCTTTGGTTTGCAAAAAGATGGCAACCGACGCATCGTTGGACCAAGTCCTGAGCGTCTGCCCGGGCCGTTGGCCAATAGAAGCCTGTACGGAAAGCTTTGCTTACAAGGGACTGAGCTGCGGCGTGATGACCACCTAGTCCAGCATGAATTTCAGCCAGCAAGTTCCGCCCTTCCTCTTCGGAGATGCACCTTTGAAGGACTCCGGTAGTGCTTTTCTTATAAAGCTCTCCCTCATGGACTTTATAGGCCTTGGATCGCCGCACAATGCAGTGTGCCTCGTTTCGGTCCTCTGGGAGCTCCTGCCTATTAAGGTAGGCCAGGAATGGTTCTGTCCACGGGGCGATGAGGGCCATTATTACGTGGGCTGAAGTTGTAATTTCATTGGCAGAGCCTCCGATTATGTTAGTTTGTTCAGTGCCGGACAGTGCGAATGGGTCCGGGCTGTCGTTACCAGGTTCCCCTTCCCATCCTACGGATGGCTTGAACAGCCTTTCCAAGAAGATATTGGGGGGGACTGCATCGCGTTTTGCGCCGATGCGTGCCAGGACGTCTGCCGCCTGATTGTTTTCCCGGGCTATGTGGTGAAATTTGAGCCCCTCGAACCGGGCTGACATTTTTAAGACGGCGTTGCGGTAAGCTGCCATTTTTGGATCCTTGGCATCAAAGTCTCCATTTATTTGGGATATCGCGAGGTTTGAATCCCCGTGCACTTCTAGGCGTTGAATGCCCATGGATACTGCCATCCGGAGACCATGTAAAAGGGCCTCATATTCGGCAACATTGTTGGAGTTCGTGTACATAATCTGGAGTACATATTGAACTGTATCTCCTGTGGGGGATGTCAAAACATCGCCAGCCCCTAGTCCGGCCAACATTTTGGAGCCGTTGAAATGCATGATCCAGTTTGAGTATGTGCCGTACTCTTTAGGGAGTTCGGCCTTCGTCCATTCTGCGACGAAGTCAGCCAAAACTTGCGACTTGATAGCTCGCCGTGGCTTATAAGTTATGTCAAACGGGAGGAGCTCGATGGCCCATTTTGCAATCCGGCCTGTTGCGTCACGGTTGTTTATAATATGGTTGAGTGGTACTTCCGATGCTATTGTGATTGAACACTCTTGAGAGTAGTGTCGTAGCTTCCGGGATGCCATGAATACCGCATATGCAATCTTTTGATAATGTGGGTACCGTGATTTGCATGGAGTGAGGACAGTGGACACGTAGTAAACCGACTTTTGAAGGGGAATTTGTGTCCGTCTGTGTCCCGCTCGACGACGAGTACTGCGCTGACAACTTGATGGGGTTCCTGCAATGTACAATAGCATTGGTTCGCCGATGTTTGGCGCGGCCAGGACTGGGTTTGTTGCCAATATGGCTTTTATTTCACCGAGTCCGGCCGTGGCGGCATCCGTCCACTCGAAGTGTTCGGTGCGCCGAAGGAGGCGATAGAGGGGTAGTGCCTTTTCTCCCAAACGGGAGATAAAGCGGCTTAGAGCCGCCACGCATCCGATTAATTTTTGTATTTGTTTGAGGTCCTTTGGGATATCCAATTGTGACAAAGCTCGGATCTTGGCTGGGTTTGCTTCGATTCCTCTACCGGATACAATGAAGCCCAAGAGCTTTCCGGCTGGAACGTCGAAAACACATTTTTCTGGGTTTAGCTTGATGTCATATGTTCGGAGGTTATCAAATGTAGGCCTCAAGTCGTCTACTAGAGATTCGACATGTCTTGTTTTTATGACCACATCATCCACGTATGCCTCCACTGTTTTGCCGATCTGGTTTGCCAGACATGTCTGAATCATGCGCTGATATGGTGCGCCGGCGTTTTTGAGCCCAAAAGGCATTGTGTTGAAGCAGAATGGGCCGTATGGGGTGATGAATGCCGTTGCAGCTTGGTCTGACTCGGCCATCTTGATTTGATGGTAGCCAGAGTATGCGTCGAGGAAGCACAACGAATCGTGTCCTGCAGTGGCGTCGATAATTTGATCGATGCGGGGGAGGGGGAAGGGATCCTTTGGGCAAGCCTTGTTAAGGTCTTTAAAATCAACCCACAGGCGCCAGGATTTGTCCTTCTTTGGTACCATCACCAAGTTTGCTAGCCAGTCCGGATGTTTTATATCTCTGATGAATCCGGCCTCCAATAGCTTGGCTAGCTCCTCTCCCATTGCCTGTCTCTTGGGTTTAGAGAAACGCCGAAGGGCTTGTTTGACAGGTTTGAATCCTTTTAGGATATTTAAGCTGTGTTCGGCCAACCTGCGTGGGATTCTTGGCATGTCTGAAGGGTTCCAGGCAAAAATGTCCCAGTTCTCACGTAGGAACTCTCGCAGTGCGGCGTCTACATCAGGGTTTAATCGTGCCCCGATGGAAGCTGTTTTATTGGGGTCCGTTGGATGGACCTGGAATTTGACTATTGCATCCGCTGGTTTAAAGGAGGTGGACTTGGATCTTTTGTCGAGTATCACATCGTCCCTGTTTACCGTGGAGTGCAGCGTAGTCAGTTCCTCAGCCTCTAGGGCTTCGAACAGTGCCTCAAGGGCCAATGCAGCTGTCTTGTTTTCGGCGCGGAGTGCTATGTCCGGATCACTAGCGAGAGTGATGATTCCGTTCGGCTCGGGCAGCTTGAGCTTCATGTACCCATAATGGGGTATTGCTTGGAAGATTGTAAACACTTCTCGCCCTAGCAGAGCGTGGTATCCGCTACTGAACGGGGCCATCTGGAATGTGACCTCTTCGGACCTATAATTATCCGGCGTGCCGAACACCACATCTAGTGTGATTTTTCCTGTACAGCGCGCTTCCCGACTGGGGATTATTCCTCTAAAGGTTGTGCTGCTTCGCTCAATGCTGTTCCAGTCTATTCCCATTTTTTGAAGGGTTTCCTCATAAATGAGGTTCAATCCGCTGCCTCCGTCCATGAGTACCTTGGTGAGACGAAAGCCGTCCACTATTGGACTGAGGACCAATGCGGCTGGTGCTCAGGCTATTCGGAATTTAGGTTCATCACTGGCATTAAAAGTAATAGCCGTGTCACTCCATGGGTTTATTGTTGCTACTTGATAGACTTCGGCGAGGCTGCGGAGTGTTCTTTTTCGCATATTATTTGATGCAAAAGTCTCGAAGACTGTTAAGACTGTACTGGAGTCCCTGAGGTGGCTTTCTGCGGCCTCCGTAATTAGGAGATCTTCGCCCATTCTGGCCACCTGCCGGAGTATCCAACATGCTCTAATGCTGTGAGTTGGTGTGGCGTCCTCTGTACTATGAATTTTACAGGGTCCATTAAGCCATCCCTCCAGTACGGTTCCATGCCCTGTAGAGGGTTTTGTATTTTTGGTTTTTAACCCGGGTGTTTGACGATGATGCACCCTTTTACTTCGGACGGGGTTTCTATTCATGGCTGGACTGTCCCAAAATTTTATTTCGGTTTTCCAGGCGCTTTCCATCGCACAGTACTTTTGTACAATGGACACCAAGTCAGCGAAGCGTGTAATATCACGACGACTTATGGCGTTGAGGATTCCCTTGTCCGTGCAATTATTGCAGAAAATTGATATTGCGTCTTCCTCGCGGCAGTCCTTTATCCTGTTCGTAACCAGGAGGAACCTCGCCCAGTAGTGATGTACTGTTTCTTGGGGCTTTTGCCTGATCTGGGATAGATCGCTTATGTTCGGGTGGGTGGGTGGAATTAAATCCGAAACCTCACCCAATCTGAGACTCAGAGGCCAAGGAGTTTCCGAACTCTGAAGTTTGGATTCTTGGATGTTGTCTAGTGAATCTAGCCCGTTGCCTGATTCTAAGTTCAGGTCTTGAGTTACGTCCTCCCCTCCGCGGGTATCCGGTTTGGAGGGATCGGGAATCCGGATGTAGCTAGTCCTTAAGATAGATGAAGGGTCGCCGCACTGTGCCTCTACCACGGCAACATGATGGGTGACTTGGGGAGAATTAATCTCTCTTAGATCGGGGTTAAGCCCAACCTGGTCATAATCCGTAGTGACCCCCAAGGCGGCGATGCGATCCAAGAGCTCGTTTACGGAAGAGAGCTCCATTGGATCCAACTGCTCGACGAGTTCCGAGCTGACGTGAAGATTTCTTTTGATGACCCGAGAGGTCACCGTCGGCGCAACGGCCGAATCGGCGGTCATGAGAAAACCACCTAGCCGGAGAGTTTGGCCGACAGCCAAGGCACCCTTAGTAACGGCACCGTCTTTAAAGACGGGAAGAGGCATCCTTCCTGATTGCGACGGCACAGAGGAACTCTCAATGAAAGCACCAATGTCGGTGTCAAAACCGGCGGATCTCGGGTAGGGGGTCCCGAACTGTGCGTCTAGGCCGGATGGTAACAGGAGGCAAGGAACACTATGTTTTTCCCAGGTTCGGGCCCTCTCGATGGAGGTAAAACCCTACGTCCTGCTTGATTAATATTGATGATATGGGTAGTACCAGAGTAGATCTACCACGAGATCAAGGAGGCTAAACCCTAGAAGCTAGCCTATGGTATGATTGTTGTATGTTGGAGGTGTCCTACGGACTAAAACCCTCCGGTTTATATAGACACCGGAGAGGGTTAGGGTTACACAAAGTCGGTTACAATGGTAGGAGATCTAAATATCCGCATCGCCAAGCTTGCCTTCCACGCCAAGGAAAGTCCCATCCGGACCCGGGACAAAGTCTTCAATCTTGTATCTTCATAGTCCTGGAGTCCGGCTGAAGGTATAGTCCGGCTACCCGGACACCCCCTAATCCAGGACTCCCTCAATTACTCTTTCCTGGAGTATTCCCTCCCCCTAGAGATCTCTCCCCCTAGAGATATGATTAAGCTTTGATGTGATCTCTCTCCCCCCCTTTGACATCAATTTCCAAGAAGGGTCTTCTGGAATTTGTTGTGAATGGATTCGGTCCTTGAATCATAGTAGAAAGCATTAAGGTAAATGTGATGCTTGCAGAGGACAAGATTCATTGAGTGGAGCTGGATCAAGAATGAAGCAGGAATAAATGGCAAACTGTTTTTCCTGTTGTGAAATCTGTGTCACCGAGTTGTATGCTTCGGTTGCTCCGAAAATCTTTGGCTAGACCGGAGACATGAAACCGGTGGAATCGAGTTCATCACAGAGAAAAACACTTGTCACCTCAGCTCACTAGACAAATAAGATCTCACAAAGATTTGCTATGAATTGGATGCAGAAAATGCAGAACAAAAAGCAAAGAAATGAAACTAAAAGATCTAGATGAAGTTTTTTTTGAAAGGGGAAACAAATATGCATGAGACAAATGCAAGAACACAGAAAGGAACAAAAGATAACTTCATCTAGAGTTGGGCGGTGACAAAGTCACCTATGTTAGAGTACATTGACTTAGGAGTCAAGTGAGATCACTTGATCATAGGTAGTACTGATCGTTTAAGCTCAAAATGGGGTTACCATTTTTCGTTTAAGTCTCTCTATGTATTCACATCTTGTCGAGTTGCTTTGACTCATGACTTGGAGTAAAGCTACTCTAAGATGGAATAACATACCTTGGGTGGTGGTGTTGATCTTGATCCTGTAGTTGAACTTGTGTGGGTTGCTCAAGGTTGATGTAGCCCATCAAGAGTTGGGAGCACCCTATGGATTTTGAGTTCATCTACCTACATGGGTTAGTTTTCGCAAGGAAGAGCACTTGTGTATCCAACATGACAATCATGAAACTCAACATAGAATTTGTCAAAGGATATGTTTGAAAGATTTCATGCTTCCTTGTCATCAACCACCATTGTGTAGAGACTTGGTGATGTAGAGATTGCTCAAGATGTGAGTGAGTTGCACTCTCATAGAATTAGATTCATCCAAGTACCTACAAGGGTTAGATAACATGCAATATGCAAATTTTCAAGACATAAGATAATCATCATAGGAGAAATATCAAGTGATTAGTCGTAAGCTCAAGTCTTGCATGTATCCAATGGAGTTCCTACTCCAAGTTTGAAGCATCAATGATGTTCAATTCACCTCTTAACCTGCAAAACACTTTCTCATCAAATGGTTTAGTGAATATATCTCCTAATTGCTTATTGGTGCAAACATGCTTAAGGTTTATGTCACCCTTAGCAACATGATCTCGAATGAAATGATGACGAACTTCAATATGCTTAGTTCGAGAGTGTTGCACGGGATTGTGAGCAATCTTGATAGCACTTTCATTGTCACAAAGTAATGGAACATGTTTCACACATATCCCATAATCTTTAATAGTTTGGGTCATCCAAAGTAATTGAGCACAACATGAACCAGCGGCAATGTATTCCGCTTCGGCGGTGGATAAGGATACCGAGTTTTGTTTCTTAGAAGACCAAGACACAAGAGATCTACCAAGGAATTGACAAGTACCCGAAGTGGACTTTCTATCAACCTTGTCACCGGCATAGTCCGAGTCGGAGCAGCCAACAAGATCAAAGGAAGCCCTCTTTGGATACCAAATGCCAAAATTTGGTGTATGTATTAAGTATCTCACTATCCTCTTCACGGCCTTAAGATGACATTCCTTAGGAGCAGCTTGATATCGTCCACACATGAAGACACTTAGCATGATATCGGGACGTGAAGCACATAGATATAATAATGAACCAATAATAGAGCGATAAACTTTTTGATCAACCGGTTCACCATCTTTGGTCAAATCAAGGTGTCCACTAGTAGGCATGGGTGTAGTCATACCTTTGCATTCTTGCATATTGAACTTCTTGAATAAGTCCTTGGTGTACTTCGTTTGAGAGACAAAAGTACCCTCCTTAGTTTGCTTGATTTGCAAACCAAGAAAGAATTTGAGTTCACTCATCATAGACATCTCAAACTTCTCCGACATTAGCTTCCCGAACTTTTCACTAAAATGAGGGTTAGTTGATCCAAATATAATATCATCGACATAAATTTGGCATACAAATAGTTCTCCATTAACCCTTTTAGTAAAAAGAGTAGAATCTATTTTTCCAATTTCAAAGCCTTTTTCAATAAGGAACTTGGCCAAGCATTTATACCATGCTCTTGGAGCTTGTTTAAGACCATAAAAGGCTTTGTGAAGTTTGTAGACATGATTAGGTTTCTTAGGATTGACAAAGCCGAGAGGTTGCTTAACATAAACTTCCTCCTCAATTTCACCATTTAGAAAAGCACTTTTAATGTCCATTTGGTACAAAGTGATATCATGGTGATTAGCATAAGCAAGTAAGATGCGAATGGACTCAAGTCTAGCAACGGGAGCATATGTCTCACCATAGTCCATACCTTCGACTTGTGTGTAGCCTTGGGCGCTGAGACGTGCTTTGTTGCGAATCACTTGTCCATCTTCATCTTGCTTGTTGCGAAACACCCATTTGGTACCGATGATGTTGTGGTTGTTGTCGGGCTTCTCGACCAATGTCCACACTTGATTTCTCTCAAAGTTGTGTAGCTCTTCGTGCAAAGCGTTTATCCAGTCCGGATCCTCCAATGCTTCTTCAACCTTCATAGGTTCAATGCTAGAGATGAATGAGTAATGTTCACAAAAGTTAGCCAAACGAGTTTTAGAGCGAGTGATTCTCCCGGTTTGGATATCATTGTAGATTTGCTCCACGGGATGATCTTTAGCAATTCTTGCTTGAACTCGTGAAAGCTTTTGCTTGGGTCTTGGTTGAACATCTATTTCATCTTGTTCTTCTTCTTAGCCTTCTTCATTGTTAGCATTGTCGTTCTCTTGTTGTGGTGGAGAAGGAGGTTGTTGACGTTCGTCTTGGTGCACTTTCTCGTTTTCTTCATCTTGGTGTGTCCCACTTGTGAATGCTTCCGTATCAACTCTTGGTTCACCTTGTCGTGAGGTAGAAGCTTCCACTTGGACGGACGAGGTACTCTCCTTCATCTCCGTTGGACGAATCTTCCCAATAGACAAGTCTTGGGTTGCTTCCGAGGGATCTTTGTCTCCTACATCAATTGGCAATTGCTCTACTTGTGAGCCGTTAGATTCATCAAACTTCACATCTACCGTTTCTTCAACCTTTCGGGTGAAATTGTTGTAGACACGGTATGTGTGAGAGTTTGAGCCATAACCAAGTAGGAAACCTTCATGAGACTTAGGAGCAAATTTAGAACGACGATGCTTATCAAGAATGTAGCACTTTGAGCCGAATACTCAAAAGTATCCAACTTGGGGTTTGTTACCGGTGAGGAGCTCGTATGCCGTCTTGCCGAGTAGCTTGTGAAGATACAAGCGATTTGTTGCATGACAAGCTGTCTCAACCGCTTCCGCCCAAAAGTGTTTTGGCGTCTTGTACTCATCAAGCATCGTTCTTGCCATCTCGATAAGAGTCCGGTTCTTCCTCTCAACGACTCCATTTTGTTGAGGTGTGTACGCAGCCGAGAACTCATGTGCAATCCCTTCTTCGTCAAGAAACCTATCTACATTTGCGTTCTTGAACTCTGTTTCGTTGTCGCTCCAAACCTTCTTGATCTTCACGTCAAATTGATTTTGGGCCTTCCTAGCAAAATTTTGAAGATCTTTTGGACCTGCGATTTGTCATCAAGAAAGAACACCCACATAAATCTTGAAAAATCATCAACTATGACTAGGCCAAATGAGTTACCACCGAGACTCTTGTAGGCATTTGGACCAAAGACATCCATGTGAAGTAGCTCGAGTGGTCTTCTTGTGGTCATGATGTTCTTAGCGCGATTACTTCCTCCAACTTGTTTCCCTGCTTGACAAGCACTACATAGTCTATCCTTGTCAAATATGACATCGTTAACACCAAGGATATGATTTCCTTTAATGAGTTTGTCAAGGTTTCGCATGCCCACATGGCCTAGCCTTCTATGCCACAACCAGCCTTTAGAAGATTTAGCAATTAAGCAAGTTCTAGGTTGAGCCTTTTTAGTGAAATCAACAATGTAAAGATCTCCTCTACGTATACCGGTAAAGACCATTTTATGATTATCTCTATGAAACACTTGGCAGTCTACTTCAGTAAATAGGACACTGAAACCGAAATCAACAAGTCTAGATACCGAAAGTAGGTTGTAGCCAAGAGATTCAACGAGCATGACATTTTGTATGGAGCTATCATGTGAGATGGCCACCTTACCAGGGCCAACCACCTTACCCTTTGAATTATCACCAAAAGTGACATACTTTCGAGGGCCGTCGTTTCCAGCAAGCTCACGGAACATGTCTTTATCTCCAGTCATATGATCAGTACATCCACTATCAAGGACCCATTCCTTTCCTCCAGCCATGTAGTCGCGAAGATTTGCCATAAGACCAAAGTGTCTAATCGCATCATCGAGATCATAGTCACTATCATCATCCTCATCATAGTATCCATGTTCAACATCATTTTGTGATTGATCAATTCCTAGAGAGGGTAATTCATTAGACAAATGATCATCACAATGGTCACCTTTATGAATTCTAATAGCTTCGGATATGATATCGCTAATGATCCCAACATTTCCTATGGCACGCATGAGATTGGTAAGCTCAAATAGACAATCACCAAAGCTAGGATCACTAGAATTCATCTTACTCAAAGCAACAGACTTATGGAAAATTTCGTCTAAATTTTTCAAGGAATAATCTGGAAATCGTTCCTCAAGAAATTTCCATATAGTATAGGCACAATCAAGAGTAGGCAAACTAGCAATCAAATTTTTGGGCAATCCTCTTATGATAAGATTGATGGTTCTAAGATTGCGAATCATGTCAAGATCCTCTTCGGGTGTGGGATGCAAGGGATCAATATGAGGTGCACAAGGGCTAGCAATGTACTTGTTCAAGTGATATTCATTGAAAATCTCAAGCATTTCATTTTTCCACTCATGAGAATATTCTCCATCAAGAATAGGCACTCTATGTCTAAGACTCCCCAAAGTAGACACATCCATCTTCCTCCAAAGGTTTTTAAACCAAGGCAATGGAGACCAATGCTCTGATACCAATTGAAAGGATCGAGAAGAGGTGTCTAGAGGGGGGGTGATTAGACACTAAGTACCAAAAGTTGCAGTTTTTAATTTCTTTAAGTTGAAGTGGAGTTTTAGCACAAGTTTAACAAACACAATACATATCAAGCAAGCATGAAAAGAGTATATGAGCAGCGGAAAGTAAAGCATGCAACTTGCAAGAATGTAAGGGGAAGGGTTTGGAGAATTCAAACGCAATTGGAGACACAGATGTCTTTGTCGTGGTTCCGATAGGTGGTGCTATCGTACATCCATGTTGATGGAGACTTCAACCCACGAAGGGTAACGTTTGCGCGAGTCCACGGAGGGCTCCACCCACGAAGGGTCCACGAAGAAGCAACCTTGTCTACCCCATCATGGCCATCGCCCACGAAGGACTTGCCTCACTAGCGGTAGATCTTCACGAAGTAGGCGATCTCCTTGCCCTTACAAACTCCTTGGTTCAACTCCACAATCTTGTCGGAGGCTCCCAAGTGACACCTAGCCAATCTAGGAGACACCACTCTCCAAGAAGTAAGAAATGGTGTGTTGATGATGAATTCCTTGCTCTTGTGCTTCAAATGATAGTCTCCCCAACACTCAACTCTCTCTCTCACAAGATATGGATTTGGTGGAAAGAAGATTTGAGTGGAAAGCAACTTGGGGAAGGCTAGAGATCAAGATTCATATGCTGGGAATGGAATATCTTGGCCTCAACACATGAGTAGGTGGTTCTCTCTCAGAAAATGTGTATTGGAAGTGTAGGTATGTTCTGATGGCTCTCTCCATGAATGAAGAGTGGGTGGAGGGGTATATATAGCCTCCACACAAAAACTAACCATTACACACAATTTACCAATCTCGGTGAGACCGAATTGAGAAACTCGGTCGGACCGATTTAGCAAACTTAGTGACCATTAGGATTTTCGGTGGGACTGACATGCAACTCGGTAGGACCGATATGGTTAGGGTTAGGGCATAACGTAATCTCGGTCAGACCGATTACACAAACTCGATGGGACCGATTTTGGTAATAAGCTAACCAGAGAGTTGGTCAGGAAAACTTGGTGAGACCGATTACACAAACTCGGTGGGACCGATTTTGGTAATAAGCTAATCCAGAAAGTTTGCATTGTAATCTCGGTAGTACCGATTGCTCAATCTCGATGAGACCGATTTTGGTAATGGACATACACAGAGAGATTACAATCCCATCTCAGTGAGACCGAGATCCCTATCGGTGAAACCGGTTTGCCTAGGGTCTGTGGCAGTGGCTATGACATCTGAACTCGGTGGCGCCGGATAGAAAGAATCGGTGGGGCCGAGTTTGACTTTTGGTTTAGGTCATATGTGGATGTGGGAAGGTAGTTGAGGGCTTTGGAGCATATCACTAAGCATTTTGAGCAAGAGCCTCATTAAGCAACACCTCATCCCTCCTTGATAGTATTGGCTTTTCCTATGGACTCAATGTGATCTTGGATCACTAAAATAGAAAGTGTAGAGTCCTGAGCTTGGAGCTTGAGCCAATCCTTTGTCCTTAGCATCTTGAAGGGATTCCACATCCTCTAGTCCATGCCACTCCATTGTTGAACTTATCTGAAACATACTAGATAAAAGTATTAGTCCAACAAGAGATATGTTGTCATTAATTATCAAAATCACCCAGGGAGCACTTGTGCTTTCAGTAGGCTGTCTCCCCTCCTGCCACTGCTTGAAATTCGGAGGTGACCGAACTGGAGCGAAAGCTGGATATTGCGGAGGATGACATTGCTTTGATCAACAGGCGTCTTGACGACTCGCAAGGTATATATTTCGAGTATTCCTTACACCAATGTGCTTGTAATTTAAGCCTGACTTTGAAAAGAGTTTGATATGAAATGTGCATGAATGCATATGGTGCTGCCGCCGTGGAATCCCTTCGGGCGGAGCTAGCCCGGGCCAAGGAGCAGGCCTAATTTAGTAATGCGGCTGCCGAGAAGGCATCGGCTGAATTGAAGGTCGAACAAGCCGCGCGGCGCCAAGACAAGGAGACGATGTCCACCATGGCGCGCGAGTTAGAGAATGCGACTAGCCGCTATAAACTTCTTGAGAAGGAAAATGAAGCCAAAACGGCTGAACTTGACGCGGTCTGAATCCAGAGCAGCCCGTGAGGAGATCCGACAAGCTAGGGAGATTGTGGTTGGAAGCCCTTTTTGCTACAGGCTAGGTTCGGTGATCCGAACTATGCTCAGCTTAACCAAGTATGGAGTTCTCCGGACAATTATTTAGATTTGTCGAAGAGTTCTCCTGATTCGGCGCAGTTTTATCAGGCGCAAGAGGGGTATGCAATGGAGAAGCTTTTTTGGTCACAATTTGGCGTGTCGAAGCACCCTCTGTTGCTGAATGAACAGATGTCCCAGTGGGCCGAGCTGCATAGCATATCCGGCGCTGCCATGAAGAACGTCACAGTATGGTTGTGGCCGACTGAACCTGTTCCGAGTAGTTACTTCGGCCTGGTGCAACGGCTTGCTGACGCGGTGCCGTGTATCGACGTTGTGAAGCTGTCGGCGTGCATTGAAGGTGCACGGATGGCCTTTGCCCGTGTCAAGACATTCTGGGGGAAGATAAAGGCCATCGATGTTGCGACGAAGAGTCCACCCAAAGGCAAGGACCATACGGAACCGGAGCATTATTTTGAAGACGTCCTGGAGGCCGCCCGCTTGATAGAGGGCCAGTGCTCGAAAAACATAATATTCGAGTGATGTGTACAAGGGTTGTAACAGACAACTTTATAGTTAATCTATTTTCATGTGTTGCTCAAGAGCTTGTATTCCTCCTGTGCGGCCGTTTTAATATAATTTGAAAGTTTTCCAGTCGTCGGCTTCAGCCCCCTCGTAGGAAATACGGGGGTGTTTGGAAAAGCATTGAATCACTCTTTATCAAACGTCTTGGTCCATAAAGGAGGTGATAATGCGGCAAACCAGGCAATCGGACTATAGGGCATTAACACCTTCACTTAGCCATAGGAGTTTTATGGTGGGGCTACGACATAGCCCCTGGTATGTATGCGGCGTATTATAATATGGTGCCTTACATATTTGATCCGAAAAAGATCCCTCGTGTGACACGGAGAATCACTAAAGATTGGAATAAGTCATCAAGTGGTTGACCAACTCTCGCCGCATCAAGACAGTAAGTTTTTGGCTTTCTCTACCTAGGTGCTCATCTGGTCGAAGCTAGGGCACAATCGCAGTAGTTCTCCCTTTACTACCCTAGCCGATAGAGCAGAACATAGGGTAGCAAGCACAGGAGCCGGGCAACCCAACTATTGACCAAAGGCAATGATTCGGAGCTGATGCATATAAGGCCAAACTTGCGACGCCGACGTATGCTATAGAGCTGTTCGGACTTTTATTGGCGACTCAATTATTCCCATACCGAGCCCCTGGCATGTTATGCCGAGGCGCGTCTTGTAACACAGCCGCCACGGCCGTACTCATTGTAGGAAGAGTATTTAAGATTAGCTCGGATAAATTTTACAGGGAGTGGAGCAATATGCCAATGATAAATTCATATATTAAAAAAGTAAAACCACAACCCGGCTATTTGACATGCTCGGGGTCGGGAACGGAGGAAAAGGGCATGTACAGGCTCATAATAACGAGTGCGGTCTACAAAAAACTATTTTGGACCTCCTGTCGCACGTCTGCGCCGCCCGTCCTCTGGGAGGGGAGTCCTTAACGAAAGTAGCCCCTTAGGTGAGTGTACGGATCCGAACTCCGATAGAGTCCGTTGTAGATGCTGTCCTGTTGGTCACCTGTTTATAATAAAGAAAAGTGAAGAAAAGGGATAAAAAAACATTACGGGAATGCTTGCAGGGTTGTCCGTATTGTGCTTCCGCCGATGCCCATGGTATCTTGAGCGCGTAGTGATGTACGCGTGGTGTAAATCCTGTTAGCATAGTGGGTGGGTGGTGGAAGCCGAACTACTATTTCCGCTCCGGTAGTGGTCGAATGTCAGAGGGAAACTGTTTCTGGTCCCTGGTGTTCGGCTGGCGAGCCGCTCCGTCGTCTTTATCGCTTGGTGGCCTCCTCCCCTTGTATTCGGCGTTGAGCTTGCCTGCCTCCTTAAAGAGCCAACAGTTTCTGTTGGTGTGATTGGCTGGCTTATCAGGGTGACCGTGAATCTGACAAGGTCGGTCCAGTATCTTGTCGAGGGTGGATGGTCCATCCTGGCTGGCCTTAAATGGCTTCTTCCGTTGACCGGGTTTCGGATTATGAAATCCGGCATTGACCGTTGTGTCGCGTAATCTTTCATTATTGTTGCGACTGTTGTGTGTGGTTAGTCGTGGCTTGCCGTTGCTGTCTCGGATTTCGGAAGTGCCCGGGTCGCTGGCGCTGTTGCTTTTACGAGCGAGCCAGTTCTCTTCCCCCGCACAAAAGCGAGTCATTAGAGAGGTAAGGGTTGTCATAGATTTACGTCCTTACTAGCTGAGGTGGCGTGCTAGCCATTCATCCCGGACGCTATGTTTGAAGGCCGCGAGAGCTTCCGCGTCCGGACAGTCGACAATTTGGTTCTTTTTGACTAAGAACCTGGTCCAGAGCTCCCTGGCTGACTCGCCGGGCTATTGGACAATATGACTGCCGGCATCTGGTGGCCGGACCTATATTCCTTGGAAGTTGTCACGAAAGGCGTCTTCCAAATCTTCCCAGCTGCCAATAGAATTTTCTGGCAAATTGTTTAGCCAGTACCATGCTGGCCCCTTAAGTTTGAGAGGCAGGTATTTAATGGCATGAAGGTCGTCTCCGCGAGCCAGGTGGATATGGAGGAGGTAGTCCTCAATCTACACTGCGGGATCTGTTGTTCCATCGTATGATTCGATGTTGATGGGTTTAAACCCGTTTGGAAATTCGTGCTCCATTACCTCATTGGTGAAGCAAAGAGGGTGCGCGGCTCCTCTATGTTGGGCCACACCGTGAAGCACCTCCGTTGGATGCCGTTGGCGGCTTCGGGCGTGGATGGCTCGGTTAAGTCCGGCTGATTGACCATCATCACCGGTCGGGGCATATCCCCTCGATCTGTACGTCGATCTTGTCTGTCCTGCTCCGCCCACTAAGCTTTGGCGGATGTCGCGATTGTTTTCCCGAACCGTTTTGTTCTTACGGCCGTATTGGTTAGTATGTTTTTCTGGTTGGGCTGCTGCTTTATCCGGACCGAACTGTGGTCGACCTGCCGCATTGTTTGACGGTGGAATGGGCTCCAATGCCTTGCCATCATGTGGAGGGAGCCACCTGTACTTGGAGTGGCTTTTGTCCGGGCCACTAGGGTCGTATTCTATGGCGGCTAGGACCTCGGTCCATTTATCATTGAGCAGATCTTGGCTTGCTTGAAGCTGTAGCTGCTTTATTCTTAGATTCCTTGCTGTGGCTATTAGCCGACGTTTAAAGTGCTCTTGCTCGAGAGGTTCCTCCGGCACGATGAATTCTTTGTTGTAGAGGCTCTCCTCTTCCTCGGAGAGGGGAATATAATTACTATCCTCCGAGTCTCTGTACATGACCTGTTCATCGGGGCTATCTTGCCCGCTTTCCTGGTCCTCATGTTCGGATCCTGCCTCAACAGGGTCTTCATTGTCCGGAGTAGTATCACCTCTGGTGCTAGTATTGTTTTCTCTTGAGCGATGTGACTGAGAGCGGCTCCGGGGGCGCCGGTGTTTGGATTGTGTACCAGGAGGTTTATCCTCAACTGGATCTTCCTTGTCATCGTCGATATCGTCGTTGGGTGTGTCTACCATACACACGTCATACCAGGAAGTGGTCGTCCCGCGTCTAACGGGTAGTAAGCTCTGGCCTTGCCCCTCATCGTCGTCCATACCGTCGATGTCTTTGGGGCAGGGGTCAAGCATGTTTGTTGAGTCTTCGACAGTGGCTATGGAGTGGGTGGCAGGTGGGAAGCAAAATTCTCCATCATCCGCCGTAAGGTCGAACAGGACATAGTTCGGCGACGGGCCATCTGCCAGGGATAGGTTTTTTAGTGAGCTTAGCAGATCTCCCATGGGCGAGTGCTGGAAGATATCTATGGCGCTGAACTTGAAGATTGATAAACGATCGAGTTCAGTATCCGCAGGCTCACAGGGTTCGGAACTCGATATCGGAGACGAGTCCAGGGTTCCGTTGGTGCAGGTATCGTATGAAGTGGGATCTGCGCGCGGCTCCAACGCCGCGGACTCGGTAGCCCCGTGATGGGGTTGATTCTCCCATCTTCGGACGTCTTGATCTGCTCCGGATCTAAGGCCAGAGTTGTTACAGGAGCTATCTCCTGGATGTGGCCCGATGACAGGTTTAAGCCATGTCCAACAGGGCGAAGGGGAGCAGTTGCCGCGGTCTCAAATCCGTCGAAGATCAAGTCCCCACGGATGTCCGCGACGTAGTTCAAACTTCCGAATATGACCTGATGGCCAGGGGCATAGCTATCGATCTGCTCCAGATGGCCGAGCGAGTTGGCCCGCAGTACGAAGCCGCCGAATACGAAGATCTGTCCGGGGAGGAAGGTTTCTCCCTGGACCACGTCATGACTGTTGATCGAAGGAGCCATCAAACCTTTCGTCGACGGCACAGTGGAACTCTCAATGAAAGCACCAATGTCGGTGTCAAAACTGGTGGATCTTGGGTAGGGGGTCCCGAACTGTGCGTCTAGGATCGATGGTAACAGGAGACGAGGGAAACAATGTTTACCCAGGTTCAGGTCCTCTCTATGGAGGTAATACCCTACTTCCTGGTTGACTGATCTTGATGAATATGAGTGTTACAAGAGTTGATCTACCACGAGATTGTAATGGCTAAACCCTAGAAGTCTAGCCTATGAGTATATGGCAATGAATCTGTCCTATCCGGACTATGCTCTCCAGTTTATATAGACATCAAAGAGATCTAGGGTTACATGGGGTCGGTTGCATAGGAGGGAATCTCCATAATCGGTCGCCTAGCTTGCCTTCCATGCCAAGTAGAGTCCAATCCAGACACAAGTATAGTCTTCGGCCTTCATGTCTTCATAGCCCATCAGTCCGGCCCAACAGATAACAGACCGGATGCCCGAGGATCCCTTAGTCTAGGACTCCCTTAGGGGCGGATGAATAGGACCCAGGGCTGGTTGAACAGTAGCCGGTGGAGGTTGGTTGAACAGTAGCACATGGATGAATAGTAGCTGGTGGAGGCACTGGAGGAAGTCGACGGTGGATGAACAGTTGCACGTGGAGACTGGAGGAAGTCGACGGTGGATGAACAGTAGCCCACGGAGGCTGGAGCAAGGCTTTAGATGGTGGATGAACAATATCCCGTGGAGTCCCTTTTTGCGGTACGCCACTCCCCTCCCGATGAACAAGACCCGTTTCGACCATAGGCGCTCCAACACAAGTCCGTTTCCTTTGTTTTGCGATACGCCACACCCCTCCTAATAAACAGGACCCCGTTTCGACTGTAGGCACTCGAACAAAGGTTGTTTCCTCTGTTCTGCGGTTCACCAGACCATTCCCAATGAATAGGACCCCGTTTCGACCATATGTAGTTGAATAAAAGGCCATTTTCCATTGTTTTGCGATACACCAGACCCCGTTCCGGCTGTTCCATCCAAGCCGGTTGGCTCCCAATGAACAAGATGCGTTCTGACCTAGTGGCTTCACTCTCGATAAATAGGATGCGTTCTGACCCAGTCACTTGGCTCCCGGTGAACACGATGTTGTTTCCTCCGTTCCGACCCAGTCGGTTAGCTGCCTATGAACAGCAAGACGTCGCCGCCGTATGTTGCCTCTCCATGTACATGAGCCCTAGCTGTAAGTATGCGCGCGTACACATTCGAGACCCCACCAGTATGTACATACGTAGCCGTATTTACTTTCTTGCAGCATGGCTATCTATACGTGTACACAATATATATAGACGGGACTGCATGACGTGCCGCGTCGGCGCCTGTACTACAACACGTGCATCTCCTTACTTGGACATGGTTTATCGCTGTAGAGAGAGCGATCGACCAGTATGTACATACACGTTCGTGACCGGACAGACAACCCTACGTACGATTCGACCCGATGGGTCCCAGCTATCTGGGAGGATAAGGAGGCACTTCCTTGCGTGCGAAGATATAGCTGGTGTTTCCCAGCTCTCAGGGGGAAGAATCATTTTTTTGCCTGTAATATGGACGCACATCCTTGCATGAGAAGATGTAGGTAGTGGGTCCTAGCTGTCAGGGGGAATGTTTTTTTTCGCAAAAAATACGGCGGCTCTTCCGGTGGGTCCCTGCTGTCAGGTGGAGGAATCATTATTTTGCACATAATAAGGAGGCACTTCCTTACTACGGCCGTGGACCCAGCTGTTAGCCTCTCCACGTACAGTCCTCTTCCGATGGAAGTCGATCCTTGACCATGTTGACCACGCTACACCGAGAGCACAAAGGAGGTGGACGACGGCGTGTCCTAGGAAGGGAATGACCTGGAGCTGGGGATGACTCGGCATTTGTTTCCCACGCGGACGAGAGTACGAGGGTTTACTGGTTCGGCTGTAGTGTGAGGCTGACATCGCCGGAGAATAACAGGAGGTCTGGGTGAGTACAGGGATGGCAAACCAAGCGATGGGAGTAGGGTGGGGCGGTGAGGCCTGCGCGGCAGCACAGCCGGCCACGGGACGCGGGAGCAGGCGGCATGGCCATCGATGGTTTGGGTAATTGGAGCAAGAAGAACATAGGTTAAAGAAACACGACGGTTGTTGGATGGACATCGTACAGTCACTGCAGCTAGAATTGTTTATATTGACTAAGTTGTCAAATCCTGCGTCCGCACCAACTTAATAGGCCCACATGTCAGCCTCCAAATATGGTGGGTCCTAGCTAGCAGGGGGGGTATTCACTTTTTATGTGCGTAATAAGGAGGCACTTCTTTGCGTGCGAAGATAGAGTTGGTGGGTCCGAGCTCTCAATAGGAGGAACTTTTTTTCGTGAAATACAGAGGAGCTTCCGATGGGTCCCTACTGTTAGGTGGAGGAATCAGTATTTTGCGTGTAATAAGGAGGCACTTCCTTACGTGCGGCCGTGGACCTAGATGTCATCCTCTCAATGCACAGTCCTCTTCCGATGGATGTCGTTCATTGACCATGTTGACCACACCGCGCCGAGAGCACCAGGGCGGTGGACGACGGCGAGGCCTAGGAAGGGAGCGACCCGGAGCAGGAGACGATTCGACAATTGTTCCCCACACGGAGGGGAGTACGACAGTTTACTGGTTCGTCTGTCGTCGCCGGAGAATAATTGGAACTGTGGGTGCGTAGAGGGATGGCCTGGCCAGCGATGGGAGTAGTGTGGGGCGGTTAGGCCTGCGCGGCAGCACAGCCAGCCACGGGAGGCGTGAGGAGGCAGTACGGTCGGCGCTGATTTTGGTGGCTGGAGCAAGAAGGCCAAAGTTTGAAGAAGCAACACGGCCGTTGGATTAACAATCCAATGGTCACTGCTGCTAGAATTGTTTGTGGACTAAGTTGACAAAGCCTTTCGTACTCGTCAACCTTGTAGACCCACAAGTCAGCCTCCAAATCTGTCCCAAACAGCATACAACCCAAAATTTCTAGCCAGATTCAAATTAATTTTAAAAATAAACATACCTTAATGTAAAATCCAATGAATATTTACCCGCACAAAAACAATGGAATTTAAAGTTTCAAAATCGGAAAGAAAAAATTAATTTGGAACTAATTGGCTGTTTACTATATTTTTCATTTTACAACCCATTTCTTATTACTTATAGCCCATTTTCTGGGCAAGCCGAATACATCCCTCCTCATCTTGAAAGATTTCAGGCCTAGCATGGCGTAGAAGCAAGTAGGCCTCCGTTGGTTATTTTGCAAAAAAAAAAGCTGGGCTAGCCATTTTCAGAAAGAAAAAACAAAACTGGGCTGGTCATGTGGTAAACATATGAAATAAAAGCCTGGGCTAGACAAGTCACAGCTCCCGCACAACCCAGTTGATACCCTGCTCTGTCCCGAAAACAAAAAAATACTGCGCGAGCTGCTGGGTTTCGGGTGTCAGCCGCTCCTTGTGCAGTTATCTCGCTTATTGACTATGTTGACAATGGCGTACGACCCAGATGTCAGGAAACCATCACGAGGAACCATTTTTTTCTTGTGATAAAGGAGGCACTTGCTTGCCTACTGCCATGATCCTGGTGGGTCCCTATTGTCATCCTCACCATGTATAGTTATCTCCTTACCCTCTCGGTTGTTGACCATGTTGACAACATTGGAGTGCGGCACTGCGGCGAGCGAACCAAGGCGGAGGACGATGGTGAGGCCTCAGACGGGAATGAACAGGAGCCAAGGAAGATGTACAGAGTTTTAGGTTGTGATGTGGTCGCGATGCATGCGCGGCAGCATAGCCAGCTGTGGGAGGGGGGAGCAGGCGGTCCCGCGGTGCTGGTTTAGCTTTGGCGGCTGGAGGAAGAAGAGACTAAAGAAACATGATAGACGTTGAATGTCAATCCAACCATCAAGGTTGGCACAATCGTTTTTTAAGTAAGCTGACACCACATAGCATACTTTTTTATAGGAAGAAAGGAAAAACAGGGCTCGTTTGCCAGACAACATTCCTGAAACTGCCACTATTAGATCTTGCATCGCAACTAAAACTGGCAAGAAAATGTGTTTGTTTGCCGTCCTCCTCCCAGGAAACGTTCGCCACATAACATTCCCGAAAATCAAAGACTTGAGAAGGCGTACAGAACAAGCTAGTGTACCTGTAAATAGATGTTGCTGGGTTTTATAAAAAAGAGAGACGTGCTCCTACAAGTTACATACCGACGCCGGTTTACGGCTACAGGCCTTGAACCGACTATGGGCTTTGAGCCCCCCTCTGCCTTCATGGGCTTTAATATACTCAACTACTGACGAAGTTAACCCGGCCCGGATAGGCCGGTTTATGCCCAGTAGTAATATCCCCAACATTAGGCCCCAGAATGATTTGAATAGGTTCATGTCAATCCTTAGCAAAAATCTTCATCTTCAACATCTTCTTGTAGTTTGTTGAACCATTGTGATGTCATCTTCTTGTAGTTTGTTGAACCGTCGTGATGTCATCTTCAACATCTTCTTGTAGTTTGTTGAACCGTTGTGATGTCATCTTCTCTGGTCGTTGTAAACCGGCGTGACGTCACCTGGTATAAATAAACTTTATCCATGATACCTTTTTTGTTTAATAGGTCTGCGACAATCGAGGCGACAGCTCCGTTTCCAAACCCACGGTCCCTTGATTTTCGCGCCTGACACATGTCCCTTGCCTTATAAATAGGACCGAAGGGTCATTTCTTTTTTTCCCTTCATGCCCTTCTGCTTCGTCTTCCTCGAGCCGCCCAGCTTCAGAGCTCCGCCGGCACCGTCAACTTCTGCACCAACCTTGGCCGCTGCATCACCCTGAACGCACCAGAGCACCGCGGGGATCTCCCGCGTCTTCCTCAGCTCCAGTAAGTCTTTTGTTCTTTTCAATACAGATCTGTTCTAGGGTTTCCATGTTCTTCTAGTGTTCATCGCCTGCTCTTTATGCGTAGGCTAGATTTTGTAGATGAGCCTGTGAATCTTTACTCTTTATGTAGCAGTAGTTTTTATCCTCCGTTTTCACTTTTATATGTTTGGACCGTAGATCTGATCCATAACTTCACTTCACTGATTCGACACTGCTCCTTCTAGGCCTTGAATATTTATCCCTTTTACGAACATGCTCCAGATCCAACGCTGTAATAGAATCTTGTGAAATCTGTTTCTGCATACTTACTCATCCGCAATCTCAACTGTTTCAATGTTTAGACCAGGCGGTTTAACTCTGTAGAAAAATTACCAAACCGGTATATACCATTAGTCCCCTTGTTGAACCGCCGGAATTCCTTAGCTAGGCATTGTCGCTTTGCAGAACTCCGGTTTATAAATAACTGCCTCCGGTTTAGCAATGTATGCGCCAGTATATATTTTTCCAACATATTCTTGAACCAGAATTACTGCTTTGTAGATTGCACCATGGCCAAACAAGTGTACGAGTGCAACTGGGTTCCCTCTTGCGTGACCAAGATTCAGCTGAATAATTTAGTCAAAACTGGCGCTTTAAGCAGCCAAGATGTTATTCACTGGAGAGTCCCCGGTACAGAATGCCCTCCCACACCTCAAGAGGGAGAGGTTGTTGTTTTTGCTGATCATCTAGCCCGGGGCTTTAATCCTCCCGGTTCAAAATTTTACCGGGACGTCCTAGCCAATTTCCAACTCCGTCCACAAGACACTAGCCCAAACTCCGTAACCAATATGTGTCACTTTCAAGTGCTCTGTGAGGTGTTCTTTCAAGAGGAGCCCACAATTGAGTTATTCAGAGATTGCTTCCATCTAAACCGCTGCACTGAATTTACTGACGGTCCCAACACATAGTTAGGCGGTATGGCGATTCAAAAGAGGAAAGAGGTCACTTACCCTCACGCCAAACTGCACAGCCACCCCAAAGAGTGGAATCAAACATGGTTTTACTGCAAAGATACCTCTCCTGCTGACGAAAATCCTTTGTCGTGTTACCGCCCAGAGCGGCTAAGCAACACACATCCTTTCCCGCAAAGGCTGAGTGCTAAGGAGAGAAGCAAATATGCTCCTCAATTATCCAAACTCAGGGCCTTCATGGCTAATGGGTTGATAGGGGTCGACCTTGCTCGTTGCTGGATATCATGGAGCATATTGCTCTTAAGCCAACGCTCTGGTTTGATGTGCGAGTACACAGGAAGTGAAAAAGACCCTCTTCGACACATTGATATCCAGCTCACAGACGACGAAGTTACAAAAGCTGTGAAAAAGATATTGAATGAACCGGAAGCTGTCTGTGCTCAAACCGGCCTGGCTCCCTTTTGTGCCATTAACAAACCGCCATCTGTAAGCCTCATACCTTATACTTTTATTGAATCTGCCTATTTAAATTGTCAACTATTAAAATCAACATCGTGCAAACAGGGTGATGATCTGTTTTGGAGCAAGAAACCTCCGCAAGATAAACCGGAGAAGCCGGAGCGACCAACCCGGCCAAAAACCAGAGTTGTGAAGAAATCCGCGAACAAGAAGAAAACCACTGCGTCCTCTGATTCGGCAGCTGACGATGATGTGGGTAACCCAGACCTTGAGGTAGATCTTGACTCACTTGGTTTATTTTTTACACGCCTTATTGATAATGACCATTGCCAGGATGACGCCGAAGTCAGTCATGCTGATGCTGTAGAGGTAACCACTCTCTCCTCTGATTCAAACCCTTTGCCCTCATTAAAAGTCCGTCGGGCAAACCGGAAAGTTAAAATTTCTCATCCTCTTGCTTATTTGGACCCACACTTTCTTATGAAGACACAACAGCACGAAGCTCGCCGCACAACCCGGCATAGCGGCCAGGTAGTTACCTCCGCCGGTTTACCGAACAGTCCGGTTCGGAAATGCCGTTCAGAGGTCTCTAACTCTCTTGCCAATGCTTGTCCTAAAGCGGGTTGCTTTCGTCAACCTCTTAATCCATCTGACTCCGACTATCAGGGCACTTCTCATTCGTCTTCTGGTGAGTCATCAGCTACTCAGCTTCCCCCACTCAAGACGGTGCTTGCGTGAGCTATATTTCTTATAATATTTCTGATGTATGACTTTGTAACATATGTTGTACTGATCTTTCTTATTCCTTTTCAGGGCCAAACCTAGACCAAGCAAGAAGGCTCGCCTGGACAAAGCGGCAAAAGAAAATATCGCTCCTGAACCGGACAGAATACCGGATCCTGAAGCGGCTATTCGTGAGGATGTGCCAAAGGACCCACCACCGCAAGACGATAACTTTGTTGCTGAAGAGACACATGTTGATACCCCAGGTCCTGTTGATCAGCCTGCAAGCCCCATCTGGTTTGATAGATCCACTAGTCCATCAAAGCCTACTAACAAGCCGACGGCCCTATTGCAAACCAACGAAGCAAAAGATGATGAAGTTGTTATTACTGGCATTGGTCGCATAGAGCCAAGCAATCCCGTCGCTTTATCCAGACACACTGCCAAAGAGGAATTTGCTGCCATTGGCAAAGGCAAATGGAATGCTGATCTGGCAACTTATGCCGCTCTGAACGCCCAAGATCTCCATTCCGGCTATTTGAACCGGCTATATACCAGCCGTGACTATGAAGCCGGTCTGGTTAACATGATGAAAGACAAATATGAGGTAACTTCCATATGCTTCTCTGTTTGTACGTTTCAATCTGTCAACTTCCCTAGCCCCCAAGGGCCAGTTTAAGATCTCAACTTAAACCGGGACTTGCCAATGTAAACTTCAATGTATCTGAATTTGCTGAAGTAGCCCCCAAGGGCCGGTTCAACTTAGTGTAGTTAAACCGGGACTTTAGGTAATAAAGATTGTAGCATCAGTATTGATTGAGCAAATAGCCATTAGCCCCCAAGTGCTAAGTTGAATACTTGTATTGAGCTTGGGACTTTATGAACGATTGTAGGATAAAGAGCAAATATGCATTAGCCCCCAAGTACCAAGGGCATAACTTGTTATGTGGTTGGTACTTCAATTCTGTACAGCTATCTGAATCATATTACTGTCTATATGCAGGCTGAGCTGAACAAAAGAGAAAGCCAAATCGCCGATCTGCAAGAAAATCTGAAGTCCCAACAAGCTGAAACTTCCAAGGCGGAAGAGGAATTAACCAGCGCTTTAAGCATCATGGAACATCTTAAGGAGGGCTTCAACAAAGAGCGGGCGGATTGGGCCACTGAGAAATCCACTTTAACTCAGCGAGCAGAGAATGCCGAGGCTGCACTCAAACCGGTAGTGGATGAACTGACCAGCATAAAGCGGCAAGTGCATGCCATGACTACCGCTGTCTTTGGTAATCCTTCTTGATTTCTGGGTTAATGAGGCCTTCTCATGAAATCGCCGGTTAATTAATCCTTTTAATCATACAGGGACACGAATTGGTCACTTGGGGTTAGATGTGCGGAAGAAATTGAAAGCTGCCTACACATTGATAGAGCAACTATACACTGGCGCGCATCGGATCATTTCTACTGCGTCCCATAACAACCCGGCGCCCACCCTGATCCAAGACACCATTAAGAGGTTGTCTATGCTTCCTGCCCGGGTTGAAGAGCTGAAGAAATCTGCTACTCGAACCGGTGCTATCAACGCCCTAATCCGGGCAAAAGCGTGGGTGCCGGATTTTGATCCTGTTGAAGCGGCTCAAGGCTATCCCAGCTTGAAGGAAGATGGGCTAGAGTTCAGTGAGGAGGATCTGCGAGCGATAAACCAGGAGGTGCGCCCTCTAGCTTGTCAATTGGTTGAAGAGGCAGATTTGTCTCACTATTAAGCCCAATATGATTACCAAAACAAACGAGTGGCTGCACCAATTCCTGAAGCGGAGAACCTTATCCCTCCAATCCGTAAGCATACTTACGCTCCTGACATTGAACCGTCATTGCTGATCAATGATGAAGCTGTCTTTCAAGCATTAACTGGAATCGACTGGACAACTGTTGATTTCCAGCCGCTGGGTAGAGAAGCAGAGGTTGAAGCGGCGCGAGATGACCCGCAACCATCAGGCCAGGCTGGTGATCAAGCTTGAACCGGAAGCCGATTTAAATTGCTGCTCCTTTATGTTCTGCAGAAAAACAATGATCCTTATTTGGGCACCGTGTTGCCTTGTAATAGGCTAGCCAATACTCTTGATTTTGATATGCCTTCGTGCATAATTACTGCGACTTGTGCTTCCTTTGGATGATCAATCTCCAAACTATTTTCTGCAATCAAAAAGTCTTAAAACACCGCCGCGATTGTATCGCCAGGCGGATTATGATCTCTGTATATATGAAATCAAATATCTTAAATTTAAGCATATGATCAAATCTTGTGATACATAATACCTGCCATCGTTGGGCATGAAGTTGGCTTGGCCAATCTTGAAGCGGGGGTTTATAAACCCATACTGTCGGAGGAGAAAACAACTCTTGTATATATAATGCCGGTTTACCATGTAAACCGTGTCGGGTTATGATAAACACCGTGTTACTCCATAATAGGATGTTAGCAAGAAAATCAAACCGGGCAAATAGTCTCCGGATTAAGAGCTAACCGTGTTCCGTCAATTGACAGTTGAACCGGTTTAAGAATTTGTCGGTTTAAAAACGCAACAAAAGAAATATTTATCAAAAGAAAAACAAATTTCAAGCAAAGGCAATGATAAAACCATTTGCAAAAAGAGGCTATTGAGCCGATCAAGTGGCATTACCATGGTCGGACACGACCAAGTCCCCAATAGGCGTAGCTATGGTTCAAGTCAGCCAGGTCCCCAAATGATGCAGTGGCATTATGCCGATTAAGAGGTGTAGCGATGGTTCGGGTTCGACAAAAGCCCCCAAGTGATTCTGTGGCCTTAGGCCGATCAAGAGGCGTGATTGGTTCAGACGTGAACAAGTCCCCAAGTGATCTTGTGGCTTTCGCCTATCAAAAGGTGTTGCATTGGTTCGGACACGACCAAGCCCCCAAGTGATATAACATGAAGCTTTGAAAAGCTAACTCAAGGGGTAAACCGGAGGCCGTTTTAAGACAGAAAAAACTCCGTGTAACCACACATGATGTAAAAAGAACAGAGACCCCGCTTTAGCTGAGGCTCCGGTTTATTGTATTGATCATAATATACATTGTCATAATATGTACATAAGTAGAGCCAATGGCTCAGGTATAGTAAGGCCGAAGATGAGCTATGTTCCACGGCCTGTCGGTCTCCTCCTCTGATGTACGTGAGTCTTTATGCTCTCGAATATCAATCAGATAGTATGACCCGTTGTGCAGATTCTTGCTGACCACGAAAGGTCCCTCCCAAGGTGGGGATAACTTGTGCATATCAGTCTGGTCTTGGATGAGCCGAAGCACCAAATCTCCTTCTTGAAAGGTTCTGGTTCTGACTCGCGATTGTGATAACGACGAAGATCCTGTTGGTAAATCGCCGAGCGGGCAGCTGCTATGTCACGCTCCTCGTCCAACAGGTCCAAAGCATCTTGCTATGCTGCCTCGTTGTCCGCTTCAACATAAGCCGCTACACAAGGTGAATCATGACGGATATCACTGGGGAGAACCGCCTCTGCTCCGTAGACAATGAAGAACGGTGTGTATCCTGTCGATCTGTTGGGTGTAGTATTGACGCTCCATAATACAGATGGTAACTCTTCCACCCAACAACCCGGCGTTCTCTGCAAAGGAACCATAAGCCGGGGTTTGATGCCTCGCAAGATCTCTTGATTAGCTCTCTCTGCTTGGCCATTGGACTGTGGGTGAGCCACTGATGAAACGTCAAGCCGGATGTGCTCACGTTCACAGAACTCCTTCATAGCACCCTTGGACAAGTTGGTACCATTATCAGTAATGATGCTGTGTGGAAAGCCAAACCAGAAAATCACTTTTTTGATGAATTAAACTGCCGTGGCTGCATCACACTTGCTAACGGGCTCTGCCTCCACCCACTTTGTAAACTTGTCAAGCACCACCAAAAGGTGGGTTTTCTTGTCCTTGGACCTTTTGAAAGGCCCAACCATATCCAGCCCCCAAGTCGCAAACGACCAAGTGATTGGAATCATCCTCAATTCTTGAGCTGGCACATGAGCACGTCTTGAGAACTTTTGGCAACCGTCATATCGTCTGACTAGGTCTTCCGCATCAGCATGAGCAGTCAACCAATAGAAGCCGTGGTGAAATGCTTTAGCCACCAAAGACTTTGAACCGGCGTGGTGACCACAATCTCCTTCGTGGATCTCACTAAGATTTCACAGCCTTCCTCAGGAGACACACAACGTTGAAACGCCCCTGACACACTACAATGATGCAACTCGCCATTGACAATAGTCATGGACTTGGATCGCCGAATTATCTGCCTGGCCAGAGTCTCATCCTCTGGTAACTCGCCCCGGTTCATGTACGCAAGATAAGGAATCATCCAATCCGGAATGATATGAAGAGCTGCCACCAATTGAGCCTCCGGATCAGGAATAGCCAAATCCTCTTCACCAGGGAGCTTGACCGACGGGTTATGCAGCACATCCAGGAAAACATTAGGCGGGACCGGTTTGTGTTGAGAGCCCAACCGGCTTAAAGCGTCCGCCGCTTCATTCTTCCGGCAGTCCACGTGGTCCATCTGATAACCTTTGAAGTGACCTGCAACAATATCCACCTCACAACGATATGCTGCCATGAGCGGGTCCTTGGAATCCCAAGTGCCAGACACCTGTTGAGCCACCAGGTCTGAGTCACCGAAGCACTTACCTTGGCTGAGATTCATCTCCTTAGCCATCCGAAGACCATGGTGTAAGGCTTCATACGTAGCTGCATTGTTAGTACAAGGGAACATTAAGCGGAGAACGTAACATAACTTATCTCCTCGTGGGGAAGTTAACACGACTCCAGCCCCCGAGCCCTCCAATTGCCTGGACCCATCAAAGTGAATAGTCCAATATGTGTGATCCGGCTTCTCTTCAGGTGCTTGCAGTTCTGTCCAATCATTGATGAAATCCACAAGTGCTTGAGACTTGACCGCCGTCCGAGGTACATATTTCAACCCATGAGGTCCAAGTTCTATAGCCCACTTAGCAATCCGACCAGTTGCTTCCCAGTTCTGGATTATATCTCCCAAGGGAGCAGAGCTGACCACTGTGATGGGATGACCTTAGAAGTATTGCTTCAGCTTCCGGCTTGCCATAAAAACTCCATATACCATCTTTTGCCCATGTGGGTACCTTTGCTTGGATTCAATAAGCACCTCGCTGATATAGTAAACCGGACACTGAACCGGATACTCCTTGCCTGCCTCCTTGCGCTCCACCACAATAGCCACGCTGACTGCACGAGCATTAGCTGCGGCATATAGTAGCAACGGCTCCTTGTCAATTGGAGCAGCGAGAACAGGCGGATTGGCTAACTGCCGCTTTAAATCCTCAAACGCTTTATCAGCAGAAGAACTCCAGACGAATTGATCCGTCTTCTTCAACATCTGATACAAAGGGATCGCCTTCTCACCAAGGCGGCTGATAAACCGGCTCAACGCGGCAATCCGGCCTGCCAAGCGTTGAACGTCATTGATACACTTCGGTTTAGCCAGGGAGGTGATAGCTGTGATCTTCTCCAGATTAGCCTCAATTCCCCTGTTGGACACCAGAAAACCCAATAACTTGCCTGCCGGTACACCAAAGACACACTTGGCCGGGTTGAGCATCATCTTGTATGTCCGTAGGTTATCAAAGGTTTCCTTCAAATCGTCAACCAGAGTCTCCTTCTCCCTTGACTTAATCACAATATCATCCACATAGGCATGTACGTTACGGCCAATCTGTTTATGAAGGCAATTCTGTACACACCGTTGATAAGTTGCCTGGACACTCTTGAGCCCAAAGGGCATCGACACATAGCAGAAGGCTCCAAAGGGAGTTATGAACGTCGTCTTCTCCTGGTCCTTAACTGCCATCTTGATCTGATGATAACCAGAATATGCATCCAGAAAACTCAAACGCTCGTAACCCGCCGTAGCATCAATAATTTGATCAATACGGGGAAGGGAAAAAGGATCTGCTGGACAAGCCTTATTAAGATCTGTGTAATCCACACACATGCGCCAGGTGCCGTTTTTCTTAAGGACCAGCACTGGATTAGCCAGCCATTCAGGATGGAAAACTTCAACGATAAAGCCAGCCGCTAAGAGCCTGGCTACCTCTTCTCCAATAGCTTTGCGCCTTTCTTCGTTAAACCGGCGGAGAAACTGTTTCATCGGTTTGTATTTAGGATCCACATTAAGAGTGTGCTCAGCGAGTTGCCTCAGTACACCTGGCATGTCAGAAGGCTTCCATGCAAATATGTCCCGATTCTCACGGATGAACTCGATGAGCGCGCTTTCCTATTTCGGATCCAAGTTGGCGCTGATACTGAACTGCTTGGATGAATCGCCAGGTATGAAGTCAACAAGCTTAGTCTCAGCTGCCGATTTGAACTTCAGGGCCGGATCATGCTCCGTAGTTGGCTTCTTCAATGGAGTCATGTCTGCCGGATCAACATTGTCCTTGTAATATTTCAGCTCCTCCGTGGCGCAAACCGACTCTGCATAAGCCGCATCACCTTATTCACACTCCAAAGCAATTTTGCGGCTTCCATGAACCGTTATTATTCCTTTGTGACCCGGCATCTTGAGCTGCAAATACACATAACAGGGCCGTGCCATAAATTTGGCGTAATCCGGCCGCCTAAACAGGGCGTGATATGGACTCTGGATCTTTACCACCTCAAAAGTTAGTGTCTCCGACCTGGAATCATGATCATCTCCAAAGGCCACTTCCAGAGCTATCTTGCCAACAGGATATGCTAACTTACCAGGCACCACACCATGGAACACCGTATTGGACGGTTTAAGATTTTTATCTGTTAGTCCCATACGGCGGAAGGTCTCATAGTATAAGATATTAATGCCGCTCCCTCCATGCATGCGCACCTTGATGAATTTATAACCTCCCACCTGGGGTGCCACCACCAACGCTAGCTGACCCGGATTGTCAACCCGTGGAGGATGATCCTCTCTGCTCCATATGATTGGTTGTTCAGACCAGCGTAAATAACGGGGCACGGCCGGTTCAACAGAGTTTACTGCCCGCTTATGAAGCTTCCGGTCTCGCTTGTCCAAGCTAGTGGTGAAAACATGGTATTGCCCACTATTCAACTGCTTCGGGTTGCTCTGATAACCCGACTACTGCTGCTGCTGGTTGTAACCACCCTGGTTACTCTGATTATTTTGATTGTTATGTCCGTCTTGATTACCATTAAAGCCTGAACCGGAATTTCCTCCACCGTAACCCGGCTCGGATCCTGAGCCACCACCTGATCCGTGATCATACCGGAAAGCATTAGAATTCTTGAACTCCTGCATAATGTAGCAATCCTTCCAAAGGTGGTTGGCTGGCATCTCCTTCGTCCCCTGCTTTGGACAGGGCTGGTTTAACAGATAAGTCAGGCAGTCCGGGTTAGGATTAGGCGCTCCACTGCGATTCGGCGGTTTACCCTTGCGTCGCTGGCCCTTGTCCTGCGCGCTGGTATTAGCCACAAAGTCCATGCTGCTATCCGCTTTATGCTTGCCTCCGTTTCCATGACCTGCCGGGTTATGTTGCTGCCTTTGGAGTTGTTGTTCTTCTTTCCCTTCCATGTCTTGTCATCATCAGACTCGGGATCCTTGGTACTATCAGAATCAGCATACTTCACTAACGCAGCCATGAGGGTCCCCATATCATTGCAATGGCGCTTCTTCCGTCCTAATTTCAACTTTAGAGGCCCAAACCAGCAGTTGCCTTCCAAGGTTATAACCACGGTATAGGCGTTGATACGGTCTGATGAATGCAAAATTTGCGAGACCCGGCGCACCCAACGGGTCGTTGATTCTCCTTCCTCCTGGACACAGGCTGCTAAGTCCACTATCGACATAGGCTGTTTGCATGTATCCTTGAAATTCTGGATAAACCGAGCTCGCAATTGGGCCCATGAACTAATAGAGTTGGCCGGTAAACTTTTTAACCAAGTGCGGGCCGTTCCTTCAAGCATCATGGTGAAGTACTTTACACACGCCGCATCATCCACATCAAGCATCTCCATGGCCATCTCATAGCTCTCTACCCATGTCTCTAGAGGCTGATCGGTAGTGTAATTTGGCACCTTGCATGGGCCCTTGAAATCCTTGGGCAGGTGCACATTGCGTAAAGCGGGAACAAGACAGGGCACCCCCAAAGTACTAGAAGTAACGCCTGGCTCGACCGAGGTGGTTGGACGAACCGGCGTAAGTTGACGAGCCTCATACTGGACTGCTAACTCGGCCTCCCTACGCGCCCGGGCCCGGTCCACCACTTCCTGAGCATCACCAACACCACCCAGGTTGTTACCACGGGGTGCTTCATGGTTTCGTGCATTACTTGATATGGCCGGTTCATCAATACGCCTGCTATAGCTCCAGCTTGGGCGAGGGGTGGAGTGGATCCGGTCACGGCTGTACGAGTAGATCCTTAACCCGGCGCGTTTCCACCGCCTGTGGCGAATCACCTTCAATTGGGATGGCCTCCAGCCGTGCAGCTGCAGCAACAAGGTTGTCCATCGGGTTGGAGTAATGACCTGGAGGTGTCGGGACAGCCTGAGGCACAATAGTGTTCTGACGAGGCGGATCCATCAAGCGAGGCTGAACCGGCGCACCCGTCCCTGGTGCTTCCGCCCGGTTTACCATCGGTGGATTACTGGTTCCGCTCCTGGGGTGTTAAAGAGATCTCTGGCTTCGAAAACCGGAGGCAAACGAGATCGATGCTTCCTCTTCAAGACTTCATGTGATGCGTTCTGATCCAGCATAAGCCTATAGGCCAGCGCATCCAAAGCGGCCCGCTCTGCGGTCATCCTGGCATCTTCAGCTGTTAGGTCGGCCTTGGCCTAAGTGATCTGTTCCCTCACCTTGGCAATTTCTGCGTTGTGGGCGTCCTGGTCCGCTGGGTTAGCCTCTGCCATAAGCGTAGCCAACATATCAAACAGATCAGACAAAACTTGAGCCGGCGGGCGCACAGGGCCTCCTGCCCCGGCAGCCGTCGCCGCTACTGATCCGGAGATCATGGCTGCTGCGGTCGAAGAGTGGATCGCGGCCTGTGTACCGACCATGAATATTCCAACCCGGTTGGGCAGATCGGAGGGGTCCGGAATACTATCGCCATCGGAACAGCCCCCGATCCGGCCGTCTTGTAGCTGATACAACGATTTGGTTTCTTCGGTTGATGACTCGTCGCCGGAGTAAACGACGGTCTCGCCACCAGATTCCGATCCATGCTCATAGTCTCCTCCATGGATGACTCCCACGAAGGCACGCTTCACGGCCGGTTTAACCTGGGCAGATCACGCACGCTGAGCCGTTTCGACGAGGTCGGCACAGATGTCCGGCTCAGGGCCCGGTTCACCGATCTTGCCAATGAATACATGTATGCAACCAAAGGGGACCCGGTACCCGTACTCAATCGAGCCGGCCTCGGGCCCCCAGCCTGCATAGTCAATGTAGAGCTTGCCACGACGACTCTTGGTCATCCGGCCCATAGCGTAGCTCTTGAGTCCTTCGAAGTTGCCCTCCAAGAACTTGAAACCATCGTGCCATAGCCCCACAGTGGGGGCCAACTGTCGTGGTTTTGTCATGGTAGATGTCCTCATGAAAGGACTTAGTCGTGGAGCCATCGCGACGGGTTAGCTTGAAGGAGTTAAAGCGGACACAAGGACGCAAGAGAGTTTATACTAGTTCGGCCCCTTCAATGAAGGTAAAAGCCTACGTCTAGTTGCGATGGAACTGATGGGGTTTCGATGACTACGGAGCAAACAAGCTTCGCCTAAGTCTCGAGTTGTTGTCTGTTGTCCTTGAACCGCCGCCGGGTCGTCCCCTTATATACATGGGTGACGCCCGTCGGTTTACAGAGTCCCAACACCGGCTCATAGACGTGTCCGGTTTGGTCTCTACTTATTCCTAACTTACAATACAAGTTACATACCGACGCCGGTTTACGGCTACAGGCCTTGAACCGAATATGGGCTTTGAGCCCCCCTCTGCCTTCATGGGCTTTAATATACTCAACTACTGACGAAGTTAACCCGGCCCGGATAGGCCGGTTTACGCCCAGTAGTAATATCCCCAACACTACCCGTGCCCACCTTCTGATGAGAGTAACTCTTCAACTCATACATTATTTAATTTCCCTTCGTGCTTACCGAAGGATGATTGATATGATGATTGTTATGATCCCATTGATTCTCTTGAAATATCCCTTTTTAATGATGCTTGCTATGCTTGTGGCCAAGATGCCAATATGAATGATGCTTATGGAGATGAACTTGCTATAGTTCCTTATGTTAAACATGAAATTGTTGCTATTGCACCCATGCATGATAGTCCTATTATCTTTTTGAAATCTCCAAACTACACTATATCGGAGAAATTTGCCCTTATTAAGGATTATATTGATGGGTTGCCTTTTACCGTTGCACATGATGATTTTGATAGATATAATATGCATGTGCTTGCTACTCCTACTTGCAATTATTATGAGAGAGGAACTATATCTCCACCTCTCTATGTTTCCAACACGATAAAATTGCAAGAAACTGTTTATACTATGCATTGTCCTTTACTATGTGTGCATGAATTGTTATTTTATGACATGCCGATGCATAGGAAGAGAGTTAGACTTCGTCATTACATGCTGATGATTATTGGCAGCAACTCCTTTTTGTAGATGCTGCACAACATAGTGATTGTGTCAAACATCTAAATATATAAGAATGTTGTCATGCCCAATATGCGATCCTATCTGAGAGGAACTCGAAGGTCCCACCAAGGATAGAGCCGCATATTGAAGATGCTTTGCAAGGTGGATATCATTACATCATACCATATACAACACACTTGGGGATACAAAACAAGGCATACATTTGCCTCACAAATACATCAAACGTCATACATAAGAGCAACATCCGACTACAGATGAAACACAAACAAAAAACTCAAACAACATCCACCCTGCTAGCCCAGGCTGCCGACCAGGAACCTATCCCCTTATCCAAGAAGAAGCAGAAGAAGAACTCCAATACAAGTAAAAGTCGCTCTCACGTCATGATCATCGCATTACCTGTACCTGCAACTGTTGTCGTAGTAATGTGTGAGCCACGAGGACTCAACAATCCCATTACCATGGGTATCAAGACTAGCAAAGCTTAATGAGTGTGGAATGTATAAGTGGTGAGGTTGCAGCAAGTGACTAAGCATTGTATGGTGGCTAACTTACGAGTACAAGAGTAACAAGAGAAACTACACACACAGTCGCAAGCTAGTAATGATCAAGAAGTGATCCTGAACTACTTATGAATCAAACATAACCCCACCGTCTTCTCTTCTCGAACTCACTTCAAAAGAGACGGTCACGGTTATGCACACAGTTGGTGTATTTTATTTTGAATCTAGTGTCAAGTTCTCTACAACCGGATATTAAAAATTCCCATCTGCCACATAACTGCGGGCACGGCTTTTGAAAGATTAAACCATGCAGGGGTGTCCCAACTTAGCCCATGACAAGCTCTCACGATCAACGGAGGAAAATCCTCCTCCCGGGACAACCCGATCAAGATTGGAATCCCGGTTCACAAGACATTTCGACAATGGTAAAACAAGTCTAGCAAGACCTCCCGCCGTGCCAACACCCTGATAGTAGCCGCACATATCTCATCTCAGGCCATGGTCGATGAGCATATCATACAGCAACTGAGACCCGAGTTTTCCCGGGGGAAGTCGCACACGACTCTAGTTTGGACCAGCACCATCAGTACTGGCCCCACCTGTATTATGTTGAATAACGAACCTCGGGTAGCGCTAACTCCCTATGCGTCAAATTTATTATCATGTTTAGTCATTATGTTGGGCAAATGGTAAAACCAATGTTGGGTATTGCTGGAGGAGTTTCATTCAAAGCGAACTATCAAGGGGGGGCATAAACCCCAACCGTGTTAGGAACGCAAAATCAAGGAACATAACACCGATATGACGGAAACTAGGGTGGAATGAGTGGAACAAAACACCAGGCAAAAGGCCAATCCTTCCACCCAATACCAAGTATATATGTGCATTAATTAAATAAGAGATATTGTGATATCCCATGATATCCATGTCCAAACATGGAACAAACTGCAACTACACCTGCAACTAGCAATGCTATAAGAGGGGCTAAGCAAAGTGGTAACATAGACAAACAACGGTTTCCTAGGATGGTGGAAAAGGTTAGAGGTTGTTTCATGGCATATTGGGAGGCTTGATAAACAAGTGGTATGTAGCGCGACATAGCAATAGCATCGAGACAACTAGCAAACGGAAGATAGTAGTGGTATCCAGGGTGATGGCCATCTTGCCTGAAATCCCGCTAGGAAGAAGACCGACTCCATGAAGAAGACGAACGAGCATAGACGAACCAAGCATAGTCGAACAAATCCTCACGATTGCAACGAAAGAGGAACTATCAAGAAGAAGCACAACTGGAAAAAGCTAACAACATGGTAAACACACAGCACATAGACAAGTGATGCTCCACCAAGTATGTTGCAAGTCAAGGCTATATGGTGCTACTCATGGCAAGAGATGATGCATACAAGAATCCCACATCAAAACAAGTTTAAATGAGGCTGGAAACGACATATAACAAATCTGAAACTCCCCATATGCGAATTTCCGAAATTGGCCCAGATCTGAATAACACATTATGTTGAAGTTGTTAAACAGCAATTTAATATGCACCATGATAATCTACACATTTTTCTAATCAAGTTACATATAAAGTTGATTTAATTCGGAGATACGACCTAGAACATATGAGCAAAACAAGTTAAACATGGCAATGATGCAAAATGCATTCAAACATCAAGCACACATACTCAAATCAAGGATGCAACAAGATAATATGAAACTACATGCAATTCTAAGCAGGTTTCATGTAGAACACGATCAAAACGGAGCAACGGTTCAACACATACACTCAAAAAAAGATATAACAACAATCTGCCTAAACAGCAACTGGGCACTTTGCAATCATAAAAACAACATGCTACAGGAACCATATGAGCACAAACTTGATATGTGCTTCAAGTACATATTACACACTTCAAATATCATTATGGTTCAGGTTCATAGGCATCAAGGTTAAACCAATATGATCAATGCAAAATGCGAAGTTCTGTTACAGATTCATGACTGAAAAACTGGGCATATACGTGAGCAGAGTTAATATGATGGCATATTGGAGGCATGAAACAAAGAACAATAGAAGAACATGGCATCAAAAGGCATATCATGCTAGTACATATCATGGAGCTCAAGTAACACAATATGGCACATATATATAGGAGCAACATGTTTATGGGAATCATGAAGACAAGTTGCAAACATGAAATAGCAGATTTTGAGACTTGGTGAAAATCTGGGAATGCAAAGCAGTAACATTATGATGCTGACTTTGGAGGCACATAACCATAAGCATAGCAATTTTAATAATTATGCAAAGGACATGATCATGTAGTAGAAATGACATACTTCCAATTAAACCAATGGCATAATTTATAAGATGCATAGATTAATGATAATGAGCTTGGCAAAAGGGAATATGTTGTTAACAGATTGACAGATTTAGCATGATGACCACTTGAGAGCAAGTTGGCGTGAGGCTACAGCAAGTTTACATGGCCACAAAGGGAATGGAACGTAAGTACATGTCATGCAATAAAAAATGATTACTGAGCTACTGCTGAAAACCACTAGAACATGTTTAAAACATCATGGCAAGATTGCAAACGATAACAGTTTTTTAGATAAGTGGAATTTACTAGACATGGCAGAAACAGAAATAAGTAGGCATGTTTGCAAGATTGTTTAACTCAACACACAACATATCATGGCATGCAAAACAACCAACAGTAAGATGGCTTGTTTGTGCATCTACTCATGTCAAGAATATGGTCATAAGATGCACACAACACTAACTATGTACTTTGGAAAATTGAACTTACTGCTAACAGGCTGATAGATATATTTTTAAGCCTATTGAGAGCATGAAACAAATAAGCTACGGTAGTACAAAATTGCAAACAAGGGAATGGATGGATAGAGCATAACATGGACGTAAAAACATGATTACTGAACATCTCCAGATTATGCATAGATTTGATGTAGCATCAAGTAAACATGGCATCATGAAATTACTAAATCTCTGAAAACATCAAACAACGAGTAGCCAACTTTGCAAGCTTGTTATAATCCTCATAGGGCATATCATGATAAATGAGTTACACCAATGCAAAGATGACATGATTTTGCTTCTAAACATGTAGGCATGTTGCTCAAAAGAAAATCGCACAAAATGCTATGAAAAAGACAAAATGACCAGTTTCTGCACTTTATATTACTTAGCACATTTGCAACGCTGATAATTGTATCAAGCTGAAGTCTATCATGAATGCAATAGCAACCATCATCAAGAGCATAGAGAGCAGAACATTTCGAAATATTACATACTCCAACCGGATTAACATGCACAAAGTTATGACTAGCACACAATGACTATATGCTGTAAGAATCCAGGGACTTGGTGAAATTTTACCCTCGAGAAAACCGGACGAGGTCGAGCGGGATGGAGGATCCCGGGGGAAGGTGTGCGTCTGGTTGGCAGGACAAGCCCGTCTCGGGTCGGTGGCTTCCCGACAGCAGGTCAAGGTCAGACCGGCGGCGGTTGATGTCGACGGCGAGGCCCTGAGAGGGTCTGGCGGTGGGGAAAACGGGCAGATCCGGCCACGGGGTGCCGGATCAGGGCAATAGAAAGACGGAACGACGGCAAGGCTCGCGCAGGGTCAGCGATGGTTGCAGCTTCAAGCTCGGCCGGCCATGGCGGGATCCTGGAGGAGAGGGAGCTCGAGGTGAGAGGGGACATGGGAGGAAAGAAGGGAGCAAGGCAAGGGCGCGTGACCTGGAGGTCCAGCTGCGTGCTCGCCGGCCAGCGCGATGGCAGGGCACGGTGGTTGAGCAAGGAGGAGGGGTCGGGGCGCTCAGGCGCTCGCCGGCGGGGACGGAGACGCGGGCATGGGGCGGTCGGGCCTGATTCGGTCCGCGACAGGCCTGGCGGCGGCGGAGATCTGGGTCTGCGCGGGCCCTTGATGGGCTCCACAGGTCCCGCGCGGGTGGAGGAAGGCTGGGGCGCAGAGAAGGGTGACGTGGCCGGCTCCGATTGGCCACGGGCGCCTTCAGGGCGGCGGCTGGCCCGTGGGGCGGCACCAAGTGGCGCAAAGGGATCCGCCAGCACGGAAAACGAGGCGTGCGTGGCGGCACTAGAGGTTAGGGAAGGCTTGGGGGTTAGGTTTAGCCAAAAATGGAATGAGGGGTCGGTTTAAATAGATAGGGGTCTAGGGTTAGGGGGTTTGAGGTCGTTTCGGACCCTCCGATCGCAATCGGATGGCTCGACGAGAGGGGGGTTGGTAGTTGGGCTAGGTGGGCTGTGTAGGAGGCCTCAGGCTGAGAAGAGAGGGAAGAAGAGCGGCCAGGTATGGGTTTCCAGATACCGAAAATGCCCGACGAATAAACCGGGTATATTGTCGTTATAGTTATCCGTTGGGGCATCAAACGGACTCCGAATGCGATGAAATTTGGCAGGCGGTCTACCGACAACATAACAAAACCGCACGACAACTTTCATCCCATTCTAAGAACATTTTTATCCCACTTATAAAGTAATATTTCGGAGGTGCGGGGGTGCGTGCGAGTGTGCTTGGTCTCAGAACGGACAACTGAGAGAACTGGGAGACCCGGACGGATGCAAGTTTTAAAAACATGCAGATGAAATGCATATGATGACATGGCAAAGTGCAAAACGCAAACGAATGACATGGCAACGAGGTCGGATAAATGGAAGACATCTGGCGCATCGGTCTCGGGGCGTCACAAATGTGCTGCAAGTTTAGTAGACCACGATGTATATGCTGCAGTATTTAGCACTTACTTGAAATAAGGTAGAATCTTAGGACAGTTATTTAACACATACCAAACCATTTTGTCCAAATATTTAGGTTTGTCATCTTGTTGACTCTTCCCTGTAACTTGAATAGAATAATCAAAAACATTGAGCCCGGGATTGTCTTCACCCACCTCTTTGCTAAGCTGATCAGCTATTTCAATGTATTTTGAGCAGAATGTCAACGCTTCTGTAACAACGTAGTCCTTTGCAATGGAACCCTCGGGTCTAGCTCTGTTCCTAACATAGCCCTTGAAAGTGCCTAGCCACCTTTCAATAGGGTACATCCAACCATACTGTATTGTACCTCTAAGTAGTGCCACATCAGGTAGATGAACAACCAAATGCACCATCACATCAAAGAAGGTTGGAGGATATATCTTCTCAAGGTCTCATAGGATAGTTGGTATCTTATCTCTAAGATGCTCGAAAGCATATATCCTGATATTTCTACTACAGAGTTCCCTAAAAGAATTGTCCCAACTCTACAACTGCTCTGTATAAGTCGGGGCGGCCCAATCCTATAAGGATAACAGGTAAAAACCTTTGAAGTAGGACATGGCAGTCATGAGTTTTCAACCCTTGTACCTTGTTTCCATCTGCACTGACTCTCCTTTCAGGGTTGGAAGCAAATCCATGTGGGAATCTCACACGTGACATGACCTTGCAGAATTCTTTTCTTTTTACCTTGTCCGAGATGTACACAGCTGGTGCCATATCCCGTGATGCAGCATCATCTTCCACCTACAAATCCTTTCTGATACCCAGGTGTGTTAAATCAATCCTAGATTTTAAGGTATCTTTCATCTTGCCTTCAATATTAAGAAGTGTGTCGATAATGCTGTCACATATATTTTTATCGATGTGCATCACATCAAGATTTTTCCGCAAGTCCCACAAAGTGGACCTGCGGGTAAACAACAATCTCTCTTCTTCTCTGCCACGCTTCCTTTTCCCGCTACCATCATCAGGATGGTTTCCTACTGTAATATGCCTGACCTTCTCTAATTTCACTTGCAACTCATCGCCTGTGAGCCTCTTTGGCGCATCACGGTTTTCATGCTTTGCATTGAACACATGTCTTCGTTATTTTGTAGGACACGGCTTGTCCTTGCCAAGGAAATGGCAGTGTCCAATGTAAGAGATCTTGCTAAGTATTGCGTATGATAACGGATTCTTGTCGCAGCGAACACATGCATTGTAACCATGTGTCGTTCACCTTGACATAGTGCCCAAATCCGGATAATCATGGATGCACCAAATTATAACAGCATGCTGAAAGTGCGTTATATCAACTAGATGGGGGCGAGTAGGAGATTTTTACAAATTCATCACCGAGGAAATTCTAGTGAGGAATTTCCTAAGGGACGAACTACTAGCATCGGAATAAGTACTCAGGTTCAAGCATAACATGGCAGTAACACAATCATCATGATGAAATGAAACAAGCACAGAGCATAGGTAGTGTGTAAACAGGATAAGCAGGCTGAAGACAAAGTGACTGGAGAAATAGGATTGAGAAAATAGAGAAAGTCTTCAGTCAAAGTCTTCAAACAGTAACGATCAATTACATCAACACATGAATGAGGAAATAGAACTAGTAGCTTGGTGAAGAAGATGATTTGGTAGACCAGTTCCAACTACTATGACAGTTGTATGTCTGGTTGGAGTGGCTAGGTATTTAAACCTGAGGACACACAGTCCTGGACACACGATCCTCGCCGTATTCTCCTTGAGCTAAAGTCACACAGACCTCGCCCAATAACTCATGGTAAGTCTTCAGGTGAGTTCCAAACCTTCACATACTCGGTCACTCGGCGATCCACATTTCCTCTTGGACGCTCTAGACCATGACTCCTAACCGTCTGGAGGATGCACAGTCCTCAAAGGTAACAAGTGTCGGTTCCACACAGGAACAATCTCTTTAGTGATGCTCAATCACTTTGGGTTGTAGGTGTTCGGGTTTGGGTTTTCCTCACTGATGATTTTTGCTCAAAGTCCTCAGAGGATGGGATGCTCTCAATGACAAGTGTCAGTTTCTCTGAAGCAGCCAACCAGCTGGTGGTTGAAGGGGGGCACTATTTATAGCCTAGGGAGCAGCCCGACATGATAAGACATAAATGTCCTTCAATGATATGACCGTTAGATGGATAAGATATTTTGGGACAACTGGTGCGTAGCCCAACAATGGTCAAAAATTTTGATCTCTCGAATTCCTCAGGGTTATCATGTTCCTCACTTGTAGGCAATTCGCGCGAATTCCTAACTCCTCAGTCAGAACAAATTCCTCAAAGGACAGAAGATCTTTGTCTCTGTCACTGAAGAAATTGACTAAACTCTATGAGATTTCCAATGGCTTCACTCGAAAGGATTGGGTAGGTGTAGGATTTGAGATGAGCATCACTTGGAAAATGTTTCCTTAGTTTTACCTCGACCCCCTTTAACAGTACGGTGTTTCCTATGACTCAAGAAAGAGAAAATGAAACTACGAAAACAAAAGTCTTCACGCTTCATAATCCTCGCATCAATATCGAAGTCTTCAAGGTCACACCAATTTCCTCACTTTCAAAGTCTTCAAGAAACCAAAGTCTTCAACTGAAGACATTCATTTTTAGGGGTCGACTTCAATCGTAAATATCAAACTCTCATAGACTTATAGAACCTGTGTACACTCACAAACACATTAGTCCCTTAACCTATAAGTCTTCAATACACCAAAATCACTAAGGGGCACTAGATGCACTTACAATGTCCCCCCTTTTGGTGATTGATGACAAATAGGTTAAGTTTTCAATAGGGATAAACATATGAAGTGTAAATACTGATATTGAGGAATTTGATTGCAAGATATAGAAGAACTCCCCCTGAATATGTGCATATTTGAGGGATTTTCTTTGGATTGCAAATGCACATTGTAGAGTAATATCATGGAGATCTCCCCCTATATCTTGTAATTCATACACACATTTAACATATAATATGAAGAATTTGAAATGCATGATGAAATATGGTGTCTAACGAAATTCAGCATGCGTGCATAAGGTACTTGAGGAAATAAGCATGCAGAAAGCAGTTTGAAAGTATCAGAGCACCATAGGACTTAAGTTTACAACTCGATCAACAAACACTTTAGAAATGCGGGAGTTGTAACTTAGCAAAAAAATGCCCATATATGAGACCCGCTTGAAGAATAACTCAAATTTCTCCCCCTTTGTCATCGAATGACCAAAAGGAACGAAAAATGAGGACTAACGCCCCTGAAGAATATCATCATGATGTCGATGGAGGAGCACCAGCGTTGTTGGGGTCGTCCGTTGAGGTAGGGCCTGCTGCAGTGTCGCTCAAATCTTCAGCTTCATCCGTCTCGTGTGATGAAGAATATGAACTTGTGACTAGATGAGGAACTTTGACTTTCTTGAATTTCTTCAAAGGTGGTTGTGCCAGTCAAAGTCTTGTTGAAATACCATCTTCTTGAGATCTTCCTCACTGTAAAGATGAGACAGAATAGCCCAAGTGCGGTCGAAGACTTCGTGTAGATAGTAGTGATTCTTCTTCACAGTGCTTTGGGTGACAGTCATATTCTAAAGAATTGAGCCAAATTGACGCTTGACCCACTTGTGATTACGATCGACCTTCCGATGAAGACTTAGAAGAAGGTCACGATCAGTCATCACTCATGGAGCATTGGCTTGAGGAGTTGGCTTTGAAGCTTTTGCAGCAGAGTCTTGGGTTGCAGAGTCATCATTGGTGGAATAAGATGCAGCTTCTTGTGGGGAACCATGACCACCTATGGGACCAAGGGCCCCTTGCTGGTTTGATGGGGGGATGGCATGTTGCACAAAGAGCAGAGGAGCGTGGAACATCATGACAGAGATCACACAGGCAGTCTTTACCCAGGTTCGGGCCGCCGTGAGGCGTAAAAACCTACTCCTGCTTTGCTAGATTGATGGTGGAAAAATGGTGGTGAGCGCAACACGCTTGCCCAGCAGGGTTGCCTCGAGGCGAAAACGGCTGAGTGCGTATGAATGCATATGGGGGTGGATTAGGCAACCCGTTCTACGGTTGCCTTGGGCCTCCTTTTATAGACAAAGAGGTCACCACAGTGGCAAATCAGACATTATGCACTGATTTGATAGCAAACAGTGCTATCATACCTAACTCTGCAAGCTGACAGAGCGCATGAAATGCGCCGCTCAATGTCACATCATGGCTTGCCCGGCAGGCCTTGCCGGGCTGCTTTGCCAGCTTCGCGCCTGCTCGGTTGACACGTCTCAGGATGGGTGTCACTTGGAGGCATTTTCTGTAGGAAGTGGCTACCATGAGGCAAACAGCAGCCACTTAGTCATTTTGGAGCTTGACACCGCACCGATTGACGACGTGCGTCGTGATGAGGTGGTGCGATGTAGCGACCAGACCTCAGACAGTCTGACCTCTGTGCTCAGGTGTCATCCATGGATCAGTAATGCTGACACCACACAGTACTTTGAAGGATTTATAACAGAGTAGCAATCACACACTTATTACATCGGACGTCTCAAAGAGAACTCATTACAATAAATATGGCTTAAGGCCATCTAATAAGGATAACAGCGGAAGGCTTGGAAGATAAGCGAGTCCATCAACTCCAACGGCATCACTGAGTATAGAACCACGACCTAAAAGGCACCTTACTCGTCGTCTGAAAAGTCCGCAACATGAAACGTTGCAGCCCGAAAACGGGTCAGCACATGGAATATGCTGGCAATGTAACACATAGAGAGTAATGAAAGAACAAAGCTATACTACATGCATATATGGCTGGTGGAAAGCTCAATGGTTACAGTTTTGCGTAAAAGCCAGTTTTTCCCTACCGCAAAGGAATAAATTTTATTTAACTATCATGGTGGTTGTTAAACATTGAGAATGGTTGACAGCATCCTCAATCCCAATTAAAGTAATCATCATTTAAAACCCAACAATATTAATTTAGAGTAACATGATGAGATTCACATGATCTCCAAGTACTAGATACTCAAAAACGTCCATAATCGGGGACACGGCTAACCATGATTAGTTTGTACACTCTGCGGAGGTTTGCGCACTTTTCCCCACAAGACTCGATCGCCTCCGTTGGATTTCTCGCACTACATGGTGTTTGAGAAACGGATGACTGAGACACAGTCTTTCAGAAGCGCTAGCACCTTACGATGGATAGACCGGTACACCTACTTTCCCCTACATCTGCTAGTCTACCCTGTAAGAGTCCGCACAACTTAATCAACTATGCCAGAGCCCATAATGGCTTGTGGCTGCACACGGAAGTTTCTCGTTTGAATAATCTCATGATCCCTTTGAGCCTGGGTGGCGGTCCAAAAAGAAACAGGTAATCCTGGAATACCCAGGTACCTCAATCCACCCAGATGTGTGCTTAAGTTGACACCTTAGATAAACCATTAAATTAACAAACTCACATCTGTCATGGATATCACTCACCCAATCCACGTCTACTAGCATAGCATGGCATAATAAGCAAACGTAGAAGTAACTCCCAAGGGTTTGATAATAAAACAGGAAATAGGTACTACCTCAACTACTTCCCATCCCAAAATTTTACTAGATCCTAATCATGCAATGTTTGAGGATTGATCTAATGCAATAAAACTGGGTAGTAAAAGAGGTATGATCAAAGTGTTACTTGCCTTGATGATGATCCGCGAAACCTAGAGATTTGAAGTAACAGGCGGCGCACTCCGGGTATTCTATCGCAGACAAAAAAACAAGCATACAATAAGTACTCATCTAATGCACAGGTAAAACTCAAATAAGAGATCTAACCGGAAAGTTCAACTTAAGAACTCCGGTTTGCAAAAAGAATCAAATCGAACGAAGCAACGAAAGTCAAACGACGAAAGAAAATAACTTCATTCTACTAATCTGGACCTAAGTCAAATTTTACAGAAGCAAAAACTTGTTTAAGTTGGTTAAACGGATAGACGGTTTCGAGACGAAACTCCAGGCGCTTGGATCGCCTGATTCCGATAAACGAGCGAAAAGTTATACTAAAACAAAAATCGGATCAGAAATCGCGATCAGAAAATAACCGCGAAAAATCCGAGAAAAAGGAAACCAACGAACGGATTAATGAACGGACGTTCGTTATCCAGATCTAAACGGTGAACACGTTCGTTAGAACGAACGAATGAGCGAACGCTCGCTAATTAATCTAAACCGTAAATAAAACCGATCTAATAAAAAAACCGAAACTAAAAAAATAAACCGACTAAAACGAAGAAAACCGATCGATTTTAGAAAAAAAACCGGCGGCGCGGATTTCAAGGCGGCGACGAACCTCAGGCGGCGTGCGGGCGGCGGCGAGGCGGCGGGGCGGCGGCGGCGCGGGCGGCGGCGGCGGCTGGCGGCATGAGCGGCGGCGGCGGCGCGGGCGGCGAGGTCGGGGCTGGGCTGGCTCGGGGCTAGGGTTTGCCCCCGGGCGGGCCGGCTTATAAAGGCCACCTCGGGCCGGAGTCCCGGTCGGACACGGCCCGTAGGTCGGTTCGTTTTTTTAAAATAATTATGCGCATAAGAAAAAATAAAAAGAAATACTAAACGGACTCCAAAAATCCCGTAATAAATTTTCCCGGACTCCTAAAATCAAGCCCGACAAAGTGAACATTTATTTGGGGCCTAAATGCAATTTTGAAAAACACATATTTTTCCTAAATTCAAATAAAAATATCAAAAAACTCCGAAATAAATCTTATTTGATTTTATTATTAAATCCTCAATATTTCTTTATTTTGGGAAAGTCATTTTATTCCCTTTCTCATATTTTCGTAATAGAAATGATTGATGATAAGATAAATAAAATCAAATGATCCTATTCTCAAGATTTGAGAAAAACTCAAATATGAAAATAACGAAATCCCCAACTCTCTCCGTGGGTCCTTGAGTTGCTTAGGATTTTCTAGGATCGAAACCAAAAGCAAATAAAATATGATATGCAATGATGATCTAATGTATAACATTCCAAATTGAAAATTTGGGATGTTACAAACCTACCCCCCTTAAGATGAATCTCGCCCTCGAGATTCGGGTTGGCTAGAAAATAGGTGAGGGTGGTCCTTGAGCAAATCTTCCTCTCGCTCCCAGGTGGCTTCATCCCCCGTGTGGTGACTCCACTGAACCTTGCAAAACTTGATAACATTGCTGCGAGTGACTCGGCTGGCAAACTCGAGAATCTTAACTGGTTTCTCCTCATAGGTCAAATTGTTATCCAGCTGAATTGCTTCCAATGGCACTGTGTCTTTCAAGGGTATGTCAGCCATCTCCGTGTGGCACTTCTTCAACTGAGAAACATGAAACACATCGTGAACTCCGGACAATCCTTCGGGCAATTTCAACGTGTAGGCCACTTCTCCCATACGCTCCAAAACTCGATATGGTCCTACAAATCGTGGCGCTAACTTTCCCTTAACACCAAAACGCTTAATTCCCCGAAGTGGAGATACTCGAAGATAAACTCTGTCTCCGACTTCGTAAACTCTCTCCTTGCGTTTAGAATCTACGTAGCTCTTCTGCCTGGACTGGGCTACCTTGAGCCTATCGCGAATCAACTTCACCTTCTGTTCAGACTCTTTAATCAAATCAGGTCCAAACAACTGGCGGTCTCCAACTTCGTCCCACGACAACGGTGTCCTGCACCTCCTTCCATACAAAGCTTAGAAAGGGGCCATTTTCAAACTGGTTTGATAACTGTTGTTATAAGAGAACTCTGCATATGGCAAATTGTCGTCCCAACTAGATCCATAATCTAGCGCACAAGCTCTCAGCATACCCTCCAAAATTTGATTGACTCCCTCGGTCTGTCCATCTGTCTGCGGATGAAAAGCTGTACTGAACTCTAGCCTGGTACCCAAAGTTTCATGCAACTGCTTCCAGAACTTTGAAGTAAACTGGGTTCCTCTATCTGATACGATACTCCTCGGAACTCCATGCAGACATACGATCCTGGTCATATATATCTTTGCCAACTTAGCACTGGTGTAAGTGGTCTTTACTGGGATGAAATGAGCTACCTTTGTCAATCGGTCAACTACAACCCAAATAGAGTCATAGCCGGAACGAGTCCTTGGTAATCCCGTGATGAAATCCATGCCTAGCTTATCCCACTTCCATTTGGGTATCGGCAATGGTTGTAACAATCCTACTGGCTTCTGATGCTCTGCCTTTACTCTCTCACATACATCACAAACTGCTACATACTCCGCAATATATTTCTTCATTCCGGTCCACCAGAAAGTATCCTTCAAATCCAAATACATCTTGGTATTTCCTGGGTGAATCGAATACGGTGAATCATGCGCCTCTTGCAGAATCAACTTCCTGATCTCCGGGTCATTGGGTACATAAACATGGTCTTCAAACCATAGGGTGTCGTGCTCATCCTCACGAAATCCTTTAGCTTTTCCTTCGCTCATTTTCTCCTTTATAGAAGCAATCTCCTTGTCAGTCTTCTGAGCTGCCCTGATTCTATCCATCAGAGTTGACTATATCTCCAATGCTGCTACATAGCCTCTCGGAACTATTTCCAAACATAGCTCACGAAGATCCTCGGCTAACTCTTTTGGTATTCCTCCCGTCATTAGTGTACTGACATGGCTCTTACGGCTCAATGTGTCAGCTACTACATTAGCCTTTCCGGGATGGTAATGCAATCTCATATCATAATCCTTGATGAGCTCCAACCATCTCCTTTGTCTGAGGTTCAACTCCTTCTGCGTGAAAATGTACTTCAAACTCTTGTGATCCGTCAATGGTTTCCAATGAGGAAATGTCTCCATGTTTTCAATGCATGCACTACGGCTGCTAACTCCAAATCATGCGTGGCATAATTCAATTCGTGAGGTTTCAGTTGCCGTGAAGCATATGAAACAACTCTTCCCTCCTGCATAAGTACTGCTCCAAGTCCTTGACGTGAAGCGTCGCAATATACCTCATAATCCTTGGTCTGATCTGGCAGAATCAACACTGGTGAGGTAACCAAACGTTTCTTCAACTCCTGGAAACTAGCCTCACACTCCTCAGTCCATATGAACTTGGTATCCTTCTTCAACAACTCTGTCATAGGCTTTGCAATCTTGGAAAAGTTCTCAATAAATCTCCGGTAGTATCCTGCGAGTCCAAGAAAACTCCGGATCTCTCCAACTATTGTTGGCGCTTCCCAATTTGTCACAGTGACAACCTTTGTGGGGTCAACTGCTATTCCTTCTCCGGATATAACATGTTCGAGGAATCCTACTTCCTTCAACCAAAACTCGCATTTGGTGAACTTGGCATATAACTGATGTTCTCTGAGCTTCTCGAGTACCAAACGCAAGTGCTCCTTATGCTCTTCTTCATTCTTCGAATAAACCAAAATATCATCAATAAACACCATGACGAACTTATCCAAAAACTCCATAAACACTTTGTTCATCATGTTCATAAAATAGGCAGGTGCGTTAGTCAGACCAAATGACATAACAGTATACTCATACAGTCCATATCTTGTGGTCAATGCTGTCTTGGGTATGTCCTGCTCTCGAATCTTCAACTGATGGTACCCTGATTGCAAATCGATCTTGGAAAACACTTTGGCTCCTTGCAGACGGTCAAACAAATCATTGATCATTGGTAGGGGGTACTTGTTCTTGATTGTTACCTCGTTCAATACACGATAATCAACAACCATTCTTAACGATCCATCCTTCTTCTCCACTAGAAGTACTGGTGATCCCCAAGGCAAAGAACTTGGGTGAATGTAACCTTTATCCAGTAACTCCTTAATCTGCTTCTTAATATCCACCAAATCCTTTGCGGGCATCATGTATGGTCTCTTCGCTATTGGCCCTGTGCCTGGCAAAAGCTCAATCAAAAACTCAATATCTCTATCCTGTGGCATGCCTGGCAACTCCTCTGGAAATGCGTTAGGGAAATCCTTTACCACTGGTACTTCCTCCTGCACAACTCCTGATAAGGAATTTACTTGTGTCCTGTTTGGCGCATGCCGGGATACATACTTGATCCTTCTTCCTTCTGGCGTTGTAAGCAAAATTGTCTTACTGGCGCAATCGATGTTTCCTCCATACATCGACAGCCAATCCATACCGAGAATTACATCCAAACCTTGGGATTCCAGAATAATTAAATCCGTTGGGAAAGCATGCCTTCCTATACTTAATGGCACTTGAAAGCATCCTTGACTGGCCATGTATTCCGCTCCTGGTGAGCTTACTAGCATAGGTGTTTTAAGAACCCTAGTGGGTAGGCTATACTTTTCCACAAATCCCCTTGATATGTATGAATGCGATGCACCAGTATAAAAAAGAACGAGTGCAGTAAATGACTTAACCAAAAACTTACTGATTACTGCATCAGGCTGAGCTTCAACCTCCTCCACGTTAACGTGGTTCACCTGTCCCCTGTTGAAAGGGTTCGACTTCTTTCCCGAGCTTCCATTGCCATTCTGGCCTTCAGGACATTCATTGGCATAATTTCCGGTCTTTGAGCACATAAAACAAGTGACTTGGCTTAGATCTCTCTTAGTTGGGGTTGATGGGGTGGTACGGTTCTGGCCGTTGCTTCCTCCATTCCCATTACCATTCTTGGAGCCATTATGATTGTGCGAGCTACCTCCTCCATGGGTATGCTGAAAATGAACTCCCGGTTTAGGGGTAAGACGGGGCTTCTGCTGAGCTCCTGAGTTGTATTTCCCCTGTCCATACTTCCTCTTGCGGTTTTCAATCTGCTGCTACTTCCCCTCAATCATAAGAGCATGATCTACCAACACCTGGTAGTTGTTGAAGCTTGCTACCATCAACTGCATGCTCAGCTCGTCATTCAGTCCTTCCAGAAACTTCTCCTGCTTAGTTGCATCTGTAGCGACGTCATCTGGGGCATAACGTGCTAGTTTACTAAAGTCATCCACATGCTGGCCAACTGTCCGTCCTCCTTGGCGCAAGTTGCGAAACTCACGCTTCTTCATGGCCATAGCTCCTGCTGAAACATTGGCAGTGCGAAAAGCTTGCTGAAACTGATCCCATGTGACAGTGTCCACAGGGTAAGTGGCTGTAAAATTCTCCCACCATGCTGCTGCGGGTCCTTCAAGCTGATGTGCGGCAAACTTCACTTTTTCCCCATATGTACATCCTGCAGTGGTCAACTCCCTCCCTGTCTTGCGGAGCCAATCATCTGCTACTATCGGCTCGGTGCTGCTGGAAAACACCGGCGGATTCAGCCTCAGAAAACGGGTTAAGTGATCAACTGGTTCTGGACTAATAACTGCATCAAAGCATTCTGCTGCTGGATCAACTGAGTGAGCTCCGGTGGGAAAGCAAATCCATTGTCACGTCTCGGAGGCATCTGAGGGTTTAGAAAATATGAGAATTAAGAATAGAATGAGGTCTAAGAGAAAACACTACCCAATGCACATGAGACAAATGCATAAAGAATCACTTCATTCAATCAAACAAGGGCATACAATCGGTCTAGAACTATCGCAAAAGTGCGTGGACTATAATATGTACATGGTGGAACACTACTACTGTTATGGTAGTCTACTAGAAAAACTGCTCCGATGAAGACTCCCTGATATCTGCTCCAGCTTCGTCTTCAAAATCATCATCACTAGGATCGGAATCAGTGTCGTCGATGATGATGTAGTTATTTGGACAGGTGCAATCTTCATCTTCTCCTCCGGGTGCGGAATTCCCCATGAGTTCTTCAATCTTCTCCTTAAGGTCGCCGTTTTGTCTCACTAGAGCTACAATCTCATCCATGTAGTCCTTGCGAGTGGCCTTCAGTTCTCCTTCTAGTTCCATAATCTTGGCTTTTGCTTTCTTCAACTCCATCATGTCTGTGCACATCTGGTTCTCCTGGCGTCGAATGTGCTGGTTTAACTCTTGGATGAATGCTGCAATGGATCTATCCTTCTTGGTGCTAACTATCTCCCATTGTTCATCTCGGCGTCCGCAAATCTGGTAGATAGTATCCTTGAGGTCCTCTTGATAAACTTCTCCAATGCGTCCCATGGTAATGTGAGCTTCCATGCTCTTTCCCAGACTCCAGGTTGGTGCATTAAAAACACACTCTATGGGCTCCGTGACTGGCGCGAACGTCCTTCCTGGAACTTGAGCTTGAATCTTCCAATGCGCTTCTTCGGGTAAACTGGCGTTGTAGGTCCCGGTGAAGCTTGGTATTCCAATATTCAGGTACTTAGTGACTTCCTTCAGGTGTCGTCCAAAAGGTGTATCTTCATCCGGCTGGGTGAACTTGATCCTCGCTTCCGTCATCCTAAAAGAGTAGAAAAGATGAGGAGTCAGAAATGAGAAGAGAGTAGTGATCTAGGGCTTTAGATTAGTGGTCGTGTCCTACAATCACCGTGTGCTCTGATACCATCTCTGTAGCGACCAGACCTCAAACAGTCTGACCTCTGTGCTCAGGTGTCATCCCTGGATCAGTAATGCTGACACCACACAGTACTTTGAAGGATTTATAACAGAGTAGCAATCACACACTTATTACATCGGACGTCTCAAAGAGAACTCATTACAATAAATATGGCGTAAGGCCATCTAATAACGATAACAGCGGAAGGCTTGGAAGATAAGCGAGTCCATCAACTCCAACGGCATCACTGAGTATAGAACCACGACCTAAAAGGCACCTTACTCGTCGTCTGAAAAGTTTGCAACATGAAACGTTGCAGCCCAAAAATGGGTCAGCACATGGAATATGCTGGCAATGTAACACATAGAGAGTAATGAAAGAACAAAGCTATACTACATGCATATATGGCTGGTGGAAAGCTCTATGGTTACAGTTTTGCGTAAAGGCCAGTTTTTCCCTACCGCAAAGGAATAAATTTTATTTAACTATCATGGTGGTTGTTAAACATTGAGAATGGTTGACAGCATCCTCAATCCCAATTAAAGTAATCATCATTAAAAACCCAACAATATTAATTTAGAGTAACATGATGAGATTCACATGATATCCAAGTACTAGATACTCAAAAACGTCCATAACCGGGGACACGACTAACCATGATTAGTTTGTACACTCTGCAGAGGTTTGCACACTTTTCCCCACAAGACTCGATCGCCTCCGTTGGATTTCTCGCACTACATGGTGTTTGAGAAACGGATGACCGAGACACAGTCTTTCAGAAGCGCTAGCACCTTACGATGGATAGACCGGTACACCTATTTTCCCCTACATCTGCTAGTCTACCCTGTAATAGTTCGCACAACATAATCAACTATGCTAGATCCCATAATGGCTTGTGGCTGCACACGGAAGTTTCTAGTTTGAATAATCTCATGATCCCTTTGAGCCTGGGTGGCGGTCCAAAAAGAAACAGGCAATCCTGGAATACCCAGGTACCTCAATCCACCCAGATGTGTGTTTAAATTGCCACCTTAGATAAACCATTAAATTAACAAACTCACATCTGTCATGGATATCACTCACCCAATCCACGTCTACTAGCATAGCATGGCATAATAAGCAAACGTAGAAGTAACTCCCAAGGGTTTGATAATAAAACAGGAAATAGGTACTACCTCAACTACTTCCCATCCCACAATTTAATTAGATCCTAATCATGCAATGTTTGAGGATTGATCTAATGCAATAAAACTGGGTAGTAAAAGAGGTATGATCAAAGTGTTACTTGCCTTGCTGATGATCCGCGAAACCTAGAGATTCGAAGTAACAGGCGGCGCACTCCGGGTATTCTATCGCAGACAAACAAACAAGCATACAATAAGTACACATCTAATGCATAGGTAAAACTCAAATAAGAGATCTAACCGGAAAGTTCAACTTAAGAACTCCGGTTTGCAAAAAGAATCAAATCGAACGAAGCAACGAAAGTCAAACGGCGAAAGAAAACAACTTCGTTCTACTAATCTGGACCTAAGTCAAATTTTACAGAAGCAAAAACTTGTTTAAGTTGGTTAAAATGGATAGAGGGTTTCGAGACGAAACTCCAAGCGCTTGAATCGCCTGATTCCGATAAACGAGCCAAAAGTTATACTAAAACGAAAATCGGATCAGAAATCGCGATCGGAAAATAACCGCGAAAAACCCGAGAAAAGAAAAACGACGAACGGATTAACGAACGGACGTTCGTTATCCAGATCTAAATGGTGAACACGTTCGTTAAAATGAACGAACGATCGAACACTCGCTAATTAATCTAAACTGAAAATAAAACCGATCTAATAAAAAAATGAAACTAAAAAAATAAACCGACTAAAACGAAGAAAACGGATCGGTTTTTGAAAAAAAACGGCGGCGCAGATTTCGAGGCGGCGGCGGCGTCCGGCGGCGGCGGCGGCGGGGCGGCGAGGCAGCGCGGCGGTGCGGGCGGCGGGGCGGCGGCGGCGCGGGCGGCGGCGACGGCGGGCGGCGCGAGCGGCAGGGGCGGCGCCGGTGGCGGGGTCGGGGCGGGGCTGGCTCGGGGCTAGGCATTGCCCCCTGGGCGGGCCGGCTTATAAAGGCCACCTCGGGCCGGAGTCTCGGTCGGACACGGCCCGTAGGTCGGTTCGTTTTTTTTAAATAATTATGCTCAGAAGAAAAAAATAAAAAGAAATACTAAACGGACTCCAAAAATCCCGAAATAAATTTTCCCTGACTTCTAAAATCAAGCCCGACAAAGTGAACATTTATTTGGGGCCTAAATGCAATTTTGAAAAACACATATTTTTTCCTAAATTCAAATAAAAATATCGAAAAACTCCGAAATAAATCTTATTTGATTTTATGACTAAATCCTCAATATTTCTTTATTTTGGGAAAGTCATTTTATTCCCTCTCTCATATTTTCGTAATAGAAATAGTTGATGATAAAATAAATAAAATCAAATGATCCTATTCTCAAGATTTGAGAAAAACTCAAATATGAAAATAACGAAATCCCCAACTCTCTCCATGGGTCCTTGAGTTGCTTAGTATTTTCTAGGATCGAAACCAAAAGCAAATAAAATATGATATGCAATGATGATCTAATGTATAACATTCCAAATTGAAAATTTGGGATGTTACATGCGGGGGTAACCCCATCTTTGCCAGGCTCGCCTGCCCGGCAAGGGAGGCTTTTCCCTTAGAAATATCTTGCTTCTCTAGCTACTCTTGGTATTCTTCTGCTGTATGATGGTACTTTGAAGAACTGATCTCTTGTGCTCCAATCTGACCTTCGTGCTGCGATCTTGTTCCCGTGCCTGTGCACAGTCCGGGCAATGGACCCAGGGTATGTTGCACCGACATAGCTTTGCGAAACTGACCATCCAATGGACGAGTGCCTTCATCAATAACAACATCTTTGCCTTTTTCATCAGCTGAAGTAATGGTCCTTTTGAGGACTTCAATAGGAGGCAAATAGCTGAGGTGGATCTGGAAATTTGCCTTGTAATGAATTCAAGACCTTGTTCTGATGAATCTCACATCCATGGTGCACAAGGCTTCAACTCAAATGGTGGTAGAGCTACATTCGCCAAAGTCCTCATGAAGAAATCGTGATAATTGATGGGAATCCCATGAATGATGTTGAACATCAGATTCTTCATGATGCCAACAACTCCCTCTTCTTTAGAGTTGTGGCCTTTGATCAGACCGAGGGTTTTGGTCAGAATGTGGTAGACTGTCCTTGGCACATAAAGCAAATCCTTCACTAGGAAGAAGGTTCTTGGGGCTTGCCCAGCCTTCAAAGGCTTCATCAGCACTTGCATCATATGATTTAGAAGATCAGGTTCTTCATACATGAGCCTTGCGCCTTTAGACGGAGGGCTGGCTAGAACAACATGAAGTAATTCAGAGATGGAGGGCTGACTGGAATGTCTCAGGACGGGCGTCACTTGGAGGCATTTTCTGTAGGAACTGGCTGCCATGTGGCAAATAGCAGCCACTTAGTCACTTTGGAGCTTGACACCGCACCGATCGATGACGTGCGTCGTGATGAGGTGGTGCGGTGAGGTGGTTCTGCCTCTGTAAGCCACGGCAGGCATGCCGGGACGACCCGAAGGCTTGCTTCTGGGGGTAACCCTATCTTTGCCAGGCTCGCCTTCCTGGCAAGGGAGGCTTTTCCCTTTGCAATATCTTGCTTCTCTGGCTAGTCTTGGTCTTCTTGTGCTATATGCTGGTCCTTTGAAGAACTAATATCTTGTCCTCCAATCTGACCTTGGTGCTGCGTTCTTGTTCCCGTGCCTGTGCACAGTCTGGGCAACAGACCCAGGGTTTGTTGCACCAATAGAAGCCCCCGGGCCTGGCCCGATCGCGCTGTCATGTGTCGTCGGGGTAGGCCCAAATAAGTGCACAAGAAGGGGCGTGGAAGCAGCTGGCCCCTTGAGATCTTCTTTGCTTCTTCATTAACTTGTGCCCGGCCCAGTTTCCGGTTTTCCCGCGCGTCGTATAAAGCCAATCTTCATGGGGCCACTATTGTAATGGCCCGTGAATGAATTGAACACACGGGGGAGTAACTTCCAATTCCCTCTTCCCACCATGCCCTTATCCTCAGCCACTTATGCTGCATGCATTGCGCATGGTAGGTAATGAAGGTGCGTGGTGCGGGAGAGCATCAAGGCGGGGGCCCGGTCTTCTTGAATTGGTGAAGGAGGGCGACGGTCACCCATGGAGGGATCAGCTCTCTTCCCCATCCCACCTATAAAAGGAGGGCGGGTAAGAGGGAGGCATCCATCCTTGCCTCCCTTCTCCTCCATCCTCCGCTTTCTGCTGGTTATGGTGAAGAGGAGGGCTTGGGGCCAGGCCCCAGGTAGTAGCTTGAGGTTGGTGATGCGGCTTGAAGCTACGTCGGTATTTCCCCGAAGAGGAAGGGATGATGCAGCACAATAGGGGTAGGTATCACTACAAAAAAATACACTTCCGTGATGATACGTGTTTGTCACAGTAGGTCACGTTTTCTGTCATGCATGTACATCCATGACGATTTTATGACAGAATCAAGATAGTCATACATCTGCTGTTGTAGAAGTGTTCCATGACATTACCAAAATTATCATCATGGAAGTGTCCACTTCCATGACGATAAATCACGCGTCATAGAAGTGCTTTCGTCAAGGGTGACCGACATGTGGCATCCAACGTAACGGTTCACTGTTAAGCTATCGGGTCCAGTTTTGAATCCGATAACCCGTTAACAGCTCGAACCAATGAGGATTTTCCATGTGTAAAATTGTCATTGGCTGGAGGAAACACGTGTTGGCTCACCGTTGGGATAGATGTCATCCTTTCATTGGACAGGAGGCGCCTATGATAGGTCGACACGTGGCATGGCCCAATAGAGGCCCATTATTCTGGTGAAAAGGCCGGCCCGTTTGACTTGATCAAAAGGTAACGGGCCGGCCCACGGAAAGCCTGTTAACGGCATGTTCGTATATAGCCCATTCGTGGCCCGCTAACTCACGGCCCGTTACGACCTATCAAAATTAAGCCCAGTAGCATCATCTGGGCCGTCCAAATTGATTCCAGCCCGTTGTAACTTCCGGCCCATATATGGCCCATGATGTCTTTCGGTCCATACGAGGCCATTTGTGACTCTTGCCCCATTAATGGCCCGTGGTGAATCTGGCCCGCAATGAACAGTGTATCGCTTTATACCCATTAACGGCCCATTATTCCATTGGGCCGTTTCCAACCTGTGTTATCTTTCGGCCTTCTTAGGGCCCATTTATTCTTGGGCTTATCTCCAGCATTTGGTTACTTACGGCCTGTTACTGGCCTTTTCTGATTGCGGGCGAAATTCAGCCCGTGGTTACAATCGGCCCGTTTGCGGCCCGTTAATCCGTTGGGCCATTTTCATAGCGTCATCAAATATGGCCGATTAACGACGGCCTGTTATGGTCCGCCCATGAACGGACGATTCCAAATATAGCCCGTTTACGGCCCATAATGCGGTCTGTTATTGGCCCATGTTTGGCCGATCGATCATACGGCCCGTAGAAGGCCCATTGAAGCTACGGCCCGTAGAAGGCCCATTGATGCTACGGCCCGTAGAAGGCCCATTGAAGCTACGGCCCGTAGAAGGCCCATTGATGCTATGGCCCGTAGAAGGCCCATTGTTTCTACGGCCCGTAGGAGGCCCATGGTAACTACAGTAAATATGTAGCCCATGGTTATTGTGGCCTAGTTTAAAAAATAGGTTATTGTGGCCACTAGCAAACCACGGAAAAAGAACCGCGCGGACTACAAGCAAACAAATAAACAAGACAACAATGAAATAAATAAGCAAGCAACTTACACTAGGCTATCACGGCTATTACACATATTACATCCACTGGGCATGAAAGTTCGCCACTAGTGCAAATATAGGGAACAAAGCCGCATATCATATACACTGGTTGTCAAAGTTGGCGACCAATGCAAATAAACATCGCAGCAAAATGATAACCCACAAGTAGAAGGGATCGCAACAGTTTTCGAGGGTAGAGTATTCAACCCAAATTTATTGATTCGACACAAGGGGAGCCAAAGAATATTCTCAAGTATTAGTAGCTGAGTTGTCAATTCAACCATACTTGGATAACTTAATATCTGCAGAAAAGTATTTAGTAGCAAAGTAGTATGGTAATAACGGTAATGGTGGCAACGGTAACAGTAGCAATTTTGTAGTAATTGTAACAGTGGCAACGGAAAAGTAACTAAGCAAAGATCAATATTTGAAAAGCTCGTAGGCATTGGAACAGTGATGGATAATTATGTCGGATGCAATTATTCATGCAACACTTATAACATAGGGTGACACAGAACTAGCTCCAATTCATCAATGTAATGTAGGCATGTATTCCGGATATAGCCATACGTGCTTATGGAAAAGAACTTGCATGACATCTTTTGTCCTACCCTCCCGTGGCAGCGGGGTCCTATTGTAAACTAAGGGATATTAAGGCCTCCATTTAATAGAGTACCAGACCAAAGCATTAACTCTTAGTGAATACATGAACTCCTCAAACTATGGTCATCACCGGGAGTGGTCTCGATTATTGTCACTTCGGGGTTATCGGATCATAACACATAATAGGTGACTAATGACTTGCAAGATAGGATCAAGAACTCACATATATTCATGAAAACATAATAGGTTCAGATCTGAATTCATGGCACTCGGGCCCTAGTGACAAGCATTAAGCATGGCAAAGTCGTAGCAACATCAATCTCAGAACATAGTGGATACTAGGGATCAAACCCTAACAAAACTAACTCGATTACATGATAAATCTCATCCAACCCATCACCGTCCAGCAAGCCTACGATGGAATTACTCACGCACGGCGGTGAGCATCATGAAATTGGTGATGGAGGAATGTTCATGATGACGACGGCGACGGATTCCCCTCTCCCGAGCCCTGAACGGACTCTAGATCAGCCCTTCCGAGAGAGTTTAGGGCTTAGCGGCGGCTCCGTATCATAAAACATGATGAATCCTCTCTCCGGTTTTTTCTCCCCGAACATGAATATATGGATTTGGAGTTGAGGTCGGTGGAGCAACAGGGGGCCCACGAGGCAGGGGGCGCGCCCTGGGGGGGTAGGCATGCCTCCTGTCAGTGTCAAAACCGGCGGATCTCGGGTAGGGGGTCCCGAACTGTGCGTCTAAGGCGGATGGTAACAGGAGGCGGGGGACACGATGTTTACCCAGGTTCGGGCCCTCTCGATGGAGGTAATACCCTACTTCTTGCTTGATTGATCTTGATGATATGAGTATTACAAGAGTTGATCTACCACGAGATCGTAGAGGCTAAACCCAAGAAGCTAGCCTATGGTATGATTGTTGTTGTTCTACGGACTAAACCCTCCGGTTTATATAGACACCGGAGGGGGCTAGGGTTACACAGAGTCGGTTACAAGGGAGGATATCTACATATCCGTATTGCCAAGCTTGCCTTCCACGCCAAGCAGAGTCCCATCCGGACATGGGACGAAATCTTCAATCTTGTATCTTCATAGTCCAACAGTCCGGCTAAAGTATATAGTCCGGCTGTCCGAGGACCCCCTAATCCAGGACTCCCTCAGTAGCCCCTGAACCAGGCTTCAATGACGATGAGTTCGGCGCGCAGATTGTCTTCGGCATTGCAAGGTGGGTTCTTCCTCCGAATACTCCATAGAAGATCTTGAACACAAGGATATTGTCCGGCTCTGCAAAAAAATTCCACATAACATCGTAGAGAGAATAATATTTCCACAAATCTAATTTGTTGACACGTTCGACAGCATGACGTCACACCACGGCCCGGTCATTATTCGAACCGTTTTTCTCAACCAGACTGCCACTTCATGTTTCGCGAGGCAGTTTTATTGGCACGTCTTGTCGAAGTAGAGATCGTGTTCCCCTTATTATGGGATTCTCATCAATACGGATATGGGTAACCCAATCATGCCCGTTGGTATGACTCCTTGATTTTAGGGAAGCTCCAAACGGCCACGCGGAGGACGCTTGATATTCACCCTCTTTATAAAGAGGCCACGACCTGTCCTTTTCTTCTCGCACTCAATTGAATCCTTCCCCTACCTCGAGTTCCAACACCCAAGGCTCAGGCTAGGCGCTTCGGACCTTCAATCATGTCCGGATCCAACCTTCAAGGTCAGTGGATGCCCTCCTCCATCACAGAGGAGGACATTAAGAAGTTAAGATAAGCCAGGTATCTGACCGCCGAAATCTTGCATAGGCTACCTGCTCGAGGGCAGGTCATTCCCACTCCCGAACCCGGCGAGAGCGTCGTATTCGTCTCTCACTTCCTCCGACGGCTAGGCCTCAGCCTAGATCCCTTTGTTAGGGGGCTCATGTTCTATTACGGGCTGGATTTCCATGACCTGGCCCCGGATTCCATCCTTCACATCTCGTCGTTCATCGTCGTGTGTGAGGCCTTCCTCCATGTCACCCCGCACTTCGGCTTGTGGCTCAAGACCTTTAATGTGGAACCGAGGACGATTAATGGGCGACACGCAGAATGCGGAGGAGCCGTAATAAGCAAATGCGTCGATGTTCCATGGCCAAAGGGTTCCTTCCCGGAGGTATCCAGCTTATGGCAGCGGGGGTGGTTTTACATCACAACTCCCCGCGGTACTAAGTGGGTGGTCGCCCTGCCTTTCGCTCCCCCCCCCCCGCCACAACTGACGTCATGGATCAACAAGGGGCCGGACTGGGGGCCAGTAAATGATGTGCCGATATTGCAGAGTCGCATCCGAGATCTCCTCGAGAGAGATGTCAGCCTGGTTACGGTAATGCAAGTCATGCTAGTCCGTCGAGTCCCGCCTTGCAAACGTCAACCTCTCCGTATGTGGGAGTTCAACCCGGAAGGACCGCGAGCTATTCAGCACTTCCTCGGCATGACACTCGAAGAGATGTACAGGTTGTTCTTCGGACCACAAATAAAGTGTCCGGAGACCATCGAGGATGCGGGTCTGAGCTGCAACCGTCCAGATACCCAAGTAAGTAGTCCATCGACCGAACATGTTGTGTCTTTATTTATCACAACATCATTTTGAAAAGTCGCTCTTTGACCAGGACTGGGTAAAAAAGGCAATGATGATCAGGTGTTCGGCCCCCCTTCCCGAAGGCTCAACAGATCCAGTATTGGCCAGAATGCTTGATCTTGCGCCTTATCAAGCGCCCTCACGGGAAGATAAAGGGAGGAACAAAGAAGCCGAAAGCGGGCCTCACTCATTTTTCATCCAGACCGGGGGAATTAGTGCCTCCGCGAAGGAGGATAACCAGGGAGAAGAGTCAGAAATCCCCTCTCCCCAAGGAAGGAAGAGGACCGCCTCTGGAGACTTGGAAACAACGATTTCCAAACGAAGGAAGAAATCCTCGTCAGGGGGTCCTACCCCGGAGGGTACCCTTCCCGCACAGTGCCCGCAAGGGGATCAGCCCCCCGCCGAGCTGTAAGTAGATAAAAGTACTTTATAGTAAATACATTCTGCTTTATTTCCGACGACAATAACCGAGGCATATGTCTTGTAGTTCGGATCATAGCCCTTCTCGACAGAGTTCGTCTTCGGGGGATCTTCTTCCGGAGATGATGGAGAGCGAAACACCTCCCCATGCCTCCCCGCCTCATGAGGCGGGCGACCCCGAGGTGTCGCCACGGAGGATTTCTCCTGATCCGCCAAGGCCGGAAGGTAAACCTTCGGCCACCCAGAGTCCGGAGTATTCAGCTCCTAAAGGGAGCGACAGAAAGAGCCTGGAACTATCCGATGCGCGACCGGACTCACTGAATCTTCTGGAGAAAGCGGCTATCTCGGAAGCGCATCGTACATTAATGGGTACGGTAGTTGAGAAGATTTCATCCGCCGAAAGCGGGTTGCATGAAGCTTTCATGAGCCTGCTGAGAGGTGAGGTACGCAAAGTAATATGTATATTTTTTGACGGTACCACACACGCTAGGTGTGCCCTATGCAGATAGTAGCCCCTGAGACTCTGGTTGCTGTCAAAAAAGGCGGCAAACAGAGGATCATAGTCCCACGTAATAATCATGTTGCCTTTATGTGCAGGTCGCTGAGGCCCCGGTGGCTAGCCGGACTGGGGAGTTAGCCGAACTGAAGCGGCAACTGGATGCGGCGGATGTCGACATCATGCTTGTAAACACGCGGCTTGACGAGGCACATGGTATGTATTCTCCGATGGTCAACATATATTAAGAGGGGCATGATGCTAGTATCCATAATATGTTGTGACTGCAGATGGAGCTGCCGCCGTGGAGATCCTCCGGGCGGAACTTGCCCAAGCCAAGGAACAAGCCAGGAGGAGTGATGTGGCCGCCCTAAAGGTGGTTGAAGAATTGAGAACCGAACAGGCGGCTTATTGCCAGAGTAAAGAGAAAATAGCCAAGATGGTTGTTGAGTTGAAGGGTGCCGCCGACCGTTATGAGCGTCTTGAAAGGGAAAACCAAACGAAGACGGCGTACCTGGAGAAAGCTATGGTAGCTGTCAAGGACACCCGCTCTGAGATCAGAGCGGCGAAGGAGGAGCTGCGTCAAGCCGGGGATATCATGGCTGGGAAGCCCTTTATGTTGCGGATGAAGTTCGGAGATCCCAAGTATGCCCCTCTGGATCAATTATGGAGTTCTGCAGACGCGTATTTTGATTTGGCAGCGAGTGCCGCTGATGCAACCAAGTTTTTCGAAGATCAAAAGGGTCACGAAGTGGAAAAGTCATTTTGGTCGCAGTTCCATGCTCCGGCGTGTCCACTATTGTTGAATGAGCAAATGGCTGAGTGGGCCGAGCTCCATAGGTTGTCCAGACTTGCCATGAGGTCTGTCGTGGATCATCTCTGGCTGAAGGGACCAAGGCCTAATAGTTATTTTGGTCTTGTGCAACGATTCGTTGAAGCTGTGCCGCATATCGACGCTGTAAAGAGGTCGGCGTGCATAGAAGGTGCACGGATGGCTCTTGCCCGTGTCAAGACATGCTGGGCGGAGATGGAGGCCACCGTTATTACAACCCAGAATCCGGCCGTAGGCTAGGTTTCTCCCGAGCACTATTTTGAAGAAGTCCTGGAAGGTGCTCGTTTAATAGAGACTCAGTGCTCGAAGAGTGTCATGTTCAAGTGACATGTATCCGGATTGTAAAAAAATGCTATTTTAAATTATAAAGGTTGTGTTTATACTTTTACCTGAAAGTATTAAGATGCCTCCTGTGCGGCCGTTTGTGTATATATGTATATAACCTGAAAGTTTGCAGTCGTCGGCTTCAGCCCCCCACGCATATAATGCGGGGGTGTCCGCCAAAAAAGCGCGTGTTCACACTTGATCCAACGTTTTGGTCCATTAAGGAGGTGGTAGCGCGGCGAACAAGGCAATCGGACTATATTGCTTTAACACTTTCACTTAGCCATAGGAGTTTGACAGTGGGGCTACTATATAGACCCTGGTACCTCCGCACTCATCCGAGTCCGGGGCGCATATGTACGTGACCGGGAAAACCGGCCCTTCGTTAATGCGGAGGAATCCCGAAGATTCTGCTAAGTCATCAAGTGGTTGACCAGTCTCGCGCTTTATCATGAGAATCAATTTTCGGCTTTCTCTATTGAGGTGCTCATCCGGATGAACCAGGGCACAATCGCAGTAGTTCTCCCGGTGCCACCTTAGCTGATAGAGCGGAACGTAAGGTAGCAAAACACGGGAGCCGGGAAAACCCAACATTTGACCAAAGACATGATTCGGAGCTGATGCATATAAGGCCAAACTCGTGACGCCGAACACTCCCTAAGGTATTCGGTCTTTACAACATATACTGGGTTGAGTAACGCCCTTGATAATGAACCCCGAGTGTCCAGGTACGTGCATTATTTTGACGTGGCGAAATGCCAATAACGTCAGCATCCTTCTCGGCTATACTGAGTGTCCGGAGGATTTGAAGCAACAAAAGACAGTGAGAAAGGTTTACACAGGGTCTTAATCTAAAAAGAAACCTTTTAGTGGGTCCCTGCTGCACGCCTGCGCCTGTGCCTCTGTTGTGCCGTATCCTGGAAGGGTGCACGATTATCATCTGTAAAAGAGAAGAACTTAGGTGAAAGTTGTCGTGCGAAATATTGGTTATTCTCAATAAACCACTAAAATTCAAGATAAGTAAAATCGAGCCAAACTAGTCCTTTTTACATGCGGGAAGCCCCTGGTACCGCCTATGGGGGTATAACCATCAAACCAATATCAGGCTTATCTAAGCTGTTACAGCCAGTTATGCGCGGGACTCATCTAGCCGTGTCCGCGGTCTTGACGACTGATCATTTATTCTGGTTGGGGAGGCCTTTTAGTGTTCGGCTATTAAAGCCGCCACACATCCTTCCGCGCGTAAGGAACGCTTAATATTTCCACGAACTGTGATGATGCCGCGGGGACCGGGCATCTTAAGCTTAAGAGAAGCATAATGCGGTACTGCTTTAAGAAAACACTGTTCTTTCGAGTAGTGCTTGATAGCCACTTCGGAATGGAGCGATGTTGAAGGTTAACTTTTCACTTCAAAAGTTGTCGGGAGAACCGAATACAACCTCTAGTACTAGGGAGCCCGTACAGCAGGCCTCTAGGCCTGGTATTACTCCTTTAAAGGTAGTATTACTTGGGCTAATTCTTGTCGGGTCTATCCCCATTTTGCGGATTGTGTCCTGATATATCAGATTAAGACCATTGCCGCCATCCATGAGGACTTGGGTGAGATGGTATCCGTCGATAATTGGGTCTAGCACCAACGCAGCCAATCCTCCGTGTCGGATACTTGTCAGATGATCCCTGCGATCAAAGGCAATCGGGTAGGCCGACCAAGGGTTGAACTTAGGGGTGACGGGCTCTAAGGCGCATATGTCTCGGAGTGCAGGTCTGCTCCTTCTCCTTGTTACGTGAATCACGTTCATTTTGTGACCTCTGTTGGGAATTTTTTCTGTCCCCCAGTGTTTTGCTGTCGAGGCTCATCCTCGTCTTCGCTTGGTGTCTCCCTCCCCTTGTGTTCGGCGTTTAGCTTTCCGGCCTACTTGAAAACCCAGCATTCTCTGTGGGTATGGTTTGCAGGTTTATCGGAGGTGCCATGAATCTGGCATAATTTGTCTAGAATCTTATTTAGGCTGGACGGTCCATCTCTGTTGCCTTTGAAAGGCTTTTTCGGTTGACCGGCTCGAGAGCCCCTGAATCCGGCGTTGACCGCTGTGTTGTCTGGACTGTCTTCGTTATTTCGACGCTTGCTTTTACTGCTTCATGGTTTTCCATTGCCATCCTGGACTTCAGTTGTGCCTGGGTCGCTAGTGCTACTACGGGCTAGCCAGCTATCTTCGCCCGCGCAAAAGCGGGTCATAAGGCTTGTTAGGGCTGCCATTGTCCTCAGTTTTTCTTGGCCGAGGTGTCTGGCGAGCCATTTGTCTCGGACGCTGTGTTTGAAAGCTGCTAAGGCTTCGGCGTCCGGGCAATCGACGATTTGGTTCTTCTTAGTGAGAAATCTGTTCCAAAGCTTTCGGGCTGACTCTTTGGGCTGTTGAATTATATGACTTAAATCGTCTGCATCCGGAGGTCGGACATAGGTCCCTTGAAAGTTGGCCCTAAAAGCATCCTCGAGCTCCTCCCAGCTTCCAATTGAGTTTTCGGGGAGGCTCTTCAGCCAGTGCCGAGTTGGTCCCTTCAGCTTGAGGGGCAAGTATTTGATGGCGTGGAGATCGTCTTCGCGAGCCATATGGATGTGGAGGATGAAGTCCTCAATCCAGACCCCAGGGTCCGTCGTTCCGTCGTATGCCTATATGTTCACGGGTTTAAATCCCTCTGGAAATTCATGATCCAGCACCTCATCGGTGAAACATAGGGGGTGTGCGGCACCCCTGTATTTGGATGTATCATGGAGTTCGGACGGTTGTAGTATTCAGTTTTGATTTTGTGCCGGAGCGCGCTTCCTAGATCCATAGATGGACCTCATCATACTGGATTTTTGGCACAAGTCCTCACGTAAATCGTGTCTTGACTTATGTGCAGCATCGTTAGCCGCTCTATCGCGGCCAGGAGGTGGTCGATCCGGCTGATCGGCCATTTTATTCTTCGGCTGTGTGGGCTCTACGGCCTCATCATCGAACTCAGGCAATAGCTTGTGCTTTGGATAGCTCTTTGTGTGGTGACTGCCACCGTATTTTTCTTCATTGTCGAGCACTTTATTCCATCTACTGTTTAGCGTATTCTGTGCGGCCTTAAGACTTTGCTTCTGCTTCTTCAGACTCCTCGTGGTGGCAATAAGCCTTCTATGGAGGTTCTCTTGTTCCAAGTGCCTTTCCGGGATGATGTGTGCATCGTCGTCCAGACTGTTCTCCTCTCCGGAGACAGGTTGATTAGCTTGGCGCTCGGCGTCGCCATTATCGGACATCGGCTCCATGGTGTGTTCGTCGTCAGCTGGCTCATCCTGCTCTATCGCTGGGTCGGTGTGGTCGTCGTTTCCTATGGAGTCAACCGGGGTATCACTCTTTCTTGCGCTGTTATCGTTGTTTTTGCCGAGGCGGGATTTGGAACGGCGCCTACACCGTCGTTTTGATTGCTTCTCGAGGGAGCCATCATTCGCTTTATCCTTTCGTTCCTCGTCATTGTTTTCTTTGGGTGTATCCACCATGTATATATCGTGTGATGAGGTGGTTGTCTAGCGCCCTGTAGGCGGTGGTTCCTGCATCGTCGTCCATAACGTCGATGTCTTCGGAGTCGAAATCGAGCATGTCGGTTAAATCATCGACAGTGGCTATTAAGTGGGTGGTGGGTGGGGAGCGAATTTCTTCGCCGTTCGCATCCCATTCTAGCCGGACATAGTTTGGCCAAGGTTCTCCTGACAAGGAGAGAGACCTTAATGAATTTAGCACATCGCCGAAAGGCGAGTGCTGAAAGATATCCGCGGGGGTAAACTCCATGATCGGTGCCCGATTGGATTCGATAGGCACGGACGTAAGCAGCTCGGAGCCCGTGGTCGGGGACGAACCCAACGGTTCAGCGACACGGCTCTCGTGGGAGGTGAGGTCAGTATTCGGCTCTATCGCCGCTGAGAGTGCGGCCTCCGTGGCGGGGTCTATCCACCCGTCCTCAGATGGCGCAATTTTTTCTGGATTGAGGGCCGGAGTAGTTGCAGGTGTGATCTCCCGAACACTGTCTGACGGCAGTGTTAACTCATGCTCGTCGTGATTGTGCGGCGCACCTGACATGGGTTCGAATCCGTCGAAGATCAAGTCTCTGCGGATGTCGGCAATATATTTCAAGTTTCCGATCCTGACCTGATGGCCAGGGGCGTAGCTCTCGATCTGCTCCAGATGGCCAAGCGAGTTGGCCGGCAGTACGAGGCCGCCGAGTACAAAGATCTGTCCGGGGAGGAAAACCTCACCCCGGATCGCATCATTGTTGATGATCGAAGGAGCCATCAAGGCTTACGGTGATGGCACAGTGGAACTCTCAATGAAAGCACCAATGTCGGTGTCAAAACCGGCGGATCTCGGGTAGGGGGTCCCAAACTGTGCGTCTAAGGCGGATGGTAACAGGAGGCGGGGGACACGATGTTTACCCAGGTTCGGGCCCTCTCGATGGAGGTAATACCCTACTTCCTGCTTGATTGATCTTGATGATATGAGTATTACAAGAGTTGATCTACCACGAGATCGTAGAGGCTAAACCCTAGAAGCTAGCCTATGGTATGATTGTTGTTGTCCTACGGACTAAACCCTCTGGTTTATATAGACACCGGAGGGGGCTAGGGTTACACAGAGTCGTTTACAAGGGAGGATATCTACATATCCATATTTTTGATAGAAAGACTATAGGGGAACCCCTACAGTATAATTGGTGCAACAACCCAAATTGCAAGTACCATGCCTTGAACCTGGGCGGGTGGGAAGGCATCAGCCCCTTCCCACCACTAGGCTATGCCTTAGTATGCATCTACATATCCGTATTGCCAAGCTTGCCTTCCACACCAAGGAGAGTCCCATCCGGACACGGGACGAAGTCTTCAATCTTGTATCTTCATAGTCCAACAGTCCGGCTGAAGTATATAGTCCGGCTGTCCGAGGACCCCCTAATCCAGGACTCCCTCACCCCCACCCTCGTGGACAGGGTGTGGGCCCCCTGGCCTTGATTCTTTTGCCAGTATTTTTTATATATTCCAGAAATATTCTTCGTGAAGTTTCAGGTCATTCCGAGAACTTCTATTTCTGCACAAAAATAACACCATGGCAATTCTGCTGAAAACAATGTCAGTCCGGGTTAGTTCCATTCAAATCATGCAAGTTAAAGTCCAAAACAAGGGCAAAAGTGTTTGGAAAAGTAGATGCGATGGAGACGTATCACAAAACAAGTCCAGAACTGAAACCACTTTGGAAGAGCTCAAGAAACAATATCATTGGTACCCATAATGCTGGCAAGATGCTTAGCAATCTTATTAACTTTCTCTTGTTTGGCGCTTAAATCCTCCACCGCTTGATGTTGCACCAGAAAGTATGCATCTGAATTCTGCAGGGACTTCCTCAGTCCTTCAGCTTCCTATAGCAGCACATCTGATCGATGTCTTTCAACTTGAAGTTGAGACTCAAGAAGAAGAACTGATTCAGGCGGCGGGTTCGAAGAGCTTGTGCCAGTAGTAGTGGCCAGTAACTCCAACACTACCTCAAGATAGGACTTTTTGGTTCTCTCACTATCGTCAAGATAGTTTTTATCAGCTTTCTTGGAGACCAACAGGTATGTCTCACTATCTTGAACCTTATCTTCATTACTTGCTTTACCATTGCATAACGGGGTACTGTTCTCCAATATATTGTCCGCATTCTAAAAGAGAAACAAGCAGACACATCACAGGTTTACCTTGTTGTATATGAAACTCATTTTGGTAAATCAATTCATTAGTAAAGTGGACAGGATAACACCATGAAACGAGCATATATCTAATGCTTCAATCCGATTAGCAGCTAAATAATTACGACCCAAAAACAGTGTGAAAAAATGATGCCAGAAAAAGTCAGCCCGACAGTTAACTAGTATAGTTCGCACAGTTAGTTGTCTGTTCTCGTGCAGTTAGGAACGGTTCCTGAATAGCTTATTCAGGAATGGGTTGCAGAATAGCTTATATATATATGTGTGTGTGTGTGTGTGTGTGTGTGTGTGTGTGTGTGTGTGTGATCAGATCACATGTAGAACTCCCATTTACGCATGTGCCTTACAAATATATCTTATTGTAGGTGAACTGTTCAAAGAACAAGGCCAACCATACGAAAGTGAAATTCCAACAGACAACAGGATCTCATAGCTATATTGCACACTGCGAGGCTCTTGTAATTAGCTGATGTTTCACTCTTTTCGCTGTGCCCTATTATCATATCTATATTGACTTATTCCAAATGCATAGGAAAGCCCGCAAGGACCAAAAACTACATGAACCAAATGTTGTGGAAATCTTCAAGGACTGTGACACCAGCAAGACGAAGGGTGTGACTACACCAGTCAAAGCTGTTGTTGTAAGTCCTTAATCCTCATGCCTTTTAACTACTACTTACTCTGACTTGTGCATTAAACTGCACGGTTTGCAGCCAATGTCTATTATTCTTTTCAATTTATACACAATTGTCTTAGCGTATCATTACACCTTACAAGGTTTAAAAGAGAGCAGTGATGCTCCTTTGATCTTCATCTGTAATCTAGTTCTGTGCTGGACTTGTCTACACAATGTTACAATTGCCTGTTTGTCTATTCTCAGTTGTTTTGTGATATGAATGATGTCATACTATGCTTACCCTATTATAAACTTTCTCTCTTTATCCTTAGTTGTCAATACAATGTGAAGAAATAGACAAAACATTAGCCATGGTACATGGTCATATGTTTGGAACCTGGTTTTATTATGTACTTTGCAGTAAAATACAACTAATACTTTACACGGGTTCACCAGAATAAGTTATGTATATAGACCAAACCTATTTTGTTTGGTTTTTATGCCTCCTTAACATCTTCTGTTCTGGTACTACTAATGTAAAAACTCAACTTTTCAGCGTGATGTGTGAATACTAATGCACAACCTTGATGTGGCACCTACCTCGGGAACTTTAAAGTCCCCACATGGAGCGAGATTATGATGCATATATAGTATACATGTTGCCCCCTCTCTGACATGTAGTACATACTCCTACCATGCATATACGTAACACAAACCAAAAAAGAACCATCCTTGTTGGTCAAGTTAACCTATCTCTCATTGTAGGTTCAACTGATCGACGACGACCTCATGGGCCCACGGAGAGAGTCACATGCGAGTGAGTGTCATAGGAAAACCACCACGTGCATGTGCCCAAAAGAGGTGTGTAGTGTGATGTTTGAATACCCAATCTCAACTTTGATGTGGCACATGCTTCACAAATCGGAAATGCACTACACGGAGGTTCACGATGTGTAGCCCCCTCACTTCGAGCCGGTGGGAGGGACTCATGTGTACGCACGTGCCCGAACTTTGATATGGAATATCACCATGATCCACACCATAACACACATGCCAAGATGAATCCACCTTTAATTTGGTCAAATGCCTCTCACTGTCGGTGGAAATTGAAAACCTTTGCGGGCTTACAAATGGGCACGTCGTTGATAACCGCACGAGGGAGTGTCCGAGAGGACCACCAATTAATGCATGCGTGTGGCTCGAACATGTATGTATTAAAGGGTCATGTAATGTTTTAAATAACCAATTCACGACTTCGACGTGGCATATATGACTCACAAAATGATCAATCCCACACGAAGGCTCACGACTCATAGTGTACTGCCAGACAACCCCCCCCCCCCCACACACACACAGACACACACATTCTGCACCACCACCGCCACTCTGAGGCATCTCAAACTTTTTCCGAAGTGAATATGCATGTGACCAAAGGAGTGTCGTGTTAAAATTTGGAAAAAAATAGAGATCATTCGATCGTTTTTATACATTGATTGATTTCCTAGGGATTTAATGTGCAAAAATCAAATTTGAGCTACATGTGCACAAGAATGGATTGCAAAATCATATGTGTGTCCCTGGGTGCATGTTTCCCCATGCGAGAGATTTTAAAACATTGAGAATATTGATTTTTAAAATTTAGTAAATTCAAAACTTAGTTGAAATTCATGAAACTTATCGTGGTGTCATATGGACACCAGTAGACTGTGATATTGTATTTTTTTCGTCAAATTTGAGACAAGATTTGATATAATCTTCTTACAAACGGGAGATTGTTAATAATTGGTAACCAATATCGCATACAGATTATTTATTCACACGGTGTGCGTTACACCAACAATGTATACGGGCCATGCTTCGGTTAAGCAACAAAGTGGCAGAATTAATCATCAAAAAAAGAAAAACAATATGTGTGCCGCCACGCGCCCCGTGTGACGTGCGAGCAGGCCTGAGTTACAGGGCGCATGCGAGCAGTCCGCCGCGCAGGCAGACCGGGAGATGTGCGTGCAGCTGTGTGAATTGTCGGGAGGCGTTTTCACTGTGAAGTGTCACCGGAAGGCATGCGAGTAGCTGTGTGAAATGATGGTAGGCATGCCAGAAGTCCGCCGTGCAGGCTCACCGGGAGGCGATACAACCTTTCACTTTCGTCCCCCTCTCTTCCACTACTCCATATTAATAGCATGCCCAAGCCGCTGGCCATAATAGGCGGCCCCACCCTCAGTCCACAGTGGTCACTCCTGTATGGAGTGTATGAGGATGCCGCCGAAGCGCACTATCGGAGGGAGTGGCGACGCTGGGGCTGGTGAAGCACCCAAGCAACATGTGAAGCTAGGCACAGAGGTTGTCGTCGCCGCTGATGAGGTCTCACATGGGCAGCAGCACGACCTTGACTTTGTCGGCGCCGTCGTGCCCCCTCCCCCCCCCCCCCCCAGCCAGAGCCAGAGGTCCACAACAACTCCGGCAACGACTGCGACTCCGACGGAAAACCGGTTAGTCATCTATACCCATTTGTGCGGAAAATATATCATGTGTTTTCTCTGGTTACTCCCCCCCCCCCCCTCTATTTTTTGGAATACAAACCCTATGGTTATGTTCTCTCAGTCCATGAAATTAGAGTACAAATATTTTTTCCTAATAATCCGACTAGGGTTAGCGTGCGTGCTAATAATTCGTGGACAGATCTTGAGAATTGATTTTGAATGTCCTACATATATGTTTGTGCCTTTTTCTTCCAGATCTTGAGAATTTATTTTGAATGTCCTACATGTATGGTTCCGTCCCTTTTGTAAGATTGGTATGTACACATAAGAGGCTCTGGCCAGCGACGCCGCTTGTTGTAGATTTTGCACCTGGCAGCGCGGCCAAAAGCGACCATGCCCCCCCTTGGATCTGAGGAACCCGTAGAATCTTCGGCGGACCACATCAGCGATCTCCCGGTTGCCATCCTTGGGGAGGTCATCTCCCTTCTCCCCACCAAGGATGGCTATCGCACACAATTCCTCGCATCTCGGTGGTGCACACAGTGGCGTGCCATGCCTTTTAATCTCGACTGTTGTCAGTTGTCTATCGATGATGGTTCTGAACTCCCCGGAGCCATCATCTCCTTCCACTAGGGCTCCGTTCAACATATCCGCATCCTGGCATGTACCTGCTGGACATAACCTGCACGGTGGGTACCTGGCTGACATCCCGTAAATTCAAAAACCTTGAGCAGCTTGAGTTCTACCATGACTATGTATGTAACATACCACGAACCGATGTATATGTGCCCTTACCACCGATGTCCATCTCGTGGTTTTCCTCCTCTGTCCACGCCGCCACCTTCAGCCAGTGCCATCTAGCACACAATCTGGTACAAATGCTTCGAATCCCACTGCTAAAAAACTTGCACTTGTGGTGGTTGATCTGTCGGAGGCCGCACCGCACAGCATCATCCACTCTAGCTGCCCTGCCCTGGAGCGCTTTCTGTTTGTTTTTGGAATAGAAACTAGTATTCGTTGTCTCAAAATAAACTCACCTCACCATGTAAGCATGGGAATTTGTTTTCTTGGACATGATCTAATCATCAAAGATGCCCCTTCACTTCAAAGGTTGCTCCTTGATTCTTATATAGTACCTTCGCAAATAACTGTGGTCTCTGCACCTAAATGAGAGACCTTGGGTGTAGTTAGTGATCCTTTTAGATGGTTCAAGATGGTGTTTGGCTCCACACCTATTGAGGTACTATATATTATTCACATACACTTGTGTAATCTGCATTTTCCATTTGTGTGCATAAGTTAAGTATCATCTTGGAGTACACTTTTGGTACTAATATTATGTTCTATGCTCAATGAAGAGCTTTTCCATCCTATCAGTGGTGGTGGATTCTGTCAAGACCTTACATATCAGTATGTGGTGTTTTGATCTGAACATGCTTATTGGCTAGCTGCAATGCTTTCCATGTCTGGAGAATTTGTATATAAAGGTGATGATTTCACGCACATGGAAAGCCCATATATAATGTACTATAATTAATCGTTCAACTATCGCTCTTTCAACATACTCTTTTTTTAGACATTAATTGTTTTCAATCGTCATCTCTATTTAGGCACTAACAGAAGGAGAAAAAGGTATAACCAATCGATGATTCAAGAAGCACCGGGACTTTCTCAGATCTCATGACATTCATTTAACAACGGTAACAATGGAAGCAAGGTTGTCAGAATCGCGATTCTATTATACGATTCTACGACTTTACGATCCAAACTAACCCTATGATTCTATGATTTTAGTTCATAGAATCTATGTTTCTACGTCCTGATAATGAAGATTCTACAATTTGCGATCCTACCCTTGGAGCTCCGATCCGATCCAAAATCATGATTCTCACAACCTTGGCTGGAAGGATATGCATCCAACCCTTCAAACACTAGCTTTGTTACATTCTTCATGTTGAATGTGAGGGCACTATTGTTCGTGAGGATCAAGTTCTGTAACAAAAAAATTCTCATGGCTGCAAGTGTTGAACAACATAAAAACAAGTTTCAGGTAGACAAAAGGGCTTCTGAACATGCTCGGCTTCTATGTACAACAACTTGTCCTCATGTACCAGTAGAATTTCTGGCCCGGGATCTTGATTTTATGGATCAGACCGATCCATTTGATTGTGGCTGCCCAAAACTTTGGAATAGTATATGTTATTGCCATGTTTAATCTGGGTTTTGTCTAAACCTAATGAACAATTAATCCTCGTGGTTTTTGACCGTTTGTAAGCTAGAGTTAGATAATGGTGCCCTTTTCAACTCGGCTTTGACCCATATTTTCTTTCGTACTGGGCCTATGGCTTGCCATTTCATTAATTAAGACATAATATTATGAGCAATCACAACATAGGGAAAGAACATCACTCTCGCTGGATCCTTGAGAGCTTTGTTGATTACAGAACCCGCAAATTCTTAGCACCCGCAGCACCCACAAACTTATTTTCAGCTAGCACACCAAATGGGCTATAATTCTTAATAAGAAAAGTTGCATGGTAGTGACATATTTGGGTTCTGAAATTTGGGACCCACGAGGAAAAATCCTACCCAAGGCGGTGTCGACTCGACAATAAACATTGAGAAACCTGGTTTTAAAACTACTGTAAATCAAAGAATCGCCTGAAAATCATGAAACTTGGCATGGTATTATGAGATGGCACCAACATGCTGTGGTAACAAATTAGTCCAATTTGGGACAAATTTTGGTATGAAACTTCTTACAAAAGGGAGCTTCTCTAAAAAAGCCACATGGTTCCAAGAGGGAACTTGTCACCACTGTATGTGAAACGACATACGCTGTTCTTCCCGCCATGATTTATTTTACACAGGCAACATGCAACTATAGGAGCGTCGTCCTAAAAATATGAAATTATTCAGGGTTCGTTTTGCCTTTTTATACATTATTTGAGTTTTCTAGGCATTTTGGAACATACTTTGGTGTGTGCAAAGGTCATGTGTGTACTAGCCACCTATGTAATTGAATGTTCAATTTGATTATGGAATCAAGTCCTTATAAGCATAGTTTCAAATAGCGAAGACAGCATTCGCAATAGCATTCGCTATTGCTCAAATTAAATGTCATTACTTTTTGTTAATGATCTAGAAATATACGCCATAATATAGTGTTTTTACAAATCCGCTACGCGGACATAGCGCCCGTAATATCGGCCGCTATCCGCATTCCGCTATGCAAACCCTAATCCGCTACCAGCCTGCTATCTGCTATTTAAAACCATGCTTATAGTTATAAGTACATATGTTGTTGTTCTGTGTGCAATGACATCACACACGGACCATACTAGGGAACCCATCGGTGATGATTTCATCAATCGCTGACAATTGTATACCAGCAAGCGTTTTCCCACAACACACACGGCTTATTAGCAGCAATCGTCTGTGTTATTATCGGTCTTCACACACATTTGTTATTATGGACCTGTTTGTCGCATATCACACACATCTTGTTAAGTTGAACCGTTTGTGTTTTCTTTGCTAAACGCAAACAGTTCATCAGAATGAACTGTATGCCCTCTATCGCACACACCTTGATCTGGCTGATTGTTTCTATTGTGTTGCCTAATCAAAATAGTTCATCCGAGTGAATTGTATGTTGTATATTGCACACACACCTTGATCTGGCTGGCCGTTTCTGTTGTCTTTGCTCATCACAAATAGTTCATCAGGGTGAACTGTATGCCGTATATCGCACATGCACCTTCATCTGGCTTCCCCTTTCTATTGTTAAGCTCGTCACAAACAGTTCATTCGAGTTAACTGTATGCCACGCATCGCACATGAAACTATAATATGAAACGTGTTTGTTGGCTATGCCATTGCAAACGTTTTATATCTTTTTTTGACGGTTTTATTACAGCACCGTTTACAATTAATGCATCACACACAGTTTCGTTGAAGGGTCTCTGATTGTAGTGTCGCGTTAGCAGCATCCTGTAGTAGTGATACTCTAGCCCGTTGATTGAGAGCCTGCGGCCAGTTATGGTCGTCAGCTTCCTCAGCGGCCACCTCAGCGACATCGGGCGAAGAGGCCACGATAAACCTCTTTTGGGCCATTCGCTCCTCGATCTCCACGAAGCATAGCCGGGCTTAGGTTGCAATGCTCCGGAGTGGGGATCGGGATGGGGATGGGGATCTATGGGAAAGGGGGCGTATGGCGGGCGTCATCTAAGAAACTCAGGGAAACTAGGGTATGGAGATCGGTGGGTAAGCTGCAAGGGCAAACCAGTAGATGTTGACAATGGAGGCCTTGCGGCAGTGGTGGCAGCGGTGACATTGCTAGGGTTTCAAACGAGGGAGGGGTTGTGGTGGTGTGTGTGTGTGTGCGTGCGCGCGTGCACGTGGAGTTTTGTGGGTGTGGAGGGGGGCAAGGTTGTGTTTGAGGAAATGACGCGGCTACTGAAAATTTTACTATGCGGGAGTAAAATGCCGGGGCTATTGAAAGTTTTGATGAAGAGATTGAGCAACAATGCATTGCACACGGCCCCAAAATAACAACCGTGTGCTATCAAACAGAAAACCCCTCCAGCCGGCTAGATATTTTCAAGGGATGCAGGCGGGAGCGGGAACAACAGACATCACACACGGTCAAAACATAATAAATGTGTGTTATCAAACAAAAAAACCCTCCAGGCGGGTAGATATTTTTTAAAATTCCGAGGGAAGCCTCATGGAGCCCAATGTATTGTGTTGATGTGAGTGACAGGGGTACGGGCGTGGCACATGGGTAGTCTGAATGAACTGTGTTTGTTGCCTCATCCGACTTGTCTAATGTTTATAAACTTGGCAAAAATAATGCGGGAAAGGGTCAAAACACGAACACACTTGCATGTGGACCAAAAATATGTATTAAAAGGGTTGTTTGATGTTCAAATACCCAATGCACAAGTTTGATGTGGCACCTGTCTCACAAAGTGCATGGTATTGCTAGCCCCCCCCCCCACTTCGTGTCGGCGAGAGCGGAATCCTAGCTATGAACGCATGCCCCCAAATAGCTATGTCTAACATATGACCCTACCGTAAGTCCGTAATACTAAACCTATAGGAGTCCATCATGGTCAAACCCCGTCCCCTTTCGCTTCGAGTCAAAGGTGCATGAACCGTGTGTGGGCCCACAAATGTGTGTTTCTGGCGCGAGATGGGCGTGAGAGCACATACGAACCACCTGCGGGTAGTCTAACATATTTATGAAAAGGGTGGTGTGATATTTAAATACCCAATTCACAAATTTGATGTGGCACATGTGCCTTGCAAATTAACCGGACATCCCCGACCCCACTGAGGTTCAGCAAAGTGCGAAGTAGTCCCCCCCACACACACTTCGAGTCGGCGGGAGAGGGCATCTCACAAAGATATATTGTAAAACGGACCAAGAAGAATCCACATTGATCGTACAACATCTCTCTTGTTGTTGGTCAAAGTGATGGATGTCCACGTGATCCCATAGATGGGCTAGCTCGCCCATAATCACGCAAGTAGTGCCCGAAGACAACCACTACCTTCATGTGGCCCAAACATATGTATGGAGTGTTGTGTGATGTTTGAATACCCAATGCAGAACTTTGATGTGGCACCGTGCTTTGGAATAAGAAATCCCCACATGGAGCAAGGGTCGACGACGTGTCGTATATATGTATGTCACACCCTACCTCGAGCCGGTGATGGGGATTCATGTGTATGTACGTATGCGCTCAAACTTAGGTCTAGAATCTCACCATGACCTACTACAGTAACACGAACAAAGAAGAAAAATCCACCATGGTAACCTCTGTGTTCGGTCAAAGTGACCATGGATGTCCCCGCGGGCCCATGAATATGTAGAATTGTCGTCGATAACCATGTGAGGGAGAGTACTGTCCGAAGACAACCACTGCATGCATGTGTCCCCCCCCCCCACACACACACATATATGTATGTATGTATGTATGTATGTATGTATGTATGTATGTATGTATGTATGGGGTGATGCGTGCATGTTTGAATACCATGCACAACATTGATGTGGCGCCTGCATAGAAAATCGTACAATTCCCACACAGAGCGAGATTGGTTCATGATGTGTCGTGTGCCCCCCCCCCCCCGGCCACTTCGACCCGGTGGGAGGGATTCATGTGTACACATGCATGCACTGAAACTATATAATGTAATCCTAGAGCAATGACCTATATACCATAGTACAAACCAAAAAATAACACTGGTACGCGTTGGTGCTATACAAAGGTTTTTTAACCCCTTTTCGCGACGGCATTTGGAACTGTCGCCAAGTGAGTGTGGGCGATAGGGGGTCCTTCCCACATGACCCAGAAATCGTCGGGGATAGGCCCTCTTGGGACACGGGCTGGGGAAAAATTAGCTCGTGTGTGATGGGGCGAGGCATCGAAACCCAATCATTTCCGTTCATATGTACATCCCACATGGTGAATCCCAGAAAAACATTTCCGTTCATATGTATATCACACACAATCAATCCAAGGAATACGTTTCCGTTCTTATGTACATCCCACACATTCAATCCAGGGAAAACGTTTCCGTTCGTATGCATATCACGCACAGTTAATCCTAGGAATATGTTTTCGTTCTTATGTACATCCCACACAGTCAATCCAGGGTAAACGTTTCCGTTCGTATGTACATCCCACACAGTTTTATGTGTAGGCTCGTATGTGAAAGGTGTAACTATCACACACACTCTGCCTTGCTTAACTGTTTGCTTTTATCAACTACATCACACATGATTTGATAAAGAAAACTGTGTGGCATTGGACTATCCATCACAAGCGCTTTTACTGCTAGAACCGTTCGCAAAGTTCCATGACACATTTAGCAGGTTTATTAGTTTACAATTAATAATTCCAGTATTACGCAAATTCACATTTCATATCGAACAGCTGTTTGCCAATTTCATATCAGGCACATAAATATATTTTAACATCATAGTACGATAGCTACATGAAAACAGCACAGTACAACATATAGCTAGTTCAACTTCACAAGAACAATATTAGAACAATATATTCATTTCCCTAATCGAGATCATCCAGGCTCGTCTTATCCACCCCAGCTTTCAGTTCAGTAAGAACCTGTTTTGCACTGGCCAACTGGGAAAGTGCCTCCTCCTTCGTCAACACCATCTTAGCAAAGTCTGATTTAAAAAAGCCGAGCTCATTCTCCACCTTCCTCTTTTTATCCCGCGTCTTCAAATATTCTTCAGCGTTGACAACACTTTCTCTAAGCCTACCTCTGTTCTCTTCCTCATACATGCTCCAGAGCTTCGCTAGGCACATCTACAAAAACTATGGACACTCTTGATCAAACCAATCCAAGTAAGAACACTTCTGTTCATCCTATAATATTTAAAACTAGATCAGTGACAATTGTAGGGGAAATGGGTTTATAGCAACATAGAAAATCACCAATGCTTATTTTGAAAAACTAAAGAAACATGTTAATTATGACATATCTTCTCAAAAAGATCAATGTGCAAATGAATTAATTCCTACTGCGACAACAACCAAATTGTGGAACATCAGAAGCTATAATTAACTACAACAACGCTACAAGTTCTTACTCATGTACAATAAATAACAAATTGAACATTTTATGAGGAAGGTAAATATAACTACAACAGCATAGCAACAGTGTTTGGATGACAACAAATTGATACTAACAGGTGTATACATGCACAAATTTAGTAACATAGAACTAATAGCACTAAGGCCGTCCACTATGTATGCCAAAACTGGTGTAAAGACAACACTTGCTACATCTCGCACCGATGCCCTACACTGGCGAGCCGATGCAGCAGAAAAAAATCAGGGACCCGGACTCCGGAGCACCTAGTTGCTCCGATGCCAAGTTCCTTCGTGCCATAAAGATTTAGTATTGTACTGCTTGGCTGCTCGGATGTGTGGACCAAAGTTGACCGCACAAACTGCTGAAGCAGTGCCAAATAATTTTCTAATGACACCGCTGATGAGATGGCAACAATTTTAGATACTAGGTACAAACTGTGACACTGTCTTAGGATGTGTTTGGTTGAAGGTGTGGTATGAATGGGTTGGGACCGTGACAGTGTCTGAATCACATCTAACAAATGATTTGTAACAACAAAAGAGGGTCTAACCTTCTATGCACATGCCAGAAACTTCCTCCCACTGTCCACAGATGCAAACGCAACTAGCTTCACGCATGGAGATTGATGGTGACAACCAGCAGATAGATCTTCAGCCACCCCGCTCCATTCGTTGCCACTGACGGTCCTAGGGAGCTACAAGAGGAAGAAATGATTGATGGTGACAATGAGCAGATAGATCTTCAGCCACCCCGCTCCATTCGTTGCCACTGATGGTCCTAGGGAGCTACAAGAGAAAGAAATGACTCAAATCAACCGCAGGGTAAAAATCCTTCATTCCAAGTCATAGCCCGAGAGAGAGAAGAGAGGCATACCTGGGTGGTGAAGGAGTCGTCGCCGGAGGAGGAACCACTCGAGAGGTCTTTGAAGAAGACCATGGCGACCCCAGCGGTAGGATGCGAGACGGTGGGAGCGAGGAAGCAAGCGAGGAAGCGTCTATAGCTTAGGAAGGAAGGAAAGAAGGAAGGAAGGAGAAAATAGGGGAAATGTGACTTGTGGTCAGGGAGAAAAGGAGGTGGGGAAGGGGAGAGGGGCGGAGTAGATATTTTGGCGGTAGGACAAAATTTTGGAAATGTGGAGGGAAACTTTGCGCGCGGTGCCGCTAGACCATTCACTTTGAATGATTGTGTGCATCACAAACGATTCTTCTGCTTTACACGCATGGGATGAGTTTGATAATTCAAATTTTCATGGAAATTTCCCCAGGTACGTCATTGCATAATTTAACATCGCTTGCTAATTTGGGCACACAAAAGAGCATACAGCAGACAGACCACACTTACTGAATCGAGCAATTTTACTAATTAAAAAGAGCCAGTTGACCTAAACATTGCTCTAACAAAAGACCAGCATTAAAAACAAAGCCTAAGTACGCATAATTTTAACAAATCCGTCGCTGCGCCGGCCTATGCATCGCCGGTGTGAGATGAGACGTCGATGACTTGTCCTAGCGACATGCCGCCGTTGGTGGACTCCGCGTCCCCCTACTGAAGTTGACCGCATCCTCGTCCTCGTCCTCGGTGCCGCCATCAAGGTTGTAGTACTCGTAGTAGTGGTTGCGCCAGAGCTCGCGTTGGTACTCCATCGCTGATTCCTCAATGGACAGACTCTTCTCTACCTCGACCTCGGCCACCCACAACAACTCCTCCGGGCGTTCCTCGATCTCCGCCGCCTCCTGCATCTCCAGCTCCTGCTCGGCGACCTCTTGAGGAAGCAGGTGCTCCATGGCCACTGCCGCCTTTTCGGACGTTGGTTGCATGCTGGATTACGAGGTGGCCTGGAATATCTTGTCGTGTGCATCCTCGATCTTGGCATGGATGGCCTTGACCTGGGCCAAGGCGACATCAGCGGCACGGACGGCAGCTCGAGCGCTCTCGGCTTTTGCAGCCGCCATCGCAGCAGCAGCTGCTGCCCTGTCGGCTGCCGCAGACGCCCTCTGTCGGATTTCGGGTTCTGGCAGACCCTTGAGGTTCAAACTCTGGGGTGCGCGCGGAGATTGCGCCTTCTACCTACCAGCGCCCCTCCGCCTTGGAAAGATCCCAGCTATGAAAAGAACAACACAAGAGACGCAAGGTTTATACTAGTTCGGGCCACCGTTGTGGTGTAATACCCTACTCTAGTTTGTGGTGTGGTGGATTGCCTCTTGGGATGATGGTGATGAGCAATACAAGGGAGAACAGCCTCGCGAGGGTCTGTTCTTAGCTGGGGCAATGAACTGCTCGGAGGAGTTCGGCCGCCCTTCTCTCTCTTTCTGTGTGATGCTCAACTACCAGGTTTCTCGATGCCCCTTCCTGTGAGTGGCTAGTCCTATTTATAGGCAAAAGGCCCTGGGCCTCTTCCCAAATATTGAGCGGGAAGGGCGCCAACAATTGGCCATTTTGAAGGGGAACATCTGGTACACTTATCCTGACCAAAGTTGGTCCTCGCCTGCCAAAGGCTCTGGTGGTGACGCTAGCTTGGGCTCCACAATGACTTCCTCCCCACCGTTGGACTGGTCTTGGTCTTGTTGCCCCGAAATGGGTGCCTTTGCTTGATGCTCTCGCCTGTGCTTGCCCCCTTTGCACCAAAGAGGAAAGGAGGACACTATGCGGGCCAGCGCCCGCCTGGCACCCTCGGTCGTCATGGCTTGCGTCATGGGCACCTCGTGAGGTACCCCGCCTTGATCTCTCCGCCTCCTCGTGAGCCAACCTGATGAGGCCGCGCCTGAGGAAGCTCTGCGTCATCCGCCCCACGAGGCTTGGCCCCTCGCGAGGGTCTTGAGTCTTGTGTTGATGAAGATGGGCCGTGCTGGGGCCCTTTTGAGCCACGTCGCGGGCCGCAGGCAGGCAAGTCTGGGGACCCCCGTTGCCAGAACGCCGACAGTAGCCCCCGGGCCCAAGGCGCGCCCGGACTTGGCCGTGCAGGGAGGCGGAAGGGCAAGGGCGAAGCGCCGCGGGCCCTAATAGCCTACGGCCTCGGGCGCAGTGTGGCGGTTGATTGGACGTGGGCGGCACTGTTCCCCCACGCCCCCTTATTTTGCGCCCTGCTAGGCGGACTCACAGTCGTACACAGCCGCTCCCCTTTCTGTTGCTTGAGCGTCCTCTGTCCTTCCTCCTCTCGAACTCCAGCTCCTGCTTTCAATCCAATCTCGAATCTTCCCCCCTCCTTCCCATCGCCATGGCTCCGACGAAGAAGGAGAGAGGGAAGAAACCCATGCCTCCACCTCGCTCACCACCGTCGGTGGCCCCCGCCATTGGTCAGTCGATCATACTCAATCGAGAGGGCCTGGGCAAGGTCAGCTCGGCTCTGGCTACTATCTTTAACGAGTGCGGGAGGACGACGGCCTAGCCTACGTCTCACTTCCCCACTGATAGGATAATCACTGAGGTCCATTATTTTGCTGATGCCCTGTGGGCGGGTCTGGTTCCCCCCTTCTCTGATTTCTTCAATGTCGTGCTTTCCCACTATCAGATCCACATGATGCATCAGAGTCCTGAATTCGTCACCCTTCTTTTTGTCTTCGCCTTTGTTTGCGAGGCAATGATGGGCATCCATCCTTCGGTTGCCTTACTGCGCCACTTCTTCTCTCTGCACCTTGTCGATCCTACCCAATGCTCGGCGTGCGTGAGCTTTGCTGCTGCGTCTGAGACTGCGGCCTCCGGGATTGACTTCAAGCTCCCTCCGTCCGCGGCTGGGTTCCGCGAGCGGTGGCTGTACGTGGATGTAGGGGTGCCCAGCTGAGGGAGTCCTGGATTAGGGGGTGTTCGGATAGCCGAACTATATCTTCAGCCAGACTCCAGGACTATGAAGATACAAGATTGAAGACTTCGTCCCGTGTCCGGAAGGTTCTTTCCTTGGCGTGGAAGGCAAGCTAGGCGTGTGGATATTCAAGATCTCCTACCAATGTAATCGACTCTGTGTAACCCTAACCCTATCCGGTGTCTATATAAACCGGAGGGTTGTAGTCCGTAGGACATACATCATCAACCATCATCATACTATAGGCTAGCTTCTAGAGTTTAGCCTCCTTGATCTCGTGGTAGATCTACTCTTGCACTACCCATATCATCAATATTAATCTAGCAGGAGTAGGGTTTTACCTCCATCGAGAGGGCCCGAACCTGGGTAAAATAAAGTGTCCCTTGTCTCCTGTTACCATCCGACCTTGACGCACAGTTCGGGACCCCCTACCCGAGATCCGCCGGTTTTGACACCGACATTGGTGCTTTCATTGAGAGTTCCTCTGTGTCGTCGCTTTTAGGCCCGATGGCTCCTTTGATCATCAACAACGATGAGGTCCAGGGTGAGACTTTCCTCCCCGGACAGATCTTCGTCTTCGGCGGCTTCGCTCTGCGGGCCAATTCGCTTGGTCATCTGGAGCAGATCGAAAGCTACGCCCTTGGCCATCAAGTCAGGTTTGGAAGCTTAAACTACACGGCGGATATCCGCGGAGACTTAATCTTCGATGGATTCGAGCCACAGCCAAGCGCGCCGCACTATCTCGAGGGGCATGATATAGCTCTGCCTCCGAACAGTGTCCTGGAGGCCGCACCCGCACCGGCCCCGATCCTCGACTCGGAGCCCGTTGCATCTTTTGAGGGTGAACGGTTGGACGTCACCTTGGGGGCTGCGATCCTAAAGGCGATCGAGCCGAACGCAAGCCCCGCACTCCGCATGGCCGATGACTCCGAGGAGCCGGACTCTTCTCCGAACTCCGGACCTTTCGTGCCCCAGCCGATCGAATCTGATTGGGCGCCTGTAATGGAGTTCACCGCCGCGGACATCTTTCAGTATTCACCTTTCGGTGATATTCTGAATTCTCTCAAGTCTCTCTCTTTGTCAGGAGAGCCCAGGCCGAACTACGTCCTGCGAGGTTGGGATTCGGACGACGAAGAAATTCAAAGCCCACCCACCACCCACTTAATAGCCACTGTCGATGATTTAACCGACATGCTCGACTTCGGCTCCGAAGACTTCGACGGTATGGACGACGAAGGAGGAGACGAACAAGAACCAGCACCTGTAGGGCGCTGGACTGCCACCTCGTCATACGACATATACATGGTGGATGCTCCAAAAGATGGAGATGGCTATGGAACAGCGAAGGATGGCACTTCAAAAAAGCCTCCAAAACGCCAGCGCCAGCGGCGCCGCTCTAAATCCCGCCACAGCAGAAACGGTGATTCCGGCACGGGAGATAATACTACCCCGGACAGTGCCGAAGAACACCAAAACCAGCAAGATTCGGCACAGGAAGATGGAGAAGACCGCCCCCATGAGAGAGCGGCAGAGCGAGAGGTCGAGGATGATAACTACATGCCTCCCTCCGAAGACGAAGCAAGCCTCGGCGATGATGAATTCGTCGTACCATCAGACCCCACCGAACAAGAGCGCTTTCAACGCAGGCTTTTAGCCACGGCGAACAGCCTAAAGAAAAAGCAGCAACAGCTTAGAGCTGATCAAGATTTGCTAGCTGACAGATGGACTGAAGTCCTTGCGGCCGAAGAGTACGAACTCGGACGCCCCTCCAAAAACTATCCTAAACGCAGGCCGCTACCCCAATCAGAGGAGGAAGCACAAGACATGGCAGATCGGCCACCTCACGGCCGCGACAGAGAAGCCTGTCGAACATCCAAACAAGCCATGCCCCGCAGCCGCTTCACCAAGGCACGGGAATACGAACCAGACCTACGAGACGTCCTGGAGGACAAAGCAAGGCAAACAAGATCGATCTATGGATCGCGCGGACGCCCGACAGCACGTGATGATTTTCATTCCGGACACAATAAATCCGGCCGGGCCGAACACAACACGCACAGCTCCTCCGAACTGCGCCATGACATAGCCCAATACAGGGGCGCCGCACACCCACTATGCTTCACAGATGAAGTGATGGATCATAGAATCCTAGAGGGTTTCAAACCCGTCAACATCGAGTCGTACGATGGTACGACCGATCCGGCAGTATGGATTGAGGACTATCTCCTCCACATCCACATGGCACGCGGCGATAATTTGCACGCCATCAAATATTTACCCCTTAAGCTTAAGGGACCAGCCCGGCACTGGCTTAAAAGCCTCCCTGCAGATTCGATCGGCTCTTGGGAGGACCTGGAGGCCGCATTCCTCGACAACTTTCAGGGGACCTATGTACGGCCACCGGACGCCGACGACCTAAGCCACATAATCCAGCAGCCAGAAGAATCGGCTAGGCAATTCTGGACACGGTTCCTAACAAAGAAAAATCAGATAGTCGATTGTCCGGATGCAGAGGCCCTAGCAGCTTTCAAGCATAACATCCGTGATGAGTGGCTTGCCCGGCACCTGGGACAGGAAAAGCCGAAATCCATGGTAGCCCTCACGACACTCATGACCCGCTTTTGCGCGGGCGAAGATAGCTGGCTAGCTCGCAGTAACAACTTATCGAAGAAGCAAGGTAATTCAGATACCAAGGACAAAGGTGGCAGGTCACGATGGAATAAACAGAAACGTCGCGTTAGCAGCGACAGCAATGAAGATACGGCAGTGAACGCCGGATTCAGAGGCCATAAATCCGGTCAGCAGAAAAAGCCATTTAAAAAGAATACCCAGGGCCCGTCCAGTTTGGACCGAATACTCGACCGCTCGGGCCAGATTCACGGCACCCCCGGAAGGCCAGCCAATCACACCAACAGGGATTGTTGGGTGTTCAAGCAGGCAGGCAAATTAAGAGCCGAACACAAAGACAAGGGGCTAGACAGCGACGACGAGGAGGAGCCCAGGCCGCCGAACAACAAAGGACAAAAGGGGTTTCCCCCACAAGTGCGGATGGTGAACATGATATACGCGACCCACATTCCCAAGCGGGAGAGGAAGCGTGCACTACGGGACGTATACGCGATGGAGCCAGTCGCCCCAAAGTTCAACCCATGGTCCTCCTGCCCGATCACGTTCGATCGAAGGGACCACCCCACCAGCATCCGTCACGGCGGTTTCGCCGCATTGGTTCTTGACCCAATTGTTGACGGATTTCACCTTACAAGAGTCCTCATGGACGGCAGCAGTAGCCTGAACCTGCTTTACCAGGATACAGTGCGGAAAATGGGCATAGATCCATCAAGGATCAAGCCCACAAGGACGACCTTTAAAGGCGTCATCCCAGGTTTAGAGGCCAATTGCATAGGCTCGATAACACTTGATGTGGTCTTCGGATCTCCTAATAACTTCCGAAGCGAAGAGTTAATCTTCGATATAGTCCCGTTCCGCAGTGGCTATCGTGCCCTGCTCGGACGAACCGCATTCGCTAAATTCAATGCGGTGCCGCATTATGCATATCTCAAGCTCAAGATGCCAGGCCCTCGAGGAGTAATCACGGTCAGCGGAAACACCGAACGCTCCATCCGTACGGAGGAGCACACGGCGGCCCTTGCAGCGGAGGTACAAAACATCCTGTTAAGGCAACTCTCCAGTCCGGCCGCTAAAAAGCCGGACAATGCAAAGCGCGCCCGGAGTAATCTGCAGCAAGACCGACTGGCGCGTTCGGAGCAGGCGTAGCAATACGGCCCCAACCCCAGCCATCGCTACATAGCGGAGCTAGTACCTAGAGTACACAATTACGCCCTTAAAATTCCATGGGCACAGGGGAAGGGGCATATCACAGGCATGCCTACAGTACGGCGTCAAACGTACTAGGGGCTGCCAAATTTTTTCCTTCTTTTTTTTTCTCCTTTCATGACTCCATACTCTGAATAAACTGTTCGGCTTCGTTGCCGCACAGACGATGCAAGACCCAGGAATGCAGACAAAACAACGCCGCATCATGGAACTCTCAGGTGGTCTCTATTTCGAGCGATATATCTGTTTCTAAATTCCGCGGCCTGCGCCTGGTCAGGACATGTTAAATAGTCTAAAATATTTTTTGCTTATCGCACTACTTGTATCGTTCGGCTTGAATAAACAACCTCCTTATAAACAATGCATAGCTTTTGTCTATTTTTTGCATTATCATCTTTTAATATATATATATGTTTATTCCATAACATGATTGCACCCGTACACCATGGTACGGCAAACCACGCCAGGGGCTTTATTACCCTTTTATCTGGTGTGAGAAGTCCGTACACTTTCACAAGTGCGGCACCCCGAACTTATAGCACTATATGCATCGGCTCCGAGTCATGATTTTGGTCATATGTTGGGTTTGCCCGGCTCCTATGTTTTGGTACCTTACGTTCCGCTCTATCGGCTAAGGTAGCACTAGGAGAACCATTGCGATTGTGTCACGACCCTAGATCTGCTTGTAACTAGTTGCATGAAAGCATTCATGTCATCATGTTTAAATTCAAGAAATTTTGAAATGGGTATTGGTAAACCCTAGCACCAAATGAAATTCAACTAGGTTCAACTAAAATATTTTCAGTAATCCAAATGGCTTTCAAAAATGTTCATCGTTTATGGAAAATGCTGTAAACAGTAACCAGAGGTGATGCACATTTTTCCATGACATATTTGGGCTCTGGATTAAATCATACTCTATTTGCATTTGGGCATTTAAATGCTATTAAATATTTTAAATGCTCAAATAATCATAAACTAAAACGTTTACTGTAGGATATTTTCCCAATAGTGATCATGAGTAGTTTCATGATTTTTGGAAGTGTCTAAGTATTTTTAATAAAGCCCTAAAGTTTACAGAATAATAGAAAACATTAATAAAACAGAATTAGAAAGAGAGAGAGAGGAAAAGGCTTACCTGGCGCTTACCTGAGGCCCAGTTACCTGGTGGCCAGCAGAATCGGCCCAGCCCACCAGGGGCGCCTTGGTCTTCTTCCACCTCTGCTAGTAGGCAGAGGCGTGTCGACACACGCGCGATCGCCGTGGCCTCCTCCCTGCCTGCCTCACGCCCTCGAGGCCCTTCCAGCGCCACAGAGACGGCCACGCACCCCCCAGGCCCTCTCACTCTCCCCTCGAGCTCATCCCCCTCCTCTGCTCTCTCTCCCGCACGCACCCGAAAGCGACCGCCGCCGCCGTTCGCTGCCGCCGTGCCTAGAGCCACTCCCTCGCCCTTTCACCCTTTCCATAGGATCCGCAGCGTCTTCATATTCGTCTCCGACGAGCCAAGCGAGCACGGACGCCCTGTGGAGCCACCTTCGCCCTCATCTTCCTCCTCGGGCACCCGAGATCGCCGTCATGGTTTCGTCGCCTCCGAGCCATCCCCAAGCACGCTGAGCTGCTCAACGACCTCCCAGTGAGCTCCGCCGCATCTCCCCTCTCTTTCCTGCGTCCTAACCGTCCTCTAGCCGCCGTTCCGCCAAGGCCGAAACTCACCGCCGCACGAGCTCGACGTCGGCGACACTCCGGTGACCATTTGGTCCCGCGCATGCGTTCAACATACTCGCTGCACCGCGTAGAGGCCATAGGTGCCAACCCCGCATCGCCACGACCGTTGTAGCCTCGACCCCGAGCTCACCCAAGCTCCGGCAGCCGCCACGGTCGACGCCGAGGAAGACTCCGGCCACCCCGGCCCCTCTCGTGTGCTTCCCTGGATGCGGCGCACGCCCAGCTCCACGCAGAGCCCCTCCGCCGTCCTTTTGGTCGCCTGAGGGCGAAACCCGAGCCTCCGCCGCGACCAGTGGTCGCCGGCGACGAGCCGCGGGTCAACTCCGGTGGGGTTGACCCCATTTTGACCAGGGTTTAACTTCCCCCTGACTCCATGACAGGTGGGACCCGTCTGCTAATTAAATTAGTTTTAGTGCTAACTAAAAACTAGTTAGGCTAATTACACTGACACGCGGGACCCACAGGTCAGGGTTTGACCTGGACCGTCCCCGTTGACTGCTGACGTCACCCTGACGCTATGCTGACGCAATAATTCATTTACTGGATTTATTCTTTTACAGGAAATTCCAGAAAATTGCCTAAACTTCTAAAAATCATAGTAATTCAACCGTAGCTCCAAATCAAACAAATTATATATGAAAAATTATCAGAAAAATCCAATCTATCCATCTGTACCATTTTCATGCATGTTAGAACAACTTATGGCTGCTGTTTAGGACAAACTAAGTGAATGGCATTTGAATAATCACATATGGAGTTGAATTTGAATCTTTGGTTCAATCCAGCTTCATTTAATCTGGTTGCTAGTTGCATTAGCTCAAATTGCAGCATATTGCCATGTCATGATCATGCATCATTTTGTGCATTGCATTGATTGTGTTCTTCCTGGTTTGCCGGTGTTTGCCCCCTCTCAGTAGACGTGGTTTCGACGACGTGATCGATGACACCGATGAAGAGCTATACTATCTTCAGAAGTGCCAGGCAAGCAAAACCCCCTTGTTCATTCTGATACAATCCCACTCTCTCGCTCCTGCTCTCTTTTACTACATTAGGACAACATCGATTCAACTGTTACATGCTGCGGTAGTTGAACCCCTTTCCTCTGCATGACCTGTCATTGCCACAGTAAATAGATGAAACCCACTAGCATGAGTAGGAGTTGTTTGAGCCCTGATGTGCCTACTCATTCATGCTTGTTTGTCATGCCTGCTACTGCTTAGAGTTGAGTCGGGTCTGATTCATCGGGAATGAATTAGAATGTGGTGAACATGTCCTACTATTGAGAGCTAAGTGTGTGAACACGATTTGGTAAAGGTAGCGGTGAGAGGCCATGTAGGAGTACATGGTGGGTTGTCTCATTGCAGTCGTTCTCAGGAACTGAGTTCTGTGTTTGTGATCCATGAACAGTTACTACCACGCATGGGAATGCTTAAGTGCCCCTCTCGACTTATTAATCCACTTGATCTCTGTCCAGGAGTTCCAACTAGTTTCTGGTGTTTGTAGGTAGTGTTAGTAGTCTACCAAGTGGTACCCGGTACAGGTGGGCTTGGGACAGACTAGGCACCATGGCACGGTGTACCAAGCGTAGATCTACCCGTCGAGGTGGGCTTGGGAACCCTGCACACATCGTTTGGGGTCGTGAGCGACACCCCGGCCGGATCTCCTTGCGGTTGGAACCCGAATAGGCGATAAACCTGGACTAGAGACTTGTGTGGTTAGTCAGGTCGTGGCCGACTCCCTCGCCCGGCTTCCGCTTGAAGGTTGCCGAGGTACATGACGTGTACAGGGCGGTAAGTGGCGAGAGCATGTGTGAAGAAGTACACCCCTGCAAGGTTATCATTATCTATTCGAATAGCCGGATTCCTCGGATATGGAAACTTGGACCCCTTGCATAGTTCATAGACAAGTGAAAGTGGATACTCTAAAATGCGCAAGATAAGCGTGAGTGCTATGGATGGCGTTCTCGTAGGTAGACGGGAGCGGATCCATAGTGGTGTATTGATATGGTGAATATGTGGACTCGTGTGCGCCACCTCAAAAGAGTTACTTGCAGTCATAGTTCAGGATAGCCACCGAGTCAAAGCTGGCTTGCTGCAGTCAAACTCCACCACCCCCTTCATTGATACCGATGCATATGTAGTTAGTTCTGATGTAAGTCTTGCTGGGTACATTTGTACTCACGTTTGCCTATTTTATGTTTTTGCAGAGAGACATCAGTCTCGCTAGTAGTTCCGTGTGGACTTCGACGTTAGCTTGATACCTCAGCTACGATCTTGTGCCCTCGGCAGGATCTGGTAGATAGTCAGGCTTCTAAGCCTTTTTCATTTGTAGATGCCTGTACTCAGACATGTTAAGCTTCCGCTTGTGCTTTGACTTGTATGCTCTGAGTGTTGGGTCATGAGACCCATGTTTGTAATATCTCGCTCCTCGGAGCCTAATGAATAAATACTTTGAGTCATAGAGTTATGTTGTGATGCCATGTTGTATTTACACATATCGAGCATATTGTGTGTATGATTGAAATGCTTGGTATGTGTGGGATCCGACAATCTAGTTGTTTATCCTTGGCAGCCTCTCTTATGGGGAAATGTAGTCTAGTGCTTCCATGAGCCATAGTAGTCCGCTACAGCCCGGTTCACCGGAGTCCTGCTAGCCCAGCACTACTGCTCGGAACACTTGACTGGCCGGCATGTGATTCACTTCGTTCCTGTGTCTGTCCCTTCGGGGAAATGTCACGCGGTAACATCCGGAGTCCTGCCTAGCCTGCTACAGCCCGGGTTACCGGAGTCCTGTTAGCCCAGTGCTACAGCCCGGATTCACGCGCTGTTGACCGACATGCTCGAGGTTGATTCATGTATGCATGTCCCCATGGGTTAGTGCCGCTTTGGGTTCACGACTAGCCATGTCGGCCCGGGTTCTTTGGCATATGGATGCTAGCGACACTATCATATACGTGTGCCAAAAGGCGCAAACGGTCCCGGGCCAGGTAAGGTGGCACCCGTGGGAATACCGTGCGTGAGGCCGCAAAGTGATATGATGTGTTACATGCTAGATCGGTGTGACTTAGGATCGGGGTCCTGACAGATTGTGCCCCATATCAGGTGGGTGAGCACCTCAGTGGAGAAAGCTAAAACAGACTGTCATGATAAGGAGTGAGACCGGTCGCTGTTCGAGAGGTTTTTCGAGTCCTTAAAGGCTTATGCCGCTTCGAGCGGGGAGCTGGTTAAGTCCGGCTAAAGGCGTGGATAGTGCCCCGAATTCGGCCTTCCGAACTAGGGGCTTCGCCAAAATTTAAAATTATAAAGTTCTATGGCTAAGTGAGAGTGTTCAAGCATTATAGTCCGATTGCCTGGTTCGCTGTGCTGAGCGCCTCCCTCGAAGGACCCAACTATGGGAACAAGAGCCCTCAGGTTTATCCCGAACACCCCAGCACTAGTTGCATGGGGGCAGAAGCCGACGACTCGCCATCTCTCAATTATTGATAAACGGCCGCACAGAAAATAATATTTTAAATTCAGTAAGCATTACTTAGCGCATATGAACAAGTTTTCAGCGCACAGGATACAAACGACCGAGTTCATTGAAATATTACATCTTTGGTACACTCATCCGCTACAAGGCGAGCTCCAGCAAGAACTTCCTTGTAGTAGTTCTCGGGCTTGCGATGCTCCTTCCCCGCTGGCGGCCCGTCCCGCACTAGCTTCTCTCCGTCCAGCTTGCCCCAGTGTACCCTTACACGCACCTTCAATGCAGACGGAGCGCTTGATGACCTCCAGCCGTGGACAGGCCTCCACTAGCCGCCGCACCAGCCCAAAGTAGCTCCCAGGCAGGGCCTCTCCAGGCCACAGCCGAACTAGTAAGCCCTTCATGGCCTATTCGGCCGCTTTGTGGAGCTCGACCAGCTGCTTCAGCTGATCGCTCAAGGGCACAGGGTGTCCGGCCTCAGAATACTGAGACCAGAACACACTCTCAGTCGAGCTGTCCTCTTCAGCTCGGTAGAACGCGGCGGCGTCGGATGCGCTGCGGGGAAGATCGAAGAACGCCCCTGGAGAACTCCGGATTCGGGTAAGTAATAGGTATTTCACTTTTATATTCCTACTTTGCATTGAGAATGCCTTACCCGTTGCTATCTTTTTCACATCCTCCAACTCTTGGAGGGCCTTCTGGGCTTCGGCCTTGGCACTCTTGCTGGTCTCAAGGGCAGAGGCAAGTTCGGTCGCTTGCGCTTTCGCCTCAAGCTCCAAACCCTCATGTTTTTTCATGAGAGCTTGCAGCTCCTGCTGCACCTCGCCGCATTGGACCCCAAGCTTCTCTCGCTCGGCGCGCTCCTCGGCCGTTTTCTTTTCGGCCTCAGCAAGCGCCTGCCTCAGGGTTGCCACCTCCGTTGCGGCCCCTACAATAGGCAGTGCAATCCTGTTATTTTTTGCAATCAAGCCTCTCTATAGGCACATTTTATTATTAAGGGTATTTCTTACCTTCCTTTTCCTCGAGCTGCCTTTTGGCAAGGCCGAGCTCTTGCTCGGACTGCTCGAAGTCCTTTTTCAGGACTTCCACCTCCGCAGTTAGTGAGGCGGTGGACAGCAGGGAAGCCTGCATACGCATATTCGACTTTTTATTATTAGACTCCTGCGAAAATTATTAGATCCTCTGTTCGGCTTTTCTTTCCGAACACCAAACAGAGCATCAGGGGCTACTGTCTATGCGGTAATGAATTCAGCATATTTGTTGCTTACCTGGAAGCCTGTTAGAAGGCTAGCGCAAGCTTCATTCAGTCCGCTCTTGGCGGACTGAACCCTTTGGACCACCGTATTCATAACAGTACGGTGCTCCTCGTTGATGGTGGCGCCTTCAAGCGCCTCCAGCAGATTATCCGGCGCCTCTGGCTGGACAGAGGTCGCCGACTCAGACGGCTTACTCCTCTTGGAAGGAGTTCGCCCACAGCGAGCCAGGACGGTTGAGTCCGGCGCGGTGTCCGGCACAAAGCCGGACTTGGAGCCCTGGGGGGGTTTCATCCCCTTTACTCCTGGGGTCCGGAGGATTGCCTTGCGGCTCCTCCAGGACCACCTCCTCCTGTCCTGTTCGGCGGGACGCCGCTTCGGCATCGCCCGCCCTGCTGGGGGAGATCGCGGGCGGGACAGAGTCCATGTCCGACGAATCCAGGGAGCCGCTCGACGAATCGTCGAGTGCGGCCCGGGGTGGGCTGCACAAGTAACGTTCGATGTTAGAGAAAGCCGCACATCAAGAAATACTAGGAGTCATTCTGGTATAAAAACACTTACGATATCGCCGGGCACTTGGTCCTGTCCGGCCACTCCTTTTCGCCCTCTTCGGCGTCATTGGAGTAGTCCGGCGGAGGGGTCTTCCTTTTCCTCGACCCCTCGGCCTCCCCCGTTGGGGCGGCCTTCTTCTTCTTCTCTCCCCTCACTGGGGGGGAGAGCTTTCTTGTTCCTCCTCGTTCTCACGAGAGGAGGGCGTCGCAGACTCGCCAGACGACGAGCTCGACACCACCATATTGCGGGCACTCTTTCGAGTCCCGGTGGTCTTCTTCTTCTTGACCTTCTTTTCTGGCACCACGTAAGGCGCCGGAGCCAGCAGCTTCTCTAGGAGAGCTAGGGCTTGGTCTTCGAGCAGAGGAGCCGGACAGTTGATTGGTCCGGCTATCTTCAGCCACTTCTGTCAAAGACAAAGGGAGTTTTTAGATCCCGCATAGAGTTAATCTATGAAGAAAAGCTTAACGAACCTGTCAAAGGTATAGATGGCTTACCTCGACAGCGTCACGCTGCGAGCTATATCCGCGATCTTCGGAGGCGGATGTGGGGCACTCGGCGCCTTTGGTCAGCATCTTCCAGACGTCTTCATACGTCGTATCGAAGAGCCTATTGAGGGTCTGGTGCTGCGCCGGGTCGAATTCCCACAAAGTGAAATCCCGTTGTTGGCACGGGAGGATCAGACAAACGAGCATAACCTGGATTATGTTGACATGCCGAATTGGCTTGTTCACTAGGTACTGGATGCAAGTTTGCAATCCGGTCACCTCTTCTTCGTTGCCCCACGACAGGCCCGTCTCATTCCAGGACGTGAGCCGCGTGGGGGGTCCGAATCGGAACTCAGGGGCTGCGACCCATTCCGGATCGCGCGGCTCGGTGATGTAAAACCACCCTGCCTGCCACCCCTTTAAGGTCTCCACAAAGGAGCCATCGAACCAGAGGGCGTTGGCCATTCTGCCAGCCATAACACCTCCGCACTCCGCCTGGGTGCCGGACACCACCTTAGGCTTGACGTTAAAGGTCTTGAGCCAGAGGCCGAAGTGGGGGCGGATGTGGAGAAAGGCCTCACACACGACGATGAACGCCGAGATGTTGAGGACGAAGTTCGGGGCCAGATCGTGGAAATCCAGGCCGTAATAGAACATGAGCCCCCGGACAAAAGGGTGGAGTGGAAAACCCAGTCCGCGGAGGAAATGGGGAAGAAAAACTACCCTCTCATTGGGCCTTGGGGTGGGAAGAAGCTGCCCTGCCTCAGGAAGCCGGTGCGGGATGTCCTTGGACAGATATCCGGCCTTCCTAAGCTTTTTGATTTGACCCTCCGTGACGGAGGAAGCCATCCACTTGCCTCCCACTCCGGACATCGCTGGGGTAGGTTGAGGAAGAAAGAGCGGACTTGGGCGTTGGAGCTTGAGTGTGCAAGAGATGGATGGGCAAGGGAGGAAGAAGGCGTAGGTGAAAGAGGTGGATCTTTATCCCCTTATATAGGTTGATGCCGTTATGCGTCCCCACCTACCTAATAAAACTCCCTTGCTGCTCAAGAACCGTGGTAAATGGCGCGGTTGGGTTACCCACGTCCGTATTAATGAGAATCCCATTAAAAGGGGCACACGATCTCTGATTCGACAAGACGTGCCAAGGAAACCGCCTCGTTGAACGTGCCGCGGTGGAACAGTAAAAATACTCCATACAGAAGGCTTGGTCGCAGTGTTATGACGCGCTGCGGAATACGTCAGCAGATTTGATTTGTGTTCGCATTGTTCTCTATATGGCAATACGTGGAAGCTTGTTTTGCAGAGCCGGACACTATTTTTGGTGTTTATTATCTTCTTGAAGAACTTGGAGGAGGAACCCGCCTTGCAATGCCGAAGACAATTTGCGCGTCGGACTCGTCGTCATTGAAGCCTGGTTCAGGGGCTACTGAGGGAGACCTGGATTAGGGGGTGTTCGGATAGCCGAACTATATCTTCAGCCGGACTCCAGGACTATGAAGATACAAGATTGAAGACTTCGTCCCGTGTTCGGAAGGTTCTTTCCTTGGCGTGGAAGGCAAGCTAGGCGTGCGGATATTCAAGATCTCCTACCAATGTAACCGACTCTGTGTAACCCTAACCCTATCCGGTGTCTATATAAACCAAAGGGTTGTAGTCCGTAGGACATACATCATCAACCATCATCTTACTATAGGCTAGCTTCTAGGGTTTAGCCTCCTTGATCTCGTGGTAGATCTACTCTTGTACTACCCATATCATCAATATTAATCTAGCAGGAGTAGGGTTTTACCTCCATCGAGAGGGCCCGAACCTGGGTAAAATAAAGTGTCCCTTGTCTCCTGTTACCATCCGACCTTGACGCACAGTTCGGGACCCCCTACCCGAGATCCGCCGGTTTTGACACCGACACCAGCCCCCTGCTATTGAAGCCAACCTCACCTGCTATTCCCAAATCGGGCTGGGGCCAGGAGACGCTCAAGAGCCCCCGGCTCGCCTTCGTCTGGCACCGCTTCGCGTTCTTGAAGTCGATCGGCGTGACAGCGCCCAAGGTGGTGAAGGAGTTCCTGTTACGCCGCATTGCTCCTCTCCAACGCCACTCCCGCCGGATGTGGGCCTTCAGCGGGCGTGGTGATCGTATGAGGCTGAAGAGGATCTGACGCCTGAGGTGCTGAGGACAGTGCTCTTGATTCTGACTGGTGACCCCAACCCGGGTAGCATTCAGCGGGGAGGGGCCCTGCTGTACCTCTGCCAGAACAGAGACGACTTTGTGAAGCAGATGTCTATCTTTGATGAGTGGGGGCTGCGCCCCGCCGGCCTCCAGGGGCCTCGCGAGAACCCAGTGGTGGTGACTGCCCTTCCAGTCGGCCAAGGCGACTCTTCCTCAAGTGGCGCAGCAGGGAGGCATGAGGCGCCAGAGGCCGAGGGGGCTCCCGGTAGGGTGACAGCGCCGGGTGATGCCCATGAAGGAGCAGCCCCCGGGGCCGGTGCTACTGAGGCTGAGGGTGGCGAGCAGCCGCCCCCAGCGCCTGGGGCTGAGGCTCCTGAGGCCCCAGCTGTGCTTCCTGGCGAGGCGATTTGCAGCACGCGTCAGGCAGGCGCTCCCGATGCGGATCGCCTCGACGCTCCGTCTTCGTCGCAGGTTGATCCCTGTGCTCTTATCTTGGGCCACTTCCGCGTGGACTTTGAGGCCCTCCGGAGGAAAAGGGAGGCCCTAGGCGACAACTACCCTTGTCGCCTGCTGAAGCGTAGGAAGTACTTCGCCACTGATGAGTAAGCCTTCTCCTTTTCTAGCTCCCGATCCTCCCGTTGCTTTTACTAATCCTTGCTCTGCAGGCCCCTTCTGGCCGAGCTTGCAGAGGAGGCTGAGGTACCGTCCCCCTTGGTTTCGCCCCCTCCGCCGTTCTCAGGTGCTCCAAGCAGCACAACCCTCGTGGTGAGGGCGATCGGTGGGGCGAATCGTCCCGAGGTGCATTGGGGTCCTGCGTACCCCGCGATTTTTCTTCGCGGGCCTTCTCGTGGCATAGCCAGCCTGCCGTGGGCTTCTCGTCTGGTCGTGAACTGCGACTGGCTGAGGCGATCCCTGCGCCCTTCATCCGGAGACGGGCTGGCTCCAGGCCGGGCTTCTGGCATGGCGCGCCCGGCCGTCGCGAGGGCGCCAGCCCCCAGCCCCCTGCCTGGAGGGGGAGCGCTGATTGGTGGTCCCCGACGCTTGCTTGGGGCAGACAATGGTGAAGAAGACGTGTTCGAGCGCGCCCGGGAACGCCGCGCTCGTCGCCAAGGATTCCTCCGTAGTGCGGCTGACGCGGTGAGTCTGCTTGGGGAGGAGCTTACTGATGAAGACGCGCGCCTCGAGGCCGAGGGCCTGCGCCTGGCCGCAGAGAGGCGCGCGCTAGAGGGCGCCATTGCCCTTGCGCGTCACCAGCGCGATCTTGATGATGAAGAGGCGAAGGCGTCGTTGGAGGCTTCTCGAGAGGCCAGATCTCAGGCCGCTGAGGAGGCCCGGGAAGCCAACCAACGGCAGGAGGCGGCGGAGGACCGGGCTCGGGAGCTCCTGGCCTGGTGCCACTCACTGGAGGAGCAAGTGGAGCCGCGCGAGGCGGCCCTCGCGTCGATGAAGGTGGCCTCTGGCGACCCAGCAGAGCTCCTGAAGCGTGAGGAGGCGTTGACACTGGAAGCCGCCGAACGCACCCGTGAGTACGAGAGGCTGGAGACGAGGGAGCGCTTGGTGACGCAGGCGGAGGACGATGTCGCCGCACGGGAAGCCCGTGTCCTGGAGGAGGTTGGACGTCGGGTGGCGATGGCGTGCTTGGACCTCGAGCGCGAGTTCGAGGGGAAGCTGGGGTTGGTCCGGGCCGAGGCTGAAGGTAGAACTGCTGCCCTGAGGGCCAAGCTGGAGGAAGCGACGCGGCGGGCCGATGCTTCTCAGGCCGCCCTTGAGGTAGCGCAAGGGGAGTCAACCACCTCCTAGGCCGAGGTGCTCCGTCTTCGCCAGCGGGTGGAGGAGGCTGAGGCCGTCACGCGCCAGAACGCGGATGAGATACATCAGCGGCAGGTCCTGGAGCACGTGCATGGCCCCATGCTCACCACACTCCAGGAGAGAGCCAACATTGCCTTGGGAAACATCTGTGAGGCGGCTGTTGGCGAGCCGCACACAATCAACTATGCTAGCAACCTCCAGTTCTTCACCGCCGTGGTGACGCAGCTGGAGGCGCGGTCGGTCAGGGCCGATAGGTTGGTGGAGAAGAGGAGCCGCGCCCTGCTCGGGCGCGCGTTTTCCCGTGTCTTCAGCCATCTCCGGAACATGGATCCCCACTTCGATTTCGACGCCGCCATCGCCCCAGTCCCCCAGGCCGTCAGAGACGACCTGGCGCACTGGGTGGAAGACAAGGTGGATGCTCTTGTCCGGGCCTTCGCTTCGGACAATGACGACGTGATCGTGGCCGCTGACGAGGGCGGTGTGGTGAACAGCCCTGAAGCCGCCGGTGGCGACGCAGACAGCGATGGCGAGTCCAGCAACGCCAGCGACAGTTCGGGAGGCGCTCCTGAGGATGCATTGGGGGATCTATCCGACTAATTCCGCATCGTTCCTGTTTCCTTACACTGCATGAATAGAAATCAGGTCTTGGCCTGATGGTTGTGAGAGCATTTTGGGAGGGGGAGCCCCTCGTGTAAAACTTGTGTTCATCGTATTAGTAGATGTTGCATTGCACATGCGCCCGCGCCAGGTGGTTGGCTAGTTTACCTTTGTTTCGTGCGGGCCCCGAGGTAACCTGCGGGAGGTTGTGGCGTCTTGGGTGTTCCCTAATTGAACCCGTAGGACGTGAGAGTGTCGCGTGTGGCGAGCTTCATAGGCGTTGGCCTTCTTCACAGGCTTTGGGCCTTTCTTGGGGGAAACAAGCTTCACGGGCATTCGCCCTCTTCACAGGCTTTGGGCCTTTTCCCAAATGCGGCAGCTTCACAGGCATTCGCCTTCTTCACAGGCTCTGGGCCTTTCCCTAACGCGACAGCTTCACAGGCATTCGCCTTCTTCACAGGCTCTGGGCCTTTCCCTAACGCGGCAGCTTCACAGGCATTCGCCTTCTTCACAGGATCTGGGCCTTTCCCTAACGCGGCAGCTTCACAGGCATTCGCCTTCTTCACAGGCTCTGGGCCTTTTCCCAAATGCGGTAGCTTCACAGGCATTCGCCTTCTTCACATGCTCTGGGCCTTTTCCCAAATGCGGCAGCTTCACAGGCATATGGAATCCTCCCGAGAGGACGCGGCGCGGCAGTCTGTGCTGCGCGCGAGCTAGGCCTGACCCGGCTCGCGAGGGGCTCGTGAGGGGAGGCAGCTGAGGCGAAGTGGTAATCAAAACGCGAGAAACGGCTCGAACGAGACTAAGCACCCCTTCCCCGAACACACGCAAATTTCAAAGTCGAATCCAACTTCAATCCAGCGGGGGGGGGGGGGGGGAATTACAACCGAAGGGAAAAGCAATGAAAGCAGACAAAAGGCCGCGTCCGGCACCTAATCTAGTCTTGGACGTCTTCTCACCAGCGCGGAGCTAAGTGCTGCCACTGGGCGTGGGAGGGAGCCCCAGGGCCTAAGGCCGGCACCCCTGAGACTCCGGGGCGTGTACAGCCCCACTCATTATTATGTGAGAGTGTCACGGGGCGGCGAGCTTCACAGGCACTGGGCCTTCTTCACAGGTACCGGCCTTGCTTCATATCGCCAGACGAGGGCCCTGCCTTGCGCCACACTCTAGTGCCATCAACGATGACCGGAAACCAGGACGCCGCCGATGGGGTAGAGCGGTCGCCAGCGGTTCCCCCGACGACCACGGGTCTTCCGCCAGGGGCAGGCCCTGAGGCACCTCCCCAGCAGAGGGCCTACCTCCTGAGAACGCCTTGCTCCGAACGCAGCGGTGGTGATGTCGGATCTCTTCCCCTCTCCTGCAGCCCCCCGCGCCCTCCTCCCGAGGGGTAGGAGACTGTGGGAGCAGGGCAGTTGCTCGCTGCGGCGACCTGCACTTCCTGCGATCCATGATTAGCATATGCCTGCTCCTGAGGAAGTAGCGGTACCTGATAATCGTTGCCACCAGCGTGGCCGGTGGGGCCGTCCCTGGGTTCCTGGTAGAGTTCAGCTTCTGGTGCCTCGTCCCCCCAGCTTGGGCTGAGGAGCGAGCCTTGTTCGCCCTCGTGAGGGTGCCCTTGTTCATCCCAAAGGCCACACCGTAGTGCTCCGTATCCCACTCAGCTCTGCTTGACGCACCACCGTGGGGTGGTAGCGCGGTTGCCCACCGGGACCGTGGGCCGCGCCGAGTCCCTCTCCTTCGCGGACCGGGGGCAGGGGCAGCGCCGCCGCCGGTCCGGTGCCGACGGCTTCATTGGCGTTGGAGTAGGTTTGAAGCCCGCGGGCGCGTGCGGGGGCCCCGCGCGTGCCGCCCTGAGCTTGAGACGAGAGCTGGGTGCAGAAGGGGTGAGCCCCCGAGGCGGCGAAGCCTAGGAGCTCGGCGACCCGCTCCAGCAGCACGTCGCGGCCGCCTTCCAGCAGCCTGCACTGCAGCAGCTCTCAGGCCACCGTGAGCGTGGCCCTCGAGTTCGCCTGCTCCCAGCGGGTGTACGGTGTCGTGGTCGCGGCGTGATTGGAAGCCCTTGCTGCCGACCACGCTTGCCGCGGTGTGAGGGTTGTCGAAGCATGTCCGCGTCGCCCGCGGCCCGCAGCGCCCTGCTGACCACGAGCTGCCTGGGGCACGGGGTCGCCCGAGGCGAGCGGCTCCGCGCAGGCGGGCCACGCCGCCCATGGATCTGGGTTGCCCGCCTGGTCGTCGGACATGGTGATGATGATGCGGCGGGACACAAAGCGGTAGAAGGGTGGATTCCGGCGCACCCCTACCTGGCGCGCCAAATGTCGGATTTCGGGTTCCGGCAGACCCTTGAGGTTTGAACTCTGGGGTGCGCGCGGAGATTGCGCTTTCTACCTACCAGCGCCCCTCCGCCTTGGAAAGATCCCAGCTATGAAAAGAACAGCACAAGAGACGCAAGGTTTATACTAGTTCGGGCCACCGTTGTGGTGTAGTACCCTACTCTGGTTTGTGGCGTGGTGGATTGCCTCTTGGGCTGATGGTGATGAGCAATACAAGGGAGAACAGCCTCGCGAGGGTCTTTTCTTAGTTGGGGCGATGAACTGCTCGGAGGAGTTCGGCCGCCCTTCTCTCTCTTTCTGTGTGATGCTCAACTACCAGGTTTCTCGATGCCCCTTCCTGTGAGTGGCTAGTCCTATTTATAGGCAAAAGGCCCTGGGCCTCTTCCCAAATATTGAGCGGGAAGGGCGCCAACAATTGGCCATTTTGAAGGGGAACATCTGGTACACTTATCCTGACCAAAGTTGGTCCTCGCCTGCCAAAGGCTCTGGTGGTGACGCTAGCTTGGGCTCCACAATGACTTCCTCCCCACCGTTGGACTGGTCTTGGTCTTGTTGCCCCGAAATGGGTGCCTTTGCTTGATGCTCTCGCCTGTGCTTGCCCCCTTTGCACCAAAGAGGAAAGGAGGACACTATGCGGGCCAGCGCCCGCCTGGCACCCTCGGTCGTCATGGCTTGCGTCATGGGCACCTCGTGAGGTACCCCGCCTTGATCTCTCCGCCTCCTCGTGAGCCAACCTGATGAGGCCGCACCTGAGGAAGCTCCGCGTCGTCCGCCCCGCGAGGCTTGGCCCCTCGCGAGGGTCTTGAGTCTTGTGTTGATGAAGATGGGTCGTGCTGGGCCCCTTTTGAGCCACGTCGCGGGCCGCAGGCAGGCAAGTCTGGGGACCCCCGTTCCCAGAACGCCGACACCCTCTCGAGGAAGCGGCCGCGCTCAATGCGGATGTGGCGGCACTCTCGGCGTAGGCAGTCGCGCTCTCGGGGCAGGTGGCGGCGCTCGGGGCGACGCAGCCATCGTACGGGTCTTCAGGAAGTGTTTCCATGGCCTCATCTTTGCAAGAAGGGGGTGCAGGAATGGGGATCGGGATTCGTGGATTCGAGGGATGCTAGCACTATAGCAGACGAGCCGGCGAAGCTTAAGGAGTAAGACTTAAATAGACCCAGATATTTTCATCGCAAACGGTTCCTAGAAAACAACTGTGTGTGATGTTGTATATATTTTTTATTAGCTATGAAAGACGAATTTGGAGTAAAGGATGGTGTTTTAAATGTACCGAAAATCTGTAGTACTAATACAACTGTCATGTCAAATTTGGAAAATTTCAGGGGTCATTTGACCTTTTAAAACATTTAAGTGATTTTCTAGCCATTTAATGACCGTAATTGAAATTTGAACTACATGTACATGCAACAGCTAACCATAACGGTTTGAAAAGTCATATTTTGTGTACTTGTGTGCGATTTAATTCCATGTGCAGGAAATTGGAATGAATTTTCAAACATATTGGTCTAACGGCTATGACACAATTAAGCATGGAGTGCCATGGCATTTAAATTCCAAAAAAAATAAAAAAATATCAGAAACACATGAAACCTTCGTTGATGTAATGTCATGCCACCAAGATGATGTAGTAAAAATTTTGGCATGTGTGACGAAAGTTTGGACACACACCCGTCACAAACCGGAGCAACTCACTAGAAGGCTCGTGGTTCCGAGAGGTTACAATGCATGTTTGATGATGAACGGGAGATAGCTTCCTCTTACAGCCTTCAAATTTCTTCTACATGTAGCGTGCACTAATACAACTGTCATGTGAAAATTTGGAAAATTTCAGGGGTCATTTGACCTTTTGAAGACATTTAAGTGATTTTCTAGCCATTTAATGACCGTAATTCAAATTTGAACTACATCTACAAGCAACAACTAACCACAATGGTTTGCAAAATCATATTTGTGTACTTGTGTGCGAGTTAATTCCATGTGCAGGAAATTAGAAGGAATTTTCAAACATATTGGTCTCATGACATGGACACATGCATATGTATGCATGGAGTGCCATGGCATTTTAATTCCAAAAAATTAAAAAATGATCAGAAAAAATGAAACCTTGCTTGATGTAATGTCATGCCACCAAGATGATGTGGTAAAAAATTGGCATGTTTGGCGAAAGTTTGGACACACACCCCTCATAAACCGGAGCAACTAACTAGAAGGCTTGTGGTTCTGAGAGGGAACAATGCAAGTTTGATGACGAACAGGAGATAGCTTCCTCTTACGGCCTTCAAATGTTTTCTACATGTAACGTGCACCAATACAACTGTCATGTGAAAAATTGGAAATTTTCAGGGGTCATTTGACCTTTTGAAGACATTTAAGTGATTTTCTAGCCATTTAATGACCGTAATTCAAATTTGAACTACATCTACAAGCAACAACTAACCACAATGGTTTGCAAAATCATATTTGTGTACTTGTGTGCGAGTTAATTCCATGTGCAGGAAATTAGAAGGAATTTTCAAACATATTGGTCTCACGACATGGACACATGCATATGTATGCATGGAGTGCCATGGCATTTTAATTCCAAAAAATTAAAAAATGGTCAGAAAAAATGAAACCTTGCTTGATGCAATGTCATGCCACCAAGATGATGTTTTAAAAAAATTGGCATGTTTGACGAAAGTTTGGACACACACCCCTCATAAACCGGAGCAACTCACTAGAAGGCTCGTCGTTCCGAGAGGGAACAATGCATGTTTGATGACAAACAGGAGATAGCTTCCTTTTACGGCCTTCAAATTTTTCTACGTTTAACGTGCACTACTACAACTGTAATGTGAAAATTTGGAAAATTCTAGGGGTCATCTGACCTTTTAAAGACATTTAAGTGATTTGCCATTTAATGACTATAATTTAAATTTGAACTACATCTACACGCAACGCCTAACCATAACGGTTTGAAAAATCATATATGTGTACTTTTTTGCAAGTTAATTCACTGTGCAGTAAATTAGAAGGAATTTTCAAACATAATGGTCTCATGGCATGGACACATGCATGGAGTGCCATGGCATTTTAATTCCAAAAAAATAAAAATGATCAGAAAAACATGAAACCTTGCTTGATGTAATGTCATGCCACCAAGATGATGTGGTAAAAAAATTGGCCTGTTTGACGAAAGTTTGGACACACCCCCCTCACAAACCGGGGCAACTCACTAGAAGGCTCGTGGTTCCGAGAGGGAACAATGCATGTTTGTTGACGAATGGGAGATAGCTTCCACTTACGGCCTTCAATTTTTTTCTACATTTAACGTGCACTAATACAACTATCATGTGAAAATTTGGAAAATTTAAGGGGTCATTTGACCTTTTGAAGACATTTAAGTGATTTTCTAGCCATTTAATGACCATAATTCAAATTTGAACTACATCTACATGCAACGGCTAACCATAACGGTTTGAAAAATCATATTTGTGTACTTATGTGCGAGTTAATTCCATGTGAAGTAAATTAGAAGGAATTTTCAAACATATTGGTCTCATGGCATGGACACATGCATGGAGTGCCATGGCATTTCAATTCCAAAAAATTAAAAAATGATCAGAAAAACATGAAACCTTGCTTTATGTAATATCATGCCACCAAGATGATGTGGAAAAAAAATTGGCCTGTTTGACCAAAGTTTGGACATACCCCCCCCCCCTCACAAACCAGAGCAACTCACTAGAAGGCTCGTGGTTCCGAGAGGGAACAATGCATGTTTGATGACAAATGGGAGATAGCTTCCTCTTACGGCCTTCAAAAACATTTTTGCATTTAACATGCACTAATACAACTATCATGTGAAAATTTGGAAAAATGCAGGGGTCATTTGACCTTTTAAAGACATTTTAGTGATTTTCTAGCCATTTAATGACCATAATTCAAATTTGAACTACATCTACATGCAACGGCTAACCATAACGGTTTGAAAATCAGAATTGTGTGTGAGTTAATTCCATGTGCAGTAAATTAGAAGGAATTTTCAAACATATTGGTCTCACGGCATGGACACATGCATGGAATATCATGGCATTTTAATTCCAAAAAATTAAAAAATGATCAGAAAAACATGAAACCTTGCTTGATGTAATGTCATGCCACCAAGATGATGTGGGAAGAAATTTGCCTGTTTGGCGAAAGTTTGGACACACACCCCTCACAAACCGGAGCAACTCACTAGAAGGCTCATGGTTCCGAGAGGGAACAACGCATGTTTGATGGCGGACGGGAAATAGCTTCCTCTTATGGCCCTCGAATTTTTTTTCTACATTTAACTTGCACTAATACAATTGTCATGTGAAAATTTGGAAAATTTCAGGGGTCATTTGACCTTTTAAAGACATTTAAGTGATTTTCTAGCCATTTAATGACCGTAATTGAAATTTGAACTACATCTACATGCACAGCTAGCCATAACGATTTGAAAAATCATATTTGTGTACTTGTGTGCGAGTTAATTCCATGTGCAGTAAAATAGAAGTAATTTTCAAACATATTGGTCTCATGGCATGGGCACATGCATGGAGTGCCATGGCATTTCAATTCCAAAAAATTAAAAAATTATCAGAAAAACATGAAACCTTGCTTGATGTAATATCATGCCACCAAGATGATGTGGTAAAAAATTGGCCTGTTTGACGAATGTTTGGACACACACCCCTCACAAAACGGAGCAACTCACTAGAAGGCTCGTGGTTTCGAGAGGGAATAGTGCATGTTTGACGACTAATAGGAGATAGCTTCCTCTTACGGCCTTGAAATTTTTTCTACGTTTGACGTGCACTACTACAATTGTCATGTGAAATTTTGGAAAATTCTAGGGTTCATTTGACCTTTTAAAGACATTTAAGTGATTTTCTAGCCATTTAATGACCGTAATTCATATTTGGACTACATCTACATGTAACGGCTAACCATAATGGTTTGAAAAATCATATTTTTGTGTACTTGTGTGCGAGTTAAAAAATCATCAGACGATGTAAATATCTGGTGTTCAAAAAAGAAAATGTAAAGATCTGGCAAGACAACTGGCCCCCACACGATTGGCACTCTATCTCGCGGCTTGAGGTTTGGTAGGTGAGTGGCGGGGATCATTAATCAGACACGGTTCTGTATTGGAAACCGTCAGCTATTATGTTCACACAAGGATTATTTTGTGGGAATCGTGTGTAATTGCTATCTCTTGAGCGTTGTGTTGGTTTTCCCTTGAAGAGGAAAGGGTGATGCAGCAAAGTAGCTTAAGTATTTCCCTAAGTTTTTTAGAACCAAGGTATCAATCCAGTAGGAGGCCACGCACGAGTCCCTCGCACCTACACAAACAAATAAATCCTCGCAACCAACGCAATAAAGGGTTTGTCAATCCCTTCACGGTCACTTACGAGAGTGAGATCTGATAGATATGATAAGATAATATTTTTGGTATTTTTATGATAAAGATGCAAAGTAAAGAAAGCAAAATAAAAATGGCGCAAGAAATAACTAAGTGTTGGAAGATTAAATTTGATGGAAAATAGACCCTGGGGCCATAGGTTTCACTAGTGGCTTCTCTCAAGAGCATAAGTATTACGGTGGGTGAACAAATTACTGTTGAGCAATTGATAGGATTGAGCATAGTTATGAGAATATCTCGGTATGATCATGTATATAGGCATCACGTCCGAGACAAGTAGACCGACTCTTGCCTGCATCTCCTACTATTACTCCACACATCGACCGCTATCCAGCATGCATCTAGAGTATTAAGTTCATAAGAACAGAGTAACGCTTTAAGCAAGATGACATGATGTAGAGGGATAAACTCATGCAATATGATATAAACCCCATCTTGTTGTCCTCGATGGCAACAATACAATACGTGCCTTGCTGCCCCTACTGTCACTGGGAAAGGACACCGCAAGATTGACCCAAAGCTAAGCACTTCTCCCATTGCAAGAAAGATCAATCTAGTGGGCTAAGCCAAACTGATAATTCGAAGAGACTTGCAAAGACAACCAACATACATAAAAGAATTCAGAGAAGATTCAAATATTCTTCATAGATAAACTTGATCATAAACCCACAATTCATCGGTCTCAACAAACACACCGCAAAAGAAGATTACATCGAATAGATCTCCACAAGAGAGGGGGAGAACATTGTATTGAGATCCAAAAAGAGAGAAGAAGCCATATAGCTAATAACTATGGACCCGAAGGTCTGAGGTAAACTACTCACACATCATTGGAGAGGCTATGGTGTTAATGTAGAAGCCCTCCGTGATCGATGCCCCCTCCGGCGGAGCTCCGGAAAAGGCCCCAAGATGGGATCTCACGGGTACATACGGTTGCGGCGGTGGAATTAGGTTTTTGGCTCCGTATCTGGTAGTTTGGGGGTACGTAGGTATATATAGGAGGAAGAAGTACGTCGGTGGAGCAACGTGGGGCCCACGAGGGTGGAGGGCGCACCCAGGGGGGTAGGCGCGCCCCCCTACCTTGTGCCCTCCTGGTTGATGTCTTGACATAGGTCTCAAGTCCTGTGGATCGCGTTCGTTCGGAAAATCACGTTCCCGAAAGATTCATTCCGTTTGGACTCCGTTTGATATTCTTTTTCTGTAAAACTCTGAAATAGGCAAAAACAACAATTCTGTGCTGGGCCTCCGATTAATAGGTTAGTCCAAAAAATAATATAAAAGTGTATAATAAAGCCCAATAATGTCCAAAACAGAATATAATATAGCATGGAACAATAAAAAATTATAGATACGTTGGAGACGTATCAGTAATTCAAACTACAGTACTCGTAAATTCCGGCGACTAGCGTGTGTACTGTTCCCGTCGATCTAGAATCCAGCCACCAATAAATACTACCTTGCTCACATCGTCTCGCCTGCATTCTCATCTACATCCTCCCCTCGCTCGCCCTCTCTCTCTCTCTCTCTGAAATCTCTGCCATGGCACCGCCGGTCTGCCCACGCGCCGACGAGGAGTCGTCGCCCCCCGAGGACGCTCACTCGAATAGCAGGAACGAGGACCTCTACGCGCCGCCGGACAAAGTTACACCGGACCCCCCAACTTTGGATTGGTTTTAGGGCCATTACAATCTTTGTTTGTGGAAGTCGCTGCCGCCGGCTGAGAAAGCGAGGCAAGTGGCCTTCAAGAAGGTGATGACAGAGGAGGAAGCCAGGTACCAAGCGGCATGTGAAGCCCGTGATGCCGCCTGGAAAAAGGAGGCGACGGAGCTTTGGGGGCGGGCGCGTCGTTGTGCGGAGGAGGTGTACGAAGATGGGTACTTTGCGAGGAAGGTTAAAGGCGTTGGGCGCCTCGTCACTGCGTGGAGGTGGGCCGATGAGCTCCAGCGTGCCACCGATAAGGAGCTCCGATGGGCGCCCAAGGAAATGGCAAGATCTTTCATGCTCGTCTGCCAGCAAGAGGCAGATTGGTACGTCAAGCACTGCGAAGCGGAGGAGGCGGAGTACTGCCTCCGCACTGGGAAGACGCCGCGTACCAGGGAGCTGCTGGCGAGGGGCTACTGGAATGCTGGCCCCAGGAGGGATTATTAGTTTTAGTATTGTTTGTTTTCAATTTCATGCATTGTACCTAGTAGTTAAGTATCATCACGTATATGTAGGGTGGGACTATTCTGCAACCCCCCTCTAGAGTTCCTAAATAAGCTTATTCAGAAACCACCTCCCCCGTCTACCTTGTTTCTTTTCCTGAAGGGGGCGAGGGAGCGAGCAGCGGCGCTCCGGCGCCGCGAGGGAGCGAGCGAGCTCCGGTCTGCCGCCGGCTGCAGTGCCACCACCTCTTACCTGTTCCTTCCTCAGGCGCGCATCGAGCGACAGCGAGCAGAGCAAGTGAAAAAAGGCACCACCAGCAACCACCTCTTCACTTTCCTCTGTCGACCCGATCTGGATCGGGATCGTGCCCCGCCGCCTAAGCCTGTTCCCCTCCAACTCCGGCTGCCTGCCTCGCCCGCCTCGAGCTTATCGCCTCCCTGCACCTCCCCGTGCCCCACCTCTCTCCCTCCCAGCGCCGGTTCGTGCCCCACTTCTCTGCCTCCGTGCGCCACGCCTCATCCCGACCGGCCACCTTCCCCGGTTCATAGCCCCCGGTGCGCTCGCCCCCTCGCCGCCGGGCCACGCAAGCCGGGCTCGCCCCCGCTGTCTGCATCGGCTCCGCCTTGACTTCGTGGAGCCACGCGGTAGCACGGACGCCATGATGACTATATGGCAGCTACCCCTGCTGCTCCGGCGATGACCACCACGAGCCTGACCATGCTCCCTAGTAAGTGGACTTGCCTGCCACAGCCGTGCACCTACAGCCACCGGTCGGCGCCCCTCTTCACCAGCATCCTCTCTCCGGCCTGGCTCCCATCCACGAGATCCGACCGATGGACTCGTCGTCGCCAAGAGGTGGCCTCCACCATGCTCCTCCCACGGCGGCCTCATTCTCCCCATCACCACCCAGCCAACCCCCTCCACCCTTGCCTCCAGTGCCACCACTCCCTCGACCTCATACTCGGTTGGCCATGGCCATGGCGACCAAGGACACCGATCCTTTTCCCTTGCTCCCCAAATTGCCGGCTGCTGCTTCCCTCTACCTCCTGGTTCGGCACACGACTCCGACGTGGCTCCTCCCCTGCCTCTAGATCCATGGCTTCCATACCTCTGCTTCGACGGCCTTATGCAGTTAGCTTAACTGAAAAATAGAAGTTAACCCAGCCGGCCTATGCAGGTAGCTTTACCTGAAAAAATGGTGAATTTAATTTCCCTAAACCAGCCGGCTTCACTTCAGGCGTCGAGCAGCATCAACTTCCCCCCAACGCAGTTAGCATTTTTTAACTGTACATGGTTGTTCTCTCTGAAAAATACTAGTAGGCATTGGCAGCGGTTGTGTATAGTTCAGCAGTTACATAGTTTATAGTTTCTGCAGTTCTCAAATCGGTCCTTTCTGTTTGTGTTTTGACTGTTACGTATAGTTTCAGCAATTAGCCATTGCGATTAAGGAATATACTTTGAGAAGAACAAACACCAGTTATAAAAAGTCGTTTCATTGCGCCATCAATGACGGGTGAGATGGAAGCACCCATGGAGTTCATTTGGTTCAGTTTCTATAGTGCAGTTAAGAGTATTAGTGCTTACAGTTATTGAGTAAAAAATGGAAAAGACAAGCAATGTGAAAGAATAAGATTATGTGTGGTAGAGAGAAGTTCCTTCATTTTTTCTAAGTGCACTGCAATACTTGTTCCTTTTTGCACCATAAGTAAAACTAGATAATTTTATGAAAATGTATCATGTCACTGTCCGTGACTCCCTCTTTTTTAAGTCCAAAATTTTGTTGCTGGCTTGGTTAACTCTTGGGGTTTCAGCAGTTATGTATAAAAAACATAGAAAAACCCAAGGAAATTAACTTTGGAATTTCTGCAGTTAACTAAAAAACCCATAAAGAGTACAGTTCATTATTGATTAAAATAAAATGGCGGTTTACATAGAAATCTGGAGTAGTTTTTCTATGGTTTGTTTAGCACAAAAAGTCTGATTATATAAGCAAAAACAACTATTAGCTTTTAGATGTTGTGGTGGTTCACTTGGGGGGATGTGTAGCAGTTAGCAAAAACAACAGTTAGTTTTTTAAAAAACTTTTTTTACTCGGAGAAACCATCAGTTAGCTAGAGTCCAGCAGTTAGCTTGTGCCTTCAGGTTCAATTCGGCTCTCCTAAAAAAAATTCATGTCTAGAAACATCTTACAGAACTTTGGTTTGAAAGTGCACATGTATCAAAAGAGCATTGTATGTATAAAAAAGGTACAGTTACTTGCGCCAGCCAAGTAGTTCGATGGCCGGAAACACTTGCAATCCACTTGCTAAACAAAAATTGGTACTTGGCTTGCAAGGTACGTAGTAGCTTCGGTTCATTTAACTACTAGTACTTCGTGAAGATATGCTATAAAAAAGGAGCGCTTAACTTCCGTTCAGTTAACATTGGTTTACTTTCAGTCCATTAACTTGACGTAGCAGTAGTACATATGACAAGATGCACGAAATTAACAAAGCAAATATGATAGTTAACTTTGGGACTTGCAGAAGTTCCTATAGAAATTAGAACAGTTCAAAGAAGAAGTTTCACTACTTAAAAAACTGGTCGGAAAATTCATCTTTAAAAAAGGAAAAGTTAACTCCAACAATGCAAAGGATGCTCATGCCTCATGGTCGTCACTGACGGAGACCTCGTGCTCCCAATCGCCAGCCACCTCCACCCTTGCCTCCAGTGCCATCCTCCACCGACCTGCTTCTCCACTAGCACCGCCACTCCAGGGCCACCCCTCTCCAAGCTAACTCCTTTGCAAAAAGCTACAGGGGAGCGCACCAGTGGTTCCAGATGTTCGTCAAAGAACTGTTTGGTACCGGATGCGGCTACAGTTAGCTCGTGCCAGGAAAAAGAAGCAGCTCCCTTTTTGGATTGCCGTGGAGTTTACTGTTATGTGTAGTTATCTGTACTAAGACAAAGGAGTTAACTTTTTTAGATGAAGCAGTTCTTTCTGCGAGTTAGCCACAATTAGCTATGAAACAGTTTCCCCAAGAAGTTAACATATATGGGGGAAAACGTCCATAGTGGCAGTTAACATCGGCCAACATGGTAGTTAACCTCGACATTCATGGCAGTTAGCGTGACCCCGGCAAAAATAACAAAAGAAAATAAATTAGTATCTGCAATCCTGATAGTTAACACCAAGTTAACTGCCACAATCCCGACAGTTAGCTATTTCAGTACCGGCAGTTAACTTGAACCCGAAAAAAAAGAACAAAGGAAAAAATTAGTTTCTTCAGTCTGGCAGTTACCTTGCTCTGGATAGGGCAGTTAGCTATTACGGTCGAGCAGTTAGGGTGTTCGTCAGTTAGCTTGACCCAAGACAAAATGTAAAAAAACAATTAGTACCTTCAATCTGGCAGTTAACCACAATCCCCGATAGTTAGCTATTTCAATACCGGCAGTCAGCTTGATTCGGGAAAAGCCAGGAAAAAAAAGTTTCTTCAGTACCGGCAGTTAGCTTGATCATCATATGTCAGTTAGCTATTCTAGTCGGCTAGTAGTTCGTGCAAAAATGACGAAAATGACGTTTGTTTTTTGAAAACTGCTCTTAAACCGTAGCGAATCTGGAAAACAAGTTCTATATACCGAAGTTCGGGCTAATCCATAGCTTTCCAATGGTATATCATACGCAACATTCCGACAAATGGTTTGGAAATTTCTTTCACAAAAGCATTGAAAACTTGTTTGATGGATTTCTAGCCTTTTGAATTTTGTTTAAAAACTGAATTAATTTTGGGAAAATGATCGACATGAGTTTTTATCTCCTTTTCAATAGCTATCCAACTGTATATCATTTGCACCATTCCGATGAATGGTTCAATAATTACGACCAAAAAACAATGCGAAAATATAGTGTCAAAAAAAGTCCGCCCGGTAGTTAACTAGTATAGGTCGCACAGTTAGTTGTTTGTTCTCGCGCAGTTAGGAAGGGTTCCTAAATAGCTTATTCAGGAATGGGTTGCAGAATAGCTGGGATATGTAAGAACATATAAGAACGGAAAACAGAGTACACACATTGAAACAGAGCAATAAACAGAGCAATACTATGATTGCTGTGAATACATAGCTATCCACGTCAAAACGACTCAACAAAATAAAATGCGTCCATGAGACCATGACTAGCAGCCCTTGCCTACGGTAGCTCTTGGCTCTGCCTGAACTCGTGCAGGCGTTCGTCCAAGAGGTCAACACGCTCGTGGTACATCTGGAGCGCGATCTCGAGCTCCAAGTTGGCTATTTCATCGGAGATCACCAGCTCGAGGATGCGACAGCCATGTTCCTCTACTGCGCCCAGGTGGACACCTGGGCCAAGGAGGTACCGACCAGCGCGTTGGCATCAAGTGGACCGCGGACAAGGCGAATGGTGCGACCCATGCGAATAGCACGGCGGGCATCCGGTGCAAGTACGGCGCAGAGGGCCTCTGCCCACTCCCGGCGAGGAATTGGGGTACTGACGGGACGTGTACCCAGCTGCGACGCCGTGTCGATAGCAGGCAAGCGCTGAGGGATCCGCTCTTGCTGTGCGGCATGCCGTGCCTCTCGCTTTGCGGCGCTCCAACGGTCTCGCCGTGCTAGGAGCCATAGCATAACGGCGCAGACGCGCCTAGCTTGCTCTACGACGCGCCATCAATCATGTTGTGCGGCGAGCTAAAGCCTGTCGGCGCTGACATGCCTATCTTGATCCGCGGCGCTCAAGCGCCATGCGCCAAGGGTCTGCTCAACCCTGGCGATGACGCGCATCACGGCGTCGTCCATCACGTTGCCAGGGAGTGCCTCAGCCTCGACGGGCCGTGGCGCCTGCTCGTTTTCCTCGTCGACGAGGTTAATGGCAGAGGCGGCGCTTTGGTGGGTTGGCATGCTTGGAAAAGGTGGATGTGCTATAGGCTGTGCTTGTCGTCTCCATGCGTCGCACGCCGCCTAGGTTTATGCGCAATATCGCTGGGTGACGGGAATCAGGTGAGGAAATGGCGCGAAATTGTGGTGTGTTCATAAAACGCCATCAATTAATGGAAACTTAGCATAGAAGGAACATCGAGCTAGCACAAGAAGTAGATGATGATCAGATGAACACGGACCACAGTGGGGAACCCGTCGGTGATGAATTCATCAATCGCAAACAGTTGTATACTAGCAAGCGTTTTCCCACAATACACACGGCTTATTCCATCACAAACAGGTCGGATGGATCAACTGTATGCCACGTATCGCACATTGTAAAAAACTAATGCGGTAGACCTTCTTTAACATGTGTTAAAAAAAACAAGGACCTCGAGGTTAATTTAACCGATGGGATGGATCATAGAGGTCATTTAATTTGACCTTTATGACCCATCCTATCAGTAATTTAACATCAAGACAACTTCCCATCCAGTCACCCATCTGATGGTTGCTCCAGCCTGATCATGGTTAACTTGAGAGTTCTCTTAGATGAGCTATTGGTGGAACAACTAGTCCTTGCTGATATAGGATGCCTCTTCGCATCCTTATGGCCAATAGATGTTGTGTAGACAGAGCATATCACATACGTCTTATTTGCAGCAATCGTTTGTGTTACTATCGGTCTTTGCACACATTTCTGATCACAGACATGTTTGTCGCGTATCACACACATCTTGTTATTTTGAACCGTTTATGTTCTCTTGTCTCAACACAAACAGTTCATCGGAGTGAACCGCATGGCATATATCGCACACACCTTGACCTGGCTGACCGTTTCTTTTGTGTTACCTAATCACAAACAGTTCATCCGTGTGAACCATATGCTGTATATCGCACACACCTTCATCTGGCTGCCTGTTTCTTTTGTTCCTCCTTGTCACAAACAGTTAATTGAACTGAACCATATGCCATGCATCACACGCGCAACTAAAATCTGAACCGTGTTTGATGCAACCGCCATCGCCAATATTTTGCACCTTTTTTGACGGGGTTTTTACACCACCGTTTGCAATTATTGCATGGCACACAGTTTCGTCAAAGGGTCTTTGATCGTAGTGTCGCGTTAGCCGCATCCTGCAGTAGTGTAATGCCATCCTAAGTCAAATTAACCTCTCTCTCTCTCTGTCGATCAAAGTGATGGACCAAGCGGGCCCATCGATGGAAAGCATCGTTATCGCTGATAACCGCGTGAGTGGGTGCCAGAGGACAACCGCCATCGCTTTCCATGTGAGCCAAACATATGTATGGAGGTGTGTGTGTGTGTGTGCTTGTGATGTTGTGATGTATGGAAGGGTTGTGTAATGTTTTCAATAACGACACCTGCCTCACAAAACTGTCAATCCCACATGGTGGCTCACGACTCGTATAGTGTACTGGCAGACCCCCCCCCCCCCTCAGACACACACACACGCACACACCGCACATCATTCAGACGTTTTAGTACATTGATTGATTTTCTAGGTGTATAATGTGCAAAAATCAAATTTGAGCTACATGCACACGTGATAGGGCACCAAAATGGACTGGAAAACATATGTGTGTCACTAGGTGCATGTTTAGTCCCCATGCAAGAAATTTCAAACATTGAGAATCTTGATTTTGAAAATCTAGTAAATCCAAAACTTAGTTGAAATTCATGAAACTTATTGTGTCGTCATATGGACACCAATAAACTATGGTATTGTATTTTTTTGTCAAATTTGAGACAGGTTTTGAAGTAATATTTATCTTCTTACAAATAGGAGTTTATTAATAATTGGGAACCAATATCACAAACGGATTATTTATTCGAACCATGGTGTAACACCCTGGATTTTCCCCATTTCTTTTTCTTTTGATTTATTTGGATTTTTTGGTTTTAATTTGATTTTCTGTGGCTTAGTGGTCTTGAAACCTGAGGAGATCACCTTTGATTCCACTCCCAAGTGGCTTGTCATCCTCAAAACCATCTCAAGACCTTGTCATTTTCATCTTAAGCCCAACCCCAATATTATATTTATTGGGAATATTCCTTTTTCTATTGAAGGAATAACCCTATTTGCCCTAGGTTGTGAAGCAACCTATATTTCTCTCTTCCACAAAATTCCCAAATAATTCTCATAATTCCTTTGGGTCATATATTGCTCAAATATGCCCAAACCTTCCTGTCCTAGCCCAAAAATGATTCCCCGATATTTATTCTTCATTTCTGTCCAATGTGATTTTCTGTGAAGGAAGTGCCACCTACCCTTTCTTGATTGCTCCCAAACCTTTTGGGCATCCATCCAATAATCTATGTGAGCCTAGCACCAAATATTTAATTCTGTCAATATTTTCAGGATGTGAAGCAAGTATATTTTATATTGCTTCATTATTTCTGAAAATTTACCAGAGCATCCTCATGGACATAAGACCTCTCTCCACCAAATTCGGGATAAATTCATCAAGCCAATATTTCTCTAGAATTTTCTCAAGTTTCTGGGCAGAGAGGATAGCTGTGAAGGAAGTACAATTTTGGCAAGTCCATTTGGTATGAAATTTTTACAGCATCATTATATGTCCAAATCATCTAGCCTTGCCAGATTTCAGCTCAAGTGGATACACTATGTGAGTGCCCCTTCATGATCAAGTTTATAGACCAATTATGTTGTTACAAAACAACTATAATAATTAGTGGTTCAAATACCCCCATAATTAACAGGATTGTAGTACTCACTATACTAAGCACCACTGAAATCTTGTATCTCCTTGTGGCCATCCAATTTGAAGATAGCCACTGGTCCAAGTTTGCTATAGCAAACTTCAGAGGATCATTACCTTCAACCCATACTGACTTTAGTTGATCCTTCACCTCTCATAGACTATTACTTGGAAGGACTAGCAACTAGACAACAAGTTAGGTGCCCGGAAACACTGGGTGCCACGATTCATGCGGTGACCACCTCTCTGGCATGCCATGGACGTGAGTTGGTTGGTTTCTTGCTCTGGCCCCTCCTCAGCTCGCCGCGTTCGTGCACCCAGCCATGTCCAACAGCTTCCCCGTGCCTCCTCCGTCCCCTGGACCCCTCTCCCCCTCCTGTAGCTCGCTCGTCGGAGCTCGTCGTCGCGCGCCCACGGACGAGCTGTAGCTGGCTATCGTCTTCCTCCTCTGGTCGTTTCCTCCCCGTGCCCCTTGTCCTCTTATGCTCCGTGACCGCCCCCCTACTCCTCCCCGTTGCCTTCCGTTGACCAAGCTTGCCCGCACACGTGTACGAGGCCACGGCCGAGCCGTGGCCACGCATACGCGGTCGCCCTCCGTGCCTCGGCTATATATAGCCCCTCCCAGCGGCTGACGAGCATCTCATCGTGATCATGACTCCCCACCACCCATCCCTAGACTCTCAAGTCATCGCCGGAGTGCCTCCCTGAGCTCCATCACCGCCACGGTCGCCGCAACCCTCATCCTAAATTCCGGCGAGTCCGAGCCTCCCTCTCCTTCTTTCCTCCACCAAAGACCTCCACCACCACTTCGGAGCCACCCCAGCACCTCTCTTCCACTCTGGTGGCCTCTGCACGCGAGCTCGTTGTCGGCCAAAGCTCTCTTCCGTTGCGGGCGTGGTTGCCCCCATTTCGAAGCTCCCCGGCGGCGGAGAACCTCACACACTGATACGCCCTGGCCTTCTGAGAATTTTGGTAGGTCGCGCGTCTCGAACAGCGACCGGAATCACCGGCGGTCGCCGGCGGGCGCTGGCTCTGCCCCCGCCAGGCGCTGGCAAGCGGGGTTAAAGAATGTTAGGAGCAAGGATAGGATCTATATATTCAAGTGGCAATGATCTCTCAGAGTACAGAGTGGTGGCAATTACAGATGATCTCAACTCAAGCTAGGGTTCATACAAGAGAAAAGGGAAATGGGAGAGAGCCGATGCCACCGCCGTTGATCCACTGGATGCCCTTTTATTCTGTCTCGTGGTGATAAGTAGGAGCGGTTGCAGGGTTGGGCCTGCCTACACCCACTCTAGCCCAGTGACTCTTGTGTTGGGCTTGCGAGGCCGCGCCAGTCTTGGAGGCGCTGGCGAGCTAAGCCTGTTGCTGGCATGAGGGGTCCCTTTGCCAGGGGCGCTGACATCCCCCCTTCCTTGAGCTGAGGCTTAACCCCAAGCCTCTACATATGGAAAACGAGCTTGGAGCGCCACACGATCCTCCCAAGAGTTGGCGACGGCTGCTGGGTTGGACCAGCGAACGAGGACCTGCTCCACCATGGCTCCACGACGCTTTCGCCAGCATTGGTCAACAATTGCCGCAGGAACTGCAGGAATGTCAGAGTGAGTAGGAAGGTCCAGTGATGTTGTTGTACCTGGAAGAAGAGCCTTGCGCAATTGGGATACGTGGAAGATTGGGTGCACTTGCGAATGATCTGGAAACTAAAGTTTGTAGGCCACAGGGTTGATACAGCTGATGATCTTGTAGGGTCCGAAGAATCTGAAGGACAGCTTGTGACAAGCACGTGCGGCCACTGATATTTGCACATAGGGCTGCAGCTTCAGGTAAACATGATCGCCCGCATCAAAGGTTCGAACTGACCTCTTCTTGTCAGCTTGATGTTTCATGCACTGCCGAGCGCGGTGGAGGTGTTGTTGCAGTAACTCCTGGACCACTGCGCGCTCATCAAGCCAAGAGCGCAGAGCCGGCACCGAGCAGGCGTTGGTTGCAGTAATGCCCCATTGACGTGGTTCATGTCCATACATAGCCCGGAAAGGTGACATGCCAATAGCTGAGTGGTACGAAGAATTGTACCAAAATTGGGCTAATGGAATCCAAAAGCTCCAGCGACGAGGACATGCGTGTGTGAAGAAACGAAGAAAGGTTTCCAGACACTGGTTGACACGCTCTGTTTCGCCGTCCGTCTGTGGGTGGTTGGTTGAGCTCATGCGGAGCCCCGTGCCCGCATACTTGAACAGCTCCTGCCAGAAATGGCTAGTAAAAACGGGGTCACGCTCGGAGACGGTTGAACCTGGGAATCCATGTAGTCGGTAGACATGGTTCATATATAGAAGCGCCACCTTTGAAGTTGTATAGGGATGCCCCAGGGGCAGGAAGTGAGCAATTTTTTCAATTTATCCACGATGACCAAGATGCAATTGACACTTTCTGACTAAGGCAGTCCATCGATGAAGTCCATACTGATCATTTCCCATGACTCTTTTGAAGCTGGAAGAGGCTCTAGCAACCGTGGATAAGCTACCCGATCAGGTTTGGCCTGCTGACAGGTGGGGCAACATTTGATGTACTGCTGAATATGCGTCTTCATTTTAGGCCACGCAAACAGTCTGGGCACGCGTCCCCAGGTGACTGGAAATCCGAAATGGCCGCCGATAGGTGTGTCGTGAAAGGCAGCAATCACTTGTTGTTGCATCGACATAGATCCCCCGAGCTAGGTCCTCCCTCTGAATCGTAGAATGCCTTGTTCCAAAGTGAAACGGCCTTTGGGGTCAGCCCGGATGGCCAACTGCTCCAGCAGCTTTTGCGCTTGGGGATTAGCATTGTAGCTGTTAATCACATCTTCCATCCAGCTGGGTTTAAACGTTGAGAGTGTCTGTAGCTGATTAGAGTGAGTGGCTCGAGAGAGGGCATCTGTTGCACCATTGTGTGTCCCTTTCCTATACCTGATTGTATAACAGAGACCCAACAGTTTAGTAAACGCCTTCTGCTGCCACGGGGTAGTGAGCCATTGTTCCTCAAGGTGCACGAGGCTTTTCTGGTATGTTTGAATCACAAGTTCACTGTGTTGAAGGTAGGGACGCCACTGGTCAACAGCTACTACGACGGCGAGATACTCCTTCTCATAGGTCGACAATCCTCTGAACCGGGGGCAAAGTGCCTTGCTCATGTATGCAATGGGATGTCCTTGCTGCTGGAGAATTGCTCTGACACCAGTGTTACAGGCATCTGTTTCGACCACAAATCCTCAGGAGAAATCCGGGAGAGCTAGCACAGGTGCTGTGATGAGTCCCTGCTTGAGCAGTTGGAATGATTCTTCCGTTGTTTGTGTCCAAACAAACGGGGTCCCCTTTTTTAGCAGGTTGAATAGAGGCCGAGCCATGATTCCAAAGTGACGCACGAATCGGTGATAATATCTGGCGAGCCCAAGGAAGCGACGCACCTCCTTAGCGTCCGTTGGTGTAGGCCAGTCAGAGACAATTTGAATCTTGGTGGGTTTCGTAGCTACTCCGTCAGCACTGATAACATGCCACAAATACGACAGCTTCTTCTGACCAAAACATCACTTCAAAGCTTTGACCCTCCATTGATCCCTTTTGAGCAGTTGGAGAACTTGAGCGAGATGTGATGTGTGGTCTTCGAGAGTACGGCTGAAGACAAGGATGTCATCAAAGAATAGCAAGACACACTTGCGCATGAGGGGGTGGAGAGTACATGTCACCGCTCCGTTGAATGTGGCTGGTCCACAGCCAGGCCATAGGAGAGCACCAAGAACTCAAAGTGCCTAGAATGTGTCTGAAATGCTGTCTTAAATTCATCTCCTTCTGCAATGCAAATTTGGTGGTATCCAGCTCGGAGATCGAGCTTTGAAAACGAGACAGCTCTGTGGAGTTCATCGGGTAGCTCTTCAATCACTGGAATTGGAAATTTGGCGATAGAAGTCATGGCGTTCAGGTGACGGTAATCTATGCACAAACGCCAAGTTCCATCCTTCTTCTTTACTAGGATAACCGGAGATGCGAACGGACTTGTGCTTTGTCTGATGACACCCTGTTTGAGCAGTTCAACCACTTGCTCTTCGATCTCAGTCTTGTGCTCTGGTTTGTGACAGTATGGTCGGATATTGACTGGTTGCGCTCCTGGAATCAGAGGTATGCGATGATCACAACTACGTTTGGGTGGCAGACCGGTGGGTTCCTCAAAAACTTCAGGGTACTGGTTCAGGACAGCTTGGACACATTCAGGTGTGGCCCCTTGCTCCTCACCGGAGCCCAGAGTGACATGATACAGTGTTGGTGTATAAAATTAGGGGCCCTTCTTTGTACCCCTTTACTTGTGCACGGGCAGTTAGAGCCGCACCTACGGCCACTCTTACCAGGGCAGAGGAAGGAAGCAAAAGTACAAGACTACCAGAGCAGCGCTCAAGACCAGAAGCATGAAGAGTAGAAGGGCGAGTGAACTCCCCTGGCAAGGCCATTGCCGGGGCGGCCTCCACAGCCCGGCAAGAACCTTGTCGGGGCAACTTGCCTAACACCAACGAGGCCGCCACCCTTGAGCCTGCGAGTTTCGACACCATCGACACATTGGAACCAAGGCTCGGGAGGCGCCTCTGTGGTGGCATGCAGATCTTTGTGAAGACCAGAAACATACAAGACTAGATGAGAACCATAAGACAAGACAACAGCGGGGCTCCTTGCCGAGGATGCCCACGAGGCCCCGGCAAGGCTCCTGCCGAAGACACCCACGAGGCCCCGGCAAGACTCTTGTCGAGGGCGCCCGCAAGGCCCCGGCAAGACTCTTGCCGGGAATATCAGCAAGACCGCAGCAAGACCTTGCCGCCCCAGCTCACCAGCCGACCCACCAACTAAGCAAGTACCCACGTGGCAGTGCGTGGCTCCTAAGCCAACTAGTCAAGCACCTGCTGGTGGCATGTAGATCTTCATGAAGATCCTGCCACCGCACCAGCTCAGAAGCCTGCCAGCCTACATGGCGTTGCATGCCTCATTGGCCTGGATGCGTGTCGGAGCAAGGCGAAGCGGCGACGGACGGGACGGGCTTCGTTACCGTCCCCGATAAAGCAAGAGGACACCTAAGTAGTGCATTTAATGCATTTTGTCCTGTGATGTCAGGCGATAAGCTTGTACACTGTACAACTTTCCCCCTCCTGTGTGCCACTGTGGTAGCCCCTTTGACTATAAAAGGAGGCTCGCGGCATACTGAGAGAGGATTCGAACTTTTTGGACCCTGCAGGCCCTGTAGCAAGTCCAAGAACACTAGATAAACATTCACCAGCAGGAGTAGGGTATTACGCATCGCTTGCGGCCCGAACCTGGATAAATTCCCCCGCGTTGATCTTCTAATCCCGCTCTTCCCACAGCCCCGCGCCCTGTCAACCGTAGAAGGGATTCTTTGTGATCCCATAGGTGTCGTTTCCCCGACATCTTTGGCGCGCCAGGTAGGGGGCGCAAGCTGTGAGAATCCGGTTTTGAAGCCGACACATTGACTTTTCCATGCGGAGGGCTCGAGAGGAGAAGGTGATGTCGATCACCCCCTCCCTCTGGTGCCATCCGCATGGCCACGAAAAGCTAAGTCTCGCAAAACTTTGAGTAATTCCCTTTTTATAAAGTTATTTTCCTCGAAAGATCTCGCTCTTTGTATGGAAAACCTGCACGCGATGGGACTCTCCCGCTATTGGCAACACCCTTGTTCTATTTTGAGTCCGCTCAACAGTTCGAGCGGCCGCGTTGAGAACGGCAGGGTGGCCAATCCGCTATTGGCAACGCCCTTGTTCTATTTCGAGTCCGCTCAACAGTTCAAGCGGCCGCGTTGAGAGCAGTAAGGTGGTTTTCCCGGCAGCAAGCACACCCGGCAGGCCGCTAAGGATCCGTCCTCAAAGCACCGCGGCTTGGGTTTACGCGCCGGCAAGCCTGTCCAACCAAGCATAGGGCATACATACCAAGAAAGATCTAACAGGAAGATAGCATGCTTGATTTCAAAGTACTGCAGAGTTATATTACCTCAAGTAATCGCTGCGGTTCTAACTTAAGATAAAATTGTCTTGGTCTTGAACTCGCAGCGGAGAAACGGGGTGCCTAGTCCCGACGCTGGCCCTCCACCCTCTGGACTCCATCGATGCAGTCGATGATGGGCTTGATACGCTCCTTGAGGCCTCCTCCGCCAAGCTCTCCAACGCGTTGGCGAAGTTGACGGTGGGGTTCCAGAACGCCACCTTGGTGAGCACCTTGGTCAGGACACCCCGGTGGAGCCTTCGGGCCTTGTTGGCCAGATAAGTTGCCCGGTTGGAGCGGAGCTGATCCAGGGCATCGAGGATGCGCTCGAAGAACAAGGTCAGCCTGGCGTTGGAGCTTATGTTCCTGTCCTCAGAGAGCCTGACATCCGACATGCCCATGACGGCTAGCTGAGCGGTGAGCTTCCCCGCGACGTCGATGAGGCGGCTGATCCAGAGCTCCACGCTGGCCACATAGTCCACGTGGTTGGCCTCGTCGTTCTTCCTCTGCTGCCTCTCATCCGCCAGGACCTGGTTCAGGGTCTCCTCATGAGCCCTGTCCTCCGAAAGCGTCCCCTCCAGGCGATTCAGCTTCAGCTTCAGGTCGTTGATGGAGTCGTTGGCCTTGGAGAGTAGCTCGGCCTTGCCGAGGACTGCGGCATGCGCATCCGCCAAAGCGTCGTTGGCCACGTCCTTCTCCTCCGTCAGCTCCAAGACCTCTTTCTTCAGCCCATCCTGCTCCACCTCCAGCTCTTTCACCTTGCCGACGTAGTCCATGGCCAGAGCATGGAGTTCATCCTTGTGCTTCTGCTCTAGCTCCCGAGTCCGCTGCGCGACGAGTTTCTCAACCTCCTCGTCCTTGCCGCAGAGCGCAGCGGTGAGCGCTTCCTCACGGGCGGCCAGGTCCTCCTCTTGGGAGTTCAGTGAAGCCTGCTGCTGACGCCGGGCAGCCTCGTCCTTGGCGGCCTATTCTTTCGCCACCTCCTGGGCCTTCTCGACGTCAGCCTACTTCAGGATGAGCTCCCGTTTGCGCTCAGCCAGCTCATCCTGGGCAGCCTTCAGTCCTTCCTGAGCTTCGCCGAACCAGGCTTGCGTCTGAGTGACGCGATCCTCCAGATCTGCCTCCGCCTTGTCCACCACCGCCATCCTGGATTTCACCTTGTCCAGGCGAGCACGGTGGAGCGCCTGGAGTTTCTGAAAGTTGGCGCCCATGGCCTAGAGAAGTTGCTCCTCTTGGGAACCGCCGTCGCCGGGGCTCGGTTCGTCGACAACCTAGAGCCCGGTGGTGGTGAGCGCCTCGTCGTCGAACACCTCCCCCTCGGCCGGCACCCTGGTTCTCGTCGTCCTTGGGAGGTGGATGAACAGGTCGTCACCCACCTTCAAGTACCTGCCCGGGGCGGGGGCTGGAGGGGAGGAAGGTTGATCGTTGGCCACCTCCTCCTCGGCGGCAGCCCTGTCGGCCTCCCCAGCAGCAGCCTCATCGGCCCCTTCGGAAGTATCCTTGACGGCCTCCCTGGTAGGCCCCTTGGCGGCCTCCTCAGCGGCGGCCTTAGCGGCCTCCTCGGTAGCAATCTTGTCGGCCTTGGCCTCGGCATCCTTGGTGACCTCCTCGATGACGGTGTCGACGTCCTCCTGGTTCGTCGAGGGAAGGTCTAGAAGCCAGGAGAGAAGATGAAGCAAGGCCAAGGCCAAGGTTCAGAATAAAAACAAAAAAACACAATGAGTGACAAGAAATGGGAAGCAGACAACTCACCCGTGCCAAGCTGGGAAGCGTTTCCCTCCCCGCCAACGTCCGTTGCCGGGACGGAGCCACCAGCGCCCATGTCGGCCCCCTCTTCCTTCATGTGCGTGGCCCCGGTGGTGGGCGTCCTCACCGGTGATGCCCCTCTAGGCGGCGTGGTCGATGGGGGCGGCGTGTTGGGTGTGGCCCTCAGTGGCTCTGAGGGAGTCCTGGATTAGGGGGTGTCTGGGTAGCCGGACTATACCTTCAGCCGGACTCCTGGACTATGAAGATACAAGATTGAAGACTTCGTCCCGTGTCCGGAAGGGACTTTCCTTGGCGTGGAAGGCAAGCTTGGCGATGCAGATATTCAGATCTCCTACCATTGTAACCGACTTTATGGAACCCTAACCCTCTCCGGTGTCTATATAAACAGGGGGGTTTTAGTTCGTAGGACAACCTCAACATACAACAATCATACCATAGGCTAGCTTCTAGGGTTTAGCCTCCTTGATCTCGTGGTAGATCTACTCTTGTACTACCCATATCATCAATATTAATCAAGCAATACGTAGGGTTTTACCTCCATCAAGAGGGCCCGAACCTGGGTAAAACATTGTGTCCCTCGTCTCCTGTTACCATCCGCCTAGACGCACAGTTCGGGACCCCCTACCCGAGATCCGCCGGTTTTGACACCAACATTGGTGCTTTCATTGAGAGTTCATGTGTGTCGTCGCTTTTAGGCCCGATGGCTCCTTCGATCATCAACAACGATGCGGTCCAGGGTGAGACTTTTCTCCCCGGACAGATCTTCGTCTTCGGCGGCTTCGCACTGCGGGCCAATTCGCTTGGCCACCTGGAGCAGATCGAAAGCTACGCCCTGGCCATCAGGTCAGGTTTGGAAGTTTAAACTACACGATTGACACCCGCTGGGACATGATCTTCGACGGATTCGAGCCACAGCCAAGCGCGCCGCACTGTCTCGATGGGCATGATCTAGCTCTGCCGCCGAACAGTGTCCTGGAGGCCGCACGCACACTGGTTCCGACCCTTAATTCGGAGCCCACTGCGCCGGTCGAGGATGAGTGGTTGGACGCCGCCTCAGGGGCTGCGATCTCAAAGGCAATCGAGCCAAAAGCCAGCCCCGCACTCTGCAAGGCCCATGACTCCGAGTGGCCGGACTCCTCTCCGAACTTCGGACCTTCCGTGCCCCTGCTGATCGAACCCGATTGGGCGCCTATCATGGAGTTCACCGCTGGGACATCTTTCAGCGCTCGCCCTTTGGCGATATTCTAAAGTCACTAAAATCTTTCTCTTTATCAGGAGAGCCCTGGCCGCACTATGGTCAGCAAGGATGGGATACGGACGATGAAGAAATTCAAAGCACACCCACCACCCACTTCGTAGCCACTGTCGATGATTTAACCGACATGCTCGATTTCGACTCCGAAGACATCGACGGTATGGATGCCGATGCAGGAGACGATCAAGAACCAGCGCCTATAGGGCACTAGAATGCCACCTCATCGTACGACATATATATGGTGGACACTCCAAAAGATGGAGATGGCGATGGAACAGCGGGGGATGACACCTCCAAGAAACAGCCCAAGCGCCGGCGTCAGCGGCGCCGCTCTAATTCCCGCCAAAGCAAAAATGGTGATTCCGGCACGGGGGATAATAATACTCCAGATAGCGCTGAAGAACACCCCCTCCAGCAAGATTCATCACAGGAGGATGGAGAAGCCATCCCTCACGAGAGAGCGGCAGACAGAGAGGTCAAGGATGATAATTATATGCCTCCCTCAGAAGATGAGGCAAGCCTCGACGACGACGAATTCGTCGTGCCAGAGGATCCCGTCGAACAAGAGTGTTTCAAACGCGGGCTTATAGCCACGACAAGCAACCTCAAGAAAAAGCAGCAATAGCTTAGAGCTGATCAAGATTTGCTAGCTGACAGATGGACTGAAGTCCTTGCGGCCGAAGAGTATGAACTCGAACGCCCCTCCAAGAGTTACCCAAAGCGCAGGCTGCTACCCCGATTAGAGGAGGAAGCACCTACATCACCAGCGTATGACATGGCCGACCAGCCACCTCGTGGCCGTGACAGAGAGGCCTCTCGGCCCTCCACTCAAGCCGTGCCCCGGCGCCACTCAAAACATGCTAAGGCAAGGGAAAACGCGCTAGACCTGCGAGAGATCTTGGAGGACAAGGAAACACAAACAAGATCGATCTACGGATCGCGCGGGCGCCCTACGACACGTGACGGGGATCGTCACTCCGGACATAATAAATCCGGCCGGGCCGAACACAGTAGACAATGCTCATTGGAGCTGCGTCGTGATATAGCCCAATATAGAAGCGCCGCACACCCACTAAGCTTCATAGATGAAGTAATGGATCATAAAATCCCTGAGGGTTTCAAACCCGTAAACCTCGAATCATATGATGGCACAATAGATCCTGCGGTATGGATCGAGGATTACCTCCTTCATATCCACATGGCCCGCGCCGATGATCTACACGCCATCAAATACCTCCCGCTCAAACTTAAAGGACCGTCCCAGCATTGGCTTAACAGCTTGCCAGCAGATTCAATCGGTTCTTGGGAGGACCTGGAAGCCGCATTCCTCGACGATTTCCAGGGTACCTATGTGCGACCTCCGGACACCGATGACCTAAGACACATAATTCAGCAGCCAGAGGAATCGGCCAGGCAATTCTGGACACGGTTCCTAACAAAGAAAAACCAAATAGTCGACTGTCCGGACACAGAGGCCCTAGCGGCCTTCAAGCATAATATCCGCGACGAGTGGCTTGCCCGGCACCTTGGACAGGAAAAGCCGAAATCTACGGCAGCCCACAGGACACTCATGACCCGCTTTTGCGCGGGAGAAGACGGTTGGCTAGCTCGTAGCAACAACTTAACCAAGAACCTTGGTAATTCGGATACCAAGGACAAAAGTGGCAGGTTGCGCCGAAACAAGCAAAAACGCTGCGTTAACAGCGACAGCAACGAGGATACGGCAGTCAATGCCGAATTCCGAGGCTATAAATCCGGTCAGCGGAAAAAGCCGTTCAAAAGAAATACTCAGGGCCCGTCCAGTTTGGACCGAATACTCGACCGCTTGTGCCAGATACATGGCACCCCCGAAAAGCCAGCCAATCACACCAACAAGGACTGTTGGGTGTTCAAGCAGGCAGGCAAGTTAAATGCCGAAAATAGAGACAAGGGGTTGCGTAGCGACGACGAGGAGGAGCCCAGGCCGCCGAACAACAGCGGACAAAAGGGTTTTCCCCCACAAGTGCGGACGGTGAACATGATATACGCAACCCACATCCCCAAAAGGGAACGAAAGCGTGCATTACGGGACGTATACGCGCTGGAGCCAGTCGCCCCAAAGTTCAACCCATGGCCCTCCTGCCCGATCACTTTTGATCGAAGGGACCACCCCACTAGCATCCGTCATGGAGGGTTCACCGCATTGGTCCTAGACCCAATTATTGACGGATTTCATCTGACAAGAGTCCTTATGGACGGCGGCAGCAGCCTGAACCTGCTTTACCAGGATACAGCACGGAAAATGGGCATAGATCCCTCAAGGATTAAGCCCACCAAAACGACCTTTAAAGGCGTCATACCAGGTGTAGAGGCCAACTGTACAGGTTCATTCACACTTGAAGTGGTCTTCGGATCTCCGGATAACTTCCGAAGCGAGGAGTTAATCTTCGACATAGTCCCGTTCCGCAGTGGCTATCACACACTGCTCGGACGAACTGCATTCGCAAAGTTCAATGTGGTACCGCACTATGCATACCTCAAGCTCAAGATGCCAGGCCCTCGAGGAGTAATCACGGTCAACGGAAACACCGAACGCTCCCTCCGAACGGAGGAGCACACGGCAGCGCTCGCGGCAGAAGTACAAAGCAGCCTTTCCAGGCAATTCTCCAGTATGGCCTTCAAAAGGCTGGACACTGTCAAGCGCACCCGGAGTAACCAACAACAGACCGTCTGGCACGTTTCGAGCTGGCGTAGCAATGCGGCCCCAACCCCGGCCCTCGTGAAATAGCAAAATTAGCGCTTCGCGTACATAACTACGCTCTCGAAATACCATGGGCGCAGGGGAAGGGGCGCCATCACGGCACGCCCAAAACACGGCTTAAAAGTGTACTAGGGGTTGCCGAATTCTTTTTTAATTTTCTCTTACTTTCAGGACTCCATACTTCGGACGACCTGTTCGGCAATTCAACTGCCGCACAAACGATGCAAGATCCAGGAAAGCAGACAAGCCATGCCGCTTATGGAACTCCCAGGTGGTCTCTATTACGAGCAGTATACCTGTTTTGCATACAATTCCGCGGCCTGCCCCTGGATAGGACATGTTAAATAGTCCAACTCTTTTCTTATCGCACTATTTGTATCGTTCTGCTTGGATCGCAGCCTTTTTATAAATAATGCATAGCTTTTTGCCTATCTTTTGCATTAATCTCTTTATATATATATATATATATATATATATATATATATATATATATATATATATATATATATATATATATATATATATTCATTAATAACATGATGCACCCGTACACTGTGGTACGGCAAATACGCCAGGGGCTTCAGTACCCCTTAATATGGTGTGAGAAGTCCGAACACTTTCACAAGTGCGGCACCCCGAACTTATAGCATTATATGCATCGGCTTCGAATCATGATTTGGGTCAATAGTTGGGTTTGCCCGGCTCCTATGTTTTGGTGGCTTACGTTCCGCTATATCGGCTAAGGTAGCACTAGGAGAACTACTGCGATTGTGCCCCGGTTGAGCTGGGCTGAGCACCTCAGTAGAGAAAGCTAAAACTGACTGTCATGATGAGGCGAGAGACCGGTCGCTGTTCGAGAGGTTTTTCGAGTCCCTAAAGACTTATGCCGCTTAGAGCGAGGAGCCAGCTTTGTCCGGCCAAGGCGTGGATAGCGCCCCGAACTCGGTCTTCCGAATACTAGGGGCTTCGCCGAAATTTAAAATTATAGAGTTCTATGGCTAAGTGAGAGTGTTCAAGCATTATAGTCCGATTGCCTTGTTCGTTGTGCTGAGCGCCTCCCTCGAAGGACCCAATCATGGGAAAAAGAGCGCTCAGGTTTATCCCGAACACCCCAGCACTAGTGGCATGGGGGAAGAAGCCGACGACTGGCCATCTCTCAATTTTTGATAAATGGCCGCACAGAAAGTAATATTTGAAATTCAAAAAGCATTGCTTAGCGCATATGAACAAGTTTTCAGCGCACAGGACAATACGAGCGAGTTTACTCAAAAATTACATCCCTGGTACATTCATCCGCCATAAGGCGGGCACCCGCCAGAACATCCTTATAATAGTTCTCGGGCTTGCGATGCTCCTTCCCTGGCGGCAGCCCATCCCTCACAAGTTTCTCACCGTCCAGCTTACCCCAGTGCACCTTTGCACGGGCAAGGGCCCTAAGGGCACCTTCGATGAAGACGAAGCGCTTGATGACCTCGAGCCTTGGACAGGCCTCCACAAGCCGCCGCACCAGTCCAAAGTAGCTCCCAGGCAGGGCCTCTCCAGGCCACAGCCGAACTATGAAGCCCTTCATGGCCTGTTCGGCCGCCTTGTGGAGCTCGACCAGCTGCTTCAACTGGTCGCTCAAGGGCACAGGGTGTCCGGCCTCAGCGTACTGAGACCAAAACACCTTCTCCGTCGAGATGCCTTCCTCGGCTCGGTAGAATGCGACGGCATCGGATACGCTACGGGGAAGATCTGTGAATGCTCCTGGAGAGCTCCGGATTCAGGTAAGTAACAAGTAGTTTACTTTTATATGTCTGCTTTGCATAAAGCATGCCTTACCCGCCGCTATGTTTTTCACCGCATCCAACTCCTGGAGGGCCTTCTGGGATTCGGCCTTGGCACACTTGGCAGTTTCAAGGGCCGCCGCGAGCTCGGACGCTCGCGTCTTCGAGTCAAGCTTCAAACTCTCATGTTTTTTCATGAGAGCCTGAAGCTCTTGCTGCACCTCACCGACCTGCGCCTCAAATTTCTCCCGCTCGGTGCGCTCCATGGCCGCTTTCTTCTCGGCCTCGGACAGCGCCTGCTTGAGGGTCGCCACCTCAGTTGTGGCCCCTACAATAAACAAGCGTAATCCTGTCATTTTTTGCAATTGCATATTTTTATATATTTTTCTATAAGGTATCTCTTACCTTCCTTCTCCTCGAGCTGCCGCTTGGCAAGGCCGAGCTCTTGCTCGGACCGCTCGAGGCCCTGCTTCAGGGCACCCACCTCCGAAGTCAGTGCGGCGATTGCAAGCATTGAAGCCTGCATACGCATATTGACTCATTTTTTGTTAGACTCCTGCGATAGTTATTAGATCCTCTATTCGGCTTTTCTTTCCGAACTCCAAACAGAGCATCAGGGGCTACTATCTATGTGGTAATATTTTTACATATTTTTTACTTACCTCGAAGCCTGTTAGAAGGCTAGCACAAGCTTCACTTAGTCCGCTTTTGGCGGACTGAACCTTCTGGATCACCATACTCATGATAGTACGGTGCTCCTCGTCGATGGAGGCGCCCTTAAGCACCTCCAACAGATTGTCCGGCGCCTCTGGTTGGACGGAGGCCGCCGGCTTAGTAGGCTTGCTCCTCTTAGAAGGAGGTCACCTGCCGCAGTCTGGAACCGTTGAGGATCCCGGCGCGGTGTCCGGCACAAAGACGGACTTGGAGCCCTGGGGGGGTCTTGTCCCCTTTACTCCCGGAGTCTGGGAGGTCACCTCATGGCTCCTCCAGGACCGCCTCCTCTTGGCCCGGAGCTTGCTATGACGCCGCTTCGGCGTTGTCTGCAGTGTGGGGGGAGGCAGCGGGCGGAACTGAATTCACGTCCGACGAATCCAGGGAGCCGCTCGATGACTCGTCGAGCCCGGCCTTGGGCGGGCTGCACGATTATGTTTGACGTAAGGAAAAGTTGTGCAATAAAGGAATGTCATGAGTTACTCTGGTATCCGAATACTTACGATTTCGCCGGGCGCTTGGCCCTGTGCGGCCACTCCCCTTCGCCCTCGTTGGCGTCGGTGGAGTAGTCCGGAGGGGGGTCTTCCTCTTCTTCGACCCTTCGGCCTCCCCTGTTGGCGCGGCCTTCCTCTTCTTTCCTCCCCCCGCTGGAGGGGGAGAGGTTTCTTCTTCCTCCTCCTCGTCTTCACGGGAGGAGTGCGTCTCGGATTTGTCGGACGACGAGTCCGACACCATCATATGTCGGGAACTCTTTCGAGTCCCCGTGGCCTTCTTCTTGGCCTTCTTCTCCGGCACCACATAAGGTGCCGGAACCAGCAGCTTCGCTAAGCGGGCATTGGCTGGGTCTTCGGGCAAGGGAGCCGGACAGTTAATCGGTCCGGACTTCACCTGCCAAGCCTGTCAAAGATGAGGGAGTTTAGATCCCGCATAGAGTCAAACTATGAAAAAAACTGACATCCTTTAAAGGTGAAGATAGCTTACCTTGCCAGCGTGACGCTGCGAGCTGAATCCGCATTCTTTGGAGGCGGATGCGGGAGCCTCGACGCCTTTGGTTAGCACCTTCCAGACGTCTTCGTACATCGTGTCGAAAAGCCTGCTAAGGGTTGGGTGCTGCGTCGGGTCGAACTCCCACAGATGAAAGTCCCGTTGCTGACACGGGAGGATCCGGCGGACGAGCATAACCTGGACTACGTTGGCAATCTTGAGCTGCTTGTTCACCAGTGTTTGGATGCATTTTTGCAGTCCAGTCACCTCTTCTTCGTCGCCCCACGACAGGCCCGTCTCCTTCCAGGACGTGAGCCGCGTAGGGGGTCCGGATCGGAACTCAGGGGCTGCGATCCACTTCGGATCGCACGGCTCGGTGATGTAAAACCACCCTGACTGCCACCCCTTCAGGGTCTCCACAAAGGAGCCCTCGAGCCATAGGACGTTGGCCATCTTGCCCGCCATGGCGCCTCCGCATTCCGCCTGGTTGCCACGCACAGCCTTCGGCTTGACATTAAAAGTCTTGAGCCAAAGACCGAAATGGGGGCGGATGCAGAGGAAGGCCTCGCACACGACGATAAACACCGAGATGTTGAGGATGAAGTTCGGGGCCAGATCGTGGAAATCCAGGCCATAGTAGAACATGAGCCCTCGGACAAATGGGTGGAGAGGAAAGCCCAGTCCGCGGAGGAAATGGGGAAGGAATACTACCCTCTCATGGGGCCTTGGGGTGGGGAGGAGCTGCCCCTTTTCAGGAAGCTGGTGTGCGATGTTGTTGGACAAGTATCCGGCCTTCCTCAGCTTTTTGACATGGCCCTCCATGACGGAGGAGACCATCCACTTGCCTCCCGCTCCGGACATTGCTGGAGAAGGTTGAGGTGGGAAGTGCGAGCTTGGGCGCTGGAGCTCGGGTGCGCAGAAGATGGATAGGCAGAGGAGGAAGAAGGCGTAGGTAAAAAGGTGGATCCTTATCCCCTTATATGGGCGGATGCGGCTATGCGTCCCCACTAGCCTGGTAAAACTCGCTTGCCTCCCAAGCACCGTCATAAATGGCGCGGTTGGGTTACCCACGTCCGTATTGATGAGAATCCCATAAATAAGGGACACGATCTCTGCTTTGACAAGACGTGCCAAGAAAACCGCCTCGCAAAATGCGCTGAGGTGGGGAAGTAAAAACGATTCGAGTAAAGGACTTGGCCGCAGCGTGATGCCACGCTACGAAATACGTCAGCAGATTAGATTTGTGTTAATATTATTCTCTCTATGGCAATATGTGGAAACTTATTTTGCATAGCCGGACACTACCCTTGGTGTTTACAAACTTTTATGAAGAACTTGGAGGAGGAACCCGCCTTGCAATGAGGAAGACAATCTGCGCGCCGTACTCGTCGTCATTGAAGCCTGGTTCAGGGGCTACTGAGGGAGTCCTAGATTAGGGGGTGTCCGGGTAGCCGGACTATACCTTCAGTCGGACTCCTGGACTATGAAGATACAAGATTAAAGACTTCGTCCCATGTCCGGAAGGGACTTTCCTTGGCGTGGAAGGCAAGCTTGGCGATGCGGATATTCAGATCTCCTACCATTGTAACCGACTTTGTGTAACCCTAACCCTCTCCGGTGTCTATATAAACCGGAGGGTTTTTGTTCCGTAGGACAACCTCAACATACAACAATCATACCATAGGCTAGCTTCTAGGGTTTAGCCTCCTTGATCTCGTGGTAGATCTACTCTTGTACTACCCATATCATCAATATTAATCAAGCAGGACGTAGGGTTTTACCTCCATCAAGAGGGCCCAAACCTGGGTAAAACATTGTGTCCCTCGTCTCCTGTTACCATCCGCCTAGATGCACAGTTCGGGACCCCCTACCCGAGATCCGCCGGTTTTGACGCCGACGGGCTCCTCCTACTGCTGCTCTCCTCCTACGATCCTGGCAAGGTCAGCATCAACAATTTATACCCCAGTGCCCGTCGACAAGGAGATGAGTAGTGGACTCACGCTGGGGGCTGAAGCGGGGGCTGCGCCAGGGGCTGTTGTCTGGGCTGATCACCACTAACTCCGGCGTGCGCGAAGTGCTCACCAGGGGCTTGCCGCCCGTCAACATCTTGGCCCTCTTCGCCACTCTCTGAGCCAGCGTCTCCATGTCCCGGCGAGCACAAGATCACATTAAAGAGGATAACACCAGCTGAGGGTCAAAAATGATGAAAGGCAAGGTGCTTACTCGTCCTCCGCCTCTTTCCTCCTCTTCGTCTTTGGGTTGAAGGACCCGAGGTCGTACGCGGCCTCCAAGGTGCTGTCCAAAGGAGGAGGAGAAGGGGATGGGGTCCGGCGCCGCTTGGACGAGGAGGAGGCAGTCTCCGTCTTCTTCGCCACCGCGGCCTTCACCGTCTTCTTTGCTGTCGCGGCCTTTATCGCCCTCATCTGGCGCACGAGCTGCTCCTGAGCCGTTTGCCACTGCAAGGTCCTGCCGGGCTGGTCCGGCTCGCCGAAGCTGGCCCGCCGCAGGACGCGCGTCTTCCCCGCAGCCGGAGGGTCATCCGCTTCGGCCTCCTCTTCGGACGACTCGTCGCCCACGTCTTCAATGAGGGGGGACCCCGGCGCCGGCGCCGCTGGCCTCCCCATTAGACTCCGCCCATCCGGCGAACTCCTTCTCCTCCGCGGTCGCGTCAGCCTTGTCCTCCATGGTGCCGGCGCTCCCAGCCTCCTTGGCGAGTGCCGTCTCCACCGCCCTGGCGGCAATGTAGTCCAGCTCCTCCTTGGCGGTGTCGCGGATGAGCACCGGTTCGTCGCGGACATAATTCTCCGACAAGTTGTCAAAGAACGCCTGCACCTCCTCCGCTTCCGTCTCGTCCCAGAGCGGATCGAGGCCGTGCATGATGAAGTCCGGCATCATGGCGATGATGGCGGTCTGGCGAGAGTTGTTGCTCAACGGAACCACTCCCGCCGGTAACCCAAACAGAGGCCCCTTGATGGCCTTGTCGGTCCTCTCAGCCCTGCCGTCGCCGTCCACATTGAGCTGAAAAAGCCTCTGGCAGAAATGGGCGTGCCCCATCACTGTGAAGTTGTGCTTCAGGCCGGGGCAGAGCCTCATGATGTCGGCCGCATTCCTGAAGTCCCAGGCCGGCCTCCCCTTGTTGCACAGCGAGGCAATTCAACGACGGATGAAATTGTCCCCAATCAACTCAAGGCTGAGCCCGGCCATGGTGAGGCGATGGATCTTGGTGGTGGCGACCGTGAGCTTCTTGTCATTGGTGTCGAGGTCGCTCCAGTCCTTGCGACGGGTCGTCGGGCTCTGACGAACTCGGCAGAACTCCTGCGGATCCTTCTCCCTGATCCAGAGCCACCGGCCCCGCCAGTCATCCCACCTCTCCTTCTGGGCACCCTACGGGTACGTGCCCTTCTCCTAGGTCCTCGGGATCTAGGTGATGCACCCAGAAATGGCGACCCCTGGCTGGATGCAGGGATAGAAGTAGTGGTGAAAGAGCGTCGTGCTGGGGAGCACTCCAGCAAAGCCCTCACAGAGATGGGTGAAGAAGGCCAGGCACGCCACGGCATTCGGCGTAAAGTCAAGGAGGTGAAAGCCATAGGTGTGCATGATGTCGTTGAAGAAATCAAAGAAAGGGGGGCAGAGCCCGCAAGAAAAGTAGTCGACGAAGAAAGGGTACCGGTTTGGGCCGGCCTCGGCGAAATCGGGGGGACGATGCGCATGGCGGGGTGCCCCATCGTCGCCCTCCCCCACAGGGGCCTGAAGTAGTCCCTGAGGTGGACCACATTAACCATCGAAGGGAAGTAGGCGTGTTGTGTCCGAAGCACCGCCAGTTCGCTCTCCGGCGGCTCCTTCTCCCCGGCGACCTTGGCCGCTCCCTTGCGCTTGCTGGTTTTGGGTGCCATGGCGGCTGGGAGAGGGCGAAGAATCAAGAGCAATGGGGGCACGGCGGCGGCATGCAGAGGCGAGAGCTTTGAATCTTTTGCCTGAGGAAGAAGAGGGGAAAGGCGTAGAGGGTAAATGAGCAGCGCACCTGCGGTTTTTCCTTTTTATGGGGAAGGACCGGGCCGCCTCTATACCATTTACCATGATGTGACGTACGCGTGCAGCAACCGCCCCACGCACGACCCCCACGTCACGCATTCAATGCGGGTCATGGGGAAGCCCAATTGGCGAGGGAAGTTACTGCGGTAAAACTCGGCCCCACGTGCCCGCGCACCGTTCTGGGCCTAGCCCAACAACGCGTCGCGCTTATGTGTGGCCCAGGCCCGGGGGCTCCTGTCAGTGTACAAAAGTAGGGGCCCTTCTTTGTACCCCTTTACTTGTGCACGGGCAGTTAGAGCCGCACCTACGACCACACTTACCGGGGCAGAGGAAGGAAGCAAAAGTACAAGACTACCAGAGCAGCGCTCAAGACCATAAGCATGAAGAGTAGAAGGGCAAGGCGAACTCCCTCGGCAAGGCCCTTGCCGGGGCGGCCTCCACAGCCCCGGCAAGAACCTTGCCGGGGAAACTTGCCCAACACCAACGAGGCCGCCACCCTTGAGCCTGAGAGTTCCGACACCATCGACACATTGGAACCAAGGCTCGGGAGGCGCCTCCGTGGTGGCATGCAGATCTTTGTAAAAACCAAAAACATACAAGACTAGATGAGAACCAGAAGACAAGACAACAGCGGGGCTCCTTGCCAATGATGCCCACGAGGCCCCGGCAAGGCTCCTGCCGAATACACCCACGAGGCCCTGGCAAGACTCTTGCCGAGGGCGCCAGCAAGGCCCCGGCAAGACTCTTGCCGAGAATATCAGCAAGACCGTGGCAAGACCTTGCCGCCCCGTCGCCGCACCAGCTCAGTGGCCGACCCACCAACTAAGCAAGTACCGATGTGGCAGTGCATGGCTCCTAAGCCAACTAGTCAAGCACCTGCGTGGTGGCATGCAGATCTTCGTGAAGACCCTGCCACCGCACCAGCTCAGTAGCCTGCCAGCCTACATGGTGCTGCATGCCTCGTTGGCCTGGACGCGTGTCGGAGCAAGGCAAAGCGACGACGGACGGGACGGGCTTCATTACCGTCCCCGATATAGCAAGAGGACACCTAAGTAGTGCATTTAATGTGTTTTGTCATGTGATGTCAGGCAATAAGCTTATACACTGTACAACTTTCCACCTCTTGTGTGCCACTGTGGCAGCCCCTTTGACTATAAAAGGAGGCCCGCAGCGTACTTTGAGAGGATTGGAACCTTTTGGACCCTACACGCCCTGTAGCAAGTCCAAGAACACCAGATAAACATACACCAGTGGGAGTAGGGTATTACGCATCGCTTCCGTCCCGAACCTAGATAAATTCCTTCGCGTTGATCTTCTAATCCCGCTCTTCCCACAGCCCCGCGCCTTGTCAACCATAGAAGGGATTCTTTGTGATCCCATAGGTGTCTTTTCCCCGACATACAGCTGCACCATATGTGAGACAGCGCCCTGGCGACACAGGCTGCTGAGTTGCATGCTGTTAATAACTTCACATGAAGCAGTTGATGGGTGCCCATGGAGGTGAACTGTCCCAGTAGCATCTGGAATTGCAATATGTTTCCCTTTCCAATCCACCGTCATGGGACTATGCTCCTTGAGCCAATCCATCCCTAGAATTGCATCATACATACCCAGAGATAACACCTTGAAGTCTGTGGTGAATTCGTGGCCTTGCGACGACCACTTGCATTTTGGAATGGACGCTTGACACTGCAGTTCACCACCACCTACAACTTTGACACGGCCAACACAAGCCAGAGGAACAGCTCCTATCAATTGGGTGGCTAGATTGGCGTCGACGATTGATGTAGAGCTGCCTAAGTCCACCAGTATGAGAATCTTGTGGCCTTGGAGCCACGCGTGCAGCTGAAACGCCTTGGGTGACTTGTCTCCAGTGAGTGCATGCTTGGAAATAGCCATCGCGACCTTCGACTGTCCATCGTCGAGGACAGTGTCGATGCCAAAGAGCTCCAAGAGCTCCTCCACCACATGGAGTTGCACCGTGGTGGGGCACGTATGATCATGCCCCCATTGTTTGCAGCACTTAAAGCAGAGCCCACGAGCACGGCGATACTCGCGGAGCGCCTTGACCTTGGAGTTGTCGGTGCGCGCGCCTTCCACCCCTCAGTGATCCATTGCAGGTGTCGAGGTAGATGTAGGTGGTGGACGCGGTGGAAGAGGTAATGGTAGCAGTGAGCTGGGTCGTAGAAGAGCATCAGTGCCGTGCGGTGTGGCCTGCGGTGGTTGCGTTTGATGCCTGAGTCGACGACCTCCTCTTGTAGCAGAGCCAGCGAGCATGTTGTATCCAAGTCAGGCGGTCGTTGGCTCAACACCACCGCTCGAATGTCCGCCCTCAAGCCCTCGACAGAACGAGTCAGGTAAAAGTAAGGATGAATGGTGTCCGAATATGAAGCCAAATGATTAACAATTAACTCAAATCGCTCAATGTACTCAGCAACAGTAGACGTTTGAGGAATAGTGTAAAACTGATGGATTAGGATTTGGTGTTTATCACGACCAAAGCGAGTGCAGAGTAGAGCCGCAAATGCTTCCCAATCAAATTTAGAGAGGCGATTCTGAATGGACTGTAACCAGACGGATGCCGCTCTAGAGAAATTGAGCACAGCCATTGGTACCCAGAATGAGGAGTGAATCCCAAACATAGAAAAATACTGCTCACGAAGTGTTTCCCATAATTTTAGGTTCTCCACGGCAAACTGAGGAAAAGTAACCGAGGGTTGGGCTTGACCCAACCCTGCGAGCAATTGACTCGCGTGAGCAAAAGGGGAAAGAGGTGGAGCGGGTGACTGGAAATTGTACTGACCAGTGCCCAGGAGCGGCATCGCCAGCGCCTTCTCCCGGTGTAGGAATGCGTCGTCGTGGTCACTTGACCTGTTGGCTGCGGAATGGACGAGGTTCCCACGCCGAGAAGAACACCGGGCGCTCACAGGTTGGGGATGGGCAGGGAAGTCTCGGTGGCCGCCACACCAGGCATCGCCGCCGCAGGCAGACGCCCTTTCTGCATATCAGCGACCGTGTCGAAGAGCTGGTTGATGCGGCGCTCCAGATCCGACCGCTAGGTGGCTAGATCATCCAGTTTGGTGGTGTGCACGTGCACCGCCGCCGTGTTGCTGCGCAATTCCAGATGAAACTCGTCCATGGAGGTCGTGATCTTCTCCATGTACTCCTTCATGGTCGGATCCATGGCCTTGATTTGAAAATGAGCTTGGCAAAGACGACGGGTCTCGATGAATTGCGCCAGATCGCGCGAGGGAAGAGGTGGTGGTGGTCTCTGATACCAGATGTTAGGAGCAAGGATAGGATCTATATATTCAACTGGCAATGATCTCTGAGAGTACAGAGTGGTGGTAATTACAGACGATCTCAATTCGAGCTAGGGTTCATACAAGAGAAAAGGGGAACGGGAGAGAGCCGATGTCGCCCCCATTGATCCACTCGATGCCCTTTCCTTCTGTCTCGTGGTGATAAGTAGGAGCGGCTGCAAGGCTGGGCCTGCCTACACCCACTCTGGCCCAGTGTCTCTTGTGTTGGGCTTGCGAGGCCGCGCCAGTCTTGGAGGCTCTGGCGAGCTAGGCCTGTTGCTGGCATGAGGGGTCCCTTTGCCAGGGGTGCTGACAAAGGAGGAGACGAACGCCAGGCGGGTATCACCCCCACGGGCCCCACGAGTCAGCCACAGCACGCATTGACCCGACTCGCTGACGTGGATAAGTGAAAATGTATTCTTCGAAATACGTTTTCCTCTAACGAAAGCGTACTTCGGTCCTGCTTCCCCCAAAAATACGCTTTCTCTGTTAGAAAGCGTATTCCCTGGAAAGGCACATTCTGTTTAATTATCCAGGGACCTATTTGTGAATACATTTGTTGCAGATTGGTCCCTGGGCTTTAAATGACCGTATCGTTTCAACCAAGACTCCAAATGAGGTGATTCCAAAGCCTACTTCTTCATCTCATCAAGCTCTATCCGTTGGTATCATTTTCACTAGGTGGTCCCACTATTAAAATGACAATTTTGCCCTTGCCCTTATCTAGCCCCTCCAGGAGAGAACTGTTTCCAGCGAATCTTTCCGCGATCCTTCTGCATTTCTTCCCAGTGATCTCTTCATTCCTAGGCAAGCCACAACAGACACTTGCATGATAGCCATGCAGTAGCCATGGTTTCTACTTGAATATTTAATAAAAGTTTGCCCGTTATTTGTCTGCTTGTTTGCTACTACTGTCGTTGTTTCGGTTATGCTCGTGGATTCATGTTCACCTTCATGCTATGTTTCGATGCATCTTGTTATCTTGTACTGCTTGCTAGTATCATGTTCACATGTTATGCTTGGTAGTAGTAGTACATGCTGGTAGCAGTGGTGTTCTTTCTAATGCATGCTTGTCGTCTATCTAGTACCTTGTTATGCATGTTTATTTGCATCTAGTTGGTTACAAGCTTACTTGGTAGTGTTTGTGCTATGTCTTGCATGGTATTTATTTATGATGCTGGTAGTCATGCTATGCTCATGTGTAATGGTATGCTTATGCTCGTCAGTATGCCATGCTCATGTGGTTAAATGCTTCATTGGTTATGCTCGATGATTATGTTGCACCCCCATGCTTATGTTGATATCATGCTCATGCATTATAGTTGCATCATGTTATTTTAATATGGCTCAGCTCATTGCATTCAAGTTTAATTGGATAATAATCAAACTTGAACAACTATCGGCTGAGTCATGGTGCCACCAAATCGAGCTGACCAGTGCAGCCACACTTGCCTTATGGGGGGTCCTAACCGGGTCTATTCGCATGCCTCTCGCCGGTGCCTCCAACGAGGGAAGGTTATGGGTGCGCGCTACCCTGATCAGGTAGGCGGACATAAGCCTTGTGAGCGCGAGTTTGGTTATGTGCACATGTCCCCATTTGGCACCATTTTTGTTTTGCCACGACGGTGGCCGGCCACGTAGGTGGCGGATGTCACGAGTTGACATCGGGGCCACCCATGACTTAGCCCAAAGGGGAGTTTGTCGAAGTGGCAGGGAGAATGTCATGGCAGTAGATCGGTTTTGTCGGAACGCAGTTGGTCCACCCGAATGGGAGTGCGAGGCCATGGGTTCCGTGGTGTGGGTATAGTGTGTTGGGGAACATTGCAGAAAACAAAAATTTTCCTACGGTTTCACCAAGATCCATCTATGAGTTCATCTAGCAACGAGTATTCAGATTAGATAGCATCTACATACCACTTTGTAGATCGCAACGGAAGCGTTCAAGTGAACGTGGATGAGGTAGTCGTACTCGCCGTGATCCAATTCACCGATGATCTAGTGCCGAACGGACGGCACCTCCGCGTTCAACACACGTACGGAAAGCGTGACGTCTCCTCCTTCTTGATCCAGCAAGGCAAAGGAGAGGTTGGGGAAGAAGGCTCCAGCAGCAGCACGACGGCGTGGTGATGGTGGAACTGCAGTACTCCGGCAGGGCTTCGCCGTGCACTTACGGAGGAGGAGGAGGTGTTGGAGAGGGAGAGGGAGGTGCCAGGGCATGGGTGAGCTGCCCCCCTCCCCTGCCCCCTTTTATATAGGCCTCTTGGGGGGGCGCCGGCCCTGGGAGATCTAATCTCCCAAGGGGGGCGGCGGCCAGGGAGGTTTCCCTCCCCCCCAAGCCATCTAGGAGGTGCCTTCCACCACTAGGACTCCTCCTAGATGGAACCCTAGGCGCATGGGCCCTTTGGGGCTGGTTCCCCTTGGCCCAAGCAGGCCAAGGCGCACCCCCTAAGGCCCATGTGGCCCACCAGGGCAGGTGGCCCCACCTGGTGGACCCCCGGGACCCCTTCGGTGGTCCCGGTACAATACCGATAACCCCGAAACTTGTCCCGATGGCCGAAACAGCACTTCCTATATATAATTCTTTACCTCCGGACCATTCCGGAACTCCTAGTGACGTCCGGGATCTCATCCAGGACTCCGAACAACATTCGGGTTACTGCACATACATATCCCTACAACCCTAGCGTCACCGAACCTTAAGTGTGTAGACCCTACGGGTTCGGGAGACATGTAGACATGACCGAGACGGCTCTCGGGCAATAACCAACAGCGGGATCTGGATACCCATGTTGGCTCCCACATGCTCCACGATGATCTCATCGGATGAACCACGATGTCAAGGATTCAATTAATCCCGTATATGATTCCCTTTGTCAATCGGTATTTTACTTGCCCGAGATTCGATCGTCGGTATCCCAGTACCTCGTTCAATCTCGTTACCAGCAAGTCACTTTTCTCGTACCGTAATGCATGATCCCGTGATCAAACACTTTGGTCACATTGAGCTCATTGTGATGATGCATTACCGAGAGGGCCCGGTGATACCTCTCCGTCAAGCGGAGTGACAAATCCCAGTCTCGATCCATGTCAACCCAACAGACACTTTCAGAGATACCCGTAGCATACCTTTATAGTCACCCAGTTACGTTGTGACGTTTGGCACACCCAAAGCACTCCTACGGTATCCGGGAGTTACACGATCTCATGGTCTAAGGAAAGGATACTTGACATTGGATAACTCTAGCAAACGAACTATGCGATCTTATGCTATGTTTAGGATTGGGTCTTGTCCATCACATCATTCTCCTAATGATGTGATCCCGTTATCGATGACATCCAATGTCCATAGTCAGGAAACCATGACTATCTGTCGATCAACAAGCTAGTCAACTAGAGGCTCACTAGGGACATGTTTGTTGTCTGTTATTCACACATGTATTACGATTTCCGGTTAACACAATTATAGCACGAATAAAGACAATTATCATGAATAAGGAAATATAATAATAATGCTTTTATTATTGCCTCTAGGGCATATTTCCAACAGTCTCCCACTTGCACTAGAGTCAATAATCTAGTTACATTGTGATGAATCGAACACCCATAGAGTTCTGGTGCTGATCATGTTTTGCCTTAGGGAGAGGTTTAGTCAACGGATCTGCGACATTCAGATCCGTGTGCACTTTACAAATTTCTATGTCTCCATCTTGAACATTTTCACGAATGGAGTTGAAGCGACGCTTGATGTGCCTAGTCTTCTTGTGAAACCTGGGCTCCTTTGCAAGTGCAATAGCTCCAGTGTTGTCACAGAAGAGCTTGATTGGCCCCGACGCATTGGGTATGACTCCGAGGTCGGTGATGAACTCCTTCACCCATATTGCTTCATGTGCCGCCTCCGAGGCTGCCATGTACTCCGCTTCACATGTAGATCCCGCCACGACGCTTTGCTTGCAACTGCACCAGCTTACTGCCCCACCATTCAAAATATACACGTATCCGGTTTGTGACTTAGAGTCATCCAGATCTGTGTCGAAGCTAGCGTCGACGTAACCTTTTACGACGAGCTCTTCGTCACCTCCATAAACGAGAAACATTTCCTTGGTCCTTTTCAGGTACTTCAGGATATTCTTGACCGCTGTCCAGTGTTCCTTGCCGGGATTACTTTGGTACCTTCCTACCAAACTTACGGCAAGGTTTACATCAGGTCTGGTACACAGCATGGCATACATAATAGAACCTATGGCTGAGGCATAGGGGATGACGCTCATCTCTTCTATTTCTTCTGCCGTGGTCGGGCATTGAGCTGAGCTCAATTTCACACCTTGTAACACAGGTAAGAACCCTTTCTTAGATTGATCCATATTGAACTTCTTCAATATTTTATCAAGGTATGTGCTTTGTGAAAGACCTATGAGGCGTCTCGATCTATCTCTATAGATCTTGATGCCTAATATATAAGCAGCTTCTCCAAGGTCCTTCATTGAAAAACTTTTATTCAAGTAGGCCTTAATGCTGTCCAAGAGTTCTATATCATTTCCCATCAAAAGTATGTCGTCTACATATAATATGAGAAATGCTACAGAGCTCCCACTCACTTTCTTGTAAACACAGGCTTCTCCATAAGTCTGTGTAAACCCAAACGCTTTGATCATCTCATCAAAGCGAATGTTCCAACTCCGAGATGCTTGCACCAACCCATAAATCGAGCGTTGGAGCTTGCACACCTTGTCAGCATTCTTAGGATCGACAAAACCTTCCGGCTGTATCATATACAATTCTTCCTTAAGGAAACCATTAAGGAATGCCGTTTTGACGTCCATTTGCCATATCTCATAATCATAGTATGCGGCAATTGCTAACATGATTCGGACGGACTTCAGCTTCGCTACCGGTGAGAAAGTCTCATCGTAGTCAACCCCTTGAACTTGTCGATAACCCTTAGCGACAAGCCGAGCTTTATAGATGGTCACATTACCATCCACGTCTGTCTTCTTCTTAAAGATCCATTTATTTTCTATGGCTCGCCGTTCAACGGGCAAGTCAGCCAAAGTCCATACTTCGTATTCATACATGGATCCTATCTCGGATTTCATGGCTTCCAGCCATTTGTCGGAATCCGGGCCCGCCATTGCTTCCTCATAGTTCGAAGGTTCACCGTTGTCTAACAACATGATTTCCAAGACAGGGTTGCCGTACCACTCTGGCGCGGAACGTGTCCTTGTGGACCTTCGAATTTCAGTAGGAGCTTGATTAGAAGTATCTTGATCATAATCATTAATTTCCTCTCTAGTCGGTGCAGGCACCTCAGGAACGATTTCTTGAGTTTCGCCATTTTCCGGTTCAAGAGGTAACACTTCATCAAGTTCTACTTTCCTCCCACTTACTTCTTTCGAGAGAAACTCTTTCTCTAGAAAGGATCCATTCTTGGCAACAAAGATCTTGCCTTCGGATCTGAGGTAGAAGGTATACCCAACAGTTTCTTTAGGGTATCCTATGAAGACGCATTTTTTCGATTTGGGTTCGAGCTTTTCAGGTTGAAGTTTCTTGACATAAGCATCGCATCCCCAAACTTTTAGAAACGACAGCTTAGGTTTCTTCCCAAACCATAATTCATACGGTGTCGTCTCAACGGATTTCGACGGAGCCCTATTTAAAGTGAATGCGGCAGTCTCTAAAGCATAGCCCCAAAAAGATAGCGGCAAGTCGGTAAGAGACATCATAGATCGCACCATATCTAATAGAGTGCGATTACGACGTTCGGACACACCATTACACTGAGGTGTTCCAGGCGGCGTGAGTTGTGAAACTATTCCACATTTTCTTAAGTGTGTGACAAATTCATGACTCAAGTATTCTCCTCCACGATCTGATCGTAGAAACTTGATCCTTTTATCACGTTGATTTTCAACCTCACTCTGAAATTCCTTGAACTTTTCAAAGGTCTCAGACTTGTGTTTCATTAAGTAGACATACCCATATCTACTCAAGTCATCAGTGAGGGTGAGAACTAACGATAGCCACCGCGAGCCTCAACACTCATTGGACCGCACACATCGGTATGTATGATTTCCAATAAGTTGGTTGCTCGCTCCATTGTTCCTGAGAACGGAGTCTTGGTCATTTTACCCATGAGTCATGGTTCACACGTGTCAAATGATTCATAATCAAGAGACTCTAAAAGTCCATCTGCATGGAGCTTCTTCATGCGTTTGACACCTATGTGACCAAGGCGGCAGTGCCACAAATATGTGGGACTATTGTTATCAACTTTAACTCTTTTGGTACTCACACTATGAATATGTGTATCATCACGTACGAGATTCATCAAGAATAAACCATTAACCATCGGAGCATGACCATAAAACATATCTCTCATATAAATGGAACAACCATTATTCTCTGATTTAAATGAGTAGCCATCTCGAATTAAGCGAGATCCAGATACAATGTTCATGCTCAAACTTGGCACTAAATAACAATTATTGAGGTTTAAAACTAATCCCGTAGGTAAGTGTAGAGGCAGCGTGCCGACGGTGATCACATCGACCTTGGAACCATTCCCGACGCGCATCGTCACCTCGTCCTTCGCCAGTCTCCGTTTATTCCGCAGCTCCTGCTTTGAGTTACAAATGTGAGCAACTGCACCGGTATCAAATACCCAAGAGCTACTACGAGTACTGGTAAGGTACACATCAATCACATGTATATCACATATACCTTTGGTTTTGCCGGCCTTCTTGTCCGCTAAGTATTTGGGGCAGTTCCGCTTCCAGTGACCACTTCCCTTGCAATAAAAGCACTCAGTTTCGGGCTTGGGTCCATTCTTTGGCTTCTTCCCGGCAACTTGCTTACCGGGCACGGCAACTTCCTTGCCGTCCTTCTTGAAGTTCTTTTTACCCTTGCCCTTCTTGAACTTAGTGGTTTTATTCACCATCAACACTTGATGCTCCTTCTTGATTTCTACCTCTGCTGATTTCAGCATAGCATATACTTCAGGAATGGTCTTTACCATCCCCTGCATATTGTAGTTCATCACAAAGCTCTTGTAGCTAGGTGGAAGCAACTGGAGGATTCTGTCAATGACCGCTTCTTCCGGGAGATTAACTTCCAGTTGAGTCATGCGGTTGTGCAACCCAGACATTTTGAGTATGTGTTCACTGACAGAACTATTTTCCTCCATCTTACAGCTAAAGAATTTGTCGGAGACTTCATATCTCTCGACCCGGGCATGAGCTTGGAAAACCATTTTCAGCTCTTCGAACATCTCATATGCTCCATGTCTCTCAAAACGCTTTTGGAGCCCCGGCTCTAAGCTGTAAAGCATGCCGCACTGAACGAGGGAGTAATCATCGCAGCGTGACTGCCAAGCATTCATAACGTCTTGTTCTGCAGGGAGAATAGGTGCGTCACCCAGCGGTCCTCTTAGGACATAATCTTTCTTGGAAGCTATGAGGATAATCCTCAGGTTCCGGACCCAGTCCGTATAGTTGCTACCATCATCTTTCAGCTTGGTTTTCTCTAGGAACGCGTTGAAGTTGAGGACTACGTTGGCCATTTGATCTACAAGACATATTGTAAATATTTAGACTAAGTTCATGATAATAAAGTTCATTTAATCAAATTATTTAATGAACTCCCACTTAGATAGACATCCCTCTACTAGTCATCTAAGTATTACATGATCCGAGTCAACTAGGCCGTGTCCGATCATCACGTGAGACGGACTAGTCAACATCGGTGAACATCTTCATGTTGATCGTATCTTCTATACGACTCATGCTCGACCTTTCGGTCTTCTGTGTTCCGAGGCCATGTCTGTACATGCTAGGCTCGTCAAGTCAACCTAAGTGTTTTGCGTGTGTAAATCTGTCTTACACCCGTTGTATGTGAACGTTAGAATCTATCACACCCGATCATCACGTGGTGCTTCGAAACAACGAACTGTCGCAACGGTGCACAGTTAGGGTGAACACTTTCTTGAAATTATTATGAGGGATCATCTTATTTACTACCGTCGTTCTAAGTAAACAAGATGCAAAACATGATAAACATCACATGCAATCAAATAATAAACGTGACATGATATGGCCAATATCACATAGCTCCTTCGATCTCCATCTTGGGGCTCCATGATCATCTTGTCACCGGCTTGACACCATGATCTTCATCATCATGATCTTCATCATCGTGTCTCCATGAAGTTGCTCGCCAACTATTACTTCTACTACTATGGCTAACGCGTTTAGCAATAAAGTAAAGTAATTTACATGGCGTTTCTCAATGACACGCAGGTCATACAAAAATAAAGACAACTCCTATGGCTCCTGCCGGTTGTCATACTCATCGACATGCAAGTCGTGATTCCTATTACAATAGCATGAACATATCATACATCACATATAGATCATTCATCATTCATCACAACTTTGGCCATATCATATCACAAAACACTTGCTGCAAAAACAAGTTAGACGCCCTCTAATTGTTGTTGCAAGTTTTACGTGGCTGAATTAGGGTTCTAGCAAGAACGTTTTCTTACCTACGTAAAAGCCACAACGTGATTTGTCAACTTCTATTTACCCTTCATAAGGACCCTTTTCATCGAATCCGCTCCAACTAAAGTAGGAGAGACAGACACCCGCCAGCCACCTTATGCAACTAGTGCATGTTAGTCGGTGGAACCGGTCTCACGTAAGCGTACGTGTAAGGTTGGTCCGGGCCGCTTCATCCCAAAATACCGCTGAAGCAAGATAAGACTAGTAGCGGCAAGAAGAGTTGACAACATCTACGCCCACAACAAATTGTGTTCTACTCGCGCAAGAAGAACTACGCATAGACCTAGCTCATGATGCCACTGTTGGGGAACGTTGCAGAAAACAAAATTTTCCTACGGTTTCACCAAGATCCATCTATGAGTTCATCTAGCAACGAGTATTCAGATTAGATAGCATCTACATACCACTTTGTAGATCGCAACGGAAGCGTTCAAGTGAACGTGGATGAGGTAGTCGTACTCGCCGTGATCCAATTCACCGATGATCTAGTGCCGAACGGACGGCACCTCCGCGTTCAACACACGTACGGAAAGCGTGACGTATCCTCCTTCTTGATCCAGCAAGGAAAAGGAGAGGTTGGGGAAGAAGGCTCCAGCAGCAGCACGACGGCGTGGTGATGGTGGAACTGCAGTACTCCGGCAGGGCTTCGCCGTGCACTTACGGAGGAGGAGGAGGTGTTGGAGAGGGAGAGGGAGGCGCCAGGGCATGGGTGCGCTGCCCCCCTCCCCTGCCCCCTTTTATATAGGCCTCTTGGGGGGGCGCCGGCCCTGGGAGATCTAATCTCCCAAGGGGGGCGGCGGCCAGGGAGGTTTCCCTCCCCCCCAAGCCATCTAGGAGGTGCCTTCCACCACTAGGACTCCTCCTAGATGGAACCCTAGGCGCATGGGCCCTTTGGGGCTGGTTCCCCTTGGCCCAAGCAGGCCAAGGCGCACCCCCTAAGGCCCATGTGGCCCACCAGGGCAGGTGGCCCCACCTGGTGGACCCCCGGGACCCCTTCGGTGGTCCCGGTACAATACCGATAACCCCGAAACTTGTCCCGATGGCCGAAACAGCACTTCCTATATATAATTCTTTACCTCCGGACCATTCCGGAACTCCTCGTGACGTCCGGGATCTCATCCGGGACTCCGAACAACATTCAGGTTACTGCACATACATATCCCTACAACCCTAGCGTCACCGAACCTTAAGTGTGTAGACCCTACGGGTTCGGGAGACATGTAGACATGACCGAGACGGCTCTCGGGGAATAACCAACAGCGGGATCTGGATACCCATGTTGGCTCCCACATGCTCCACGATGATCTCATCGGATGAACCACGATGTCAAGGATTCAATTAATCCCGTATACGATTCCCTTTGTCAATCGGTATTTTACTTGCCCGAGATTCGATCGTCGGTATCCCAGTACCTCGTTCAATCTCGTTACCGGCAAGTCACTTTTCTCGTACCGTAATGCATGATCCCGTGATCAAACACTTTGGTCACATTGAGCTCATTGTGATGATGCATTACCGAGAGGGCCCGGTGATACCTCTCCGTCAAGCGGAGTGACAAATCCCAGTCTCGATCCATGTCAACCCAACAGACACTTTCAGAGATACCCGTAGCATACCTTTATAGTCACCCAGTTACGTTGTGACGTTTGGCACACCCAAAGCACTCCTACGGTATCCGGGAGTTACACGATCTCATGGTCTAAGGAAAGGATACTTGACATTGGATAACTCTAGCAAACGAACTATGTGATCTTATGCTATGTTTAGGATTGGGTCTTGTCCATCACATCATTCTCCTAATGATGTGATCCCGTTATCGATGACATCCAATGTCCATAGTCAGGAAACCATGACTATCTGTCGATCAACAAGCTAGTCAACTAGAGGCTCACTAGGGACATGTTTGTTGTCTGTTATTCACACATGTATTACGATTTCCGGTTAACACAATTATAGCACGAATAAAGACAATTATCATGAATAAGGAAATATAATAACAATGCTTTTATTATTGCCTCTAGGGCATATTTCCAACATAGTGTACTAACCTCTGCAGAGTGTGTGTTAAATCTATCGATAGCCGCGCCCGCGGATATGGGCCCAATTCGTAGTCAGTCACACTGTGGGTCAACAGTAATAATGATAACTTGATTAATAACAACCCTGGTTCGATGATGAGAAAAGTTGGTTGATCTTTATGTGATCGTGAGAGGATCACAGTGGTATCATGGATACCGAGTTGATGGATATTTGTGATGTTGTGCGAGAATCACAGGTAAAGGTCAAGCTCCTTATGGTCATGTAATGGTTGCTACGGTATTGTGAATACCAAGCATGATTTGATCCTGAGATGATCGTGTGATGTCCGTGATGGTAAGCTTATACATGTGATGGTTACAAGGTAACCCCGAGCAGAGTAAGTTGGTGCATGATAGTGTCATCATGTTGCATGCTAGTATCATCATGTTCATTCGTTCATGCCATGCTCACTTTGTTCTAGCTGTATCACATTGTACATGCCATGTTGTTCTGATAGTATCATGTTCTTCATTGTTATGTAACCTATAACTGCCATGCTGTTGTCTATCTTGATTGCTCTTGGTTGTTGTGAGCTTGCAAGTACATTCAATGTACTGACCTGGCGTGTCATGCCAGTTTGTAGGTCATGCCTTCTTTGTCGTGGATCCCTTGTTTGCGAGCTAGGATAAGTGTTCCAGCCAAAGTCCCTGCGGACTGGAGTTCATCATCGCCATCGTTGTCCGCTGCTAGAGTTATTTCGCTGCTATGAGTTGTTCTGCTGCTAGCATGGAACAACCTTGGCGGGCGTAGCGTCGCCGTGCCAATGTAATTCCCTATTATATCGGAACCCTTGTATCCCCGAGTATTTGTAATAAAGAGTTGATTTGTTCTATGCCAGCAGTGTCGTATTGCAGAAGACTTGTCCCTGGGCTGGAATACGGAGCGTTCTGGTTTCCTCTGAGCCGGGGTGCCACACATGGGCATTAGACCAACAATGGATATGTTTCATGCTTCGATTAAGCAACAAAGCGGCAGCATTAATCATCAAAAAAGAAAAATGGTATACATGCCGCCACGCGTTCCGTGTGTCGTGTGAGTAGGCGTGAGTTCACGGGATGCATGCGAGCAGTCTGACACACAAGCAGACCGGGAGGCGTGCGTGCAAGTGTGTGAATTGACGGGAGGCATGCTCGTTGCGCAGTTTCACCAGGAGGCGTGCGAGTAGCTGTGTGAAATGACGGTAGGCATGCCAGTAGTCCACTACGCATGCTCACCGGGAGGCGAGCCAGCCCTTTGACCGCCACCCTCCTTGCTCCCACTCCTCCATAATAATGGCGCGCTCGAGCCGCTGGTCATAAAAGGCGGCTGCACGCCCCATTCTCGCTACACACATAATCCTCTCTCTCCGCCTGCATCCTCGACACCGCTCTCAGTCCTCACCGCGTCAGTGTATGAGGATGCCGCCGAAGCGTCCCATCAGAGGGAGTGGAAACGTCAGGACTGCTGAAGCACCAGAGCACAGCATGAAGATGGAGATAGAGGTTGTCGTCGCCGCTGACGAGGTCTCGCTGGACCTTGACGTCATCGACGGCATCGTGCTTCCACAGCCGCATCCAGAGGTCCACACTGACTCCGGCGATGACTCCGACGACCACTCTGGCACGACTCCGACAATGACGGACAACCGGTTAGTCATCTATACCCATTTATGTGTCAAATATATCCTAGGGTTTCTCTGGTTACTCCTGCCTTCCCCTTGTTGGAATGGAAATCCTACGGTTATGTTCTCTCAATCCATGAAATCCGAGTAAGTTTTGTTAGATCCGTGTAGTGTATTTATTGTTTGAATGGTACAAATGATAAGTGATTAATTGTTTCATCTATACAAATGATTTCTGCTAATGATCCGACTAGTGTTAGTGTTCGTGCTAATAATTCCTAGCCAGATCTTAACAATTGATTTTAAATGGCCTACATATATGGTTGTGCCTTTTTTTTCAAGATTGGTCTATACATACATGATTGTGCTTAAAAGTCGAACCATAATCTTTGGATATGTCTCAAAAATAGACATAAAATCCATAAATTGCTAATCCTACTTTACAGCATGTAAAAATTGATCTGATGCCAAATTTTTGCAACTGCCAAATGTTCGCTAGAGACTAGTTTGTATTCCAAATCTGGCGCCACATTTTTTACTATATGTATAGGTGCTATCTGACGATGTCGACAACGAGGATGAAGATGGCCAGAGGAGGTACAAGAGGCAAATCCTTAAGGAGCTTTATGCGGGAATTCATAAAAAGCATATTAGGACCTAGAACTGGGGCTTTCGGTGCTCATTTTGCAACCAAAAGCTTCATGGCACATATGGAAGTGTTCTGGCACATGCAAGAGGACGAGCCGTTGGCTCCTTCAGGCAAAAGTACTCTCCCAGGGTGGTGCACACCGTGTACACAGAGTACCTGGAGAAGCTTCAGGATAATGCCGGCAGATGAGATGTGGGATTGAACTATATATGGTTATGTAGTGTCTTAATTACAAACGTGCTTGAGTATGCTTAATGACGGTTGATTTATATATGGTTGAACTATGCTTGTGTGCGCTTATTATCTATGCCTGAGTATGCTTAATGACGGTTGATTTATATATGGTTGAACTATGCTTGTGTACGCTTATTATCTATGGCTGAGTATGCTTAATTATATCTATGTTTACTTATGTCTAAATGTGGAATATGGATGCAATCAGTTTGGTTGATGGAATTTTTATGCATATTAGGGTGAATGTTTAGCATCGGTAAAAAATTCAGATTCAACCGACGAAGGAAATGTGGAACCACCCTAAAGCTTGGTTATTTTCCTAGATTGGAACCATGTGCAATGACTTTCATTTTCCAAGTTATGTTAATCACACACGGTTGGCTCTAGCAAACTGTTGCCTCCGGAACACTTTGTGGGACAGAAAACCCTCACCACCCAAATAAAAAGGAAAAAGGAAAACCCTCACCATCCCCACATCACAAAACCCTCACCCCGCCCACCACCCCCTCCGGTCCCCATTCAAACCTACACAAGCTCCTCCTCAACTCTGCATGTCACCGTCTATCGCCAGGCCAACCACTTAGCTCGACGCCTGTCGTCCTTGCCGGCCGTCGGCAAACCCCACTGCATTTTTCCACTTCCGCTTGTTGCCGCCTATCGCCATCGACTTTCTCGACGATGCTCGTCGTTGACCCTGCTCTGCTCAATTGAGGAATCTGCGGTATTGAGGGTTTTTTCTCATGGACAACAAGGTAACTAATTTACTAAGATATTCTCTCATCTCTTATCTTAGTTCATCTGCCCCCTTTAATCACCGGCCGAAATCGCCATGAATTCATTTTTATTTGAGCTGATTTGAGGGTTTTCTTTCATTCATAGAGTGTACAGTGGCATGGACACATCAGGATTTGCTGCCTCGGCAAGACATCCGTGGAGTTCCATCTCACCGTACTAGATGACTTCAGGAGGCGCACAGTATGTTCAATATCACTCTACCTCGGTTGACATGGCCTACTTTCCTGAACATATACTATATATTACTACATTTGGATAAAAGGTGCCACATGCAGCATATACGTCAAAGGGGATTTTTTTTTCTTCTTTCTATATTAGGCAAATTAATGATGTGTTTTTCTTTCGATTACTCTCATATTTCCATGAAAACACATCATGGTTACACTATCTGTATAATTATAATTGTATGTCCTTTGATTTCGACTGTTGTACTGTTCTTTCAATTACTCCCATATTTGCATGTTACCATTTTATTTAACAATCTTACCATTTTCTGCAGGGCATCCTTGCTATGCAACATCATCTATAGTACACAATCATGCCCTTTACATAACTGAAGACTGCAGGGATGTCATACACAAACCATGGATTTACAATCGTTGCTTCTATAGGACTTGATGAACGTGGTCACTCCTATTTTGGCACGGGCCTTTGGACAGAAATTTCTAAGTTTTATGTACTGAAAGCTGGCACTAAAATTGCACTGCACACAAAAGAGCCTGGTCATGAGATATATGCTAACTTCCCCGACGATATCATCTGTACAGACTTTGTTTGAAGTAAGTGTTCTTTTCAAGTATCTGCATGTTGACTTACCCAGCAGTATCAAAGGAATTGTGTGGTATTTAAGCAACCAATTGTTATTCCATTTTCTTAATCTCTTCCTACCTACTAACTTCTATTTACCAGTACACTTTTATTTTGCCATGTTATAACTAAATATTCCCTGTACTCCCACTTCTATCAGAAAGTGCCGCCGACGAGGAGACTCCGCAGGTGGAGGACGAGGCTGCCAACAAGCGAAGGCGGGTCGAGCAAGAACCGCAAGCTACTCTAGCAGGCCTAGACTTCATCAACAGCCTCCCGGTGATATGTTGATAGTCATCATGTCCCTCCTCCCAATCAAATATGGGGCATGGACAACTGTACTTTCCCGATGGTGGTGCCCCCTATGGCACTCCATCCCTCTCGACCTCATCAACGCCCACAAGCTCTACCATGGCTATCGCAAAAGCTTGGACACATTGTCCCAGATCCTTGGCAGTCACCATGGCCCAATTAGAAGTCTTGTCATGGGCAACTTTCATTCCAACGACAAAGACCGAGCCAAGCTTGACAAGTGGTTACGATCCCCCGCCCTAGATCAGCTCGAGGAGCTCAGTTTTAATGATGGGCATATGCGCTCATTGCCAATGTCCGCGCTCCGCCTCACGCCCACGCTGCGCCTCGCCAGGTTCATGAACTACCATCCCCCCCTTAATGACGCGCCCGCTCTTTTTGTACCATGATTGAAGCACCTCGAGCTTGTCGCCGTCTGCATCCCAAAGGATGACATGGAGCGCCTGCTCCACAGCTGTACTACACCTGAGTACCTTCGTCTTCAGGTGATCAATGGGTTGAGTAGCTTCCACATCACCTCCATGACTCTCTGGACTATTTATGTGTGTTGTTGTGCTATAACAAGAGATCACAAAAGGTGTATCACAGTATGGTCATTGAGGACACACCTTCACTTGAGAGATACTTGTAGTTGATCAACAAGGTCCAACAAGAATCAATGTCATTTCTGCGCCGAAATTGACAGTGGTGGGCTACTCGTCTGTCAAATACTCTGAACTTGTTATTGGATCCACAACCATTCAGGTACAACAGTCACCTTCTTCCTATCCTTATTGAAATTAACATTAGTTCTAATTTTTAAGATGTATGTTCGTCTGTCATCCAAAAAATGATTCCAACAAGCTTGACCCCGAATCTGCGCGTAGTGAAGGTCTTGGCACTAGAATGTATCGTCCCAACCTAGACCAAGTTGTGAATTTCATGAGATGCTTTCCGTGCCTGGAGAAGCTATATAACGAGGTAATGTTCCTTTCCTGTTAAATGTTAACCATAAGGGAGTTCAATTTTTTGTACCTTTTCCCAAGTTTATAATGACAATGTACTAGGAGTTCTGAAGGAATTTTAGAGGATTTCAGTACATACATGTTTTCCCCCCATATTTGTTGCTTGATTCATATGGTTACAATCCATAAGCATTTCTCCTTTGGATTCATCTGTACTATTTTTCTTAGGGAAAGTTTCATCCACTCCAACATCTTGTGAAGAAGGCTACATTTTTCTAGATAGTAATCAAATGCCCATGTTAATCATGTATGATCAAATATGGCAAGTTAGTGTATTTTAGAAATCCTGCAAACCAAATAGGCATGTATTAGTGTTCAAAACTGCATGTAGGCACTAATATGTTCTATTCTTTTGCAGATAAGAATAGGCCCGGTGGATAATGTGATACAATATAACAATCACGTTGAATGCCAATATCTACATCTCTCAGAAATTACTTTGAACTCCTATCGGGGGACCTTACCAGAGATTATATTCGCTAGGTTCTTTGTTGTCAGAGCAAGGGTGTTGAAGGTAATGAGGTTTGCCCTACATTTATTTCGCAAAAATGAATGGTTTGTTGATTAGCGCCGGTGGCTGCGATAGAATGGAAAAGGCTCCGAAGAAGCTGAATTTCATTTTGGAACATAAAATGACAGAGTAATCGAAAGTCATTATGTCAAGCCCATACATGACTTGTTAGTGGCTGATCCCTTTTGCAGAAATAATGAGGTTTCGAAATATGCCTTAGAAGTAGTAACATCAGTTTGAACCTCTCTTATACCCATGTTCAGCTGATCAGCGCAGGAATTTGCAGGAGCATGAGCTGAATTTCATTTGTAATATCAGTTTGAACCTTGTAATCTTCGAAATTGAGCCATATAACTCTCGAATTTGAACCTTGTGATATTTCGGGCTTTTGTGGTACAATCATTGAAATGGCATCGTATGAGACTCGTATATTGGTAGTACTATTTTGACCTTAATATGCAATGGACTTAGATTATATTCACCATTCTCGAATGTGTTTCCCCTGTCGATCTCATCGTGAACGATCTGTGTAGCTTACTCGACTGCGATCTTGGACATTATTGCACACATTTGGTTTCTTTAACTGTGTGCCATGTAGAGTGCAGAATTATAATTACCACACTCGAGTGTCCATCCTTACCCTTTTATGTAAATTTGACCTCATCACCCATGGGTAAACTTATGGTCAAAGTCATTCCACATGCTTCGTTTCTGCAAAGCTTTTTGCCAATAAATGCCCACGATTGCCCCTCTTCTACCCGACGTGTGGCCAAACTAGCCGGGCGGGAAGCTTGCGCAGTTGTGCGCGACATGGTTGCATGGGAACAGGCTCACCAATGATACATTTGGTGCCTCTTCGAGCCCACGCATGGTCAAACGAAACGCGTGTGGGGTGCTCAAGCGTGCACTGGAATCCTCATCTATGAACGCGGTGATAAGATGTGAGGATTACAGGCCGACCAGCCCCCATTTGTTACAACGGCCATTTAACCCTTGTGTCTCTTCAACCTTTCGATCGCGCCCCATTGTTGCAAGAAGCACACCCACCACAACAAATTCTTAGAGGGTATCCTCCATGGCTCCAATGGTGCTCTCAGCGGCTGCCGACGACGAGCAAAAGTTCACCATGCATGCCATGGTGGACACCCATAGAAGGTTCACGGAGCTCTCAGTGTGTACACCAACAACCCGGTCTGGGTGGAGCACTCCATCCACACCATGGAGTTGTTGCTTGCCTAGCAGAAGTACGAGGTGGTCGGGTTCGACCTCGAGTACACTGCGCTTGTGTCGGCTCACGTCCCAAGGTCTTCGTCGCCCAGATGTGTGTGCGCAATCACGTCCTCATCTACCACTACTGCCTGACCACAAGGCCTTGTAGTGTTTCGCCAGGTTTGTCAATAGCCCCAACTACATGTTCGCTACGGTGGACATCACCAACTATGTAAAGGTGCTCAAGAATTCGGGCATCGCCTTCCAGAATCTTGTCGACATCCTGGGCCAATACAAGATCAAGGGTAGCAAGAAGCATGAGAAGGACTCACTTGTTCACCTCGCTGAGGCCATCATTGACCCCTACTACAGAGACATGAAGGATCCCTGAAATAAGGACAAGTGTGCCTAGCACTTGGCCTGGATGGAGAAACTCAACAAAGCTCACGTCGTGTACGCAGCCAAGGAGGCGTACACGAGCTACGTGATGTAAAGGAAAATCATTGACACGAGGAAGTGCCTCCTTCCCCAAAACGGCTAGGGATCCAGCCAGAAGCAGAGCAATGGTAAGTGTCATCACAACAAGAAGTAGATGATTAGATGCTCGTTTCTCCTAGTTTAGTATGCATGTAATTGATTTCTTTGGTGTGTGGAAATGTTATGTGTGTAGTCACTTATGTAATTGTATTCTTAATTTGGTCATGCAATCATGTTCTCATAAGTATATATGTTAATGTTTTGTAGACAAAGTGTAGATGTTGTGCGAATAGAGCAAATTACATCGCACACGGACTAAACATTGGAACTCCTCGGTGATGATTTCACCAATCGCTCACAATTGTATACCAGCAAGCGTTTGCCCACTACACACACGACTTGTGAATAGGAAATGTCTGTGTTGTTATTGGTCTTCCCACACATTTATGATTACTGACCTGTTTGCCCACAACACACACGGTTGGTTAAGTTCAACCGTTTCTGTTGTGTTGCCTAATCGAAAAAAGTTCATCTGAGTGAACTGTATGTCGTATATCGCGCACACATTGTTTATGGCTGACCGTTTCTGTTGTGTTGCCTAATCACAAACAGTTCATCCGAGTGAGTTGTATATTGTATATCACACACACCTTCATCAGTCTGACCGTTTCTGTTGTTTTGCTCATCGCAAACAGTTCATTCAAGTGAATTATATGCCACACATCGCACATGCAACTATAATCTGAATCGTGTTTAATGTCTCCACCATCGAAACATTTTTTAGCTTCTTTGACAGTTTTATTACATCATCGTTTGTGATTAATGCATCGCACACAGTTTCATCGAAGAGTCTCTGATTGTAGTGTCGCGTTAGCAGCATCCTGCAGTAGTGTATATATACCCCTCCACCCCCTCTTACTAAGTAAGAGAGCCATCAGAATGTGCCTACACTTTCACTACTCATTTTCGAAAAGAGAACCACCTACTCATGTATTGAGATTAATAGATACCATTCCTACCATTTGAACCTTGATTTCTAGCCTTCCCCAAGTTTCTTTCCACTCAAATCATTCTTCCACCATAGCAAAATCTATGAGAGAGAGTTGAGTGTTGGGAAGACTATCATTTGAAGCACAAGAGCAAGGAGTCCATCAGCATCATAACGTCTATTACCTTTTGGAGAGTGGTGTCTCCTAGATTGGTTAGGTGTCATTTGGGAGCCGCCTACATGATGTGGAGTTGAACCAAGAAGTTTGTAAGGGCAAGGAGATCGCCTACTTCATAAAGATCTACCCGAGTGAGGCAAGTCCTTTGTGGACAATGGCCATGGTGGGATAGACAAGGTTGCTTCTCGTGGACCCTTCGTGGGTGGAACCCTCTATGGACTCGCGCAACCGTTACCCTTTGTGGGTTGAAGTCTCTATCAACGTGGACGTACCATGCCAAAAATCATCATCTCCATTGTGTTTGCCTTCTCCAAATCCCTCCTTTACTTACACGTGCAATGTCTTACTTTCCGCTGATATACTCTTAGAATTGCATGTGATGGTGTTGCTTGACTTATCGTAATTGCTAAAATCTGCCTACAACTAAAATTGGGAAAAGGTTAGGTTTTACTTGGTCAAGTAGTCTGATCACCCCTCCCCCCCCCCCTCTAGACATACTTTCGATCCTACAGTTGTTCTGGCTCATCGCAAATAGTTTGTATGGATCAATTGTATGCCATGTATCACACACGCAACTCTAGTATGAATCATGCTTGATGTATCCGCCATTGCACACAGTTCGTCTTATTGGTGATGATTTTATTACAGCGATGTTTGTGATTCATGCATCGCACACAGTTTCGTCGAAGGGTCTCTGATTCATGTGCCGCGTTAGCAGCATCCTGTAGTAGTGGCTCTTCTCATGCAGCTTCTTCCAGGCGGCTGCCTCCTCCTTCTGCTTGTCACGCTCGTTGTGAAGCTTCGCCTTGCCACCCATAAGTTGCACGATGAGGCCGGTCGCCTTCTCAATCGAGGCATCGCTCTCCTCTAGCAGCTTCACCAAGTCGGCGATCACCTCCTTCTGCTTATTTGGATCAGCGAACATGTCATCGCTGGCTAAGGACTTCAGCACTGCCAGCTCATCTAGTTCGTCTCCGCGGCGAATGCGCTTGTGGGAGCCCTCACCTGCCCGTGAGAGATCATTCGAGGCCTCCGCGGCACAGCAGGACATCTCTGTTGCGACTACCGCGGCACGGCAGGACCTCTCTGTTGCTTCCACGGCCTTGGTCCTTGCTCCCTGGTTATATCTCGACTCAGAACTCCTCCTACCTGCCATGGCAGACGCAAGGAACGACTAATAAGAAAGACATGTTTTTTGTGATGAGGGGAGGAATGTGCAGTAATTTTTTAGTGGGTAGTTTTTATAGCCTAGTGCTAAGTGGGAACACGTTTAGGTTTGATCGGTGTGGAGAAGATTTTCAGTTAACTATTGCATGGTAATTTGGAATGTGACGGGAAACAAGCTCAAAATTTATTGATGGTTTTAGTTTTGAAGCCCGAAACGGTTCCGGACCCACGTTCTCGGATGTGTACGTGTGTCTACCCACTATCACCAACGGTCCAGATAGCATCATCGTGTCTGATGGATGGGCCATCGCGCCTCCTACGGGTGCCAGACGGTTGACCAGAACTAGCTTTATAAAAGCCATAAATGCTCCGTGTGGAGGAAAAAAATCAAAGCAAATTCACAAAAATCCATTTTTTTTGTACGGTAAATAATTTGGCGCATGAGGTGCGCTCCAGATTTCAGATCATTTGGACAAATGAGTAGCTCTCCGCAAAAAGGCAAATTTGGGTTTGTAAAAAAGTTTACTGTTCATGTGTTGTTCTGACCCAATTTATCTTTTTTCTGACAGCTACTAATAAGTCAAATGGTCTGAAATTTGGAGCAAACCTCACGCACCAAATTATCTATCATGCAAAAAATATTTTTTTATTTGGTTTATATTTTTGTGACTTTTTTCTTGATCGTGACTGGACTCGAAAATAGATATTCGCAAAATTCGACACCTTTACATATAACGGCATTAATTTCTACACTAGGGCATATGTGTTGGTAGGTACGAGTTGGTGCACGCAAACTTTGGTCAAATGGTGTGATATGAACTGCAACATCATTGTTCCCCAGGACACCGCCGGCTCGCATCCGCCTTCTTGTGGAGCTATTCCCTGCATGTTCAACTTCTATATGCATATGGTTGCTCGTCGTTGAAGTGGGCACGGCGCACTACTCGCATCTCTCCACACGCTCTGCCAACGGTTGGGGCCGGTGCATGATCATGTTGGGGGCCCCGTATGCATGCGGTTGCGCCGCGTGCGTCGCCATAATGCAGTTATGTGCGGCACGATGGAGTTAGGCGCTGCAAAAACTGCCATCCGGATGTGTGGATATTCCAGGCTGTCCGGCCTCCACATTTATTCCCGTGGCCATTATAATTTAGTCTCTTTAACCTTTGATCACACCCCATAATACAACAAGCACATGCACAACGACACATACAGAGAGGATATCTAGCAGCACTCCAATAGAGTTCAGCTTGCACTACTAGGGAAAACCCTAGCAGCAGCGCGGGTTTTAGACCTATCAGTAGCGCGGGGTTATGCGCTACTGATAAGGCGCTACAGCTAACGAATAGTAGTAGCGTGCCTCCACCCACGCTACTGCTAAATCGACTTAGTAGTAGCGAGTTCCAGGAGGAGCGCTGCTGGTAATTAGTAGTAGCGCTTCTCTCTGCCCGCGCTGCTACTATTTTTTTTTCATGTTGTATTCGTACACCTTTACACAAGTTTTCATACAACAGGAATTTAGAAATTGTTTTTACATCATAATGAGTTATTACATCACGGGGTGAAAGAACCGTGTGGACTAGTTTCAAGTGGATGGACATCCACTTGAAACTAATCCGCGGTTCTTTCACCCAATGATATAATAAATATCATCATCATCATCATATCATTGGTCACTAGTCGTAATCAGAAGTGCTCCTCACATCTTCAACTCTAACACATTGTATCACATAATAAACATATTGTACCTCATAGGACCTACTACATTCTCTTAGGACCTACTATATTCTCTAAGGTAAAATAGCAAAAAATAAGATAGCCCCTGACTCTCCATTATGGAAAATGGAGATTATCCTGTCTCCAATTCTTGCCTTTCGCTTAATGTTACTTCCAAGAACCTCCTTGCGAATGTCCAAACATTTTTTCCATTCTTTGATTAGCATGTGTTCACCGCTTTTAGAAATCCGATATGCACAGGTGAGCTCCTTAGAATGACCTGGCTGTAGGTTCATAACTGCAAGGCGACCATTCTGATACATCAGATGAGGCACATAATCCATCGGGATTTTCTGTTGAAAAACATAGTAGTTAGCAATGATGTACTAGTTTTAGAAGTATGCAAAAGATGCACGGATGTCGTAATAGTAAAAAATCTTACCAGGGTATCTCCATTGAAGTTACCGCGGTTCAACACGTGCACTAGTGGCACGTATTCACCATAGTTTGGAGGAGTTCGGTAATAGGTATTGTAATTCTCAAAAAAAGTACAATAAGCAATCAGATGATTTTTCTCCTTATAAGTTAATTCGGAGCCATCGGTGTAGCGGGTTTTGTCTACCATCTTCTGCACATTCTTTGAAGATTCAAAATAAGCTGTCAATGGAAATAAGCTGTCAACTATTTTGAAATAAACAATATAAATTAGTTAATAACTATGTTTGAGAAACTCACATTGCGGTAGAATCGGAAGCGTATCAACAAGGACCCAAATGTCCATATTGTCTTGCTCGATGTCAGGATCACCAAGATCCATGGTGACAATCATACCCTCATAAAAACCATACATTTTGCAAAGTGCTTCCCAATTTTGGCAACCAAAATAGGTTACGCTCTGAGAATTCTATAGATTTACTTCAAAATCGATATCATGATGGGTCCTTAGGTGTATTTTCTTTGTTTGAAAATTTTCATGGTCTTCAAAACCCATCCTCTCCAAGACATAGCGTCTTGCATGGCATGGGATAAGCTAGTCGAATTGTAAAAGATGAAAATTGGACGTTGAAATAGTTGAAGTCATGCTTAGTTACGAAAAAAAACACTTGTCGTTGTTGCGTACCGTTTCAACATCGAAGGTCTCCTCGAGCTTAATGCTGAAGCGTTGATCTTCATCCAGCTCAACGAACCTGTCGCACATACCTCGATCATCCTGGCACCAGATGCACTCCTCCGGGAGACTGTCGTCGTCCGAGTACGACATTTCCTACGTTCATAATTCAAAGATTAAACTTGTACATATTCTAGCACAAGTCATGCCAAAATTCACGGAAAAATCCGGCATGACCTTTGCTAAAAAAGGACATATCGAGCGCCTGAAATTTGCCGGAACGGAAATTAATCAACACTCCGGCAAAACATAGGCCACTCGAAGGTGTAACCAAAACATGAAATAATTGCTTAAACTAAAAAATAACAACAAATATGGCATGTTCAACTAGTTCTATTAATTCAACTAGTTCTTACTAAATATAAACTTAGTATAAAAAGAAAAAAATAGTTCTTTCTAAAAATGAAGTAGTTCAACTAGTTATTAATTTACTTACTATACTAGTTCAACTAAAACTTAACTAGTTCAACTAAAACTAAACTAGTTCTATTAATTCAACTAGTTCTTACTAAATATAAACTTAGTATAAAAAGGAAAAAAAAAACTAGTTCTTTCTAAAAATGAAGTAGTTCTTAATTTACTTACTATACTAGTTCAACTAAAACTTAACTAGTTCAACTAAAACTAAACCAGTTCTATTAATTCAACTAGTTCTTACTAAATATAAACTTACTATAAATAGAAAGAAACTAGCACATCTACTACTACTAATTAACATCTAACTACTACATCTACTACTAATTAACATCTACTACTGCTAATTATACAACTAGTTTACCATCACTACTAGTAATTAATATCCACTACTTCTAAAAATCATTATCTATGAACCCTAAATTAACATCTACTACTACTAAAATCATCTACTAACTAAGCAAAGAGAGAGGGGGTGGGGGAGGGGTGGGGGGCTTATAGAGGGAGAGACGGTGGCGGGGAGGTGCTCGGCGACGGAGGGGCGGTGAGGGCGGGCTCGGGATCGGGAGGCGGCGGTCCTGGGCGGCGGTGAGGTCGAGGGCGGCGACAGTGTGGTCGAGAGCGGCGGCGGTGAGGTTGAGGGCGGGCGGCGGCGGCGGTGAGGGCAGGCGCGCTCAGGCTCGGGTGGCGGCGACAGGAGTAGGGGAACAGGCTGGTGGGGGGGAGGAGGACTTAGCGAATTTTTGATTTGGGGGGTGGTTAACTCGAAGCAGTTATTTCTTTTGTTTAGTAAAAACATCAAAAATATACATTGATCATCATTGATCTTTTTGTGTATAATATAAATAGTCAACATGAATCCTCTGTACCTGTATAGGTACAGGCGAGGATTCATATTGCAACCATAAATCATACACATATAGTTCAATGAAGACCAAGTGCTCGAGATAGGTTGAGAAGCAACATATTTAAGGTGGTAAACACCTTGTTCGCTAGCAGTATGGGACTAAACTTAATTAGTTGCGGTGATACTTAGCAGTAGCGAGTTTTGAGGAAAACCGCTGCTACTAAGTTCTTTAGCAATAGCGCGTCCACGGGAAGGGCGCTACTACTATATCTAGCCTGGAGGCAACACCGTGGCAATTATAGTAGTAGCGCTCTTTTCACCTAGAGCGCTACTGCTACTCAGTCATTAGTAGCGCTCTTTTCTAAAGCTCGCTGCTACTAATTAGCAGTAGCGCATGTTTTTAGACCGCGCTGCTGCTAAGATTCTGTGTATAAGGTTTTCCCTAGTAGTGTTGTATCCTGTGGACACCCACATGAGGGAGAAGGACCTCTAGGTGGTGTACACCAATGACCCGCTCATGGTGGAGTCCGTCAACACTATGGAGAAGTTGCTTGCTGAGGATGACAAGTACAAAGTGGTTGGCTTCGACCTCGAGTACACTGGCGATCGTGCCGGGTATAATCAGAAGGTTGTCGTAGCCTTGTTGTGCGTGCACCATCAAGTCCTCGTGTACCACTATTGCCTGGCCACAAGGCCTTGCGGGCGTTTCTCTAGGTTTGTCAACATCCCTGACTGCAGGTTCGCTACAGTGGACACCACCAATGATCTAAAGGTGCTTAGGACTTCAGGCTTGGTCTGCCAGAAGCTTGTCGAGATTCAAGGCCAGTACAGGGGTCTGGGGCAGCAAGAAGGATAAGGACTCCCTGGTTGACCTCGTTGTGGCCATCATCGACCCCTACTACAGTAACATGAAAGATGCCTGCAACAAGAGCCAACCTGCAGCCTAGCACAAGGACTGGTGAAGAGACTGGATGAAGATCACCTCAAGGTCGCAGGCTCGCGGCCTACACATGCTACAAGATGTACAGGCGGATCGTTGACATGAGGAAGTGCCTCCTTCCTGTAGGCGACGAATGATCGAGCCACAAGCAAAGCAGTGGCGGCAAGCGTCACAAGAAGTAGATGATGATTTGATGACCGTTTCTCTTAGTTTATTATGCATGTAATTGTTTACTTTGGTATGCGAAAATGCTATGTGTGTAGTCACTTATGTAATTTGATGTTTAATTTGGTTATGCAATCATAGTCTTATAAATATATATGATGTTGGTCTGTAGACAGAGCATGGAAGTTGTGCAGACTGAGCAAAACACATCGCACACGGATTAAACTATGAAACCCGTCGGTGATGATTTCATCAATCGTTGAAAATTGTATAGCATCAAACGTTTTCCCACAACAAACACACAACTTATTAGCAGAAATCGCATGTGTTATTATCGGCCTTCCCACACAATTATGACTATTGACATGTTTGGCAGGTATCACACACATCTTGTTAACCTGGATCGTTTGTGTTATTTTGGCTTATTGCAAACAGTTCATCCGAGTGACCTGCACACAAACCTTGATCTGGCTAATCATTTATGATGTTCTGGATCATCGCTTGAATGTCGTCTATTGCACACACACCCTGATCTAGCTAATCGTTTTTGTTGTTTTGGCTCGTCGCAAACAATTCATCTGACTGACATGTATGTTGTCTATCGCACACATCTTGATATGGCTGACCGTTTATGTTTTTTGACTCATCGCAAACATACGGTATGAATCAACTGTATGCCATGATTCGCACATGCAACTCTAATCTAAATCGTGCTTGATGGATCCGTCATTGCACATAGATCATTTTATTGGTGGCGGTTTTATTACGATATTGTTTACGATTAATGCATCGCACACCATTTAATTGATTGGTCTCCTATACATGTGTCGTCTTAGGACCTTCCTGCAGTAGTGAGGTCCTGACCCACCTGGCTGGGAGTTGACATTGTGAGAAGATCCTAGCTAGCTGGAACAACGTCAGCTAGTGTTACCGAAAAGGGGTTAACATAATTGGTTTTCTCCTCTCACCGTTGTTTGTTGAGAGTGGAGCTTAGCGAAACATGAAAAAATGGAACAAGGACAAAGAAAATCCTCATTTGTTAATTAAGTAGAAGAGAATTGCTCGGTTAATCAATGGAAAATTGGAAAACTACCACAACCCACTCAGAATACCCAAGCACACACCTTTGCAAAGAGATAACACACAAGCGTCGTTGTCGTCATCACTTAGCAGACATCATCGCCATCCCTTCTCCTCGAGCGGGCATCTCCTACTTAACCGTGGACGATTGTCAAGCAACCCACACCATGGAGGCCATGCAGAGTCACATGAAGATCCGTGCCAAAACTCAACTACCTGGGACAAGGACAACACGGCTCCAACTCTAACTTAGAGCTACGAAGAACTGTACACCACAAGACCCCGCCACAACAGCACTAACTTCACGGCAATAAACAAACCAAGACAATCCCACAAACCACACCAAAGAAGAGCAGACTACCACAACCATTGTCGCGTCTCACTCACCACCATCATCATGAAATCAGATCATAAAGTAAACATGTTAGTACGATCTATACACATCCCAAAGAACTTGAGATTCTTCCAAAAGCCAATCATAGACCATTTGGATTACCGCATGGGACATGTGGTTAACAGACCCAAAATTCATATAGACCATTTGGACTTTTCAAAACATCTAAATATGCATTTCTTGCTGGACTTCATGGATCATGGGTGCCAAATTGCTGCACATATGTTTGGAAGCGTATTAATACTTGTCACAGAAAAACGACTCCACCAACCACGCCTTTCTCACGCGGTGGGCAGGGGAGGGGAGATGCCGAGCCGATGTACATGGCAATTCTAATGGGAGTAGTGCTACAACTATACTAACTAGAAGAACATAAACCACTCAAAAGTACCCAGAATTCCACGTGGCAAGTGGCAGCGTATATACTCATGTGTCTATCACGACTAACTAAAGTATCCTCCCGACGAAAAGAGAAATGGCATGTTTCTACTCTCAGATCATGGGACCAGCAGGCAATAGTTGGCAACCCAATTCTTGTGTGCCGATGAAACTTGTAGGGCTCAGCTCATCCCAGTTGTTGCCCCTTTCTCAGCTGTGACTGAGCAATGGCGTCAGTCAGCAGTTCACCCTTCACCCACAGAGAAAATCTTCCCCACCCACGACAGATGTCGTTCTTGAACCTTCCTTCACGGATAGCAGTGCACCATGCTCCTAGACGGGCAACGCCAGTGTCACATGCATTCTTCAATCTTTCTGGGCCAATATATCTTGCCAACGCTACCAGGCAAGTAATGAAGAGACTCGCCAATGTCATATACTGCAAATAACAAGATATAAAGACATCAGCACGGCATGTAATAAACTAAATGAATCTTTGCTGATGCATACCACACAGTTAGCATATACTCCCTCCGTCCCATAATGTAAGACGTTTTTTGGCACTAGTGTAGGGCCAAAACACGTCTTATATTATGGGACGGAGGGAGTAATAAGCAACCAGATATTACATGACATAGATTACATACTAATGAAAAATTGGCTGCTTATACTTACAGCAATCATCTGCTTTTCTCTTGAATGCCAGTAGCCCCTTGCATAGAAAAGCCAAGAGTCAAATGCTAGAGTCACCACCCTAATCAGCGCAGCCCCCAATTTCACTCGGCCAATCCCCACAGGGTCATCTTTGAACTTATTCTCACGCTACAGAATTAAAAAGGTAGAAAAGAGGTTAGAAATGAATTGTAAAAAACACGAGTTTTTTTTTTGCTTGCACAGATTTTTGTCTAAAGGTAGTTTCATTCATAAAAACCTGAGATAAATATATATTTGCATTCATATCAGACATAGGCAATTCTCTTGTGCAGACGAAGTACAGTAGTGTCCTGATATTTTTTTCAATATTGTGTAATATTCAGAAAAACCCACTCCAGACGTCACAAGCTGATTGAAAATGTCACAACCAGTAGCCATGGTGAGTACAGCATTTTTGGGTCCAGATAGACAGGGCGTCCAGTATCACAGCTGTTCGAACGACTATGGGGATCTGTGCCAAATCTTTTTTCCATACAATACAGTCGTATATACACACAATTATGAACAGGAGTCTCGTACAGGTTTTGCTCATCCTGGTGCGGGGCCAGTTTTTCTCCTGCTCTTTGAGTTGGCCCAGCACATAATAACTGTTAAGCATTTATTTTCTAGGCACCTTTCATCGCCGTCTCACACCAAATTTTCCCCAGCCACTCTGGAACACACAGAGCTCCACTCGTCGAACCTCTTTACGCCAGTGACTAAGGGTACGGTGCCGAGAAATTCAGGCTTCATGGTGGAGGATGGAGGTCTTCTTCCCAGAAGTTGAATCGAGGTATGGCAAAATTTCGCTCGGTATTATGTTCCTTGCCCGCTCTTTTTTCTGGATATGCATAATTTGACTGCATCCCTCTAGGTTGGTTGTGTTGGAACTAATCTTGTTATCAGTGCTAGGTTTAGATTATTAGATCTTGTTTTTAAGTCATGCATGTAGTAGTAGCTGCGGCGGTGTGCACACATAGACGTGTTCTTGTGTGTGCATGCAAGCTAGTACTTTGTGTGTTAGTTCGTGTGTTTAGCTGAGTCAAATGCATGCATGGGTGGGTTAGTGGGCTAGCTAAAAGCTTGGTTCGTTGGCATCATGCAACATGCATGGCCAGGTCGTGAGTAGTGGCTGGTCATACATGGCCGAGTCGTGTGGATCCTGAGTGATTTTAGGAGGTGGTGTGTTAGTGCATCAGGTAGTGCGTGTGTGCATTACTTAATCCCTTGTATAAATATGGCATTCAGTTAAATGAAAAGAAGCTGCGGGCAGAGAAAACAATGTAGTCCTTGTGGGTGCCAAGGGAGAGTCTCGGCGAAGCCTTTATGTTCTTCCTTGGTGTATATGCATGTGTTCTTGTGTGTAGAGTTTCTCACAGTGAGAGTGTTTGTGAGATAGACGAGAGGAGCTGCGAGGTTCAGCGCTAACAGGCTGGTTGAGGTATGGGAGAAGGAACCACGTTGGATGGCAGATGAACGGCTGCTGCTGCTTCGTGCCACTTCGCATAGTTTTAAACTTACTGATTTTACTCCAGGTGTTTACTATCTTCAGATTAGAGCAGTTTGGGTCCTCAGTGCTGAAACTGCGGAAAAACTTTCTGGATGAACGTCGCGTCTTCCCAAGTGGAGTCTTGTGTTGGTAAGTTGCTCCATTTGATCAGTCAGCGAACCAAGGGGATTTCAGTATCACCCTGTTTCCTGGGGATCAGTTTCCTTTCCAGTACCTGTTCAGGATCCAGTAATATAGTACCATCTGGGTTCACAAGAGGCAGGGTGGGGTTTGGTAGACACAGATGCTTTTTAAGTTGGATGACATGAAATGTGTGATACAGTTTGCAGTCTTCATGTAAGAGCAGCTTGTAAGATACTTGGCCAATGTTTGAAAGGGCCATAATATTTGGAATGCAATGTGAAGCATCTTTGTATGCTCAAGGTGGTGTGCCTGTAGGGTTGTAGTTTCAGGTAGACCATGTCCCAACTTCCAATGTTCTTTCAGATCTTTTCTTGTTTGCTTGGTGTTTCATCCTGGCCTGTGCTCTTAAAAGAATGTCCTTTATTTGTGATGCTGTCTGTTCAGCAGTAAGTACAGAGGAGAAATTCTGAGCTTGGTCACTTGGGTAAAGTGTTGCTTCTGCTATCATGTTAGGCACTCTATTGTACTATAAAGCTTGGATAGGAGTGATTTTCATCCACCGTTCTGCCATGGGCAGCCAGTTCATCCATTTCTTTGGTTGTAAGAAGGCCATGCATCTCAAGTAGTTCTTCAAACATTGATTAACCCTCTCAGTTTGTCCATCAGACTGAGGGTGGTATGATGTGCTTAAGATCCTTCTTCAAGAAGTTTTGCCATAATTCGCTAGTAAAGATCCTGTCTCTATCTGTTACAATCACTTTAGGGAGCCCATGTAACCTGAATATATTGTCAATAAATGCTTTGGCCACAGTTTGTACAGTGATGGGGTGTTTGAGAGCAATGAAATAGTTGTACTTAGTGAATCTGTCCACCGCCACCTAGATCATGTCTTTGTTGCTTGAAACAGGACGGCCTTCCACAAAATCCGTGCTTATATGGCACCAAGCAAAATCAGGAATAAGGAGGGACTGCAGCAGTCCAGGGTTTGCATATAAATCTAGTTCTGGATGAACCTTCTGTAGTATTAATCCAAGGAAACTCCTAGAGAAATTTTACCACAGCTTAGCTGCAACCAGTCCTTGATCGCCGATCCTTCCGCCGCCTATGCACCATCGCCAACGCCGCACTGCCGGAAGTACATCGGATCCGAGAGGGTGGGTGGGATTTTACCGTTAAAACAGTGAGTAACCACACCCCTTTCCAGACCTGTATCGAATGATTGCCGCCGCCACACCGTCGCCTACACCAGGTGGGAAGAGGAGGATTTTACGGCACCTCCTGTTTAAGTGTATATGCGGATTGTTTAGCCCTTTCCATCAGTTCGTACTTTTGGTTGTGTTGGCTAGTGCATGAAGCTTAACATGGTAGCCTAAGGTCTTGAGTTCAAGTCCTGGCTTTCACAATTTATTCAAAAAATTGTTGTTGCGCCCTCCGTGTCCACCTATAGGCCTTTTGAGCCATACCTCTGAGTCTATTCACGTGTTGACTTCCCACATTACACGTGAGAGGGGGTGTTGAAGTGCATATGTGCATTGCCTAGCCCTTTCAATCAAATCGGACTTTGGTTGCGTTGGCTAGTGCATGAAGCTTAACACCTCCAACTCTTACTTCGATATCCGGATCCAGCACCGCTGAGGAATAAACCTTGCTCTGACACTTGTCAGACCACTCGGGTCTGAAGAACTAGTTTCAAAGAAAAGAGAACAGATCTCGCAAAACTTAGCTACTTTGGTGGTTAATTCTTGAGAATCGAAACAAATTCAGATACACCTAAGGGGCCAACCAGGAACACTGGTGGCTAGGGTTTACCCCAAAACAAGAAGAATGAGCTCTAAGGCTCTAGAAGTCTGGCTTTATAGCCTTACAAAATGGATGGAAACGAAAGAAAAGGGAAACGGGGTGGGTGGCCACTGCTGCTTTTGCCGGAAAGTAGAACAGCGGTGTCTGGGGTCCTCGCAGCCGCTGGATGTTTGATCAACGACGTCCAGCTCACATAACTCAGCGAAGCGGTATGGGAGAAGGAGCGGTGTTGGATGGCAGATGAATAGCTGGTGTTGCTTCGCGCCACTTCCCATTGTTTTAAACTTAACTGAATTTACTCCAGGTGTTTGCTATCTTCACATAAGAGCAGTTTGTGTCCTGACAGGTTGGTGGCCACATCATGGTCGATAACAAGGTTCTGGACGACAGACAAGAGGATTATTGGGTGCCGAATTCAAGCAAAGATTCTGATGCAGAGGGGGGTGCAGACTCATGTGTCAAATTCTAGAAACAATTCTGATAAGGAGAGGTGCAGTGCCCGCGGGCACTTGGAGAGGAGGTCGCAGATTCTAGTGGGATGGCACTAACAGCTCAAGGCATGGCTGGCTGAACCAGAACCTGCAAGTCTCACAAAATCTAGTATCCTGAAATATGACTGATTCCTTTAGTAGGCTGTTAAGCGAACACTAGTTGATTTCATAATTTGTTAGGGTGTATTTGGGTGCTGGTGATCATCCCAAGATTTAGATTGGTTTTATATTTTTGATTTGGGTGATTCGTGGCGGCTACACAAATGTTCTGGCATTGATGACAATGTATGTGCATAGATATGATGCCACTGGAAAAATGTGTACTGGCATGTATAAGAGGGACGACTTTAGAGAGAGGAGAAAAAAGGAACACATGATCTCCCATTTGCAATGTCCTTCAGGCCTGTGCCCACTAAATTGATATCTCCGTTGGTCATATTGGCCACAGGGTGGGGACATCTGCTGTTTGTATAAAGGGCATATCAATCTAGACCTGAAATAGAAGCCTCATACAAGCCTACCATACTACCACAGGACAAATCACGGCGTGCTTCAGTGGCCCAGATAATTAAAGTGGATCCAAAGTGCATTTCCGAACTATGACAAATTACATATATGAAAATAGTAAATATAGCAGTAATTGCTTCGGAATAAGAATAATACTACTTACCAGGCGGTATGCAAAGGAGATCACTATTTGTAGAACTTGAAGTAACACACCAATCACAGCTAAGCCAAAAGCAATCTTCCAGTATTCGCAGCATTTAGGAGCAGTGATCTTAAACTGGATTTGGACAATAACAGCCAGGCCAAACAATTTGAAAAAAGTCAATGCACCAACATTCTGAAATGAAAAGAGGATAAGAATAAATAGGGTCAGTACAACATCCCTCTGCACAAGCCTCATGATGCATGATTAGGATGAGTACTTTTTTTTGTTGAGTGAAGTGCACTGTAGGTCCCTAAACTATTCGAGGGGTGTCAACCAGGTCCTCGAACTATGAAAATCGACATGTGGGTCCTCGAACTATTGTAAGTGTCTCAGTCACGTCCAAAACCTGCCCGACCCAGTCTGACCTGCCGTTGACTGTTGCCACGTCGGACAGGGGTAACGGAGGTGGATGGATATTTACAAAAAACACCCCGAATCGTTTCAGATCTCCAGCTGAGTGGCAGAAAACACGTGCCTTGCAGAGATCCAGCTGAGTGGCAGAAAACAAATGGTCCTCCGGTAGAACCTCCAAAGTATGAGAAGAAGGCAGGCAGGAAAAAGAAGAAGAGAATAGTTCACCCTTCAAAGAAGGATGAAGGCACTAGGTTTAGCAAGCATGGAGTAATAATGCATTGCAGTGTCTGCAACTCCACAGAACACAATAGAAGAAAATGCACTGTACTACATCCATCTGATAAGAGTGCCTGCACTAGAAAAACTACCTGTGAGAAGAAATTTGCTTCAAGCACCTACTGCACAGGACTCCCAATGCACTGAGATGACCATCACACAGGTACTGAACTAACCATGCTTGAATGCCTACTTGTAGTGTATCCAAATGCAATGAATTGACATGGTTTTACATTTGAAATTAGATACCTGGTGAGGATAGTTCACACACATGTTCGGTGCTGTCAACATTATTCCAAGAGGTTAGCATTTGTTCCAAGGAAATGTTGTTTACATATTTATCTGTCCGGAAATACTTGTCGCTCAAACGGATGTATCCGTGGTGTCAATTGTGTAGGTTGAAGCATCTCAAGTAACACCTGATGCACCACCAGGACCACTTCCTGAGTGCTCTTTCATTGCATCGAGGAGAGATGAGCTGCCAGTGCCCAGGGCTACAACCAGTGCACAATTTCTGAAGAAAAAGCTACAAACTAAGAAGAAAAAGACAACTCCTAAAGCAGCTGTTAGGCAAGCCTTTGTGCCTCCTAGAGCAGCCACTCAAGCCTCCCAAACAGATGCTGCTGTTGGTGTAACTGAAGCAGCAAAACAGGCCAGAAGAACAAAGGCAAAGAAAGTGCCTAAAGATTAATGCATAGAGAGAAAAGCTCCTTGAGGTGTTGAAGGAAACCTGAGCTCATGCCCATGTCTTGGCTGTAGGTTTTGATCCACACCTTGTAATAGCGTATGGAGTGCATATGTGTCTTTTGTGAACAACCTGTTATGATAGATGCTACTGTCCCTCTCTTTTGGATGCACTCCTCTTTTGTGACAAAACTTGTTATGCATTCAGCTAATCAATGATGACTGATTTTGCCAATTATGTATGTCTTTTGTGAACAACCTGTTAAACAGTACAATTTGTCATGCTTACACATTCTGGGAATATTGCAAAGCACATTCTGGAAATATTTCATCCACCTCCGTTACCCCTGTCCGACGTGGGGAATGGAGATCTGAAACGATTCGGGGTGTTTTTTGTAAATATCCATCCACCTCCGTTACCCCTGTCCGACGTGGCAACAGTCAACGGCAGGTCAGACTGGGTCGGGCAGGTTTTGGACGTGACTGAGACACTTACAATAGTTCGAGGACCCACATGTCGATTTTCATAGTTCGAGGACCTGGTTGACACCCCTCGAATAGTTTAGGGACCTACAGTGCACTTCACTCTTTTTTGTTGGCATGTTAGGTAGCAATGTGCACTTCCGCAGGTAAGAAGAGGAAAGAGTTTTTACCTGATTCCTCGCCTCAGTTTTTCCAATCTTTTTATATGCTAGTTTCTGCAGAACGTAGCCAATTATAGCTACTAGCTGTAGTGCTATCCCAGCAAACTCCATGAGGACTCTTCCATAATTATTCTTGGGTTCATCAACAAACACTAGTAACAGCACAAGAAAAACTGCTGAATAAACAGCTTCAAGCCACAGGCTCGCTGGAGTAAAGCAGTCAAAGAATACTTCGGACCAGTCCTCAATGGCTATGAATGCAACCCTGGAGATTTTTTTGTATTATAGGTTAGTTGATATAGAACTTAATGGAGTAGATGAATAAGAGATCGATCAAATCATTACAATTGTAGATTAAATACACTTAATTGATAATATGTGCCACAGCTGTGTAGCAATACAACTTATTTTTCACTATAGATGTATATCGAGTAACTGCAAGGGAAAACTGCTCTCATAGCACTCTGAAATGAAGGGCTGCCATTTGTTAGACATATATTTCTAGGCTCTAGTTGCTGTTGATCAACGTCATACACATGCAGGAGAGCTTTAACAAAAGGGATTTCCATGCAATAGGAGACGGTTTGGCTTTTCCTATCTGCCCATTGTTGGATGGGCAAACTGTCAGGACTCTTTGGATTATGGTTTTTGACACAATTATGGGGACCTCTACTAATTAGAATTTTTTCATATAAGGGCCATTGATTATAGGATTGGGGTTATCAAATCTATGGAACGTATTATATGTCTCACATTCTATGGGAAACCAACAAGAGATCAAACCACAACAACCTTTTAGGCATGGGAATTTGGAAGGCTTGGAGCAGAATGATATGATATTGGGTTTATTGAGGCTTATATTCAGCACCAACTTATTTAGTCTATTCATGCCATGGCATGAGAACAGATCCACGGAGAAAACTTAACCAGAAGTCTATGCATTATATCTTTATGTTAAAAACAGCTACGTCACAAAGAATCGGTATGATGGATTGATTGCCACTGAAACAAATGCCGGATGTGACCACCCAGCAACAGTTGGTTAGCGTGTTTCAGACTGCCAGAGTGAGTGCACAAGTGTTGTCAGATCTGTTTCTGCCTATCTAGTATCTACCCGTGAGACGGTGGTTTCATGACATGGTTAGCGCCAATACAGACATTCACATGCTATCATGCTGCATCCCCGTGGCGCCAACCATCTGTGCACCTCCTCAGGAGCACACTACATGGATAGTACTTACATAAGCAACCAAAGACATACAGGCATCAGCCAAGAAAGTACGAGCTGGTTACGTAAACTTTAGTTCACAAGCGTGACACCAGCCTCTACTATAAAATATGCAAGCAAGGCACAAGAGAATAATAACTAGACAAACTTACAATTGGGTGCTGGCTGATACAGCAGAGAAAACCAGTTATGCACCTTCAGTCACAAAGCTCACATGGCCGCTCATCACAGACAACCGTTGGCGACAAGTGATTTTCAGTCATCACCCGTGACTTTGATTCCGATTCCGATGACGACGACCTCAGCATCTCTTGTCTGTGCATCTCGCCGACGGCATCTCAGCCGGTGTGCACGGCCTGTCGTGTGGGTACCGGTCGCCGAGGTTGCGGTGGCTGCCGGTGCAATGGTACTGGCATCCGACCCAGCACGCACGACACAGGTGAGTGACGGGCTTCCAATCTCGGCAGCAATGGCAAACAAAGACCATGTGTAGGGGGTTGTGGGGTGGCAGCCATTCGAGTAGTGGGCAAGGGTAGGCCCCATTCCGGCAGCACCACGCGCTCCGGTTCGCCTCGGCAAGGTCAATGCGGTGGACAAGACGATGGTCCAACGAGGTGACGTGCGACTCCGGGTACCGCGGATCGCCACTCAGTCATTGTGGACGTCGTCAACGGCGACATTATTTCCGGGGGCTTACCCAATCCACAGCGCAGGTAGGTTTTTCGAATTTGAGGACCATTGTGGTCTCACCCACAGACCAGCTAGACCCAGCCCAATAAGGCAAGACGCGACTCCGGGTATCATGGTTGTATGCTTGTCAAGTCGCCACTCAGTTTCTTCCTCAGTGTGGACGTCACCGCAGAGTTATCTACGGACTACGGCGGCTTTCCCAATCCATAGCCCAGGTAGGTTTTTCAAATTCGAGCACCACGGTGGATGGCCCAACGGGCCAGCTAGACCTAGCCCAACATGGTTTCCCATTGGGCACCGGTCGATGCATAGATGTCTAGAGTTTTAGAGTGTAGATGGCAGTGATCCACGGGGATCGCTCCAATAGTATGGGTTTGTTCTCCGTCTGGTGGCAAACGCCCCTACACCACAATCGCCATGGCTAGGAGGGGAGTAGGCCTTGGACAGCGACGACGATCGGCAGCTGCAACGGCTATGTTGGGGCAAACCTGCATGGCAGCTTCAAGGCGGCAACACAGGTGGCACCTTTGGTGTTGTGAACCATGCTAGCTACAACGACGCGAACAAGAGTGGGCAGTAGTGGCATCGATTTCAATGGTAGGTCCATCGCCGAGAACATGGCCAGTTTCAGTGATGCGGACGTCACCGCCTATGGTGGCTCCGATGCACGCAGCGGCAGTGCCTGACAATGGCACGGGCTATTTACCACAACAACAAGGGGGGCGATGGTTTGCAGCCTGCAGCGGGGTTGGGGGTGGCCTATGCGTACGACGATGGTGGGAGTTGCCATGTTGCCGGTGGGTGGGCAAGACCATGGAGTCAGTGGTGATGCCCGTGTGAGGCTATCTCGGAGGTGGATGCTACGACCACAAGTTCCGCCATCCTAGACGTGGCCAATTTGGTTGTGACCCGGGCTTCAAGCCACCCCTGGTCTTCCAGGCAGTCAATAGAGGAGCCAAGAAAAACACAACAGACAGAGAGAGCGGCGATCATTGTGATCGCTGGCCCAGGTCGCATCACTGTAAGCCTGGAGCTGAAGAGAGCTGGAGTGAGGGAAGAATAGGTGACGAGTCACAGTCCCACGAAGATAACAAAGAACATGAAGATGACCATAGTGAAGCTGAGTGGGAGCATAGACAAATTGACTCATGATGTGCACAACATAAGAGATGTTAGGACGAGTGATGCCTAGATAGACAAGGCTCCCAACAAGATGAGAGTAGCGAGTGTGATTCGCAAGGGGTTCACCCTCTGAAGATGAAGACCAAATTCAATGGGAGTGTCAACCATGCACTGATCAGTGAGGCAGGCACGAATGAGAAGATCTTAGATGTATTTCTCTTGACAGAGATAAGTGCCCTACCCCGAATATGCACTTGGTTGGGTTCAACATGATGGATTCAACATGATGCAGTACTTCCGCATATTCTCAAAAGTTTGGACGAGATCAGGGATGACCTGATACCCCTTCTGGGATTTTACAATCAAGTCATCTATGTACACTTCCATATTGGTTCTTATCTGCATGCAAAGGGCCTCCTGCATGGCACGTTGATAGGTGCAACCCACATTCTTGAGCCCGAAACGCATGGTCTTTTAGCAATACTTATCAGAAGGGGTAATAAAACTAGTATGGGGGATGTCCTCCTCGTTCATTTGGATCTGGTGATATCTTGAGTACGCATCCAACAAACACAAATAGTGGCACCCCGATGTTGAATCGACAATTTGGTTAATCTGTGGGAGCGGAAAATCGCCCTTTGGACATGCTTTATTAACACTTGTATAGTCAATACACATCCTGAGGTCCCCATTGTCTTTAGGGGCTAACGCGTGGTTGGATAACCAAGTGTTGTATGGGATTGGTTGGATGAATTTGGCTTTCAATAATTTGTTGACCTCCCACTCAATCGTCTTCTTCTGCAGCTCATCGAAACGCCTAAGCTTTTGCTTCATCGGTCGAACAATCGGGTTCACATCCAATCTGTGTTCGGCCACCTCCGATGGTATGCCGGGCATGTCGGCGGGCTCCCATGTGAAGACATTTGTGTTGTCTTGGATCTTGATAAGTTCTGCCTCCTTCTGAGGCCCTAAATTTGTCCCAATCCGAGTAACCTTTGTTGGGTCATCAATCTGTAATGAGATTCCTTTCGTTCCTCTTGAGGCTGCACGGTCGACCTTCCTAGGTGTGTGAGGGGGGGGGGAGGGGGGCATCAAGGCCTCCAGGGGGTCCTCCTTGGTCTCCTCCAAGTCCACTGGTCCAGCGATAGAGATGTTGAATCTATGGCGGCCGTCTTCTTTCACATCTACCGTGCTGCCGCTTATTGAGATCACTCCTTTAGGCCCTACCATCTTGAGCATCATATGCATGTAGGTGGGTATAGCCATGAACTGCGCTAGTTAGGGCCTGGCAGCGATGTGTTGTACGATGCGTCGAAGTCGATCAACTTAAACAAATAATTCTCCCTTTTGAAGTTTCTTGCACCGCCAAAGGTCACTGGAAGGATCACTCTCCCCAAGGGTCGGTGTGTTGTTCTTGGGACAAGTCTACATAATGACTCAAACGCGAGCTGAATTTGCGCACACGGTATCCGCATCTTCTCCAAGGTCTGCATTAAGATTAGCCCCAGGGAGCTTCCTCCATCTACTAAGACTCCGTGTACTTCGGCGTTCGAGATTATGGGGCCACAACTAGCGGGTAACGCCTCAAGTGTGGAATATTCCCCGGTAAGCTGGCCCCATTGAGTTGAATAACTGCTCCACTCCAAGAGGTCCTTGTTCCTGAAGATTTTGAAACAGAGGCAGTCATACTCCGGAACACCACTTTCCCTTCCCTCTTGGAGTCGTAACTCGTCGGTCTTCCCCAAAGGTGACTCGCACGTGCTTTCCTTCTTGCGAAATATGTCATGGCATTCACGACCCTCTCTTGGTGGCGCGGAGGACCAACCGACATTGTGGTTGCCTATGCCTACCTCGCCACAGTATCCCCACGTGCCTGGCTGTACCATGGAGACCTCGCCGCAGCTCGACACGCCAAGGGGGGTGCCTCGGTCTCCTCAAGCTAGTGACATAATGACACCTCTTGTAGGTCATCGGCCTTGTTGCGACGTCGGTTGGCAAGCTACTTACGAAGCCAGGGACATGCATCTCCTCCATCACAGACGAAGGCTCTGGTGGCCCTCGGTGGCATTCCAAATGATGCCACGTTAGGACACTTGAGCAGCTGTGTTAGGTCACATCCAGAGGCGGACGACTCTCAGCTGCACCGGGCCATGCGAGTGGCTAAGTTTCATGACACCGAGCACTCCACAAGTATGAAATCTAATTCAAAGCAATAAGTTCAATATAATTCGGATGAGGTCATAGTATCTAGGGCTCAACGCTTAGGGGTTTCTCTTGGTGATAATGGTAAAGAGGTAACTGTTGTTAAGCTTCATGCACTAGCCAACGAAAGCAAAAGTCCGAACTGATGGAAAGGGCTAGACATCCACATATACACTTTAACACCCCCTCTCACGTGTGACGCGGAAAATCAACACATGAATAGACTCAGAGGTATGGCTCAAGAGGCCTATACATGGACACAGAGGGGGCAGCAACAATTTTTTGATAAATTGCGGAAGCCAGGATTTGAACTCAAGACCTTAGGCTCTGATACCATATTAAGCTTCATGCACTAGCCAACGCAACCAAAAGTCCGAACTGATGGAAAGGGCTAGACAATCCACATATACACTTCAACAACCGCCTCTATTCATAAAATCAAGGATACAAAAGTTGGAGTGGTAATTTTGTTCCAGAAGATCTTTGACTACCACTACCATTGTGGAAAACGATCCCCTAGGGTTATTGTCAACGATACGGAAAACGAGGTCCCTTGGACCCGCCGGAATGGGCTTCACTCAACACCGTAATAGGAACGAAGGGTCGGTGATTGCCCGATTCAGATGAGGTTATACTCCCTCCATTCCTTTATATAAGGTGTATTTGTTTTTTCAAAAGTCAAACATATGCATGTTTGACCGAGTTTTTAGAAAAATATATCAATATTCGCAATATGAAATTTATATCATTTGATCCATCATGAAAAGTAGTTTCATATTTTATCTATTAGGTATTGCAGATGTTTTTATTTTATTCTATAATCTTGGGCAAACTTTCAAATGGTTGACTTGCACGGAAACCAATACACCTTATATTCTGGAACGGAGAGAGTAGTATCTAGGGCTGAACGCTTAGGTGTTTCTTTTGGTGATAATGGTAAAAAGGTAACCGCCTCTATTCATGAAATCAAGGATACAAAAGTTCATGGAGTGGTAATTTTGCTTGAAAAAATCTTTGACTACCACTACCATTGGGGCGACGATCCCCTAGGGTTATTGTCAGCGATACAAGAACAGAGTCCCGATTCAAGGAGCCCGGGGAGGTATTTGTGGTCCACCCCAAGCACCTTTTAATATGGGCCTGAGGAGCTGTCTTGCAGTTCTAAGGGTCGATCGACGCATTTAATGCGTAATCTAGCTACCTACGAAATCCCGCGTCCCATTTAGGACAGTATAACTGACCCTAATCCCAGCCCTCTCATGCTATTAGCGATTTTGGCCGTCCGATCTAATGACAGGATCATTTTTGGTCATTGGATTGCGTCGCAGTTCCACGTTTTACCTCTAAGTGGGCTGACTGTCCTAAAAGGCAGCTACTCTGGTGGAAAAAACGGTGCATTCTGGTTAATTGGGCCAGCCACGGATGAAACCCACGTATTCCTTCGACCCATCTCTCTCACGGTGCCTCGTCAACACCGGCAAACGCGCATGGTGCAGCGGCCCCTCCTTTATACCGGCGGTACCGCCCTCGTACGGTGAGCACCAGCACCACTGCACTCGTGATGAGAGCCATCGGTTCCACTCGCCGCATAGTGGTTCTCACCGCCATCATTTTTTGGCTCCTCCCCAAATCCTCTTCGACACGGGCGACGCCAGCGGCCTGCGCTAGGATCCAGTTGAGGCACGAGGGGAAGATGAAGAGATCGATGCAGCCGCCGCAGGCGACGAGGGGATCGCTCGATCCAGCCGGCTGTCGTCCATGGGCAGGGTGGATGCACTCCCTCGACGCCGGCCTACCTATCAGACCTAGGGCGAACCCTAGGTGCGGCCGCCATGCGCTCTTACTCGCGAATCCTCGCAGAGCGGATGATCACCCGTAGTTATGTTCGGACCTCTCTCCTTTGCGGTTGCGCCACTGCTTGGAGATTTGTGACTTCTTTCTATGGCTATCCCTTAATTGGCCTGGTCTATTTTCATGTGTTGTACTACATTGACTGACAAAGATGATTATTTTTATCCAGGGCTACCCAGTTAAGAGTATTTGGATATAATTTTGTTTCTTTGAGCAAATTGGTCATGTGAATCTAAATTGGTGAGAAATCAGTCAACTATTCATGGATCAGGCAAAATATTCCATTGATAAATGTATTTGCTGTGCTTTCAGATTGTTGATTTTAACAAGCTTGGGAGTATAATAGTTACGTTGGGTCAGTCAGTTATTACCTTTTTAACTTCACAGATAACTAATAATACCTTGCAGGCTATTCAAACGATTTACATAGCCAAATTTACACTATCAGCTTGTTCATCTTTAGAGGTTTAATTTAGGTGAAACAATTCCAACTTTAACTATTTGTTTTGGGAACTATATGTACTCTCACTGCTAGGAATGTCTAACTGCTCATCTCCTTTTCCACCACACTGTAGGAACAGTCCCTCCTCTGTGATGGTGACAAGGCAGTGCCAGCGGCTATACATCCGGCGACCAGGCCAGTGGTGCCTCCCCCTCCACTTTTCCGAGAAGCTACAACATGCAACAGTCATTGTTTACTCTTCCCACGCCTCTTCATTGGCTAGCAGCCAGCACCACCAGGTCGGTCGCTCCCTCCACCTCAATCTCTCACTCTAAAACCCACTAGCTTACACAAGCATTCACCGTCTTGCGTTCTTTTTGGAAATATAAGATGCTTCATGTTATTCTTGGATGTTGAATTCTAATCATCTACTCCTATAGTGCAACGAAAGAGTGATATGTATCATATGTTTGGCATCTCCTGTCCTTTGGTGGTCTGTGCAGTGCTTTGTAATGGCAGACTGTGATTGTTTTTTCCGTTCTACATGGGTAGCCAATGATTTCTTCTCTTTGTCTGGTGTGCAGCATGCAAGGGAACAATCCCCTGTATCCATGTTCTGCTCTGCTCATGTTCTAATAATGTTCATCACCTGGCCAGGTGCGGAGTGAAAGGGGAGATTAGTTTGGTACTTAGGCATAAGTTGCTTTTCTTTCATTTTATTTAGGAATTTGCATAAATTTACGGTAATATTCTACACCACTTTAATAAGCTATCATGCATGCTGATGTTTAGTACAACATATTGCAGAGAAAGTTAAAAGGGGCATCTCATATGAAATTGAGCACTAAGTGGCATGACTTCACATGTCAACTTATGGATGATATTTACTTCTATGTTGGAGCTAACAACACATCGTGGCTTCTGTGCTGAACTTCTGGGTCATTATATCTAAAGCAACTCAATTAAATGATTTTTTTGGAAACCATAAAACTCACCCATTTGCAACTACAAATTTTGCACTGTACTCTGTACTTATTTTTGCGGCTTAGTGGCTCGATAATAAAACCCGAAGCCACGATGTCCAGTGTATAATCTGTGCTCCATTTGCTACATTGTAGGGAGGACTTGCTGTGTGGTAGGAGCTAGGATGCCATCGGTCTGTTCCCACTTGCTACACCCATCTAACTTAACACTGTAACTAGCCCAACTGGCTTCTATAGTAAGAATGCCATCGGTCTGTTCCCACTTGCTACACCCATCTAACTTAACACTAATGCAACGACTTTTTTGGATTGAGGTCATAAATTCCCCTACATCTTAGATTGTACATTTGGGCATCTACCAAAACACCTACATTTACCATTAACTACTATTCTAATTAAAATTGTACACACTTTCGACCAGCTCAAACGAAGTTCAATCCCATGATACATCCTCTCCCACTTCCTCACTACTTCACAGCAACTCCTTCCAAATTTAACTTGCATGTTTTGTGCTGTCATATATTACAGAATTACTATCACTCTATTGTAGAAATGGATGGGCGCGACAAGGTATGCCATCATAATCTAGCAAAGTTCATCTCTGTCCAAACTAAATATGATAGTCTCTCTAATGAATGCTTGGTTGATTTTGTTAATGATGCGTGAGCATGCTACCATCCCTCATATTGACCGAACATCACAATTTCTCATTCTCAGGTTCTGTAATGATGCTTAAACGAAATTCAAGAAAATGATGCAAGAGAAGTCACACTCAATCGTCTTGACTAGCTAGGCAGCAACTTACATTTGCTGTTTGCAGACATGCATATGTTACATAGCATGCTATATTCTTCAGTCATATTTTTATTTTTATTCGTGTGCTGTTTGCAGACATGCATATGGATTCTTTATAGATGCTATGTTTGCTAGCATGTTATCAGTGATTCCAGTTTGACGATAAGTTATTATTCCTTTGTTCAGCTTCATTGATTTATTAAGACAGAAGGTTCATTGTTTCCTTGAAAATATATCGTAAGATTTTATGAAATCAACAAGGTGACAATCTTCTATATCAATGGAAGTCAAATGGTTGCCGCCTTCAAGAAAACAAGAAACATAGCCTTTCATGTCAAAAAAGAAACAAAGAAAGAAACATGGCCTTCCTTAGTTTCAACCTTTGATAAATGCCATATGCTATTTAATACCAGTTTGCAAATTGAAATCATAGTTCTATGGTTTGATTGCAACACTCCAAATTTCTTATAAAATCATCTAACATACTTCTACACAATATTTACTACTATATCAGATAGTGAACGTTGACATTCCTATTAGATATATAAGCTAATCTACAGTTAAGCATGCATCCAATTCTCTCGTTTCGTAGTATGTCTAATGTCTATGTAAATTTCTACCATTCTATTGTCAAAATTAATGAGCGCAGCAACGCGCGCCATTCACGATCTAGTATAGGGAATAATGATGGCAAAACTGCATGACGGTTCATGTTGTCCTAAGGTGATAGGACCTGGTGCATATCAAAGATGTGTCGGGCGCCACCCACTTTTGACTTCAGCCGCACCAGAAGTAGAAGCGGTACTTCCACACCGGCTCTCTGTCATTGGCAAGCAGAGCCTTGTGAGCGGTAGGCAACGCGCTTGATCAGGCACCACCTGCTCCTATGCCCATTAGCGCAGTATCTTCTGATGGGCCCGCATGGGCCATGCAGACTGCACTACCTGGTTTATTGTATTTTACATCTGCAGCAGGCAACTGTTGTGCCCCCTATCCCCATATAAGGGGAGGACCAAGGCCACGCAAACGGTTGGCTTTTTTAGAGGAGAGCTCCAAAGAGAATACTAGTAGGCAACACTAAGAAAAGAGAGCAAGAGGTCATCTTGTAATCAACCATATACATCAGAACATCAAGAACACAACATGAGTAGGGTGTTATACCTCCACAGTGGCTTGAATTTGGGTAAAAAAAAACAAGTGTCTTTTTGCACCCAGCACTACGAAGAAATCTATAGTGGTTTAGCCCCTGGCCGAACAAATAATGGGATCTCCAATATCGACGGGTTCAACATCGACATCTGTCATGCCAAGTAGGCGGCTATGGCTTTAGACTTCTTCAGTCCGTCTTTATCAACCATGTTCGCATGTTGATCACGATCGCATCGGCAACGACAGTACGAGGCGCCACTGGTTCACTCAGATCCTCCCACTGAGTTGGGGCACCATGGCGCAACAGATGGATCCCCATGGCGCAACAGATGGAAAAGCGAGACTCCGCGCCATCCAGCGCCCAGGCTTCCATCAATGCGCGTCCGCCGGTGCATCGTCGGCTGGGATTTGAAGAGGGCCACGCTAAACGCTGAGCGCACGCTCCTGTGCAGTTGGAGGAAGATTCTCCTACGGGCCTGTGGCTCCAGGAGTTAGTCGAGCCGGTGGACGCAACCCAACGCCGACTGACGGCAAAAGCACCGACTACTCTTCAAGGCACGACCACTCCCGCTCAGGCCCCACGGTGGCCTCACCTCCACCACGGTGAGGCCTTCCGCATGGCAGGGCAGGGGAGCACCGCACATAGTCTCACCTTACCATTACTACCTCTCGGCCCGCATGCACCGAAGACCTCCACAACATCCTTGACCACAACAATAGAGATGAAGACGCACACGTCACCATCGAGCGTTGTCAGGACAGACAGCGCGACCTCGGGCGTGATGAAGCCCAAGCCTTGTCGGGCCCGGTGGTGGAGCATTCGTGCGCACCTCTGGTTATGGGGACCAGCTCCCTGCCCTACGGAACTGGTTTCCAAGCTTCCAACCTCGAGCTCTGTCGTGTCAGCTGGCCTGAGAAGTTTCGGCCCGACCTAACGTAGAAGTACGACAACTCCTTTGACCTAGTGGAGTTCCTCCAGATCTATTCCACCGTTGTCCATGCAGCCGGGGGAGCTGGAAAGGTCATGGCCAACTGGTTCCCCATGGGCCTGAAAGGTCCTTCTTGATCATGGCTCATGAACCCTCCCCCAAGCTTGACCGGCTTGTGGGAAGAACTTTGCCACTAGTTTGTGGCCAACTTCCAAGGCACCTACGACCGCCCGACAGAGAGCGACCTCCATGCTATCACGCAACGGAAGGGGGAGTGGAGGAAGTATATCCAACACTTCATCCAAGTGTGCAACACCATCCACAAGATCACTCTGCAAGCCATCATCGTCGCCTTCCGTCAAGGCGTTCGTGACGACAAGATGCTGGAGTAACTAGACACCCGAGACGTTCAATCCATGACAAGTTGTTCTCGATAACAGACAAGTGTGCCAAGGCCGCCGAGGGCCAAGCATGGCACCATTCGCGCCCCGACCAATCCAACGTTGGGGGCTTCGATCCCCCGAGAAGCGCAAGGTCGAGGCCATCCTGGCGACATAACTCCAGGCATGCAAACCACCGTGGAGCGCACTCGAGAATGACATGAAGAAAGCTAAGAGCCCCGAATAGGTCGTTGGCAAGTGGTGCTCCATACATCACGCCGACAAGCACAGTCTCACAGAGTACTCGAAAGTCAAGACTATCATTGACGATCAGCGTCAAGCACACGTGAAGATGATCGTTGTCCGCACAGTGGACGAGACAAAAACCACCACACCTGGTGGCTGCGGAGACGACCACGGTGGGCATGGTGGTTGGGACGAGCGTCGTCCCCGCCGCGACCGCAATGATGACAACACCTGTGGTGGCCAAGACGAGGACTTTGGCTTCCAGGAGCCCAGGGTCGTGGCCTAGCTATCGTCCACGCTGGTCGCAGGGCCGCTGGCGTTGCTGATGCAGGAAGACGGGAGATCGCGTAGAACTCAGTATTTTTGCATTTTGCCCCCCCCCCCCCCCCCCCCCCGGGGCTCCCTCCTCTCTGGACATCATGTTTCGCACAAGAGCTCAACGACCCCCATGTAAAGGCCCAACCAAATACTCCGAGCACCGCCAAGTCTCAAGGCGCTTCAAAGCCCCTCGGACTAGGGCCCCTAACGATTGGTAAAGGTGCTCGGCTTATCCATATTAATATGTGAACTGGATCTTTCATTTATCTATCAAGTACTTTCTTTACTTACATGTTGGCAAGGAGCCACTCCCAAGGGTGATGAGCTCCTGGCTCCTACATTGCGCGTGTTCATCCTGACCTGTCTAAAGTACTAGCTGAGGCTGCTCCAGTATATGATGGCGGGGTGTGTGCTCGGGTCCATCTCGAGCACCACCAAGTCTCAAGTTGAACCTCATGGTGCTCGGAGAGCTTTACTTTACTCTAGTCTGCTCGATGAGCTCAGCTTGATGGTAGAGCTCACACAGTAGCGCCTCCTTGTGAGCGGAGATTTCTAGTATCTTAGCAAGATGGCAGGCACTTCTAATCAATTTAGTAAGCATGAAAGGTCCAAGAAAAAGAGGACAGCATCTCTTCGGACCAGCAGAATCTCATCTTTGCTGGTAAGCAGCTCAAAGACAGTCGCACCATTGCTGACTACAACATCCAGAAGGAGTCCACACTCAACCTAGATCTTCAAGGACGGCTCAGAAGCTAACTCTCGTTCGTCCTATCCAAGCTATCGAATCCAGTGCAATATCGTCCATGGAAAGGGCATTCTCAGATAATGATGTGCTCCTTGTGAAGTGTCGGTCCGCCCAAGTACCTCATTGCCTCGTACGCACATGTTTGGGGGCGAAATGCTCCTTTGGGTAAACGGAGTGCTCCTTGGGGTATCTTGGGTCCGCCCCGAACACCTCATTGTTGGCATTTGCGTGCTTGCGGGCACCCTAGGAATGTGGAGCAAACATCGCATGGGATCCTTCATTCTTGGCACGAGGAAGTGCTCGCACTTCCCCTTCGTCCAACAAAGAAAACTTTTGTGTCCCCCGTCCGTTGAAGGGGTTCCTAGGGTAATGACATGCTCCTTGAGAAGCATCAGGTCCACCCCGCATACCTCATTGCCTAGTATTCACACGCTCAGGGGCTCTCCCAAGGGTAAATGCCGCACAAGACCATTGTTGCTCGAATGGGAGTTTGATAAAAACAAGGACAACTGTCATTATCATGATTAAATCGTCTACTATCTACTAATCGTTAAACGTAACAACTATCCTCGCACCAAGTGCTCGGGCAAATCTGCGGGTACCATGACATGTGCATGACACAAAATAAGGATAAGTTCATTACAAGGCTCTTCGGCCCCGAATAGAACAAAAGAAGACAGAGGGGAGCGGGACTACTCCTTCTAGCATTCCTGGAGGCATCTGCATCATTGCCAACGCCGCCAACACCAACATCGCATGCATCGTCGTCGGCGCCGCCGTCGTCAACAACCCCAAAGTGGCCTCAACATCGTTCACGCACTTGGAGCCCCGAGCAAACTCCTCAGCAACCGCCTGGACAACAGCACAAGCATCCACCTCTGTCTCACGATCCCGAGTTGGACCATCTCTAGGGAGAACTCGGGTCACGGCTGCTAAAGCAGGCGAGCACGTGCTCCGCCACGGCAACCTCCAATAGACGCCCCTCCTCCATCAGCACCACCTTTAGCTTCGCATTCAGCCCCTTGAGTTTGCTGACAAGATCGTCGAAAACAAAGGCGAGGTTCCCCAAGGATTCCGTCTACAACAGACTGCAGAGCCAATGGCCCCGTGCCTGACCATCTCTGAAGACCATCACACGTGCCAAAAGAGTTTGCGAAGTAACTTGAGGTGCTCGTCCCTCTCCCGACAGAGGGCCCTGTTGTGCTTGTCCGGGGCCTCCACCCTGCGGCCTAGCCGCTGCACCCCCGCTTGCAGCTACTCGACCTAGGCTGAGGGCCTTGCCTGGATTACCCGTTGGTCGCAAGGGGCTCACTTGCTCCTGTTTGGACTGTGCCAACCCTGCCTGGACCGCTCGCTAGTTGCAAGGGACTGCTCCAACACCCAGATACATTGGTTCAGCTCTCGGTCCAGCAAAGCCAGTCCTGGCTCCTCCTCTTTCTCCTTGAGCTTTTCAGTGGTAGGTGCGGCGACAACCAACGCGATGCTCCACGAGCGCATCCACCCTACCCTCGCACTTCGTCATGACATTCTCGGCCCAAGAGAGAGCATCCTCGCGCTGCTGAAACACATCCTCCCAGGGGGAGGCGCCAATCTCACGAATAGATAGATGCTCATCACGCTTCTTTAGCTCGGCGTCCCACTAAAGTTATTAGGAATCCCGTCAAGCAAGCTCTTTCTCCCAGTCCTCGAGCTCCGCCCTGCAAGCGGATAGTTGCTCCACACGGGTTTGGTTCCGCACAGCCTCCTCGACGGCCTCCCGGTGTAGTGCCTCCGTCTGTTCCCAATTTTGACAGAACGCCTTGATACCTTCTCATATTGCCTCTTGGCAAATCATACATGCACGGCGAAATCTTCTTCAACACCCTACAAGTTCAGCGGCGCACCTCTCCAAGACCGCCTTCTGCACGGCGTATGCCTCACGAAGGTCATGGATCACCTGACAGCAGATTCGAAGACCTCAGGGACGGCCACCAAAGTCATGCCGTCATGGTGCACGGAGCATTGATCCCCTGAAGACAATTAGATTTGTCCAAACCTTCCTCCAGACCTGGGCAAGAAACGCCCAAGGACGAAAGGGCTTTCTTACACCTTCGGCTTTGCGTCCACCGCGGGTTGGACCATTGGCTCCGCATTCATCGCGGGCTCCCCTTCAATCTTGGTACCTTCAACCAACTCCACACCCCCCACGATCTCTTGAGCCCGCCCAGGACCCCAGAGCACCTTAGGTGACTCTTCGAACACTGTGGCTTGCTCTTCCCCGTAGGGTGCCGAGGCTCCCCAAGCTCCTTCAGCGGCACTTCGGATTCCCGGGCCTGCCTAGATGGAGCATTGTGCGCTCGAGGGCTTCCGCACTAAGCCCCGTGGTGGGTCCTCAGTTATCCTTTTCGAGCTCCGTCACTGCAGGCTCCTCGGCCTTCCCTCCTCAAGGGTTGTTGGCGTGACCTAGCTGCTCGAAGCAGTCTAAGCCGCTGTCCTGGATGGTCTGGAGGCTTTCGAGACATGCTCGGGTCAATCTCAAGGACAAGTTGATGCGGAGCATCCCAAGGTCATCCCCATGGACACCTACCTTTGTTTCCCCAAGTGTCAAGTGTACCGATAACAAGAGCTCATAGACAAGCCAATGGAACCGAGGTGACTTCTTTCCATATTGAACTCCCTTTCGAATCACATAAGACATGGATGCTACGTCATGCATGGACCTTGCATATACTCAGGTACAACCGAGATGACCATGGAGAATCCAAGGACCAAGGCCAAGCATGGAAGAGAAGGAAGAAGAGAACGAGCAACTCAGGAGCTGCACGGATGATCCGGAACGAGACCAGGACGATCCGGCTACAACACACATGAGGACAACAAACCCCCGGACGAAGCCCGATCATCCGAACCAACACCTGGACAATCCGGACCCACCCGGGTCATCCGGACACCGACCCGGACATCCGGGCCACCGGCGACTGCTACGACACTTCGGGACGATCCGGACGGTCGCCCGGATCATCCGGACCACACCTGCGTGTGTGACTTGGGCCGAGGCCCATGTACCCCTTCACCCCCCTAGCCTATATATACTCTTCCTCCTCCACCATTTTAGGGTTAGCATTAGTTTAGCTCATTTGTATGTCAGCTTTTCTCCTTTACCACTCCTCTTGAGAGAGAGACCGCTTCCATGGAGTTCAAGACCTCCATGTGAGAAGATCCCTAGTGGATGAAGACCCCATCTAGGGAAGATCCATCTTGGATTCAAGACCTCCTCTTGGAGAAGAACTAGCTACTTGTATCTTTCCTTTGTTGTCCTTGGATCTTTGTGACCTCTTTGTGTTCATGGATCTAGCACATGTGTGATTGGATCTAGTTGATTTGAGTGTTTCCCCTCTCTTGTGTTCATCATGTTCTTCGTGTTCTTCGGAAAACCCCCCTCCAAACCGTGAAAGATCGGCCCCTAGGGTTCCACCCTACATCATCTTGGTATCAGAGCCACGTTGATCACGAATTTGGAGTCCCTACCCCTTGTTTTCTAGCCTAGTTTTGCTTGATTTCGTCCTAAATTCGAAAATCCCCACCAAAATAGGCTCAATTTTTTTTGTGATTTGCTGGTTTGATGATGTTTTGTTGATTTTGATCCATGGATTCGTTGTGTTTCGAGTGGATCTAGCTTTCCCCACTATTCATCCACAAAATCTCATCAATTTTGACCCCAAAATCATCAATTTCCGCCCCAAAATCACGTGCCCGAGAGCAAATCCCGAGCGGATTGACCTACCCGGATCATCGGAATCCCCCTCCAAATCGTGAAAGAGCGGCCCCTAGGGTTCCACCCTACATCACAAGTTCAACGTCAACAAGAAACAAGAAAAGAAAGCTTTTCAACTTATGTTAGATGAGGACCCGAGAACTGCCATTGACAGGCGTGGAGGCCAGCTTCCAGCATCACCACCTTCGGCTTCGCCGACGCCTCCGTCATCCTGGTGCTCCCCTGCCCAGGAGTGCCATGTCGTGCCAGACCGAGGTGAGATTGGCGGCAATGGAGATGGGACTATTGGCGTTGAGCTCCACGCCATATTCCCCGCCAAGCGGTCCCCATCATCGCTATGGCTCCTCGTCCTTGCCATCATCTGCTACGGGATATTAAGCCCACGGTTGGGCCACCCTGATTCCCCGAGCATTGAACCCTGGGAGGGATCTGGATTTGCGAATATCGTCGCGAGCATGTTGTCGCAGAGCGTAAGGTTGGTCCTTGAGAGAACGGAGGAGCCGATGTCTATCCCATGCAAGACCATCAACAACATCCCCGTCACGCCCGGTGTGAAGTCGCTCCCGGCACTGACCTGCATCTGACCGTAATCTTCATCACCGATGTACATCCACGCCGCACGACCTCGGTTCAGCAACGGCGCTAGCCTGGTATGGAGGTACTTCCCGAACACCATGGTCGCCGTCAAGCCAAGGGCCCGGAGCATCTGGATCCTCACAATGATTGTGAGCAGTTGGCCCTCGTCAGGGCGCTCCCAGATTCACTCGACCGTAGTCACCACTCCGGTGGGAAGCTCTAGTCGAGCATGCGGATCCGTCTCGATGTAGCACTAGTGCTTGTGCCAATCATCCCACTTTTTCTTCAGCATTTGAGGGATACATTCCTTCGAGGGCCCATCTCTGAGGTGGAAGTTGTAGCTTCCGACGACAGTGTCTCGCCCCATTGAACGAAGAACATAATGGCGGGAATGCACCACTGAGGGCATCATGCCCACGAACATCTCATAGATGGAAGATGGCTAGTATGACGACTGAATTTGGGGCGAGATGAAGAAGGTGGGTACCAAAGATCTGCCAAGACAGCAAGGAAAAAGGCGGAGAACGGCTGCAACAGGCCTTCCGTGACGAAATCACCGTCTCGATCAAGCGGATACATCGCCAATCTCACGGAGTTCAATGCTAGCCAGCCCGCCGAGACTAGCATCATCTTCACCTTCCCCATCCCTTCCTCGTTGACGGTGAGTGGTTTGGGAAGGAGCGCGCTCTCGATGGGCTCGGGCGGCGGAGGAGCTCCGGCTGCTTCTTCCTCTCAGCACGCGTGGACGATGCAGTGTTGCCATCGCCCTCAACATGCTCAAGCGATGAGGGTGCGCTGCACATCCTCATATTCTTTTTGGCACGTGCAAACGACGCGGAGCCACCATCTTTCTTCCTCTCGCCGGGAGGCATGGTAGCGGCACAGGTTTGGAGGGCAGAAGATCGAAGGGGAAGATGTTAGGGAGGAGGAGAAAGGAGGAAGACTGAGGGGGAAATGCAGGGGGAAGAGCAAGGTGTGGAGTGCAAGATATGTTAAATTGGAAAAACGTGAAGTGACGGCTCGACAGTTAAGGACAGAGCATGACACCACTACCCTCCGTATTGGGCGGTGTTTCGACAGTTCCATTAAGTGCAGGAACTAAAGCATCGCCTGTTCTTCCACGACAGCAGGCTGGCACTTGCGTCGGCCCATCAAGGAGACCCACTATTCGCATCGTCCCAAGGCAAGATAGGACATGCCGTATCAGAGATGTGACGAGCGCCACCAACTGTTGACTTCAACCACACCAGAAGTGGGACTTCCACATAGGCTCTCTGTCACCGACAAGCGGGCCCTGTGAGCTGTAGGCAGCAAGGCAGCGCGCTTGGTTAAGCACCACAGCCAACTGCTCCTACCGCCATTAGTACAGTATCTTCTGACAGGCCCGTGTGGGCCGTGCAGGCTGAATAGCCTAGTTTATTGCAATTTACATTCATAGCAAGCCATTGTTGTGCCCCCCCCCCTGTCCCTATATAAGGTGAAGACCAAGGTCATACCAAGGTCTAACAGTTGTCACTCCCTAGATTAAGTCACTCTTGTGGTGACCTAGCATTGGAGGATGAGGTGCATTGAACTGTGAGTCAGGACCACCTCCATCTTTGGTTCTCGAGCAAAAACTACTCCTAAGAGGAAAGAGTAAATCCATGTATCTACAACATAACGCGATACATAGATCTATATACTAAAACAATTTTGTTTTATGGAAGGGGGATTTCTGGAATTAAATGTTGTTTCTTAGCTGACGCAAACACAGGAGGGTAAGCTAGACTTCATTGGTATATTAGAGACATGCATGTCCAATTTTTTACTGCTCCATTTTTTAGTCATCTCTATGGGGACTTGACTTCGCTTGGTATTTTCTCCCTCCCCATGGGAGGTTAGGAGATATTCTCTTGGGCCTCAAATAAGGTATGTCTGAACGTCAAAAAGGTTGAGTGGGCTTTAGTGATGTTCTATGGATCGAGAGCGACATATCCTAGCATCAAACATGCGTTCTTGTCAGGGCTCGTTTGGATTTGCAACTGGGAGTCTCTCCCTATGTTGTCCTAGGGGGTGGGGGAGGGACAAATTTTTATGCCAGGCGGCTATTTATTTTAACACGATTATTGAAGTCTTAATTTGAGAGCAATTGTTCTCTCAGGTCACTAGTTTACGGACAAATAATCTAGAGACACCAACCAATGAGAAGTTGGATTGTGTTTTGGCTAGTGTGGAGTGGGGCAAATGTACCCCCTTGTTACAACAAGTGCATTGCAGAGGGAGTTACTGATCACACCCCTGTTCTCATAGATTGGGGGAGGCGCCTTAACTTTGCACACCCTCAAAGATTCTTGGTTCGGTAGGGAGGGATTTTACGAGCTGGTTTCTGCTGAATGGGTAAAAGAAAACAGAGCGCCCCCCACCCCACCCCCCATCAACAGGTGGAAGCATAAGATTAGACATCTTAGATAGTTCCTGCGAGGGTGGGGCAAAAACTCAAGTGGTAATTACAAGAAAGAAAAATAACGATTATCACTGCTCATTGATGCTTTGGACATAAAGGCTGAGCATACTCCACTTGGAACAGTTGAGCGAAGAACTAAGAAGGAGGCAGATGAACATGCAATATATTTTATGAGAGAAGAAGAGTAAGTGGTCCCAGCGTGCAAAAGATAGAAATATTCAGGAGTGAGATAATGACACAAAAAAAATTTAATCGACAGCCAACAAAAAAAACTGTAAGAAGAAAATTTGCCAACTTGAACAAGCTGATGGTATGATTGTTGGTGAGGCTCAACCTAAAACGTACATTACCAATTTCTGCAAGTTGTTTGGTTCTCCAGTAACCAACAACTTCTCTTTAGATGACAATGCTACTGGTATGGTCCGACACATTCTAGAGGGAGGGTCATTCTGCATGAGACCATCCACAAGTTACATGAGAAGAAACTCGATGGAGTTATCTTCAAAGTGCCAAAGTGGTTTACCCTCCCTTCTCAGGAAAAAATCGGTGCTGGCAAGTAATCTAATACTTCAGCCACTAACTCCCTCGCTCCGGCCACAGATTCCTCCAATCAAGCAGCGACATGACAACCGTACGTCCCGACCCTCACCATATGGCATGTTTCTGGACTCCATGCTCTCTCCTCTCCTTCCAATCCTCATCCCTCTCTTGTTCTCCTCCTGTGAAGAACGGCCATGTGCTGCAGTAAGTTTGAGCTTGGACTCGATCTCCAGTGACAGCAGCCAAAGATACGACACAGCCACCCCTGCTTGGCCTCTCATTCCAATCGGCCCTCCCTCCTGCTCTTCCCAGATTGTCCCTCCCCGACACCAAGTTTGCCTCCTCCTCTTCACCGATGCACCCGGCCGTGTATGAGATGGAGCTGAGCCGTTACAAGAGGAAGTTCTCCAACCTCAACCTCCCTTCCCGTGGACATGGTCACAGAGCCGTTATATATGACACACATGGAGATTTTTCAAAATGCTGTGCTCATACATAGAACAGAATAAATTCTAAGTTGAGAATGTATCACCCCTTTCTGTATCAAGATGTTGCGGCCTTAATTAGGCAAAACAGCATTTGTAAACCCACGCAAAATTCTAAGCTGTTTTGTCTTTATGCCTACCGCTTGCAACAATTAGTCTTATGGGTGGGAGAGCTCTACAGGTCCGGTTGCATCAACTAGTCTTATGGGTGGGAGGACTCTGCAGGTCTAGATCTAAATCGTTCAACAAATACTAGTAGTAGTTAACCGTTAACACAGAAGATGGTAAGATAACTTACATTGGGAGGATATTGTAGATAGAATCAATCCAAGTAAATATGAACTCGGAGCTTTCAATCCATGGTGCCACAGAAACCTCAAAGAACTCGCGCATTGCTTCCGATGCTCCGACACAGATGGCAAACAGAAGAAGGAAACCTGAAATGATTGACAAGCAGATGCGAATATTGCTGAGACGGCGGCGGCCTAAAATCTCGGTGAAAACAAGAGATATTGAGATCTAACCAGCAACGAAAAAGATGATGGCAGGAAGAACGCCACGATCCCCATGATGGGACGCACAAGGAAACCGGCGGCCACGCCTGGTGGTGAAGGCGAGCGGGTAACAGGCTTGGTGATGACGGCGGTGTGCACGTCCGCAGTAACCGGCGTCGGTGGCGGTGGCGGTGGCGGTGGCGACTGCGGTAGCTGGACGACGGGGTGGTCGGTGCGCGAGCGAGAGGCAGCGACGAGGACCGCGGTGCGGTCGCTCTCCTACGCTCCCGCCCGGCGGTGGCCTGAGGCAGGCGTGATCAGGGAGGGCGCTCTGTACTCTATTGGTTCATTTTTAACTTCCGGTTGGGTCGGGTCCGGTCCGGTCAACCGGTCAAAGGCTGGGAAGGGTCTTGTCTGACCGTCACGGGGGTCGAGGCGTGCGTAACCGCCCCAGTACGGTTTCGTTAGCTTAGCCTCTACGCATCCTCACCCGCACGAATACAGCTGGCGAAAATTGTTGTTTCAAAAACACGTGGTAAAAGGTCTTGTAGTCCTACCGCTGAGTACTGCAAACAGGCCGCTTTATATACCCCCTTCTTCCATCTACTCCCTTTTGACACTACACTAGTGTCAAAAACGTTCTTATATTATGGGACAGAGGGAGTATATAGGACCTAATACGTTTTTTGAGACTAACTTTGATCAAGTGTTAGAGCAATAATATATGACATGCAAGTTACACAGAGCATAACGTTAAATTCGTATGTGAAAGGAGCTTTCAATGATATAATTTTCACATTATACATCTCATGTATTATTAATCTTATCAATAGTCAAAGGCGGTCTTAAAAAACATATTAGGCCCTATCTAGATGGAAGGAGGGAGTACTCCCTTTGTTTCAAAATAAAGTGTGTTAATCTTTTGATAGAAGGTCAACATGGGCTTTATTAGAACTTAAATAATATTTATATTGACTACGAGCTTACTGACACTAAAGTTAGGGGGCTTGTCCAACCAACTTGTAATAACTAAAATGAGCTAGCACATGGATAGTCCTGGCCATCTCAGGCCCGGCCCTGTCGGCCCACCCAGGCCCGGCCCTAAAATCCAGGGCCTAGGCCCGATGGGCTTGTCCGTGGGCCGGGCTTGGGCTTGAGTTTTGAGCCCACCAGCAGGGCCTTGACGGGCTTGGGCTTGGCATATTGGCATTTTAAGGAAGAGGCCCGGCCCACAGCCCTAAGCCCTAAGGGCTTTTCAGGGCTTTTTACCAGATGGGTCGGGTTTGGGCTTGAAAAGTAGGCCCGATGGTAGGGCATGGGAGGGCCTGGGCCTCAGTTTTCTACCATGGGCCTTTTTAGGCCCGGCCCAAGCCCGGCCCGGCCCGGCCCATGGCCAGATATACACATGAGCCACTTGATTACAAGATCTATAACAATGGTTATAAACGACCTTCCCAATTGAAGTACTAGTGTCAACACATTCTGCGAATATTGCCGCCGTCGAGTCCCACCATATGGTTTGTCCATCATAATAATTGATTACTTGCAAAGAATTTGATTAGCTTCTACCCAGTTACACCCAAAGGAATTAGCAAAAATCAGCCCGTCTCGCTTGGCCAACGCTTCTGTTGTTATTGCATCCACCGCGACAAGTATAAACTTGCATTGGGCTCCCAAGAAATTACCTTTGTCATCACGCAGGATGCTACCGTAGCACCTACCCTTCGTACGCCGCATCAACATTTAACCTAATGAACCGAGGTCTTACACCACTTTGCTTTAGGGAAATTTCTCACCAGCGATGTAGCCCTCTGATGGTTGCTTGAGATTGATAACACAAAGAGTGCCCACCTCCAAGGGGGAGGAATTGATTCATTGTGTGTTGCTTTTCTACGGATCCACCAAAGGTACCAGGCCCCCCCCCAACGGCTATTACTTGTTTGAAGTTAAGCATTGGGTGCATCTCAAGCTGGTAGTCCGGCAATGATGAGATAAATTCCAAGATCGCAAACCCCAATCTATCAACTTGGATCGCTTGGTCGATGACATTTGTGATGCCCACCTTCGTCCACAAGTGTCGTGCATTCGAGCATAACAACATTAAATGACGGATATCCTTGGCCCCTTGATGACAGATAGGACAAGCACCATTGGAACAATTGTGCCTGTTAGTAAGTATAGCTCTTAGTGGGATAACTCCTCGCAGTGCTCGCCAACAAAAAATATGTACTTTACGTGGAATTTGAAGTTTCCAGATAGTATTCCACACTGCTCGAGGGGTAGATCCACCAGGGTGTCCCATCATATTTGCATGCGTCCGAAAACTATGCATCCACTGCATATGATATGCACTCTTTACTGAGAAAATACATGTCCTTTTCGGGTGCCATGCCACTGTGACGCCCCCGATTCGACCGTACACTAATCATACACGCAAATGTGTACGATCAAGACCAGGGACTCACGGAAAGATATCACAACACAACTCTAGACACAAATCAAAATAACACAAGCTTCATATTACAAGCCAGGGACCTCGAGGGCTCGAACACAAAAGCTCAAGACACAAGTGTCAGCGGAAGCAACAATATCTGAGTACAGACATAAAGTTAGACAAGACTGCCATAAGAAGGCAAGCACAAAAGCAACAACGATCGAAGAGGCAAGGCCTCCTGCCTGGGACCTCCTAACTACTCCTGGTTGTCGGCGGTCTCCATGTAGTAGTAGGCAACAGGGTGGCATATGGCTCCTGGGATCCATCACCTGATCGCATCAACCGGGTATAGGGGAAAAAAGGTAGCAAAGCAACCATGAGTACTCATCCAAAGTACTCGCAAGACTTACATCAAAACTATACTAAGTATGAATCAGTATCAAAGGAATGGGCTGTATCTGTGGACTGAACTGCAGAATGCCATAAGAGAGGGGAAATTCTAGCCTATTGAAGACTAGCATCTTCAAGCATCTCCAAGCATCTTGCAGAGTACAGAATAGCAATTTATAATTAGCAAGCATGTTGTAGCATTAACGCCCAGATATCCTTCCTCGATTCCCTACGAGAAAGCAATCCTGGAGCCAACATATCCATCACATATCTCAAGTATCCATTTCTAGGTGTAATAGATTAGGATAAAACTCTGAGCGTTTATTACCGTCGACACGACTATTCGAATAGATAACTTCCCTGCAGGGGTGCACAACATTACCCAACACGCTTGATTACTTGTAACGCCCAATATGCGACTATACTCCATACGTATCGAGGCACGACTTGGGGCATAAGCGCATATTGGTATGGTCGCAAGAGTGGTTGTATCTCTGCTCATCTCATGTACTGAATAGATAGAATACGAGCTTTGGCTTACAATCGCCACAATGTCACCCAATAACATCAAGTTACACAATCATTCACGATGAACACAAAGTCCGGCTACGGACGAAACCAAATGAATAAAAGACAACCACCCATGCTAAGTCCCGATCGACCCTACTAGGCACCACTACTGATCGTCCGAAAAGGAAACGTAGTAACGGCCAAGGTCTTCGTCAAACTCCCACTTGAGTTCAATGGCATCACCTGCATTAGTCTCGTCAGTACCTGCAACTGTGTTTGTAGTATCTGTGAGTCACGAGGACTCAGTAATCCCATTACCATGGGTATCAAGACTAGCAAAAGCTTAATGGGTATGGAATGGATAAGTGGTGAGGTTGCAGCAGGCGGCTAAGCATTGTATGGTGGCTAACTTACGAGTACAAGAGTAAGATGAGAAACTACGCAAATGATCGCAAACTAGTAATGATCAAGAAGCGATCCTGAACTACTTACATTCAAACATAACCCAACCGTGTTCTCTTCTCGAACGCACTCGAAAAGAGACAATCACGGTTACCCATGCGGTTGGTGTATTTTAGTTGAGTTTACTTCAAGTCCTCTACAACCGGATATTAACAAATTCCCATCCGCCACATAACCGCGGGCATGGCTCTCAAAAGTTTAAACCCTGCAGGGGTGTCCCAACTTAGCCCATGACAAGCTCACGATCCGCGGAGACAATCCTCCATCGTGGGACCCTCCGATCAGACTCGGAATCCCGGTGCACAAGACATTTTGACAATGGTAAAACAAAACCAGCAAGACCTCTCGATGTGCCGACAAATCCCGATAGGATCCGCACGTATCTCGTTCTCAGGGCACATCGGATGAGCCAGAAGTCGAGTTGGCTGAGACCCTGGTTGCCCAGGGGGCGCCGGACATCGCCCGTTTGGACCAACACTCGAAGGAGCACTGGCCCGGGGGGTTGATTAAAAATCCTCGGGGTCCGAAAAGTCCATATGCAAGTTTTAGTTGTTATTAGGCAAATGGTAAAACCAATATTGGACCTTGCTGGAAGAGTTTTATTCAAAGTGAACTGTCAAGAGGGCCGCATACCCTTCATCGTGTTAGGGACGCAAAATCAAGGAACATAACACCGGTATGACAGAAACTAGGGCGGCAAGAGTGGAACAAAAACACCAGGCATAAGGTCGAGCCTTCCACCCTTTACCAAGTATATATATGCATTAATTAAAAGAAGAGGTATTGTGATATCCCATGATATCCATGACCCAACATGGAACAACTTGCAACTACACCTGCAACTAGCAACGCTATAAGAGGGGTTGAGCAAAGCGTTAACATAGCCAAACAACGGTTTGCTAGGATGGTGGAAAAGGTTAGAGGCTATCATGACAATTTGGGAGGCTTGATAAACAAGTGGTAGGTAGCGCGACGTAGTGATAGCATCGAGACAACTAGCATAGCAAAGATAGTAGTGATCCAAGGTGACGGTCATCTTGCGTGAAATCCCGCTAGGAAGAAGGCCGAATCCATGAAGTAGACGAACCAACGTAGTCGAACGGATCCTCACAATCGCAACATAACCGGAACTATCAAGGAGAAGCGCAACCGGAAAGAAGCAAACTTCATGGTAAGCAACCACCACATAAACATGACATGATGCGCAACCAAGTATGATGCATGTCCGGTTTAGATATGCATGGCATGGCAAAGTGCAACAAACAATACTACAACTTAAGTGGAGCTCAATATGCAACAAGTTGCATATTGATGAAACACCACATTCAAATATTTAGTTCTCTCCTGTTTAGGTACTCAACAATATTAAATGTTGGTTAACATGGCAAGAGGTGAGGCATAATAAAACTACCTATCTAGGCAAGTTTAAATTAGGCCGGAAACAACAAACAACAATTCCGGAAAATCCTCATATGCAATTTACGAATTTGGTACTGTTCTGCCCTAAACCATATTTTAGAGTTGTTAAACATGCAAGATGAGTGCACCATGTTAAACTAGGCATTTTTCTACCCCATTTACATATAAAGAACATATAAATTGGAGTTACAGTTATTTAGTTATGAAATAAACCATTTTAGCATGTCATTTAAGCAAATTAAAGCAAACAACAAGTTTAAGCATTTTAAACATGGATGAAAGTTGCATATTATGAAACTAGATGAAATTCTAAGCATTTTACATATATAATTTTTTTTAATATGATGCATGATTGTTGAGTTTTTATATGCATGAAGTGCAAGGGTTTTTCTACAAAACTGTAATTCCTGGATAATTACTAAAATCGCTGGACAGGAGAAAAAACATGTCGGGCCGAAACAGGAATAGTGTAGTGGGCGCTAGGGCGCTCACCATGGGCCAAGCCCAGCTGGCGAGGAGGAGGCCCAAGCGGCGCAGATCTGGGCCTCGGGCGTGCTTGTGGCCCACGCGGGCACGTGCGGCAGCGGCCTGGGTCACGCAAGCGCTCTCCTTGCTCGCCCGAAGCAGAGAGGCAGGGGACGAAGCAGGGGAGCTCGGGAACAACAGCGGAGGAGGCATGGGCTCCTCGCGGTGCCGGGCGGGAACCGACCGGAACGGGGCAGATCCGGCGGCTGGGCGGCGGAGTGAAGGAGATCCGATGGAGGAGGCGATGGCGGCGTCCCCATGGTGTTGGTTCGGTGGCGTTGGTGTTCCTGTGAAGTAGAGAGAGAGAGAGAGACAGACGACGTGAGCCACGGGAAGGAGGGGGATGACGAAGGAGAAGGAAAGAGGAGGGCAGAGAGGAGAAGGAAGCAAGGGCAATGTGGGGCACTCATCTGCTCGTCGGGGACTCGCCGGAGAGGCAAGGCAAGGTCGGGGCCGGCAGGGAGGCGACGCTGCGGAGCTGCTGGTGGCGGAGGAGCTCGGGCATGAGCTCCTGCTCGAGGAAGACGACGGGAAGGCAGCAGAGGAGGTCGAGCTCATGCGTGGATGTGCGAGGGGATGGGAGGCCTCGGGCGCGAGCTCTTGCTCGATCCAACCGAGAGGAGGACGAGCAGGGACGAGGTGCGTGAGGGGAAGCTTTGGTGGCTGGGTTCGCCGGCGGGGTGGAGGAGACGATGGCGGGTCACGCTCGACAGCAGAGGAGGCAGAGGCATGCGAGGCCATGGCCTCAATCCATCCTGGATCGGGCGCCGGCTGGCTGTGAGAGAGATCGAGCGTGGGGGCTGGCCGATGGAATTTTGGATCAAGGGCGGATGAGGCTGGTGATTGGCTCAGTGGGGAATGGGAGGATACCGAGGTGCACTGCGAAAAAAAGACACATCCCTGACATTTTGGGTCGAACGAAATTTTTTCTGCCATGCTTATGACACTTCTATGACGATAATTGTGAGAAAACCCGGTATCATCATAGATGTGGTGGGCTCCTACTTCTATGAAAAAAATCATGACATAAAATGGGTTTTTCGTCCTGGGCGGGCCGGAGACGCAGCTGCATGACATTCTTTGGGCCATCCATGACGGAGAAAACCGTGGTAAAAGCGAGGGCGAGGAAAATATCGGGGGAGTTCCCGGTTACGGTGGGTGGTCAGGGGCGGAGCGATGCGCTTTTCTCTCATACGTGCGCGCGTGTGTGCGAGGCGTTGCGCTCTAACTGAACCCGAGCGATTGCACTGCAGGCTACGCGTTACTGAACCCGAGCGATCGATCGATCCCTTGTTGTTAACTGAACCCGAGTGAATCCTTCACTACTGCTGCTAACTGAAGACGATCGAACACTGCTGCCTCCTTCCCTTGATGAACAATGAGCGTTGTTGGGGGGGTGGATGAACAGTTCCCGGTGGGGGGTTGTATGAATAAGACCCCGTGGTAGTAGAGGCCGTTGCCGCTGGATGAACAAGACCCCGATCGATCGAGCCGATGGATGAACAGGACCCCGTGAAGGACTGGATGAACAGGACCCTATGGAGGGCTGGTTGAACAGTAGCCGATGGAGGGCTGGTTGAACAGTAGCCGGTGGAGGGCTGGATGAACAGTAGCCCGTGGAGGGGTGGTTGAACAGGACCCCGTGGAGAGGGTTGGTTGAACAGTAGCCGGTGGAGGCTGAATGAACAGGAGCCCATGGATGAACAACGCAGGTGGAGGCTGGAGGAGAGGAAGTATGGACAAGGGAAGTATAATTCTGGAGCTCAACAGAGACCCCGCTTTACACCAAACTCGGGAGAACCCCTTCAACATAACCATGGAGGTCACAATCACAATGGAGGGATGTCGCACAACCATAGTGGCCCTAGGAATGGGAATGGTAATGGAGGAAGCAACGACCAAAACCGTTCCAACCCAGCAACGCCCACCAAGAAGGATCTAAGCCACATTACTTGTTTCAAGTGCGGGAAGAATGGACATTATGCCACAGAGTGTTCTGAAGCAAAGAATGGGAATGGCAATGGAAGCTCTGGGAAGAAGCCCAACCCTTTCAACAGGGGACAAGTGAACCATGTTAGCATGGAGGAGGTTGAAGTGCAACCCGATGCAGTAATAGGTAAGTTTATGGTTAAGTCATTTACTGCAATCGTTCTTTTTGATACTGGCGCATCGCATTCATACATATCAAGGGGATTTGTGGATAAGTTTAAACTGCCAACCCAAGCCCTTAGGTCACCCATGTTAGTAACCTCACCGGGAGCAGAGTACATGGCTAGCCTATGGTGTGAGCGGCTACCATTAAGGATTGGTAATTACCTGTTTCCCTCAGACCTAATAGTATTGGAGTCACAAGGACTGGATGTGATATTAGGCATGGATTGTGTCGGCGTTCTGGGAACGGGGGTCCCCAGACTTGCCTGCCTGGGGCCTGGGGCGTGGCTCAAGTGGGGGCCCAGCGTGGCCCATCTTCACCAGCCCAAGCTCAAGACCCTCGCGAGGGGCCAAGCCTCGCGGGGCGGACGACAGGAAGCTTCCTCAAGAGAGGCCTCCTCAGGCAGGCTCGCGAGGAGGCGGAGAGATCAATGCAAGGGTACCTCGCGAGGATCCCGTGACGCAAGCCATGACGATCAAGGCCAGGCGAGCGCCGGCCTACGCAGAGTCCTTGTTTCCCCTTTGGTGCAAAGGGGGCAAGCACAGGCCAGGGCATCAGGCAAAGGTTACCATTCCGGTGCAACAAGACCGAGACCAGCCGGACGGCCGGATGGAGGTCACCGTGGAGCCCAAGACGGCGTGACCACCAGTGCTTTTGGCAGCCGAAGACCACCTTTGGTCAGGATAACTTGTACTAGATGTTCCCCTTCAAAATGGCCAATTGTTGGCGCCCTTCCCGCTCAATTATTTCGGGGAGAGGCCCAGGGCCTCTATAAATAGAGCTAGCCACCAAAGAAGAGGGGTAAAAAAGAAAAAAGGAGAACCCCAGTAGAGACTAAGTAGAACACACCGCACCAGCTCAAGAACACCCTTCGCGAGGCTATTCTTCCTTTATACTGTTCATCATCAGCCCCAGAGGCAATCCACCACACCACACACTGGAGTAGGGTATTACACCACAACGGTGGCCCGAACCAGTATAAACCTCGTGTCTCTTGTGTTGTTCGTCGTTTTCATCTGAGTTCGCATGAGAGGATCGGACGTAGATCGGTAGGGGAACCCCAGTGTTCGAACCTCAAGGGTCTGCTGGAACCCGAAATTCGACATTTGGCGCGCCAGGTAGGGGTGTGCCGGAGTCCTTCTTCCTCCGCATCACGCTCCATCGCCTCGCCATCCAGATGTCAGGCGACCAGGCTGCCAACACCGACCGCTGGGCGGCGTGGCCCGCTCACGCCGTGTCGCCAGCTCAGGGCGACCTCAACCTTGCGCCTCAGGCAGCTCGTGCTCCGCAAGGCACTACGGGGCGCGGGCGACGCGGCCAGACGCCACCTGCCCTCACACCACGGCAGGTGCGGGCCGCAACAAGGGCCTCGAACCACGCTGCTGCCACAACGCCATACACCCGCCGGGAGCAGGCGAACTCCAGGGCCGCGCTCGCGGTGGCCCGAGAGCTACTACGGTGCCGTTTGCTGGAAGGCGGCCGCGATGTGTTGCTGGAGCGAGTAGCCGAGCTCCTGGACGCCGCCGCCTCAGGAGCACCCCCTTTCTGCATCTAGCTGCCGCCCTAGATCCAGGACGGGTCGCACGGCAGCATTGTGCGTGCTCACGCAACGTCAATCGGGCTCCCGGGCCAGTCCCGCGCCAACACCTCCATCAGCACCGGGCGGCAGGTCGCGCCGGCCCTTCCTCAGGCCGGTGAAGGGATGCGCGCCGTGGCCTTTGACCTCGGCGGACCACCGCGCCATCACCCCCAAGGCGATGCTCCAAGCCAGACTGCATGGCATGCGGGGCGCTACGGCGAAGTCCACGAGGTGGTAGCTCCGGAGGCTTATGTACCCCGCATGGTGGATCAAGGACACGCACTGGAAGAAGATCATGGCTCGTTCCTCGGGCCCGGCTGGGACGAGGAGGTGCTGGAAGCCGAGCTCTTTCAGGGACCCCAGGAGAGCCTCGACAACCGCGCTGACAGCAGCAACTAGCGGGTACCACTCATCCCTCAGGAGCAAGCTTATGCTAACCATGGGTCGCAGGAGGTACAGGTCGCCGCGGCAGATGGCTGCCCCAATGCTGCAGCCTCCTATCCCTCAGGAGGAGGGCGCGGGGGGGTTGCAGGAGAGGGGCCGAGATCCGGGCTCGCCTTTGCGGCGGTCGGAGCAAGGTGTTCTCAGGAGGTAGGCCCTCTACTGGGGAGGTGCCCCATGGCCTGCCCCCGGCAGAGGACCTGTGGTCGTCGGGGGAACCGTTGGCGACCGCTCTGCCCCGTTGGCGCCGTCTTTGGTTTCCGGTCGCCGCCAATGGCGGCGGAGTGTGGCGCAAGGCGGGGCCCTCGTCTAGCGATATGAAGCAAGGCCAGTACCTGTGAAGAAGGCCCAGTGCATGTGAAGCTCGCCGCCCCGTGACACTCTCACGTAATAATGAGTGGGGCTGTACACGCCCCGGAGTCTCAGGGGTGCCGGCCTCAGGCCCTGGGGCTCCCGCCCACGCCCAGTGGCAGCACTTAGCTCCGCGCTGGTGAGAAGATGTCGAAGACTAGATTAGGTGCCGTACGCGGCCTTTTGCTTTTTTGCTTTTTCCTTGTTGACGAGTTCCTTCGGTTTGGATTTAAGTTGGATTTGAATTCGAAGCTTGTGTGCGTTGGGGAAGGGGTGTTTAGTCTCGTTCGAGCAATCTCTCGCGTTCTGTTTTCGGCCCTACGTCCCCAGTTAGCGTCAGCTGCCCCACCTCACGAGCCCCTCGTGAGCCCGGACGGGCTAGGCACGTCTGCAGCTGGGACCGCTGTCGCCGCACCCTCTCCGGAGGTTCTCATCACAGGGTCAACAGGTTAATCGGGAGACACCCGAGGCGTGGCGACCTCCCGTTGGCCCATTCAAGGCTCGTCAAGATCAAAAGGTAAACGAATCAGCTGGACCATCACCAGGCTAGCAGCTAAGCTCACGCGTAACGTCGCACTTACGAGGGTACTAATCATGAATCTTTACATGAGGGGCCTCCCCTACCAAAATGCTCTTACATTCTTCAGGGCCAAGCCCGAGTCTCCTTTGTGCAGGATGAACAGCTGTAGCATACGACTAGTCAGACGTATCACTCACCGCGTCCTCTGGGGGATCCTCGGAAGTGTCGCTGGCGTCACTGACATCGTCGCCGTCGCAGCCGGCGTCCCAGCTGAAGACATGGGAGAAGGCACGCTTAAGCAAGGCTCGACTCCTCTCTTCAAGGAGCCAACGGGCCCTCTCGGAGCGGTTCTCCAGAAGCGTCACCACGTCGGTGAAGAACTGAAGGTTGCCGGCATACTTGGTCTCATGCGGTTCCTTAGCGGCAGCCTCGCAAATCTCACCCAAGGCTGAGTTGGCCTTTTCCCTGAGCGTCTGAAGCATGGGAGCATGCTCGTGCTCCAGGACCCTCCGCTGGCGGATCTCGTCCTCGTTCTGCCGCGCGATGGCCTTGGCATCATCAACCCTCTGTTGAAGAAGAAGCAGCTCATCCCGGGAAGAGGACAGCTCCGCCTGTGCCGCGTCAAGGGCGGCTGCGGAGGAATCCACACGCTGCGTCTCTTCAACCAACTTGGCCTTGATGGCCGCTGTCCTGCCCTCAGCCTTGGCCTTGATCAGCATCAACTTCGCCTCATATTCGCACTCGAGGGCCAAGCGAGCTCCCGCCGCATGGCGGTCGACCTCTTCCTGGACCCGGGCTTCGCGCGCCGCAACGTCGTCCTCCACTTGGGCCGCCAGGCGCTCCCTCGTCTCCAACCGCTCTAGGTCAAGGCTGCGCTCGGCGGCCTCGAGCGTCAGCGCCTCCTCGCGCCTCTGGAGCTCTGCCCGGTCGACGGAGGCCTCCTGCATTGACCCAAGGGCCACGTGGCGCAGCTCTATTTGCTGCTCCAGGGAGTCACTCCAGGCTTGGAGCTCCCATACGCGCTCCTCCGCGTCCTTGCGCCGTTGGTCTGCCTCCCGAGCCTCCTCGACGGCCCGGGAGCAGGCCTCCTGCGAAGCCGCCAGCGATGCTTCGGCCTTCGCATTGTCAAGGTCATGTTGATGACACGCGAGGGCAATGGCCACCTTCAGCTTGCGCCTCTCCTCAGCAAGGCGCAGGCCTTTAGCCTCGAGGCGCGCATCCTCGGCAGCAAGCTCTGCTCCGACTCGGTTCACCGCGTCCGCCGCCCCCTGGAGGAACTCTTCACGAAGGGCACGACGCTCCCGAGCGTGCCTGAGCACATCTTCCACATTACCCTCTTCCGCTTGAGCATGCAGAAGGCCCCGAGGCGGTGAGCCCCTCCAGGCATGGGGAAGGGGGCTGCCACCCCAGCCGTCGCCGGATGGACCGCCCTGAGAGTCTGGCCCGACGTCGATCCACCCACGGAGGAGGAATCAAGGAAAGACCTCAACCATTCGCCTTCTATGACCAGAGAAGGGGCGCGGGGCAAGCCTGGCGCGCACCGAGGAGACCCACGAAGAAAGGGCATCGGGCGAGCAAGCTCGGGGCGCCCCATGGAGCAGATCACTCCACCAACCAGTCCAGCGGCGAGGGCGCCACCCGAGCTCGGCGGACCCGGAGCCAGCAAAGGGGGCGAAGCTGCGGGGCCGGCTCCTGAGTCGACTCGCCGGACTCAGCAAGGCGGGACCTGAAGGGCCACAATCAGCCACAAGGATAACAGAACAAATGAGCAGGGAAAAAAGAAGGCTTACTCGTCCATGGCAAAGTACTTCCCGCGCTTCAACAAGTGGCAAGGGCGGTCGCTGCCACCTGAGGCCTCCTTCCTCTTGCGAAGGGCCTCGAAGTCTACGCGAAACCGACCCAAGCGCCTAGGGCAAGGGTCAGCCTGGGGCGCATAAGAAGCCTCAGGATTGTCGGTGCCGGAGGAGTCAGCTTTGGGGGCACCGTCGGGCGTCGCCTCGCGAAGAACGGCTGGGGGCTCGGGAGCCCCGGCCTCAGGAGCCGAAGGCCGAAACCCTGCATCAACCGCCGCCCCAGGGCGGGCCTCGGGAGACGTTGCCTCTGAGGTTTCATGCGGCACCACCACCCCGACATCAGCCACCTCGGCTCCCGTCGGCTCTCTCCTCGCCCTATCGCCTGAGGAAGGACCGCTGTGGGCGGCGGGGGGAAGAACCACGACAACTGGGTTCTCGTGTGGCCCTGTGAGGCCAGCCGTACGCAGCCCCCATTCGTCGAAGCTGGGCGTCTGCTTCACGAAATCAGCCCTGCCGGAACAAAGGTACAGGAGGACGCCACCGCTCCGTAGGCTGCTTGGGGAAGGATCACCGGTCAAGACCCAAGGCACCGTCCGCAGCACTTTGGGCGCCAAATCCTCCTCCTGAAGCCGCATGCGGTCTCCGCTCCCCGCAAAGTCCCACATCCGGCAAGAGTGGCGCTGGAGAGGAGCAACGCGACACAGAAGGAACTCCCTCACCACCTTGGGCGCTGTCACATTGTGCGCCCTCAAACTTTCAAAGCGGCGCCAGATGAAAGCGAGCCGGAGGCTCGCGAGCGGTTCATGACCCCAGCCTGGGTTGGGAACAGCAGGCAAGGTCGGGTGCGAGAGCAAGGGGCTGGGCACCCCGCGTCCACGTATAGCCACCGCTCTCTAAACCTGGCCTGAGAAGGCGGAAGGCCGAAGTCAATCCCTGAAGCAGCCGTCTCAGGCACGACGAAGAAGCTTACACACCTCGAGCACTGAGTGGGATCGCTCAGACGCAAAGAGAAGAAGTGGTGCAACAGGGCAACAGAAGGAGGGATGCCTATCATCGCCTCGCACACGAAAGAAAAGACGACCAAAAGGGTAATGGACTCCGGCCCGAGGTGCATCATGTGGATCTGATAATGGGAGAGCACAACATTGAAGAAAGCAGAAAAGGGGGGAACCAGACCCGCCCATAGGGCATCGGCGAAGAATCCGACCTCCGCGACGGTCCTAGCAAGAAAGGCGCGGGATGCGGGCCAAACTGTGGTCCGGACACACTCGTTGAAGATGGAAGCAAGGGCGGAGTGGACCTTGTCCAAGGCTTCCGGGTTGAGTATGATTGACCGATCAATGGCGGGGGCCGCCACTGGAGGTGCGCACGATGAAGGCGCGGGCTTCTTCCCCCTTCCCTTCTTCGTCGGCGCCATGGCGTTGGGGAAGGGGAAGAGCTCGAGCCGGATTGGCAGCGAAGGTTGGAGCTCGGAGAAGAAGGAAAGGTAGGAGGCGAACTGTGTGCAACTACGGGTCCGCTTAGCCGGGCGTGTAACAAGGCGTCGTGGGAAGTGCAGACGCCCACGTCCAATCAACCGCCACGCGGCGCCCAAGGCCGCACGCTGTTAGGGCCCGCGGCGCTTCGCGCTTGCCCCTTCGCTTCTCTGCTAAGCCAAGCCCGCGTGCGCCTTGGGCCCGGGTGCTACTGTCGGCGTTCTGGGAACGGGGGTCCCCAGACTTGCCTGCCTGCGGCCTGTGGCGTGGCTCAAGTGGGGCCCCAGCGCGGCCCATCTTCATCAGCCCAAGCTCAAGACCCTCGCGAGGGGCCAAGCCTCGCGGGGCGGAGGACAGGAAGCTTCCTCAAGAGCGGCCTCCTCAGGCAGGCTCACGAGAAGGCGGAGAGATCAATCAAAGGGTACCCCGCGAGGATCCCGTGACGCAAGCCATGATGATAAAGGCCAGGCGGGCGCCGGCCTGCGCAGAGTCCTTGTTTCCCCTTTGGTGCAAAGGGGGCAAGCACAGGTCAGGGCATCAGGCAAAGGTTACCATTCCGGTGCAATGAGACCAAGACTAGCCGGACGGCCGGACGGAGGTCACCGTGGAGCCCAAGACGGCGTGACCACCAGTGCTTTTGGCAGCCGAAGACCACCTTTGGTCAGGATAACTTGTACTAGATGTTCCCCTTCAAAATGGCCAATTGTTGGCGCCCTTCCCACTCAATTATTTCGGGGGGAGGCCCAGGGCCTCTATAAATAGAGCTAGCTACCAAAGAAGAGGGGTAAAAAAGAAAAAAGGAGAACCCTAATAGAGACTAAGTAGAACACACCGCACCAACTCAAGAACACCCTTCGCGAGGTTGTTCTTCCTTTGTACTGTTCATCATCAGCCCCAAAGGCAATCCACCACACCACACACTGGAGTAGGGTATTACACCACAACGGTGGCCCGAACCAGTATAAACATCGTGTCTCTTGTGTTGTTCGTCGTTTTCATCTGAGTTCGCACGAGAGGATCGGACGTAGATCGGTAGGGGAGAGATCTCCGCACGCACCCCAATGTTTGAACCTCAAGGGTCTGCCGGAACCAGAAATCCGGCAGATTGGTTATCGAAGTATGGAGGGAACATTGACTGCGCCAGTAAGTCGATTTTGCTTACCACCCCAGAAGGAAGAAGGATCAAGTATGTATCCCGGCATGTGCCGAATAGGACTCAAGTGAATTCCTTATCAGGAGTTGTACAGGAGGAAGTACAAGTGGTGAAGGATTTCCCGGATGTATTTCCAGAAGAGTTGCCAGGCATGCCACCGGATAGAGACATTGAGTTTTTGATTGAGCTTTTGCCAGGCACAGGGCCGATATCTAAGAGACCATACAGGATGCCCGCAAAGGATTTAGAGGAAATTAAGAAGCAGATTAAGGAGTTACTGGATAAAGGCTATATTCGCCCAAGCTCGCCACCTTGGGGATCACCAGTGCTTCTAGTGGAGAAGAAGGATGGATCATTGAGGATGGTTGTAGATTATCGAGGGTTGAATGAGGTGACGATCAAGAACAAGTACCCACTGCCGATGATCAATGATTTGTTTGACCAGCTACAAGGAGCTAAGGTGTTTTCCAAGATCGATCTGCAATCAGGGTACCACCAGCTGAAGATTCGAGAGCAGGATACACCTAAGACAACTTTTACCACAAGGTACGGGCTATATGAGTATACCGTTATGTCATTTTGTCTGACTAACGCACCTGCCTATTTCATGAACATGATGAACAAGGTGTTTATGGAGTTTTTGGATAAGTTCTTTGTGGTATTCATTGATGATATTCTAGTCTACTCGAAGAATGAAGATGAGCATAAGGAGCATTTGCGTCTGGTACTTGGTAAGCTCAGAGAACACCAGTTATATGCCAAGTTCAGTAAGTGTGAGTTTTGGTTGAAGGAAGTTGGATTCCTCAGACATGTTATATCCGGAGAAGGAATAGCAGTCCCTACCAAGGTTGTCACTGTGACAAATTGGGAAGCACCCACGTTAGTTGGAGAGATCCGGAGTTTTCTTGGACTCGCAGGATACTACCGGAGGTTCATTGAGAATTCTCGAATATTGCAAAGCCCATGACTGAGTTGTTGAAGAAGGAAACCAAGTTCAAATGGACTGAGGAATGTGAGGCCAGTTTTCAGGAGTTGAAGAAACGCTTGGTTACAGCTGCAGTGTTGATTCTTCCTGACCAACGCAAGGATTATCAGGTGTATTGCAACGCTTCTCGTCAAGGACTTGAAGCAGTGCTTATGCAAGAGGGAAGAGTTGTCTCATATGCCTCACGACAGCTTAAACCCCATGAGTTGAATTATGCTACCCATGATTTGGAGTTAGCAGCCGTAGTGCATGCGCCGAAGACATGGAGACATTTTCTCATCGGAAATCATTGTGAGGTGTACACGGATCACAAGAGTTTGAAGTATATCTTCATGCAGAAGGAATTGAATCTCAGGCAAAGGAGATGGTTGGAGCTCATTAAGGATTATGATATGAAGTTGCATTATCATCCCGGAAAGGCTAACGTAGTAGCCGATGCGTTGAGCCGCAAGAGTCATGTCAATACACTCATGACCGGAGGATTACCCAAGGAGTTAGCAGAGGATCTTCGTGAGCTATGTTTGGAAATAGTTCCGAGAGGTTTTGTAGCCGCATTGGAGATTCAGTCAACTTTGATGGATAAGATCCGAGAAGCTCAGAAGACGGACAAGGAGATTGCCGAGATAAAAGAGAGGATGAGCAAAGGAAAAGCTAAGGGATTCCGTGAGGATGAGCATGATACCCTATGGTTTGAGGACCGCGTATATGTGCCAAATGATCCGGAGATCAGGAAGTTGATTTTGCAAGAGGCCCATGATTCGCCGTATTCGATTCACCCAGGAAATACCAAGATGTATCTGGATTTGAAGGATAGTTTCTGGTGGATCGGAATGAAGAAGGATTGCGGAGTATGTAGCAGTTTGTGATGTATGTGAGAGAGTGAAGGCAGAACATCAGAAGCCAGCTGGATTGTTACAGCCATTGCCGATACCCGAATGGAAGTGGGATAAACTAGGCATGGACTTTATCACAGGATTGCCCAGAACATCATCCCAGTGAAGACCACTTACACCAGTGCTAAGTTGGCAAAGATATACATGACCAGGATCATATGTCTACATGGAGTTCTGAGGACCATTGTATCAGACAGAGGAACCCAGTTTACCTAAAAGTTTGGAATCAGTTGCATGAGACTTTGGGAACTAGGCTAGAGTTCAGTACAACCTTTCACCCACAGACAGATGGACAGACTGAGAGAGTCAACCAGATTCTGGAGGACATGTTGAGAGCTTGTGCGCTAGACTATGGATCTAGTTGGGACGACAATTTGCCATATGCGGAGTTCTCTTACAACAACTGCTATCAAGCTAGTTTGAAGATGGCCCCTTTTGAAGCATTGTACAGAAGGAGGTGCAGGACACCGTTGTTGTGGGATGAAGTTGGAGACCGTCAGTTGTTTGGACCAGATTTGATTAAAGAGTCTGAAGAGAAGGTTAAACTAATATGCGATAGACTCAAGGTAGCCCAGTCCAGGCAGAAGAGCTATGCGGATTCTAAACGCAAGGAGACGGTTTACGAAGTTGGAGACATAGTGTATCTTCATGTATCACCACTCCGAGGAGTGAAGCGTTTTGGAGTTAAGGGAAAGTTAGCACCACGTTTTGTGGGACCATACAAGGTTTTGGAACGTATGGGAGAAGTTGCTTACAAGTTGGAATTGCCCAAAGGATTTTTAGGAGTTCACGATGTGTTCCATGTTTCTCAGTTGAAGAAGTGCCACGCAGAGATGGCTGAAATTCCCGTGAGAGATACAGTGCCACTGGAAGCGATTCAGCTGGATAGCGATTTGACCTACGAGGAGAAACCAGTCAAGATTCTTGAGTTTGCTAGTCGAGTCACACGCAGTAAGGTTATCAAGTTCTGCAAATTTCAGTGGAGCCACCATACCGAGGATGAAGCCACCTGGGAACGAGAGGAAGACCTACGGAAGGATCACCCTCACCTATTTTCTAGCGAGCCCGAATCTCGAGGGCGAGATTCATCTTAAGGGGGGTAGGTTTGTAACATCTCAAATTTTCAATTTGGAATGTTATGCATTAGATCATTATTGCATATCATATTTTATTGCATTTTGGCTTGATCCTAGAAATTCTACGCAACTCAAGGACCCACGGAGAGAGTTGGGGATTTCGTTATTTTCATATTTGAGTTTTCTCAAATTTTGTAAAGAGGATCGTTTGATTTTAATTATTTTCTCTTCAAATATTTCTTTTATGAAAAATAAAAGAGAGGGGATAAAATGACTTCCCCAAAATAAAGAAATATTGGAGATTTAATATTAAAATCAAATAATAATTTTATTCGGAGTTTTATCGCTATTTTATTTGAATTAGGAAAAATATGCGTTTTTCAAAATTTCATTAGAGGCCCAAATAAATGTTCACCTTGTCCGATAGATTTTTAGAGGACGGGGGAAATTTATTTCAGGATTTTTGGAGTCCGTTTAGTATTTCTTTTCTTATTTTTTCTGCACGGAATTATTTTTAAAAAAAGTCAACCGACCTAACCGGGCCGTGTCCACTTGGGACACTAGCCCGGTCGGCCCTTTAAAGCCGCGGGGGCCTGAGCTGCCACAGCCTCGCCCGAAACCCTAACCCTGCCGTCCGAAACCGCCCCGCCGCCGCCAGTTCCGCGCCGCCGCCGCCGCGTCGCCCTCGCCTCCTCGCAGCGCCGCCGCCGCCGCCCCGGAGTCGATGCCACCTCGTTCCGCCGCCCCACCGCCGGATCCCCTCGTCGCCAGCCCCGCCGGAGTCGCCGCCGACCTTGCCGGACCTCGCTGTGGTAGCCTGCCGCCGCCGCCGGTTTTCGTTAAGAACCCGTTCATTTTTTTTGAAAACCCTAGTTTTTTTATTTAGATCGGTTCGGTTTTTATTTTTTTCCAGTTTAGTTATTTAGCGAACGCCCAGTTGTACGTTTGTTTTAACGAACGGTTTTCATCCGTTAGCCGCAGACAGCGAACGTTCGTTCGTTAGCCTGTTCGGCAGTTTTTCTTTTTCCAGGGTTTTTCCGCGATTATTTTCGATTGTGATTTCTGACCCGATTTTCGTTCTAGTATAATTTTTCGCTGGTTTATCGGAATCAGGCGATTCAAGTGCCTAGATCTTTGTCTCGAAGCCCTCTTTCTGTTTAACCAACCTGAACAAGATTTTTATACTGTAAAAGTTTGACTTTAGTCCAGATTAGTAATCGGATCTTGTTTCTTTTGCAGTTTGAGTTTCGTTGCTTCGTTTGATTTGATTCTTTTTGCAAACCGGAGTTCTTAAGTTGAACTTTCTGGTTAGATCTCTTATTTGAGTTTTACCCGTGCTTCTAGTTGAGTGCTTATTGTATTCTTGTTTATTTGTGATAGAGTACCTGGAGTGCGAAGCGTGCTACTACGAGTCTCTAGGTTTCACGGATCATCAGCAAGGCAAGTAACACTTTGATCATACCTCTTTACTACCCAGTTTTATTGAATTAGATCAATCCTCAAACAATTTCATGGTTAGGATCTGATTAAAATTGTGGGTTTTGGGAAGTAGATGAGGTAGTACCTATTCACCTATTTTCAAACCTATGGGAGTTACTTCTACGTTGCTTATATTGCTATGCTATGCTCGTAGACGTGGATTGGGTTTGAGTGTATTTTAATGACAGATGTGAGTTTGTTAATTAATGGTTCAACTTAAGGTGGCAACTTAAATACACATCTGGGTGGATTGCTTGTGGGCAGCTGGAGAATCCAGTGTTGTCCTAGGATATCCCGGAGGACCTGTGTGATCATCCTATGGCCCGCCACCCAGGCTCAAAGGGATCATAAGATTATTCATGCTAGAAACTTTGTGTGCATCCACAAGCTATTATGGGCTCTAGCATAGTTGAGTAAGTTGCGTGAAGCTCTTGAAGAGGTAGACTAGCATATGTAGTGGGTTGTAGGTGGTACTGTCTACCCAGAGTAGAGAGTTAATGCTTCAGAAAGACTGTGTCTCGAATCTCCGACCATGGATGTATTCGAGTCTTGTGGGGAAAAGTGCGCAAACCTCTGCAGAGTGTACAAACTAATCATGGTTAGCCGTGTCCCCGGTTATGGACATCTTGAGTATCTAGTTCTTGGATTATCATGTTGATCTCATCACTTCTAATATAATTTGATTGGGTTTAATGATGATGCTTAATTGGGATTGAGTTGGGGGAACCTTCTCAATGTTTAATAACCACCATGATAGTTAAACAAAATTTATTCCTTTGTTGTAGGAAAAAATTGGCTTTTTGCAAAACATATTAACCATACAACCTCCACCAGCCATATATGCATGTAGTGATAGCATTTATTCTGTTCATTACTCTTTTGTGTTACATTGCCATCATATTCCATGTGCTGACCCGTTTCGGGCTGCAACGTATCATGTTGCAGACTTTTCAGACGACGAGTAAGGTGCCTTAGATCGTGGTCTTTCACTCAGTGATGTCGTTGGAGTTGATGGACTCATTTTATCTTCCAAGCCTTCCGTTGTTATCGATTCTAGATGGCCTTAAGCCATATTTATTGCAATAAGCTTTCTTTTGAGACATTCGATGTAATAAGTGTGTGATTGCTACTCTGTTATAAATCCTCAAGTACTGTGCATGTCAGCATTACCGATCCAGGGATGACACTGATGCACAGAGATCAGACTGTTTGAGGTCTAGTCGCTACACCCACGAGATAAACAGCTCGTATAAATGCATCTTGATGTTCCATGCAATGCATGGGCCTCTTGCTAGTTATTATTATTTCTCTATTCTTATAAAATACCGAGTTGGTGATGATGGTGTGCCTGCCATCCTGCAATATGGACCATCCGATCTATATCTGACGGATAGAAAGCAAACTATGACAGTTTTGCAAAAAGATACCCGCACCCCTCTCCACATTTGTAGATAAGGACTTCCCTCATTCATCTTCGTCTCCCATGAGATAAACAGATCGTATAAATGCATCTTGATGTTCCATGCAACGCATGGGCCTCTTGCTAGTTATTATTATTTATATATATATAACGGAGTTGGTGATGATGGTGTGCCTGCCATCCTGCAATACGGGTCGTCCGATTTATATCTGACAGATAGGAAGGAAACTATGGCAATTTTGCAGAAAGATACCCACACCCCTCTCCACATTTGCAAATAAGGCCTTCCCTCGTTCATTCTTTTCTCTCACAAGATAAGCTACTCATAGAAATGCATCTTGATGTTCCGTGCAATGCATGGTCATCTTGCTAGTAGGGGTATAGATGTGACGGCCACTGTATTGCAATGGATCCAAAGTATATCTATTTAGTGGAGTGCACTCTAAACACATTATCTATTTATTTTTCTATAACCTTTCGTAGCCATGCAACCGAGCCACATAAGCTTCATGGGTGCCCCCCACATCATATTATTCATACTACGTTGATTGAAAGAAGATAAATCACCCAAAACAAGATCTTCCCTTTTTTTGTTCCCACGATGCTGTGCCATGCACGTACCTAGTTGTATAGTGGTAGTATTAGTTGTAGTACAAACTTCTTACTAGTAGGAGTAGTAGTACAAACTTCTTACTAGTAGATTTTTTTTCTGGTTATTTTATGCCAGGGACCCAGATGCAATTAGTTTATTTACAAAGTAGCCCCTAGTTTTCAGACAATCATAACTTTTTACTCGTTTGTCCAATTTCGACGAAACCAACGCCAAATTCTTCGTTATGATCCCCTCTATCGAGAGAACATATAAAATAATTTTTTTGAAATTTAAAATTTGAATTAGATCAGATTCAAATTCAATCTTGTTTTGGTTGTAACTTGAGTTTTATAACTCTGATTTACTTGATTCTTTTTGCAAATCAAAGCTCATGACATGTACCTTGTGTCCCTGAGTTTTATTTGATGGTTTTGAAGTTTTTCGAAGTATTTTCTGCGTTGTTTTGGATCTTTGAGTGATTGCTTATGTGTGGTTATAATTGCTTGCTTACGATAGATTGAACGGAGTGTGACGAGTAGAACTATCAGGAATTATGAGTGCGAAGAATCTTCATCAACAATACAAGGCAAGTTCACACTTTGACCATACTCTTTTATACCCAGTTTTACTTGCATTAGTTTCACCCTTAAAGATTGCATGAGTAGGATTGGGAATATGTGGGTATTGCTATGTAGTTGATGAGGTAGGAACCTATTACCTTTTTTAAATTCACCCCGCGAATATACGCTATACTCATAAATTGCTTAGCCATGCTCGTAGATGGGGATTGGTATGTGAGATTCATGCAAGTTATGAGAGTTAATAATTAAGGGTAACTTAAGGTGGCAACATTAACACACATCTGGGTGGATTGTTTGGGGCACCTGGAGAACCCAGTGCTTGCCCAGGGGAATCCCGGAGTACCCATGTGATTACCCTAGGTCCGCCACCCAGGCTCAAAGGGATCATACGATATTTCATGCCTAGAAACTTCCGTGCACAGCCACAAGCCATTATGGGCTCTAGCATAGTTGAGTAAGTTGTGTGACCTCTTTCACTGGTAGACTAGCAGATGTAGGAAAAAATAGGTGTAACTGTCTACCCAGAGTAAAGAGTTAATGCTTCAGAAAGACTATGTGTCGATCTTCCGATCATGGAGGTGGTCGAGTCTTGTGGAGAAAAGTGCGCAAACATCTGCAGAGTGTACAAACTAATCATGATTAGCCGTGTCCCCATTTATGGACAACTTTGAGTATCTGGAAGTGAATTATTGGTTGATCTCATCACGTTACTTAATTAATGTATTGGGTTATTAATAATTTGGGAATTTTGGGATTGAGTTGGAGGAACCTTCTCAATAATGGGATAAACTTGGTAGTGAATAAAATTTATTCCTTTGTTGTAGGAAAAAAATTAGCTTTATGCAAAATTAAACCTAGAGCCTCCACCAGCCAAATATGCATATAGAGATAGACAATTCTCATTATTATTCTATGGTGTGAAATTACCAGTACATTCAATGTACTAACCTACATGGCTGCAGCGTCTCATGTTGCAGGATTCTTACGACGAGTAAGTGATACGTTAGGGTTACGATGTCTACACTCAACTTTGCCGTTGGTGTTGTTGGTAACTCCACAACTTTGTTGTTACTTCCGCTATATGGATTGAGGTAATAGTATTTACGTTACTTTTTTACATGTGATTGAACTCTGTTATAAATCCTCGAGTACTGTGTGTGTCAGCATACCGATCCAGGGATGACACTTAAGCACAGAGACTTCGATCCATTTGGGTCGGGTCACTACAGGATGGTATCAGAGCACATGTTGACTGTAGGACATGACCCCTAGAAATTGGCAAGCCCGTAGGTAAGGATTTCTCTAAAACTTTACTTTCAAAAGAGATCCCTTAACTCTCATCTTTTCTTAGGTTTATCAAGTATTTTCCTCATCTCAAATAATTAGACTATACCCCTTTTCCCCCTTTTGACCACGCGAGGATTCAGCTGATAAGACCACACCAAGAAGGATCCGATATCAGACAACTGCTGACCTTTAGAAGATGATTTCACCATGCATTAGAAGTGTTGAAGCTACAATAGTTGAATACTCCGAAGACTTGAAGAGCTTGACGACTTTGAAGATTTATTGACCTTTAGAAGACCAAACCCTTGTTATATACTTACATTAGATGCGACGATTGTGAGCTGTCATTTGTTTGATGTTTTTCCGACAGCCACAAAATAAAATCTGTCTCTTCAAAACTATTGTTTGTATTGTGTGTATCCCTCTCTATCTCTCTTATCTCACCCCAAAACCCTTGGAACCAATAGAGGATGAATGGAGATGAACTCATATTTTCTGGACCGATGACTCAATTGGAGACGGACCGATGGATTCAGAATATGGAAGATCACATGAAGAATAACACTATAGCCGGAAAGGATATGACCCAGCATGCTCTTCAGTGCTTTGAAAGAGGTGCTGCTACTTGGTGGAGGATGTACCAAACCATCAATGGATGGCAAAGGGTAACCACTTGGGAAGAATTTAAGTTGACTCTGCTAAAGTCTCGGCTTGTGTCCTAGAAGTTGAAGCCTTATGGTAATGATATGAAGAAACCTTGTGCATGCAAGCTCTATGGAGAAATAGGACACAACCATAAAGAACACAAGGATGAATGCCCTCATTGTGAAGAAATTTACCCAGCTGAAGAATGCCCAACTAGGCAAGTTACTTGTTTCTTGTGTGAAGGGACTACCCACTACCCTGCTCAGTGTCACATTTACCCCGTGGTTCAAAGAACCATCCAACAGAAGAAAGAAGCAATGAAAGGAGCCCTCATGGAAACTTTAGAAGAACCTGTGATGAAGGAAGACGTGGTGGACACACCCGAAGAAGACCCAATTAAACCCTGCACCAAGTCATGCTATTCATGTGGAGAAAAAGGACACATCTCCCAAAATTTTACGAAGGGGGATCTAGTAGCATTCCCGATAGTGGAAGTAGAGTATGACCCACAGGGAATAGAAGCCCTGCTTGGCACGGAAAAGTCTAGGAAGAGAAATAGATTGGATTCCAGGAACAACCCAATTTCTACAAAGAAGGACCCGAGTCATATCACATGCTTTAGGTGCAAAGATTTAGGACACTACTTCAGCGATTGCCCAAAAGGGAAGACGAGGACCCAAGGAGGCTATGTAATCACAAGGAAACCTCGAGACTCATCGAAAGTAATATGTTCCCGCTATAATGAAGCAGGGAACTGATACGTCTCCAACGTATCTACTTTTCCAAACACTTTTGCCCTTGTTTTGGACTCTAACTTGCATGATTTGAATGGAACTAACCCGGACTGACGCTGTTTTCAGCAAAATTGCCATGGTGTTATTTTTGTGCAGAAACTAAAGTTCTCGGAATGACCTGAAAATCAACAGAGAATTATTTTGGAATATATAAAAACTACTGGCGAAAGAATCAAGGCCAGGGGGGCACAACCTATTCACGAGGGTAGGGGGGCGCCTGCCCCCCTGGGGGCGCCCCCTGCCTCGTGGGGCCCCTGGTGCTCCACCGACCTCAACTCCAACTCCATATATTCACGTTCGGGGAGAAAAAAGTCAGAGAGAAGGATTCATCGCGTTTTACGATACGAAGCCGCCGCCAAGCCCTAAACTCTCTCGGGAGGGCTGATCTAGAGTCCATTTGGGGCTCCGGAGAGGGGAATCCATCGCCATCATCATCGTCAACCATCCTCCATCACTAATTTCATGATGCTCACCGCCGTGCGTGAGTAATTCCATCGTAGGCTTGCTGGACGGTGATGGGTTAGATGAGATTCATCATGTAATCGAGTTAGTTTTGTTAGGGTTTGATCCCTAGTATCCAATATGTTCTGAGGTTGATGTTGCTATGACTTTGCTATGCTTAATGCTTGTCACTAGGGCCCGAGTGCCATGAACTCAGATCTGAACCCTTTATGTTTTCATCAATATATTTATGTTCTTGATCCGATATTGCAAGTTATAGTCACCTACTACGTGTTATGATCCGGCAACCCCGAAGTGACAATAATCGGGACCACTCCCGGTGATGACCGTAGTTTGAGGAGTCCATGTATTCACTATTTGTTAATGCTTTGGTCCGGTACTCTATTAAAAGGAGGCCTTAATATCCCTTAGTTTCCATTAGGACCCCGCTGCCACGGGAGGGTATGACAAAAGATGTCATGCAAGTTCTTTTCCATAAGCACGTATGACTATATTTGGAATACATGCCTACATTACATTGATGAATTGGAGCTAGTTCTGTGTCACCCTATGTTATAACTGTTACATGAATGATCGCATCCGGCATAATTATCCATCACCGATCCAATGACTACAAGATTTTCACATATTTATCTCTGCTTAGTTACTTACCGCTGCTACTGTTACAATCACTACAATACTGCTATCATTACCTTTTCCATTGTTACCGTTACTATCATACTACTTTGCTACTAAATACTTTGTTGTGGATATTAAGTTATCCATGTGTGGTTGAATTGACAACTCAACTGCTAATACTTGAGAATATTCTTTGGCTCCCCTTGTGTAGAATCAATAAATTTGGGTTGAATACTCTACCCTCGAAAACTGTTGCGATCCCCTATACTTGTGGGTTATCAAGACTATTTTCTGACGCCGTTGCCGGGGAGCATAGCTCTATTCTTTGAGTTAGTTTGGATTTATATCTGCTGGTCACTATGAGGAACTTGAAAGACGAGAAAACTAAAATTTATCGCTCAACTACGAGGGGAGGTAAGGAACTGCCATCTAGCTCCGCACTTGATTCTCCTTCCGTTTTGAGTAAGCTTGCGACACCTAAACCTGCTTCTGCTATTAATTCTGATATGTCGCATGTTATTGATGATGCCACTTCTGCTATGCATGATACTTATGATGAAACTACTTCTATGCTTGATACTATTGTGCCACTAGGTGAATTTCTTGATGAACAACTTGCTAGGGCTAGAGAGAATGAAATTATTGAACCTGATAATATTGATGAAAGTGATGATGAAGATTCTCCCCCTAGATATGAATTACCTGTTGTGCCTGAGGGCTATGTTATGGATGAAGAAACTGCTAGATACTTTCTTGCTTGCAATGATAGGAGTGATCTTAAGAAATTATTAGCTAAAATCTCTGAATGCTAGAATGAAATATGACCCTGCTTATGCTACTTCACCTATCTTTGTTACTGATAAGGATTTTGATTTCTCTGTTCATCCTGAGATAATTACTTTGGTTGAATCTGATCCTTTCTATGGTTATGAATCTGAAACTGTTGTGGCACATCTTACTAAATTAAATGATATAGCCACCCTGTTCACTAATGATGAGAAAACTCGCTACTATTATATCCTTAAATTATTTCCGTTCTCATTAAAGGGCGATGCTAAGACTTGGTTTAATTCTCTTGATCCTGGTTGTGTGCGTAGTCCCCAGGATATGATTTATTGCTTCTCTGAAAAATATTTCCCTACTCATAAGAAACAAGCTGCTTTAAGGGAAATATATAATTTTGTGCAAATTGAAGAAGAGAGTCTCCCACAAGCTTGGGGGAGGCTTCTCCAATTACTTAATGCTTTGCCTGATCATCCTCTGAAGAAAAATGAAATACTTGATATCTTTAATAATGGACTAACCGATGCTTCGAGAGACCACCTGGATAGTTGTGCTGGTTGTGTTTTCAGGGAAAGAACTACTGATGAAGCTGAAATTCTATTGAATAATATGTTGGCAAATGAAAATAATTGGACACTTCCTGAACCAACTCCTAAGCCAACTCCGAAGAAGTGGGGTGTTCTATTTCTCAGTCCTGAAGATATGCAAGAGGCGAAGAAATCTATGAAGGAAAAAGGTATAAAAGCCGAAGATGTTAAGAATTTACCTCCTGTTGAAGAAATACATGGTCTTAATTTACCTCCTGTTGAAGAAACACGTGGTCTTGATAACCCGACACAGGTAGTGAAGGTAAATTCTCTCTATAGATATGATAAAGCTGAAATCCCGCCTACTAAGTTTGCTAGCCAATGCTTAGATGAGTTTGATGACTTTATGATTAAGCAAGAAAACTTCAATGCTTATTTTGGTAGGGAATTAAAACGCAATGCTTATACGATTGAACACTTGAGTGATTATATGTCTAGAGTTAAAGGTGAACTTAAACTCATTAGTAAACATGCTTCTATGGTTACCACTCAAGTAGAACAAGTACTTAAAGCTCAGAATGATTTGCTCAATGAATTAAATAGTAATAATGATGACTTTGCTGTTAGAGTTGCAACTAGAGGAGGTAAAGTGACTTAGGAACCTTTGTATCCTGAGGGCCACCCTAAGAGAATTGAGCAAGATTCTCAGAGAACCAATGTTGATGCACCTAGTCCTTCTAAAAGGAAGAAAAAGAAAAATGATAGGACTTTGCATGCTTCTAGTGAACCTATTGTTGACACACCTGAGAATCCAAATGATATTTCTATTTCTGATGCTGAAACACAATCTCGTAATGAACATGAACCTAGTGATAATATCAATAATGATGTTCATGTTGATGCTCAACCTAGCAATGATAATGATGTAGAGATTGAACCTGCTGTTGATCTTGATAACCCACAATCAAAGAATCAACGTTATGATAAGAGAGACTTTCTTGCTAGGAAGCACGATAAGGAAAGAGAGCCATGGGTTCAGAAACCCATGCCTTTTCCTCCTAAACCATCCAAGAAAAAGGATGACGAGGATTTTGAGCGCTTTGCTGAAATGATCAGACCTATCTTCTTGCGTATGCGTTTAACTAATATGCTCAAAATGAATCCTTATGCTAAGTATATGAAAGAAATTGTTACTAATAAAAGAAAGATACCGGAAGCTGAAATTTCCACCATGCTTGCTAATTATACTTTCAAGGGTGGAATACCTAAGAAACTTGGAGATCCAGGAGTACCCACTATACCATGCTCCATCAAAAGAAATTATGTTAAAACTGCTCTGTGTGATCTTGGAGCCGGTGTTAGTGTTATGCCTCTCTCTTTTCATCATAGACTTGAATTTAATAAGTTGACACCTACTGAAATATCCTTGCAAATGGCCGATAAATCAACTGCTATACCTGTCGGTATTTGTGAGGATGTACCTGTTGTGGTTGCAAATGTTACTATCTTAACAGACTTTGTTCTTGATATTCCCGAGGATGATAGTATGTCTATTATTCTTGGAAGACCCTTTTTGAATATTGCAGGGGCTGTTATTGATTGCAACAAAGGCAATGTCACTTTTCATGTTAATGGCAATGAGCATACGGTACACTTTCCGAGGAAACAACCTCAAGTTCATAGTATAAATTCTATTGGAAAAATTCCATCGAATATTTTGGGAGGTTTTGAATTTCCTCTTCCTACTGTCAAAAAGAGTTATGATATTCTTTATTGGGGACGTGCATATCCCTGTTGAGGTAACTTAGTGCTATTCGAAAATTCTCCGGTTTCATGCAATTCGGAATGAGTTTGTTAACAAGACTTGATCAACCTTGTTAGTGGATTCCTTTTGATGAGCATGAGATGGATGAAGTTAGAAAGCACAACTCTCTGTACCCTCCTTTTACTTTGTGTTATTTAGTTGAAATAAAGTAAAATTACTATTTTCTGTCTATTTTCTAAATTACCCATGCAATAAAAAATACTCTGAAAATAAAAGTTCTCCAAATGCCCTGAAATTTATATATGATTTTTCCTAGAATATTTAAGAATATCTGGCACTGAGAACACATCAGGGGGAGCAAGCACCTGGCCACGAGGGTCCAGGGCGCGCCCCCTGCCTTGTGGGCCCATGGTGGCTCCCCTCCACTTATTCCAGCCACCACACACTCCTTCTTCCTCCCCAAAAAAATTCATCAACCAGCTCAAGCACGAGTTCTTGCTCATTTTGCTGCGATTTTCGATCTCCTAGCTCAAAGCTCCACTCACAAAACAGCTTTGGGGGTTGTTCCTTGGTATGTGACTCCTCCAATGGTCCAATTACTTTTTTGTTCTAGTGCTTTATTCATTGCAAATTTTTGCTGCCTAGGTGACCATGTTCTTGAGCTTGCATGTCAAATTTATTTGGTCCCAAGTAGTTCTAATGCATGATATAGTCTCTAGGCACTTGTGGGAGTAGTTGCTATCAATTTTGTTGAGTTTGGTTCACTTTTATTTTGAGTTACTAAAAATTTCAGAATTTTTTCAGAGGAAGAAATATGCTTAGGAAAATGTACCAAGGTGGTTCTTCAAGGAAGCAAGGACCCAGGCCCACAATACGTGAGTCGGACGATGAACCACCGAGGGACGCTCAAGTGCGGCCTTGTGAATGGCCGTCAGAAGATTTCATGGTCCAAGCAGGAATTAAGGAGGAATTTGAGGCATATGTGCGTAACGCTGATTTGGAGGGCTTCATGTCAGATAAGTGCCTCCAACACTATTACCTTACTGATTCCTTTGTGAGAAGATTTAGATTTTCATCTTCACGCAACTCTCACACGGTCCTGTTTGATCTTTATGATAAATCCTATACCATGGACCTAGAGGATTTTACTACTACTTGCAAACTCCCGCAGTGGGGTAGTCCTAGTGAACCTCGCAAATCTAAGTTTAGAGATTTCCTTGCTAGTATCACAGTGGGGGAATCTAGAGACATAACACAAGCTACTACAGGGAGCATCCATTTTCCGGCTATACATTATTTTGATCTCTTCATAGGTAGATGCATAAATGGTAAGGATGAAGCGTGTCACATGTGTGTTCCTGATCTCAGTGTTCTCAGGAGTGCCGTGTTAGGAGATAAACAATACAACTTGGGAGCCATTGTTGCACGTAGGTTGCATACTAACAGTATTAATGGAGATTTCTTTGGTGGAATTTATTCAACCCGTCTAGCTAATTATCTTGAAATACCTATTCGTGATTATGACATGGAATTGCCTCCTGCTTATCTAGATTTTAATGCCATGGTTAGCCATCAGTTTGTTGAGAGGAATGAACCGCCTCTCCAGTACCGACTAATCTTTGACATACGTCGCGCTGTCCATATTGCTCTCCCTGCTCCTACTTTCTTTGACTTTCAGGCAAAGGGGAGATATGTCATAACCAGGGAGGAGGCAAATGAGTATGAGAGGAGGACGAGGGCAGCTCTCCTCCAAGCAGCAGCCCACGATGCATTAGCTGCTGCATCTCAGTACAACCCCAACTACAACTTTGGATATCCGCCAGGCCAGCCGTGGCAGTAGACCAACTTAGGCTAAAAAGCCTAAGCTTGGGGGAGTACGTATTTCCCACCGACATTACATTTATGTTCACACACTCATGCTAGTTGTCGGTGCTCATACTTTTTCATTCTAACATACATGCTAATTTATTTTCTTTTTTATGCTTTCTTCTTATGTGTTTGAAAAACCTTAAGAAAAAACCAAAAAAATTAGTTGTAGCTTTTAGCTAGCTTACTTTTCATGTTGTAGTAGTAATAATTAAAAGAAAACCCAAAAAGATTTCTTGTTCTTTTTTTGCTTGTTGGGAGCTTTCCCTTGTAAATAGTTTTATTTCTTTACTTTTCTTTGGGGGTCAATAGGAGAAGACATTATGAAAATGTTGAAGTGGCTCTTATATGCATTATTATTGATTTAACCAAGAGCCCATATTACCTTGTCTTCTCCTTTGAATTAATTGCTTGCAGATTCCAGCTTAGTCCAATGCACGTGCATTATTATTATTATCCACATCGTTCGGTCGTGCAAGTGAAAGGCAATAATGATGATATATGATGGACTGATTGAGATGAGAGAAGCTGGTATGAACTCAACCTCTCTTGTTTTTGTACATATGATTAGTTCATCGTTCCTGATTCAGCTTATTATGAATATACATGTTTGGAATGACAATTAGAGATTATAGTTGCTTATGCCATGCTTAATTAGCTAGGAGTTTACAATGGTTTATCTTGCGTGCCAACATGCTATTAAAATGGTTATGATGTGGTATAGTAGGGTGGTATCCTCCTTTGAATGATTTAAGTGGCTTGACTTGGCACATGTTCCCACATGTAGTTGAAACAAAATCAACATAGCCTCTACGATATTTATGTTCATGGTGGATTATATCCTACTCATGCTTGCACTCAATGTTTATTAATTTTAATGCATGTTCATGACTGTTGTCGCTCTCTAGCTGGTCGCTTCGCAGTCTTTTGCTAGCCTTCACTTGTACTAAGCGGGAATACTGCTTGTGCATCAAATCCCTTAAACCCCAAAGTTATTCCATATGAGTCCACCATACCTTCCTATATGCGGTATCTACCTGCCGTTCCAAGTAAATTTGTATGTGCCAAACTCTAAACCTTCAAATGAAATTCTGTTTTGTATGCTCGAATAGCTAATGTATCAACTAGGGCTGTTGATACGTCCATTTTGCATCATGCTTTTATATTGATATTTATTGCATTATGGGCTGCTAATACACATTATGTCACAATACTTATGCCTATTCTCTCTTATTTTACAAGGTTTACATAAGGAGGGCGAATGCCGGCAGCTGGAATTCTGGGCTGGAAAAGGAGCAAATATTACAGACCTATTCTGCACAACTCCAAAAGTCCTGAAACTCCACGGAAGTTATTTTCGGAAATAATAAAAAACACTAAGCGGAAGAAATACCGGAGGGGGCCCACACCCCGGCCACGAGGGTGGGGGCGTGCCCTACCCCCCTGGGCGCGCCCCCTGCCTCGTGGGCCCCCTGTTGGCCCTCCAGTGCCCATCTTCTGCTATATGAAGTCTTTCGCCCAAGAAAAAAATCAAAAGCAAGCTTTCGGGACGAGACTCCGCCGCCACGAGGCGGAACCTTGGCGAAACCAATCTAGGGCTCCGGCGGAGCTGTTCTGCCAGGGACACTTCCCTCCGGGAGGGGGAATCATCGCCATTGTCATCACCAACGCTCCTCTCATCGGGAGAGGGCCAATCTCCATCAACATCTTCACCAACACCATCTCCTCTCAAACCCTAGTTCATCTCTTGTATCCAATTCTTGTCTCTAAGTCTGGGATTGATACCTGTAGGATGCTAGTAGTGTTGATTACTCCTTGTAGTTGATGCTAGTTGGTTTATTTGGTGGAAGATCATATGTTCAGATCCTTTATGCATATTAATACCCCTCTGATTATGAACATGAATATGCTTTGTGAGTAGTTACGTTTGTTCCTGAGGACATGGGAGAAGTCTTGCTATTAGTAGTCACGTGAATTTGGTATTCTTTCGATATTTTGATGAGATGTATGTTGTCTCTCCTCTAGTGGTGTTATGTGAACGTCTACTACATGACACTTCACCATTATTTGGGCCTAGAGGAAGGCATTGGGAAGTAATAAGTAGATGATGGGTTGCTAGAGTGACAGAAGCTTAAACCCTAGTTTATGCGTTGCTTCGTAAGGGGCTGATTTGGATCCATATGTTTCATGCTATGGTTAGGTTTACCTTAATACTTCTTTTGTAGTTGCGGATGCTTGCAATAGGAGTTAATCATAAGTGGGATGCTTGTTCAAGTAAGAATAGCACCCAAGCACCGGTCCACCCACATATCAAATTATCAAAGTACTGAACACGAATCATATGAACGTGATGAAAACTAGCTTGACGATAATTCCCATGCGTCCTCGAGAGCGTTTTCCTTTATATAAGAGTTTGTCCAGGCTTGTCCTTTGCTACAAAAAGGATTGGGCCACCTTGCTGCACTTTATTTACTATTCTTACTTGTTGCTCGTTACAAATTATCTTATCACCAAACTATCTGTTACCTATAATTTCAGTGCTTGCAGAGAATACCTTGCTGAAAACCGCTTATCATTTCCTTCTGCTCCTCGTTGGGTTCGACACTCTTACTTATCGAAAGGACTACGATAGATCCCCTATACTTGTGGGTCATCAAGACTCTTTTCTGGCGCCGTTGCCGGGGAGTGAAGCACCTTTGATAGGTGGAATTTGGTAAGGAAAAAAAATTATATAGTGTGCTGAAATTTACTGTCACTTGTTACTATGGAAAGTAATCCTCTGAGGGGCTTGTTTGGGGTATCTTCACCCCGACGGGTAGAGCAAAGCGTTGCTCCTCAACCTACTGAACCTACTGAAAATGAAAATGTCTACTTTGAAATTCCGTCGGGTATGTTGGAAAAACTGCTAGCTAATCCCTTTATAGGAGATGGAACATTACATCCTGATGAGCACTTAATTATGTGGATGAAGTTTGTGGATTATTTAAGCTTGCAGGTATGCCCGATGATGTTATCAAGAAGAAGGTCTTCCCTTTATCTTTAGAGGGAGATGCATTGACATGGTATAGGCTATGTGATGATATGGGATCATGGAACTACAAACGATTGAAATTGGAATTTCATCAGAAGTTTTATCCTATGCATCTTGTTCACCGTGATCGCAATTATATATATAATTTTTGGCCTCGCGAAGGAGAAAGCACCGCTCAAGCTTGGGGGAGGCTTAAATCAATGTTATATTCATGCCCCAATCATGAGCTCTCAAGAGAAATAATTATTCAAAAAATTTATGCTCGGTTTTCTGATAACAATCGCACCATGCTCGATACTTCTTGTGCTGGCTCTTTTATGACGAAGACTATTGAATTTAAATGGGATTTATTGGAAAGAATTAAACGCAACTCTGAAGATTGGGACCTCGACGAAGGTAAGGAGTCAGGTATGACACCTAAGTTTGATTGTGTTAAATCTTTTATGGATATCAATGTTTTCCGTAAATTTAGCACTAAATATGGACTTGACTCTGAGATAGTAGCTTCTTTCTGTGAATATTTTGCTACTCATGTTGATCTACCTAAAGAGAAGTGGTTTAAATATCATACTCCCATAGAAGTAAAAGTAGCTGCACCTATTAAAGTTGAAGAAAAGACTATTACTTATAATGATCCTATTGTTCCTACTGCTTACGTTGAGAAACCACCTTTCCCTGTTAGAATAAAGGATCATGCTAAAGCTTCAACTGTGGTTCGTAAAAGCAATATTAGAACTTATACACCTCCTGAGCAAGTTAAAGTTGAACCTAATATTGCTATAGTTAAAGATCTCTTGGCCGATAATATTGATGGGCATGTTACTTATCTCTGTGCTGAAACTGCTAGAATTGCTAGACCTTGTGCTAAAGATAAACATAGACCTGTGGTAGGCATGCCTATTATCTCTGTTAAATAGGAGATCATTGTTATCATGGCTTATGTGATATGGGTGCTAGTGCTAGTGCAATACCTCATGAATTATACAAAGAAATTATGCATGATATTGCACCTGCTGAGTTAGAAGATATTGATGTCACAATTGAACTTGCCAATAGAGATACTATTTCACCAATTGGGATTGTTAGAGATGTTGAGGTCTTGTGTGGGAAAACTAAATATCCTGTTGATTTTCTTGTTCTTGGTTCCACACAATCTAGCTTTTGTCCCATTATATTTGGTAGACCCTTCTTAAACACTGTTAATGCTAAGATAGACTGCGAAAAGGATGTTGTTACTATAGGTTTGGGTGATATGTCTCATGAGTTTATTTTCTCTAAATTCCGTAGACAATACCGTGAAGAGTAATTGCCTAGTAAAGATGAAATTATTGGTCTTGCTTCTATTGCCGTACCTCCTAGTGATCCTTTAGAACAATATTTTCTAGACCATGAAAATGATATGTTTATGAATGAAAGAAGGGAAATAGATGAAGTATTCTTTAAACAGGGACCTATTCTGAAACACAACTTTCCTGTTGAAACCCTAGGGGATCCTCCTCCACCCAAGGGTGATCCCGTGTTTGAGCTTAAACCATTGCCTGATACTCTTAAATATGCTTATCTTGATGAAAAGAAGATATATCCTGTTATTATTATTAGTGCTAACCTTTCAGAGAAGGAGGAAGAAAAATTATTGAAAACTCTGTAGAAGCACCGTGCTGCTATTGGATATACTCTTGATGATCTTAAGGGCATTAGTCCCACTCTATGTCAACACAAAATAAATTTGGAGAAAGATGCCAAACCAGTTATTGATCATCAACGACGGATGAATCCTAAAATGAAAGAAGTGGTAAGAAAGGAAATACTAAAGCTCCTTGAGGCAGGTATAATATATCCCGTTGCTGATAGTCAGTGAGTAAGTCTTGTCCATTGTGTCCCTAAGAAGGGAGGTATTACTGTCGTTCCTAATGATAAAGATGAATTGATTCCTCAAAGAATTATTACAGGTTATAGGATGGTAATTGATTTCCGCAAATCAAACAAAGCTACTAAAAAAGATCATTACCCTTTGCCTTTCATTGATCAAATGCTAGAAAAATTATCCAAACATACACATTTTTGCTTTCTAGATGGTTATTCTGGTTTCTCTCAAATACCTGTGTCAGCTAATGGTCAAGCTAAGACCACTTTTACTTGCCCTTTCGGTACTTTTGCTTATAGACGTATGCCTTTTGGTTTATGTAATGCACCTACTACATTTCAAAGATGCATGATGGCTATATTTTCTGACTTTTGTGAAAAGATCTGTGAGGTTTTCATGGACGATTTCTCCGTTTATGGATCCTCTTTTGATGATTGCTTGAGCAACCTTGATCGAGTTTTGCAGAGATGTGAAGAAACTAATCTTGTCTTGAATTGGGAGAAATGCCACTTTATGGTTAATGAAGGTATTGTCTTGGGGCATAAAATTTCTGAAAGAGGTATTGAAGTTGATAGAGCTAAAGTTGACGCTATTGAAAATATGCCATGTCCCAAGGACATCAAAGGTACAAGAAGTTTCCTTGGTCACGCCGGATTTTATAGGAGGTTCATTAAGGACTTCTCAAAAATTTCTCGGCCTCTGACTAATTTATTACAAAAATATATACCATTTGTCTTTGATGATGATTGTGTAGAAGCATTTGAAATACTTAAGAAAGCATTGATTTCTGCACCTATTGTTCAGCCACCTGATTGGAATTTACCTTTTGAAATTATGTGTGATGCTAGTGATTATGCTGTAGGTGTTGTGCCGGGACAAAGAGGTGATAAGAAATTAAATGTTATTCAATATGCTAGTAAAGCTCTAGACAATGCCCAGAGAAATTATGCTACTACTGAAAAATAATTCTTAGCAGTCGTATTTGCTTGTGATAAGTTCAGACCTTATATTGTTGATTCTAAAGTAACTATTCACATGGGTCATGCTGCTATTAAATATCTTATGGAAAAGAAAGATGCTAAACCTAGACTTATTAGATGGGTTCTCTTGCTACAAGAATTTGATTTGCATATTATTGATAGAAAGGGAGCTGAGAACCCCGTTGCAGAGAACTTGTCTAGGTTACGAAATGTTATTGATGACCCACTACCTATTGATGATAGTTTTCCTGATGAACAATTAAATGTCATAAATGCTTCTCGTACTACTCCGTGGTATGCTAATTATGGTAATTATATTGTTGCTAAATTTATACCACCTAGTTTCACATACCAGCAAAAGAAAAAGTTTTTCTATGATTTAAGACATTACTTCCGGGATGACCCACATTTTTATAAAGAAGGATTAGATGGTGTTATTAGGCATTGTGTACCTGAGCATGAACAAGAACAGATCCTACGCAAGTGTCACTCCGAGGCTTATGGAGGACACCACGTTGGAGATAGAACTGCACATAAGGTATTGCAATCCGGTTTTTATTGGCCTACTCTTTTCAAGGATGCCCGTAAGTTTGTCTTATCTTGTAATGAATGTCAAAGAATTGGTAATATTAGTAGACGTCAAGAAATGCCTATGAATTATTCACTTGTTATTGAACCATTTGATGTTCGGGGCTTTGATTATATGGGACCGTTCCCTGCCTCTAATGGATATACACATATTTTAGTTGTTGTTGATTACGTTACTAAGTGGGTAGAAGCTATTCCAACTAGTAGTGCTGATCATAACACCTCTATTAAGATGCTTAAAGAAGTTATTTTTCCGAGGTTTGGAGTCCCTAGATATTTAAAGACTGATGGTGGTTCACATTTTATTCATGGTGCTTTCCGTAAAATGCTTGCTAAGTATGATGTTAATCATAGAATTGCATCTCCATATCACCCACAGTCTAGTGGTCAAGTAGAATTGAGTAACAGAGAACTTAAATTAATTTTGCAAAAGACTGTTAAAAGATCTAGAAAGAATTGGTCCAAGAAAGTTGACGATGCATTATGGGCCTACAGAACTGCATATAAAAATCCTATGGGTATGTCTCCGTATAAAATGGTTTATGGAAAAGCATGTCACTTACCTCTCGAACTAGAACATAAGGCTTATTGGGCTATTAAAGAGCTCAACTATTATTTCAAACTTGCTGGTGAGAAGAGGTTATTTGACATTAGCTCACTTGATGAATGGAGAACCGAAGCCTATGAAAATGCCAAATTGTTTAAAGAAAAAGTTAAAAGGTGGCATGATAAAAGAATACAAAAGCATGAGTTTAATGTAGGTGATTATGTACTGCTATACAACTCTTGTTTAAGATTTTTTGCAGGAAAACTTCTCTCTAAATGGGAAGGTCCTTACGTTATCGAAGAGGTCTACCGTTCCCGTGCCATAAAAATCAACAACTTCGAAGGCACAAATCCGAAGGTGGTGAACGGTCAAAGAATCAAACATTACATCTCAGGTAATCCAATAAATGTTGAAACCAATGTTATTTAAACCGTAACCCTGGAGGAATACATAAGGGACACTTTCCGGAACGTTTCGGACTCCGAAAAGGAATAGGTATGTGGTACGGTAAGTAAACCGACTCCAAAACAGTTCTAATGGCAATTTCTCTCCATTTTGGAATATTTAGAAAAATAGAAAAATAAGAAGCTGTACGGGAAGGACACGAGGCCTCCACGAGGGTGGAGGGCGCGCCCTACCCCCCTGGGCACGCCCCCTACCTCGTGGGCACCTCGTGCGCTCTCCGGACTCCGTTTTCTTGCACGATATGTATTTTGGTCGGTAAAAATTCATTATATAATCTCCCGAAGGTTTTGATTCCTGTATCACGCAAATACCCTCTGTTTTTGTTTCGAGTTGTTTCTGTAGTAGATTTGGAGCAAGATGTCATCTCAGTATTTCGACGGAGAGAGCTATGTCTCACACCTCATTGCTGACCCAAAGACCAATGGGGATCTATCTCCTTGTGGTCGGACTACAGATGAGGAGGAGGATGCCCATTTGATGAGGATTAACGATTCGAGCTCAGAGGAGGAGGATGTCCCTCTACCTCAACCTGGGGATATGCACGTGAAGTTCAAGAAGTCTAGTCTCCCTAAGAGGGCTAAACTATCTAACAATCAATCTATTCCTTCTCGTTTTTGACATAAAAGCAAAGGAGATTTATGTGACAAGATCTTGAAGCTGGAATCGGAGGTCGATGATTTAAAGGAGGAAATTGCTCTCCTCAATTACAATATGAAGAAGCTGAAAGCACAATTTACATCATCAACAACTCCACCACCTTCTTCACCGAAAAGGGAGACATAATCATATGGGTATTGGCACTCCCCTTGGCAACCGCCAAGCTTGGGGGAGGTGCCCCGTTATTGTATCACCATCACATCTCCTATCTTTACCGTTTTTCTTAGTTTGATCCTTTTAGTAATATGTTGATCTAGTAGAATAAAGTTTTAGTATGATTTAGTTTTGAGTTTTGCCTTATGATCCCTTTATGTAATCGAGTCCGTGAGCTATATAATAAAGATTAGTGTTGAGTCAAGGGCTTGATTATCTTGCTATGATCTTGAGGGAATAAAAGAAAAGAGAAAAGAATAAAAAGAAACAAAGAGATCATATTGATCTTATGGAGAGTAATGACTTCACATAGAAAGAGTATGATGATTAAAAGTTGTTGAGAGTTGACAAATTTAGTTTTGGTCATCGTTGCAATTAATAGGAAGTAATAAAGAAAGAGAGGTTTCACATATAAATATACTATCTTGGACATCTTTTATGATTGGGAGCACTCATTAAAATATGACATGCTAAAGAGTTGATGTTGGACAAGGAAGACAATGTAATGGGTTATGTTTTCTTATATCTGAGATAAAGTATATTGTCATGGATCATCCAACATGCTGAGCTTGCCTTTCCCCCTCATGCTAGCCAAATTCTTTGCACCAAGTAGAGATACTACTTGTGCTTCCAAATACCCTTAAACCCAGTTTTGCCATGAGAATCCACCATATCTACCTATGGATTGAGTAAGATCCTTCAAGTAAGTTGTCATCGGTGCAAGCAATAAAAATTGCTCTCTAAATATGTATGATTGATTGGTGTGGAGGAAATAAGCTTTATACGATATTGTGATGTGGAAGAAATAAAAGCCACGGACTGCATAATAAAGGTCTATATCACAAGTGGCAATGTAAAAGTGACGTTCTTTCGCATTAAGATTTTGTGCATCCAACCCTGAAAGCGCATGACAACCTCTGCTTCCCTCTGCGAAGGGCCTATCTTTTACTTTTATCTTCTACCTTATGCAAGAGTCACGGTGATCTTCACCTTTCCTTTTTACATTTTATCCTTTGGCAAGCACAGTGTGTTGGAAAGATCCTGATATATCTATTTGGATGTAAGTTAGCATGAGTTATTATTTTTGACATTAACCTTGAGGTAAAAGGTTGGGAGGCGAAACTATAAGCCCCTATCTTTCTCTATGTCCGATTAAAACTCCATAACCACAAGTATTGAGTGAGTGTTAGCAATTATGAAAGATTAAATGATAGTTGAGTATGTGGACTTGCTAAAAAGCTCTGACATAGACTCTTTCTGATGTTATGATAATTTGCAATTGCTCCAATGACTGAGATTATAGTTTGTTGGTTCTCAATAAAGTTTCTGATTCATACTTTGCATTGTGAATAAATTATTACTTGAGCATAAAAAAATCATATGACAATATCCATATATGTTGCTGTTATAAGAATAATCATGATGCCCTCATGTCCGTATTTTATTTTATCGACACCTCTACCTCTAAACATGTGGACATATTTATCATTATCGGCTTCCGCTTGAGGACAAGCGAGGTCTAAGCTTGGGGGAGTTGATATGTCCATTTTGCATCATGCTTTTATATCGATATTTATTGCATTATGGGTTGTTAATACACATTATGTCACAATAATTATGCCTATTCTCTCTTATTTTACAAGGTTTACATAAGGAGGGAGAATGCCGGCAGCTGGAATTCTGGGCTAGAAAAGGAGCAAATATTAGAGACCTATTCTGCACAACTCCAAAACTCCTGAAACTCCACGAAAGTTATTTTTGGAAATAATAAAAATTACTGAGTGGAAGAAATACCGGAGGGGGCCCACACCCCGGCCACGAGGGTGGGGGCGCGCCCTACCCCCTGGGCACGCCCCCTGCCTCGTGGGCCCCCTGTTGGCCCTCTGGTGTCCATCTTCTGTTATATGAAGTCTTTCGTCCAAGAAAAAAAATCAGAAGCAAGCTTTCGGGACGAGACTCCGCCGCCACGAGGCGGAACCTTGGCGAAACCAATCTAGGGCTCCGGCGGAGCTGTTCTGCCGGGGACACTTCCCTCCGGGAGGGGGAAATCATCGCCATCGTCATCACCAACGCTCCTCTCATCGGGAGAGGGCCAATCTCCATCAACATCTTCACCAGCACCATCTCCTCTCAAACCCTAGTTCATCTCTTGTATCCAATTCTTGTCTCTAAGTCTGGGATTGGTACCTGTAGGTTGCTAGTAGTGTTGATTACTCCTTGTAGTTGACGCTAGTTGGTTTATTTGGTGGAAGATCATATTTTCAGATCCTTTATGCATATTAATACTCCTCTGATTACGAACATGAACATGCTTTGTGAGTAGTTACATTTGTTCCTGAGGACATGGGAGAAGTCTTGCTATTAGTAGTCATGTGAATTTGGCATTCGTTTGATATTTTGATGAGATGTATGTTGTCTCTCCTCTAGTGGTGTTATGTGAACGTCGACTACATGAAACTTCACCATTATTTGGGCCTAGAGGAAGGCATTAGGAAGTAATAAGTAGATGATGGGTTGCTAGAGTTACAGAAGCTTAAACCCTAGTTTATGCGTTGCTTCGTAAGGGGCTGATTTGTATCCATATGTTTCATGCTATGGTTAGGTTTACCTTAATACTTCTTTTGTAGTTGCGGATGCTTGCAATAGGAGTTAATCACAAGTGGGATGCTTGTTCAAGTAAGAATAGCACTCAAGCAGCGGTCCACCCACATATCAAATTTTCAAAGTACTGAATGTTAATCATATGAACGTGATGAAAACTAGCTTGACGATAATTCCCATGTGTCCTCGGGAGCGTTTTCCTTCATATAAGAGCCTTTGCTACAAAAAGGATTGGGCCACCTTGCTGCACTTTATTTACTTTTGTTACTTGTTGCTCGTTACAAATTATCTTATCACCAAACTATTTGTTACCTATAATTTCAGTGCTTGCAGAGAATACCTTTCTGAAAACCGCTTATCATTTCCTTCTGCTCCTCGTTGGGTTCAACACTCTTACTTATCGAAAGGACTACGATAGATCCCCTATACTTGTGGGTCATCAGTTGTCTGTATTTTCCATGTTAGGCGGGTTATTCTCAAGAGGAGTGGACTCCGCTCCTCATTCACGAGAAAATGGCTGGTCACCGGGATGCCCAGTCCCATGCTTTAAGCAAACCAAATCGAAATAACTGCAAACAAAACTCCCCCAGGGCTGTTGTTAGTTGGAGGCACTCGTTGTTTCAAGCAAGCCATGGATTGATGCTTGTTGGTGGTGGGGGAGTATAAACTTTACCATTCTGCTTGGGAACCGCCTATAATGTGTGTAGCATGGAAGATATCGCCATCTCTTGGTTGTTATGTTGACAATGAAAGTATACCACTCAAAATGTTATTTATCTCTATTTTAAAATCAAGCTCTGGCACCTCTACAAATCCCTGCTTCCCTCTGCGAAGGGCCTGTCTATTTACTTTTATGTTGAGTCATCACCCTCTTATTAAAAAGCACCAGTTGGAGAGCACCGTTGTCATTTGCATCCATTACTGTTAACTTATATTGGGTATGACTATGATTGGATTTCTTTTACCATGAATTACAATGTCTAGTCAGTCCTTGATCTTTAAAGGTGCTCTGCATTTATGTTTTGTGGTCTTAGAAAGGGCTAGCGAGATACCATTTTGTTATATCATATTATGATTATTTTGAGAAAGTGTTGTCATCTGAGATTTATTATTATTACTCACTAGTTGATTATGCCATTGATATGAGTAAACATGAGACCTAAGTGTTATTGTGAATATGGTTAGTCATAATCTTTGCTGAAAACTTCAATGCTGGCTTTACATATTTACAACAAGCAAACAGAGTTTGCAAAAGTTTTTCTTTATCACTTTCAGTTTGTCAACTGAATTGCTTGAGGACAAGCAAAGGTTTAAGCTTGGGGGAGTTGATACGTCTCCAACGTATATACTTTTCCAAACACTTTTGCCCTTGTTTTGGGCTCTAACTTGCATCAGTAGAATTGCCATGGTGTTATTTTTGTGCAGAAACAAAAGTTCTCGGAATGACTTGAAAATCAACGGAGATTTATTTTGGAATATATAAAAAATACTGGCGAAAGAATCAAGGCCAAGGGGCCCACACCATGTCCACGAGGGTGGGGGGCGCGCCCCCTGCCTCGTGGGCCCCCTGGTGCTCCACCGACCTCAACTCCAACTCCATATATTCACGTTCGGGGAGAAAAAAATCAGAGAGAAAGGTTCATCGCGTTTTACGATACGGAGCCATCGATAAGGTTTGATCCCTAGTATCCACTATGTTCTGAGATTGATGTTGCTATGACTTTGCTATGCTTAATGCTTGTCACTAGGGTCCGAGTGCCATGAACTCAGATCTGAACCCTTTATGTTTTCATCAATATATTTGTGTTCTTGATCCGATATTCCAAGTTATAGTCACCTACTATGTGTTATGATCCGGCAACCCTGAAGTGACAATAATCGGGACCACTCCCGGTGATGACCGTAGTTTGAGGAGTCCATGTATTCACTATGTGTTAATGCTTTGGTCCGGTACTCTATTAAAAGGAGGCCTTAATAACCCTTAGTTTCCATTAGGACCCCGCTGCCACGGGAGGGTAGGACAAAAGATGTCATGCAAGTTCTTTTCCATAAGCACGTACGACTATATTCGGAATACATGCCTACATTACATTGATGAATTGGAGCTAGTTCTGTGTCACCCTATGTTATAACTGTTACATGAATAATCGCATCCAGCATAATTATCCATCATCGATCCAATGCCTACAAGCTTTTCACATATTGATCTTTGCTTAGTTACTTTACCGTTGCTGCTGTTACAATCACTACAATACTGCTATCCTTACCTTTGCCACTGCTACCGTTACTATCATACTACTTTGCTACTAAATACTTTGTTGCGGATATTAAGTTATCCAGGTGTGGTTGAATTGACAACTCAACTGCTAATACTTGAGAATATTCTTTGGCTCCCCTTGTGTCGAATCAATAAATTTGGGTTGAATACTCTACCTTCAAAAACTGTTGCGATCCCCTATACTTGTGGGTTATCAGGCACTTTGCGAGAGATTGTCCCAATGAGTATATGCGTGTTAAATAGTTGAGTTTGCAAAAAAAATAGTAGTTGTAGTGTGAACATTTCTTTGAGGTGTTGAGTTGAGACATGTAATGGAAATGCAAGAGATCGTAATAAATTCATGAAATCAATAAAGTTCATGTGTCATGATTTCATACATTGAATTTTATGAGTTGTTACTCTAAGAAGAAAGATTTTGACCACTTTAGAGGATATGAGAAATATGGTCTATGGAATAATTTGTGCATTTCAAGGGTGGTAATACCCTGTGAGGACATTTGACCCCTGGAAAAGATAATATTCCACGGAGTGGACTTCGGACAAAGTAAGTACGAGATTTATCTCGATATGTGGGATACCCCAAGAGTATGAAGGGATGAAGTACTATTGGATATAAAGGAGGTATAATGTTGGTAATATGGAGCAATTGTAACCCCAGGATGAGTTAAACCTATAAATGTGATGAGATGGGCCATAACCCACAAGCTCCAGGACCTGCCAAGAAGCAAGCACACTCTTGCTGAAGGAAAAACCCTAGAACAAGTTACGACTTTATCAACAGACGATCTTATAGGAGTTACGCAAAACCTGAGAGTTGTGAAGGAACGATAAATGTTCGTTTGGCTTGCGGAATCCATGGATTTATCTGAACTTAGTTCGTCGACAAGAGAAATTATGCAATGCTTGTGAGGATGACCTAGTGTTAGAATGCGAGATTCGCTAAGCTATATACAAGGTAATTATCTGGGTGCGGAATGGATTGATCACCATGCCGACTTACTCTTATTATTCGCCTTTGCTGTATGGGATGGTAAATATGAGTGACTTGCCCATAGTAGAGTGACGACGATCAAAACCTTGTTTGAACCTTAGAATGGTATGACAATTTTTCCCCTTGTACAAGGCAGCTGTTGCCAGTCATAGGATATACAGTGAGGTTCAACCCAAACCCATTTCCCCCAGGAGAAACCATAAATTATTGACCACCATGAGATATCGATAGTTGTTTAGTATTGGCGCCAGACCTATCAGATAAGAAGACCTAGTCACATGACGACCTTACTAAGATGAAAAGACAAAAGAATTGAGGAAAAGGTTATGCCACTACCGGAAGAGTCAGCATAGGAATATTCCCGAGATCTTAGAAGACTCACGCAGTCAAGAAAAAGGATGGAGTATATGAGTTTAGATGGAACCATAACCATGCTTCTAAGGGTGGTAGACCCCCAGACCCCCTGTGACAATCGATGGATTTTTTAGGAGACTCTGAACCTAACCTATTTCTTTCTAGCCTCTCTGAATCTAGAGGGCGAGATTCATTTTAAGGGTGGTAGGTTTGTAACATCCCAAAATTCTAAATATTGGAGTGTTATATTAAATAAATAGTTTTGATTGATTTCTTGATCGTGGTGTGGTTGCTTGTGTGAAATTGAGTGAAATTTCAAACTTTTTGAAAGTTAAATGAGAGGGAATAAAATGACTTTCCCAAACTTTCACCTTGCATTTATGATCTCCATGAATTCAAATTCATTTCATCACAAAACCCTAGAGTGAAGATGATATGACTTCTTCCATTTAAATAGATGAAAAGGGTTTTGAAAAGATTTGAATTCCATTGGGAAATATTCGAAATTCAGAAACTTTATGCGACTCAGTGAGTTTCATGAGAGAAGATAAAATGACTTCTTCAAATGTTAAGAAAGAGAGTTGGAAGTTTCAAAGAATCAAAGTTAAAGTCCCTTTGAAAGTATTTCCAATTTGGAGTTATTTGGTTTTTATTCAAATTATTTTTCTCCAAAACTAAAATATATGGAAAATAGGGTAAAATGATTCCCTACAGTAGAAAATTGGAGAAAAATGGTTTTGAAATCATTTTGGTATTTTAAAATATTTTTTTTGGTTTTTAACTAAACCAATAGTACCGTTTGCTTTATTTAAATTTTGTGGAATTTATTTGCCGCTAAAAATATGTTCATGTTTTAGAAAATCTTTTTCTAAAATTTTGATATATAATATGCCTATATATCATTTTTATTATTTGTGGTTCGGTTTAGTTTGTTGTCAGTTTTATAAAAAACACCTCTCCGCTGAACTAGGCCGGCCCAGCTACCAGCCAAGGCCGCCGTCGCCACCGACCCCGAGCCGGAGTCCGGCCGGCGCACGCCTCCCGCGCCGCCGCTGTGCTGTGTCCACCCCGGCCTCCTTTGGCCCCTTCACCAAGCCGCCGTCGCCCCCCTATATAAAGGCTGGCCCTGGCCCTGTCCGTCCCCAAGTCGACAGCCGCCGTCGCCCTCGCACCACCCCGTAGCCGCCCCGCGCCGCACCTAGCCACCGCCCCGCTGTCCGCCACATCCGCCGTTGCCGGGAGTCGCCGTCACCGTCGCCCCGCCCCACCGGAATCCCGCCCGCCGTCAAAACTGCCGTTGACCGGTAAAAACCATCGCTGCCGACCGATCCGATTTAGATCAGTTTGGTTTTTTAAAAACCGTTTCGTTTTTTATTTGATGAACGTTTTCTGTTTAGGAAGTTTTAGCGAACGTTTTCGTTCGTCAGGTTTTCATAACGGACGTTCGTCCGATAGATTTTCCTTTTTCTATTTATTTTATGCCAGGGACCTAGATGCAATTAGTTTATTTATAGATTAGCCCCTATTTTTCAAATGATCATAACTTTTTACTCGTTTGTCCAATTTCGACGAAACCAAAGCCAAATTCTTCGTTATGATCCCCTCTATTCAGAGAACATATAAAATCAACTTCTTAAAATTTCAAATTTGAATTAGATCAGATTCAAATTCAAACTTGTTTTGGCTGTAACTTGAGTTTTATAACTCTGATTTATTTGATTATTTTTGCAATTCAAAGCTCATCACATGTACCTTCTGCTAAGATCAAGATCATGTAATTTTGCTACTTATAAAATATGTTTGTGTCCATGAGTTTTATTTGATGGTTTTGAAGGTTTCCGAAGTTTTTTCTGTGTTCTTTTGGATCTTTGAGTGATTGCTTATGTGGGGTTATAATTGCTTGCTTACGATAGATTGAATGGAGTGTGACGAGTAAAACTATCAGGAATTATGAGTGCGAAGAATCTTCATCAATAGTACAAGGCAAGTTCACACTTCGATCATACTCTTTTATACCAAGTTTTACTTGCATTAGTTTCACCCTCAAAGATTGCATGAGTATGATCGGGAATATCTGGGTATTGCTATGTAGTTGATGAGGTAGGAACCTATTACCTTTTTTAAATTCACCTCAGGAATATACGCTATGCTCATAAATTGCTTAGCCATGCTCGTAGACAAGGATTGGTATGTGAGGTCCATGCAAGTTACGAGAGTTAATAATTAAGGGTAACTTAAGGTGGCAACATTAACACACATCTGGGTGGATTGTTTGGGGCACCTGGAGAACCCAGTGCTTGCCCAAGGGAATCCCGGAGTACCCGTGTGATTACCCCAGGTCCGCCACCCAGGCTCAAAGGGATCATACGATATTTCATGCCTAGAAACTTCCGTGTGCAGCCACAAAACATTATGGGCTCTGGCATAGTTGAGTAAGTTGTGTGACCTCTTTCAGTGGTAGACTAGAATATGTAGGGGAAAGTAGGTGTAACTGTCTACCCAGAGTAAAGAGTTAATGCTTCAGAAAGACTGTGTCTCGATCTTCCGATCATGGAGGTGGTCGAGTCTTGTGGGGAAAAGTGTGCAAACCTCTGCAAAGTGTACAAACTAATCATGATTAGCCGTGTCCCCGGTTATGGACAACTTTGAGTATCTGGAATTGAATTATTGGTTGATCTCATCACGTTAGTTAATTAATGTATTGGGTTATTAATAATTTGGGAATTTTGGGATTGAGTTGGAGGAACCTTCTCAATAATGGCATAAACTTGGTAGTGAATAAAATTTATTCTTTGTTGTAGGGGAAAATTATCTTTATGCAAAATTAAACCTAGAGCCTCCACCAGCCAAATATGCATATAGAGATAGACAATTCTCATTATTATTCTATGGTGTGAAATTGCCAGTACATTCAATGTACTGACCTACATGGCTGCAACGTCTCATGTTGCAGGATTCTTATGACGAGTAAGTGATATGTTAGGGTTACAATGTCTACACTCAACTTTGCCATTGGGGTTGTTGGGAACTCCACAACTTTGTTGTTACTTCCGCTATATGGATTGAGGTAATAGTATTTATGTTACTTTTTTACATTTGACTGAACTCTATTATAAATCTCGAGTACTGTGTGTGTTAGCATACCGATCCAGGGATGACACTTAAGCACAGAGACTTCGATCCATTCAGGTCGGGTCGCTACATTATTTAGAATTTCAAATGATGTTAGAGATCTTGGAAAACATGCTTCTATGGTACAAACCCAGTTAGAACAAGTTGCTAAATCTCAAAGAGAATTGCTTCATGAAATAAATAATAGTATACATGACTTTGCTGTTAGAGTTACAACTAGAGGAGGTAAAATGACTCAGGAACCACTTTATCTTGAGGGACACCCAAAAAGAATTGAACAAGACTCACAAAGAAATAACACTACTGCACCCAGTCTTTCTAAAAAGAAAAAGAAGAAGAAAAATGATAGGACTTTGCAAGCTTCTAGTGAATCTGAAGTTGAAAAACCTCCTGATAATGAAAATGGAACTTCTATCTCTAATGCTGAAACTCAATCTGGTAATGAACGTCCACCTAGTGATAATGAAAAAGATAATGCTGATGTTCATGAAGACACTCAATCAGATAATGAAAAAGAACCAGATAGTGATGTCGAGATAGAACCACCTGTTGATCTTGATAACCGACAACCTTAGAATGAAAGGTAGGATAAAAGAGACTTTGTGGCTAGAAAGCACGGTGAAGAAAGAGAACCGTGGGTTCGAAAACCTATGCCTTTTCCACCCAAGTCAACTAAAAAGAAAGATGATGAAGAATTTGGACGCTTTGCTGAAATGCTGGGGCCAGTCTTTTTGCGTACTAGCTTGACTGATATCCTGAAAATGCCTCCTTATGCAAAGTATATGAAAGACATCATCACTAATAAGAGAAAAATACCGGAAGCTGAAATCTCCACTATGCTTACTCATTATACTTTCAAAGCTGGAGTACCTAAAAAACTTGGAGATCCGGGAATACCAACTATACCTTGTTCTATCAAAAAGAATTATGTGAAAACTGCTTTGTGTGATTTAGGAGCTGGTGTTAGTGTTATGCCTTTCCTCTTTATATAAAAGACTTGACTTGAATAAACTCACACCTACTGAAATATCTTTTTAAATGGCTGACAAATCAACTGCCATAGCTATCGGTATTTGTGAGGATGTGCCCGTTGTTGTAGCTAATGTTACTATTTTGACTGACTTTGTTATACTTGAGATGCCCGAGGATGACAACATGTCGATTATCCTTGGTAGACCCTTCTTGAATACTGCAAGGGCTGTTATTGATTGCAATAAAAGCAAGGTAACTTTTCATATTAATGGTAATGAGCATATGGTGCACTTTCCGAAGAAACAATTCCAAGTGAATGGTATTAATGTTATTGAAAAATCTCCGATAATCACTATTGGAAGTTTTCAAATACCTCTACCTACTGTCAAAAAGAAATATGAAATGCTTATTGTTGGGGACATTCATATCCCCATTGAGGTAACTTAGTGATTTACGAAAGTTCTTCGGTTTCATGCTAATCAGAAGTTGTTGTTAATAAGACCTGATCAACCTTATTAATGAATCATTTTTTAGCAGTATGAAGTTGATGAATTTAGTAAGCACTACCTTCTGTCCCTACTTTTTGTTTTTGTTTTTATTAGTTAAATAAAATAAAATGCCATGTTTTGCCTGATTCCTGAATTTCCCGTGCAATAAAAAAATGACCCAAAAATAAAAGTTCTCAGAATGCTCTAAAAATTTAATATGATTTGTTACTGAATATTTCTGAATTTTTGGGGCAAATAATATTAGTGGGAGGTGCACCAGGTTGGCACAACCCACCTGGGCGCGCCAGGACCCCCTGGCGCGCCCTGGTGGGTTGTGGTCCCCACGTGGGCCCCCTCACTTATCTCTTCATCCCACATCATCACTTACCTCCAGAAAAAAATCTCCATTGCTCTATCTCCCGTGTTATTGCTCTCAAACCCGCGGATTTCGATCTCTTTGCTCGAAGCTCCGTTTCCGAAACTGTTTCGGGGGATTGTTGCTTGGTATGTGACTCCGCCGTTTGTCCAATTAGTTTTTGTTTTAGTGGGTTATATTTTCAATAATTAGCTATGCTTGGTGCTGGTGTAGATGAGCTTGCATGTTAAATTCTTATAGTTCTAAGTAGTTTGAATGCTTGCTATGGCCTCTATGTATCCCTATGAGTAGTTGCTATCAATTTTGTGAAGTTTTGTTGAGAAAAATTTGTGGACTAAAAATTTCAGAATTTTTGTTCATAGGAAAAAGATGAACATCCTTGGGAAGTTTGCCTCCAAGAAGAACTCCAAGGGTGTTATTGGAGAGTCTTCTGACAGTGATCTCCAACCTCGGAGATTGGCGGAGGTTCGGCCATGCGAATGGCCGCACACCCAGTTTATGGAAGAGGCTGGAATTCTTCAGGAGTTCACACAATATGCTGCTAATGCCAGCCTCACCGACTTCATCGCAGATGAGTGTGGCCAGCATCAAATCCTCACAAACATCTTTGTTCAAAGTTTTACTTTCTTTCCTAGGAATAATCCTCCTGAAGTGATGTTTGATTTATATGCTGAAAACCATCAGATACCACTCGCTGAATTTCGTAACATATGCATGATCCCTTCTGATGGGAGCTTAGCTGAGCCTAGGCCGACTGGGTTTGAGGCCTTTTATCGCACTTTGACAGTGGGAGATGAGAGAGGCATGTCAGCTACCACTGCCGCTGGCTTGCATTTTCCTGTTGTTCATTACTTTGCACTTTTCATTACAAAATGCTTGCTTGCTAGGGAGAAGGTGGGTGCACTTAGTTCACCATACCTTGCTGTTTTACGTCATGCATTAGAGGGCGACAACACTCATAGCTTGGGAGCTATTGTGGCTCGTCGCCTCCATATTAATAAATCCCAGGGTAAAATACATGGTGGGATTTTTGCTACTCGGTTGGAGGCTCACTTTAATGTTGAGATACACCCTCATGATTACCCTCTGACCAAGGTTTACCTAGATCGCGCAACCATGGAACACCATCATTTTCTGGCACGAGATTATCCTAACATTCCTATTCCTTATAACCTAGTTTTTAGCATTGAAACTCATGATATTATTCCTTTGCCTGCACCTGCTTTGTTTGATTCTGTTGCCAGGGCGGATATAGGATTATGCCTGTGGGCATCATCGCCTACCGGAACGCTCAGGCTGCTGCAGAGGTAGAGGAGGAGCCTCAGCAGTGGGATGAGTGGATGCCTGCTCCTTAGTACCCCTACTACCATCTAGGCTACTGATCGACTACCAAGCTAGGCCAAAAGCCTAAGCTTGGGGAGTATGTGTTTCTCACTGACATTACATTCATGTCCACTTATTTCTATTTGTCGGTGTTCAAACTTTTTCATTATATCATCCATGCTTAGATTTATTTTCTTGCCTTCTTCTTGTGTGTTTGAAAAACTTTAGAAAAACCAAAAAAATTAGTTGCAGTAATTTACTTTCTATGCATGCTTAGTAGTAGCACTTAAATGAAAACCCAAAAAGATTTCCTTGTTCTTATTTTGCTTGTTGGGAGCTTTCCGTGTAAATACCTTTTCTCGTTTTTTTGCTTTTCCCTTTTATTTTCTTGTTCAAGGAAGCCAAAAACTCCAAAAATATTCTAGTGTGTTTCTCTGAATTTCTTTTCTTTTTATTCGAGTCTTACCGAGGAGAAGACCACAATGAAAATGTTGAGTGGCTCTCATATGAATAAATGTTAATCTAATAAAGAGCCCATTTTACCTTCTCTTCTCCCGTTGAATAAAATGTTTTGCAGATTCCAGCTTAGTCCACGACACTCTTGCACTATTATTATTTTCATATCGTTTGGTCATGCAAGTAAAAGGAAATAATGACGATATTCGATGAACTGGCCATGGCAGAGAGAAACGGGTATGAACTCGACTTGTTTTGTTTGTGTAAATATGTTTAACCTAGTAACCATGATTCAACCCATTATGATTAAACATGTTTGCAATGACAATGAGAGATTATAGTTTCTCATGCCATACATAAGTAGCTAGGAGTGGATAATTATTTATCTTGGATATCAACATAGCGTTAAATGATTGTGATGTAGTATGATGATATGGTATCCTCCTCTGAATGTTTGAGTGGCTTTACTTGGCACATGTTCATGCATGTAGTTGAATCAAAACCAACATAGCATCTATGATATTTATGTTCATGGTGTTCATATCCTACTCATGACAGTGTCCACTATTACTTATGCATAATGCATGTTTATGACTGTTGTTGCTCTCTAGCTGGCCGCTTCTCAATCTAATTGCTAGCTTTCACGTGTACTAAGTGGGAATTCTGCTTGTACATCAAAAACCTTGAACCCAAGTTGTTCCAGATGAGTCCACCATACCTACCTATATACGGTATTACCCTGCCGTCCTATGTAAATTTGCAAGTGCCACCTCTAAAAACTTCAAATAAATATCCTTTTTGTGTGCCCGGATCGTTCATGGAACGACATGAGGTGGTCGGTATCTTCCATGCTAAGCGGGTTATTCTCAGGTCGAGTGTTTATTCACTCGCCATCGCACGAGAAAAAGGGCGGTAATAGGGATTCCCAGTCCCGAACTCAAAAATGCAAATAATTAAACAAAACTCCCCCGGGACTGTTACTCGTATGGACGACACCCATTGTTTCAGACAAGCCGGGTAGTGTTATTGTTGGTGGAGGGGGAGTAAACCTTTACTTTTAATGCTTGGGAACCGCCACTAGCATGCTTAGCATGAAAGATATTGATAACTGATGGTCGTGAAGTAAATGAGATGGGTGCATGTCTAAAAATATCATTTACCTCTGTTTTAAAAACTTGAGCTCTGGCACCTCTGCAAATCACTGCTTCCCTCTGCGAAGGGACTATCTATTTATTTTTATGTTGTGTCATCACCTTCTAAAACAAGTGCCAAAACCTGAGAGCACAGCTGTCATGACTTATGCATTGTGTGTAGCTAATGTTGGGTGCATCATGACTGGATCTTTTCTACCATGAATTACAAGCTTTAATCACTGCTTGAACTTTGGAGGTGCTCTGCATTTATGTTTTGCGGTCTCAGAAAGGGCTAGCGAGATACCACTATTGTCATATTATATCATGGTTGTTTTGACAACGTGTTGTTGTTTGAGATATCTTGTTATTGCTCGCTAGCTGATTATGTCATTGATATGAGTCAATATAATCTTTAAGAGTTATTGTCGGCATGGTTAGTTATAATGTTGGCTGAAAACCTAGGTGATGTTTAAGCTTATTTATGCAAACAAGAGCAAAATAGTTCGTAAAGTTTTTCTTTTTCACTTTCAGTTTATCAACTGAATTGCTTGAGGACAAGCAAAGATTTAAGCTTGGGGAGTTGATACGTCTTCAACGTATCTACTTTTCCTAACGCTTTTCCTCTTGTTTTGGACTCTAATTTGCATGATTTGAATGAAACTAACCCGGGACTGGCGCTGTTTTCAGCAGAACTACCACGGTGTTGTTTCTGTGCAGAAATAAAAGTTCTCGGAATGGAACGAAACTTTGCGAGGATTTTTTACATAATAAATAAGAATTTCTGGAGCCAAGACCTACTGGAGAGGGGCCCCTGGTTGGGCACAACCCACCAGGGCGTGCGCCCCTCTCCTGGCGCGCCCAGGTGGGTTGTCCCCACCTGGTGGACCCGCAGACCCTGAAACCGACGTTATAAAATCCTATTTTCCCAGAAGAAAACCAGGGAGAAAGAATTATCATGACCACGAGACGGAGCCGCCGTCACCTCCTGTTCTTCATCGGAAGGCCAGATCTGGAGTCCGTTTGGGGCTCTAAAGAGGGGGATCTTCGTTCTTCTTCATCACCAACCCTTCTCCATCGCCAATTCCATGATGCTCCCCACCGGGAGTGAGTAATTCCTTCATAGGCTCGTTGGTCGGTGAGGAGTTGGATGAGATTCATCACGTAATCGAGTTAGTTTTGTTAGGGCTTGATCCCTAGTATGCACTATGTTCTAAGATTGATGTTGCTCTGACTTTGCTATGCTTAATGCTTGTCACTTTGGGCCCGGGTGCCATGAACTCAGATCTGAATAGTTTATGTTATCATCATTATATTCATGTTCTAGATCTGATCTTGCAAGTTATAGTCACCTACTACGTGTTATGATCCGGCAACCCTGAAGTGACAATAGTCGGGACCACTCCCGGTGATGATCGTAGTTTGAGGAGTTCATGTATTCACTATGTGTTAATGCTTTGTTCCGCTTCTATATTAAAAGGAGGCCTTAATATCCCTTAGCTTCCAATATGGACCCCATTGCCGCGGGAGGGTAGGACAAAATATGTCATGCAAGTTCTTTCCATAAGCACGTATGACTATTTACGGAATACATGCCTACATTATTTTGACAAACTGGAGCTAGTGACGTATCGCCCTAGGTTATAACTGTCTCATGATGAATATCATCCAACAAGTCACCGATCGAATGCCTACGAATTTATCTTATATTGTTTCTGCTAAGTTACTACTGCTATCATCGCTGTTACACTTGCTACAAAATACTGCTATCACCGTTACTGTTACCATTACTGTTGTTACTACTATCAAAACTATCATATTACTTTGCTACTAATTACTTGCTGCAGATAGTTAATATCCAGGTGTGGTTGAATTGACAACTTAGCTGCTCATACCTTCAAATATTCTTTGGCTCCCCTTGTGTCGAATCTATAAATTTGGGTTGAATACTCTACCCTCGAAAACTGTTGCGATCCCCTATACTTGTGGGTTATCAAGACCTTTTTCTGGCACCGTTGCCGGGGAGCATAGCTATATTTGTTGAGTCACTTGGGATTATTATCAATTTATCATTATGAAGAATCTGAAGGATCCTAAGACTAAGATTTATACCTCTAAGACGATGGGAGGTAAGGAACTGCCATCCAGTTCTGCTTTAGATTCACCTTCTGTTATGAGTAAATTTGCAACACCACCACATGCTATCAATTCTAATATGTCGCAAGTTATTGATGATGCTACTTTTGCTATGGATAATGCTTATGATGATGCTAGTACCTTGCTTGATAATGATCATGTGCCACTTGGTGAATTTCTTGATGAACAAATTGCTAGAGTAATACAACATGATGTTGTTGAATCTGATGATGAGCTTGAAACTGAACTCCTGAACCTCCTGCTAGAACTAGCCTTCCTAGATATGAATTGCCTAAGGTGCCGGAAGGTTATGTTATGAATGAGGAGACAACTAGAGATATTCTTGCTTGTAAGGATAGAGATGATCTAGAGAAATTACTATGCAAGTATAAAGAAAAATCTCTGAATGCTAGAATGAAATATGATCCTAAGTTTGCTACTTCACCTATTTTTATTGATGATAAGGATTATGAATTCTCTGTCGACCCAGAGTTAATTACTTTGGTTGAATCTGATCCTTTCCATGGTTATGAGACTAAAACTGTTGTGGCACATCTTACTAAGTTGAATGACATAGCCACCCTTTTTACTCATGATGAGAAGACTCGCTATTAATTTATTCTCAAAAAGATTTCCCTTCTCATTAAAGGGTGATGCTAAAGCTTGGTACAATACTCTTACGCCTGGTTGTGTGCGTAGTCCCCAGGATATGATTTATTACTTCTCTGAAAAATATTTTCCTGCTCATAAGAAACAAGCTGCCTTATAGGAAATATTTAACTTTGTGCAAACTAAAGAAGAGAGTCTCCCACAAGCTTGGGGGAGGCTTTGCCAGCTACTTAATGCTTTGCCTGATCATCCTCTTAAGAAAAATGAAATACTTGATATCTTATATAATGGACTAACCGATGCTTCTAGGGACTTCCTAGATAGTTGTGCTGGTTGTGTTTTCATGGAAAGAACTGTTGGGCAAGATGAAGAATTATTGAATAACATATTGAAAAATTATGATGATTGGACTCTTCCTAAACCACCGGCTAAACCCACTCCGAAGAAGAGGGGTATATTATATCTCAGCCTGAAGATATGCAAGAGGCAAAGAAATCTATGAAGAAAAAAGTATTAAAGTGGAGGATGTTAAAAATTTACCTCCTATTGAAAAAATACATGGGCTTAATACACCACCACTGCCTAAGGTGGTAGAGGTAAATTCTCTAATTAAATTCAGCGATAATGACAATCCTCACAATATGCATCCTAGTCAATGCCTTTATGAGTTTGAAAACTACATTAGAAAACAAGATCACGTGAATGCAAATGTTATGAAACAATTGAAATACAATTCTGATATGATTGCTCCCTTGAGTGACTTGTTATTTGTTACATCCCAAAATTCTAAATTTTGGAATGTTATATTAAATAAATAGTTTTGATTGATTAATTGATTGTGGTGTGGTTGCTTGCGTGAAATTGAGTGAAATTTGGAACTTTTTGAAAGTTAAATGAGAAGGAATAAAAGGACTTTCCCAAACTTTCACCTTGCATTTATGATCTCCATGAATTCAAATTCATTTCATCACAAAAACCTAGAGTGAAGATGATATGACTTCTTCCGTTTAAATAAATGAAAAGGGTTTTGAAAAGATTTGAATTCCATTTGGAAATATTCCAAATTCGGAAACTTAATGCGACTCAATGAGTTTCATGAGAGAAGATAAAATGACTTCTGCAAATGCTAAGAAAGAGAGTTGGAAGTTTCAAAGAATCAAATTTAAAGTCCCTTTGAAAGTATTTTCAATTTGGAGTTATTTGGTTTTTATTCAAATTATTTTTCTCCAAAAATAAAATATGTGGAAATTAGGGTAAAATGATTCCCTACAGTATAAAATTGGATAAAAATGGTTTTGAAATCATTTTGGTATTTTAAAATATTTTTATTTGGTTTTTAATTAAACTAGTAGTACCGTTTGCTTTATTTAAATTTTCATGGAATTTACTTGCCGCTAAAAATATGTTCATCTTTTAGAAAATCTTTTTTCTGAAAATTTTGATATATAATATGCCTATATATCATTTTATTATTTGTGGTTCAGTTTATTTTGTTGTCAGTTAAAAAAAAACTCTTCGCCGAACTAGGCCGACCCAGCTACCAGCCAGGCCGCGGCCCAGCCTAGGCCGCCGTCGCCACCGACCCCGAGCTGGAGTCCGGCCGGCGCACGCCTCCCGTGCCGCCGCCGCGCCGTGCCCGCCCCGGCCTCCTTTGGCCCCTTCCCCAAGCCGTCGTTGCCCCCTCCCCCTATATAAAGGCTGGCCCGGGCCCCCTCCGTCCCCAAGTCGCCAGCCGCCGCTGCCCTCGCACCGCCTGCAGCCGGCCCGTGCCGCGCCTAGCCACCGCCCCGTCGTCCGCCGCATCCGCCGTCGCCGGAGTCGCCGCTACCGCCGCCCCGCCCCGCTGGAATTCCGCCCGCCGTCGAAACCACCATTGACCGGTAAAAACCATCGCTGCCGACAGATCCGATTTAGATCAGGGAGAAAGAATTATCCCGATCCACGAGATGGAGCCGCCGTCACCTCCTGTTCTTCATCGGGAGGCCAGATCTGGAGTCCGTTTGGGGCTCCAGAGAGGGGGATCTTTGTTCTTCGTCATCACCAACCCTTCTCTATCACCAATTCCATGATGCTCCTCAACGGGGGTGAGTAATTCCTTCGTAGGCTCGCTGGTCAGTGAGGAGTTGGATGAGATTCATCATGTAATTGAGTTAGTTTTGTTAGGGCTTGATCCCTAGTATCCACTATGTTCTAAGATTGATGTTGCTATGACTTTGCTATGCTTAATGCTTGTCACTTTGGGCCCGGGTGCCATGAACTTAGATCTGAACCGTTTATGTTATCATCATTATATTTGTGTTCTAGATCCGATCTTGCAAGTTATAGTCACCTACTACGTGTTATGATCCGGCAACCCCGGAGTGACAATAGTCGGGACCACTCCCGATGATGACCGTAGTTTGAGGAGTTCATGTATTCACTATGTGTTAATGCTTTGTTTCGGTTCTCTATTAAAAGGAGGCCTTAATATCCCTTAGTTTCCAATATGGACCCCGCCGCCACGGGAGGGTAGGACAAAAGATGTCATGCAAGTTCTTTCCATAACCACGTATGACTATTTACAGAATACGTGCCTACATTATATTGACGAACTGGAGCTAGTGTCGTATCGCCCTAGGTTATAACTATCTCATGATGAATATCATCCAACAAGTCACCGATCCAATGCCTACGAATTTATCTTATATTGTTTCTGCTAAGTTACTACTGCTACCATCTGTCGGTGTACAAAAGTAGGGGCACTCCTTTTGACCCCTTTACTTGTGCACGGGCAATCAGAGCCACGCACCGTGGCCACACTTAACAGGGCAGAGGAGGGAAGCCGGAGAGAAACACAAGCACGAGACAACCAAGGTAACGTCAAGACCAGAGACACGAAGAGCAGAAGGGCGAGGTGGACTCCCCCAGCAAGACCCTTGCCGGGGCGGCCTCCACGGCCCCAACAAGAGCCTTGCCGGGGCAACTTGCCTGACGCCAACGGAGCGAGCCACCCTTGAGCCCAAGGGTTCCAATGCCGCCAACAACTACATTGGAAATAGGGCTCGGGAGGCACCTCCGTGGTGGCATATAGATCTTTGTGAAGACCATTAATACACAGGATCAGACGAGGACCAGAAGACGGCGACCCTCGGCGGGATCCAAGCCGAGGGAATCCACAAGACCCTCGGCAAGCGCCTTGCTGAGGACGACTGCAACCCCACAGCAAGACCCTTGCCGGGCCCTCGGCAAGACCCTTGTCGAGGGCATCAGCAGGGCCACTGCCAGGCCCACGCCAGCCAAGGCTCCGCCGCCGTTCGCATGCAGCTGCCAGCCCAACCAGCTGGGCAGGCACCTACGTGGCAACATGCAGCTTCCAGGCCAACTCAGCAAGCACCCGGGTGGTGGCATGCAGATCTTCATGAAGGCCCTGCCACCGCACCACCTCAGCAGCCTGCTTGCCTACATGGCGTTGCACGCATCGCTGGCCTGGGCGCGTGTCGAAGAAAGGCGAAGCGGCAACGGACGGGACGGGCCTCGTTCCCGCCCCCGATAAAGCTAACGGACACCTAAGTAACACATTTAATGCACTTTGTTCCGTAATGCCGTGCGATAAGCTCGCATGCTGTAGGCCTTTCCACCTCCTGTGTGCCACTGTGTCAACCCCTTTTTCCTATAAAAGGAGGCCCAAGGCGACCAAGAGAGGGATTCGGCTCTTTTGGGCAAGTTGCACCCCATAGCTAGCTCAAGAACACGAGAACACTCAAATATATCCACCAAAGCAGGACTAGGGTATTACGCATCCTTGCGGCCCGAACCTGGGTAAATGACCCGTGTGCTTTCTGTCAGACCCGCTCTTTGCACAACCTCGCGCTCGCCGACCGTAGAAGGGATCCCAGTGACCCCATAGGTGTCGTTTCCCACCGACATATTTGGCGCGCCAGGTAGGGGGCGCAATTATGAAAATCGGTCTCGCAGTTAGCCTAGCAGTTCTTCATCGCCATGGCTCCCAAGAAGAAGACAATCACAGTGATCGGTTTGTTCAGAGCCGGGCGGCCCGCACCGGTGAGGGCGAGCAGCGGGCCGGTGACAGATAGAACCCGAGGTGCGGCTCGCGAGCACCAACACCGCTTTGGCAGTCAGAGCCTGGCGAGCGGTGTCGTTCATGCGCGAGACGATTGGCTGCACGCCGCTAGATCCAACGGCGGAGCTGGGCCCCCCGCAGGCGGCGTGGGGCCCTCCAAGGGCGGCGCCATGCCACCCACAGGCGGCGCGGCGACCTCCAGGTCCCCTATGCCCGTGCCTGCAATGCACTCCTCACAGGGCGCGTGCGACGAGCAGGGTCACCATGCTGGAGACCCTGGGCGCCGCCGTGGGAAGAGTCTCGTGCATCACTCGCGGGACGGAGGAAGCCAACATGCCCGCCGAAGCGCTGGCAAAAATGGCGTGCAGCAGCAGGGCCGTGATGGAGCTCCTCCTAACACGGTTAGGAGTTGGAGCGCGTCACGGTCCACACAGCTTTCGCCGCCGCCCACGCCGGCGGAAGCCTTGGCGCGCACACAGTTGTTCCTCGACTTCCCTCCTGCTGCGGAGAAGCTCGACGAATGGAGAGCCACTATCCGGAGCATCGTTGGCGTCGCCAACAAAGACGAGCCACGGCCAGCAGGGCCCTCGGGCCGGCGCTCCGTCGAGCCGCCGCACGCTAGTGGTGGAAGGACCGGGGGTGCGGCAGCCACGGTGCACTCTCCTCCTCCACGCCAGCCGCCGCGGGTGTCGATCCATCATGATGACGCTTGTGATAATATTTCCATAGCGTCGTCTGATCCATGGACCCACCGCGACCAGCACCAAGTTCTTCGGGAGCGAGCCCATGAAGATGCTCGGACCACCATCGAGCGCCGGCGCGATACACGTCACCAGTCAGATCGGTGGTCAGGGCCCGCTATGGACCACCCAGCTCCGGGAGGCTCCGGCGGCCTACCTTACGAGGTGGGTTGCCCAGCCTTTACCCGTGAGCTGCGGTAGTTCCAGTGGCCGTCCCACCGCACGTTCAAGCCCGACGTCGGCGAGAAGTACAATGGCAAGACTCACCCGTCGGAGTTCCTCAGGATCTACACCATCGCGATGCAAGCCGCTGGAGCTCGCGATGAAAAGGTGCTTGCCAATTACTTCCAGTTGGCCCTGAAACGCAATGTCATGTCTTGGTTGATGCACTTGCCGGTGGATTCCATTTCTTCTCGGTCGGACCTGTGTCATGAGTTCGTTGGTGCCTTCACTGGAGGCCACCAAGCTCATGGACAGGCGAGTGATTTACATATCATTCCCCAGAAGGAAGGTGAAAACATGCGCAAGTACATACAGAGGTTCAGCTGAGTGCAATACAACATCCCAGATGTTCATCCTGCCGCCGTGATCAACGCTTCCATCAGAATGTGCGCAACCGCAAGATGCGTGAAGAGCTGGCAATGAACAAGGTCAGGGATGTGGCCGAACTTTACGTTTTGGCGGATAGATGTGCTCGAGCTGAAGAGGGGAGGAAGTACCCCGGCGAAGACGCTGGCGCGGAAACTGACTCCACTAACGAAGACACCATCGCCCCGATGAAGAAGGGCCGGTGTCGCAACAAGAAACGCAAGGTCAAGGCTGTGCTTGCCGTCGAGGGATCTGACGACACCGGCGCTGCCAAGAAGGCCAAGGCAGAGAACCCTGACAAGGAGATTGCTGGGTACGTCGCTTGCCGGGCCTTGGCAGCTGCCGACAAGCCAGGGGCTCCGACAAGCAGTATTGCAAGATCCACCGCACCAAGGGCCACGACCTCCAGAACTGGCAGCAAGTCGAGCTTCTTCCTGAGAAGCAAAAGGGCGAGTATGAGAGGCAGACAAGGAAAAGGTTCAAGATGTCTTGATAACCCACAAGTATAGGGGATCACAACAGTTTTCGATAAGTAAGAGTGTCGAACCCAACGAGGATCTAAAGGTAGAACAAATATTCCCTAAAGTTTTATCGACCACCGATACAACTTGACGTTCGCTTTACCTAGAACAAGTATAAAACTAGAAGTACTTTGTAGGTGTTTTTGGATAGGTTTGCAAGAAAGTAAAGAGCGAGTAAATAAAAGCTAGGGGCTGTTTAGATGAAGACACAACTAAATTCGTTTTAGTAAAGAGCTTTTTGTCACGAGAAAGTTATTTGTCCCTAGGCAATCGATAACTAGACCGGTAATCATTATTGCAATTTTATTTGAGGGAGAGGCATAAGCTAACATACTTTCTCTACTTGGATCATATGCACTTATGATTGGAACTCTAGCAAGCATCTGCAACTACTAAAGATCATTAAGGTAAAACCCAACCATACCATTAAAGTATCAAGTCCCCTTTATCCCATACACAAACGACCTACTTACTCGGGTCTGTGCTTCTGTCACTCACGCCACCCACCATAAGCAAATCATGAACATATTGCAAACCCTACAGCAGGGATCCCTCACGGTTGCGCGACACGGAGAGCACCATAGGATAGCACCAGTAATAAAACATGCAACTCAAACCAATCTTGATCATCAAATAGCCCATGGGACAAAACAGATCTACTCAAACATCATAGGATAGCCATACATCATTGGGAAATAATATATAGCGTTGAGCACCATGTTTAAGTAGAGATTACAACGGGTAAGAGAGAGGTACATCGCTGCGTAGAGGGGGGAAGAGTTGGTGATGATGGTGGTGAAGTTGTTGGTGAAGATTGCGGTGATGATGATGGCCCCCGGTGGCACTCCGGCGCCACCGGGAGCGAGGGGGAGAGAGCCCCCTCCTTATTCTTCTTCCTTGACCTTCTCCCTAGATGGGAGAAGGGTTTCCCCTCTGGTCCATGGTCTCCATGGCATGGGAGGGGCGAGAGCCCCTCCGAGATTGGATCTCTCTCTCTCTCTCTCTCTCTCTCTCTCTCTCTCTCTCTCTCTCTCTCTCTCTCTCTCTCTCTCTCTCTGTTTCTGCGTTCTGTTTTCTGGCCCTTCATCTTTCTTAAATTCCCGGAGATCCTAACTCCGATTGGGCTGAATTTTGGACACGATCTCTATCCGGATATTAGCTTTCTTGCGGCGAAAGAAGGGCACCAACCGCCTTACGGGGTGGCCACAAGGGCCAGGGGCGCGCCCCCTGCCTCGTGGCCCCCTCGGGCATCGTCTCGCGTTGATTCTTCTTCCCAAAAATCACATATATTCCAAAAAAAATCTGCGTCAGTTTTTATCCTGTTTGGACTCCGTTTGTTATGGATTTCCTGCGAAACAAAAAACATGCAACAAACAGGAACTGGCAGTCGGCACTGGATCAATATGTTAGTCCCCAAAATAGTATAAAAAGTTGCCAAAAAGTTTATGAAAGTTGAATAATATTGGCATGGAACAATCAAAAATTATAGATACAACGGAGACATATCAGCATCCCCAAGCTTAATTCCTGCTCGTCCTCGAGTAGGTAAATGATAAAAAAGATAATTTTTGATGTGGAATGCTACCTAGCATAATCTTGATCATATGTCTAATCATGGCATGAATATTAAGACACGAGTGATTCAAAGCAATAGTCTATCATTTGACATTAAGACAACAATACTTCAAGCCTACTAATAAAGCAATCATGTCTTTTCAAAATAACATGGCCGAAGAAAGTTATCCCTACAAAATCATATAGTCTGGCTATGCTCCATCTTCACCACACAAAATATTCAAATCATGCACAACCCCGATGACAAGCGAAGCAATTATTTCATACTTTTGACGTTCTCAAACCTTTTCAACTTTCAAGCAATACATGAGCGTGAGCCATGGACATAGCACTATAGGTGGAATAGAATATGATGGTGGAGGTTGTGTGGAGAAGACAAAAAAGGAGAAAGTCTCACATCAACTAGGCGTATCAACGGGCTATGGAGATGCCCATTAATAGATATCAATGTGAGTGAGTAGGGATTGCCATGCAACGGATGCACAAGAGCTATAAGTGTATGAAAGCTCAAACTGAAACTAAGTGGGTGTGCATTCAACTTGCTTGCTCATGAAGACCTAGGGCGCTTTAGGAAGCCCATCGTTGGAATATACAAGCCAAGTTCTATAATGAAAATTCCCACTAGTATATGAAAGTGATAACTCAAGAGACTCTCTATATGAAGAACATGGTGCTACTTTGAAGCACAAGTGTGGTAAAAGGATAGTAACATTGCCCCTTTTTCTTTTTTTATCTTTTTTTGCGGGCTTCTTAGGCCCCATTTTTTTATTTAGGCTTCTTTGGCCTCTCTTTTTTTTGAATGGGGCAATGCTCTAATAATGATGATCATCACACTTGTATTTTCTTACAACTCGATATTACAACTCGATATCTAGAACAAAGATATGACTCTATATGAATGCCTCTAGCGGTGTACCAGGATGTGCAATGATCTAGCGTAGCAATGAAATCAAAAAATGGACAAGCCATGAAAACATCATGCTAGCTATCTTACGATCATGCAAAGCAATATGACTATAAATGCTCAAGTCATGTATATGATGATGATGGAAGTTGCAGGGCAATATATCTCGGAATGGCTATGGAAATGCCATGATAGGTAGGTATGGTGGCTGTTTTGAGGAATATATAAGGAGGTTTATGTGTGATAGAGCGTATCGTATCACGGGGTTTGGATGCACCGGCGAAGTTTGCACCAACTCTTGAGGTGAGAAAGGGCAATGCACGGTACCGAAGAGGCTAGCAGTGATGGAAGGGTGTGAGTGCGTATAATCCATGGACTCAACATTAGTCATAAAGAACTCACATAGTTATTGCAAAAATCTATTAGTCATCAAAACAAAGTACTACACGCATGCTCCTAGGGGGATAGATTCGTAGGAAAAGACCATCGCTCGTCCCCAACCGCCACTCATAAGGAAGACAATCAATAAACACCTCATGCTCCGACTTCGTTACATAACGGTTCACCATACGTGCATGCTACGAGACTTGCAAACCTTAACACAAGTATTTCTCAATTTCACAATTACTCAACTAGCACGACTCTAATATCACCATCTTTATATCGCAAAACTATTGCAAGGAATCAAACATATCATATTCAGCGATCTACAAGTTTATATAGGATTTTATGACTAACCATGTGAATGACCAGTTCCTGTCATCTCTCTAAATAGATATAAGTGAAGCAAGAGAGTTTAATTCTTTCTACAAAATATATGCCCATGCTCTAATAAATATATGTGAAGCAAAATAGCATTCTACAAATGGCGGTTGTGTAAGTGAAGAGAAACAGGCAATCCAAACTTCAAATGATATAAGTGAAGCACATGAAGCATTCTATAAGGCCATACTCAAAAGATATAAGTGAAGTGCATAGAGCATTCTATAAATCAACCAAGGACTATCTCATACCAGCATGATGCAAAAACTAAAAACTAAAGCAAAAGACGCTCCAAGATTGCACATATCGCATGAACGAAACGAATCCAAAAACATACCGATACTTGTTGAAGAAAGAGGGGATGCCTTCCCAGCATCCCCAAGCTTAGACGCTTGAGTCTACTTGAATATTTACTTGGGGTGCCTCGGGCATCCCCAAGCTTGAGCTCTTTCCTCTCTTCCTTCTTCTCACATCGAAACCTTCTCGATCATCGAACACTTCATCCACACAAAACTTCAACAGAAAACTCGGTAAGATCCGTTAGTATAATAAAGCAAATCACTACTCTAAGTGCTGTTGCAAACCAATTCATGTTTTATTTTTGCATTGTGTCTACTGTAATATAACTTTTTCATGGCTTAATCCACTGATATAAATTGATAGTTTCATCAAAACAAGCAAACTATGCATCAAAAACAGAATCTGTCTAAAACAGAACAGTCTGTAATAAGCTGAACATTCACCATACTTCTTATACTTTAAGAATTCTGCAAAAATTAGGAAAAATAAAAAGTTTGTACAGAAATACAATGCAAAAAGAATCAGAACCATTTAACGTTCCAGTAAGAAATGTAAAATCGAGCACTACAGCCAAAGTTTCTGTCCTGCACCGTACAAACCAACAAGCATTGTAAACATCCTAAAGGCAAACCTTGGCACATTATTTTTACAATACAATAGAATTGTAAAATGGGATAATTATTTTTGTTGAAAAGTTTCTATAATCAAGATTCTCAAAGTTGCCGTGAGCATGAACAAAGTTCAAGGAGCTCTCCCACTTCAACAATGCTTGTCTTTCTCACTTTCACTTTCCTTTTTGAAAAAGTTTTGGGTTCCCCTCTTTACTTTTGTTGTTTTTAAACTATAAGAAAGCACTCAACAGAAATAAATGACTCTCTAAAACTTCCGTGTTGTCTCCCTGGCAGCACTTTCTTTAAAGCCATTAAGCTAGGCATATAGTGCTCAAGTAGTGAATCCACCCGGATCCCAAGGTATATCAAAGCCAATTTTAATTAGCAATGATTTAGAATTTAGTAGTGAGCACAAAGTAACATATATCATGTAATGACGAAGTCTAACTCTCTTCCTATGCATCGGCATATCATAAAACAACAATTCATGTACACCTAGTAAAGGCCAATGCATAGTATAAACAGTTTCTTGCAATTTTATCATATTGGAAACATAGAGAGGTGGAGATAAGGTTCCTCTCTCATAATAATTGCAAGTAGGAGCAGCAAGCACATGCATATTATATTCATCAAAATCATCATGTGTAACGGTATAAGGCAACCCATCAATATAATCCTTAATAAGTGCAAACTTCTTCGATATAGTGTAGTCGGGAGAATTCAAAAAGATAATAGGACTATCATGCGTGGGTGCAATAGCAACAATTTCATGCTTAACATAAGGAACTATAGCAAGTTCATCTCCATAAGCATAATTCATATTGGCATCTTGGCCACAAGCATAGCAAGCATCATCAAAAAGGGATATTTCAAAAGAATCATAGGGATCATAATAGTCATCATAGCAATCATCCTTCGGTAAGCACGAAGGGAAATTAAACAATGTATGAGTTGAAGAGTTACTCTCATTAGAAGGTGGGCATGGGTGATCAATCCGCTCTTCCTCCTTTTGTTCTTCGCTCTCCTCCTCATCTTTTTTATCCAATGAGCTCACAGTTTCATCAATTTCTTCTTCCATAAATTCCTGCAAAATATTAGTCTCTTCTTGGACAACGGAGACTTTCTCAATAAGTGCATTAATATCGGAATTGTATTCATAATTCTCATAGCAATATTTGAGGATAGCTAAATTTTCAGATCTATAAACAGCATCATCAAAATCTTCAAACTCTTTACACATCGATTCAATTTCATAAGCACCCATAAAAGCAACAAATTTTTCTATTTGTTCCACATCATAGTAATCATATATACCATTAGCATAAGAAGCTAAGGTTTTATTATCATTGAATTTGCATGAGAAGGGAAGGTGTGGAGCCTTCATCCTAGAGAAACAAGTATAATCATAACTCACGCATAGTTGCCAAGCATACAACTTGAATATATGAATTTGATCCCATAATAGTTTCCCTTTTTGTGTTAAGCGATAATCCCTAAAGTATTCACGTTGATCCAACGTTACTCCCATTACATAATTGAATGGGGTTTTCTCAGGATTATTAAAGTAGTACATAATATCTTTCACATAACCAGCATCGAGTGTTTTAGGAGTTTCCCCATCTCCATAAACAGCAAGTACACCTAATTTTTTTGGTATTTCGTGTTCCATATCCATAGCTAAAGATAGAGAACAACTAAGAACAGCAAATAAAAATTACTTAGTGATAAAGCAAACAAGCACACACGAGAATATTCAACCCACGCTATTGCTCCCCAGCAACGACGCCAGAAAAAGGTCTTGATAACCCACAAGTATAGGGGATCGCAATAGTTTTCGATAAGTAAGAGTGTCGAACCCAACGAGGAGCTAAAGGTAGAACAAATATTCCCTAAAGTTCTATCGTCCACCGATACAACTCTACGCATGCTTGACGTTCGCTTTACCTAGAACAAGTATAAAACTAGAAGTACTTTGTAGGTGTTTTTGGATAGGTTTGCAAGAAAGTAAAGAGCGAGTAAATAAAAGCTAGGGGCTGTTTAGATGAAGACACAACTAAATTAGTTTTAGTAAAGATCTTTTTGTCACGAGAAAGTTATTTGTCCCTAGGCAATCGATAACTAGACCGGTAATCATTATTGCAATTTTATTTGAGGGAGAGGCATAAGCTAACATACTTTCTCTACTTGGATCATATGCACTTATGATTGGAACTCTAGCAAGCATCTGCAACTACTAAAGATCATTAAGGTAAAACCCAACCATAGCATTAAAGTATCAAGTCCCCTTTATCCCATACGCAAACAACCTACTTACTCGGGTCTGTGCTTCTGTCACTCACGCCACCCACCATAAGAAAATCATGAACATATTGCAAACCCTACAGCGGGGATCCCTCACGCTTGCGCGACACGGAGAGCACCATAGGACAACACCAGTAATAAAACATGCAACTCAAACCAATCTTGATCGTCAAATAGCCCATGGGACAAAACAGATCTACTCAAACATCATAGGATAGCCATACATCATTGGGAAATAATATATAGCGTTGAGCACCATGCTTAAGTAGAGATTACAGCGGGTAAGAGAGAGGTTACACCGCCGCATAGAGGGGGGAGGAGTTGGTGATGATGGTGGTGAAGTTGTTGGTGAAGATTGGGGTGATGATGATGGCCCCCGGTGGCACTCCGGCGCCACCGGAAGCGAGGGGGAGAGAGCCCCCCCTTCTTCTTCTTCCTTGACCTTCTCCCTAGATGGGAGAAGGGTTTCCCCTCTGATCCATGGTCTCCATGGCATGGGAGGGGCAAGAGCCCCTCCGAGATTGGATCTGTCTCTCTGTCTCTCTCTGTTTCTGCGTTCTGTTTTCTGGCCCTTCACCGTTTCTTAAATTCCCGGAGATCCGTAACTCCGATTGGGCTGAATTTTGGACACGATCTCTATCCGGATATTAGCTTTCTTGCGGAAAAAGAAGGGCACCAACCGCCTAACAGGGTGGCCACGAGGGTCAGGGGCGCACCCCCTGCCTCGTGGCCCCCTCGGGCATCGTCTCGCGTTGATTCTTCTTCCCAAAAATCACATATATTCCAAAAAAATCCCTGTCAGTTTTTATCCCGTTTGGACTCTGTTTGATACGGATTTTCTGCGAAACAAAAAACATGCAACAAACAGGAACTGGCACGTGGCACTGGATCAATATGTTAGTCCCAAAAATAGTATAAAAAGTTACCAAAAAGTATATGAAAGTTGAATAATATTGGCATGGAACAATCAAAAATTATAGATACGATGGAGACATATCAAGATGGTGCCGAAGGATCCGGCAAGAGGCGTGGCGGCCAAGGAGGTCGCCGCGGCAAGGATAACCAGCAAGAGAGGCCCGCCCGGGGCCGTGAAAAGAAGCAGGAAGACGATGATCATGACGAGGACGACGAGTCCGGCGAGCATGAGTTCCAGAAGGCTACGGAGGCCATGTGCGTCGATGGTGGTGCCTCGCTGCATACTTCTCACCGCCAACTCAAGCAGTGGGCGCATGAAAACACGTGGGACCGCATGACAGGCCATGCTCCCTCGCCGATCGCTCGGTAAAATCACCTCATTTTTACTATACTTCCTCCGTATCGGTTTACTACATGGCATGCACGTCATTCTAGGTTGAGAATTTAACTGGCTATATATGTGATGAACAGTACTCTAGCCTTTTAAAAAATGTATACTTTTGTATAGTAATACTATCGATGGATTGCGCCATGGAGCATGTAAGTGCATCTAGTGCCACCCCTAGTTGGTTTTGGAGTATTGACGACAAATTTGGTTGAGGGACTAAAGTGTTTGTGAGACTTGCAGGATAACACAGGTAGTGTCCCTCATTGATTCGGTTTACCTACCGGAGATGACCCCTAAAAATGTGTGAAGACATTGAAGACAATGGTGGTATATGAAGATCTTCATATTGAAGACTATGACATGAGAAGACATTCTGTGAAGACTATGGAGCGCGAAGACTTAGTTGTTTCGTTGTTTACTTTCTTCTTTGTTGAGTCATAGGAACCACCGTACTGTTAAGTGGGGTCCAAGTGAATACAGTCAGAGTGACTGAAGTGATGCTCATCCCAAGTCCTATGTCTTCGAGCGAAGACAATGAGAGCAAATCTTATCGAGAGCTGGATAAGTCAGCTTTGCTTGTAGCCCAAGTAAAGTTGTCGCGTGTGTTTGAAATCTGACCGTTGGAACACGTGTCAGTTCCTTAGTGACCCAGGGTCATTTCGGACATATCAGGTCGGGTTGCCTAGTGTCTATAAATAGCCCACCCCCTACACCATAAATTGGTGGCTGCTCAGAGTTAGTGCACGACTTTTGTCGTTTGAGAGCAACCCACCTTGAAGCCTTTGAGAGAGAGAAATCCTTGCGATGACAAAGCCCAAACACCCAGAGCCAAAGAGTGTTAGGCATCACTGAAGTCTTTCTGTCTGTGTGACCTGAAGACTTATTACACTTGAGGACTGTGAATCCTCCAGCCGGTTAGGCGTCATGTTCTGAGCGTCCAAGAGTCATTGTGGATCGCCGGTGAATGAAGTCTGTGAAGGTTTGGAAGTCTCCCTTGAAGACTTACCAGAGTGATTGGGCGAGGACTGTGTGTCCTTAGCTCAAGGGGAATAAGGTGAAGACGTGGTCGTCTGAGTTGAATCTCAGCCTCCCTAACCAGATGTACAGTTGTCACAGCAACTGGAACTGGTCAAACAAATCTTGTGTCTTCAACGAGTGACTGGTTCTATCCTCTCTTCCCTTTACTTACAGTTTGTCTTCGTGAAGTCATTGCCTGCTTGTCATACCTGTTTGACTTCATTGCTTGACTACTTTTACTGTTTGGCTTCATACCATCTTCCATCCCGATCCTTTCTACCGAGTTGCCATTAGTCATCGTACTCTCACATTATTGCATACTTGACTATGGCTTGCTTTGTCTAGTTTATCTTCCGCTGCATATCAATAGGTTCATTTCTACTGTTTGTCTTTGAAACTTCCATGTTTTGAAGACTTTCATAAAAATCGCCTATTCATCCCCCTTCTAGTCGATAACAAGCACTTTCAATTGGTACCAGAGCAAGGTACTCCCTTGTTCTGTGTGATTCGGTTTAACCACCTGGAGTTTTAGCTATGTCAACTGCAGGGATAATCAAAGTCTCCGCTGCTTGCCCCGTGTTCGATGGAACTGAATATCCCTACTGGAAGAATAAGACGCGCATGCATCTTGAAGCCATTGATGTCGACCTCTGGTATGTCGTCAAGAACGGCGTTCCCAAGACTGGTGAAGGTGTCACCCCTGCTGATGTCAAGAAGTTCATTCAACTGGACTCTACTGCCAAGAATATCATCTGTGGTCATCTGACCAAAGGACAGTATGGCCGTGTGAGTGCTCTGGAGACGTCAAAGCTAGTCTGGAACTGGCTATCCAAGGTCAATGAAGGCGTCTCAACCCAGAGAGATCAAAGGATCAGTGTTCTTCGAAACCTCTTCAACCGCTTCAAGAGAAACGACAATGAGAATGTCCAGCTCACGTTTGATCGCCTCACTGACATCACAAATGAGCTACGTGCTCTCGGCGCCACTGAGATTACCAAGCATGAAATCGTCAAGACGCTACTGAGATCACTTGACAACTCCTTTGACACCCTTGCCCTCATGATACAAGAACGTCCTGACTTCAAGACACTCGATCCGTCTGATATACTTGAGAGGCTCAACACACATGAGTTCCAGCTATCTGAGAAAAGAGATATCTATGGTCCCAACTATGGCCGAACTCGCGCTTTGAAGGCAAAAGTTGTTTCCTCATCTGAAGAAGAATCTGACTGCAGTTCTGATGATCCTGAAGACATTGGAAAGGAACTTGCTATGCTTGTGAAGAAGTTCCAGAAGTTCACTAAGAAGAAAGGCTTCAGAAAGTCTTCACGATCCAGCTCAAGAAATGATGAAGCTTCTACTCATGACTACAAGAAGAGAACATGTCACAAGTGCAAGAAACCTGGACACTACATCTCTGAGTGTCCACTGTGGGACAACGAGAAGAAGAAGAAGAAGAGCAAGGAATATGATTCTGATGACAAGAAAAAGAAGAAATATTCAAAGTCTTCTTCCAAGTCCTCATCAAAGTCTTCATCTCACAAGAAGAGCTCCTCTGGCAAGGCTCGTGCTTTTGTTGGGAAGGAAATGGATTCAGAGGAGGAGTCTGCTTCTGAGGAGGCGGAGGTGGAGTCTGAGGAGGAGTCCGACCCTGGTGTTGCAAGTCTGGCTCTTGCCACTGCCTATGTTGCCAAGTCCATCTTCAACACTGAAGACAATGACTTCCACACCAACGCTGAAGCTGATGACCAGGATGACCCTACTCCCACCTACTGCTTCATGGCACGTGGTGCCAAGGTAAAATCACGTGATGCTTACTTTCAAACATCTAGTGAAGATGACTCTGATTGTGAATCCAAGCCCAGCTACAAAACACTTGCTAAAATTGCAACTGAACAACAAAAGGATATGGAACATACTCAAAAACTGTTAGACAAAAACGATGACCTGTTGGACGCGGAAATGACTCGTTCACAGTCCTTAGTTGAAGATATAAAAAATCTTCATGCTAAGTACCAAGAACTTGAAAGTCGTCATGATACGCTCACAACCACTCATGAAAAGCTCTCCTATGATTATCTTCAAAGGAAGCAAGAGCTTGAGAAATTGAGAGCTGCTCATGAAGATCTTCAAAAAGAAAATGAGTCACTTCGCGCTCAACAGATCAGTCCCGCTCAGGATGGATTTGAACCACCATGTCTAAAATGCCTTGAGCGTGATAACGCTACCTCTGTTGCTGGATGTTCCACTACTGCTACTGTTGCATTTTCTTCAACTACTGATGTGGTAACTGACCCCTCTGCGGAGGATACCACTACTATTGCTGATGAAAATGCTAGGTTGAAGACATTGCTTGAAACAGGGATGTTTAAAAGTCTAAAAGGGCATCAGACACTTTGCGATGTCCTCAAAAAGCAGATTCTGAACCGAAACCCTAGGAAAGAGGGTGTTGGGTTCGAGAGGAAAATGAATGTTGATGGTTCCTACTGGAAGCCTGAGCAATATTCCAAAACCACACGGGTTGCTGCAAAGGGACCTTCAGTGGATCCATCCACCTTATCTGGCTTTACCTATGCTAACCCTGTCATCATTGATGAATCCTTTGATGCGAACTATAAACTGTTCAAGAATCAGAATGGTGAAGTGTTTGCCAGATATATTGGTACTAACTGCAGGAATGGGTCACCTATGAAGAAGATCTGGGTACCCAAAAGCTGTCTTGAGAAGCTTCCAGTGAATGTCATCATGACACCATCTGGGAAGAAGACAAATCCCAGACCTAAGGCTTCATATGGTCCAAAGGCTTCATACAGACAGAGGACTCACCTGAGTCACCCTAACGCCAATGTTTTGCAGGGAAACTATACTCAAACCTATGAATATGAGCATGTATCTTCAAACCTCTATGTTCATAAAACTAAGAACTTTTCTGCTTATTCATATGAGTATCATTCATCTCCTGCAAGGCTATTTGCTAGGGCCCCAAAGCCGAAGTTCTCAGATGCTGCACTTAGACTCATTGCTTCTAAGCCACCCCTGAAGATGTGGGTGGTTAAGAAGAATTAACTTTCTTTTACAGGGAAAGATCTCCAGCCGAAAATCAAAGGCGTCTGATGCTATTGCTGGGGACCTAAAACATCTTGTAGGGCGCAAGATCAAATGCCCAAATGGTCTCACTATGTATTTTGTTCCTGAATCGCTTGCCACTCATCCTATCAGTCCTAATCTTGATCTGAGCTTCCATAATCCTCTTTCCCGTCAAATGTTTATGCTTCACAATGCTCTTGGTGAAGCCTATCCTCCTAACTGTAATGCAGAGTATGACACCTCGTGCTTCAGAATGGATTATGGACAGTGGATGCACTAATCATATGACTGGTGATCGAAGTCTTCTCATGGACTCAACTTTACGTTCATATGATAAGAGTCACATCACATTTGCTGACACTGGTAAAAGCAAGGTATTGGGTCTAGGTAGAGTTGCAATCTCAAGGGATCAACACATGGATAAAGCGATGCTTGTTGAATCCCTTGGCTTCAACTTAATGTCTGTCTCAATGCTTTGCGACCTGAACATGGTTGTAATATTTGGAAAGTATCGTTGCCTTGTACTAATGGAATCTGACAAATCTCTAGTCTTTGAAGGGTACAGGAAGGATGATCTGTACATGGTAGATTTCTCAGCAGGTCCACAGCTTGCAAGATGTCTTCTTACAAAAGCTTCAGAATGCTGGCTATGGCATCGCAGGCTGGGGCATGCTGGCATGAGGAACTTACATACACTCGCCAAGAAGAAGCATGTCGTTGGCATTGAGGACGTCAAGTTCAAGAAAGATCATTTGTGCGGTGCCTGCGAAGCTGGGAAGATGACAAGGGCCAAGCATCCCTCGAAGACAATCATGACTACTTCTCAACCCTTCGAGCTGCTACACATGGACTTATTTGGCCCTACTCACTACTCTACCCTCACTACGACCGCCTGTCTCTATGTCTTCGTCATTGTTGATGATTACTCAAGATACACATGGGTCCACATAATTCTCTACAAGACTGAAGTGCAAGATGTCTTCAGACGTTTCACCAATCGAGCCATGAACAACTATGGCGTCAAGATCAAGCATATCAGAAGTGACAACGGCACTGAGTTCAAAAACACCGGTCTTGATCTTTATCTGGATACAATGGGAATCACTCATGAGTTCTCTGCTCCTTACACACCTCAGCAAAATGGCATCGTAGAGCGCAAGAACAGAACCCTCATTGAGAAGGCTCGAACGATGCTCGACGAATACAAGACACCAAGAAAGTTCTGGCCTGAAGCTATTGACACTGCATGTCACGTCATCAACCGTGTTTACATCCATAAGCTTCTGAACAAAACATCCTATGAGCTCCTCACTGGCAAGAAGCCAAATGTCAGCTACCTCAGAGTATTTGGAGCAAGGTGCTGGATCAAGGATCCCCATCACAAGTCAAAATTTGCACCAAAAGCTCACGAAGGCTTCATGCTCGGTTACGGAAAGGATTCACACTCTTACAGAGTCTTCAACCTCTATCTCTATAAAATCATCGAAACTGTAGATGTGCGGTTTGATGAAACCAATGGTTCATAAAGAGAGCTCCTGCCAAGTAATCTTGAAGAAGCTCCACCCAGCGAGTCTATCAAGCTAATGGGAACTGGTGAAATCATGCCTGCTGAAGCACAGCCAGAAGAGGAACTTATCATTTCTGCACCCAACCAACCTGAAGACAATGCTCAGCCTGAAGACAATCCTCCCAATGATGACAATGATCAGCAAGAACAAATTCTTCGCCCTGTTCATCCTCGTGTTGCAAGTGAAGTGCAAATTGAGAAGATAATTGATAGCATCAATGCACCTGGTCCACTTACTCGCTCAAGAGCAACACAGTTAGCAAATTTCTGTGGGCACTTCTCTTTTGTGTCAATATAAGAACCCAAGAAAGTTGCTGAAGCCTTTATGGAACCAGAATGGATTCAAGCAATGCAAGAAGAGCTTCAACAGTTCAAGCTGAACAATGTTTGGGAACTTGTCAAGCGTCCTGACCCTCGCAAGCATAACATCATTGGAACAAAATGGATATATCAAAACAAGCAAGATGAGCATGGCCAAGTCGTCAGAAACAAAGCATGTCTCGTTGCACAAGGATATACTCAAGTTGAGGGGATTGACTTCGATGAAACATTTGCTCCTGTGGCTAGACTTGAAGCTATTCGCATATTGCTAGCCTATGCTAACCACAACAATATCTTGCTATATCAAATGGATGTAAAGAGTGCATTTCTCAACGGCAAGATTGAAGAAGAAGTATACGTCGCACAACCTCCTGGCTTTGAAGATCCAAAACATCCTGATATGGTGTACAAACTAAACAAAGCACTGTATGGCCTGAAACAAGCTCCTCGCGCTTGGTATGATACGATCGAAGACTTCCTGAAGAGCAAAGGCTTCAAACCTGGATCCCTCGACCCTACACTCTTCACGAAGACATATGATGGTGAACTGTTTGTGTGCCAAATCTATGTGGATGACATTATCTTCGGCTGCACCAACCAGAAGTATAGTGATGAGTTTGGATACATGATGCAAGAGCAGTATCAGATGTCCATGATGGGTGAGCTGAAGTTTTTCCTTGGTCTTCAAATTCGTCAGCAAAGGAATGTCATCTTCATGTCTCAAGAGAAATACCTCAAAGATTGCCTGAAGAAGTTTGGAATGCAAGATTGTAAAGGTTACACGATGCCAATGCCAGCCAAACATCATCTGGGTCCTGACGAAAATGGTAAAGAGTTCGATCAACAGGTATACCGCTCCATGATTGGTTCTTTACTCTACCTATGTGCATCTAGGCCAGATATTATGCTTAGTGTTTGCATGTGTGCTCGATTTCAAGCGCCACCAAAGCAATCACATCACCTAGCTGTGAAGCGAATTCTTCGATATTTGGCTCACACCCCAACACTAGGATTATGGTATCCAAAGGGCTCAGAGTTTGATCTGGTTGGATTTTCGGATGCTGATTATGCTGGTGACAAGGTGGATCGCAAGTCTACATCAGGCACATGTCACTTTCTGGCAGTGGCGGCTCCACGGTAGGGGCGACTATGGTCGGCCGCCCCGGGTAGCCGAAATCCCGTATACGCAAAAATACGATTCGTTTGTACATGGGTTGATACATGTGTGCATTTACACTGCACTGCACGGTCACACCCTAGCCCAGTTGCAGCCCGTAGCTTCAATAGTTAGCCCGACACACCACATTCCCCCGAACAGGTACTGGCAGCCCCGGAAAATCCCCATGTCGAGCCAGCCAGCCAGCGCCCAAGCACACCCAGTTGTGACGTTCATGTTAGATTTTGTGATTTTTTATGGTTAGATTATCTACAGCCGGACTTGGCAAATCCGGCCCCTCAAACACCCGCGTACGCGCCCGGACGCGTCAGCGGAAACTGACCGGGCACGCCTCATATTTCCTTCTCCACATACAACTTTCTCATATTCATCCCCTAAATTCATACAAAAGCATGTAGAACATATAGCTACGTACTACATTTTTACTATTCAAATTTCGTCGTCGGCGGCGATGGCGGGAGCCGCCTACGCCGGAGCGGGAGTTGCCAAAGTCGGAGCCTGGGCTGCCTGCGCCGCCTCCATCTGTTGCCGACGGCGACACCTGGCCTCTGCAGTCGATTCCGAGCAGATGGAGTTCAGGATGGCGTGCTGCTTCGGCCACACGCCCATGTCCTCCTCCATCATCTGCACTGCCTCCTCCCCCACATCCAGTGGCGGCGCCTCCTCCTCTTCCTCTGCAGGCTCCTGCTCCTCCTCCACCGGCTCCTGCTCCTCCTCCTCTTCCTCCTTCCCCGGCACCTCCTCCTCAACCTCCTCGAAATCCTTCTCCGGTTCCAGAGGTAGCCTCGCTTCCCTATGGATCCGGACCTGCTCAAGGTGGAAGAGACAGTGCTGGATCGTGTAGTAGCGGCGGCGTGGGGGCATGGCTAACAGGCTCGAGTGGTGGCGGAGGGAGGGAAGAGGCGGATGTGCTAGGGTTGGGGGCGCCGGCCAGCTTAAATAGCCGACTACGGCCTCGGGTGGCGAGCATTTGTCAGTCAAAAAATTTATACCTCAAATGTTTCGCCCCGGATAAGTTCAATTCCTGGATCCGCCACTGCTTTCTGGGACGATCACTTATCTATTGGTCTTCAAAGAAGCAGAACTGCGTGTCACTCTCAACTGCTGAATCTGAATACATTGCTGCTGGATCTTGCTGTGCTCAGCTTCTATGGATGAAGCAAACTCTCAAGGACTATGGCATCAATCTGAAACAAGTACCTCTTTTCTGCGACAATGAAAGCGCCATCAAGATTGCCAACAACCCAGTCCAGCACTCGAAGACAAAGCACATTGAGATTCGTCATCACTTTCTCAGAGATCACGTCATGAAGAAAGACATTGATATCATTCACGTCAACACTGAAGAGCAACTGGCAGATATCTTCACAAAGCCCTTGGACGAGAAAAGGTTTTGCAAGTTACGGTGTGAGCTGAATATCTTGGAATCCTCAAATGTCCTGTGATCAGGCACACATCCTAACACTTATGCATGTTGATGACTTAGATGTGCAACACATGAAGTAAAGTATATCTTCAATCAATGAAGACTTACATTCTGAGTGTGAATATATTAACGTGGAATTTGACTTCGGAGCGCCACGATAATTGTGCGCCGTGTCTGGGTCTAATACTTCCTATACGGTGGGTAACGCCACCACCAAACTTTTCTGTTTGAAGTGTTTCACTCATGGCGTTGCATTTGATATGTCTTCACATTTGTTATGTCTTCAAATTCACTTTATCTTCATGTTTATCTTCACTATGTTGATTTGACTGTTGTTTGATATATATTCTAGTGTTCTGTCCTCTACATCATTCAGTTATAGCTATGTTTTCTTGTTGAATCTTTTGAACTAAGTGAATGTGATCGCACCCCAATCTATCTATGCTTTCTACCTCAAACTCTATCTGTCCAAATCATATGCATTCTATTGAAATTGTCGAATGTCTTCTCTGCGTCCTTGTCAGCAGAAGATACAGAGACAAACTTTAAGTCCGTTTTAAATGATTCATCCTCATTGTCTAAAATCCGGAGAAGCCGGAACGTCTATCCGACAAACCTGGCGGGCGTGGGAACGTGGGACAACTCTATGTATGTTGCATGCTTGCCACATGCCCGTCAGATGTGAACCGCCAGGGGCACCTGCGTAATTGCGCTGTGCCGCCCACTTCCTTATAAATACCTGTCCCCTGCGGTAAAAGAAACTTCTTCCACCTCTCGACATTGTCAAAACCCTAGCGCCACCGCTAGCTCTCGACGACGCCGGCGACGAAGCGCTTAGCTGCCGCGACTTCTCCGACGCCGTCCTCACGCCGGCCGCGGACATCGTCCTCTTCGCCGCCGCCGTAGGTGTCCTCCGTCGCCAAGTTAGGGCACGGTGGATTGAACTGCTCGGTCTCCTACTCTTCCCATCTAGCAGTTCTTCGTGTGGTAAATAAAACTCTCCTTTTACCATCTTTTTGATCTTCAAAGATTCATCCTGTCTACCAAAATAGGTTTCTGCCTATGCAAGTTAGATCTATTCTGTCTATATCTCATACTGCCTAGTATATTCACTTAAGCTTCATAACAAGTTAGATTCCTCACTTGTACTTATTCACGGATTCGTACAAATCTGGAACCAACTCTCAACATATAAGTGAATGTCTTTGCATCATGAGGTCAATGTCTTCAAACTGATTTATCTTCAAAATCTTCTGAGAATGCATATGACCTCTTCCCCTTCCCTCGCATCTCTAATGCTGTCACAGGTACATGTCCGTGGGAGAATCCCTTGGTTCTCATAGTCTGCATTCGTTTGCAGAATTTTTACAGCATCACATTAATTCTCCCGAAGCCAGTTCCTGTCTGTCCAACAAGAGAAAACCTCTGAAGCCTTTAAACGTGTTGAAGCCATTCAGTTTGAAATTCATGGCTGCAGAAAAATCAGTAAAGAAGGGTGGCAGACAACGTCGAGGATGAACATCAAGAGATTTGCCTGACGACCTCTCTGAGCTTTACAAGACAGATCCTGAAGAGGATTACAATCAGCGCAAGACCCGAATCCAATGGATTCGACGATATTGGGCTGAACAGTGGTTCAAGTACAACTTCGTCACCCAGGAATATGCAGAGAAAAATGCCATCAAGCGACCATGGGGAGATATCTTATACAGAGGTCTTCTGCCCAGATCCAGAGCTGATGCTATTGCACAAGGCTTCTATCCTTGCATGGTCCGTTGACCTCAGCCTGAAAATGCCGACCCATCATCATTGCTCTGGTGTCATGACGATAATCTTTTCAAGCACAACTTCCAGTTTGCAAAGGCCTCAGCAAAGAAGAACAAAGATTCCTTGGGGTTAGACTTCAACCCTGGTCCCTCTGCTCCCCGTGCTGACGGCTCACGTGATGCAAAACCCAATGTCATCGGTCCTTTCTACAACCTTGATGGTCTCATTGCTCACATTAGAGTTCAAGGTGCCAAAGTGGATCACTCAGATGATGCTGCTGACTCTGATGAAGCCCCAGCTCCTGCTCCAAAGCCACAGAAGCCCAAGAAGGCTAAAGCTTCAAGATCAGCTGCTCCACCAAAAGCTTCACGTGCGAAGCCACTGGCCACTGCACCACCTGAAGACAGTGTGCAGTCTGAAGATTTATCACGCATCTCCAAGAAGATGGAGAAGAAGAAAATTGTCAAGAGTACTGATCAGAAACTGACTCCTGCTGCTATTCTGCGTGAAGAGCACATTGATCTGTCCAGTGATGAAGATCTTGCAGATGATGCCCTTGAGCAACTGATCAAGAGCAAGGAAGAGGCAGAGATCTTCAATGATTTGCCTCTCTTTGATGTGGCAATCATTCACAACTTCATTGATGAGTGGTTTGATTCACCAAATCTCAGCTTTGACGATTTGCAACTTCCCATTGGCCTCAGCGTTTCCTTCAATGGAGCCATTGCTTCTGAGCTAGCTCTCGCTCAGCGCATCGTTGAGCTGAAGCACAAGATAGACTATGAAAAAGCTCAGTTCAAGAAGCATGTGGCCAAACTCAGCGTGCAAGATGTCAAGGACTTCAAGATTATGCTGCACGAGCTCAAGGAATCTTTCCTCAAGAAGCGTGAAGAAGCCAAAGGTTCTCGCGAACGCATGAAGAGCCTGGCTGACAAATGTGTGCAAGCCTACAATGAGGCTGAGAAGCGCAAGGCTCTTGGTCATCCTGGCATTGACCCACGGATGGCTGCAAAGAAGAAGAAGCCATCGACTGACCAATCTGCACCCTCATGGCAGGAAGAGCCACACATAGTCTTCCCAAGCAGCATGACTGGCTTGAAGCCAAAGGTCAAGTCAATCGCTTCCGATCTAAAGAAGACAAGAACAGCCGAGGCTGAAGCCAGGAAAAGGAAAAATCCTGAAGCCTCTGATGCTGCTCCCACTAAGAAGAAGCGCAGAACCAAAAAGGATAGGGCTGCTCCCTCAGAGCCCTTGGTTGTTGAACCTATTTCAATGATCCCTCCTACATCTGAACATCAAGAACAAAGGATGGTAGTTCATGAGCCTGCTTCCACAGAGGCTCATGAAGCTGAAGACATTCCAACAGTTGACCCCAACGCTGCTGAAGACATTGGTCACCACGACAATGTTGAAGATGATGAAGTCCTTCCTCAGATCGAACACAACCTGGTAGCATCGCCTGTTCTCACGAACAGCGAACTCATCAGCATTGGTCGTCCTTTGACGCCAATTGCTCAGGATGCTTCATGGGCTGATCACCCACAACAACAAGACACTCCAAGTTCTCCCCAACACCAACAAGTCACACCCCCAGTACGAAATGAAGATGATGACTTTGAGGCCCAACCAACTCCACCTCCAAAGGCGTCACCAGCGTTACGCAGGCTTCGCAAAGGACCAAGGCCTCAAGTCACCACCTCGAGCGTTCCAGTAGGAGAAGTGCCTCAACAATCTGTTGCACGTCAAGTGTTTCTAGACGCCACTCCAACTGTGAATGTCTCTGTGTCTGAAGCCAAAGGTGCTGAAGACATTCCGGCTGCATCAGCCGATGAAAGACAAGAAGAAGAGTGTGTCCCAACTCCCCCCCATTACCGAAGAAGCTGTTCCAGAAGTGAACGTGCCAGTGCCAGACCCTCCTGCTCGTCAAGTGGAGGTTCAAAATCTCAAGGCTGCCACCAACAACACCAATAAAGCCAATGACGTGGTCATGGCTGACGCAAATGTGGAGCCTGCACCAACCAATGTGCCAGAAGCCAATGCTGCATCGGCACCTGAAGCCAATGTTGACGCCACTGCTCCTGTTCCGCCACCAAGGCCTCACACGATCGAGCAAGCATTCAACTATGGCCAACTAATCTCTGTCAAATGGCCTGTTCTGACTCCTCCGCCTGCCGCTGCTGGTCCTCAGTTTGATTACCATGTTGAGCAAAGGCCACGAGTTCAGAAGCCAAAGCCAAGATTGCCTAGGTTTCCAGGTACTGCGTCAGCACCAGGATCTTTCAATATCAATGGCTTCAAGGCACACAATACATTCTTTGACAGCGCCAAGAACCCCTACTCAAGAGCAAGAATATCGTCTGATCAGTTCTGGAGCTATCAACAACGAAGCTATTATTCATGCATTCTGTACAATCAAGGTCGCATTTTTCCACATATGCGTCTTGATGCGGAAGCCATCACTGGTCTGCCCTGTCTGGAAGAAGCCCTGGACTGCTTCAGAGAGTCTGGCCTGCTGCAGTTTGTCATCGATAAGGAGCACTAGAACGAAGAATTACTGCTCCAATTCTATGCTACTCTCCATATTCGTGGCTACTATAAAGATCCAAAGACATGGGTTCTTGAGTGGATGACCGAAAATGTTCATCATGAAGCCAAAGCCATTGATGTCATTGAGCTTACTGGCCTGCCCTCCGCAGATGATCTTTATGAACCTGGCTGTCAGCTTCACAATGATGCTATGGAGAGCATCTTCCACAAGCCTGAACCCAATATGAGCCAGATGCTTAGCATGATGAAGCCTTTGCCTCCAGATGCTGAATACCCAAAGGCGTTCTTTGTTGAAGACCTTGAGTATCTGCCCCGCACCATCTATCATATAGTCCGGCGAACTCTTTGGCCTATCAAAGGACACTCTCCTCATGCCAAGCTGGAAGGCGCAATGAAGACTTTGGTTTTCCATATTCTTCATGGCAAACGCTTCAATGCACAAGATTTCTTCATCCGTCAACTTGCTGCATCAGGATCTGACATCTTTGGTCTGAAGTTCTATGCTCCCTGGATCATGCGACTGATCAAGCTTCACTCTGCCTTCAACTATCAACCCTCTACACGCAATCATATCATATTCATGCCAGATGTTGATTTGTCTGTTGAAGCCATATACCCAGAGACTGCAAAGGAGCCTCTTAGTCTTCAGAATGCTGACCATCAAAGCTTCACGAAAAACGTTGATGGAGTTCAAGCTGTTGCTCGAGTTTACCCTCTGGCTGGGATTACTCGTCTGCCTCATCGTGCGCAAACTGAAGCCATTGAAAGCACTATTGCCCAAAGGCCCAAGAAGCGCTCCCGCATCCTTAATGATCGCGAGCTTCTTGTTGCCCTTCATCAGAAACAAGACAAGCATCATGACTGGCTGAAGCGCCAAATGCAAAGCCTCTTGGTGGACGTCAATCGCATTCGCAATCTTGCCACCAATAATGCATTTGTCACTCATGAAACGTGTCGGCGATCATGGAAGAGTTTGACACTGCTCAACGACCAAGCTTGTCTGCACCGCCAAACGACAACACCAACCCTGCTGCTTCACCTACTCCTCATGGGGACGAGTAGATGCTCTATGTCTTCAAACCTTTTTGGTCATTACTGACAAAAGGGGGAGAAGCATATGAGTTTGATAGTCTTCAAGCGGGTTCATATGGGCGGTTGCTTTATATTTTGCCTAGTGTTTACAACTCGCGTTTTGATACATTTGGTTCTTTGAGTTGTAACACTTGAACTTGATGGTCGTCTGCTACTTATTTGCTATTCTGTGATGCGATGATAAATTCCGCATGTGCGATGATAACTTCCGCACTTAGGTCATTCTGCAGACGTCCATTTTTCATTATGCATGTCATTATCTTCGTTACATCTTATCATGCATGATGAATTGTCGTCATAAGTTGAAGAGGATCTCCACAAGTACAACCTGCCATGTGCATTTGCATTCCAAAAGCAAATTACTTATATGCACATCTTCAGGGGGAGCCTTTTAAACTTATGAAGACAATCCTCTATCCATACAATTTCACATACTTTATCCCCGTTGAAAACTTCAACCAGTTTGTCATCAATCACCAAAAAGGGGGAGATTGTAAGTGCATCTAATGCCACCCCTAGTTGGTTTTGGAGTATTGACGACAAATTTGGTTGAGGGACTAATGTGTTTGTGAGAATTGCAGGATAACACAGGTAGTATCCCTCATTGATTCGGTTTACCTACCGGAGATGACCCCTAAAAATGTGTGAAGACATTGAAGACAATGGTGGTATATGAAGATCTTCATATTGAAGACTATGACATGAGAAGACATTCTGTGAAGACTATGGAGCGCGAAGACTTAGTTGTTTCATTGTTTACTTTCTTCTTTGTTGAGTCATAGGAACCACCGTACTGTTAAGTGGGGTCCAAGTGAATACAGTCAGAGTGACTGAAGTGATGCTCAACCCAAATCCTATGTCTTCGAGCGAAGACAATGAGAGCAAATCTTATCCAGAGCTGGATAAGTCAGCTTTGCTTGTAGCCCAAGTAAAGTTGTCGCGTGTGTTTGAAATCTGACTGTTGGAACACGTGTCAGTTCCTTAGTGACCCAGGGTCATTTCGAACATATCAGGTCGGGTTGCCTAGTGGCTATAAATAGCCCACCCCCTACACCATAAAATGGTGGCTGCTCAGAGTTAGTGCACGGCTTTTGTCGTTTGAGAGCAACCCACCTCGAAGCCTTTGAGAGAGAGAAATCCTTGCGAGGACAAAGCCCAAACACCCAGAGCCAAAGAGTGTTAGGCATCACTGAAGTCTTTCTGTCTGTGTGACCTGAAGACTTATTACACTTGAGGACTGTGAATCCTCCAGCCGGTTAGGCGTCACGTTCTGAGCGTCCAAGAGTCATTGTGGATCGCCGGTGAACGAAGTCTGTGAAGGTTTGGAAGTCTCCCTTGAAGACTTACCAGAGTGATTGGGCGAGGACTGTGTGTCCTTAGCTCAAGGGGAATAAGGTGAAGACGCGGTCGTCTGAGTTGAATCTCAGCCTCCCTAACCAGATGTACAGTTGTCACAGCAACTGGAACTGGTCAAACAAATCCTGTGTCTTCAACGAGTGACTGGTTCTATCCTCTCTTCCCTTTACTTACAGTTTGTCTTCGTGAAGTCATTGCCTGCTTGTCATACCTGTTTGACTTCATTGCTTGACTACTTTTACTGTTTGGCTTCATACCATCTTCCATCCTGATCCTTTCTACCGAGTTGCCATTAGTCATCGTACTCTCACATTATTGCATACTTGACTATGGCTTGCTTTGTGTAGTTTATCTTCCGCTGCATATCAATAGGTTCATTTCTACTGTTTGTCTTCGAAACTTCCATGTTTTGAAGACTTTCATAAAAATCGCCTATTCACCCCCCTCTAGTCGATAACAAGCACTTTCAGAGCAAAAATTGAAATAAAAAAGGTGGTACATATAGAGAGCGCTCGTCGCCAAATTATGCATATAGTACTATTAAAAAAGCTAGTACGTGCTTAATTGGGGTGCTAAATTCAATTAAAGAAATACTAGTAGTATGTACATACTGAAGAGTTAAAGTAACGAGAAGAAACATAACATACTTCTGCTGGGGGCTCAGCACAACACACCCCTCAAATTAAACTAAGCACACCTAAAATTAAACTATGCAACAAATCCGGTAGACACTGCATTAGAAGTTTAGAACCACCATGAGCAACGACACTGCCACCTTACTCGGAGTCCTCGTCCACGTCCTCGACTTCGTCCTTCTCCCTATTCCTCTTGGCTGATACTTCTTTGCTTGAACCGCACACTTGGCTGTTGCTCTTCATCCAACCCTTGTAGATATTGAAGCAAAGGTAGCCATCCATTGCAGCGTAGTGGATGTGGTTTATATCTAGTACATTCCGCTGCCATGCATGACGATGAAACGTGTATGGAGGTTTCTCCAGTTTACCGTACGAAGGATGAACCATGACTCCTCCCAGGGTCAGCATTGAAGGCTAACGAGAGGGCACCAGCCGATTCTTCTGGAGGTCGAAGGGGTTGCCTACAACGAGGCCTATCCGACCCAGGACTTCTTCATCGTTCGTAAAGTCTACAGTAACGAATTTCACTATTTTGTCCTCGAGGAAGGTCTTAAAATCCTGGCACTCAACGTCGGCATGGCATATGTGGTAGACCAAGCAAACGTTATGTACGCAAACCTGGATCACGGCGGGCTTCTTCCTCTCTTCGTCCTTTAGATACTTCTCTCGTCCCAGGACTGTGGTGTACTCAACATCTAGCCCAGCGACCCACTCATCATCTGAGTTTTCGAACATGCGTCTGAAGCGAGAAAGGCATCCTTTCACTGTCATGGAAGAACGGGTGTAGATGACGTCGAACTCATCGCCGGTGATGGTTCTAACCTTGTACTCACCGCCGATCATGGACATTTGGGACGCCATGGATTTGGGAGGAGGGTTAGGATTAGTGGAACTGCCTTAATGAGAATGGACGGGACGACTAGGAGCGAACCGCCATAGTACTGAAGGACGTGCGGGGACGAGTAGGAGCGAATTGCCAGCGTGCGAACGGCAGGGTAGTGGCTTTCCATTCTCCCATGATACGGGCTTCCGAGAGCGCTTGGATCTGAGATTGAACGGTTGCATGGCGTGATTCTAGACCTATGGGTGAATATCCTATCCTGGAGGGTTATTCTGCAAATTTTCAGCAACTTAGCATGCGACCGTTTGATCTCAGATCCAAGGGCTGCCAGCAGCCCGTATCATGGTCGCGCCTACCACGACCATCGCGTCGCTCGCGCGGTCGCGCCCTTGGAGATTTAACATGGTGCGTTAGGCTATCTGATGTTGGCATGTCATACATAGTCATCACTTAGTCACTCATACTACAACAAGGTTGGCTACAAGTTTATTTTTTGTTACTCCTCTCTATCTCTTTCTTCGTACTCAAGGAAGAAACGTTGCTAGTAAGCGCGTGTATTTATTGCATTTGCCAAGGAGTGACCTCTTCCAATGAAATGGTGTTGCTAAGTTTGCTTCATTTAATTAGCTATAGACTCAAAATTGTCTTTTCACCTAGGTACACGCACTTAGCATCGTTTCTTCCTTGGGTCACCAAACTAGTCTCTCTCTTCTTGATTAACTTGCCACATCAGACTTTATGCCTATGTGGCAAGCTTAAGCACCTGTAGGAGCAAGTAAAGTAAGTACAATAGTGTGCTTTACATGGCATTTTTGCATATGTGGAGGAAATAGAGGCAAGGAAAAAGTGGAGAAGTAGGCTCTCATGCAAGAGCCAGCCTCTACTACATGGTGGAGCATTGGGAGAGGCACCTGTATGGAGGTGGTCAGGAATCTGGGAGACTCACGCCGGTCGTAGCGCCGCAGTTAAAATGATAATGGCAAGTCAAATCACGGGGCCCCACCTATCCAGCAATAACTCATTGTCAAATCACACATCCCTACGTTTGCAGCAGCCTACTCCCTCATCTTCTCGCTTCTCTGTCGAACCGCCTAGGCGGAACTGCCCCGCCGCCTACCGCGCAGGAAAAGCCCCGCTCTCGACTTTTAAATACAACTACATCCTCTTAAGAATCCAATGATATACTTTTTGTGACATAGTAACTCATATTTAGTTAGTCAAATGGATGACCTAGAACTACGTGCAGGCCCTATAAACCAAGACGCCTAAAAATAAAAAAACCGAGACGGAGAGGGTAGTTCAGCACGTATCTTTTTAGATCAATATAGTCGGGATTCACCAAGGAGGAAAACCAAGTGGTAGGCTGCTCCTATCGTGTTGGCGTAGCAACTCAAGCAGGGTCAGTCCGCACACGAAATGGCGACACACTTAACAGGACCCCTTTGGCCGACATGTGACTTATCCACCGTCTTGTTCCACGTGCGATGCACCAAATTACAGTTCGGAGCAGCGGTTGGAATTGGAGGCACCCCAGTCGTAGCGCCGCAGTAGTAGAAAATGAGCGACGAGGGGTCAAATCACAAAGCCCCACCTTTCCCGCATTAAGCTGGACGGACGAATCAACCATCATTTCACTCTAGGGTGCAAGAGCATAAAGAAAATAAAAAACAATGATGCGTGCGGCAGCTACCTAGGGCACCCTAGGGTAGGGGTCTCCACTACAGATCCTTTTTTTTTGAAAGCGCCTCCACTACAAATCGGCTTCTCCCTCGTCCTCTTGAAGAAAACCGATGATGAGTGCGGCGGTAGGGTTTGTAGGAGTACTACGGCGTGCGGGACCACGTCGTAGTAAACGGGTTCGAGCCGACGCCTTAAATATGCGTGGGCTGCCTGGTTTTACGGGAACGAGGCAGCATTTTGGGTTTGGGGACCAGTGGAGATATAGTACGTACAAAAAATTGTGGACGTAGGTTCGACCGAAAGGCAATGATGCATGGGCCCTGCATTTTGATATACCCGGGGCCGCGTGAAATTTGCTACTCTACTCAAAACTACTAGTAAGGTACACATGTATTGAATGCATGAGATTTTGAAACCAAATTATGAATAAATACACACTATAGCATGTAAAGCATTGAGTCATATATGCATGATGTAGATGTTCGTTTAGTTCTTATAGTCATCTCATTCAAAATCAATAAGTTTTATAAAAATGTTAAGATTCATGGGGTTGTGCATTGTACTCCCTCCGTTCGAAAATAGATGACCCAACTTTGCACTAACTTTGTACAAAGTTAGTGCAAAGTTGGGTCATCTATTTTGGAATGGTGGGAGTAAATCATAAAGTAAAAAACAAATAATGGCAATTCATTTAGAAAAAAATAATCAATTATGATACAGAAGATTCTAGAACAAAGGAGAAGTGCTTGTGTTTTGAGGTTTGTGCATTATGCTTAAGTTGAACCATGGAGTCTTCTAAATTGTACATGTGGCAGATCTCGTGGAATGTTGATGATATCCAACGGCCAGTAGTGCTCGGATTTGCCTATCTCTACACTGTCGGGTTAGCTTCATCCAGCAACCATCTTTCAAAGTTATTGGCACACTATATAGTTCTTGTGCCATAGTTGCATGTTTTGGAAAAAAGCTACTAGTGGGTTGTACTATCTATTTAGGAATAGAAGATGTATACATGGAAGTTGTAGGGAAAGAGATGACATGGAGCATCTCAATTCCTATGAGTAGGGATTTGAAAAGAGATGTCATTTGGTTCACATCATAGGAACTTTTCTATTGAATCTAGAGATGACATGTATCTCAATTCCTATGAGGAGGGATTGGAAAAGAGATGTAATTTGGTCCATATCAGAGGAACTTTTCTATTGAATATACGCTAACGTTTATTTTCCTTTGAAATTAAGGGAGTATAGGAATCCATTCATATGAACCAAGTGGCTCTAAAGCTATAGAAATGATATCATGTTTATTTCCTTTGAAATGTGGAGTATATGAATCTATTCCTATGAACCAATTGGCTCTAAAGGAAAAAATCCTATAAAAATCATATCATGTAGAGTTCCTATGATATTCCTCGACACTAAAGGATGCTTGAAATTGCTGCGGGTGATACGATGGTCTTTCTTTGTAGAATCCTCACCCAACTTTATAGTTACCTCTGGAAGATGAATGAAATGACATATACATGGTATTCTACATCTGCAATTTGGTACACGAAAACTCGGTAAAAGTTTGCGAGGTTCGAATTTTCAATAAAGCTATATGCATACGGCAGTTGCTAACACTCACGTGGAAGATTTGTGTGTAGGAGGATTGGCTGTTCTGTTAAATGACATGGCAAAACTGACATTGTCGGATGCCGATCTAACGGTTCTTACGGCGTTCGTTAGGAAAAGGCTTGTGGCGAACGTTTGTCGGATAATGATTTACGGACACATGCATCGCATTGATACGTGCCCCCCTCTCTCTCACGCACACGCACCCACACGAGTCACGACTCTCCCGAGTCCTCTCACAGACTCGCACGTCGCACCCACCGTCTACCTGCAGGTAGACGTCACGCACATATGTGCTCTTCACACCCTACCCTCAGAACTTCTAAAAAACAAATGACGGCGCGCACATTTTATTTTAGCTCACACGTCACACACTTGTACTATTACTCTTGCGGCGAACGTTCTTTGGGCATTGTATATTGTACTCTCACGAAGAGAAGCGGTGCATGCACGCAGTAGTTCTCTCACACCCACTCGCGGGTACACGTAGGAGCACATTTTTTTGAAGCTGGTACAACAAAATCACTCCACTATATATAAAAGCAGGAGCCTTAGCGCTTGCTTTACTAGGACTCCTCTCATTCACTCTCTCATGCTCTCCAGATCTAAGCAACACATAGGTGGCCACACTCTCTCTCTCAGCTCACGGCTGGTCACAAATCCGGCCGGACAACCTCGACCAGGGAAGGGGTGTAGGTGCATCGTTCACGCTGTCGTCGGCGGCGAGGGAGGAGACCAACGGCTGCCCGCGCATCCCGATCGGCGGCCGTGCCGTTCTCTCCGAGAGAGCGCCGGCTCGGGAGGGCCTCTGACCCCTTCTTCCTCCCTACGGTATTGTGGCCAAGATGCGGCCTCCCGACGCCGTCTTTGCGACATGCCGACGACCCTTAGGTATATATTCCTTCGAAACCTGCCTTGCACTACTGCCCCAGCTCCCTTCGTGTGGATCCTTTTCTACTTCCGTCCGCTGTTCCAAAGCCACCTAGACTTCTACTATTATTAGAAGTAAAGCTATTTCATACATTCGACTCAAAGTGTTGGTTCAAACAGGGAAGAAAGTGGGAAAGCTGTAGCATGAATCTAGGACTTGGTCCTAAGAGGAAACGGGGGAAAGTAGTAATATGTGTCACTGTTTAAATAACCGTATTTCTTATTTGCGCAAACAGGGATGTCTGCCTCCATATCGTTTCGGGATGTCTGTCTCCGTATCGTTTCTATCCGCGCAATCAAAAGCACACACCTCAGTTTTAGTACAACTGCGCAAAATGAGAAGGCTATCCCTCGTTGCCGTCGTCTAACCTCCCATCTTCAAGGTATACCTACATTGGTAGTAACTAAGGTAGAATGACCAACGCAATATAAAAGAAGCTGATTCGTACGTTTTACTTCCTGATTGCAGTGCAGGGACGAGCGAAAACAACTGCATCCTAGTCCGGAATGCACTTTCTACCAGTTCATCCATGGACCGAGGACTTGCTGGCACGGCTGCACGGCGGTTTTTTGGACAGGTGCGTGGATAAGAGGCATTGTGGTATGCTTATTTGTGCAAATAGCGGTGCTTAAATTTAGTGGAATGCACAAGAATTTCACCTGGTCAGTACACTGCATGGTTCAGTTCAGCATTCCAGCTAAGACCACAATTATAATTAGTTATTCTGGAATGAGAGAACCTAGCCCTGAATGGTGGCAACAAGAAAAAACCAGAGTGAACTCTAGGAAATTTAAGCCTGCCGGGAGGCCCTTTGCTCAGAGAGAAGCCTTGCTTGTTTTTTCCTGATTTGTAAACCTTCTCACAACTTTGTCTTTTGTTGTGAACTAGTATATGTTTGATATGTTCTATGAATCATTGAGATGTATAAAATTTCTTAACTTATGCTTTTCAAGTTTTTTATGAAGACGAGTTTAATGTGAGTGTTCCACATGAGCGCTGGACTAGCGTGTGAACGTTTGGAATTTATTACATTGTGGCCTCAATTAACTGCGTGAACCACTGTAACAAGATACATAGTTGCTTATATGTCAGACAGCAGATTGTTAATTGTTAGCTGGTCGATAGCCTAGTGTTGAAGCGAGCTGAGCCAATGTGTTGTGTTTTCCACAACTGCTTACAAGTGGGGTAGCACCAACAGTGTTTACAAGTACTTATGTATACGTCGGCGCACCGTTCTCGAATGAGTGCTCTATTTCATCAAAACACACACTGCTCGTATGATAAACCGTGACAACTTAAGTCTTACCATGCCATATTCATGAAAAAACTAGTGAGGACGCATCTGTTTCGGCAACAATTACGATGGTTCTCACATGATTCACGGGCACACAAAAGTAGCAGCAGTTCCCATATACGGATTCAAACAGAGTACTAGCCCCAGAGGGGTCGATAACAGGCAAGGTTCGGATAATTAGACACAATCCAAACTACTATTAAACACTAGCTGGGGCAACTATTTCATGCCTCGATCTAATTTGGGCTGGACACAAGACGGACCTTGCCATGAACATCATCGAGGACGTCCCGCAGCAGCTCAATCCTGTGAACCTTCATGAAGACAACCTTGTGGCCTTGCCACTGATAAACTTGTTTGTGGAGGCATGCCACGTCATCCTCCTGCGTAAGCTTGAAAAGAACAGTATTCCTCACAAATGAAGGAGTAGCTTTGAACTTCTTGTGCTTCAGTACACCCTGGACAACACGCCTGACAACAGTGAGGCTGGAATACAACTCTTCATTGGTATAACCGCAAATGGATTCCAGGATCCAACAGCCTAAGAACTCTGTTTTCCCAGTGCGTATATTCAGGTCGTCCGCCTCATAGCGAGTGACATGTACAACCAGACAATCCTTGTCTGCATCAGGGCTCTAATTGAAACAGAAACAAGTTCAGAATTACTTTTCAATATAAGAAAGACAAGTTATTTAAACCACTACGTATACCATGGCATCGAAGCTAATAAAATTTTGCATTATTAATCACCACATACTTCCTTTTCTAAAAAAACACCACATACTTAGATGAAAAACCACAATCGAGATCGGCAAAGAAGGAAATCACCTTGGGCAGCTCCGCGGGGGGGGGGGGGGGACACATCCTCGAAGGGGGAAAACTGCTCCTGCAGTGCCACGGGGGCTGTAACCTCAAACGGGGCGTTGAGCATCTCAGTATCAGGGGTCGCCTCGGTGGTTGCCTCCATCTTCTTGGAGCTCTCTGTCTCGTGGGGATCAGCCTCCCGCGTCTGCTCCAATATCGGCAGATCTTTGCCTGGTTCTCCTTGGTCGATCATGAAACTGGCGAATACTAGGAGACCACTAAAAGGAAAACACAATCGCAATGACAATGAAACAAAAAATAGAGTGAGGATCGGTAACTGCTTTGCAAAAGTTCTTTTTTTTCCTCTGAACAAAAATATACCAACATCACGGATCCACTTACCTTCCCTTCGTTCGGAGAGAAGAACAGTGGCAGATGCAAGTGTTGCCTTTCTTGAAGACGGTGAGGGAGAAGGGGATTCAGCGAAGAGTGAAATGATGGTTGCTTCGTCCGTCAAACTTAGACTGTGGGGAGGTGGGGTTTTGTGATACGACGGCTCGTTACTGCCGCGCTACGACCGGGGTGACTCTCCGCCTGCATACTGCCTTCTAATTTGGCCCGCGCGCTGCATGGCCCGCATGTCGGTGAACAAAAGTATAACGACATTCAGTAGAGGGAGACGTTTCAATGACCTAGGAGGAGCCAGAAGCGGTAGAGTGTCTCCACTGTACTAGTAGTAATTGTTTTTCTGGGTAGCTGTAGAGTGTCTCCACTATACTAGTAGTAATTGTTTCTCGGGTCCCAAGACAAAACAGCCCATCCACACTAGTAAATTGTAAAATCAATTCAAAAGCCCATATATTTACTGAATGAGATGCGCTACCCACACCCAGCACACCCCCCCCCCCAAAAAAAAACCTGGGTGCTCTTCTTCCTCCTCGCTCCCACCCACCTCACGTCAGCTCACTCCACTCGTACCCCCAAATTCCTCACCTCACTCCTACAGAAAACCCCAGCTCCCCTTCTTCCTCACTCCTACAGAAAACCCCCAGCTCCCCTTCTTCTTTGCTCGCACTACAACTAGGCTCGTCATTCGTTACTCTGCTCAAATCTATGAGCGCGACGCGACGCCCTCGAGGAAAATGGAGTCGGCTGACCCCAGCGCCAAGAAGATGAGGCTCCCGCCAGCGGCGACGCCTGTTGTAGATCCCGCACCCGGCAGCGCGGGGAGAAGCGGCGACCCCGCCCCTACCGGATCCCAGGAACCTGTAGAATCTCGGGTGGACCGCATCAGCGATCTCACGGACACCATCCTTGGGGAGATCATCTCGCTTCTCCCCACCAAGGATCGCTGCCGCACCCAAATCCTCTCTGTCGGTGTACTAAAGTAGGGGTACCTTAGTACCCCGAACTTGTGCACGGACAGTCGCAGCACCCCGCGGCAGGGCTCGCCAGGGGAACGCCAAAACCCTCCATGGCCCTTTTTGGGCCATTCACGAACAAAGTGCGAAGACAAGGCCCCGGCAAGAGGAGCTTGCCGGGCCAAGAAGGCAAGACCCCGGCAAGAGGAGCTTGCCGGGACGACCAAGGCAAAGCACAGAGACCCCGGCGAGAGGAGCTCGCCGGGAAGGCCCATCAGGGCATCTCAGGGAAAACTCGGCTCGGCGCATCACGCGCCCCGGCAAGGCCTGGCGAGCGGCAAGTTCCCAGGCGCGACAAGACAGCAGCCGCGGCGAGCCACTTGCCGCGGCAAGCCACCACCTCAGGCCTGCGCTCCAGCTCACCCACCCACGCGTCACTTTTGGGCTCCCCCAGAGGCACGTGGCGGAGCACCGCGCAGCCAGAGGCGTGTGGTGGCACGCGGCGCTGACAAGATCGCCATCGTGGCAAACGGGGGCGTCCCTAACGGTCCATTTCAGCACTGTTCGGGCGACCCAGACGGGCATTTAATGCCCTTGTCCCCTGCCGTCAGAGTTAGGTGCGATAGCACTGTGCAGCCACTGTGCACTCAGTTCTTTTCCATTTTTACCCTCATCTACGCTGCCACCTGTGGATAGCCCCTTGCGCATATAAAAGGAGGCCCATGCGCACGTAGAGAGAGGAGGAGAACCCAGAGGACACTCACCTACGTCCAGCCCCAAACATACTGTAGCATCTTGTGCTCTCGAGCAAGAACCCAGTACAATCAGACAAGCAGCAGTAGGGTTTTACGCATCCGTGCGGCCCGAAGCTGGGTAAAATCCCTCGTGTGCTTTGCCTCGATCCGCTCATCGTGCAATCTCCGCCCCCCACCGAACCGAGAAGGGGCTACATCCCCATAGGTGTTCGAGGAGGCCGATTTCCCCCGACATCTTTGGCGCGCCAGGTAGGGGGCGTCGAGGTTGTGTGAACCTGATCTGGCGTCTGCATAGGCTAGATCTTCATCATCTTCATCGACATGCCACCGAAGAAGAAGGCACCGGAGGTGGCAGGTCCGTCCGCGTCAAACCCATCGCCCCTGGAGCAGACGGGTGGTGGGGAAGACGCCGGCGGAGGAACGGGCGTCGTCGAACCAGTTCATGGTGCCACGGCGTCCGAACTCGCACCGCGCCCCTCCCAGGAGGCGCGGAACCAGCAGCGTCCTGGTACCCACGGTACCATACGCTCGCTGGACCCAGATCGAGCTTTCGAACTCCAGGGCGCTCAAGGCCAGCACACGCACCAACGTGCTGGCGCGAGCGTGGAACGGCTGCCTGGACCGGGTGCTGCTCCTTCTAACATGGTTAGAAGTTCGAGCACATCCCGCTCCTCGCGCCGCTCGCCACCGCTGCCCGCCACTCCAGCAGAAGCTCTAGCACGAGCTCAACTGCTCCTAGACTACCCTCCGACGGCGGACAAACTCGACAGTTGGAGGGCCACCATTCAGAGCCTCATCGGTTTCGCCAACGGCGACACCCCGCGGCAGCCTAGTGCGTCGTAGCCGCGGCCGGTCGCTCAGGCGAGAACCGATGGTGCCAAGACTGGTGGGGGTGAGACCACCGTGCACCCCCCACACCAGAGGCAACGGTCACCGACTCGCCGGTCCCATCACGACAACGACTCCACCGCGTCGTCGAACCCGCGGACTCGCCGCGACCAACGCCAAGTTCTTCATGAACGGAAGGAAGAAGACGCTCGAACCCGCATCGAGCGCAGTAGGGAAGCGCGGCGTCAATCAGAACAGCGCGCTGTGCCCGCTGGCGACATGCATGCACCAGGGGAACCGGGCGACCTGCCGTACTCGATAGGTTGTCCCGCGTTTACCCGTGAGCTGCGGCAAGTCCAATGGCCCAGTACGAAGAACTTCAAGCCAAACGTACCCGAGAAGTACGACGGCAAGTCGCATCCGTCAAAGTTCCTCAGCATCTACACCATTACGGTGCAGGCTGTTGGGGGGCGAGACGATAAGATCCTTGCCAACTACTTCCCGTTGGTGCTCAAGCCCAACGTCAGGTCCTGGCTCATTCACTTGCCGGACAACTCCATATCCTCCTGGCCAGACCTGTGCCATCAGTTTGTCGGCGCCTTCACGGGCGGCCACAAGCCTCACGGCCAGGCGAGCAACCTTCACCTGCTCGTCCAGAAGGAAGGAGAGTCCCTGCGCAAGTTCATTCAGAGATTCAGCCGCGTGCACTACAACATCCCAGACGTCCACCCCGCCGCGGTCATCAGCGCGTTCCATCAGAACGTGCGTAACCGCAGGATGAGGGAGGAAATGGCGATGTGCAAGATCAAGGACGTCAGCGAGCTATATGCCCTGGCCAACAAGTGTGCGTGTGCCGAAGAGGGGAGGAAACTCCCCGGAGAGAATGCAGGAACAGTGGGATCCGACAGTGAGGATACCGCCCCGGCAAGGAAGGGCCGGCGGCGAGGAAACAGGAACAAAAAGGGAAAAGATGTACTGGTTGTTGAGCAGTCCAGCAGCGAAGGCGCCGCCAAGAAAGCCCAGGCTGGTGGCTCCGGCAAGGAGGTTGCCGGGTGCGCCAACTGCCAGGCCGTGGCGGTCGCCGACAAGCGGGACGACACCAACAAGCAGTACTGCAAGATCCACCGCACCAAGGGCCACGACCTCCAAAGCTGCAAGCAGGTCGAGCGGCTCGTCGAGCTGCAGAAGGCCGAGTACGAGCGGCGCGACAAGGAGAGAGCCCAAGGAGGTGGAGGAGGATCCGGCACGAAGCGCCCCGGCCAGGGGGAGCGCCGCGGCAAGGACAAGCAGCGGCAAGCAGACAGACCTCCCCGCGGCCGCGACAAGGATGAAGACAACGACGATGACAAAGACATGGATGATGCTGAGACCAACGAGCAGGAGTTTCAGAAAGCCACAGAGGTCTTATGCGTGGACGGCGGTGCTTCTCTGCATACTTCTCGCCGCCAGCTTAAACAATGGGCGCGAGAAGTAAATGCGGCAGAACCACCCGTCGAGTCGCGCAAGCCTCTGAAATGGTCCAGCACGCCTATCGTCTTTGACATTGAGGACCACCCGGATCGCACAACCGCGATCGGGTGCTTGCCGATGTTGGTTTCACCAACGATCCGCAACCTCAAGGTCACTAAGATGCTAGTTGGCGGCGGGGCTGGCTTGAATCTGATCTCCTCCGCTGTGCTTCGGAAACTCCAAGTCCCTGACAGCAAGCTCGAAGAGACCGGCACATTCCAAGGAATCAATCCGGGAAGGAGCAAGCCGAAGGGAAAGATCGCATTGCCAGTGACATTTGGCAGCGAGCTGAACTTCAGGACTGAGAGGGTCACCTTTGACATTGCCGATTTTCCATTGCCTTACAATGGGATCCTCGGCCGTCCAGCACTCGCCAAGTTCATGGCGGCCTCTCACTACGCGTACAACATGCTCAAGATGCCAGGCCCGATAAGCGTCATCTCTGTCCACGGCAACAAGAAGGACGCCCTTATCTGCGCCGACAAGATATACCGGGAAGCAGCAGTCGCAACAGATCGCGACCCACTTGCCGCTGAAGCTCCCGGGAGAAAGGAGAAGACCAAGCCCGGCAAGCGCTCTAGTGCACACTCCGGCAAGCGCGCCTCTTCGGAGTGCTGAGCTACCGTCGAGGATGCACCATCGAGCTCCACCGGCAAGTGCAAGAAGACGATGGCAGCTCCGCCAGCGACCAAGAAGGTGCCCGCCAAGGAGGACGGCACTGGTGGTACCTTCACCATCAGTGCCACTCTCGACCCCAAATAGGAAAGCGCGCTCGTCGCTTTCCTGCGGGGGAATGTCGATGTGTTTTCCTGGCAACCATCTGACATCCCCGGTGTTCCCAGGAAAGTGATCGAGCACCACCTCGCCGTCTGTCCTCATGCGCGGCCCGTCAAGCAGAGAGTTAGGAAACAAGCAGTGGAGCGCCAAGAGTTCATCGCAGAAGAGATCAAGAAGTTGGAAGCGGCAGGCCTCGTCCGAGGCGTGCTCCATCCAACGTGGTTGGCCAATCCTGTTGTCGTGCGCAAAGCGAACGAGAAATGGAGGCTTTGCATCAATTTTACCGATGTCAATAAGGCTTGTCCCAAAGATCCATTTCCCTTGCCGCGCATTGACCAGATTGTTGACTCCACGGCTGGATGCGACCTGCTTTCATTTCTTGATGCATACTCAGGATACCACCAGATCTTCATGGCCGAGGAAGACGAAGAGAAGACCGCATTCATCACTCCATGTGGCACGTACTGCTTCGTACGGATTCCTTTCGGACTGAAGAATGCTGGTTCGACATTTGCGAGGGTTGTCCACACCGCTTTTGAGCCACAAATCCACAGAAATGTGGAGGCCTACATGGACGACATAGTGGTCAAGAGCAAGGACAGGGCGACCCTGGTTCAAGACTTAGAAGAGACCTTTGCGAACCTGCGCAGGATCAGCCTCAAGCTCAACCCCTAGAAGTGTGTGTTCGGGGTCCCTTCCGGCAAGCTTCTCGGGTTCTTCGTATCTCAGCGAGGAATCGAAGCCAATCCCGATAAGATCAAGGCCATTGAGCAGATTGAAGCACCAACACGTGTCAAGGATGTACTTAGACTTGCCGGCTGCGTGGCGGCTCTCAGTAGATTCATTTCCAAGTCCGCGGAACGCGCCCTGTCATTTTTGAAAATTTTGAAAAAGGCGGGTCCAGTAAAATGGACTCCGGAAGCGGAGGCTGCGCTGCAAGACTTGAAGAAATACCTGTCCTCCGCTCCAATACTTGTCGCGCCTAAGCCACAAGAGAAGTTGCTGCTGTATCTGGCGGCAACCAATCAAGTGGTTAGCGCTGCGCTAGTAGCGGAGAGGGAGGCACATGATGAGCCAGCAACCACGGCAAGTGCATCCAGCGACAAGCAGGGGGTTTCCCCGGCAAGCTCTGGCCTCGACAAGGATGGATCTGCGCAGACGCGAGAAGAGGTGCAGAAGAAGAAAATGGTGCAGCGCCCGGTTTACTTTGTTAGTTCCCTCTTGCAGGGGGCTACGTCAAGGTACTCTGGTGTGCAGAAATTGCTTTTAGGCCTCCTTATGGCCTCGAGAAAGCTGGGCCATTACTTCCAAGCACACGAGATCACAGTTGTCACTCGCTTTCCACTGAAGAGGATACTGCAGAATCCCGAGGCAACAGGCAAGATCGTCGAGTGGGCACTGGAACTGTCAAGCTTTGGCCTCAAGTTTGAGAGCACTTCAACCATTCAAAGCAGAGCATTGGCAGAGTTCATAGCGGAGTGGACGCCGACACCAGACGAAGAAATTCCAGAGACGAGCATCCCCGACAAGGAAGCAAGCAAAGAGTGGCTGATGTACTTTGATGGAGCTTTCTCGCTGCAAGGCGCCGGTGCTGGCGTACTGCTTGTCGCGCCCACCGGAGAGCACCTCAAGTACATCGTCCAAATGCACTTTCCCAAGGAGCACGCAACCAATAATAGGCAGAGTATGAAGGTTTGCTTGCCGGTCTCAGGATCGCGGCAGAACTTGGGATCAAGAAGCTCATTGTCAGGGGAGACTCGCAGCTTGTCATCCGCCAAGTGAACAAGGATTACCAGAGTCCGTTGATGGAAGCATACGTTGATGAAGTGAGGAAGCTAGAGGAGCGCTTTGACGGCCTACAAATGGAACACATTCCAAGGGCTGAGAACGACATCGCCGATGGCCTGTCAAAGTGTGCCGCACTAAAGTTACCTGCGGAACCAGGTACCTTTGTGCTCAAGCTGACTCAACCGTCCGTAACGCCATCAACCGGGCAGGGCAAGAAGAGGAAGCTGGTCTCCGGCGACTATCTTCCGGCAGAGCTTCCCGAAGCCGCCGTCAAGAGAGTCCCCAAGATCGGCGCCAAGAGTGCTGAGGAGCAGCCTACTCCGGCAAGCCCTAGGGTTTGTTCCGTCGAAGCAGGTGCTCCCGACAAGTTCTGCTCCGGCAAGCTTGCCGGGGAACGACAAGCTCCGGCCGAGCCCCAAATTCTCGTCGTAGAAGCTAACGTTCTCGCAGCCGCAGACATGCCTTTAGTCCTTGTTGTCGAGCCACAGGCTCCAACATGGGCACAGCAGATCGTCCGTTTCCTCCAGACAGGAGATCTTCCTGAAGAGCAAGAAGAAGCGGAAAGAGTAGCCCGACAGTCCAGTATGTACCAGTTTGTTGACAGCACGCTGTACAGAAGAGGACGCAATGGGGTGAAATTGAAGTGTATCCACCGGGAAGACGGACAGAAGCTGTTGGCAGAGATACATGGAGGCATATGTGGCCACCACATTGGCGCAAGAGCACTTGCCGGCAAAGCGTTCCGGCAAGGTTTCTTCTGGCCAACAGCCCTCCAGGATGCAACTGCACAAGTAACCAAGTGTGAAGCGTGCCAGTTCCACTCCAAGCAAATACATCAACCAGCTCAAGCTCTCCAGACGATCCCTTTATCCTGGCCATTCTCGGTCTGGGGGATCGACATCCTCGGCCCCTTCCCCCGAGCTGTCGGGGGCTTTGAGTACTTGTACGTCGCAATCGACAAGTTCACAAAGTGGCCGGAAGTGGAACCAGTGAGGAAGGTGATGGCCCAGTCCGCGATCAAATTCTTCAGGTCGATTGTTTGCCGTTTCGGGATCCCTAACAGGATCATCACCGACAACGGTACGCAATTCACGAGCCACGCCTTCATGCAGTACATCCAAGACCTCGGTGCCAAGGTCTGCTTCGCTTCTGTTGCTCACCCTAGGAGCAACGGTCAAGCGGAGAGGGCCAATGCCGAGGTGCTGCGCGGGCTCAAGACCAGAACATTTGACAGGCTGCACAAGTGCGGACGGAACTGGATCGAGGAGCTGCCAGTGGTTCTTTGGTCGATCAGGACGACGCCAAATCGAGCCACTGGCCAGACACCATTTGGTCTAGTCTATGGAGCAGAAGCAGTTACCCCCACGGAACTCGTATACGGGTCACCTCGAGTGCTCGCTTATGATGAGCTTGAGCAAGAGCGGCTGCGTAAAGATGACGCGCTGCTCCTTGAGGAAGATCGTCTTTAGGCTGCTGTGCGAGCCACTCGCTACCAGCAAGCTTTGCGTCGCTACCATAGCCACAAAGTCAAAGCCAGGAGCTTCGAGGAAGGCGACCTTGTTCTTCGGCGCGTTCAGTCGGCCAAGAATCACAACAAGTTGACGCTAAAGTGGGAAGGCCCTTACCGGGTGAGACGAGTCACGAGGCCCGGCGCTGTCCGCCTCGAGACCGAAGATGGCTCTCCGGTGAGCAATTCCTGGAATATTGAGCACCTTCGTAAGTTTTACCCGTAAGGCGCGGTTGTCGGACCCTGTTCGGCAACCAACCTTTTGTACAAGTCTTGCCGCAGTTGCATGTAATCCTTTGTACAAAGCTAGGCGCAGACCCTGAGTAACAGATAATGAAGCGCTCGCGCCCCAAGTCATAGCATGCATGCTGAGTGGAGTCCCGTCCTTGGTTAGGGTTGATAGTGCCTAACAGCTACTAACCCCTAGCTTAGAGGTCGGGTGTGCATCCTTTTGGCTGTTCTTTCGTTTCCTTTGGCTCGCAGGGTTAACATATCCTAGCCGGACCGCTTGAGGACGAAGAAGAGAAGAAGGACGAGCCAGCGCCTGCATCCCGGCAAGCCAAAGTTGTCGGGGGCCGCAGGCACCAAGACTCACCCGCGGCAAGCCAGGCCTACCGGGGGCTGCAATCTCAGATAAGTCCTTACATCCCTTATCATGCATTCTCTTATGGACTGTGGAATATGAAAACCTTGTTTCTTCCTGAAAACTACCGTGCTCTCTTAACGACAAACCCCAAAGCGCGTTCCTGGGGCCCGTTTTGATAGTAGCCGCGGCAGTGAAAGGGGAGAAACGAGGGGCCAGAACCCGCCTTCTCCCTGCCTCCGCCAAGGGCGCGAGGGAGGTCGAGTGGCGCGGGAAGACGGCAGGGCCTGTTGCCGGACGAGGAAGTGTCTATCTTAACGATGTAAAGGATTCACTCCTTGCCGCGGGTCGCACCCGCAAGACAAATGATCCGGCAAACATCCCCTTTTCATTAAAAACATTCTGCTCAGGTACAGTTCAGAGAGAATGAAAAACATGAACGATGGGATTACAAGATTTAAATGCAACTAAGGCCCGAGGGCTTACAAGCTAAAAAGAGATAAGGTGCCCGTAATCCCTTTCTTGTCTCTCTCCTCAGGAGGAAGGGCAAGGAGACGAGAAGGGCAAAAGGGGTGCGTAGGCAAGCTACGGGTGGCAGAAGACACCAACAGAACGTCCGGGGTCCGTCCGGGGGCTCCGGAGGCTGGATGGCGATGGTGGCGCCGGAAGCGGAGCTCGAAGATGGGGCAGCGGGGCGTCAACACGCTGTCGAGGGCATCTAGCCCTCGTACTCCGAGTTGACGGCCTTGCCGCTAGCCTCCTTCCCCTTCCGCAGCCTCGCCATTCCGGCCGCCCGAGAAGACAAAGCCCCGGCAAGAGGAGCTTGCCGGGCCGGAGAGAAGACCCCGGGGGCCGTCGCCGAGAGCAAGGGTGATGATGGCGTCTGGGGCGAAGCTGGAAGATGAGGTGGAGGAACATCAGCACGCTATCGAAGACGACACGTACTCCGACTTTGCGGCCTTGCCGCCCGCCCTCTTCCTCTTCCGCAGCCTCCCTACGCCAGCCGCCCAAGGAGACGACCCCGGGGAGTTCACGGAGCCAGCGACGCGGATGATGGGGTCGCCGGTGCCACACGGAGCTACGACCGGCGCCTAGTCGGACCCGTCATCCCGACGACTACTACCCTCATCGTCGCTGTCGTTCCCCTCCTCATTGCTCTCGCTCGAGGAGGAGCCTTCCCTGTCGGAGGAGCTATCCACGCAGCACCGAGCCCGAGTGCCTAAGTCCCCGAAGGCCTTGACGGAGAGGAGATCGCCCTCCATCAACTTGAAATGGAGGGTGAACCCCTCCATCAGGCTGTGGATGCGGGCAAACGACTTCCACCCTCGGCCAAGATACATCACGCCGGGGGCTGGGGACTCGACGTGGACTCGCATTCCACCGATCCCGCAGCCCCTCATGCGCAGTCTCAGCGTCTCGGGTTGCTCCACCTCCAGCACGCTCACGAAGGGAGCCGGGAGGCGGAGGCCACGGCGAGGCGCCCGGCGCAACCTGATGATGAACTCGCAGGGGTCGTCCCCAAGGTGAACCGCCGTGAGAAAAGGAGCCGCTGGCGGAGGCAAGGCCGACGCGTCGCCCCGTCCGCCTCGTCCCCGAGCGCCTCGACCTCGTCCACGGCCTCGTCCACGACCTCGCCCCCTCCCCCTTCCCCTTACGGCTGGCTCCACCGCCGCGGGTGCAAGGGGAGGAGGGGCGCGCTGCCTGGCGGAGACCCTCGCCGCCATCGAAGAAGGACCAGGGTTCCCTCCCTCCATGGCGAATGGGGGGGGGGAGGGGATCAGAAGACGAAGAGAAGAAGAGATGAAGGAGTGCGGATTTCCGTTTCCCCCCCATCGCTCCTTATAAAGGAGCGGGGTGGGGGCTCGTCCGCCCCACTTAGCCAATCAAGGCGAAAGAAGAGCAGGCGGCTGGGGCCGACCCGCTGCCTGGACCCACGACGGCCCGGCTTCCTGCCTCCACCGCCACGACCCCAAGTGCATGGAGCCGCGTGGCAGGCGCGCAGAGCCGAGGCGATGGGTGAGGCGACCTCTCCCCACCCCATGATCGTGGGGAGCGGACGCCCCGAAAACCGCGCCTCAGCCCCGTTCGTTCGCCGAACCGTGCCTCCACGTCTCCCCCCACTTATGGAGAAGGCGCGAATCGTCCCCTTTATCGCGACGTGACGCATGCCTGCGGGGATCAGCCCCGCGCACGCCGCCCACGTCACGCACGCCTCTCCCCATGACGCCGCGTTCGACGCGTGCCACTTGGGGAAGGCGCGATGGGCGCGGAATTAAGATGCAGTGCGACCTAGGCCGCGCGTGCCCGTGCACTGTTTTGGGCCTGGCCCAACAGCGCTCGGCACTGTGTATGGCCCAGGCCCGGGGGCTCCTGTCAGTGTACTAAAGTAGGGGTACCTTAGTACCCCAAACTTGTGCACGGACAGTCGCAGCACCCCGCGGCAGGGCTCGCCAGGGGAACGCCAAAACCCTCCATGGCCCTTTTTGGGCCATTCAAGAACAAAGTGCGAAGACAAGGCCCCGGCAAGAGGAGCTTGCCGGGCCAAGAAGGCAAGACCCCGGCAAGAGGAGCTTGCCGGGACGACCAAGCCAAAGCACAGAGACCCCGGCGAGAGGAGCTCGCCGGGAAGGCCCACCAGGGCATCTCAGGGAAAACTCGCCTCGGCGCATCACGCGCCCCGGCAAGGCCTGGCGAGCGGCAAGTTCCCAGGCGCGGCAAGACAGCAGCCGCGGAGAGCCACTTGCCGCGGAAAGTCACCACCTCATGCCTGCGCTCCAGCTCACCCACCCACGCGTCACTCTGGGGCTCCCCCAGAGGCACGTGGCGGAGCACCGCGCAGCCAGAGGCGTGCGGTGGCACGCGACGCTGACAAGATCGCCATCGTGGCAAACGGGGGCGTCCCTAATGGTCCATTTCAGCACTGTTCGGGCGACCCAGACGGGCATTTAATGCCCTTGTCCCCTGCCGTCAGAGTTAGGTGCGATAGCACTGTGCAGCCACTGTGCACTCAGTTCTTTTCCATTTTTACCCTCATCTGCGCTGCCACCTGTGGATAGCCCCTTGCGCATATAAAAGGAGGCCCATGCGCACGTAGAGAGAGGAGGAGAACCCAGAGGACGCTCACCTACGTCCAGCCCCAAACATACTGTAGCATCTTGTGCTCTCGAGCAAGAACCCAGTACAATCAGACAAGCAGCAGTAGGGTTTTACGCATCCGTGCGGCTCAAAGCTGGGTAAAATCCCTCGTGTGCTTTGCCACGATCCGCTCTTCGTGCAACCTCCCCCCCCCCCGCTGAACCGAGAAGGGGCTACGTCCCCATAGGTGTTCGAGGAGGCCGATTTCCCCCGACACTCTCAATTCGGTGGCGCCCTCTATGGCGCGCCGTTCCCCTTAATCTCGGTTGTCGTCAGCTATCTCTCTTCAGTGATTTTGAAATCCCCAGAGCCATCATCTCCTCCCACCAGGGCTCCGTTCAAAGCCTCTGCATCCCGTCATGCTACCTGAGCAAGCATACCTTGCCCTGCACGGTGAATGCCTGGCTGGAATCCCCTGAATTCATAGAACTACAGATGCTTGAGTTCTACTATTCCCCTGGAAATCACATACCACATGCCGAACGCCATGAACTTGTGCCCTCAGCACCGATGTCCATCTCGGGGTTTTCGTCCTCTCTCCACACCGCCACCTTTGCGCAGTGCTACCTACCAGACAATCTGGTACTAAACCTTCAACTCCCATTTCTCAAGAAACTTTCACTTGTACGGGTTCGTATATCGGAGGCCTCATTGCACAGCATCATCCACTCTAGTTGCCCTGCGCTGGAGTGCTTGGTGCTTGTTTTCACAGTTAGAATCGGTTGTCTCCAAATAAAGTCGCCTAACCTTGTAAGAATTGGAATTTCTTTTGACGGAAGGCAGCTTATCATCCAAGATGCCCCTTCACTTCATAGGTTGATCCTTGATTCTAGTTATTCACCGTTGCAAATAACCATCCTATCTGCGCCTAAACTCGAGACCTTGGGTGTAATACATGATCTCTGTGCTCATTTCAATACGGTGTTTGGCTCCACAATTCTTCATGTACTTTATATTATCATCTACCCTTGTAACCATACGCTGCATTTTAAATTTCTGCGCATAATTTATATATCATCTTGGAGTACACATTTTGTACTAATATTATGTTCTATGCTCAATGAAGAGTTTCTCCATGGATGGCCTATCAATGGTGCTGGATTCTGTCAAGATCTTATATATCCAAATGAATAGTTTTGATCTGAACAAGATTATTGGCTTGTTGCAATGCTTTCCATGTCTGGATAAGTTGTATATAAAGGTGATAATTTCACGCACATTGGAAGCCCGCATATAGTGTACTAGAATTAACCGTTCAGCTGTTGCTCTTTCGACACTCTTCTTTTAGACCTTAATTGTTTTCAATCTTCATGTCTATTTAGGCAACAGGACGGGTAAGAAAGTTATAACCAATCAGTGGATTCGTAAGCATCGGGACTTTCTCACTTCTCATGAGATTCTATTGAAGACAATAACGCTAGAACGGTATGTAGCCAACCGTGCAAACACAAGATTTGTCACATTCTTCCTGCTAAATGCGAGGTTACTATTGTCCATCAGGCTTAAGTTTATTAGCAGCATGGTTTTGACGGATGGGTATGTCGAAGAGCAAAAAAAGGAGTTTCAGGTGGGCAAAAGAGCTTCTGAACGTGTCGGGCTTCTATTTACAACATATTGTGGTCATAATCAAGTAAATTTTATGACCCAGGATGTTCATTCTATGGACCTGACCGATCCATTTGATTGTGACTGCCGAAAACAGTGCTGGAGTTAGATGTTGTTGCCCTTTTCAATCTGGCTTTTTTATAAACCTGATGAACAATTAACCCTCGTGCTTTTGTACAGTTTGTATACTGGAGTTAGATGTTCCTGCCCTTCTCAACTTGGCTGTGACTGTCATATTTTATTTGAAACAAGGCAAATGGCTTGCCATTCGTTTAATTTAGAGTGAAATATTGTAACAAATCCAAACCAAGGGAAATAACATCACTCTCGCCGGCTGCTTGAGCTCACTGTGCATTACAGAAGCCAAGTGATTAGCCCCCACCAGCACCCACAAACTTATTTCGAACTAGCACATCAAATGGGCTATAAATTTTCATAGGAAAGGCTGGACATATGGGGCTCACGCCATTGTCAATGTAGTCAATAAACGAGAGAATTACACTACGAGCGGCTGACACCAGGGACCCAGCAAGTCGCGCAGTTTTTTTTGAGGAACAACCAGTTGTTATTTATACTAGTTTTAGGGATCAGGGTAACAACGGGGCTGTGCGGGGGCTGTGGCCCGTCTAGCCAGGGTTTTATTTATGTTTACCACATCATGAGCCCAGTTGTGTTTTTTTCTTGCTGAAAATGGCTAGCCCAGTTCTATTGTTTTTAAAAGAAATACCCAAACAAGGCCTACTTGCTTTATCGGCCCTGCTGGGCTGCAAATCTTTCAAGACGAGGAGAGTTTCATTCGGTTTGCCCAGAAATGGGCTGTACATTTTTAAAACACATCAAACCGGGAATTAGTTTCAATTTTTTTCATTAGAAGATCTTAAATTCCATTGATTTTTATGCGTGGACAATTATTTGGATTTTATATTTATATAAATTATTTTTTAAATAGTTTGAATGTGAATCGATATTTCTGGATTAAAAACAGTTGACCGCACCGAAATATGCAAAATTTCGTATACTTTTTAACCGTGGCCACAATACGGGGTGTGATGCTAACAAAAAGAAGATGGGCTCCAAAAAATTCTTAAGAATTGGCAAATGGGTTGTACATTATTAGAAATAATGGCAGATGGGTTGTATGCTGTTTTCCACAGATTTGAGGCTGACTTGTGCGCCTACTATAGGTTGACGCGTATGCTTTCATAAAAAAAGGTTGACGCGCACGCAACGCCCTGTCAACTTAGTCAACACACAAGAGCAGTGACTGTTGGATGTCCATCCAACGGCTGTCATGCTTCTTCAATCTCTGCTCTTCATGCTCAAGCCACTCAAACAAGCGCCGGCGGGACTGCCTGCTCCCTCCTCCACGCGGCCGGCTATGCTGCCGCGCAGGCCTCAACGCCCGACCGTACTCCCATCGCTGGCCTAGCCATCCCTCTACTCACCCGCACCTGTTGTTATTCTCCGGCGACGGCAGACGAACCAGTAAACCCTCGTATAGTCATACTCCCCTCCGCGTGGGAAACAACTGCCGAGTATTCCCTGGCTCCGTGTCATTCGCTTCCTAGGCCTCGCCGTCGTCCACCGCCCTGGTGCTCTCGGTGCAGCCTGGTCAACGTGGTCAATGAACGACATCCATCGGAAGTGGTTTGTACGTGGAGAGGCTGATAGCTGGGTCCACGGCTGCACACAAGGAAATGCCTCCTTATTACGCGCAAAATAATGATTCCTCCACCTGACAGCTAGGACCCATAGGAAGGGCCTCTGTATTTCGCAAAAAAAAACGTTCCCCCCGCTGACAAGTCGGACCCACCGGCTATATCTTCGCACGCAAGGAAGTGCCTCCTTATTACGCCCAAAAAAATGAATACCCCCTACTAGCTGGGACCCACCAATTTGTAGGGCTGACTTGTGGGCCTACTAAGTTTACAGGGACGGAGAGCTTTGTCAACTTAGTCAATACGCCAGTGGCCGTATGATGTCCATCCAACGGCCATAGTACTTCTTCAACCTCTGGTCTTCTTGCTCCAGCCGCCCAAAGCAGCGCCGGTCGTGCCGCCTGCTCCTGCCTCCCGTGGCCGGCTGTGCTGCCGCAGAGGCCTCACCGCCCCTACTATTCCCACCGCCGACCAGGCCCTGCGGTGCAGCCTCACACCGCAGCCGAACCAGTGAACCCTCGTAGTCCTCTCCGCACGTGCTTCCACTGCCGCGTCGCCCCCTTCCTAGGCCTCACTGTCGTCCACTGCCGTGGTGCTCTCGGCGCGGCGTGGTCAATGTGGTCAACGACCGACTTCCATCGGAAGAGTACTGTACGTGGAGAGGCTGAAAGCAGGGTCCATTGCAGCCGCAAGGAAGTGCCTCCTTATTACGCGGAAAATAATTATTCCTCCACCTGACAGCGGGAACCCACCGGACGGGCTACCAGTATTTTGCGAAAAAAAATCGTTTCCCCCTGACTGCAGGGACCGACCGGACGGGCCACCATATTTCGTGAAAAAACGTTCCCCCCGCTGTCAGCTCGGACCCACCGGAAGTGCCTCCTTATTACGCACAAAAAAATGAATACTCCCCCGGCTAGTTGGGACCCACCTTGCTGGGAGGCTGACTTGTGGGCCTACTAAGTTTACGGGGACGAAGGGTTTGTCAACTTAGTCAATATGAACGATTCTAGCTCCAGTGACTGTACGATGTCCATCCAACGTCCGTAGTGCTTCTTCAACCTCTGGTCTTCTTTCTCCAGCCGCCCAAAGCAGAGCCGGTCGTGCCGCATGCTCCTGCCTCCCGTGGCCGGCTGTGCTGCCGCAGAGGCCTCATCGCCCCCTACTATTCCCACTGCCGGCCAGGCCCTACAGCGACGGCAGCCTCACACCGCAGCTGAACCAGTGAACCCTCATAGTCCTCTCCGCGCGGGCTTCCACTGCCATGTCGTCCCCTTCCTAGGCCTCGCCGTCGTCCACCGTCGTGGTGCTCTCCGTGCGGCGTGGTCAACGTGGTCAAGGAACGACTTCCATCGGAAGAGTACTGTACGTGGAGAGGCTGACAGCTGGGTCCACAGCCACAACCCAGTTTTTTGTGATTTGCCAAGTAAGTCGCTCTGTCAGGCCTGTTGGGCTGCAAATCTTTCAAAACGAGGAGAGCTTTCATTCGGCTGGCCGAGAAAATGGCCAATCAGTAATGACAAATGGGTTGTACATTTTTAAAACACATTAAACTGGCAATTATTTTCAAATATCTTATTTTTCATTTCAAGATTTTAAATGACATTAATTTTTATGTGTGGAGAATTTGTTGGATTTTATATTGATACACATTTATTTTTAAAATCAGTTTGAATGTGAGTCGAAATTTCGGGATTAAAAACAGTTCAGACCGCACCGAAATATGCAAAATTTCGTATAATTTTTTAACCGTTGCCACAATATGGGCTCTAATGCTAACAAAAAGAATATGGACTCCAAAAAAAAACCTTAAGAATTAGCAAATGGGCTGTAAATTATTAGAAATAATGGCAGATGGGTTGTATGCTGTTTTCCACAGATTTGAGGCTTTCATAAAAAAAGGTTGACGCACAAGCACTGACTGTTGGATGTCCATCCAACGGCCGTCGTGCTTCTTCAATCTCTGCTCTTTCTGCTCCAGCCGCTCCTACAAGCGCCGACGGGACTGCCTGCTCCCTCCTCCGCGCGGCCGGCTGTGCTGACGCGCAGGCCTCACCGCCCGACCGTACTCCCATCGCTGGCCTAGCCATCCCTCTACTCACCCACACCTGCTGTTATTCTCCGGCGATGGCAGACGAACCAGTCAACCCTCGTACAGTCGTACGCCCCTCCGCGTGGGAAACAACTGCTGAGTCTTCCGTGCCTCCGTGTCGTCCCCTTCCTAGGCCTCGCCGCCATCCACCGCCCTGGTGCTCTCGGTGCGGTGTGGTCAACATGGTCAAGGAACGACTTCCATCGGACGTGGACTGTACGTGGAGAGGCTGACAGCTGGATCCACGGCGGCAGCAAGGAAGTGCCTCCTTATTACGCGGAAAATAATGATTCCTCCACCTGACAGCAGGGACCCACCGGACGGGCCACCGTATTTCGTGAAAAAAACGTTTTCCCCCTGACTGCTGGGACCCACCAGCTACACCTTCGCACGCAAGGAAGTGCGTCCGGGCAAAAAAATGATTCACCCCTGACCGCTGGGACCCACCAGCTACATCTTCGCACGCAAGGAAGTGTGTCCGGGCAAAAAAAAAAGAAAACCAAAACGATTCGCCCCCCTGACTGCTGGGACCCACCGGCCCCCCTGACTGCTGGGACCCACCAGCTACATCTTCGCACGCAAGGAAGTGCGTCCGGGCAAAAAAAAGGATTCGCCCCCTGACTGCTGGGACCCACCAGCTACATCTTCTCAGGTAAGGAAGTGCCTGACAGTCGGGACCCACCTGGTCGAAGCGTACGTAGCATTGTCATTCTGGTCGCGAACATGTACGTACATACTGGTCGATGTAGAGGCACGCACATGTCGTAATAGAGGCGCGCACGTGTCGTAGTAGAGGCGCGCACGTGTCTTAGTAGAGGCGCGCACATAGCATGTACACGTACGTACAGCGGCCAGGGTGCAAGAAAGAAAATACGTCCACGTATGTGTACATACGGGCGGGGTCTCGAACGCCTACTCGCGCATACGTACGGCGAGGGATCGTGTACATGGCTGGGTCGGAAGGAGAAACAGCGTCGTTGTGTTCATGGGGAGGCAACATAATGCGTCGTGTTCATGTTGAGGCAACGGAATGCGTGGTCGTGTTCATCGGGAGGGTTTGGACGGAACAGGCGATGGAAATGAGGCCTGGCGTACCGCAGAACGGAGGAAACGGCCTTGTGTTCAACCGGCCACGTTCGAAAGGGGATCCTGTTCATCGAGAGGGGTCTGGCGTACCACAAAACGGAGGAAACGGACCTCCTACGGTCGAAACGGGGGTCCTGCTGATCGGGAGGGGTCTGGCGTACCGCAAAACGGAGGAAACGGACTTGTGTTGGAGCGCTACGGTCGAAACGGGGGTCCTGTTCATCGGGAGGGGTGTGGCGTACCGCAAAACGGGACTCCACGGGATATTTTTCATCTCCACCGTCGACCCCCTCCAGCCTCCACGAGGTACTGTTCATCCACCGTCGACCTCCTCCAGCCTCCACGGGCTCCTGTTCATCCAGCCTCCACCGTGCGCTACTCCACCGGCTACTGTTCAACCACCCCTCCACCGTCTACTGTTCATCCAGCCCTCCACACCACGGGGTCCTGTTCAACCACCCCTCCACGGGCACCCCTCCACGGTCTACTGTTCATCCTGCTCTCCACACCACAGGGTCCTATTCATCCACCCCTCCACGGGCACCCCTCCACCGTCTACTGTTCATCCAGCCCTCCACCACACCACGGGGTCCTGTTCATCCAGAGGCAACACCAGGGGTTCCTGTTCATCCACCCCCACCGGGAACTGTTCATCCAACCCCCCCCGCAATGCTCACTGTTCATCCAGAGGCAGCATCGATCGGCTTCAGTTAGCAGCTGTAGCCAAGGAATCGCTTGATCGGGTTCAGGTAACAGCCATCGATCGATCGCTTGGGTTCAGTAACACGTAGCCTGCAGTGCAATCGCTCGGGTTCAGTTAGAGCCAAAGCCTTGCACACACGCGCGTATGTGTACGAGAGAAATGCGCATCGCTCGTCCCCCGACCTCCCACCGTAACCGGGAACTCCCCGAAATTTTCCTCCCCCTCGCTTCTACCACGGTTTTTTCCATCATGGACGGCCCAAAGAATGTCATGCAGCTGCGTCTCCGGCCGCCCAGGACGAAAAGCCCATTTTCTGTCATGATTTTTTGTCATAGAAGTAGGAGCCCACCACATCTATGATGATACTGGGTTTTGTCACAATTATCGTCATAGAAGTGTCATATGTATGACAGAAAAAAATTCGTTCGGCCCAAAATGTCACAGATGTGTCTTTTTTTGTAGTGTTTATACTGTCACATTACTTATGATACTGTTCGGAGATGGGGGCTGAAGGGGCAGGTGGCTCCATCCCTGTAGAGGTGGGCCTGGGTTCCCGACGGCCCCCGACTGTTACTTTGTGGCGGAGCGACAGGGCAGGTTGAGACCACCTAGGAGAGAGGTGGGCCTGGCCCTGGTCGGCGTCCGTAGTTACTTCAAAATAACATGCTTAACAAGATCTTGGTATTTGATATGAGTTGGGTCATTGACCTTATACGCACTAACCGCCACATGGGACAAGATATGGGCAACCGGTGTCGTGGTATCAGCAAAAGCTCTTTTTGACGTCAGCGACTGAGCGGCGCGCGCCGCATTGGACCGTAAGCTCGCGCTTGTATTAAGGGGGCTAGGTCTGCTTCCAGCCGCGTACGCAATGTGCAGGTGTGCAATGGGCGATGGGCCCAGACCCTGCACGACAGGATTTAGACCGGCGTGCTGACCTCTCTGTTGAGCCTAGGTAGGGCTGCTACATGTTGATCTCCCGAGGCCGGACATGACCCAGGAAAGTGTGCCCAACCAGAGGGATCGATCGTGTCGGGTAATGTGGTGCACCCTGCAGGGAAGCTTATCTATTCGAATAGCCGTGTCCACGGTAACAGGCGACCCGGAGTTGTACCTTGACCTTATGACAACTAGAACCGGATACTTAATAAAACACACCCTTCCAAGTGCCAGATATAACCCGGTGATCCCTCTCACACATGGCGATGAGGGGAGGATCGTCAGGTAGGATTATGCTATGCGATGTTACTTGGTGAACTTACCATCTACTCTCTTCTACATGCTGCAAGATGGAGGCTGCCAGAAGTGTATTCTTCGACATGACTAGTTATCACACCTCTTATTCTGGCATTCTGCAAATCAGTCCACCGATATTGCCCCTTTGAACAGATACCCATGCATATGTAGTGTAGATCCTTGCTTGCGAGTACTTTGGATGAGTACTCACTGTTGCTTTTCTCCCTCTTTCCCCTCTTTCCATTTCTTCCTGGTTGATGCAACCAGATGTTGGAGCCCAGGAGCCAGACGCCACCGTCGACGACGACTCCTACTACACCAAGGGTGCCGACTACTACATGGAGGCCGCTGACGACGACCAGGAGTAGTTTAGGAGGATCTCAGGCACGAGGCCTGCGCCTCTTTCGATCTGTATCCCAGTTTGTGCTAGCCATCTTATGTTAACTTGTTTAACTTATGTCTGTACTCAGATATTGTTGCTTCCGCTGACTCGTCTATGATCGAGCACTTGTATTCGAGCCCTCGAGGCCCTTGGCTTGTATTATGATGCTTGTATGACTTATTTATGTTTTTAGAGTTGTGTTGTGATATCATCACGTGAGTCCCTGATCTTGATCGTACACATTTCCGTGCATGATTAGTGTATGGTTGAATCGGGGGCGTCACACACGGGTAGCCGTACCTATGGGTAAAATTGCCATCCTTAATCGCAACCTAGGTGCGTGGAGATTGGATGGAGGATATTAAATCAAAAATCAATGGAATAATGAATCCTATTTGACCCGCTTGAAAAATGGAAGGAGGCGACCACTATTTTGGTTTCCCATGTCATTGACTCCTCAAGAGCAATATGCAGATTCTATTTAATGCGTCAACCAATGAAAATATCAGTATGAAAAATGAAAATTATGATCACAGGGAATGAGGAGCTCCTTCAAAACGTGGTGACTTATATATTTACAATACTAAATTTTCATTTTGCCGCCCTATGCGCCTGGATGGATGAGCATTTTTTGTGATGAGCATTTTGATAATGATGCGTATGTGCAACCTCCATTAACGCTTACAGGCGCCAACACTCCACCATCATAAAATGACAGTACCATGACGGTAACAGATGAGGCTATTGCTGCTAATCTCGTACCTTAAGATGATTCCTTCTATTTGTAGCACCATGATTGCAACGTGTGATACTATAACTCAACCCACAATCAAAAATTATATTTAATTTGTAAATCACTGTTATGCTCATATTCGACAAGAACCTGTTCAAAACAACAAAATGTTAGCAATTTGGCAAATAATTTCTGTCTAAGGGAAATATAAACATTTTAGCACACAATCTAAAAACTGCAATCTCAAAAAGAAAAAAACTGAACGGCTGATTCTGTGGGAAAGAAATTATGTGAGAATTAATTCCGCAGAATCCTGCCAAAAAAAAGACCCTTAGAGCAGTAGTGCGTCATTCGATATGCATCAAGTCAAGCCAAGTCGTTGCCAACCCGATGAGCCGTACAATGGAACCATTAACCCGTCAAGTCGCGCTCCCACGACATGACCTCATCGCCCACCCTTTTTGATGGCTTTGGCACATAGGAATATCGGCAATACAATGTTTGTTATAAATGAAATAGAAAAATATAGCGCGGAAATAAAAACGAAAACCCTTGGGAGATTTTCTATACTAGAAGCAGTTAAGCTTGGCCTACTCTGCCCTGCCCTCTTCTTCCTCCTCTTCTCTTCTCCATCCAGGAGAGGACTGCTTCAGGTTGGGCATCCCTCTCTCCCCCCCTCCCTTTTTTTCCTGCGTGCTTCCGCTATGCTAATCCATTTCTAGTTCTTGGTCGGGCATGCGCTCCCGATCGTCCCTTATCTACTTTTCTGCGCTTTCTATCCAGGTTCTCCTTCTTCCAGGCACTTTCCTCACCCCCAATCGAGGCCGAAATTTCGGACCTTTTCCAGCGGCAGAACCGTTGAGTGCGGCGGCGGCGACCGCCTACCGAGCCAAGAATCCATAGGTTTCCTTCTGGCGAGCTAGGCTTTCTCCTAGAGGCGTTTCTTGGGACCGAATTTTTGTGCTGAATTTTTTGATATATTTTACGTTTTTTCCGACATCGTATGCAAAAGTTATAGCCGTTTTACATTTTCCCTACACTTTTTTGCAAAACATATCCAAATTTAAGTTTTCAAATTTTCCTAACTAGTAGATGTAGTAATATAACTACCTCTCGAAGGGTTTATTTTTTGAAGTTTTTATCATTTTCTTTTGATTTTTGCAAAACTGAAATGGCGATACACAGGGGGGGGTAGAGTTTCAAAATTGCCCTATAGTCCCGGTTTGTGTCTCCAACCGGGACTGTAGGTCAGACCCCTTTAGTACCGGTTCGTGGCACGAACCAGTACTAAAGGTTCGTGGCACGAACCAGTACTAAAGGTTAGCCCTTTAGTACTGGTTTGTGCCACGAACCGGTACTAAAGGTGATCGTGGGGCCCCGGCCTGACGCCAGCCTGCTACCACCCCTTTAGTATCGGTTCGTGGCACAAACCGGTACTAAAGGTTCAACACGAACCGACATTAATGCATAGTCATTTGAACCGGCACTAATGGTACCATTAGTACCGGGCCAAAATCAAACCGGGACTAATGTGTCTCACATTAGGTCCTTTTTCTACTAGTGAATCCCTACTTGATCATGGTGCTTTATGCCATATATTATGATCCAATGATGTGTTGCCATCCTATGATGTTTTGAGTAGATATCCTTTGTCTTTGGGTTGATTGATGATCTAGATTGGTATGAGTTGTATGTTTTATTTTGGTGCTGTCCTATTGTGCCCTCCGTGTCGCGCAAGCGTGAGGGATTCCCTCTATAGGGTGTTGCAATACGTTCATGATTCGCTTATAGTGGGTTGCTAGAGTGACAGAAGCTTAAACCCGAGTAAGGGGGTTGTTGCGTATGGGATAAAGGGGACTTGATGCTTTAATGCTATGGTTGGGTTTTACCTTAATGATCTTTAGTAGTTGCGGATGCTTGCTAAAGTTCTGACCATAAGTGCATACGATCCAAGAAGAGAAAGTATGTTAGCTTATGCCTCTCCCTCATATGAAATTGCAATAGTGATTACCGATCTTGTTAACAATTGCCTAGGACAATTCCGCACACCGACCCATCACTATTCCACACTTGCTATTTATAATATTTAGTAATATATTCTAACTTTATGATAACAACACCTACTTTTATATTTTAGTTCTCCGTTATCATGCAAAGTTATCCTCTTCATACCCACAACGTAGTTTTATTTCTCGTTACTAGTTGGAAGCAAGTTCAGTACACGTAGAGTTGTATCAGTGGCAGATAGGACTTGAGAGAATATTGATCTTACCTTTAGCTCCTTGTGGGTTCGACACTCCATACTTATCACTTCCACCTTTGGGAATTGCTATGATGATTCCCTGCACTTGGGGATTATCAGAGAGCCAAGCCAAAGCCAAGCGTGAAGCTAGGGTTGCAAAGAAAAATCAAGTAGAAGAGAGAAACGTCGCGCTGCCTCAGCAAGACGTACAAAAGAAAAAGGATCATGCTTCAAAAGGAAGCAAGTCCAGAAAGCCAGTTTCCCTCGAGCTCCCTGAAAGAAATCTGTTGCCAGGAAATCCAAGAAGGTCACTTCTGACTCGTCTGATGAGTCATCTGGTGAAAATGCTCCCGATGAAGTACCCACGTATGATCAACGCACTCTTCTAAACAAGCCATACAAGACTCCATCACCGGTGAAAGTTTCACCCCCAATAAGGATATCACCAAGACTTGCACCCACTCTAGTCCCTGACAAACCTTTAGGTTCTGCCGGCCCTTCTACAAAGAGAAAACTGTTGTCCGAAGAGAAAGCTGAAGTTTCCGCTAAGAAAGCCAAATCCAGTGTTCGTGCTTCCACAGAGGAACAAAAACATGACTTCAATCTCATGATTGATATTATTGAGAGTGCTGCCTACGATGCAAAATCTGTTGATTTAAGTAGTCTGGGACTTCCTGATGATGTTGCCAAAATGGTAAGGAAACATTTCATCGAGCTGAGGAAAATTACCAAGAAGCTGAACCATGTTGTCGGGGACAACAAAACTCTAGAGAAAATGGTAAGGAAACATTTCATCTGAAAATGGAAGTATCTCAGTTGTGTGACCGAAGGAATGATGAAATTGACCGCCAGGCAGATTTTCTCGAGGAAGAATCAAGGAAGAAACACGTCAGAAGGCTGAGGAGAGAGCTAGCAAGCCGAAAGTAATCAGGGATCGCCACCCTCAGATTGCTGTTGATGCTTCTATTGACTCAAGTACTCCTCTGCAGTAGATTCCACCATCCCCACCTCATGAGGATGAACCCATGCAGCAAGTGATACGTCTCCAAAGTATCTATAATTTTTTATTGTTCCATGTTATTATATTATCTCTTTTGGATGTTTTATATGCATTAATATACTATTTTATATCATTTTTGGGGACTAACCTATTAACTTAGTGCCAAGTGCCAGTTGCTGTTTTTTCCTTGTTTTTGCCTTTTACAGAAAATCAATACCAAACAGAGTCCAAACAAAATAAACCTTTACGATGATTTTTCTTGGACCAGAAGACACCTAGGAAGCTTCGGGAGGAGGCCAGAAAACTTTGTGTGGTTTGTCCCGCTCCTGCCGCGACGTCGCCCACCTCACCTGAGTTGCTCCATCGACAAAAGCATCCATCCTACCAGACATCATGACTCCTGGCCGTCTTTCACTGCCTCAGATCTCCTTCCATGTTGCTGGCACCCACCACAACTACATCACCATCATCGACTCAACAGATGAACCTGAGGAGTACACGGGTCCGCAAGAGAGGTCGCACTCTTTTGTTTCTGCTTATGTTATGCATTGCTTAATATTACCTGCTACTTTATCGTCCTGTTCACCTCTTAGACTCCAAGTCAGGTCCAAATTAATGATCAATCTTGAGTTTTAAAATGCTCGTGGGGCACATATCAAGGCAGCAATGAATGGTATCTCTGACTGTTATCTGGTTCACCTAGGGTATGTCTATGTTATTCATCTTGGGTGGAAAAGAATAGTATGTTCATCTCGGGTGGGAAACAAACAATAAAGCAATCATCAACTGTCCTTTTATTAAATTAAAACTATCATCAGCTTGCTATCATTGTTTTTGGATCTATCTACTAGTTGTTACCATCACTCTAGATTTCTGCATGCTCTCCTTACATAATCTCACTATATTTTTTCGTATGCATGTCAGATATTGTACACAGTCATGCTGAACATGTAGAGAAAAAGAGAAGATTTTTGCGCGGCAATACAATGTCATGCAGACATCACTCCATGGTGGTTGCAATGGAAAACCCTCCCCCTCCTCCAGATTGTAATCCAGAGGAAGATATCTGTTCAAAGGCGGATTGAGACGGAGCTGACCACTCCTATTTACCCCCGAGGTGTTTGCTCTAACTTCGCATGATGTTGTTGGTCATATCATGCATACATTGCCTTGCAGTGCTTACTTTTGACATCATATATGTCATCTTCTTAGTTTAGACATGTTCTATAATGCCACCTGTTTAGTTTCTGTATCATATATGTGAAGTATGCAATCTTATCTTCTGTAGCCAGCCATAATATATGTGAAATATGCAATGCCATCCTGTTTAGCGAGGCATCATATATTTGAATTATATCTTGCCATTCCTTTTCTTCATTACATTTCTATTTGTAGACAATGTTTGTACATTCAACTACTCTTCCTATGAATTAGCCATTTGAGTGGGTGATGGGAAATCTGGAGTGAAAACAAGGTTTTCAGAGCAAACAGTGCTACCTGTCGAAGCAGATCTCTTGTTGGGTCCAGATAGTTCCGCAGAGATGGATTCAGAGACAGATGACCAGTCCTATTCCCCCACCGAGGTGTATGCTCTAACTTGGCATGGTTACACTATTCATATCATGCATATGGTGTCTTGTATTGCATAGTTTAGACATCATATATACAATATTCAACACCATGTTCTTAGTTCAGACATCATATATGTGAATGCCATCTGCTTAGTATATAAATCACATATGTTAATTATATCATGCGATCCTAATTACTTAGATAACATGTATGTGAATTATGTTATGCGATCCTGTTTACTAAAGACATCATATAATTATCTCATGCCATCCTGTTTAGTTAGTAATCATATGTTTGAATTATGTCATGCTATGCTATCCAGTTTAGATAGACATCATATATGTGAAATTATGTCATGCTATCCTTTTTAGTTAAGCAATACATATGTGAACTATTTCATGCCCTCTTTTTTCCACACTATCTATTGCATTTGTCTCTCATACAAGGTCTGTACATTCAACTAGTTTTCTTGTTTATCAGGCATTTGAATTGGAGGGGGTGATGGCAGTATCTAGCGGAGTAAAAACATGGACTCAAATAAAACAGTGCTACCTCTTGGTGGAGATAGCACTCCGGTTGTGCATGCACAAGAACAAGCCCTACCACACATAACCTAGACTATCGCAGATTGTACCCCTACTCCGATGGACAGAGAACCAGCTTCACCCAATCTAACCCCAACCCAGCAGATAGTAATCCAGTTCTAGTTAACACAACACCATCTCCAACACAGAGCTCCCAAACAACAACAGGTAGTAAGGCAGCTCCAGTGCCCAAAGCGCCAAGACTACCACGGCAAACCCCAACTCCACTAGTTAGTACACCTATTCCTGTGGACGAAGCACATCCAACCATTTGTAGTTTAGCATCTATCGCATTTGATGTTGTTAAATCCTATGTGTGTATCTTCCCATCATAGAAATATTATACTGAAGATGAAGGAAAAAGCCAGTTGCAGGTGTTCGTCCATGAGTTATGTGTAAGTAATGTTATTCATGGCAATTACTTTGCTTTGTCCCATACATTCTACCTCCATGCTGGTTATAATACAACAAATATTCCCATTTTTATCTATAGAGAAGGAACGATTTGGAAACTCGGGATGAGGTAATCTGTGCTAATACCCCTGCTATCTTCAAGAATGCTTTGTGGCAGTATCGGAATTACCTGAAGAAAATGTACTTCACTGGCAAGGAAACTCATCAAATTCCCTTACTTTCTCCTGAGACGCATTTACGGGATGATTACTCACTACAAAAGAAAGACACATCCGTGACATTTTGGGCCGAACGAATTTTTTTTCTGTCATACATATGACACTTCTATGACAATAATTGTGACAAAACCCGGTATCATCATAGATGTGGTGGGCTCCTACTTCTATGACAAAAAATCATGATAGAAAATGGGATTTTCGTCCTGGGCGGGCCGGAGACGCAGCTGCATGGCATTCTTTGGGCCGTCCATGACGGAAAAAACCATGGTAGAAGCGAGGGCGAGGAAAATTTCGGGGAGTTCCCGGTTACGGTGGGAGGTCGGGGGCCGAGCGATGCGCGTTTCTCTCGTACACGTATGCGCATGTGTGCGAGACGTTGGCTCTAACTGAACCCGAGCGAGGCGTTGGGCTCTAACTGAACCCGAGCGATTGCACTGCAGGCTACGCGTTACTGAACCCGAGCGATCGATCGATGGCTATTAACTAAACCCGATCGAGCGATCCCTTTGCTACTGCTGCTAACTGAAGCTGATCGATGCTGCCTCTGGGATGAACAGTGAGCGTTGCGGGGGGGGGGGGGGGTTGGATGAACAATGAGCGGTGGCGTCGCCTCTAGATGAACAGGACCCCGTGATGTGGAGGGCTGGATGAACAGTAGACGGTGGAGGGGTGCCCGTGGAGGGGAGGTTGAACAGGACCCCATGGTGTGGAGGGCTGGATGAACAGTAGACGGTGGAGGGGTGCCCGTGGAGGGGTGGTTGAACAGTAGCAGGTGGAGTAGCGCGCGGTGGAGGCTGGATGAACAGGAGCCCGTGGAGGCTGGAGGAGGTCGACGGTAGCCCGTGGAGGCTGGAGGTGGTCGACGGTGGAGAAGAACAGTATCTCGTAGAGTCCCGTTTTGCGGTACGCCACACCCCTCCCGATGAACAGGACCCCCGTTTCGACCGTATGAGGTCCGTTTCGTCCGTTTTGCGGTATGCCACACCCCTCCCAATCAATAGGACCACCGTTTCGACCGTAGGAGGTCCGTTTCGTCCGTTTTGCGGTACGCCACACCCCTCCCAATCAACAGGACCCCCGTTTCTACTATAGGAGGTCCGTTTTGTCCGTTTTGCGGTACGCCAGACCCCTCCCGACGAACAGGATCCCGTTTCGAACATGGCCGGTCGAACATAAGGCCATTTCCTCCGTTCTACGGTACACCAGGCCTCGTTTACATCGCATGTTCCGTCCAAGCCCTCCCGATGAACACGACCACGCATTCCGTTCTGACCCAGCCGGTTGGCTCCCCCGCATTCCGTTGCCTCCCGATGAACACGACGCATTCCGTTGCCTCCCCATGAACACGACGCATTCCGTTGCCTCCCCATGAACACGACGACGATGATGTTTCTCCGTTCCAACCCAGCCATGTCAACGAGCCCTCGCCGTATGTGGCTGTATTTTCTGTCTTGCACCCTGGCCGCTGTACGTACATGTACATGCTACGTGCGCGCCTCTACTACGACACGTGCGCGCCTCTACTATGACACGTGCGCGCCTCTACATCCACCAGTATATATGTACGTACACGTTAGCGACCAGAATGACAACGCTACGTACGCTTCGACCAGGTGGGTCTCGACTGTTAGGCACTTGCGTGCGAAGATGTAGATGGTGGGTCCCAGCAGTCAGGGGAGCGAATCGCTTTTTTTTTGCCCAGACGCACTTCCTTGCGTGCGAAGGTGTAGCTGGTGGGTCCCAACAATCAGGGGGGAAACGTTTTTTTCGCGAAATATGGTGGCCCGTCTGGTGGGTCCCTGCTGTCAGGTGGAGGAATAATTATTTTGCGCGTAATAAGGAGGCACTTCCTTGCTGCGGCCGTGGACCCAGCTGTCAGCGTTTCCACGCACAGTACTCTTTCGATGGAAGTCGGTCATTGACCACATTGACCACGCCGCGCCGAGAGCACCACGGGGGTGGACGGCGGCGAGGCCTAGGAAGGGGACGACACAGAGGCAGGGAAGACTCGGCAGTTGTTTCCCACGCGGAGGGGAGTACGACTATACGAGGTTTTACTGGTTTGTCTGCCGTCGCCGTAGAATAACAACATGTGTGGGTGAGTAGAGGGATGGCTAGGCCAGCGATGGGAGTACGGTGGGGCGGTTAGGCCTGCGCGGCAGCACAGCCGGCCGCGGGGAGGAGGGAGCAGGCAGTCCCGCCGGCGCTTGTTTGAGCGGCTGGAGCAGGAAGAGCAGAGATTGAAGAAGCACGACGGCCGTTGGATGGACATCCAACAGTCAGTGCTTGTGCGTCAACCTTTTTTTTAGGAAAGCCTCAAATATGTGGAAAACAGCATACAACCCATCTGCCATTAATTCTAATAATTTACAGCCCATTTGCTAATTCTTAAGGTTTTTTTGGAGCCCATATTCTTTTTGTTAGCATTACAGCCCATATTGTGGCCATGGTTAAAAAATTATACGAAATTTTGCATATTTCGGTGCAGTCCGAACTGTTTTTAATCCTGAAATTTCGACTCACATTCAAACTGATTTTAAAAATAAATGTATATCAATATAAAATCCAACAAATTTTCCACGCATAAAAATTAATTAATTTAAAATCTTGAAATGAAAAAATAATTTGAAACTAATTGCTGGTTTCATGTGTTTTAAAAATGTACAGCCCATTTCTCATTACTGATGGGCCATTTTCTCGGCCAGCCGAATGAAATCTCTCCTCGTCTTGAAAGATTTGCAGCCCAACAGGCCTGACAAAGTACTTACTTGGCAAATCACAAAAAAACTGGGATGTGGCCGTGGACCCAGCTGTCAGCCTCTCCACGTACAATACTCTTCCGATGGAAGACGTTCCTTGACCACGTTGACCACGCCGAGCGGAGAGCTCCACGGCGGTGGACGACGGCGAGGCCTAGGAAGGGAACGACGCGGAGCCGGGGAAGACACGGCAGTGGAAGTCCGCGCGGAGAGGAGTACGAGGTTCACTGGTTCGTCTGCGGTGTGAGGCTGCCGTCGCTGCAGGGACTGGCCAGCGGTGGGAATAGTAGGGGGCGGTGAGGCCTCTGCGGCAGCACAGCCGGCCATGGGAGGCAGGAGCATGCGGCACGACCGGCGCTGCTTTGGGTGGCTGGAGCAAGAAGACCAGAGGTTGAAGAAGCACTACGGTCGTTGGATGGACATCGTATGTTCACTAGAGCTAGAATCGTTCATATTGACTAAGTTGACAAAGCCCTTCGTCCCCGTCAACTTAGTAGGCCCACAAGTCAGCCTCCCACCAAATTGGGTCCCAGCTAGCCGGGGGAGTATTCATTTTTTGTGCGTAATAAGGAGGCACTTCTGATGGGTCCGAGCTGACAGCGGGGGGAACCTTTTCTCATGAAATACGGTGGCCCGTCCGGTGGGTCCCAGTAGTCAGGGGGAAACGATTTTTTTCGCAAAATACTAGTGGCCCGTCCGGTGGGTCCCCGCTGTCAGGTGGAGGAATAATTATTTTCCGCGTCATAAGGAGGCACTTCCTTGTGGCTGTCGTGGACCCAACTGTCAGCCTCTCCACGTACTGTACTCTTCCGATGGAAGTCGGTCGTTGACCACATTGACCACATCGCACCGAGAGCACCACGACGGTGGACGACGGCGAGGCCTAGGAAGGGGACGACGTGGAGCCGGGCAAGGCGCGCCAGTCGATGCCCACGCGGAGAGAAGTTAGAGCGTTCACTGGTTCGGCTGCGGTGTGAGGCTGCCGTCACCGCAGAATAATAGGGGGTGTGGGTGAGTGGAGGGATGGCCTGGCCAGTGGTGGGAGTAGTATGGGGGTGGTGAGGCCTCCGCGGTAGCACAGCCGGCCACGAGAGGCAGGAGCAGGCGGCACGACCAGTGCTGCTTTGGGCGGCTGGAGCAAGAAGACCAGAGGTTGAAGAAGCACTATGGCCATTGGATGGACATCATACGGTCACTGGAGTATTGACTAAGTTGACAAAGCCCTCCGTCCCCGTCAACTTAGTAGGCCCACAAGTCAGCCCAACAATATGGTGGGTCCCAGCTAGCAGGGGGGTATTCATTTTTTTGGGCGTAATAAGGAGGCACTTCCTTGCGTGCGAAGATATAGCTGGTGGGTCCGACCTGTTAGCGAGGGGAACATTTTTTTTGTGAAATACAGAGGCCCTTCCTGTGGGTCCTAGCTGTCAGGTGGAGGAATCATTATTTTGCGCGTAATAAGGAGGCATTTCCTTGCGTGCGGCCGTGGACCCAGTTGTCAGCCTCTCCACGTACATTCCACTTCCGATGGATGTCGTTCATTGACGATGTTGACTAGGCCGCGCCGAGAGCACCAGGGCGGTGGACGACGGCGAGGCCTAGGAAGGGAACGACACGGAGCCAGGGAATACTCGGCAGTTGTTTCCCATGTGGGGGAGTACGAGGGTTTACTGGTTCGTTTGCCATCGCTAGAGAATAACAACATGTGTGGGTGAGTAGAGGGATGGCTAGGCCAGCGATGGGAGTACGGTGGGGCCGTGAGGCCTGCGCGGCAGCATAGCCGGCCGCGGGAGGAGGGAGCAGGCAGTCCCGCCGGCGCTTGTTTGAGCGGCTGGAGCATGAAGAGCAAAGATTGAAGAAGCACGACAGCCATTGGATGGACATCCAACAGTCACTGCTCTCGTGTGTTGACTAAGTTGACAGGGCGTTGCGTGTGCGTCAACCTTTTTTTATGAAAGCATACGCGTCAACCTGTATTAGGCGCACAAGTCAGCCTCAAATCTGTGGAAAATAGCATACAACCCATATGCCATTATTTCTAATAATGTACAGCCCATTTGCTAATTCTTAAGAATTTTTTTGGAGCCCATCTTCTTTTTGTTAGCATTACACCCCATATTGTGGCCACGGTTAAAAAGTATACGAAATTTTGCATATTTCGGTGCAGTCAACTGTTTTTAATCCAGAAATATTGATTCACATTCAAACTATTTTGAAAAATAATTTATATAAATATAAAATCCAAATAATTGTCCACGCATAAAAATCAATAGAATTTAAGATCTTGTAATAAAAAAATTGAAACTAGTTCCCGGTTTGATGTGTTTTAAAAATGTATAGCCCATTTCTGGGCAAACCGAATGAAACTCTCCTCGTCTTGGAAGATTTGCAGCCCAGCAGGGCCGATAAAGCAAGTAGGCCTTGTTTGGGTATTTCTTAGAAAAACAGAACCAGGCTAGCCATTTTCAGCAAGAAAAAAACACAACTGGGCTCATTATGTGGTAAACATAAATAAAACCCTCGCTAGACGGGCCACAGCCCCCGCACAGCCCCGTTGTTACCCCGATCCGTCGCTAAATCTAGTATAAATAACAACTGCTTGTTCCTAAAAAAACTGCGCGACTTGCTGGGTCCCTGGTGTCAGCCGCTCATAGTGTAATTCTCTCATTTATTGACTACGTTGACAATGGCGTGAGCCCCAGATGTCCAACCATTAGGAGGAACCATATTTTTGGGCTTGTACTATAGAGGCACTTGGTTGCGTACTGCCATGACGCTGGTGGGTCCTACTGTCATCCTCTCCATGTACAGTCATCTCCTTGTTCCTCTCGGTTGTTGACGACGTTGACAAAGCAAGAGGGCGGCACACCGCGCACGGCGAGCGAACCAAGGCCGCAAGGCGGAGGACGACGGCAAGGCCTCAAATGCAACGAACAGGAGCCGTTGAAGATGCGCCGGTCCAGTCGCAGGCAGAGGGGAGTACGAGGGTTGACTGGTTCGGGCGCGGGTGCGTGTTGGGGCTGACGTCGCCGGAGAATAACAGGACGTGTGGGGGAATAGAGGGAGGGACTGGCCAACGCTGGAGGGTACATATGGTAGGGCGGTGGAGGCGCGGCCAGCCATGGGAGGCGGGAGCAGGCGGAGCCGACAGGGTGGTTTGGTCTGGGCGGCTGGAGGAAGAAGAAGACAAGAGATAGAAGATACACGACAGATGTTGGATGTCAATCCAATGGCTGGTAGGCAGAATCATTTGTTGACTAGCTAGTAAGTCGACACCATCTTGGATAGGCTATTTCCTCGCGGGTCCCAAATGTCAGAATCCAAATCTGTCACGGTCATGCAGCCTTTCCTATGAAAATTTACAGCCCATTTGATGTGCTAGTTCGAAATAAGTTTGTGGGTGCTGGTGGGGGCTAATCACTTGGCTTCTGTAATGCACAGTGAGCTCAAGCAGCCGGCGAGAGTGATGTTATTTCCCTTGGTTGGGATTTGTTACAATATTTCACTCTAAATTAAACGAATGGCAAGCCATTTGCCTTGTTTCAAAGAAAATATGACAGTCACAATCGAGTTGAAAAGGGCAGGAACATCTAACTCCAGCTTACAAACTATACAAAAGCACGAGGGTTAGTTGTTCATCAGGTTTACAAAAAAAACCACACTGAAAAGGGCAACAACATCTAACTCCAGCACTTTCTTGGGCAGTCACAGTCAAATGGATCGGTCAGGTCCATAGAATGAACATCCTGGGTCGTAAAATTTACTGGATTATGACTACAATATGTTGTAAATAGAAGCCCGACACGTTCAAAAGCTCTTTTGCCCACCTGAAACTCCTTTTTTTGCTCTTCGACATACCCATCCGTCAAAACCATGCTGCTGATAAACTTAAGCCCGATGGACAATAGTAACCTCGCATTCAGAAGGAAGAATGTGACAAATCTTGTGTTTGCACGGTTGGCTACATATCGTTCTAGCATTATTGTCTTCAATCGAATCTCATGAGAAGTGAGAAAATCCCTATGCTTACGAATCCACCGATTGGTTATAACTTTCTTACCCCGTCCTGTTGCCTAAATAGACATGAAGATTGAAAACAGTTAAGGTCTAAAAGAAGAGTGTCGAAAGAGCAACAACTGAACGGTTAATTCTAGTACACTATATGCGGGCTTCCAATGTGCGTGAAATTATCACCTTTATATACAACTTCCCCAAACATGGAAAGCATTGCAGCAAGCCAATAATCTTGTTTAGATCAACACTATTCATTTGGATATATAAGATCTTGACAGAATCCAGCACCATTGATAGGCCATCCATGGAGAAACTCTTCATTGAGCATAGAACATAATATTAGTACAAAATGTGTACTCCAAGATGATATATAAATTATGCGCAGAAATTTAAAATGCAGCTTATGGCTACAAGTGTAGATGATAATATAAAGTACCTGAAGATATGTGGAGCCAAACACCATATTGAAATGAGCACAGAGATCATGTATTACACCCAAGGTCTCGAGTTTAGGCGCAGAGAGGACAGTTATTTGCAACGGTGAATAACTAGAATCAAGGATCAACCTTTGAAGTGAAGGGGCATCTTGGATGATGAGCTGCCTTCCGTCAAAAGAAATTCCAATTCTTACAAGGTTAGGCGACTTTATTTCGAGACAACCGATTCTAACTGTGAAAACAAGCACCAAGCACTCCAGCGCAGGGCAACTGGAGTGGATGATGCTGTGCAGTGAGGCCTCCGATATACGAACCCGCACAAGTGAAGTTTCTTGAGAAATGGGAGTCGAAGGTTTAGTACCAGATTGTCTGGTAGGTAGCACAACACAAAGGTGGCGGTGTGGAGAGAGGACGAAAACCGCGAGATAGACATCGGTGCTGAGGGCACAAGTTCATGGCGTTCGGTATGTGGTATGTGATTTCCAGGGGAATAGTAGAACTCAAGCAGCTGTAGTTCTGTGAATTCAGGGGATTTCAGCCAGGCGTCCACCGTGCAGGGCATGGTATGCTTGCTCAGGTAGCATGACGGGATGCAGAGGCTTTGAACAGAGCCCTGGTGGGAGGAGATGATGGCTCTGGGGATTTCAAAATCATTGAAGAGAGATAGCTGACGATAGTCGAGATTAAGGGTCACGGCGCGCCTTAGATGGCGCCACCGAATTGAGAGGACTTGGGTGCGGTAGCAATCCTTGGTGGGGAGAAGCAAGATGATCTCCCCAAGGACAGCGGCCGGGAGATCGCTGATGCGGTCCACCCGAGATTCTACGGGTTCCTGGGATCCGGTGGGGGCGGGGTCCCCGCTTCTCCCCGTGCTGCCGGGTGCGGGATCTACAACAGGCGTCGCCGCTGGTGGGAGCCTCGTCTTCTTGGCGCTGGGGTCAGCCGACTCCATTTTCCTCGAGGGCGTCGCGTCGCGCTCACGGATTTGAGTAGAGTAACGAATGACGAGCCTAGTTGTAGTGCGAGTGAAGAAGAAGGGGAGCTGGGGGTTTTCTGTAGGAGTGAGGAAGAAGGGGAGCTAGGGTTTTCTGTAGGAGTGAGGTGAGGAATTTGGGGGTACGAGTGGAGCGAGCTGACGTGAGGTGGGTGGGAGCGAGGAGGAAGAAGAGCACCCAGGTTTTTGGGGGGGGGGTGATGGGTGTGGGTAGCGCCTCTCATTCAGTAAATATATGGGCTTTTGAATTGATTTTACTATTTACTAGTGTGGATGGGCTGTTTTGTCTTGGGCCCAGAGAAACAATTACTACTAGTACAGTGGAGACACTCTACAGCTACCCAGAAAAACAATTACTACTAGTACAGTGGAGACACTCTACTGCTTCTGGCTCCTCCTAGGTCATTGAAACGTCTCCCTCTACTGAATGCCGTTATACTTTTGTTCACCGACATGCGGGCCATGCAGCGCGCGGGCCCAAATGCCATCCACCAAACTAGAAGGCAGTATGCAGGCGGAGAGTTACCCCGGTCGTAGCACGGCAGTAACGAGTCGTCGTATCACAAAACCCCACCTCCCCGTAGTCTAAGTTTGACGGACGAAGCAACCATCATTTCACTCTTCGCTGAATCCCCTTCTCCCTCACCGTCTTCAAAAAAGGCACACTCGCATCTGCCACTGTTCTTCTCTCCGAACGAAGGGAAGGTAAGCAGATCCGTGATGTTAGTATATTTTCATTCAGAGAAAAAAAAGAACTTTTGCAAAGCAGTAACCGATCCTCACTCTCTTTTTTGTTTCATTGTCATTGCGATTGTGTTTTCCTTTCAGTGATATCCTAGTATTCGTCAGTTTCATGATGGACCAAGGAGAACCAGGCAAAGATCTACTGACATTGGAGCAGACGCGGGAGGCAGATCCCCACGAGACAGAGAGCTCCAAGAAGATGGAGGCAACCATCGAGCCGACCCCAGATATGCTCACGGCCACTACTGAGATGGTCAATGCCCCGTTTGAGGTTACAGCCCCAGTGGAAGTGCAGGAGCAGTTTTCCCCCTTCGAGGATGTGTCCCCCCCCCCCCCCCGCTGAGCTGCCCAAGGTGATTTCCTTCTTTGCCGATCTTGATTGTGGCTTTTCATCTAAGTATGTGGTGATTTTTTTAGAAAAGGAAGTATGTGGTGAATAATAATGCAAAATTTTATTAGCTTCGATGCCATGCTATACATAGTGGTTTAAATAACTTGTGTTTCTTATACTGAAAAGTAATTCAGAAATTGTTTCTGTTTTAATTAGAGCCCTGATGCAGACAAGGATTGTGTGGTTGTACATGTCACTCGCTATGTGGCGGACGACCTGAATATACGCACTGGGAAAACAGAGTTCTTAGGCTGTTGGATCCTGGAAGCCATTTGCGATTATACCAATGAAGAGTTGTATTCCAGCGTCACTGTTGTCAGGCGTGTTGTCCAGGGTGTACTGAAGCACAAGAAGTTCAAAACTAGTCCTTCGTTTGTGAGGCATACTGTTCTTGTCAAGCTTACGCAGGAAGATGACGTGGCATGCCTCCACAAACAAGTTTATCAGTGGCAAGGCCACAAGGTTGTCTTCATGAAGGTTCACAGGATTGAGCTGCTACGGGACATCCTCGATGATGTTCATGGCAAGGTCCGTCTTGCGTCCAGCCCAAATTAGATCGAGGCATGAAATAGTTGCCCCAGCTAGTGTTTAATAGTAGTTTGGATTGTGTCTAATTATCTGAACCTTGGCTGTTATCGACCCCTCTAGGGCTAGTACTCTGTTTGAATCCGTCTATGGGAACTGCTGCTACTTTTGTGTGCCCGTGAATCATGTGAGAACCATCATAATTGTTGCTGAAACAGATGCATCCTCACTAGTTTTTTCATGAATATGGCATGGTAAGACATAAGTTGTCACGGTTTATCATATTAGCAGTGTGCGTTTTGATGAAACAGAGCACTCGTTCGAGAACCGTGCGCCGACGTATACATAAGTACTTGTAAACACTGTTGGTGCTACCCCAATTGTAAGCAGTTGTGCAAAACACGGCACATTGGCTCAGCTCGCTTCAACACTAGGCTATCGACCAGCTAACAATCAGCAATCTGCTGTCTGACATATAAGCAACTATGTATCTTGTTACAGTGGTTCATGCAGTTAATTGAGGCCACAATGTAATAAATTCCAAACGTTCACACGCTAGTCGAGCGCTCATGTGGAACACTCACATTAAACTCGTCTTCACAAAAAACTTGAAAAGCATAAGTTAAGCAATTTTATACATGTCAGTGATTCATAGAACATAACAAACATATACTAGTTCACAGCAAAAGACAAAGTTGTGAGAAGGTTTACAAATCAGGAAAAAACAAGCAAGGCTTGTCTGAGCAAAGGGCCTACCGGCAGGCTTAAATTTCCTGGAGTTCACTCTAGTTTTTTCTTGTTGCCACCATCCAGGGTTAGGTTCTCTCATTCCAGAATAACCAATTATAATTGTGGTCTCAGCTGGAATGCTGAACTGAACCATGCAGTGTACTGACCAGCTGAAATGCTTGTGCATTCCACTAAATTTAAGCACCGCTATTTGCACAAATAAGCATACCACAATGCCTCTTGTCCGCGCACCTGTCCAAAAAAACGCCATGCAGCCGCGCCAGCTAGTCCTCGGTCCATGGATGAACTGGTAGAAAGTGCATTTCGTACTAGGATGCAGTTGTTTTCGCTCGTCCCTGCACTGCAACCAGGAAGTAAAACGTACGAATCGGCTTCTTTTAGATTGCGTTGGTCATTCTACCTTAGTTACTACCAATGTAGGGATACCTTGAAGACAGGAGGTTAGACGACGGCAACGAGGGATAGCCATCTCATTTTGTGCAGTTGTACTAAAACCGAGGTGTGTGCTTTTGATTGCGCGGATAGAAACGATACGGAGACAGACATCCCGAAACGATATGGAGACAGACATCCCTGTTTGCGCTAATACGAAATACGGTTATTTAAACAGTGACAGATATTACTACTTTCCCCCATTTCCTCTTAGAACCAAGTCCTAGATTCATGCTACAGCTTTCCCACTTTCTTCCCTATTTGAACCAACGCTTTGAGTCGACTGTATGAACTAGCTTTACTTCTAATAATTGTAGAAGTCTAGGTGGCTTTGGAACAACGGACGGAAGTAGAAAAGGATCCACACGAAGGGAGCTGGGGCTGTAGAGCAAGGCAGGTTTGGAAGGAATATATACCTGAGGGTCGTCGGCATGTGGAAAAGACGGCGTTGGGAGGCCGCATCTTGGCCACAATACCGCAGGGAGGAAGAAGGGGTCGGAGTCCCTCCCGAGTCGGCGCTCTCTCGAAGAGAACGGCACGGCCGCCAATCGGGACGCGCGGGCAGCCGTTGGTCTCCTCCCTCGCCACTGACGACAGCGTGAACAATGCACCTACACCCCTACCCCGGTCGAGGTTGTCCGGCCGGATTTGTGACCAGCCGTGAGCTGAGAGAGAGTGTGGCCACCTATGTGTTGCTTAGATCTGGAGAGCATGAGAGAGTGAACGAGAGCAACCCTAGTAAAGCAAGCGCTAAGGCTCCAGCTTTTATATATAATGGAGTGATTTTGTTGTACCAGCTTCAAAAAAATGCGCTCCTACATGTACCCGCGAGTGGGTGTGAGAGAACTAGTGCGTGCGTGCACCGCTTCTCTTCGTGAGAGTACAATATACTATGCCCAAAGAACGTTCGCCGCAAGATTAATAGTATAAGTGTGTGACGTGTGAGCTAAAATAAAATGTGTGTGCCGTCTTTTGTTTTTTAGAAGCTCTGAGGGTAGGGTGTGAAGGGCACATATGTGCGTGACGTCTACCTGCAGATAGACGGTGGGTGCGACGTGCGAGTCTGCGAGAGGACTCGGGAGAGTCGGGACTCGTGAGGGTGTGTGTGGGTGAGAGAGAGGGGGGCACGTATCAATGCAATGCATGTGTCCGTAAATCATTATCCGACAAACGTTCGCCACAAGCCTTTTCCTGACGAACGCCGTAAGAACCGTTAGATCGGCATCCGACAGTGTCAGTTTTGCCATGTCATTTAACAGAATAGCCACTCCTCCTACACACAAATCTTCCACGTGAGTGTTAGCAACTGCCGTATGCTCCCTCCGTTCCAAAATGCAGTGCATATAGCTTTATTGAAAATTCGAACCTCGCAAACTTTTACCGAGTTTTCGTGTACCAAATTGCACATCTAGAATACCATGTATATATCATTTCATTCATCTTCGAGTGGTAACTACAAAGATGGGTGAGGAGTCTACAAAGAAAGACCATCGTATCACCCGCAACAATTTCAAGCATCCTTTAGTGTCGAGGAATATCATAGGAACTCTATATGATATGATTTTTATAGGATTTTTTCCTTTAGAGCCAATTGGTTCATAGGAATAGATTCATATACTCCACATTTCAAAGGAAATAAACATGATATCATTTCTATAACTTTAGAGCCACTTGGTTCATATGAATGGATTCCTATACTCCCTTAATTTCAAAGTAAAATAAACATTAGCGTATATTCAATAGAAAAGTTCCTATGATATGAACCAAATTACATCTCTTTTCTAATCCCTCCTCATAGGAATTGAGATACTTGTCATCTCTAGATTCAATAGAAAAGTTCCTATGATGTGAACCAAATGACATCTCTTTCCCAATCCCTACTCATAGGAATTGAGATCCTCCATGTCTTCCCTTCCCCTACAACTTCCATGTATACATCTTCTATTCCTAAATAGATAGTACAACCCACTAGTAGCTTTTTTTCCAAAACATGCAACTATGGCACAAGAACTATATAGTGTGCCAATAACTTTGAAAGATGGTCGCTGGATGAAGCTAACCCGACAGTGCAGAGATAGGCAAATACGAGCACTACTGGCCGTTGGATATCATCAACATTCCACCAGATCTGCCACATGTACAATTTAGAAGACTCCATGGTTGAACTTAAGCATAGTGCACAAACCTCAAAACACAAGCACTTCTCCTTTGCTCTAGAATCTTCTGTATCATAATTGATTTTTTTCTAAATGAATTGCCAATATTTGTTTTTACTTTATGATTTACAATGCACAACCCCATGAATCTTAACATTTTTATAACACTAATTGATTTTGAATGAGATGAACTATAAGAACTAAACGAACATCTACATCATGCATATATGACTCAAAGCTATACATGCTATAGTGTCTATTTATTCATAATTTGGTTTCGAAATCTCATGCGTTCAATACATGTGTACCTTACTAGTTTTGAGTAGAGTAGCAAATTTCACGCGGCCCCGGGTATATCAAAATGCAGGGCCCATGCATCATTGCCTTTAGGTCGAACCTACGTCCACAATTTTTTGTACATACTATATCTCCACTGGTCCCCGAACCCAAAATGTTGCCTCGTTCCCGTAAAACCAAGCGGCCCACACATATTTAAGGCGTCGACTCGAACCCGTTTACTACGACGTGGCCCCGCACTCCGTAGTACTCCTACAAACCCTACCGCCGCGCTCATCATCGGTTTTCTTCAAGAGGAAGAGGGAGAAGCCGATTTGTAGTGGAGGCGCTTTCGAAAAAAAGGATCTGTAGTGGAGACCCCTACCCTCGGGTGCCCTAGGTAGCTGCTGCATGCATCATTGTTTTCTCTTTTCTTTATGCTCTTGCGCCCTAGAGTGAAATGGTGGTTGCTTCGCCCGTCCAGCTTAATGCGGGAAAGGTGGGTGAGGGAGTCCTGGATTAGGGGGTGTTCGGCTAGCCGGACTATACCTTCAGCCGGACTCCAGGACTATGAAGACACAAGATTGAAGACTTCGTCCCGTGTCCGGAAGGTTCTTTCCTTGGCGTGGAAGGAAAGCTAGGCGTGCGGATATTCAAGATCTCCTACCAATGTAACCGACTCTGTGTAACCCTAACCCTATCCGGTGTCTATATAAACCGGAGGGTTGTAGTCCGTAGGATGAACCATCTTCATACACAATCATACCATAGGCTAGCTTCTAGGGTTTAGCCTCCTTGATCTCGTGGTAGATCTACTCTTGTACTACCCATATCATCAATATTAATCTAGTAGGAGTAGGGTTTTACCTCCATCGAGAGGGCCCGAACCTGGGTAAAATAAAGTGTCCCTTGTCTCCTGTTACCATCCGACCTTGACGCACAGTTCGGGACCCCCTACCCGAGATCCGCCGGTTTTGACACCGACATTGGTGCTTTCATATAGAGTTCCTCCGTGCCGTCGTAATCAGGAAGGATGCCTTTTCCCGTCTTTAAAGACGGCGCCGTCACTGAGGGAGCTTTGGCTACCGGCCAGACCCTCCGGCTGCGTGGTTTTCTCATGACCGCCCCTACGGCCATTGCACCGACGGTGACCTCTCGGGTCATCGAAAACAATCTCCACGTGAGTCCGGCATCTGCCGAACAGCTGGATCCGGTGGAGCTCTCCTTCGTAAACGAGCTCCTGGATCGTATTGCTGCCTTGGGGGTCGCCACAAATTACGACCAGGTTGGGCTTAAACCCGATCTAAGGGAAATCAACTCCCCCCGAGCCACCCACCATGTTATTGTGGCGGTGACACAATGCGGCGACCCCTCATCAATCTTACGGACTAGTTACGTCCGAATTCCGGAACCCTCCATGCCGGATATCCGCGGAGGGGAGGATGCAATTCAAGACCTGAACTTAGAATCAGGCAAACTGGATAACATCCGAGGCTCCGGATCTCCGAATCCGGAGGTTGTTCGGCTTCCGAACAGTAAACCGGGCGAGGTATCAGATTTAACGAGTTCCGCTCGCCCAATCCTAAGCAATCTATCCCAGGTTAGGCAGAGGCCAGAAGAAACAGTACATCATTACTGGGCCAGATTCCTCCTGCTCATGCACAGGATAAAGGACTGCCACGAAGGAGACGCGATTTCAATCTTCTGCAATAACTGCACGGACAAAGGGATACTCAACGCCATAAGTCGCCGCAATATCACACGTTTTGCCGACTTGGCGTCCATAGTGCAAAAGTACTGTGCGATGGAAGGTGCTTGGAAAACCGAAATTAAATTTTGGGATTATCCGGCCCCGAATAGCAATCCCGTCCGAATTAAAAGGGCGCACTACAGTAAGACGTCCGGATTAAACAAAAAATCAAAACCCTCTAGGGGACATGGAACCGTACTAGAAAGGTGGCTAGATGGACCCTGCAAAAATTCATAGTGCAGTGGACGCCGCACCAGCACACAGCCTCAGGGCATGTTGGATACTCCGGCAGGTGGCCAAAATTGGCGAAGACCTCCTAGTTCCAAAGGTCGAAGGGAACCAACCCGAGAATTTCAGTACCGTTCTTACAATCTCTGAGACTTTCGCATCAAATGATATGCGAAAAAGAGCATTTCGCAGCCTCACCGAAGTCCACCAAGTAGCGACAACAAATCCATGGAGCAATACCGCCATCACCTTCAACGCGAGCGACGAACCTAAATTCCGAACAGCCAGAGCACCAGTCGCATTGGTTCTCAGTCCCATAGTGGACGACTGTCGCCTCGCAAAGGTACTTATGGACGAAGGCAGCGGATTGAACCTCATCTACGAGGAAACCCTTCAAAAGATGGAAATAGACTGGAACCGCATTGAGCGGAGCAGCACAACCTTTAGAGGTATAATCCCCAGTCAGGAAGCGTGCTGCACCGGAAAGATCACACTGGATGTGGTATTCGGCACTCCAGATAATTACAGGTCCGAACAAATCACGTTCCAAGTGGCCCCGTTCAAAAGCGGATATCACGCTATATTAGGACGAGAGGCATTCACAGTCTTCCAAGCTATACCCCATTACGGGTACATGAAGCTTAAGATGCCTGGGCCGAACGGAATCATCACTCTCGCTAGTGATCCGGACATAGCACTCCGCGCCGAAAACAAGACAGCCGCATTGGCCCTCGAGGCACTATCTGAAGCCTTAGCGGCCGAAGAACTAACAGCGCTGCGATCCACGGTTAATAAGGATCATGTGATACTCGATAAGAGATCCAAATCCACATCCTTCAAACCAGCGGATGAAAAAGTCAAATTCCAGGTCCACCCAACGGACCCTAATAAAACAGCCTCCATCGGGGCACAACTGAACCCTGATGTAGACGCCGCACTGCGCGAGTTCCTACGAGAGAACTGGGACATTTTCGCTTGGCACCCTTCAGATATGCCAGGAATCCCACGCAGGCTGGCCGAGCACAGATTAAATATCCAGAAAGGATTCAAACCTGTCAAACAAGCCCTTCGACGCTTTTCCGAGCCAAAGAGAGGAGCTAGCCAAACTATTGGAAGCCGGATTCATTAGAGATATAAAACACCCGGACTGGCTAGCAAACCTGGTAATGGTACCAAAGAAGGACAAATCCTGCCGCCTGTGTGTCGACTTCAAAGACCTTAATAAGGCATGCCCAAAGGATCCCTTTCCCCTCCCTCGAATTGATCAAATCACCGATGCCACTGCAGGACACGATTCCCTGTGTTTCCTCGACGCATACTCCGGCTACCATCAAATAAAGATGGCCGAATCCGACCAAGCTGCAACAGCATTCATCACGCCATACGGCCCATTCTGCTTCAACACAATGCCCTTTGGGCTTAAAAACGCCAGCGCGACATATCAGCGCATGATTCAAACATGTATGGCAAACCAGATCGGCAAAACAGTGGAAGCATATGTAGACGATGTGGTCGTCAAATCAAGACACGTCAAATCTCTAGTAGACGACTTGGGACTTACGTTCGGCAACCTTCGAAAATATGACATCAAGCTCAATCCGGAAAAATGTGTTTTCGGCGTCCCAGCCGGAAAGCTCCTGGGCTTCATTGTATCCGGTAGAGGAATTGAAGCAAATCTAGCTAAAATCTGAGCCCTGTCACAACTGGATGTCCCAAAAGATCTAAAACAAATACAGAAACTTACCGGATGTGTGGCGGCCTTAAGCCGCTTCATCTCCCGTTTGGGAGAAAAGGCACTGCCCCTTTATCGCCTCCTAAGGCGCACCGAACACTTCGAGTGGACGGACGCTGCCACGGCCGGACTCGAGGAAATAAAGGCCATCTTGGCAACAAACCCTGTCCTGGCCGCGCCGAATACCGGCGAACCCATGCTATTATACATTGCCGCAACTCATCAAGTTGTTAGCGCAGTGCTCGTCGTCGAACGAGTATCGGACGGACACAAACTACCCCTTCAAAGGCCAGTTTACTACGTGTCCACTGTCCTCACACCGTGCAAATCACGGTACCCGCATTACCAAAAGATCGCATACGCGGTGTTTTTGGCATCCCGAAAGCTACGACACTACTTTCAAGAGTGTTCTATAACAGTAGCCTCGGAAGTACCGCTCAACGATATTCTTAACAACCGCGATGCAACAGGCCGGATAGCGAAGTGGGCCATAGAGCTCCTCCCATTTGATATAACCTACAAGCCACGGGGAGCCATCAAATCACAAGTCCTAGCCGACTTCGTCGCCGAATGGACAGAGGCCGAACTCCCTAAAGAGTATGGCACGTACTCACACTGGATCATGCATTTCGACGGCTCCAAAATGTTGGCCGGGCTGGGGGCTGGCGTCGTCCTGACGTCCCCTACGGGAGACACAATCCAATACGTACTACAAATTATGTATACGGACTCCAATAATGCAGCCGAATACGAGGCCCTTCTACATGGTCTCCGGATGGCAGTATCCATGGGCATTCAACGCCTAGAAGTACGCGGGGACTCAAACCTCGCAATATCCCAAATAAATGGCGACTTCGACGCCAAAGACCCAAAGATGGCAGCTTATCGCAATGCTGTGCTAAAATGTCAGCTCGGTTCGAGGGACTGGAGTTCCACCACATCGCCCGAGAAAATAATCAGGCAGCGGATGTCCTGGCACGCATCGGAGCAAAACGAGATGCGGTCCCCCCAACATCTTCCTCGAAAGATTATTCAAACCATCTGTGACATGGGAGGGGGAACCTTCGGACAACAACCCGGACATAACCGCACAACCCGACGCCGAACAATCAGACATAATCGGTGGCCCTGCCACCGAAATCACACCATCAGCCCACGTAATAATGGCGGTCATCGCCCCGTGGACAGAACCATTCCTAGCCTACCTTACCAGGCAGGAACTCCCTGAGGACCAAAATGAGGCGCGCTGCATAGTACGGCGGTCTAAAGCCTATAAAGTCCACGAGGGAGAGCTATATAAGAAAAGCGCTACAGGAGTCCTTCAAAGGTGTATCTCCGAAGAGGAAGGGCGGAGTCTATTGGCCAAAATTCATGCCGGACTCGGTGGCCACCACGCTGCAGCTCGGTCCCTTGTAAGTAAGGCTTTCCGTACAGGCTTCTATTGGCCGACGGCCCGAGCAGACGCTCAGGACCTAGTCAAACGATGCGTCGGTTGTCAGCTCTTCGCCAACCAAAGCCATATGCCACCCAATGCCCTCCGAACTATCCCCATCACTTGGCCTTTTGCGGTCTGGGGTCTTGACATGGTGGGACCCCTTAAAGGTGGAACCCACAAGAAAAAATACTTATTGGTCATGGTGGATAAATTCACCAAATGGATAGAAGCCAAGCCTGTCAAGACGGCCGAATCCGGACCTGTAATAGACTCATATCCGGGGTCGTACACCGTTATGGTGTCCCCCACAGTATTATCACCGATAACAACACAAACTTCACCTCTGATGAAGTAAAGTTGTGGTGCAAAAACATGGGCATTAAGCTCGACTATGCTTCTGTCTATCACCCACAAACTAACGGTCAGGTCGAACGTGCAAATGGTCTCATCATGAGCGGCATCAAACCCAGACTAGTGCGGTCCCTTAAGGAATCCAATATGCACTGGGTAGAGGAGCTCGACTCCGTACTTTGGGGGCTGCGAACCACGCCAAACCGTACCACTGGATTCACACCATTATTTATGGTGTACGGCGCCGAGGCAGTACTGCCCTGCGACATAATTCACGACTCACCTCGAGTGCGCATGTACGAAGAAAGAGAAGCCGAGCTTGATCGGCAGGACAACCTGGACGCTCTAGAAGAGGAGCGAGATATGGCTAAAGCCCGTTCCGCGTTTTATCAACAGCAAGCTCGAAGATATCAAAGCAGAGAAGTACGGGCCAAAAGTTATAATGTTGGTGAACTAGTTCTACGCCTGCCGGATAAGCAAAAGAATAAACTCAAGCCCAAATGGGAAGGTCCATTCATAATTGATCAAGTCCTAACCGGTGGAGCGTACCGCCTGCGAGACGCGTCAGACAACCGACTCGAGCCGAACCCATGGAACGCAACACGTCTCCGAAGATTCTACGCTTAGCGCCGGACTCTGTGTTTGTCTCCTTCCTCTGTCCATTATTCGCATTTATAAATTTTTCTTTACTTTGTCTCCTACTCTTTTTTCCCTAGCCCATCACGGGCTCATTAAGTGACGCGCTATCCACGCTTCTCAAACCTGGGGGCTTCTTTAACAAAAGCTTGTTTATATGGGTTTCACACCCAACGCATGCGTCAGACTTCCGCATGCACCTTTTCTTCACCATTATATGCATCGATATGACTTAAGTTTTGGCCAAGCTGGGTTGCTGGCTCCTGTGCTTACCCCTACGTTCCCGATTGTTCGGCTAGGTGGTAAAGGGAGCACCTCTGCGATTGTTACTGCCGGATAAGCCGGATGTGTACCTCAGACTGGGTGAAGCCGAAAGCTAGTGTTCTTAAGGGAATATTCGGTCGGTGAACTAAAGATGAACCTTTTTTATTTTCTACATGCCCCCAGATGATTTCTGCATTTGCAGTCCGGATGTGCACTTTAGGGCACGCCACCCCAGCGAAAGGAACCCTTAATGGAACTATTCTCTCTGGAAGATGTTTCTTACTAACCATGTAATATAACATAACTAGTTGGGCAATTGTCTGATAAAGCACTAATGACCCCTACGCCTGGTCTCCATGCATATCGTGGTTCTTCTATAACCATTATGGTATTCGGACACACTCCGGACCGTCAGGTCCCGAGGTCGAAGCGAAAAGGTCGGCAACGACAAACGATCTACAATCCAGCTAGAAGGCATTACATATGTCAATTTTAAATTACACAGTCATTGTGACTGATTGTATTCCTCCTCTATACCATCTAACAAGCTATCTAATTTACAGTCCTGCTGGGAATACTTTGCGGCCAACTCTACTTGGCCGTACACTAAGCTTACAGGGATCTCCTTCCCATCAGGCCCTACAGGTCCGACCTCGGCCATGTGGTTTGGGTCAGACTTGGTATAACGCGTCTTCACCATGGCCCAGGCCTCCCTAGCGCCTTGCCGGCAGGCTGATTTCTTCCACAACTGGAAGCGCCGCCGAGCTCCGTTCAGCTTCTCTGCAAGATCTCCAAGACCTTCGGGCACGGAGTAGGAAGGCCATAATGCTCGAACGACGCCTTCCATCGCCTGCCGAACTCTATCGTGCAGCTGCGAAAGCTCGGGAAGAAGGTCGCCCGTAGAACCGGGCATATCCTCTGTAGGACGACCTGTCAGCATACCTACAGACATAATGCTATTAATCGACTTCCTCGCCGAACTTTTTTTCAAGAGTTCGTTCAAGCACTTACTAAAGATGCCGCGTCGAAGTCGCCGATTCTCCTTCGTGGAGTCTGACAATTGGGCCCGAACATCTTTTAGTTCGACATCCAATTTGGTGTTGGCATCCTGAAGATCATTCTTCTCTTGCCTCACCCTTGTCAACATACTCTCGCCAGCCTTTAACTGGCGTATGAGTTGTTGTTTATCCGGATCAAGTCCGGCGCGATCTGCAACATTAATTGTCAGATTAACATACAAGCCGTACAATACTACTCTCGAAGTATATCGTACCTGCGGAGGTCCCTTTGGGCTCCCCTGTTGCGGCTAGTGCGGCCTCTAGTTGGGCCTTGCACTTTTCCAGCTCCTGGAACAGCGCGGTGTTCTTCTCTGTAAGAACCTGCATATGATCCTTAAATCAGTTACTTTAACTGTTTCAAGTCTCGGGGGCTACTGGTATATATGTATTTAACCAAAATTCTCTTACCCGTATGTCTTTCACATACTGCTCCGTGGCTCTGGCTAAGCCATCTTGAGTGGCACGAAGGTACGCATCTCCCGAATTAAAGGCATCTAAAGCCTCTCGGGAGAAACAAGCGTCGCGCAGAACTGTCCGGCGACGCCTATGGTTCATGGCGCTCTCCACTTCTGAATTAGTGGCAGATAGCCGGTCCGCATCCTCTGTCGGAGGAGCGTCCGGCGCAAGCTTGGTGTTCGTCCCCGCTTCTGGACCAGACGTTGGAGCCTGGCTGGTAGAGGCATGGTTGGCGGCTCCTCCGGATATAGTCCGACGAGGCCTCTTCGTCCTGAAAAACGGTACGGATGTTAACATGCCTTGACAGAATAACACCAGAGAGACAGAGGGCTTGTTCTACCTTTGTGCCAGACTTTCAGTCCGGACTTCATTCCTTTTTACCCCACGGGGTCCGGCGGCTCCTCGTTGGCTAGCCACCGCAGGTTCGGCCCCCCTCCCCGGAAATCTCCCCTGGAAAATACGGTTGTCATCAGAAACGCCGAAATATGTTAGGACGGAATCTCTCTTGAGGGAATAAACCCTCCGGCTTCTGTCACCTGGGAGGCCGGGATTAACCCAGGGTAATCAGCCGTAATGGCTACCAAGGTATTGTCCTTGCTCAATTGATGGAACACCCCATCGATAAGCTCCACTTCTATGTACGGATCTTCTTCGGAGTCCGGATTGTGGGACCGTTCTGGGTCCTCGGGCTAGGGAGGGTGGCTGTCGATGTCCTTCACTTCCTGTCGCAGTCCCTGCGCTAAAGTTGTCAAACGGCACGACTAAACATGGGAATATTAAAGCAGATGGGCGAGTGCAATTATTCGCTTACCCAACTTGGAGGTTCTTGCATAGAGAATCCAGCCCGCGGGTTGACGCGGAGGAAATCCTCCTTTTCTCCCTTGTACAAAGATGCTAATATCTCTGCCAGAGCGGCAGCTGAGGCTGGTCCTTTACGACCATAACGGGTGGCGTCGTCCTCCCCGTTGAATTCCCACATGGGGTGGCCTCTGTATTGGAGTGGCTGCACCCCCCGCATAATACATGCGGCCATGACTCCAATCATGGTTAGTCCGGAATGAGCCAACAGTCTTATCCGGCTCATCAGGTAATGAACGTCTCTGTTTTCCTCTCCTTGAGAGCTCCGTGGACGCCAACTTAAGCGTTTCTTCAAGGGAGCCATACTGAACTCAGGGAGGCCGGCCCGGATAGGGTCCGGCAGCGGGACGTCATCTATATAAAACCACTCCGAAGGCCAGTCCTCGGATACCTTCTTTGGGGTTCCGGGTGGGTATCCGGTCCCGGCGATGCGCCATATTTCGGCGCCGCCCACTTGATATATGGACCCCTCTTGAGAACGGGGTACCAAGCAGAACAACCTTTTCCACAACGCGAAATGAGCCTCTATGCCTAGGAATAGCTCGCAGAGAGCAACAAAACCTGCGATATGGAGTATGGAGCCGGGCGTAAGATCATGTAACTGGAGGCCGTAGAACTCCAGAAGCCCGCGGAGGAATGGATGAATCGGAAATCCTAGTCCCCTTAGTAAATAAGGGACGAAGCACACCCGCTCTCCTTTAGAGGGATTAGGCGTGCCCTCCGCCTGCTTTCCGCCATTATAGGTGGCGAGTCCGGCTCGGACCGAGACCATGTAGGCTTGAGGGAGGAATCCATTAGCTTGCAGCGACATTAACTCACTATGCGGGATGGTACAGCTCTCCCAATCTCCGGGTTTGGAACCGGAGGGGCGAGAGGAGGAGTTGCGACGGCTAGCCATAATGGAATGGATCTTTGCTGGAGGCGCTGCGATGATAACTTGCGGGGAAGAGAGGATGTGTTTGGATCTAAATCCCCCTCCCATTAAATAGGCGGCTTGTTCATATGGCTGGGGGGCGTATATGTAAAAACGCCCCAGGCTTTTGGCATTCGCTTGACACATGGAAGATGGCAATTATGGAGCATAGAAGCTGAGGAGCACTGCGGAAATCGAGATATTATTCGTACAGGTACACAGGATTCGGAGGAGGAACCCGCCTTGCAATGCCGAAGACAATTTGCGCGCCGGACCCGTCGTCATTGAAGCCTGGTTCGGGGGCTACTGAGGGAGTCCTGGATTAGGGGGTGTTCGGCTAGCCGGACTATACCTTCAGCCGGACTCCAGGACTATGAAGACACAAGATTGAAGACTTCGTCCCGTGTCCGGAAGGTTCTTTCCTTGGCGTGGAAGGCAAGCTAGGCGTGCGGATATTCAAGATCTCCTACCAATGTAACCGACTCTGTGTAACCCTAACCCTATCCGGTGTCTATATAAACCGGAGGGTTGTAGTCCGTAGGACGAACCATCTTCATACACAATCATACCATAGGCTAGCTTCTAGGGTTTATCCTCCTTGATCTCGTGGTAGATCTACTCTTGTACTACCCATATCATCAATATTAATCTAGCAGGAGTAGGGTTTTACCTCCATCGAGAGGGCCCGAACCTGGGTAAAATAAAGTGTCCCTTGTCTCCTGTTACCATCCGACCTTGACGCACAGTTTGGGACCCCCTACCCGAGATCCGCCGGTTTTGACACCGACAGTGGGGCTTGGTGATTTGACCCCTCATTGCTCATTTTCTACTACTGCGGCGCTACGACCGGGGTGCCTCCAATTCCAACCGCTGCTCTGAATTGTAATTTGGTGCATCGCACGTGGAACAAGACGGTGGATGAGCCACATGTCGGCCAAAGGGGTCCTGTTAAGTGTGTCACCATTTCGTGTGCAGACTGACCCTGCTTGAGTTGCTACGCCAACACGACAGGAGCAGCCGACCACTTGGTTTTGCTCCTTGGTGAATCCCGACTATATTGATCCAAAAAGATATGTGTTGAACTACCCTCTCCGTCTCAGTTTTTTTATTTTTAGGCGTCTCGGTTATAGGGCCTGCACGTAGTTCTATGTCATCCATTTGACTAACTAAATATGAGTTACTATGTCACAAAAATTATATCATTGGATTCTTAAGCGGATGTAGTTGTATTTAAAAGTCGAGGGCGGGGCTTTTCCTGTGCCGTAGGCGGGGCAGTTCTGCCTAGGCGGTTCAACAGAGACGCGAGAAGACGAGGGAGTAGGCTGCTGCAAATGTAGGGTTGTGTGATTTGACAGCGAGTTACTGCTGGACAGGTGGGGCCCCGTGATTTGACTTGCCATTATCATTTTAACTATGGCGCTACGACCGGCGCGAGTCTCCCGATTCCTGACCACCTCCATACAGGTGCCTCTCCCAATGCTCCACCATGTAGTGGAGGCTGGCTCTTGCATGAGAGCCCACTTCTCCACTTTTTCCTTGCCTCTCTTTCCTCCACATATGCAAAAATTCCATGTAAAGCGCACTATTGTACTTACTTTTACTTGCTCCTACAGGTGCTTAAGCTTGCCACATAGGCATAAAGTCTGATGTGGCAAGTTAATCAAGAAGAGAGAGACTAGTTTGGTGACCCAAGGAAGAAACGGTTATAAGCGCGTGTACCTAGGTGAAAAGACAATTTTGAGTCTATAGCTAATTAAATGAAGCAAACTTAGCAACACCATTTCATTGGAAGAGGTTACTCCTTGGCAAATGCAATAAATACTAGTACTCCCTGTGTCCCATAATATAAGAATGTTTTTGGCACTACACTAGTGTCAAAAACATTCTTATATTATGGGACGGAGGGAGTATGAAGAAAGAGATAGAGAGGAGTAAAAAAAATACACTTATAGCCAACCTTGTTGTAGTATGAGTGACTAAGTGATGACTATGTATGACATGCCAACATCAGATAGCCTAACGCACCGTGTTAAATCTCCAAGGTCGTGACCGCGCGAGCGACGCGACCGTCGTGGTAGGCGCGACTATGATACGGGCTGCTGGCAGCCCTTGGATCTGAGATAAAACGGTCACATGCTAAGTTGCTGAAAATTAGCAGAATAACCCTCCAGGATAGGATATTCACCCATAGGTCTAGAATCACGCCATGCAACCGTTCGATCTAAGATCCAAGGGCTCTCAGAAGCCCATATCATGGGAGAATGGAAAGCCACTACCCTGCCATTCGCACGCTGGTAGTTCGCTCCTACTTGTCCCCGCACGTCCTTCAATACTACGGCGGTTCGCTCCTAGTCGTCCCGTCCATTCACATTACGGCAGTTCCACTAATCCTAACCCTCCTCCCAAATCCATGGCGTCCCAAGTCTCCACGATCGGCGTTGAGTACAAGGTTAGAACCATCACCGGCGATGAGTTCGACGTCATCTACACCCGTTCTTCCGCGACAGTGAAAGGATGCCTTTCTCGCTTTCGCTTCAGACGCATGTTCGAAAACTCAGATGATGAGTGGGTTGCTGGGCTAGATGTTGAGTACACCACAATCCTGGGACGAGAGAAGGATCTAAAGGACAAAGAGAGGAAGAAGCCCGCCGTGTGAGGGAGTCCTGGATTAGGGGGTGTTCGGCTAGCCGGACTATACCTTCAGCCGGACTCCAGGACTATGAAGAAACAAGATTGAAGACTTCGTCCCGTGTCCAGAAGGTTCTTTCCTTAGCGTGGAACGCAAGCTAGGCGTGCGGATATTCGAGATCTCCTACCAATGTAACCGACTCTGTGTAACCCTAACCCTATCCGGTGTCTATATAAACCGGAGGGTTGTAGTTCGTAGGACAATGATCATTATTCATCATCATAACCATAGGCTAGCTTCTAGGGTTTAGCCTCCTTGATCTCGTGGTAGATCTACTCTTGTACTACCCATATCATCAATATTAATCTAGCAGGAGTAGGGTTTTACCTCCATCGAGAGGGCCCAAACCTGGGTAAAACAAAGTGTCCCTTGTCTCCTATTACCATCCGACCTTGACGCATAGTTCGGGACCCCCTACCCGAGATCCGCCGGTTTTGACACCGACATTGGTGCTTTCATTGAGAGTTCCTCTGTGTCATCGCCTTCGGGCCGATGGCTCCTTTGATCATCAGCAATGACGAGGTCCAGGGTGAGACCTTTCTCCCGGGACAGACCTTCGTCATCGGCGGCTTCGCTCTGCGGGCCAACTCCCTTGGCCATCTGGAGCAGATCAAAAGCTACGCCCCTGGCCATCAAGTCAGGTTTGGAAGTTTAAACTACACGGCAGATATCCGAGGAGACTTGATCTTCGACGGACTCAAGCCACAGCCAAGCGTGCCGCACTATCTTGAGGGACATGATATGGCTCTGCCCCCGAACAGTGTCCTGGAGGCCGCATATGCTCCGGCCCCGATCCTCGATCCGGAGTCCGTTGCATTCGTTGAGGATGAACGGTTGGACGTCACCTCAGGGGCTGCGATCTTAAAGACGATCGAGCCGAACGACAGCCCCGCACTCCGCGTGGCCCATGACTCCGAGGAGCCAGACTCTTCCCCGAGCTCAGAAACTCCCTCGCCCTTGATCGAATCAGATTGGGCGCCGGTAATGGAGTTCACCGCCGCAGATATCTTTCGACATTCGCCTTTTGGCGATATACTGAATTCTCTCAAGTCTCTCTCTTTGTCAGGAGAGCCCAGGCCGAACTATGGCCTGCGAAGTTGGGATTCGGGCGACGAAGAAATTCAAAGCCCACCCACCACCCACTTGATAGCCACTTTCGAAGATTTGACCGACATGCTTGATTTCGGCTCCGAGGAATTCGACGGTATGGACGACGAATATGGAGACAAACCGGAACCAGCACCTGTAGGGCGCTGGACATCCACCATACCCAATGACGTATTCATGGTGGATACACCGGAGAATATTAACAATGAGGAAAAAGGGGGCGAAAAGAAGGGTAAACCCTCCGAGAAGCACTCGAAACGGCGACGTAAACGCCGAGCTAAGCCCCACCTCGACCAGGACCCAGCCATGGAGCAGGACGACCCGATAGATGGCGAGCGTGTCTCCGAACAGCCGTCCGAACAGGGTAACACGGGAAGAGAGGACGAACAGTCCTCCCCCGGTCATAACAGAACTCCGGACGATACCACGCCGGACAAAATTATGGAGCAGAACAATCTCCAAGAAAGGCTCGTGGCTACAGCACGCAGCCTGAAAGAGCAGAAGCGAAAGCTAAAGACGGCGGAAAATGCACTCAAGACAAGATGGAGCAAAGTAATCAAGACCGCAGATAAATACGGCGGCAGCCGCCGCACCAAAAGCTATCCAAAGAGAAAGCTACTGCCCGAATTCGACCAGGAGGCCATAGAGCCCCCAAACTCGAAAAACAAAAAGGCTATGCGGTCGGATAGATGACCTCTCGGCCACTACAAAACGGCAAACGGCGCCGCACTAGATGCGGCATGCGACCCAGTCAAAGACTCGCATCATGGCCCAGCCAGGTCTATTTACGGGCCAAGAAAGCAAGCTCTTACAAGCAACGCAAAAAATCCACCTTCAGAATCCGGCACACCCAGATACAGGGGTGCCGCACACCCTCTATGCTTCACAGATGAGGTCCTGGAATATGAATTCCTGGAGGGGTTTAAACCCGTTAACATAGAGGCATACGATGGAACAACAGACCCTGGAGTCTGGATTGAGGACTATATCCTCCACATACATATGGCTAGAGGAGATGATCTCCACGCCATTAAATATTTACCTCTTAAGCTTAAAGGGCCAGCCCGGCACTAGCTTAAAAGCCTTCCTGAAAACACAATTGGAAGTTGGGAAGAGCTCGAGGACACTTTCCGAGCAAATTTTCAAGGGACCTACGTCCGTCCCCCGGATGCAGACGATCTCAGTCACATAACTCAGCAGCCGGGAGAATCAGCTCGGCAGTTCTGGAACAGATTCCTCACTAAAAAGAATCAAATTGTCGATTGTCCGGACGCCGAAGCCCTAGCGGCTTTCAGGCACAATGTACGAGACGAATGGCTCGCCAGACACCTCGGCCAGGAAAAGCCTAGAACAATGGCCGCACTCACAAGCCTCATGACCCGCTTTTGCGCTGGAGAGGACAGCTGGTTGGCACGATGCAACCCCAGCGACCCAAGTACATCTGAAATCAGGGATGGAAACGGGAAACCACGGAAAAATAAGGATCATCGCCGAGTCAAAAGAAAAAGCCCGAAGAGCACGGCAGTCAATGCCGGATTCAAAGGCTCACGGCAAAATCAGACAAAGACACCCCCTGAGGATAGTAGGGAGGATCCGTCCAGCCTAAAGAGAATCATGGACAGGATATGTCAGATACACAGTACTCCTGGGAAGCCTGCTAATCATACCCACAGAGACTGTTGGGTTTTCAAACAATCCGGACGGCTTAATGCCGAACACAAGGGGCTCGACGCACCAAGTGAGGAAGAGGACGAAGCCCAAAAGCAGAACACCAGGAGGCAAAAGAACTTCCCACAAGAAGTCAAAACAGTGAACTCACTTCACATAACAAGGCATGCGGCACCCATAAAGGTCCGCACATTCAAGCCTATCCCTAGGGAGTCCTGCCACTGGTCTCTAAAACCAATCATTTTTGATCGGTTTGATTATTCTCACAATATCAAACATGCAGGCTGGACTGCCCTGGTACTTAAACCAATAATAGACGGATTCCAGTTTACCAATGTCCTTATGGACGGGGGCAGTGAACTAAACCTGATATATCAGGATACAATTCGCAGCATGGGCATAAACCCAGCAAGAATTCGTCACAGTAAAACCTCCTTTCAAGGGGTAGCACCCGGCCCGGACACCCACTGTATGGGTTTTATCCGGCTTGTGGTAATATTCGGCTCTGCCAATAACTTTCGTCGCGAAAGGCTCATCTTCCACATAGTCCCGTTTTCAAGTCGCTATCAAGCACTAATGGGACGCGGAGCTTTCGCTCGCTTTAATGCAATACCGCATTATGCATCCCTCACGCTAAAGATGCCCGGTCCTCGAGGCATCATCTCTTTAAAGGGAGCGTGCTAAAACACGTCTCCTCCTAAAGGAGGACTGTGCGGCCGCTTAAACAGCCACACAATACAATGGCCTCGCCAGCCAAAAGAGACTTTTTCAATGTAAGTCATAAATGGCCACATACCCGGACTCAATGAGTTCGGCGCAAGCCCATCATCACTATAGGCTAAATACGCCATACCAGGGGCTGCACGCAGAGACAATAAAACTCGACCTCATTTATTCTTCACTTTATATTTTGTTTTTTATTCCTTTTTGTCCCGCACGACCCATTTTCAAATTAGTTCCTCTCTTTTACAGATGAACTTCGTACGGCGCCCGTCTAGGACACGGCACAGCGGAGACACAGGCGCAGACGTGCAGTAGGGACCCGCCCAAAAGGATTCTTTTTAGATTAAGACCCTGCGTAAACCTTTTTTAATGTCTCTTGCTGCTATACATCCCCTGGTTTATTTCACTATAACCAAGGAGGAGACTGGCGTCTTGGCATGTGGCCACGTCAGGATTATTGCTCGTACCTGGACACGAGGGGCTTTTTCTTCTTTTTTTTTATAAAAAAGGAGGGGCGTTGTTCCGCACACGCCCGCAAAAGACCGAACACCTTAGGGAGTGTTCGGCGTCGCGAGTTTTGGCACTATATGCATCAGCTCCGAGTCATGATTTTGGTCATATGTTGGGTTGTCCGGCTCTTGAGTTCGGCCACCTTACGTTCCGTTCTGTCGGCTAAGGTAGCACCAGGAGAACTACTGCGATTGCGCCCCGGTTCGGCCGGGCGAGCGCCTCAGTAGAGAAAGCCGAAAACCGACTATCATGATGTAGCGAGAGACTGGTCGCCACTCGATGACTCATAGGGGTTTATCGAACTCCTCCGTTTTGACGAAGGGTCGCTTCCCGGTCAGGCAAACATGCGTCCCGAATTCGGATAAACGCAGTTGCCACTTCAGGGCTACCTAAAGAGTCCCACTGTCAAGCTCCTATGGCTAAGTGAAAGTGTTAAAGCATTATAGTCCGGTTGCCTGGCCCGCGGCGCAATCACCTCCTTTGTAGGACCAAGACGTTGGGTTAAGTGTGAATGTGTTTTCCGCGCGCACCCCTGCATCATGTGCGTGGGGGCTGAAGCCAACGACTGTAATCTTTCAGAATTTAAATTAAAACGGCCGCACAGGAGGTGTTATTCATACTTGAAGGAACAAGTCTAAAAATACGCCATTACAATTCATATAACCACTAGTCTATGATTACATATGCTATCATAAAACATCATCCTTCGAACACTGCGTCTCTATTATACGAGCGCCTGCGAGGACTTCCTCAAAATAGTGTTTGGCAGGCATTCGGCTTTTATCCGAATCACGGGACGCAACAACGGTGGGCTCCATACCCGCCCAGTATGTCTTCACACGGGCAAGAGCCAGCCGAGCGCCCTCTGTGCAAGCTGACCTCTTCAGAGCTTCAATCCGAGGCATCACGTCAAGGAACTGCTGCACCAAGCTAAAATAGCTTTTCGGTTTCGATTTCCCCGGACATAAGCGATCCATGGCATAGCTCATGGCGAGTCCGGACAACCTATTCAGCTCAGCCCATTGCGCCAGGCGATCGTCCACTGCTAGTGGATGCTCTGGATTGGTGAACTGCGACCAAAGAGTTTTTCCACTTCATGATCTTCCTTATCTTGAAAGTACCTGGTCGCATCAGCGGCACTAGCCGCCAAATCCAGATAGGTGTCCTCCACGCTCCATGCTTGGTCCAACGGGGCGAACTTCGGATCACAAAATTTTCTTCGCAGCAGGAAGGGCTTTCCATCCCCAATTAGTCCGGCCTGACGTAGCTCTTCCTTTGCCGCTCTCATACCAGAGCGGGCATTCTTGGCGTCGGCAACGGCCTTCTCTAAGTCCGTCTGTCTGGCTCGACCTTCCTCTTCCAGAAGTTTGCAACGGTCAGTAGCACTTTTTAATTTTACGGTAAGATCAGCCATCTCATCTTTGCTTCGGCAATGGGAAGCCTGTTCGGCTTCCAGCTCTTCGCGGGCTCTTCTGGCAGCCGCATCACTTTTTCTGGCTTGCTCCTTTGCTTTGGCGAGTTCGGCTCTAAGCCCTTCTATGGCCGCCGCACCATCTGCATCAAGCATACACAAGGTAAGATATTGACATAAAGCTACTCTTACTAACAATCGCCGAATAATTTCACATACCTTGAGCATCATCAAGCCGCTTGTTAACAAGCACGATGTCGGCTTCTGCCACTTCAAGTTGCCGTTTCATTTCGGCAAAATCTCGAGTCCGGCTTGATTCCGGACAATTTGCCACCTGCATAAAAAGGTGCCATTTAAAGGACCTGGGATTAAGATACTCTGCGCGCCACACATATTTGCGCCACACAGAGTCTCACGGGCTACTATCTACACAGGGCGCATGTTATTATGCGCAATTAACACTAATGTTCGTTATTTAAAAAACGTACCTCTAGGCCCGCCAATAAACTCTTGACGGCCTCGTTCAGCCCGCTTTCCGCGGCTGAAATCTTCTCAATCACCGTGTGCATCAACACACGATGTTCCTCTGAAATAGAGGCTTGGCCCAGCAGAACCTTCAGCTCCTCCGACCGAACACCAGATGGTGCCTGACTCGTCCCATGGCCTTCTTCGGAGGCCGGACACGGAGAACCTCGGGGGGCCGCATGATCACCTTCTGCCTCTGGCAGATCCGGAGCAACCCTCTGTGACGACACTTTGGCGTCGCCCGCCTTGCTAGGCGGTGTAGAAGGGGGAGGCGTTCCGCTCTCCATCATCTCCGGAAGAAGGTCCCCCGATGACGAGTTCTGCTGAGGAGGGTCGGGGGCCGAACTACAAGGTAAGGTTTCGGTTAAAACTTCTCAGAGTATGAAAACTTCTCTTAAAAGAACGATTCTCTTTCTACTTACGGCTCGTTGGAGGGCTGCTCCTTTTGAAGATTTTATTCGGCCGAGAGGCTTCGCGGCTCCGGGTCCTCTGATGTGGATGTTTTTCCCCGCTTAGGAGCTACGGCTCCCGGGTCGTCAGAGGTGGCCCTTTTCTTCCCCCGAGGAGAGGAACTATCGATTCCCTCCTTCGGAATGGCCTCTTTCGAAGAGACCATGGTTCCCTTGTCCGCCCCTTCGCTTCCTTTCAGGGGCACTACCTCCAACATCCGGACTAGCACGGGATCTAGTCTGGTCTCGGGGAGGGGAGCCGGACACCGGATCAGCTTCGCTTTCGCTATCCATTCCTGCATGATAGGAATAATGTGGTTAACAAAACAAATTAATTGTGCGGGTGAAAGATCCGAACACAGGGTCACCTACTTTGGTATCCGAGCGATTGCGGCTTAAACCAGCATCCTCGGTCACATCCGGACTCGCTTCTTGTGGTCCGAAGAACTGTTTATGCATCTCCATAGGCGTCATGCCCATGAAATTTCGGAGAACTCGCGGCCCCTCTGGGTTGAACTCCCACAAGCGGAGAGGGCGGCGTTGGCCGGGCAGTGTCCGGCGAATCAGCATAACTTGAGTCACCTTGACCAGGTTGAGGTCTCCTTTCAAGAGATCCTTTATGCGGCCCTGCAGCAGAGGAACGTCTTCGGGCAGGCCCCGATCTAACCCTGTGTTGATCCACGATGTTAAACGTGGTGGGGGGCCCGAGCGAAAGGTTGGAGGCGCCACCCAGGTGGTGCCCCGGGGAGAGGTGATATAGAACCACTCCTGTTGCCATAAACCGAGCTCCTCTTGAAAAGTGCCCTCGGGCCACGGAGCATTGGTAATTCTTTTTATAACGGCACCTCCGCACTCTGTGTGACACCCCTCGATTATCTTCGGTTCTACCTTGAAGGTCTTGAGCCATAATCCGAAGTGAGGGGTGACGTGGAGAAATGCTTCACACACAACTATGAAAGAGGAGATATGGAGGATGGACTCCGGAGCTAGGTCGTGGAACTCCAGCCCATAGTAAAACATCAGCCCCCTTATGAAAGGATCCGTTGGGAAGCCTAAACCCCGAAGGAAGTGGGAGACGAATACCACGCTCTCACCGGGCTAAGGGCTCGGGATCGCCTGTCCTTGAACAGGCAGCCTATGCGAAATCTCGCTGGTTATGAATCTAGCTTCCCTCAACTTTGATATGTCCTCCTCCATAACAGAGGACGGCATCCATCGACCCCGATGGTCTGAGCCAGACATTGTTGAAGGTTCGGCGCGCCTAGAATCAAAGAAGCCTGGGGTGTTGGAACTCGAGGCGATGGGCGAGCTTGTTTTGGGAATACAAGGGGGAAGCAGGGTCTTGGTCTCTTTATAAAGAGGTAGAATACCAAGAGCCCTCCCCGTAACCGTCTTGGACTGGCCTGTAATTAAGGCAGGACGTGACAAACAGGCACGGTTGGGTTACCCACGTCCGTATTAATGAGAATCCCGTTAAAGGGGGCACACGATCTCTGCTTCGACAAGACGTGCCAAGGAAACTGCCTCGTTGAACGTGCTGCGGTGGGACAGTAAAAATATTCTATACAGGAAGCTTGGTTGCGGTGTTATGACGCACTGCAAAATACGTCAACAGATTTGATTTGTGTTTGCATTATTCTCTATATGGCAATACGTGGAAATTTGTTTTGCAGAGCCGGACACTATTTTATGGTGTTCATTATCTTCTTGAAGAACTTGGAGGAGGAACCCGCCTTGCAATGTCGAAGACAATTTGCGCGCCGGACTCGTCGTCATTGAAGCCTGGTTCAGGGGCTACTGAGGGAGTCCTGGATTAGGGGGTGTTCGGCTAGCCGGACTATACCTTCAGCCGGACTCCAGGACTATGAAGATACAAGATTGAAGACTTCGTCCCGTGTCCGAAAGGTTCTTTCCTTGGCGTGGAAGGCAAGCTAGGCGTGCGGATATTCGAGATCTCCTACCAATGTAACCGACTCTGTGTAACCCTAACCCTATCCGGTGTCTATATAAACCGGAGGGTTGTAGTCCGTAGGACAACGATCATTATTCATGATCATAACCATAGGCTAGCTTCTAGGGTTTAGCCTCCTTGATCTCGTGGTAGATCTACTCTTGTACTACCCATATCATCAATATTAATCTAGCAGGAGTAGGGTTTTACCTCCATCGAGAGGGCCCGAACCTGGGTAAACCAAAGTGTCCCTTGTCTCCTGTTACCATCCGACCTTGACGCACAGTTCGGGACCTCCTACCCGAGATCCGCCGGTTTTGACACCGACACCGTGATCCAGGTTTGCGTACATAACGTTTGCTTGGTCTACCACATATGCCATGCCGATGTTGGGTGCCAGGATTTTAAGAACTTCCTCAAGGACAAAATAGTGAAATTCGTTACTGAAGACTTTAAGAACGCCAAAGAAGTCCTGGGTCGGATAGGCCTCGTTGTAGGCAACCCCTTCGACCTCCAGAAGAATCGGCTGGTGCCCTCTCGTCAGCCTTCAATGCTGACCCTGGCAGGAGCCATGGTTCATCCTTCGTACCGTAAACTGGAGAAACCTCATTACACGTTTCATCGTCATGCATGGCAGCGGAATGTACTAGATATAGACCACATCCACTACGCTGCAATGGATGGCTACCTTTGTTTCAATATCTACAAGGTGATGCGGAGCATCACATGATCATTCCCATGGACCTACCATCGTCTCATCAAGAGCCAAGAGGATCCATGACACGAGCACGAGCTAGAGCTCTCGAGAACGAGGTGACTTCTTTCCTTAGTGATATCACATATGATCCACTCGATACATGGCTACTACCTAAGTCCGATATCCTATGCATGATTAGGTGTCAAGAGGAACCTCCCGAGGATGCACGTGAAGACAGACAAGCCGTCAAGTCCATGGATGAAGAGAACCAATGGAAACGGGCAAGTTCACCTTCCAGGCCCCGGACATCTGGCCCTTGGAGCATCTACATCAGCAACAGCCAAGCTGCCCAAGTCTACAGGGCCCGGACATCCGGCATCCAGCCCGGACATCCGGCCCCAGCCCGGAAATAAGGCTAGAAGCCCGGAAATTCGGCGCCATGCACCAGAACCTACAGAAGCTTTCGCCTCCAGCCTGGACATCTGGCCCCCTAGCCCGGACATCCGGCCCCTCCTGAAGCCCCGGACATACGGCCCGACGCCCGGACATCTGGCCCCGCCTGTCTGCGCACAGTAAAGGGCCCAAGTTAAATGGAAGCAATGACCCCAAAGAATACATATCATAGGCATTGAAGGTTGACAAAATCTTCCGCTTGCACAACTACGAAGAAGATCGCAATGGCATCCCTTGAATTCCAAGACTACGTCCTCATTTGGTGGGAACAAGTCATTGAGCGCCGAGCGGCAAGAGGTGAACCACCAATCACCACTTGGGCACAAATGAAGGATGTCATGAGAGCACGATTCGTGCCAAACTACTACAATCGCAACCTCTTCAAGAAACTTACACAACTCAAGCAAGGAACCAAGAGCGTTGAAGAGTACTACAAGGAAATGGAGATTGCCATGATACGAGCCAATGTCAAAGAGGATGATGAGCAAACTATGGCACGTTTCTTGAATTGACTCAATCACCCTATCAAGAAGATTGTCGACTTCCAACCATACTCGAACCTCATTGAGCTAGTGCATCAAGCTACCAAAGCGGAACGGCAAGTACAAGACGACTTCAAGTATGCCAAGTTCTCGTCCAAGTCCTACGGCTTCTCCAACAATCAAGCTTCGACGACTCCAACATCTTCTACCTCAACCAAGCCATCTACAAGCAACGGCGACAAGTCGAGTTACAAGAAAGCTTCGACAAGCTCAAGTCGTCCTCCTACTACAAGCAACTTCAAGAAAGCTTCATCATCATCTACTCCAACCGATGAGACCATCAAGTCAAGTTCCATCAAATGCTTCACATGAGGAGGCCGAGGCCACAAGTCCTTCGAGTGCATAAACAAGCACACCATGATCCTCAACGACGACGGAACCTATGACTCCATGAGTAAAGGAGAAATGGAAGCTCTTGAGCAAGTGGCCATGCACCGACAAGTGAACAATGAAGACGAAGATCATCAAGTCTTTTGTGATGAAGATTCAAGTCCCGCTCTTGTTGTCTCCAAGGTCTTGACTCTTCAACATCAACAAGACGAAGATCAAAGATGCCATATCTTCCACACAAAGGCCGGCATCAATGGGCGTTCCGTCAAGGTCATCATCGATGGAGGTAGTTGCCATAACTTAGCAAGTGACGAACTATGCTCCAAACTCCAATTGGTCAAGATGAAGCACCCTCACCCCTACAAGGTTCAATGGCTAAGCGACACCGGCACCATACGAGTCGAGCATAGGATACAAGTCTCTTTCAAGATCGGCGCCTATGAAGACACTTTGGAATATGATGTCCTTCCGATGACCATTTGCCACCTCCTTCTTGGACGGCCATGGCAATTTGATCGAGGTGTCATTCACAATGGACGTACAAATCACTATAGCTTCAAGATGAAAGGGAAGGAATTTGTTCTACGTCCTATGTCTCCAAGCCAAGTGCTCGCCGACAAGCAAAACACCCATCATGGAGAGAATAGTGAGAGAGCGAACCACCAAAAAGAGAGTGAGCGCCACAAGCCCAAATTGAGTGCCTCCACGATGAGCGACAAGAAAAACTTAGTTCTCTTTGCAACCAAACATGAGATGAGAGGAGTGTGTGAGAACCCATCAAGTGTCCTACACTATGTCCTATTGTGCAAGGACGAGGCACCAAAAACTAACAACTCTCACGATCTACCTTTGGTGTTATCTTCTTTATTGCAGGAATTCCAAGATGTTTTCCCCGATGAGCTACCTTCGGGTCTACCTCCACTACGAGGCATTGAGCACCGAATCGATCTCATCCCCGGAGCGCCGCTTCCCAACAAAGCTCCCTATCGTGTCAATCCCGAAGAAACCAAAGAAATAAAAAGGCAAGTATAGCATCTCATCTTATGCATTACGTGTTTCGCCCTTACATTGGTGAATTTGTTGTTGTCTACTTTGATGATATCCTTGTGTTTATCAAATCTCTCAAAGAGCATGTCACCCACCACCGTGCTACAAACTCTTCGAAAAGAGCAACTTTATGCTAATATGGAAAAATGCCTCTTTGGTGTTGATAAGCTTGTTTTCTTGGGTTTTGTAGTATCTACCAAGGGTGTTCATGTTGATGAATCTAATATCAATGCTATTAAAACTTGGCCCCAACCAACCAATTTGGAACAAGTGCGTATTTTTCTTGGTTTAGCCGGTTTCTACCGTAGATTTGTGAAGGATTTTAGCACAATTGCTTCACCTTTGCATGCTTTGAGTAAGAAAAATGCACCGTTTGTTTGGGGAACATCCCAAGATATCGCTTTCAGTGAGCTTAAGAATTTGCTTACACATGATCCCGTGCTTGCATTACCCAACTTTAACAAACCTTTCAAAATTCATTGCGATGCTAGTGGTAATGGCATAGGAGGTGTCTTAACGCAAGAGAAGCGCCCCATTGCATACTTTAGTGAGAAACTATCCAGAGCACAACTCAATTACCCCATCTATGACAAAGAGCTATATGCTTTAATACGAGTTTTGCGTGAATGGGAACATTACCTTCGCCCTCATGAGTTCATCATCCATACCGACCATGAAACACTTAAATACCTTAAGGGTCAAACTAAGTTGAACAAGCGTCATTCTAAGTGGAGTGAATTTATTGAGTCTTTTCCTTATGTCATCAAGTACATTAAAGGTTAGGAAAATGTTGTGGCGGATGCACTTTCCCGTATATGCATGCTTGTCACTCAACTTGAGTTAAATGGCATTGGTTTTGAGCACATAAAAGACTTGTATGAGCATGATCCTACATTTGCTATTCCTTATGCCAAGTGTTTGACGCATACTTCTTGGGATCGATACTACATCAAAGATGGATATCTTATGAGAGCTAACAAACTTTGCATTCCCGAGTCCTCTCTTCGCTTGTTGCTTTTGCAGGAATCTCATGGAGGCTGACTCATGGGACACTTTGGACGCGACAAGACATTTGCTACACTCTCAAATAACTACTTTTGGCCCAAGATGTTTCGCGACGTCAATCGCTTCACCAACCGATGCTCTACATGTCGCAAAGCTAAGTCTAAAGCCCAATCTCATGGCCTCTATATGCCACTTCCAATGCCATATCAACCATGGGAAGATACTAGCATGGACTTTGTGCTTGGTTTGCCTAGAACTCGAAATGGCAAGGTTTCCGTTTTTGTTGTTGTGGACCGTTTCTCCAAAATGGCTCATTTCATTCCTTGCAACAAGATAGACGCTGCTTCCCATGTTGCGAATTTGTTTTGTAGGGAAATCTTGCGCCTTCATGGAGTGCCAAAGACGATTATCTCGGACCGCGACGTCAAGTTCTTGTGTTACTTTTGGAAGACCTTGTGTGCCAAGCTCGGAATCAAGCTCTTGTTCTCTTCGGCATACCATCCGCAAACCGACGGCCAAACGGAGGCTACCAACCGTACGCTCTCCACTCTACTACGCGTGTTGATAAAGAAGAACATCAAGGAGTGGGAAGAGTGCCTACCCATCGCCGAGTACGCCTACAATCGTGCAAGACATTCGACTACCGGCAAGTCCCCCTTCGAGGTCGTCTATGGCTTCAACCCACATTCTACCTCTACCGCTACAAGAACGCACAAACATGGACGCGAGTGCCCGAGTCAACTTCCTCAAGAAGATGCATGAAGATACAAGGAACACCATCGAGCACCAAGTACAACGACTCGCGACCAAGCTCAACGTCAACAAACAACCCATGATGTTCCATGTTGGAGATCTTGTGTGGATACACCTTCGCAAGGATCGCTTCCCCAATGAACGCAAGTCCAAGCTACTACCCCGAGCGGATGGACCCTTCAAGGTGCTTGCGCGCTACAACAACAACGCATAGAAGATCGACATCCCACGCGACAAGTACTCCATGAGCGACATCTTCAACATCAAGGATCTCTCCCCGTACCATGGTGATGAGGATTTCGATCCGAGGTCGGATCTTTCCCAAGGGAGGGGAGATGATGCGGAGCATCCCATGATCATCCCCATGGACCTACCATCGTCTCATCAAGAGCCAAGAGGACCCATGACACAAGCACAAGCTAGAGCTCTCGAGATAGAGGTGACTTCTTTCCTTAGTGATATCACATATGATCCACTCGAGACATGGCTACTACCTAAGTCTGATATGCTATGCATGATTAGGTGTTAAGAGGAACCTCCCAAGGATGCACGTGAAGACGGACAAGCCGCCAACTCCATGGATGAAGAGAACCAACAGAAACGGGTAAGTTCACCTTCCAGGCCCCGAACATCCGGCCAAGGCCCCGGACATCATGGCGCTGGAGCGTCTACATCAGCAACAGCCAAGCTGCCCAAGTCTACAGGGCCCGGACATCCGGCACCCAGCCCGGAAATCCGGCCAGAAGCCCGGATATCTGGCGCCATGCACCAGAACCTAAGCTTTCGCCTCCAGCCCAGACATCCGGCCCCCTAGCCCGGACATTCTGCCCCTCCTGAAGCCCCGGACATCCGGCCCGACGCCCGGACATCTGGCCCCGCCTGTCTGCGCACAGTGAAGGGCCGAAGCTCATGTACCTCTTCACCCCCCTAGACTATATATACTCCATCCCCTTCCTCTTTCTAGGGTTAGCATTGGTTTAGCTCATTTAGAGATAGAGCTTTGCTCATCAATATCGGATCTACTCCACGAGAGAGACCGCGGCCCCTCTTCAGAGAAGATCCACCTTGGATTCAAGACCTCCTTTGCGGAGAAGACCCCCGTCAAGACCTCCTCACGGAGAAGAACCGGTTACCGTTTGTATCGTCCGTTGTTGACTTTGGATCTTGTAGCTTACTTTGTGTTCATCGATCTAGCGCATGTGTGATCTATTCTTGTTGGTTGCGTGATTTCTCTCGTGTTTCCCCTCGTGTTCATCATGTTCTTTGTTAGGATCCGCTCCTTTTGTGAAAGATCGACCATCTAGGGTTCCACCCTACATCACAAGGGTTGGATGAAGAGCAACAACCAAGTGTGCGGTTCAAGCAAAGAAGTATCGGCCAGAAGGAAGAGGGACAAGGACGAAGTCGAGGACGTGGACGAGGACTCCGAGTAAGGTGGCAGTGCCATTGCTCATGGTGGTTCTAAACTTCTAATGTAGTGTCTACCGGATTAGTTGCATAGTTTAATTTCAGATGTGCTTAGTTTAATTTGAGGGGTGTGTTGTGCTGAGCCCCCAGCAGAACTATGTTATGTTTCTTCTCGTTACTTTAACTCTTCAGTATATACATACTACTAGTATTTCTTTAATAGAATTTAGCACCCCAATTAAGCACGTACTAGCTTTTTTAATAGTACTATATGCATAATTTGGCGACGAGCCTCTCTATATTTACCACATTTTTTTAATTTCAATTTTTGCTCCATGGCGCAATCCATCGATAGTACTACTGTACAAAAGTATACATTTTTAAAAGGCTAAAGTACTGTTCATCACATATATTGCCAGTTAAATTCTCAACCTAGAACGACGTGCATTCCATGTAGTAAACCGATACAGAGGAAGTATAGTAAAAATGAGGTGATTTTACCGAGCAATCGGCGGGGGAGCATGGCCTGTCATGTGGTCCCACGTGTCATGATGTACCAAGGTGATGCGCGTGTCCCTTTTGAGGCAGAAGCAATACTACGTGGTTTGAGATGATGGCGAACCGAAGTGTGAAATAATGGTTGCTTCGTCCGTCCGGGGAGGTGCGGCATTGTGATTTGACGTCTCATTGCTCATTACTACTACTGGGCAGGTATGAGTGGGGTGCGTCCCCCCTGCTGTTCTGCACTGTTATTTGGTGCTTGACACGTTGACCCGGTTGCTATATGTCCCACATGTCGGCGACAGGAAGTACAGAATTCATGAAAGTGAGCGTCGACGAAAGAGTATACTACAGAATTCATGAAAGGGAGCGACTTAGTTTTGGAAAAAAATCTGTTTTTCAGAGTACGTACCCACTAGAGTTTATATGGCTCATCTTAAAACATTCGTTTTTCCGTTTGATAAGTCTCAATTCTACTATACTAGTAGTAGTACCATTACATGTTGGATTTCGAGGTGCATTAGATCACCCGACGCAAGCAGTGTCAAGAGGAAACTAACCAATGCATGTACAGGTTCATGGAAATTTAGTGGTCATTCAGGCATTCGTTCTAATTAATGCCTCGGTAAACATAACTTCTTGAGAAAAACGAGCGTACTAATTACTTGTGCAAACTACAAAATTAATTCGACCACTCACCGTCTACCTTGGTTGGAGAGATATTGAAATTGAGCCATAAAATGTAAAGGAGGGAGTAGTAACTTTTGTCTCGATTACAATTTGTGGCCTTGTATAGATGCAAAATGTATTTTTTATAGTGGCCTTGTATAAGTAAATGGAGGGAGTGCTAACCAAAGTACGTAGTAGGGGCGAGGAGTAAACGAAGGGAGTAGTAAAATTTTCTCCTCGTCCTGCGAGCCACCGCGCGCGTGGGCGAGGGAGCGGGCGTAAAGGCGTACAGTACTACTACTACTACTACTACTACTACTACTACTACTACTCGTAAGCAAGCTTCACCTCATCCTGCGAGCCACCGCGCCCGTGGGTGGGGGAGACGGCGTACTAAGCAAGCTTCTCCTTGTTCTGCGAGTTGACAGGACACATCAAAAATACTCCAGTGTATAGAGCCTTGCCTCTAAGGTAGGCCCCACATGGTTTGCCTCTTTTTTTAATTTAACATAACGCGTCAAGTCGCAATTTGTTTGTTCACCCGTGGTAGACGATCCTCCCGCCACCAAGTGGACAACCAGTACACGTGCCAAATTACCACGTGGGCTGCCTTTTTCGTATAGAAATGAGCTCCACCGTGTACCCGCGTGGGTGTGGTTGGGAAAGAGACGGGAGTACGTGCGCCGTGCGTGCACCTCTTCTCTTCATGCACGTCCCCCACCTACGTGGGTGTGTGTGAGAGAGATACAAACCTAGACATAATGAGCCGTCCATCCTCATGCCTCCGCCCAGTCCGACCACCAGTCACCACCACGCCCCACTCCTCCTCACCTTACTCTCATCTTTCTCCCTCCATTTTTATATACAAGGGGCCACTATCAAAATTAAAATTTGCAGATATACAAGGCCACTAACACTAATTGATGCAATATTAATGGTGTTTGCCTCGTGGTAATGATGTCTACTACGCAATCTTCTTCTTGTAGACGTTGTTGGGCCTCCAAGTGCAGAGGTTTGTAGGACAGTAGCAAATTTCCCTCAAGTGGATGACCTAAGGTTTATCAATCCGTGGGAGGCGTAGGATGAAGATGGTCTCTCTCAAGCAACCCTGCAACCAAATAACAAAGAGTCTCTTGTGTCCCCAACACACCCAATACAATGGTGAATTGTATAGGTGCACTAGTTCGGCGAAGAGATGGTGATACAAGTGCAATATGGATGGTAGAAATAGGTTTTTTTAATCTGAAAATATAAAAACAGCAAGGTAGCAAGCGGTAAAAGTGAGCACAAACGGCAATGATAGGAAACAAGGCCTAGGGTTCATACTTTCACTATTGCAAGTTCTCTCAACAATAATAACATAATTGGATCACATAACTATCCCTCAACATGCAACAAAGAGTCACTCCAAAGTCACTAATAGCGGAGAACAAACGAAGAGATTATGGTAGGGTACGAAACCACCTCAAATTTATTCTTTCCAATCAATCCGTTGGGCTATTCCTATAAGTGTCACAAACAACCTTAGAGTTCATACTAGAATAACACCTTAAGTCACAAATCAACCAAAACCCTAACGTCACCTAGATACTCCATTGTCACCTCAAGTATCCATGGGTATGATTATACGATATGCATCACACAATCTAAATTCATCTACTCAAACCAACACAAAGAACCTCAAAGAGTGCCCCAAAGTTTCTACCGGAGAATCACGACGAAAACGTGTGCCAACCCCTATGCATAGGTTCATGGGCGGAACCCGCAAGTTGATCACCAAAACATACATGTCACACCCTGCATTTTGTAACATGATTATTTGCATTAATAAAGCATGAAAATTTGGTCCAACAAAAACTTCTGCATTATTTGGCTTTTGCTTTGAAGTTGGTTTTCTCTATGTGGTTTTTCAAGTGCTCTTTATAGTCAACTACCCCACCTCCTATACTTCATCTCCTTGTCCCAAACTTCTGCCCAATGATCATGCCATGTGTATAGAGCAATATAGTATTTTCTTACAAAAATAATTTGGCCAAAAAGTATTTTCAAAAATTAGTTTTCCAAAAACCCCTGGATTGAGGTTTGCACTGCAAGTGCTCAGTTAAGGGCAGTAAAAATATTTTCAAAAATATATCTGACTCCTAGTAGATATATGATACCTAGAAACCACAAAAATATAATTTTAAAAGTTATTTTCCTATTTCATTTAAAGGATTTTTCTTAAGGCCAGAAATGGTCTTAAATAGGTTAAAATTATTTAAAAGCTTTAAAAATATTTGAGAAAAATTAGGGAGACTCAATGGACATATATTTTCCATATATATATATGAGTTTCAACACATGGTTATGATCAAAATTGTCGGGGGAAATCGGCCTCCTCGAACACCTATGGGGACGGAGCCCCTTCTCGGTTCGGCGGGGGGCGGAGGCTGCGCGAAGAGCGGATCGAGGCGACACACACACACAAACGATTTTACCCAGCTTCGGGCCGCACGGATGCGTAAAACCCTACTGCTGCTTGTCTGATTGTATTGGGTTCTTGCTCGAGAGCGCAAGATGCTACAGTATGCTTGGGGCTGGACGTGAATGGGTGTCCTCCGGGTTCCTCCTCCCCTGGGTTCCTCCTCCCCTGTCTACGTGCGCATGGGCCTCCTTTTATATGTGCAAGGGGCTACCCACAGGTGGCAACGCAGATGAGGGTAAAAATGGAAAAGAATTGCGCGTACAGTGGCTGCACAGTGCTATCGCACCTAACTCTGACGGCAGGGGACAAGGGCATTAAATGCCCGTCTGGGTCGCCCGAACAGTGCTGAAGTGGACCGTTAGGGGCGCCCCCGTTTGCCACGATGGCAATCTTGTCAGCGTCGCATGCCACCGCATGCCCCTGGCTGCGCAGTGCCCCGCCACGTGCCTCTGGGAGAGCCCTAGAGTGACGCGTGGGTGGGTGAGCTGGAGCGCAGGCCTGAGGTGGTGACTTGCCGCGGCAAGTGGCTTGCCACGGCTGCTGTCTTGCCGCGCCTGGGAACTTGTCGCTCGCCAGGCCTTGCCGGGGCGCGTGGTGCGCCGCAGTGAGCTTTTCTTGAGATGCCTTGGTTGGCCTTCCCGGTGAGCTCCTCTCGCCGGGGCCTCTATGCTTCGGCTTGGTCGTCCCGGCAAGCTCCTCTTGCCGGGGTCTTGTCTCCTCGGCCCGGCATGCTCCTCTTGCTGGGTCCTTGTCTTCTTGGCTTAAGTAGTTTGTTCTTGAATGGCCCAGAAAGGGGCCATGGAGGGTTTTGGCGTTCCCCTGGCAAGCCTTGCCGCGGGGCGCTGCGACTGCCCGTGCACAAGTTCGGGGTACTAAGGTACCCCTACTTTAGTACACCGATAGGAGCCCCCGGGCCTGGGCCATACATGGTGCCGAGCGCTGTTGGGCCAGGCCCAAAACAATGCACGGGCACGCGCGGCCTGGGTCACGCTGCATCTTAACTCCGCACCCATCGCGCCTTCCCCAAGTGGCATGCGTCGAACGCGGCGTCGTGGGGAGAGGCGTGTGTGACGTGGGTGGCGCGCGCGGGGCTGAGCCCCGCAGGCATGCGTCACGTCGCGATAAAGGGGACGATTCGTGCCTTCTCCATAAGTGGGGGGAGACGTGGAGGCGCGGTTTGGTGAACGAACGGGGTCAAGGCGCGGTTTTCGGGGCGTCCGCTCCCCACGATCACGGGGTGGGGAGAGGTCGCCTTACCCGTCGCCTCGGCTCTGCGCGCCTGCCACGTGGTCTCCATGCACTTGGGGTCGCGGCGGTGGAGGCAGGAAGCCGGGCCGTCGTGGGTCGAGGCAGCGGGTTGGCCCCCAGTCGCCTGCTCTTCCTCCGTCTTGTTTGGCTGAGCGGGGCGGCCGAGCCCCCACCCCACTCTTTTATAAGGAGCGAAAGGGGGCAACGGAAATCCGCACTACTTCATCTCTTCTTCTCTTCGGCTTCTGATCCCCTCCCCCCATTTGTCATGGAGGAAGGGAACCCTGGTCCTTCATCGGTGGCGGCGAGGGTCGCCGCTAGGCAGCGCACTCCTCCTCCCCTTGCATCCGTGGTAGCAGAGCCAGCCGTAAGGGGAAGGGGGAGGGGGCGAGGTCGTGGACGAGGCCGTGGACGGGGCCGAGGCGCTCGGGGATGAGGCGGACGGGGTGACGCGCCGGCCTCGCCTCCGCCAGCGGCCCCTCTCCTCACGACGGTCCACCTTCGGGACAACCCTTGCGAGTTCATCATCAGGCTGCGCTGGGCGCCTCGCCGTCGCCTCCGCCTTCCGGCTCCCTTTGTGAGCGTGATGGAGGTGGAACAACCCGAGACGCTGAGACTGCGCATGAGGGGCTGCGGGATCAGTGGCACGCGAGTCCACGTTGAGTCCCCAGCCCCCGGCGTGATGTATCTTTGTCGAGGGTGGAAGTCGTTCGCCCGCATCCACAGCTTGACAAAGGGGTTCACCCTCCATTTTAAGTTGATGGAGGGCGATCTCCTCTCCGTCAAGGTCTTCGGGGACTTCGGCACCCGGGCCCGGTGCTGCGTGGATATCTCCTCCGACAGCGAAGGCTCCTCCTCGAGCGAGAGTGACGAGGAGGGGAGCGACAGCGACGACGACGGCAGCGGTCGTCGGGATGACGGGTCCTACTAGGCGCCGGTGTCAGCTCCGTGTGGCACCGGCGACCTCATCATCCGCGTCGCTGGCTCCGTGAACTCCCCGGGGTCGTCTTCTTGGGCAGCTGGAGTGGTGAGGCTGCGGAAGAGGAAGAAGGCTGGCGGCAAGGCCGTCAACTCGGAGTACGAGGGCTAGATACCCTCGACAGCGTGTTGACGTCCCGCTGCCTCATCTTCGAGCTCCACTTCCGGCGCCGCTGCCGCCATCCAGCCTCCGGAGCCCCCGGACGGCCCTCCGGGCGTTCTGTTGGTGTCTTCTGCCACCCGTAGCTCGCCTAGGCGCCCCTTTTGCCCTTCACGACTCCTTGCCCTACCTCCTGAGGAGAGAGACAAGAAAGGGATTACAGGCACCTTATCTCTTTTTAGCTTGTAAGCCCTCGGGCCTTAGTTGCATTTAAATCTTGTAAACCCATCTTTCATGTTTTTCATTTTCTCTGAACTGTACCTGAGCGGAATGTTTTTAATGAAAAGGGGATGTTTGCCGGATTATTTGTCTCGCGGGTACAACCCGCGGCAAGGAGCGAATCCTTTACATCGTTAAGATAGACACTTCCTCGTCCGGCAACAGGCCCTGCCGTCTTCCCGCGCCACTCGACCTCTCTCGCGCCCTTGGCGGAGGCAGGGAGAAGGCGGGTTTTGGCCCCTCGTTTCCGCCCCTTGGCTGCCGCGGCTACTACCAAAACGGGCCCCAGGAACGCGCTCTGGGGCCTCTAGTTAAGGGAGCACGGCAGTTTTTAGGAGGAAACAAGGTTTTCGTATTCCACAGTTCATAGGAGAATGCTTGACAAGGGATGCAAAAACTTATGTGAGATTGCAGCCTCCGGCAACTCTGGCTTGCCGCGGGCGAATCCTTGCACTTGCAGCCCCCGGCAACTTTGGCTTGCCGGGATGTAGGTGCTGGTTCGTCCTTCTCCCCTTCTTCGTCCTCGAGCGGCTCAGCTAGGATATGTAATCCCTGCGAACCAAGGGAAAGAGCAGGAAAAGGGACGCATACTCGACCTCTAAGCTAGGGGTTAGCGACTGTTAGGCACTATCAACCCTAACCAAGGACGAGACACGACTCAGCATGCATGCTATGACTTGGGGCGCCAGCGCTTCATTATCTACTGCTCAGGGTCTGCGCTTGGCTTTGTACAAAGGATTACATGCAATAGCGGCAAGACTTGTACAAAAGGTTGGTTGCCGGACAGGGTCCGACAACCGCGCCTTACGGGTAAAACTTACGAAGATGCTCAATATTCCAGGAGTTGCTCACCGGAGTGCCATCTTTGGTCTCGAGGCGGACGGCACCGGGCCTCGTGACTCGTTTCACCCGGTAAGGGCCTTCCCACTTCGGCGTCAACTTGTTGTGATTCTTGGCCGACTGAACGCGCCGAAGAACAAGGTCGCCTTCCTCGAAGCTTCTGGCTTTAACTTTGCGGCTATGATAGCGACGCAAAGCTTGCTGGTAGCGAGCGGCTCGCACAGCAGCCTGAAGACGATCCTCCTCAAGGAGCAGCGCGTCATCTTCACACAGCCGCTCTTGCTCAAGCTCATCATAAGCGAGCACTCGAGGTGACCCGTATACGAGTTCCGTGGGGGTAACTGCTTCTGCTCCATAGACTAGAGCAAATGGTGTCTGGCCAGTGGCTCGATTTGGCGTTGTTCTGATCGACCAAAGAGCCACTGACAGCTCCTCGATCCAGTTCCGTCCGCACTTGTGCAGCCTGTCAAATGTTCTGATCTTGAGCCCGCGCAGCACCTCGGCATTGCCCCTCTCCGCTTGACCGTTGCTCCTGGGATGAGCAACAGAAGCGAAGCAGACCTTAGCGTCGAGGTCTTGGATGTACTGCATGAAGCCGTGGCTCGTGAATTGCGTACCGTTGTCGGTGATGATCCTGTTAGGGATCCCGAAGCGGCAAACAATTGACCAGAAGAATTTGATCGCGGACTGAGCTGTCACCTTCCTCACTGGTTCCACTTCGGGCCACTTTGTGAACTCTTCGATTGCGACGTACAAGTACTCAAAGCCCCCGACAGCCCGGGGGAAGGGGCCGACGATGTCGAGCCCCCAGACCGAAAATGGCCAGGATAAAGGGATCGTCTGGAGAGCTTGAGCTGGCTGGTGTATCTGCTTGGAATGGAACTGGCACGCTTCACACTTGGTTACTTGTGCAGTTGCATCCTGGAGGGCTGTCGGCCAGAAGAAACCTTGCCGGAACGCTTTGCTGGCAAGTGCTCTCGCGCCAATGTGGTGACCACATATGCCTCCATGAATCTCCGCCAACAGCTTCTGTCCGTCTTCCCGGTGGATACACTTCAATTTCACCCCATTGCGTCCTCTTCTGTACAGTGTGCTGTCAACAAACTGGTACATACTGGACCGCCGGGCTACTCTTTCCGCTTCTTCTTGCTCTTTGGGAAGTTCTCCTGTCTGAAGGAAATGGACGATCTGCTGCGCCCATGTTGGAGCTTGTGGCTCGACAACAAGGACTAAAGGCATGTCTGTGGCTACGGGAACATCGGCTTCTACGGCGAGAATCTGGGGCTCAGCCGGAGATTGACATTCCCCAGCAAGCTTGCCGGAGCAGAGCTTGTCGGGAGCGCCTGTCTCGACGGAACAAGCCCTGGGGCTTGCTGGAGCAGACTGCTCCTCAGCACTCCTGGCGTCGATCTTGGGGACTCTCTTGGCGGCGGCTTCGGGAAGCTCTGCCGGAAGATAGTCGCCGGAGACCAACTTCCTCTTCTTGCTCTGTCCAGTTGACTGTGTTACGGATGGCTGAGTTAGCTTGAGCACAAAGGTCCCTGGTTCCACAGGTAACTTTAGTGCGGCGCACTTCGACAGGCCATCGGCAATGTCGTTCTCAGTCCTTGGAACGTGTTCCATTTGCAGGCCGTCAAAGCGCTCTTCTAGCTTCCTCACTTCATCAACGTAAGCCTCCATCAACGGACTCTGGTAATCTTTGTTCACTTGGCGGACGACGAGCTGCGAGTCACCCCTGACAATAAGCTTCTTGATCCCAAGTTCTGCCGCGATTCTGAGACCGGCAAGCAAACCTTCATACTCTGTTGTATTGTTTTTTGCCTGCTCCTTGGGAAAGTGCATTTGGACGATGTACTTGAGGTGCTCTCCGGTGGGCGCGACAAGCAGCACGCCGGCACCGGCGCCTTGCAGCGAGAAGGCCCCATCAAAGTACATCAGCCACTCTTTGCTTGCTTCCTTGCCGGGGATGCTCGTCTCTGGAATTTCTTCGTCTGGTGTTGGCGTCCACTCTGCTATGAACTCTGCCAATGCTCTGCTTTGGATAGTTGAAGTGCTCTCGAACTTGAGGCCAAAGCTTGATAGTTCCAGTGCCCACTCGACGATCCTGCCTGTTGCTTCGGGATTCTGCAGTATCCTCTTCAGCGGAAAGCGAGTGACGACTGTGATCTCGTGTGCTTGGAAGTAATGGCGCAGCTTTCTCGAGGCCATAAGGAGGCCGAAAAGCAATTTCTGCACACCAGAGTACCTTGACCTAGCCCCCTGCAAGAGGGAACTGACAAAGTAAACTGGGCGCTGCACCATTTTCTTCTTCTGCACCTCCTCTTGCGTCTGCGCCGATCCATCTTTGTCGGGGCCAGAGCTTGTCGGGGAAGCCCCCTGCTTGCCGCTGGATGTGCTTGCCGCGGTCGCTGGCTCGTCATCTGCCTCCCTCTCCGCTACTAACGCAGCACTAACCACTTGATTGGTTGCCGCCAAGTACAGCAGCAACTTCTCTTGTGGCTTAGGCGCGACAAGTATTGGAGCGGAGGACAGGTATTTCTTCAAGTCCTGCAGCGCAGCCTCCGCTTCCGGAGTCCATTTTACTGGACCCGCCTTTTTCAAAATTTTGAAAAATGGCAGGGCGCGTTCCGCAGACTTGGAAATGAACCTGCTGAGAGCCGCTACGCAGCCGGCAAGTCTTCGCACATCCTTGACACGTGTTGGTGCTTCAATCTGCTCGATGGCCTTGATCTTGTTGGGGTTGGCTTCGATTCCCCGCTGAGACACGAAGAACCCGAGAAGCTTGCCGGAGGGGACTCCAAACACGCACTTCTCGGGGTTGAGCTTGAGGCTGATTTTGCGCAGATTCACAAAGGTTTCTTCTAAGTCTTGAATCAGGGTTGCCCTGTCTCTGCTCTTGACCACTATATCATCCATGTAGGCCTCCACATTTCTGTGGATTTGTGGCTCAAAAGCGGTATGGACAACCCTTGCAAATGTTGAACCAGCATTCTTCAGTCTGAAAGGCATTCATACGAAACAGTACGTGCCACATGGAGTGATGAATGCGGTCTTCTCTTCATCTTCTTCAGCCATGAAGATCTGATGGTATCCGGAATATGCGTCAAGGAATGAAAGCAGATCGCATCCGGCCGTGGAGTCAACAATCTGGTCAATGCGCGGCAAGGGAAATGGATCTTTGGGACAAGCTTTGTTAACATCGGTGAAATCGATGCAAAGCCTCCATTTTCCGTTTGCTTTGCGCACGACAATAGGATTGGCCAACCACGTCGGATGGAGCACACCTCTGACGAGGCCTGCCGCTTCCAACTTCCTAATTTCTTCTGCGATGAACTCTTGGCGCTCCACAGCTTGTTTCCTGACCCTCTGCTTGACGGGCCGCGCATGAGGACAGATGGCAAAGTGGTGCTCAATCACTTTCCTGGGAACGCCGGTGATGTCAGATGGTTGCCAGGAAAACACATCGACATTCACCCGCAGGAAAGTAACGAGCGCGCTTTCCTATTTGGGGTCCAGAGTGGCACTGATGGTGAAGGTACCACCAGTGCTGTCCTCCTTGGCGGGCACCTTCTTGGTCGCTGGTGGAGCTGCCATCGTCTTCTTGCACTTGCCGGTGGAGCTCGATGGTGCGTCCTCGACGGTAGCGCAGCACTCCGAAGAGGCGCGCTTGCCGGAGTGGGCATCAGAGCACTTGCCGGGCTTGGTCTTCTTGCTGGTGGAGCTCGATGGTGCGTCCTCGACGGTAGCGCGGCACTCCGAAGAGGCGCGCTTGCCGGAGTGGGCATCAGAGCACTTGCCGGACTTGGTCTTCTCCTTTCCCCCGGGAGTTTCAGCGGCAAGTGGACCATGATCCGTTGCGGCCACTGCTTCCCGGTAGATCTTGTCGGCACAGATAAGGGCATCCCTCTTGTCGCCAGGGACAGAGATGATGCTTATCGGGCCTGACATCTTGAGCATGTTGTATGCATAGTGAGAGGCCGCCATGAACTTGGCGAGCGCTGGACGGCCGAGGATTCCATTGTAAGGCAACGGAAAATCGGCAACGTCAAAGGTAACCCTCTCAGTCCTGAAGTTCAGCTCGCTGCCAAATGTTACTGGCAACGTGATCTTCCCCTTCGGCTTTCTCCTTCCCGGGTTGATTCCTTGGAACGTGCCGGTCTCTTCGAGCTCGCTGTTGGGGACTTGGAGTTTCCGGAGCACAGCGGAGGAGATCAGGTTCAAGTCGGCCCCGCCGTCAACTAGCATCTTAGTGACCTTGAGGTTGCGGACCGTTGGTGAAACCAACATCGGCAGGCACCCGATCGCGGTGGTGCGATCGGGGTGATCCTCAATGTCAAAGACGATAGGCGTGCTGGACCATTTCAGAGGCTTGCGTGACTCGACGGGCGGTTCTGCTGCATTGACTTCCCGTGCCCACTGTTTGAGCTGGTTGTGAGAAGTATGCAGAGAGGCACCGCCGTCAACACACAAAACCTCTGTGGCTTTCTGAAACTCCTGCTCACTGTTCTCGGCCTCATCCATGTCTTCATCGTCGTCGTCGTCTTCGTCTTTGTCGCGCCCGCGGGGAGGTCTGTCTGCTTGCCGCTGCTTGTCCTTGCCACGACGTTCTCCCTGGCCGGGGCGCTTCGTGTCGGATCCTCCGCCGCCTCCTTGGGCTCTCTCCTTGTCGCGTCGCTCGTACTCGGCCTTCTGTAGCTCGACGAGCCGCTCGACCTGCTTACAACTCTGGAGGTCGTGGCCCTTGGTGCGGTGGATCTTGCAGTACTGCTTGTTAGTGTCGTCCCGCTTGTCGGCGACCGCCACTGCCTGGCAGTTGGTGCATCCAGCAACCTCCTTGCCGGAGCCACCAGCCTGGGCTTTCTTGGCGGCGCCTTCACTGCCGGACTGCTCAACAACCAGCACTTCTTGGTTCTTCTTCTTGTTGTTGTTCCGCCGCCGGCCTTTCCTTGCCGGGGCGGTATCGTCACTGTCAGACTCTCCTGCTCCAGTATTCTCTCCGGGGAGTTTCCTCCCCTCCTTAGTGCGTGCACACTTGTCGGCCAGGGCATACAGCTCGCTGACGTCCTTGATCTTGCACATCGCCATCTCCTCCCGCATCCTGCGGTTACGCACGTTCTGATGGAACGCGCTGATAACCGCGGCGGGGTGTACGTCTGGGATGTTGTAGTGCACATGGCTGAATCTCTGAATGAACTTGCGCAGAGGCTCTCCTTCCTTCTGGACGAGCAGATGAAGGTCGCTCGCTTGACCATGAGGTTTGTGACCGCCCGTAAAGGCGCCAACAAACTAATGGCATAGGTCTGGCCAGGAGGATATGGAGTTGTCCGGCAAGTGCATGAGCCAAGATCTGACGTTGGGCTTGAGTACCAGCGGGAAGTAGTTGGCAAGGATCTTGTTGTCTCGTCCCTTGGCAGCTTGCACCGCAATGGTGTAGATGCTGAGGAACTCCGACGGATGCGACTTGCCATCGTACTTCTCGGGCACGTCTGGCTTGAAGTTCTTTGTGCTGGGCCACTGGACTTGCCGCAATTCACGGGTAAACGCAGGGCAGCCTACCGAGTACGGCAGGTCGCCTGGTTCCCCCGGTGCGTGCATGTCGCCAGAGGGCTCAGCGCGCTGGTCTAATTGACGCCGCGCTTCTCTTCTGCGCTCGATGCAGGTTCGAGCGTCTTCTTCCTTCCGTTCGTGAAGAACTTGGCGTTGGTCGCGTCGAGTTCGCGGATTCGACGACGCGGTGGAGTCGTTGTCGTGGTGGGTCCGGCGAGTCGGCGACCGTTGCCTCTGGTGTGGGGAGTGCACGGTGGTCGCACCCCCACCAGTCTTGGCGCCATCGGTTCTTGCCTGAGCGACCGGCCGCGGCTGCGACGCACTAGGCTGCCGCGGGGTGTCGCCGTTGGCAAAACCGATGAGGCTCTGAATGGTGGCCCTCCAACCGTCGAGCTTGTCCGCCGTCGGAGGGTAGTCTAGGAGCAGTTGAGCTCGTGCTAGTGCTTCTGCCGGGGTGGCGGGCAGCGGTGGCGAACGGCGCGAGGAGCGGGATGTGCTCGAACTTCTAACCACGTTAGAAGGAGCAGCACCCAGTCCGGGCAGCCGTGCCACGCTCGTGCCAGCACGTTGGTGAGTGTGCTGGCCTTGAGCGCCCTGGGTTTCGCTGGCTCGATCTGGGTCCAGCGAGCGTATGGTACCGTGGGTACCAAGACGCTGCTGGTTCCGCGCCTCCTGTGAGGGGCGCGGAGCAAGTTCGGACGCCGTGGCACCATGAACTGGTTCGACGACGCCCGTTCCTCCGTCGGCGCCGTCCCCACCGCCCGTCTGCTCCAGGGGCGGTGGGTTCGAAGCGGACGGACCAGCCACCTCCGGAGCCTTCTTCTTCGGTGGCATGTCAATGAAGACGATGAAGATCTAGCCTGCGCTGACGCCGGATCAGGTTCACACAACCTCGACGCCCCCTACCTGGCGCGCCAAAGATGTCGGGGGAAATCGGCCTCCTCGAACACCTATGGGGACGGAGCCCCTTCTCGGTTCGGCGGGGGGCGGAGGCTGCGCGAAGAGCGGATCGAGGCGACACACACACACAAACGATTTTACCCAGCTTCAGGCCGCACGGATGCATAAAACCCTATTGCTGCTTGTCTGATTGTATTGGGTTCTTGCTCGAGAGCGCAAGATGCTACAGTATGCTTGGGGCTGGACGTGAATGGGTGTCCTCCGGGTTCCTCCTCCCCTGGGTTCCTCCTCCCCTGTCTACGTGCGCATGGGCCTCTTTAATATGCGCAAGGGGCTACCCACAGGTGGCAACGCAGATGAGGGTAAAAATGGAAAAGAACTGCGCGTACAGTGGTTGCACAGTGCTATCGCACCTAACTCTGACGGCAGGGGACAAGGGCATTAAATGCCCGTCTGGGTCGCCCGAACAGTGCTGAAATGGACCGTTAGGGGCGCCCCCGTTTGCCACGATGGCAATCTTGTCAGCGTCGCATGCCACCGCATGCCCCTGGCTGCGCAGTGCCCCGCCGCGTGCCTCTGGGAGAGTCCCAGAGTGACGCGTGGGTGGGTGAGCTGGAGCGCAGGCCTGAGGTGGTGACTTGCCGCGGCTGCTGTCTTGCCGCGCCTGGGAACTTGCCGCTCGCCAGGCCTTGCCGGGGCGCGTGGTGCGCCGCAGTGAGCTTTTCTTGAGATGCCTTGGTTGGCCTTCCCGGCGAGCTCCTCTCGCCGGGGCCTCTATGCTTCGGCTTGGTCGTCCCGGCAAGCTCCTCTTGCCGGGGTCTTGTCTCCTCGGCCCGGCAAGCTCCTCTTGCCGGGGCCTTGTCTTCTTGGCTTAAGTACTTTGTTCTTGAATGGCCCAGAAAGGGGCCATGGAGGGTTTTGGCGTTCCCCTGGCGAGCCTTGCCGCGGGGCGCTGCGACTGCCCGTGCACAAGTTCGGGGTACTAAGGTACCCCTACTTTAGTACACCGACAAAAATATTGGACAAAACCTCCCAAAACCATTTCTGCCCATTCCTAGGATTTGAAATATTTCTACAGGAAATATTTTCACCAAAATCCAAGAAAAATCCAGCAAGTCACAAATGCATATTGTGATGATCTTGCAAAGCCTCATGTCAATTAAAGTCATTTTGGTTCACCAAAATGACCCAAAACCCTCTCTGATCAGAACCATATTTGAACAAGTTTGTACTACCAACTTCTCTCCTTGACCCCAACTTTTGTGAGCATGTTCACATGATCAAATGAAGCCACTACACCAAGTGGTGCATCAAGGAGAAGTGATTTGCTCAACTAGATCTACACAAGTCCATTTCTGCTCATTTCTAGGGTTCGCCAAAGTTACATTGGCAACTTTACCCAAATAAGCTCAAACTCTGTGGCACACCCTATTGGAGTTCATTTGCTTGCCCAAAACACTATCAAACACCTTCTGACATTTTGCAAAAACCACTGTTTTGACCCCTTCCACTATTCTTGGTGAGCTCAAATTTTTACCACAGCTCCTCCTAGACCCCTTTCTCCTCCAGAAACAATGGCAAGTCCCCAGCTCAATAATTGAGGGGTGAAACCCCCCTCTTTCTCTCTCTGGACAGCCCACTTCTCCCTCTTCCTCACCTCCCTCCTCACTCCAGTGGCCATCGATGGCATCCAATGCACCACCCCACTTCTTTACTCCCTCCTAGACCTGCTAGACACTAGTGGGCACGCCCCAGCCCTTTAAACAATGCCATGGCAGCCATTTGCACGCTCTGGAGCGCGCTATAGTGCGCCCCTGCACTGTAGCCGCCCCCTTCCAGCTGCTTCCGGCCACCTCGGGCCTTCCCCGCGCGCCTGCCGATGCGCCTCGGCGTCCGCGACACGCTACGCGGTCGGCCCCCTCCTCTCTCCTCCTCCCCGCGCCTCCGCGCTAACGGACACCGGCCGCCCGAGCGCGCCAATGGCGCGGCTCACACGCGCGGCGTCTCTGACCTCTCCCTGCTTCCTCTCTTCTTTCCCCTGGGCGTAGTCGACCCCCACAAACACCCTAGACACGGTGCAGCGCCTTCCCGAGGCCCGTAGCGACGAGCACGAGCCCGCCGGCGCACGAGCCCACGGTGGACCGCCGTTCGCCTATATAAAGGCCTCCCCGAGCCCTTCCACCCTCACCCCTTGCTCTCTGCACCATCGAAACCTCCCCCTGCACCCCCAGTTCGCCTCCAGAGCCGCCCGAGCTTGAGATCGAGCTCGAGCTCCGCCGCGTCGGCTCGCTGGAGTTCGCGAGGTATAAGCCTCCCCCGCTCCTCCTTTGCCTCGATCTGGAACCCCTGCACCCCACTGATCATTTCCCCCCTGCTTCCCCTCTCTATAGTTGCCGAAATCGGCCGGAGTCACCACCTCCCGAAGCACCTCCGCCGCGTGACCTCGTCGCCGGCGAACCAGGCTGCTCCAGCGACCGTCTCCACCACCACCCGAACGGCGACAACCTCCAGAGTCCAATGGTACCACCCACGCCGCCTCCCGTACCCTGTATCGCCGCCGGTGAGCTCGCCGTCGCCTCTGTACAGAGGTAGATGACGACGGCCGTGGGCCCTGTTCGTCAACCTCACGCCCTGACGGATGGGACCCACCCGTCAGGTTTAAACTCCCACGCGCGCATGCCGGTTCGCCGCGTCGGCTGAAGGCGTATTTCGCCTTTACGCCTTCGACGTGGCAGCCTGCGCGGGCTGGATTTCCCTCTGGGCCTGCTGCACTATGGCCTTTCTGGCCCAGTGGCACAGTGCCACTTTTCCTTTTCTTTTTTCTCTCTTATAAAAATTCGACAGGATAGAATATTTGTCCAAATGGAATAACTCCAACTCCTAAAATCTTAGAAAAATCCCACCTATTTAATGGTGTAACTTTCATATATGTCCATCAAACTTTTCTGCACTGTTCAAATTTAAATTCAAATTTGAGCATTTAAATTCCCCTCTAAAAATCCATCTCTCCTATTTCACAACTCCAAATCCAAAAATAGGAATTTTCCCCTTCTTAGTTTTCAACCTAGTATTTTATAAAAATGAGTTGACATTTTTCTGAGCACTTTGATTTTTCTGTTTTATTATTGCCTTATTTCTCTCGTTATTATTTTGCGACGATAGATTGTGTTGCTGACGAAGGAGTTGGACCAGAAGACTTTGAAGACCCAGAAGACTTTGTTGAGCCAGGCAAGTAGCCCTTTGACCATGTCTATGAAACCCTTTTTATGCATGTCATATAGCACCTTGTTAGTGTTGCTCCGAAATCATGAGGTGATGGTAACCACCTTGGTGGGTTGCCTCTGTTACTTTCTGTTGATACTTGCATTGTGCATGACCCTACCTTCTTATGAGGGTTATGCCGGTGGGAGTAGATAGGATGCAAAGTAGAGCTACGCAAAAAGGGACGGGAATATGCATGGTGATGGAGACAAAGTACTTTCAAAGGACTTTTCGAAAACCTCGTCGGGTGCCACTTATGCCCGAGGGAGATGATGAGTTGGGTAACCACTTGATGACGAAGTGGTGTACCAAGGCAAGTGTGTGTGTTGTTTTTGAAAACGGATTAGATTTAAGATTTTTTGACTGTCCCAACCTTACATGCACAACCACTCTACCCTTATATGGGAAAGGGCATTATTGATTACCTAGGCCGATACTAGCTTGGAGCCCGCATTACTAGTGACGGGAGAGTTGTTGGTGCGCTCTCTCGGGACGGGGTCGTGCCAGGTAGGGCGGCCATGACTGTTTTCACAGGGCACCGGATACACCGTTGTGTCCCCTCTCGGATGTTACGATATGTGGTGAGTCTCGTATGATGTACATCGTGAGGATACGGAACAACGAGTGGACTCCTTGCTAGTGTCGTCTAGGGAAAGATAGTGATCGGGTGCTTACCCCGGGTACTTGAGGTACCGCGGGTCGTGGATGACACGGAAGTTCCCCGAATCTTGTGGGTAAAGTGTGCAACCTCTGCAGAGTGTAAAACTATTCGAATAGCCATGTCCACGGTCAAGGACAGTTGGGCGGTGCTGCTTAAACTACGTCCACATGTTTTAAAACCAGTGTGTGTGATGGATAAGTGGGAAGAACTACTTGGGTCAAGTCAAGGACTTGACATGATTGAGTTGGGTTGTTGCCCACTTTATTTATGTTGATATCTGTAACCTGTCCTCATGGTTACTTGAATTCTCCTGATGCATGTCTTACAAGTTGTTGAACATATCATTGCACTCAAAACTAGCTTTCCGCAAAAATTTACCTATATCATGCATTGTTGTACCTTGAACCAAAACATGGGTTGCTTGCGAGTACATTCAAAGTACTCATTGGCTTGCCACTTGTTATTTAATTGGCCAGGCATGGAAGAACAGGAGTTCGAAGAAGAGTTCTTTGAAGACGAACATGCGAACTAGGACGCTTCCCGGTCAGAATGCCTGTAGGGCTAAGGCAGATGGCATGGGTTCTATTTATCGACGAAGATTTCCGCTGCTTGTGTTTTATTTGATGTTCAACCCTTAAGGCTTATCTATGTAGGACTTGACCATGATGGTCATAATTTGTGTAAGACGATATGTATGGATGTAAGACTCTTGTTATTCAGCTTCTGTGTGTTCAGTGAGCATTGATCTCTGGGATCACTGTACACGTGCATTCGGTGATCACGACTTATGAGTCGGGGTCCCCACAGAGCTGGTATCAGAGCCATCCTGACTGTAGGAAGCCTTAGTTAGCATGGACGTTAGTTAGCTTGAGACCATCTGAACCTCTCTTCTTTTCTAAGCTTATCCACCCGAGATATATTTCCCTTATTGACCTCTCCCATTCAACCTTTGTAGATGGCTGCCGTACCCGAAGACTTCCTGACCACCGGATTTCCCGTGCTTCTCGAGGATAGCCTCAAGAAGTGCCAGTTCCACCGAGCCCCCATTTTCACCTACCATGAGCATTGGATCAATGACACCGATACGGAGTATCATGTGGAAGTGATCGTGAAGGCCAATGACTCTCCAACAAGCTGGTTCTTCGAGGGACCCCAGATGGCAACACTAGTTCTTGCCGTCGAGACGGCAACCCTCAAGGCACTCACCCGCCTTCGAGACCTCCTTCCCGAGATGGCAGACGAGATGGAAACCCGCTTCTTGCCTTATCGGAAGGAAGGTGAGGATGAGAGCAGTGCACCAGCTCCACCACTAGAAGAAGGACTTCCACTCCGATTCCAGACCTACTTCAGCCTTTGTGCCGATAGTTTGGCACAACACTTGGCCTCGGAATCGATGGAACTCCGAAAGGAACTTCATGAGACCAAGGCACTTCTTCGCCAAGCACAAGAGAAGATGGATAGGATCAAGAAGGAAGGTGCTCCCCCTGGACAACCCGCAATCGCATACAGAGGCGGAAGACCCCCGAAGGATGGAGAACCACCACAGCAACACCGCATGAGCGCAAAGGAATACCGCAAGCTCTTCGCACCACCGGCAAAGCAACGCCGTGTTGAGCTCCTCCACTCACCCACCCCTTCAAATGAAGAGGAAAGTCAGGCCACCGATGACGAGAGGAAGACCCAGAAGAGCCAGACTACACGACCGAACATTCCACCACTTAGGCATCATTCGCAATCCGAATATGCCCGTTAGCAACCCCTACGGTAGGATAGGTCATGTACCCCCATGCGAAGTCGAGTCCTTGTAATGGTTCATATGAAACCATGTAGTGTTTGCTTTTGATGTGTTTGATGGACGTCGTGCTTTCCTTCGGGAACTTGTAAGCGACTACATCACCCATTTGGATTTTAATGGATGTGTTTGGCCGTTTTGGCCCTTGCATAAAAACAATTAGTGTCATACCAACCCCCTTACTAGGCATCCCATCTATATTGCTTTCCCCATCTTTCCCAATCATGAGACCTTGATCGCTCCAACAGGATGCCTGTTGTAACTCGTACTGGTACCTCTACCCAGCAGCAAGAAGCCAGAGAAGGAGCCAGTCAGGACCAAACCCAAGGACAAGTTCCACCACCTCCAAGCATGGACATGGCTCAGCTTCTCCAAGCCTTCCGAGAGGAACGCCAAGCCAACACTGCAGCCCTCCAGATGATTGCTCAAACTGTCAACCGCCAGCCGGCGGGGAACAACAATGGACGTTCCACGTTGGTGGAGTTCAAGAAGCATGCACCACCCACCTTCATCGAGACTGCTGAACCCCTGGATGCAGACGACTGGGTCCGCACCATTGAGGATCTGCTGGAACTAGTCGGATGCACTGAGGACCATGATAAGGTGGCGTATGCTGCTCACTGTCTCGGGGGAACTTCTAGAGCTTGGTGGGATGGATTCAAGGCCATGCGTGCTGAGCAAAACATCACTTGGAATGACTTCAAGGCAGAATTCCGCAAGGCCCACATTCCTTCTGGAACCATGGCCATCAAGAAGCGTGAGTTCCGAGCCCTGAAGCAAGGTAGTAGCACCGTCAAGGAGTACATGCAGAAGTTCAGTGTTCTCTCAAGGTATGCCCCTGAAGATGTCAGCACTGATGCTGCCAAAAGGGAGCGTTTCATGGATGGCCTTAACCAGACTCTGCAGTACTCGCTTGTTGTGTGTGACTGCCAGACCTTTCCTGATCTGGTAAACAAGGCACTCATGCTTGAGGACAAGCGACGTGCTTTGGATGATACCCGCAAGCGCAAGATGATCAGCAAGGGTAGCTCCAGCAACCAGAAGCGTCGCCCGTGGCAGCCAGCCCCGGTCAAGCCAACCTATCAGCAGCCAAGAGCTCCTGCACCCCGCACCAACTATCCAACTCAGCAGTATGCCAACCCCAGGCCAGCTTACAACAACCCCAATAACAATGCCGGCAAGAGCAGCAACCCCAACCAAGTCACTTGCTTTGGATGCGGTCAGCCAGGACACTACTCCAAGTATTGCCCCAACAAGAAGCCCGACGCCCCGCGCCCCAATGCACAGAACCCAGGGCAAGGCCGTGGAATGCCACCAAGGAACCAAGCTCCCCGCAACCAGCCCAACAATGGCAGGGGTCGTGTGAATCATGTCACTGCAGAAGAAGCCCAGGAAGACCCGGACGTCGTGCTGGGTACGTTCCTTGTCAACTCAACACCTGCAACTATCTTGTTTGATTCTGGAGCCACGCATTCATTTGTCACTCAAAAGTTTGCATTAAAAAGTGGCATGACCCCTACACCCCTGAATAACCCTATGGTGGTACAAACCCCCGGAGCAGAGATGAAAGCCAAGATAGGATGTAAAGGAGTCGAGATTGTCATTAATGGGGTAGACTTCCAAGCAGACCTTATCATATTAAGATCACAAGGCTTGGATGTGATCTTAGGAATGGATTGGCTCATCAGGCACCAAGGCTTGTTAGATTGTGCCAACCGGTCAGTCACTATGACCAATGACCAAGGAGTCGAAGTAAAGTTTGCTCCCAACCCCTCCTCTGCTCAAGGCACCCAAGTCAACTGTCTGTCAGAAGTTGGATTGGAACAAGTGCCGGTAGTATGCGAATACCCCGATGTCTTTCCTGATGAGCTACCGGGAATGCCTCCTGACCGAGACATCGAGTTCATCGTCGAGCTCATGCCCGGAGCAGGACCCATTTATAAGAAGCCTTATAGGATGGGATCGGAAGAGTTGGCGGAGTTGAAGAAGCAGCTAGAAGAGCAGTTAAGGAAAGGATTTATCTGCCCTAGTGCCTCCCCTTGGGGATCGCCTGTTCTGTTTGTGGCAAAGAAGGACGGTACCATCCGCTTATGCATTGACTACCGCTCCCTCAATGAAGTTACAATCAAGAACAAGTATCCACTTCCCAAGATTGAAGATCTGTTTGATCAACTCAATGGAGCCAAGGTGTTCTCCAAGATTGACCTCAGATCTGGGTACTACCAGCTGAAGATCAGACCCCAAGATATTCCGAAGACGGCATTTGTAACCAGATATGGCCTGTATGAGTGCACGGTCATGTCCTTTGGATTGACCAATGCCCCAGCTTACTTCATGTATCTCATGAATAAGGTCTTCATGGAATATTTGGACAAGTTTGTCGTTGTCTTCATTGATGACATTCTTGTCTTCTCGAAGTCGGAGGAAGAGCACGAGCAACACTTGAGGATGGTCCTAGACAAGCTTCGAGAGCACCAACTATATGCCAAGTTCAGCAAGTGTGAATTTTGGCTGCACGAGGTTGGATTCTTGGGTCATGTTTTGACTGAAGAAGGATTGTCGGTCGATCCCACTAAGATTGAAGCCGTGACTGAATGCAAATCCCCAGACAATGTGAAGGAAGTCAGGAGCTTCCTCGGACTCGCGGGATATTACCGCAAGTTCGTTGAAGGATTCTCAAGCATTGCCCGACCCATGACTCAGCTCTTGAAGAAGGACAAGAAGTTTGAATGGACGCCAAAGTGTGAAGAAAGCTTCCAGGAGCTGAAGAAGAGATTGACCACCACCCCAGTTTTGGCCACACCAGATATACACAAGGAGTTCGTGATATATTGTGATGCGTAAAAAACCGGACTGGGAGGTGTTCTGATGCAAGAGGGCAGAGTCGTAGCTTACCTTTCAAGGCAACTACGGCCTCATGAAGAGAACTATGCTACTCATGACCTCGAGTTGGCAGCTGTAGTTCATGCCCTGAAAACATGGCGACATTACCTCCTAGGGAAGCGATGTGAGATATACACAGATCACAAAAGTTTGAAGTATATTTTCACTCAGAAGGAATTGAACATGAGGCAAAGAAGATGGCTAGAATTGATCAAGGATTATGACCTCAGTGTTCAATACCACCCTGGGAAGGCTAATGTGGTAGCAGATGCATTAAGCAGGAAGGCTTGTTCCTTGAATACTACGCTTAAGGAAAGGCTACCCGCCTTGTATGAAGAACTTGAAAGCTTCGAGTTGGAACTGGTTGCACCAGGATTCTTAGCCAACCTTGAAGTCAAGCCTACCCTGATGGATGATATTAAGGAAGCTCAAAAGGGACACGAGAGTATTGAAGGCATCAACAGGAAGATCAAGGCAGGCAAGGCCCCCGGGTTCTCAGAGGATGAGCAAGGAATTGTGTGGTTTGGGAATCGCATTTGCGTGCCCAACAAGATTGAGCTCAGGAATTTGATCTTGCAAGAAGCTCATGACACCCCGTATTCCATTCACCCCGGAGGAACCAAGATGTATCAAGACCTGAAGGAAAGATTCTGGTGGCATGTCATGAAGAGGGAAATTGCCACCTATGTTGCAAAGTGTGATGTATGCCTAAGGGTCAAAGCTGAATATCAGCGACCTGCTGGATTGCTCCAACCACTCAAGGTTCCCGAATGGAAATGGGATAAAGTCGGAATGGACTTCATCACTGGATTACCTAGGTCAAATAAGGGACATGACTCCATCTAGGTCATAGTCGATCATTTGACCAAAGTAGCCCACTTCATTCCGGTAAAGACTACCTATGATGGCAACCAGCTAGCAACTCTATACATCAACAGAATCGTGAGCCTTCATGGTGTTCCCAAGGAGATTGTGTCAGACCGAGGAACCCAGTTTACCTCAAGGTTCTGGAAGAAGTTCCAAGAGGCCCTGGGAACCAAGTTGTCTTTCAGCACTGCTTTCCACCCGCAGACCGGAGGCCAGACAGAACGAGTGAATCAGATACTTGAAGACATGCTCCGAGCCTGTGTCTTAGCTTATGGAGCTAGGTGGGAAGATTGCCTCCCTTTCGCCGAGTTCTCCTACAACAACAGTTATCAGTCAAGCCTCCAGATGGCACCATTTGAGGTGTTGTACGGACGCAAGTGTCGCTCACCCCTCAATTGGTCAGAAACCGGAGAAGGACTAGTATTTGGACCTGATATCCTCCGCGAAGCAGAAGAACAAGTTCAGCTAGTCAGAGAGCAACTGAAGACCGCCAAGTCCAGACAGAAGAGCTATGCTGACACTCGTCGCCGACAAGTAGACTTCCAAGTCGGAGACCATGTATACCTACGAGTAACTCCTCTTAAGGGAACCAAGCGTTTCCACATTAAGGGAAAGCTCGCACCAAGATTTATCGGCCCCTTCGAGATCACCGCATGGCATGGAGAAGTGGCTTACCAGTTGGAACTGCCACCTGAACTATCCGATGTGCACAACATATTCCACGTGTCACAACTCCGGAAGTGTCTCCAAGTCCCAGCCAAGCCTGACCTTTACAAGGACGTCAATCATCAATCCATTGACCTTCAGCCTGATTTGACTTACCGTGAGAGTCCTATCTGCATTTTGGATGAGGCTGAGCGATGCACTCGAAGCCACACGATCAAGTACTTCAAGGTCCAATGGAGCAACCACTCTGAAGCAGAAGCAACCTGGGAACGTCAAGACTACCTTAGATCCGAGTTTCCATACCTCTTTAAAGCCTAGTTTAGGAATCTCGGGGACGAGATTCTTGTAAGGGGGGTAGGTCTGTCACACCCTGCATTTTGTAACATGATTATTTGCATTAATAAAGCATGAAAATTTGGTCCAACAAAAACTTCTGCATTATTTGGCTTTTGCTTTGAAGTTGGTTTTCTCTATGTGGTTTTTCAAGTGCTCTTTATAGTCAACTACCCCACCTCCTATACTTCATCTCCTTGTCCCAAACTTCTGCCCAATGACCATGCCATGTGTATAGAGCAATATAGTATTTTCTTACAAAAATAATTTGGCCAAAAAGTATTTTCAAAAATTAGTTTTCCAAAAACCCCTGGATTGAGGTTTGCACTGCAAGTGCTTAGTTAAGGGCAGTAAAAATATTTTCAAAAATATATTTGACTCCTAGTAGATACAGGATACCCAGAAACCACAAAAATATAATTTTAAAAGTTATTTTCCTATTTTATTTAAAAGATTTTTCTTAAGGCCAGAAATGGTCTTAAATAGGTTAAAATTATTTAAAAGCTTTAAAAATATTTGAGAAAAATTAGGGAGACTCAATGGACATATATTTTCCATATATATGAGTTTCAACACATGGTTATGATCAAAATATTGGAAAAAGACCTCCCAAAACCATTTCTGCCCATTCCTAGGATTTGAAATATTTCTACAGGAAATATTTTCACAAAAATCCAAGAAAAATCCAGCAAGTCACAAATGCATATTGTGATGATCTTGCAAAGCCTCATGTCAATTAAAGTCATTTTGGTTCACCAAAATGACCCAAAACCCTCTCTGATCAGAACCATATTTGAACAAGTTTGTACTACCAACTTTCTCTCCTTGACCCCAACTTTTGTGAGCATGTTCACATGATCAAATGAAGCCACTACACCAAGTGGTGCATCAAGGAGAAGTGATTTGCTCAACTAGATCTACACAAGTCCATTTCTGCTCATTTCTAGGGTTTGCCAAAGTTACATTGGCAACTTTACCCAAATAAGCTCAAACTCTGTGGCACACCCTAATTCTAAGTGTCATTCCATCCTGTTAGGTATCATGGCTATTGGAGTTCATTTGCTTGCCCAAGACACTATCAAACACCTTCTCACATTTTGCAAAAACCACTGTTTTGACCCCTTCCACTATTCTTGGTGAGCTCAAATTTTTACCACAGCTCCTCCTAGACCCCTTTCTCCTCCAGAAACAATGGCAAGTCCCCAGCTCAATAATTGAGGGGTGAAACCCCCCTCTTTCTCTCTCTGGACAGCCCACTTCTCCCTCTTCCTCACCTCCCTCCTCACTCCAGTGGCCATCCATGGCATCCAATGCACCACCCCACTTCTTTACTCCCTCCTAGACCTGCTAGACACTAGTGGGCACGACCCAGCCCTTTAAACAATGCCATGGCAGCCATTTGCATGCTCTGGAGCGCGCTATAGTGCACCCCCGCACTGTAGCAGCCCCCTTCCAGCTGCTTCCGGCCAACTCGGGCCTTCCCCGCGCGCCTGCCGATGCGCCTCGGCGTCCACGACACGCTACGCGGTCGGCCCCCTCCTCTCTCCTCCTCCCCGTGCCTCCGCGCTAACGGACACCGGCCGCCCGAGCGCGCCAATGGCGCGGCTCACACGCGCGGCGTCTCTGACCTCTCCCTGCTTCCTCTCTTCTTTCCCCTGGGCGTAGTCGACCCCCACAAACACCCTAGACACGGTGCAGCGCCCTCCCGAGGCCCGTAGCGACGAGCACGAGCCCGCCGGCGCACGAGCCCATGGTGGACCGCCGTTCACCTATATAAAGGCCTCCCCGAGCCCTTCCACCCTCACCCCTCGCTCTCTGCACCACCGAAACCTCCCCCTGCACCCCCAGTTCGCCTCCAGAGCCGCCCGAGCTCGAGATCGAGCTCGAGCTCCGCCGCGTCGGCTCGCCGGAGTTCGCGAGGTATAAGCCTCCCCCGCTCCTCCTTTGCCTCGATCTGGAACCCCTGCACCCCACTGATCATTTTCCCCCTGCTTCCCCGCTCTATAGCTGCCGGAATCGGCCGGAGTCACCACCTCCAGAAGCACCTCCGCCGCGTGACCTTGTCGCCGGCGAACCAGGCTGCTCCGGCGACCGTCTCCACCACCACCCGAACGGCGACAACCCCCTGAGTCCAACGGTACCACCCACGCCGCCTCCCGTGCCCTGTATCGCCGCCGGCGAGCTCGCCGTCGCCTTTGTACAAAGGTAGACGACGACGGCCGTGGGCCCTATTCGTCAGCCTCACGCCCTGACGGATGGGACCCACCCGTCAGGTTTAAACTCCCACGCGCGCATGCCGGTTCGCCGCATCAGCTGAAGGCGTATTTCGCCTTTACGCCTTCGATGTGGCAGCCTGCGCGGGCTGGATTTCCCTCTGGGCCTGCTGCACTGTGGCCTTTCTGGTCCAGTGGCACAGTGCCACTTTTCTTTTTCTTTTTTCTGTCTTATAAAAATTCCACAGGATAGAATATTTGTCCAAATGGAATAATTCCAACTCCTAAAATCTTAGAAAAATCCCACCTATTTAATGGTGTAACTTTCATATATGTCCATCAAACTTTTCTGCACTGTTCAAATTTAAATTCAAATTTGAGCATTTAAATTCCCCTCTAAAAATCCATCTCTCCTATTTCACAACTCCAAATCCAAAAATAGGAATTTTCCCCTTCTTAGTTTTCAACCTAGTATTTTATAAAAATGAGTTGACATTTTTCTGAGCACTTTGATTTTTCTGTTTTATTATTGCCTTATTTCTCTCGTTATTATTTTGCGACGATAGATTGCGTTGCTGACGAAGGAGTTGGACCAGAAGACTTTGAAGACCCAGAAGACTTTGTTGAGCCAGGCAAGTAGCCCTTTGACCATGTCTATGAAACCCTTTTTATGCATGTCATATAGCACCTTGTTAGTGTTGCTCCAAAATCATGAGGTGATGGTAACCACCTTGGTGGGTTGCCTCTGTTACTTTCTGTTGATACTTGCACTGTGCATGACCCTACCTTCTTATGAGGGTTATGCCGGTGGGAGTAGATAGGATGCGAAGTAGAGCTACGCAAAAAGGGACGGGAATATGCATGGTGATGGAGACAAAGTACTTTCAAAGGACTTTTCGAAAACCCCGTCGGGTGCCACTTATGCCCGAGGGAGATGATGAGTTGGGTAACCACTTGATGACGAAGTGGTGTACCAAGGCAAGTGTGTGTGTTGTTTATGAAAACGGATTAGATTTAAGATTTTTTGACTGTCCCAACCTTACATGCGCAACCACTCTACCCTTATATGGGAAAGGGCATTATTGATTACCTAGGCCGATACTAGCTTGGAGCCCGCATTACTAGTGACGGGAGAGTTGTTGGTGCGCTCTCTCGGGACGGGGTCGTGCCAGGTAGGGCGGCCATGACTGTTTTCACAGGGCACCGGATACACCTTGTGTCCCCTCTCGGATGTTACGATCTCGAGTGAGTCTCGTATGATGTACATCGTGAGGATACGGAACAACGAGTGGACTCCTTGATAGCGTCGTCTAGGGAAAGATAGTGATCGGGTGCTTACCCCGGGTACTTGAGGTACCGCGGGTCGTGGATGACACGGAAGTTCCCCGGATCTTGTGGGTAAAGTGTGCAACCTCTGCAGAGTGTAAAACTATTCGAATAGCCGTGTCCACGGTCAAGGACAGTTGGGCGGTGCTGCTTAAACTACGTCCACATGTTTTCAAACCAGTGTGTGTGATGGATAAGTGGGAAGAACTACTTGGGTCAAGTCAAGGACTTGACATGATTGAGTTGGGTTGGTGCCCACTCTATTTATGTTGATATCTGTAACCTGTCCTCATGGTTACTTGAATTCTCCTGATGCATGTCTTACAAGTTGTTGAACATATCATTGCACTCAAAACTAGCTTTCCGCAAAAATTTACCTATATCATGCATTGTTGTACCTTGAACCAAAACATGGGTTGCTTGCGAGTACATTCAAAGTACTCATTGGCTTGCCACTGGTTATTTAATTGGCCAGGCATGGAAGAACAGGAGTTCGAAGAAGAGTTCTATGAAGACGAACATGCGAACTTGGACGCTTCCCGGTCAGAATGCCTGTAGGGTTAAGGCAGATGGCATGGGTTCTATTTATCGACGAAGATTTCCGCTGCTTGTGTTTTATTTGATGTTCAGCCCTTAAGGCTTATCTATGTAGGACTTGACCATGGTGGTCATAATTTGTGTAAGACGATATGTATGGATGTAAGACTCTTGTTATTCAGCTTCTGTGTGTTCAGTGAGCATTGATCTCTGGGATCACTGTACACGTGCATTCGGTGATCACGACTTATGAGTCGGGGTCCCCACAATACATCAAGTGAATCACGTGATATCCCATTGTCACCACAGATACGCACGGCAAGACATACATCAATTGTTCTCAAGTCATTAGAGACTCAATCCGATAAGATTACTTCAAAGGGAAAACTCAATCCATTACAAGAGAGTAGAGGGGGAGAAGAAACATAAGATCCAACTATAATAGCAAAGCTCGCAATACATCAAGATCGTGCCAAATCAAGAGCACGAGAGAGAAAGAGAGACCAAACATAGCTACTGGTACATACCCTCATACCCGAGGGTGAACTACTCCCTCCTCGTCATGGAGAGCACCGGGATGATGAAGATGGCCACCGGTGAGGGTTCCCCCCTCCGGCAGGGTGCCGGAACAGGGTCCCGATTCGTTTTTGGTGGCTACAGAGGCTTGCGGCTGCGGAACTCCCGATCTAATCTCCGTTCTGGAAGTTTTAGGTTACGTAGGTATATATGGGTGAAAGGAGTACGTCGGTGGACCGAAGGGGGGGGCCACGAGGCAGGGGGCGCGCCCCCTACCCTCGTGAGCACCTCCTTCATCTTCTGACGTAGGTTCCAAGTCTATCCAAAAATAACTTCTCCAGTTGATTTCGTTCCGTTTTGACTCCGTTTGATATTCCTTTTCCTCGAAACACTGAAGTAGGCATAAAACAGCAAATCTGGGCTGGGCCTCCGGTTAATAGGTTAGTCCCAAAAATAATATAAAAGTGGATAATAAAGCCCAATATTGCCAAAAACAGTAGATAATATAGCATGGAGCAATCAAAAATTATAGATACGTTGGAGACGTATCAAGCATCCCCAAGCTTAATTTCTGCTTGTCCTCGAGTAGGTAAGTGATAAAAAAGAATTTTTGATGCGGAGTGCTACTTGGCATAATTTCAATGCAAATCTTCTTAATTGTGGTATGAATATTCAGATCTGAAAGATTCAAGACAAAAGTTCATATTGACATAAAAATAATAATACTTCAAGCATACTAAGAAAGCAATTATGTCTTCTCAAAATAACATGGCCAAAGAAAGTTATCCCTACATATAGTCTGGCTATGCTCTATCTTCACCACACAAAGTATTTAAATCATGCACAACCCCGATGACAAGCCAAGCAATTGTTTCATACTTTTGACATTCTCAAAACTTTTTCAATCTTCACGCAATACATGAGCGCAAGCCATGGATATAGCACTATATGTGGAATAGAATGGTGGTTGTGGAGAAGACAAAAAGAGGGGAAGATAGTCTCACATCAACTAGGCGTATCAACGGGCTATGGAGATGCCCATCAATAGATATCAATGTGAGTGAGTAGGGATTGCCATGCAACGGATGCACTAGAGCTATAAGTGTATGAAAGCTCAAAAAGAAACTAAGTGGGTGTGCATCCAACTCGCTTTCTCACGAAGACCTAGGGAATTTTGAGGAAGCCCGTCATTGGAATATACAAGCCAAGTTCTATAATGTAAAATTCTCACAAGTATATGAAAGTGACAAAATGAGAGACTCTCTATCATGAAGATCATGGTGCTACTTTGAAGCACAAATGTGGTAAAAGGATAGTAGCATTGTCCCTTCTCTCTTTTTCTCTCATTTTTTATTTTTTTTATTTGGGCCTTTTCTCTCTTTTTTGGCCTCTTTTTTTCTTTTCTTTTTTTCTTTTATTTTTTTATTTTTCGTCCGGAGTCTCATCCCGACTTGTGGGGGAATCATAGTCTCCATCATCCTTTCCTCACTGGGACAATGCTCTAAAAATGATGATCATCACACTTTTATTTACTTACAACTCAACTATTACAACTCGATACTTAGAACAAAATATGACTCTATATGAATGCCTCCGGGGTGTACCGGGATATGCAATGAATCAAGAGTGACATGTATGAAAGAATTATGAATGGTGGCTTTGCCACAAATACGATGTCAACTACATGATCATGCTAGCAATATGACAATGATGGAGCGTGTCATAATAAATGGAACGGTGGAAAGTTGCATGGCAATATATCTCGGAATGGCTATGGAAATGCCATGATAGGCAGGTATGGTGGCTGTTTTTAGGAAGTTTTATGGTGGGTGTATGATACCGGTGAAAAGTGCGCGGTATAAGAGAGGCTAGCAATGGTGGAAGGAAGAAGAGTGCGTATAATCCATGGACTCAACATTAGTCATAAAGAACTCATATACTTATTGAAAAAATCTACAAGTAATCAAAGCAAAGTATTAAGCGCATGCTCCTAGGGGGATAGATTGGTAGGAAAAGACCATCGCTCGTCCCCGACCGCCACTCATAAGGAAGACAATCAATAAATAAATCATGCTCCGACTTCATCACATAACGGTTCACCATACGTGCATGCTACGGGAATCACAAACTTTAACACAAGTATTTCTCAAATTCACAACTACTTAACTAGCATGACTCTAATATCACCATCTTCATATCTCAAAACAATTATCAAGTATCAAACTTCTCATAGTATTCAACGCACTCAAAAGAAAGTTTTACAAATCTTGAATACCAAGCATATTAGGATTGTTAAGCAAATTATCATGCTATTTAAGACTCTCAAAATAATCTAAGGTAAGCATGATAGATCAATAGTTTCTATAAAACAAATCCAGCACCGTGCTCTAAAAGATATAAGTGAAGCACTAGAGCAAACAACAAACTACTCGGAAAGATATAAGTGAAGATCAATGAGTAGTTGGATAATTATGCAACTATGTGAAGACTCTCCCATTTAACAATTTCAGATCTTTGTATTTTATTCAAACAGCAAGCAAAGCTAAAGAAAATAAAATGATGCTCCAAGCAAAACACATATCATGTGCTGAATAAAAATATAGCTCCAAGTAAAGTTACCGATGAACGAAGACGAAAGAGGGGATGCCTTCCGGGGCATCCCCAAGCTTAGACGTTTGGTTATCCTTGAATATTACCTTGGAGTGCCTTGGGCATCCCCAATCTTAGGCTCTTGCCACTCCTTATTCCATAGTCCATCGAATCTTTACCCAAAACTTGAAAACTTCACAACACAAAACTTAACAGAAAACTCGTGAGCTCCGTTAGCGAAAGAAAACAAAACACCACTTCATGGTACTGTAATGAACTCATTCTTCATTTATATTGGTGTTAAACCTACTGTATTCCAACTTCTATATGGTTTATAAGCTATTTTACTAGCCATAGAGTCATCAAAATAAGCAAACAACACACGAAAACAGAATCTGTCAAAAATAGAACAGTCTGTAGTAATCTGTAACTAACGCAAACTTCTGGAACTCCAAAAATTCTAAAATAAATTGGTGGACCTGAAGAATTTGTCTAGTAATCATCTACAAAAATAATCAACTAAATATCACTCTCCAGTAAAAAGTGGAAGCTAATTTCGTGAGCGCTAAAGTTTCTGTTTTTTACAGCATGATCATAAAGACTTCACCCAAGTCTTCCCAAAGGTTCTACTTGGCACAAACACTAATTAAAACACAAAACCACATCTAAACAGAAGCTATATGGATTATTTATTCCTAAACAGAACCAAAAATCAAGAAACTAAAATAAAATTGGGTTGCCTCCCAACAAGCGCTATCGTTTAATGCCCCTAGCTAGGCATGATGATTTCAATGATGCTCACATAAAAGATAAGAGTTGAAACATAAAGAGAGCATCATGAAGAATATGACTAGCACATTTAAGTCTAACCCACTTCCTATGCATAGGGATTTTGTGAGCAAACAACTTATGGGAACAATAATCAACTTGCATAGGAAGGTAATAAAACAAGCATAACTTGAAAACTTTAAGCACCTAGAGAGGAAACTTGATATTATTGCAATTCCTACAAGCATACAATCCTCCCTCATAATAATTTTCAGTAGCGTCATGAATGAATTCAATAATATAACCAGCACCTAAATCATTCTTTTCATGATCTACGAGTATAGAAAATTTACTACTCTCCACATAAGCAAAATTCTTCTCATGAATAATAGTTGGAGCAAACTCAACAAAATAACTATCATGTGATTGAAAATTAAGATCAAGATGAAAAGTTTCATGGTTATCATTATTCTTTAAAGCATACGTGTCATCACAATAATCATCATAGATAAGAGGCATGCTTTCATCATAGTAAATTTGCTCATCAAAGCTTGGGGGACAAAAAATATCATCTTCATCAAACATAGCTTCCCCAAGCTTGTGGCTTTGCATATCATTAGCATCATGGATATTAAAGGAATTCATACTAACAACATTGCAATCATGCTCATCATTCAAAGATTTTATGCCAAGCATTCTATGTAATACTTCTTCTAGTACTTGACCACAATTTTCCTTCCCATCATTTTCACGAAACATATTAAAAAGATGAAGCGTATGAGACAAACTCAATTCCATTTTTTTGTAATTTTCTTTTATAAACTAAACTAGTGCTAAAACAAGAAACAAAAAGATTCGATTGCAAGATCTAAAGATATACCTTCACTTACCTAGCCTCCCCGGCAACGGCGCTAGAAAAGAGCTTGATGTCTACTACGCAACCTTCTTCTTGTAGACGTTGTTGGGCCTCCAAGTGCAAAGGTTTGTAGGACAGTAGCAAATTTCCCTCAAGTGGATGACCTAAGGTTTATCAATCCGTGGCGTAGGATGAAGATGGTCTCTCTCAAGCAACCCTGCAACCAAATAACAAAGAGTCTCTTGTGTCCCCAACACACCCAATACAATGGTAAATTGTATAGGTGCACTAGTTCCGCGAAGAGATGGTGATACATGTGCAATATGGATGGTAGAAATAGGTTTTTGTAATCTGAAAATATATAAATAGCAAGGTAGCAAGCGGTAAAAGTGAGCACAAACGGCAATGATAGGAAACAAGGCCTAGGGTTCATACTTTCACTAGTGCAAGTTCACTCAACAATAATAACATAATTGAATCACATAACTATCCCTCAACATGCAAAAAAGAGTCACTCCAAAGTCACTAATAGCAGAGAACAAACGAAGAGATTATTGTAGGGTACAAAACCACCTCAAAGTTATTCTTTCCAATCAATCCGTTGGGCTATTCCTATAAGTGTCACAAACAGCCTTAGAGTTCGTACTAGAATAACACCTTAAGACACAAATCAACCAAAACCCTCATGTCACCTAGATACTCCATTGTCACCTCAAGTACCCGTGGGTATGATTATACGATATGCATCACACAATCTCAATTCATCTACTCAAACCAACACAAAGAACCTCAAAGAGTGCCCCAAAGTTTCTACCGGAGAATCACGACGAAAACGTGTGCCAACCCCTATGCATAGGTTCATGGGCGGAACCCGCAAGTTGATCACCAAAACATACATTAAGTGAATCATGTGATATCCCATTGTCACCACAGATACGCACGGCAAGACATACATCAAGTGTTCTCAAGTCATTAAAGACTCAATCCGATAAGATTACTTCAAAGGGAAAACTCAATCCATTACAAGAGAGTAGAGGGGGAGAAGAAACATAAGATCCAACTATAATAGCAAAGCTCGCGATACATCAAGATCGTGCCAAATCAAGAACATGAGAGAGAGAGAGATCAAACACATAGCTACTGGTACATACCCTCAGCCCCGAGGGTGAACTACTCCCTCCTCGTCATGGAGAGCGCCGGGATGATGAAGATGGCCACCGGTGAGGGTTCCCCCCTCCGGCAGGGTGCCGGAATAGGGTCCCGATTGGTTTTTGGTGGCTACAGAGGCTTGCGGCGATGGAACTCCCGATCTAATCTCCGTTCTGGAAGTTTTAGGTTACGTAGGTATATATGGGTGAAAGAAGTACGTCGGTGGACCGAAGGGGGGCCATGAGGCAGGGGGCGCGCCCTAGGGGGGTGGGCACGCCCCCTACCCTCGTGAGCACCTCCTTCATCTTCTGACGTAGGGTCCAAGTCTATCCGGTAGGTTTCCTTCCAAAAATAACTTCTCCAGTTGATTTCGTTCCGCTTTGACTCCATTTGATATTCCTTTTCCTCGAAACGCTGAAATAGGCATAAAATAGCAAATCTGGGCTGGGCCTCCGGTTAATAGGTTAGTCCCAAAAATAATATAAAAGTGGATATTAAAGCCCAATATTGCCCAAAACAGTAGATAATATAGCATGGAGCAATCAAAAATTATAGATACGTTGGAGACGTATCAGGTACTAGCAAAGGAGGACATTAATTATCCCTTGCATGCATGCGGGAGTTTGTAAAAAAAAATGCATCTTGATGTTCCGTGCAATGCACGGGCATCTTGCTAGTCCATGAAAATAACACATGGCAAAATTCCACGGCGAACGAGGGATTTGAATCTGTTGGGAGGGGCTGTTTGGATCTTGCCCGGGGTAGCCAAAATATTGGCGACCCTTTTGTCCACCGGTGCCTTTGCCACCGATGAACGAGGAATGGCTCAGGTGCTCATGTTGTCATGCATCCTCCAGCACGCACGTTGGAGACGAGCTCGCACGAGCTGTGTTTTTTTGTCCCACAACACCGCCCGAGCCGCCCGCAGACCGACCGGCGACCCGCAAATTACGCCATCCAACCGTAGCCGCACACATTATGACAGTAACTCAACCAACCGGACGAAATTCACGCAAACACATAGACAAACTGATATTTCATATAAACAATGACGGAAATCATATAAAATACCGGATTTTCATACAAACATGACGGATTTCGTTACATTCAAATGAACTACGGGGTGCTAGTTCTGGACAGCACAGGTATATAATACCTGGCCTAAATGGTCGCCCGCCGATAGATTTGTGTTCCTCATGTCCGGCAGCACGATCACCGGACTGCCGGGAGCCCCGGAGGTATATGCTTCAGCGTGAAGGACGGCTCGCTTCCCCACTGCCCAACTGATATCATTGGCTGGTGCCGAAGATGATGGTGGTCGGCACCGGTTCGAGTTCATCACCGGCCACTACTTCGCCATGGCCGCCACCGGCTCGAGTTCATCCTAACATTCCCCTCTTCCGTGGAGCCCATGCGGGGTCGATGAAGGTCCTTGCAACAAAAGGATCCAGCAAGACACATGTTGTGTACGCCGGCGTCGCCTCCGTGGTGGCCTTCATGGGACCCAAGCGACGGCGGCCTCCCGTGTTCTACTTCTCCTTGATGATGGCGGCGGACGCAGAGGCGCTGGCCACCGACTCGTTGCTCTCCGCGCACCCGGCTTCTGTCGCTGCTTGCATGGCGCGGCCGCCGGCATGAGAGTCTCGGCCACAGAAACGGGAGACGCGGTACGAGGCAGCGGCGTGGACGGCAGCAACAACACTCGTGCGCCGCTCCTCGTCGAGCTGGCCTGGAGCGGCGAGTTGCTGAACCGCGCGCCGGCTTGGGGCGGCAACTGGCTTCGTCGGGCGAGGGGAGGGAGGTGGATCAGCAAGCTGCATAGCTCGTATCCGGCGGGCTACCCAGCCGGCTTGGATGCGGAATAACTACTCTTCGTAAGCCATTGTAAGAGTGGACAAAATGGTGGAGGAGATAGGGGAGCGGCGGAGGTGTGCGATTCTTGGCCGGCGTTTGGCCTCGTTTAAATAGGAGATTAAATAGACGGCGGACGGGAGGAACTCGGCCGGTGTTGCGTTTAATGCCAGCCCGGTCATGAACGGACGTGTGTCCAGAGTGGGTTTCTCGGCTTCCACACGGGCGGGTTTCATGGAGGCGTTTGAATGCGGCACGGAGGCGTGTTCAACCGGGCGTGCCATGAGTGGCGCCCTCGACTCTGACCTAGGACACCGCGCCGTTCTTCCACTAATGTGTGGGCTCTTTGGGTGCATGGCCTGCATGTCAGTGACCCAACGCAGGCAGCGCATAGCAGAGGAACCTTTGGTGGGCCAGGGCGGTCAGAAGCGGGCATTTCATAAACCGATGATTGTTCATTGAGTGTGACGTCATCTTTTTCATGTAGATAAGCCTACTATGTTGATAGCCCGTTCGATACGTTGTGATTCATAAAGACCGCTGCAAACATCAATGTTCTGCTTATCACAGATAAGATTGATTAATACTCGTAACAATCCATGTCCTTAACAAAGGGTACATGCACGTATAGGTTGAGCGTGTGTCTTGCGTCGTGTGCTGTGTGCATGCAGGCGTGCGAGTGTTGCGTGCGGACAAGGGTACATTTCAGTGTTGCATGCATGGGTGCGTACGTGCGTGTGTTCGTGAGTGCATGTGTACATGTCAGTGTTGCACGCCAGCATGCATGCGTGTGTACGTGTCAGTGTTGCACGCCTACATGCGTGTGTGTCTTGCATGCGTGCATGTGTACGTGCGGGGTGAGGCTACACATCAGTCGACTGACTTTTTCATCTCTGGTCATTAGATTTTCCAGCCGTTGGATACGAAATCAAGGGCGTCCAGTTTATCATCAAACTCCACCCCCCCTGAGCCGCCAGCCACCACCGGCTGAACCGGCAGCCCCCGCCGCCCGCGGCCGGCCCGCCCTCCCCGAAACCACTCCCCACCGCCGGTCCGCCGCCGCAGCGGCCACCCCTCTAGCCCCCCCCCCCCCCCCCCGCCGAGCTTTTTCTCCGGGGATCCCCACCCCACCGCCCAATGAACGCCCCCCCGACCGCCAGTGACTGCCAACCAGAGGTCTCACGACTTCGAATACCCACCGATCACTAATTTATTACCATTTCTGTCCTTCATATAAGCGTTAATGGGTGGGCCCTATGGTAATGTGCGCTGCTGAATGTGGATCGTTTGACTGGTCAATTGATCGTGTTATCAACAAATTACGGAGCTGTATGGTGAGCCAGTGACCGTATGATCACCCTAAAATGTATTCCTATTTTATTAACACACTACAGACTCAAACTACCATTTCTTTCTTTCATATACGGGCTGACAGGTGGGCCCCACGGTTACACACCCCGATGGTGCAACACTAGTTGCGCCGCGTGGAACGTTTGACTGGTCAATTGATTGTGTCATCAACAAAATACGGAGTTGTACGGGTGAGCCAGTGACCGTATAATCATGATATGTATTTGTTTAACACGGTACAGACGCAAGGGCTCATATATAAGCGCAAGCACTCACCGCTATAAGCGCACACACGCGGACCCTACCCCTATGAGCACCTTCGAGAGAGTGGGCCAGCATATATGATCTTGACATTTTACGAAGTCACCATAGGTGCCTCGTAGTCGAGTGGAACGTCACCTCCCACTGAACGTACATCGCCGGAAAATACTAAAATTAACACAAGATAAATGCGAGCACCGGGACTTTAATATTGGTGGGCTCGAGAAACCACTGTCATCTAACCATCCAACCACATGTTGGTTAGCACGACAAAATGTATGTGGTGACCGTGATGAGCTTATTCAGAAGTCCAGTGACCATATCGTGCTTTTGCTTCAAAGACAATGACCGTAAGTGTCGTCAACAAAATACGGAGCACGCATCAAATGCAAAGTCCTTCAGTGTCATCAACAAAATATGAAGACGTATCGTGAGCTAGATAACGTTGTACTATTGTATATGCTTATATTCTTAGTGGCCGATTGCGTGTGTGGTGTGGTTGGCACATCATTTCTAGTTGTGGTGGGTCAACATGAAGACTCATGGGTCGGTTCCATCCTGCTCCACATATAGGTTGGACCGAGACGTGTTATACGAAGACCCATGTGGAGGACTCGACGTACAACACGAAGCTACCAGAGTCGCGGAGGACTCTATCCCCACTGGTGATAAGCCGACTATATATGATTTGTAACCCTAGGCCCTTAGTATGTTATACAAGCTTGGGGGCTTGTCGGTGTCAAAACCGGCGGATCTCGGATAGGGGGTCCTGAACTGTGCGTCAAGGCCGGATGGTAACAGGAGACAAGGGACACGATGTTTTTACCCAGGTTCGGGCCCTCTCGATGGAGGTAATACCCTACTCCTGCTTGATTAATATTGATGATATGGGTAGTACAAGAGTAGATCTACCACGAGATCAAGGAGGCTAAACCCTAGAAGCTAGCCTATGGTATGATTGTGTATAAAGATGGTTGTTCTACGGACTACAACCCTCCGGTTTATATAGACACCGGATAGGGTTAGGGTTACACAGAGTCAGTTACAATGGTAGGAGATCTTGAGTATCCGCATCGCCTAGCTTGCCTTCCACGCCAAGGAAAGTCCCATCCGGACACGGGACGAAGTCTTCAATCTTGTATCTTCATAGTCCAGGAGTCCGGCTGAAGGTATAGTCCAGCTACCCGAACACCCCCTAATCCAGGACTCCCTCAGTAGCCCCTGAACCAGGCTTCAATGAAGATGAGTCCGGCGCGCAGATTGTCTTCGGCATTGCAAGGCGGGTTCCTCCTCCAAGTCCTTCATAGAAGATTATAGACACCAAGAATAGTGTCCGGCTCTGCAAAATAAGTTTCCACATATTGCCATAGAGAGAATAATATTAACACAAATCAAATCTGCTGACGTATTCCATAGTGCGTCATCACACTACGACCAAGCCCTTTTACGAATTGTCTTTACTTTTCCCCCCTCAGCATGTTTTGCGAGGCGATTTCCTTGGCATGTCTTGTCAAAGCAGAGATCGTGTGCCCCTTTTTACGGGATTCTCATCAATACGGACGTGGGTAACCCAACCGCGCCATTTACCACGGCGCTTGGGAGGCAAGCGAGTTTTATTAGGTAGGTGGGGACGCATAACCGCATCGGCCCATATAAGGGGATAAGGATCCACCTTTTTACCTACGCCTTCTTCCTCCTTTGCCAATCCATCTCTTGCACACTCAAGCTCCAGCTCCCAAGCCCACCCTTCCCACCTCATCCTTCTCCAGCAATGTCCGGAGCGGGAGGCAAGTGGATGGTCTCCTCCGTCGCGGAGGTTCAAGTAAAAAAGCTAAGGAAGGCCGGATACCTGTCCAAGGACATCCCGCACCGGCTTCCCGAGAAGGGGCAGCTTCTCCCCACCCCAAGGCCCCATGAGAGGGTAGTTTTCCTTCCCCACTTCCTCCGCGGACTGGGTTTTCCACTTCACCCATTCGTCCGAGGACTCATGTTCTACTACGGCCTAGATTTCCACGATCTGGCCCCGAACTTCATCCTCAACATCTCGGCGTTTATCGTCGTGTGTGAGGCCTTCCTCCGCGTCCGCCCCCATTTCGGCCTTTGGCTCAAGACCTTCAACGTCAAGCCCAAGGTGGTGCGCGGCAGCCAAGCGGAGTGCGGAGGTGCCATGGCTGGCAAGATAGCCAACGTCCTCTGGTTTGAGGGCTCCTTTGTGGAGACCCTAAAGGGGTGGAAAGCCGGGTGGTTTTACATCACCGAGCCACGCGATCCGGAAAGGGTCGCGGCCCCCGGGTTTAGATCCGGACCCCCCACGCGGCTCGTGTCCTGGAAAGAGACCGGCCTATCGTGGGGCAACGAGGAAGAGGTGACCGGACTAAAGACATGCATCCAGTCCCTGGTAAACAAGCCAATCCGGCTTGTCAACATAGTCCAGGTCATGCTCGTTCGCCTGATCCTCCTGTGCCAACAACGGGACTTCAATTTGTGGGAGTTCGACCCGGCGCAACACCGAACCCTCAACAGGCTCTTCGACACGACGTATGAAGACGTCTGGAAGGCGCTAATCAAAGGCGCCGAGGCCCCAACATCCGCTTCCGAGGATCGCGGATACAGCAGGCAGCGTCACGCTAGCGCGGTGAGCTATCTTTACCTTTGATAGGATATCAAGCTCTTTTTATTTTTTCATAGTTTGACTCTATGCGGGATCTAAACTCCCATACCTTTAACAGGCTTGGCAGGCGATATCCGGACAAATTAACTGTCCGGCTCCCCTGCCCGAAGACCCAGCCCCTGCGCTCCTAGTGAAGCTGCTGGTTCCGGCACCTTATGTGGTGCCGGAGAAGAAAGTCAAGAAGAAGAAGACCACCGGGACTCGAAAGAGTTCCCGTAACATGGTGGTGTCGGACTCGTCGGCTGACGAGTCCGGGACGCCCTCCTCCCATGAAAACGAGGAGGAGGAAGAAGAAGACTCTCCCCCCCCAGCAGAGGGAGAAGAGAAGAAGAAGGCCGCCCCAGCCGGGGGGGCTGAGGGGTCTAGAAAAAGGAAGACCCCTCTGCCGGACTACTCCCACGACGCCGAAGAGGGCGAGGAGGAATGGCCGAACAGGGCCAAACGTCCGGCGAAATCGTAAGTTCGGATGTCAGAGTAACTCATGATGCTCCTTTAATGCATAGCTCTCCCTAACGTCGATCATAATTATGCAGCCCGCCCCGGACCGAATTCAACGAATCGTCGGGCGGCTCCCTGGACCCATCGGACATGGACTCAGTCCCGCCCGCTGTCTCCCCCCCCCCCCCCGCACTGCAGACGACGCCGAAGTGGCGTCGCGACAAGCTCCGGGGCAGGAGGAGGTGGTCCTGGAGGAGCCGCAAGGCAACCTCCCCGACTCCAGGATTGAAGGGGACAAGACCCCCCAGGGCTCCAAGTCCAGCCTTGAGCCGGACACCGCGCCGGAAACTTCAACAGTTCCAGATCGCGGCAGGCGAACTCCTCCCAAGAGGAGCAAGCCTTCTGAGCCAGCGGCTTACGTCCAACCGGAGACGCTGGACAATCTGCTGGAGGTGCTTGACGGCGCCTCCATCGACGAGGGGCACCATACTATCATGAGTACGGTGATCCAGAGGGTTCAGTCCGCCAAGAGCAGACTGACTGAAGCTTGCGCTAGCCTTCTGACAGGCTTCGAGGTAAGTAAAAATATGTCAAAATATTACCACATAGACAGTAGCCCCTGATGCTCTGTTTGGCGTTCAGAAAGAAAAGCCGAATAGAGGATCTAATAAATTTCGCAGGAGTCTAACAAAAAAGAGTCAATATGCGTATGCAGGCTTCGCTGCTATCCACCGCCGCACTAACTGCGGAGGTGGGTGTCCTAAAAAAGGACCTCGAGCGGACCGAGCAAGAGCTCGGCCTTGCCAAACGGCAGCTCGAGGAAAAGGAAGGTAAGAAATACCCTACAGAAAAAGGTGCCTATAGAAAGGCGTGATTGCAAAAGATAACAGGATCGTACTGCTTATTGTAGGGGCCACAACTGAGGTGGCAACCCTCAAGCAAGCGCTATCTGAGGCCGAAAAGAAAGCGGCCGAGGAGCGCACTGAGCGAGAAAGACTTGGGGCTCAGGTCGGTGAGGTGCGGCAAGAGCTGCAGGCTCTCATGGAAAAACATTGGAGCTTGGAGCTTGAGTCAAAGGCGCAAGCATCCGAGCTCGCGTTGGCCCTTGAGACCGCCAAGGGTGCCAAGGCCGAAGCCCAAAAGGCCCTCCAAGAGTTGGAGGAGATGAAAAAGATAGCAGCGGGTAAGGCATTCTTAATGCAAAGTAGAAATATAAAAGTAAACTACTTGTCACTTACCCGAATCCGGAGTTCTCCAGGGGCGTTCGCAGATCTTCCCCGCGGCGTATCCGATGCCGCCGCATTCTACCGAGCTGAAGAGGGCAGCTCGACGGAGAGTGTGTTCTGGTCTCAGTATTCTGAGGCCGGACACCCTGTGCCCTTGAGCGACCAGCTTAAGCAGCTGGTCGAGCTCCACAAGGCGGCTGAACAAGCCATGAAGGGCTTCCTAGTTCGGCTGTGGCCCGGAGAGGCCCTGCCTGGGAGCTATTTCAGGCTGGTGCGGCGGCTGGTGGAGGCCTGTCCAAGGCTCGACGTCATCAAGCGTTCCGTCTGCATCGAAGGTGCCCGGAGGGCCCTTGCCCATGCAAAGGTGCACTGGGGTAAGCTGGACGGTGAGAAGCTTGTGAAGGACGGGCCGCCGTCGGGGAAGGAGCATCGCAAGCCCGAGAACTACTACAAGGATGTTCTTGCGGGTGCCCGCCTTGTGGCGGATGAATGTACCAAAGATGTAATTTTTCAATGAACTCGCTCGTGTTTTATCCTGTGCGCTGAAAACTTGTTCATATGCGCCAAGCAATGCTTATTGAATTTAAAATATTATTTTCTGTGCGGCCATTTATCAAAAATTGAGAGATGGCCAGTCGTCGGCTTCTGTCCCCATGCCACTAGTGCTGGGGTGTTCGGGATAAACCTGAGCGCTCTTTTTCCCATAGTTGGGTCCTTCGAGGGAGGCTCTCAGCACAACGAACCAGGCAATCGGACTATAATGCTTGAACACTCTCACTTAGCCATAGAACTTTATAATTTTAAATTTCGGTGAAGCCTCTAGTTCGGAAGACCGAGTTTGGGGCGCTATCCACGCCTTGGCCGGACAAAGCCAGCTCCTCGCTCGAAGCGGCATAAGTCTTTAGCGACTCAAAAAACCTCTCGAACAGCGACCGGTCTCTCGCCTTATCATGACAGTCAGTTTTAGCTTTGTCCACTGAGGTGCTTAACCCAGCTGAACCGGGGCACAATCGAAGTGGTTCTCCTAGTGCTACCTTAGCCGATATAGCGGAACGTAAGGCACCAAAACATAGGAGCCGGGCAAACCCAACTATTGACCCAAATCATGATTCGGAGCCGATGCATATAGTGCTATAAGTTCGGGGTGCCGCACTTGGGAAAGTGTACGGACTTCTCACACCAAATTGAAGGGTACTGAAGCCCCTGGCGTGTTTGCCGTACCATGGTGTACGGGTGCGATCATGTTATTGAATAGACATATATATGAAAAGAGGATAATGCAAAAAATAGACAAAAAGCTATGCATTGTTTATAAATAGGCTATTGATTAAAGCCGAATGATACAATTAGTGCGATAAGCAAAAAGATATTGGACTATTTAACATGTCCTGACCAGGGGCAGTGTCAGGACCCCGATCCTAAGTCACACCGATCTAGCATGTAACACATCATATCACTTTGCGGCCTCACGCACGGTATTCCCACGGGTGCCACCTTACCTGGCCCGGGACCGTTTGCGCCTTTTGGCTCACGTATATGATAGTGTCGCTAGCATCCATATGACAAAGAACCCGGGCCGACATGGCTAGTCGTGAACCCAAAGCGGCACTAACCCATGAGGACAGGCATACATGAATCAACCTCGAGCATGTCGGTCAGCAGCGTGTGAATCCGGGCTGTAGCACTGGGCTAACAGGACTCCGGTAACCCGAGCTGTAGCAGGCTAGGCAGGACTCCGGATGTCACCGCGTGACATTTCCCCGAAGGGACAGACACAGGAACGAAGTGAAACACATGCCGGCCAGTCAAGTGTCCTGAGCAGTAGTGCTGGGCTAGCAGGACTCCGGTGAACCGGGCTGTAGCGGACTACTATCGCTCAGAAGCACTAGACTACATTTCCCCATATGATAGGCTGCCAAGGATAAACAACTAGATAGTCGGATCCCACTCATACCAAGCATTTCAATCATACACACAATATGCCCGATATGAGTAAATACAACATGGCATCACAACATAACTCTACGACTCAAAGTATTTATTCATTAGGCTCCGAAGAGCCAGATATTACAAACATGGGTCTTATGACCCAACATTCAGAGCATACAAGTCAAAGCACAAGCGGAAGCTTAACATGTCTGAGTACAGACATCTACAAATGAAAAAGGCTTAGAAGCCTGACTATCTACCAGATCCTGCCGAGGGCACAAGATCGTAGCTGAGGTATCAAGCTAAACGTCGAAGTCCAAGCGGTACTACTAGCGAGACTGACGTCTCTCTGCAAAAACATAAAATAGGCAAACGTGAGTACAAATGTACCCAGCAAGACTTACATCAGAACTAACTACATATGCATCAGTATCAAAAGGGGGTGGTGGAGTTTAACTGCAGCAAGCCAGCTTTGACTCGGTGGCTATCCTGAACTATGACTGCAAGTAACTCTTTTGAGGTGGCGCACACGAGTCCACATATTCACCATATCAATACACCACTATGGATCCGCTCCCGTCTCCCTACGAGAAGGCCATCCATAGCACTCACGCTTATCTTGCGCATTTTAGAGTATCCACTTTCACTTGTCTATGAACTATGCAAGGGGTCCAAGTTTCCATATCCGAGGAATCCGGCTATTCGAATAGATAATGATAACCCTGCAGGGGTGTACTTCTTCACACACGCTCTCGCCACTTATCGCCCTGTACACGTCATGTACCTCGGCAACCTTCAAGCGGAAGCCGGGCGAGGGAGTCGGCCACGACCTGACTAACCAACAAGTCTCTAGTCCAGGTTTATCGCCTATTCGGGTTCCATCCGCAAGGAGATCCGGCCGGGGTGTCGCTCACGGCCCCAAACGATGTGTGCAGGGTTCCCAAGCCCACCTCGACGGGTAGATCTACGCTTGGTACACCATGCCATGGTGCCTAGTCTGTCCCAAGCCCACCTGTACCGGGTACCACTTGGTAGACTACTAACACTACCTACAAACACCAGAAACTAGTTGCAACACCTGGACAGAGATCAGGTTGATTAATAAGTCGAGAGGGGCACTTAAGCATTCCAATGTGTGGTAGTAACTGTTCATGGATCACAAACACAGAACTCAGTAGTAGGACATGTTCTCTCACCGCTACCTTTACCAAATCGTGTTCACACACTTAGCTCTCAACAGTAGGACATGTTCACCACATTCCAATTCATTCCCGATGAATCAGACCTGACACAACTCTAAGCAATAGCAGGCATGACAAACAAGCATGAATGAGTAGGCACATCAGGGCTCAAACAACTCCTACTCATGCTAGTGGGTTTCATCTATTTACTGTGGCAATGACAGGTCATGCAGAGGATAAGGGGTTCAACTACCGCAGCATGTAACAGTTGAATCGTTGTTGTCCTAATGCAGTAAAAGAGAGCAGGAGCGAGAGAGTGGGATTGTATCGGAATGAACAAGGGGGTTTCGCTTGCCTGGCACATCTGAAGATAGTATAGTTCTTCATCGGTGTCATCGATCTCGTCGTCGAAACCACGTCTATCGAGAGGGGACTGTTACCGGCAAACAGAGAAGGACTCAATCAATGCAATGCAACAATATGATGCATGAACATGACATGGCAATATGCTGTTGATTGAGCTAATGCAACTAGCGACAAGTTAAATGGAGTTGGTTTGAACACTAGGTTCAAATTCAAACTCCATATGTGAATATTTAAATGCCATTCATATGATTTGTACTAAACAGCAGCCATAAGTTGTTCTAACATGCATGAAAACAGTACAGATGGATAGAATGGATTTTTCTGATCATTTTTCATTTATAAATTATTTCCATCTGAGCTACGGTTGAATTTATATGAATTTTAGAAGTTTGCAGCATTTTCTGGAATTTCCTGATTTAATTTAAAACCAGAAAATGATTTATTGCGTCAGCACTAGGTCATGCTGACCTCAGCAGGTCAACAGGCGGGTCCAGGTCAAACCTGACCTGTGGGATCCACACGTCAGTGACACAGGCTGGTTTGGGTGGATGACAGGTGGGCCTAGTCAACTGCCACATCAGCCGGGTCAACACTGACGTGTGGGGTCGGTCAACGTGTGACGTGGCAAAGTCAAAGTGACAGGTGGGCCCCTGGACTTAATCTAATCCTAAACAGAAACTAATCCAGGTTATTTAAGGCGTGGGGCCCGTGTGTTAGTGAGAGTGGGGGGTTAGTTAGTGGCGTCATTAGCAGCTAACGACATAGCCACGTCAGCCCGCCGGCGACCAAATCCGCGGCGGAGGGAGTCGGGATTTCGCTGCAGGGCCCTATTTGGCGCGCGGGGACTATCTACGTGAAGCTGGGGGGCTGCCGCGTCGAGTGGTGGTGTTGTTTGGGCTCGGGGTGGTCGGAAAAGACGCCGGCGACGACGTTGGCGGCTGCCGGAGCTCGGACGAGCTCGGGGTCGTCGCTAGGAGGCACAACAGGAGGTGCAGAGGGGTGCTGCGGACTCCTGGGGACACAGCGAGTGCGGTGAAGCGCTCGGTTGCGAGCTTGCGCGGCTGTGGCCACGGCTATGCCATGGCCGGCGGCGAGATGCTCTCGGGCTCGAAGAGGGCGGCGACTACACGGCGCAAACGAGCAAGGGGGAAGTGGGGATCGAAGGAGAAGCTCACGAGGAGTGCAGCGGTGGCCTTGGGGAGCTCGGGGAAGCAACGGAGCGGGCGCACGGTCGCCGGCGATCTCGGCGGACCGAGGTTGAAGAAGACGGCGATGGCGGTGTTGCAGCGCGTCCGGGGCCTCGTGGCTCATCGAGGAGGTAGAGGACGTAGTGGCGGAGCCTCTGAGCGCGTCGGTGAGGCGTGGGGTGGCCGGTTGCCGCGGCAAAGGCGAACGGCGGTGACGGTGGTCCTCGGGCGTCGCGCGAGAGAGCGAGGGAGAGGGGGGAATGGGCACGGGAGAGTGAGAGGGGTACGGGGCGGTCGAGGGGGAGTGCGTGGCGACGTGCGGGGCATCCAGGGCGACGGAGGGGAGGACAGGCAGGCAGGAGGCCGTGGCGCGGCTGCGGCATGCCGGCCACGCAGCTGCTTCGGGCGAGGGGGAGGAAGACGACAGAGGCTCCATTGGGCTGGGCTGCTACTGGGCTGGCCACTTGGGCCGCCAGGTGGCTGCACAGGTAAGCACAGGTAGGTTTTTCCATTTCTCTCTTTTATTTCTGTTTTCTATTTCTTAATTTGTTCTGGGCTTTATTAAAAATACCTAGACAGATCCAAAAATCATAAAACTTCTCAATCCCACTGTTTGGAATATAACCAACAGCAAACATTTTAGTTTATGACTATTTGGGCAATTTAAATATTTTATAGTATTAAAGTGCCCAAATTCAAATAGAATATGATTTAATTCACAGCCCAAATGGTCATGGAAAAATGTGCATCACCTCTGGTTACTGTTTACAGCATTTTCCATAAATGATGAAAAATTTTGAAAGCCATTTGGATTTACTGGAAATATTTTCTTGGTTGAACTTATTTGAATTGCTTTAGTGCTAGGGCTTGGTCATCCCCACTTCAAAATTTCCTTTGAAATCAAACATGATGCATGGATGCAGATGCCACTAACTACAAACAATTCTGGGGCTGTGACAACTCACCCCCACTAAACAAGAATCTCGCCCCGAGATTCAAGACGTGAGGTAGAAGACAGAGGGACACAAGCTAACACAGTCTTCACGATCTAGGTTGCACTTCATTGAATATGTTGATTCATTGCACCACCTTGATCTCGACGTCTTTCTTTGAGAACTACATCCAACATGACAATGAGAAGAATTGGAGAATTTTAGAAGAATCGATATTCTTGAGGGTCGAGCAATTTAGGATCATCTTAATGATCACAAGATCAACTCATGAAATGATACGTAGAAACATCCCTTGAGCTGAGACGCAAAACACACATCAGAGATGATGGATGAGAAACATAGGACAAGGTTTCAAATTATTGAGGGAATTTTTTCCATGATTACAAAACGGGGCACCTCAGGGAAGGTGACTCGAGGAACTATTCCCCTAAGTGGAAAAAAGAATTACTTTTGATACAAGATCATTGAAATTCCTCGTACCAGCCTAAGGCAACCACAAACGATCGTGTGAACGAATTCGAAGGAATGGCATACCCATACCATAATGGATGATGTGGTCTACCTTGTTGAAGACAACGTAATGGATGACTCTTGCTTATCACCGGAAATTGATGGGACCATGACAGGACCACTTTTGAAGATGATCCTAGGCAGCAATTACTGAGAAGTGCAGCCCATGGAAAGTTGGCACGATGGGGTGCAAGCTGGGAACAACATGCAAATGTTGGGAATGTTCCAACCATCATATCTGCCTGAGATTCAGATCTGGTTAGAATTAGGATACTTCAGACTCACATGTCTGAAAAGAAAAATTGCAACACAAATCGACGAGATAACGTTGCGAGACTCTCGGGAGATGAACTACGATAGCAAGCTCCAAAACATGAGCTGGTTCTGCTACACACCTGTGAACATACTGTCCTAGACAAGCATGACCACATGGTAGTCTTATAATAAAACACTACCGAGTTCAGGTGGGAAACCATCATTGCGGATAACGAAGTCCTTAATTAAGCCCGGGTTAGCTCTTAAAAAGGAACTTCTTCTCCTTGAACAAATCAATCAGTGGCTTGGTGTGCTAGGGACACATATAGAATGAAGGTTGCAAGTCTCCAAACCACAGAATACTTTGCACGTATGCATGACTGATTTGGGATGATTCCAGGGGAGGCAAAACAATCCTTCTTGAACTCACGACGGCAACTTGCACCAAATGCACGTGAATCAGAGAAAGTCGCTTCTTTCATCCAACATATTCTTCACGAATGGGACATGAAGATAATGCTTATAAAATTTTCCAACACTAGCTTGATGTTCAACATGAATCATGGAGGAGACAAAATGTTGTTGATGGGCTCAACAACAACTCATCGGAATTTCCATATCACTGGACTTCCACTAACATGTGAACACGGTGATAGCATTGGTCAGACCAAAAGATGTAATGATGTATGCTCGAGGGATCAACCACGAGTAAGACAACATTACGAACATCGTTGGTTCTGATTTGACTTGACGATAGCCCATACTCAAGTCAAAGTTTTGACAAAACAATAGATCCAACAACTGATCACAAGGACCAATTGGTGAAGATATCATCTTTCTTCAACACACACACAAACATAAAGATATCCCTTCAGAAAGAACCAAATTCGGCAAAGCCTTTTATCTTCCAACTCTCCAAGTTGTTGTTTAGCTTAACCAACTAGCTCAGGGGTATCCAACACAGATTCTTGGAGAAGGGGTGGTTTACAAGAAACCAACTTGATCACGAACTCAACATAGCGGTCAGGTGGAAACCTGGTAACACTTCCGAGAAGATATTCGGAACATCACGAACCACCGATATGTTACTAAGCTCGAGAACGATCTTGCTTTTCAGGGCAAGACGATATGATCAAAAGAGTGATGGATTGACACAATCCTAACTCATTGATCGAAGAGTGCACCAGAAATAAGGACTAGGTAGCACGATCAATCTTAGGTTGATGATTTAGTAACCAACACGCTAAGGATGAGAATATTATCCATTTACTACCAAGCAACGAGTTGCTAGGAGTATTGATTTCACACATCACGATTCACCTGTCGGCATTCCGGTTACAACCAACACGGAGACCAAGAAATGAATAATGATGGCGAGAAGTATCACTGCGGAAAGAATCCATAAGAGGTGGTGCAATTCTCATGAAATTCTTGACATAAAGATGGTAACACTCCAAGGTAGAACAGAACAAAAGCTGGATTGGCATTCATTCTGCGGAATACAACTACCTTGACCCAATCCCAGAAATGGACAAGGTGCTGGAGTTTGTTTCTCCTAGTCATTCTGAAATAGAATGGCTTGACGGACCACAAGAATAATAAGCATCGATAACACGGATGCACAATTACTCCTGACTATCAATTGATAGACGATGGTCGGAATACAAATGAAGAGGGACAACCCAAGGGAACATATATCTTTCTGAGTTGTGGATGCATAGATTAGTATGTCGAACAAGTTCAACATATTTCTTCCGGATAACCCATGCAGAAGAAAAGGGACTGGCAGATTCACAATGTAGAACGAAGCACTCATCAAGAGCACTCTTATTGTGATCTTTTGGTTCAAAGAACTCCTGCCAAGGATGGTTCATGGTATTAGGAAGAATGATATACCACGAACCTCGAGGACTATCACAAGGTTACTAATATCCTAAAGGAACTAGCAACACTATCAACATCAGGTAAGTAGGGTGAATCTCGGGTTCAAGAACCCAGGAATAGAATACCTACTACTAAATGGCATCACGGGATGCTTTCGAGAGTGATGGCCAGAATCATCACACTGGGAACACAAAACATGGACAGATTGCTAAATGGTTTCATAAGACACCTAGGGTCATAATAGTAACTACAACATATATGTCGAGGCAATAGAATACCTCAACTCACTGATTAGTGTGGTTGAACTAGCCCAAAGGGACATCGGGAACGGAAAGAAGGGATTTGCAAATGCATCAGACTATGTAGAAACCTGGGATGACTCGGACAGCATAACGGCTGTAAATGCTCAAAAATATTTGAGACATCCTGCAAAAATGGTGGCATAGCCACTCAACATCACAATATCAAGGTTTCGAGACCAACTATGAGCACACGAAAGTAGTAGAAACTGAACTAGGGTTTAAATCCAACAATCTTATAAGTCTATGGATTAGTAACACGTCATCCTGATAGATAGATGAGAAGCCTAGTTCTTAAACCCCGTAGAAGAGAAGAGGATGACTCAGATCAGAAGGGCATAAGGTAAACGAGTAAAAAGAGCCTTACGTTCCCTTCCACAATCAATTCCCTTACATAACTAAAGCATTTCTAGACTCAACTTCGACCAGTTTGGCTTGGTAATCCTACAGGCAGTCAGGCTCTGATACCAAAGCTGTCAGGACCCCGATCCTAAGTCACACCGATCTAGCATGTAACACATTATATCACTTTGTGGCCTCACGCATGGTATTCCCACGGGTGCCACCTTACCTGGCCCGGGACCGTTTGCGCCTTTTGGCTCACGTATATGATAGTGTCGCTAGCATCCATATGACAAAGAACCCGGTCCGACATGGCTAGTCGTGAACCCAAAGCGGCACTAACCCATGAGGACAGGCATACATGAATCAACCTCGAGCATGTCGGTCAGCAGCGTGTGAATCCGGGCTGTAGCACTGGGCTAACAGGACTCTGGTAACCCGGGCTGTAGCAGGCTAGGCAGGACTCCGGATGTCACCGCGTGACATTTCCCCGAAGGGACAGACACAGGAACGAAGTGAAACACATGCCGGCCAGTCAAGTGTGAGCAGTAGTGCTGGGCTAGCAGGACTGCGGTTAACCGGGCTATAGCGGACTACTATCGCTCAGAAGCACTAGACTACATTTCCCCATATGATAGGCTGCCAAGGATAAACAACTAGATAGTCGGATCCCACTCATACCAAGCATTTCAATCATACACACAATATGCCCGATATGAGTAAATACAACATGGCATCACAACATAACTCTACGACTCAAAGTATTTATTCATTAGGCTCCGAAGAGCCAGATATTACAAACATGGGTCTTATGACCCAACATTCAGAGCATACAAGTCAAAGCACAAGCGGAAGCTTAACATGTCTGAGTACAGACATCTACAAATGAAAAAGGCTTAGAAGCCTGACTATCTACCAGATCCTACCGAGGGCACAAGATCGTAGCTGAGGTATCAAGCTAAACGTCGAAGTCCAAGCGGTACTACTAGAGAGACTGACGTCTCTCTGCAAAAACATAAAATAGGCAAACGTGAGTACAAATGTACCCAGCAAGACTTACATCAGAACTAACTACATATGCATCGGTATCAAAAGGGGGTGGTGGAGTTTAACTGCAGCAAGCCAGCTTTGACTCGGTGGCTATCCTGAACTACGACTGCAAGTATCTCTTTTGAGGTGGCGCACACGAGTCCACATATTCACCATATCAATACACCACTATGGATCCGCTCCCGTCTCCCTACGAGAAGGCCATCCATAGCACTCACGCTTATCTTGCGCATTTTAGAGTATCCACTTTCACTTGTCTATGAACTATGCAAGGGGTCCAAGTTTCCATATCCGAGGAATCCGGCTATTCGAATAGATAATGATAACCCTGCAGGGGTGTACTTCTTCACACACGCTCTCGCCACTTATCGCCCTATACACGTCATGTACCTCGGCAACCTTCAAGCGGAAGCCGGGCGAGGGAGTCGGCCACGACCTGACTAACCAACAAGTCTCTAGTCCAGGTTTATCGTCTATTCGGGTTCCATCCGCAAGGAGATACGGCCGGGGTGTCGCTCACGGCCCCAAACGATGTGTGCAGGGTTCCCAAGCCCACCTCGACGGGTAGATCTACGCTTGGTACACCGTGCCATGGTGCCTAGTCTGTCCCAAGCCCACCTGTACCGGGTACCACTTGGTAGACTACTAACACTACCTACAAACACCAGAAACTAGTTGCAACTCCTGGACAGAGATCAGGTTGATTAATAAGTCGAGAGGGGCACTTAAGCATTCCAATGTGTGGTAGTAACTGTTCATAGATCACAAACACAGAACTCAGTTCCTGAGGACGGCTGCAATGAGACAACCCACCATGTACTCCTACATGGCCTCTCACCGCTACCTTTACCAAATCGTGTTCACACACTTAGCTCTCAACAGTAGGACATGTTCACCACATTCCAATTCATTCCCGATGAATCAGACCTGACACAACTCTAAGCAATAGCAGGCATGACAAACAAGCATGAATGAGTAGGCACATCAGGGCTCAAACAACTCCTACTCATGCTAGTGGGTTTCATCTATTTACTGTGGCAATGACAGGTCATGCAGAGGATAAGGGGTTCAACTACCGCAGCATGTAACAGTTGAATTGTTGTTGTCCTAATGCAGTAAAAGAGAGCAGGAGCGAGAGAGTGGGATTGTATCGGAATGAACAAGGGGGTTTTGCTTGCCTGGCACTTCTGAAGATAGTATAGTTCTTCATCGGTGTCATCGATCTCGTCGTCGAAACCACGTCTATCGAGAGGGGACGGTTACCGGCAAACAGAGAAGGACTCAATCAATGCAATGCAACAATATGATGCATGAACATGACATGGCAATATGCTGTTGATTGAGCTAATGCAACTAGCAACAAGTTAAATGGAGTTGGTTTGAACACTAGGTTCAAATTCAAACTCCATATGTGAATATTTAAATGCCATTCATATGATTTGTACTAAACAGCAGCCATAAGTTGTTCTAACATGCATGAAAACAGTACAGATGGATAGATTGGATTTTTTTGATCATTTTTCATATATATAAATTATTTCCATCTGAGCTACGGTTGAATTTATATGAATTTTAGAAGTTTGCAGCATTTTCTGGAATTTCCTGATTTAATTTAAAACCAGAAAATGATTTATTGCGTCAGCACTAGGTCATGCTGACCTCAGCAGGTCAACAGGCGGGTCCAGGTCAAACCTGACCTGTGGGAGCCACACGTCAATGACACAGGCTGGTTTGGGTGGATGACAGGTGGGCCTAGTCAACTGCCACGTCAGCCGGGTCAACACTGACGTGTGGGGTCGGTCAACGTGTGACGTGGCAAAGTCAAAGTGACAGGTGGGCCCCTGGACTTAATCTAATCCTAAACAGAAACTAATCCAGGTTATTTAAGGCGTGGGGCCCGTGTGTCAGTGAGAGTGGGGGGTTAGTTAGTGGCGTCATTAGCAGCTAACGACATAGCCATGTCAGCCCGCCGGCGTTTAGCCGCCGGCGACCAAATCCGCAGCGGAGGGAGTCGGGATTTCGCTGCAGGGCCCTATTTGGCGCGCGGGGACTATCTACGTGAAGCTGGGGGGCTGCCGCGTCGAGTGGTGGTGTTGTTTGGGCTCGGGGTGGTCGGAAAAGACGCCGGCGACGACGTTGGCGGCTGCCGGAGCTCGGACAAGCTCGGGGTCGTCGCTAGGAGGCACAACAGGAGGTGCAGAGGGGTGCTGCAGAATCCTGGGGACACAGCGAGTGCGGTGAAGCGCTCGGTTGCGAGCTTGCGCGGCTGTGGCCACGGCTACGCCATGGCCGGCGGCGAGATGCTCTCGGGCTCGAAGAGGGCGGCGACTACACGGCGCAAACGAGCAAGGGGGAAGTGGGGATCGAAGGAGAAGCTCACGGGGAGTGCAGCGGTGGCCTTGGGGAGCTCGGGGAAGCAACGGAGCGGGCGCACGGTCGCCGGCGATCTCGGCGGACCGAGGTTGAAGAAGACGGCGATGGCGATGTTGCAGCGCGTCCGGGGCCTCGTGGCTCATCGAGGAGGTAGAGGACGTAGTGGCGGAGCCTCTGACCGCGTCGGTGAGGCGTGGGGTGGCCGGTGGCCGCGGCAAAGGCGAACGGCGGTGACGGTGGTCCTCGGGCGTCGCGCGAGAGAGCGAGGGAGAGGGGGGAATGGGCACGGGAGAGTGAGAGGGGTACGGGGCGGTCGAGGGGGAGTGCGTGGCGACGTGCGGGGCATCTAGGGCGACGGAGGGGAGGACAGGCAGGCAGGAGGCCATGGCGCGGCTGCGGCATGCCGGCCACGCAGCTGCTTCGGGCGAGGGGGAGGAAGACGACAGAGGCGCCAGTGGGCTGGGCTGCTGCTGGGCTGGCCACTTGGGCCGCCAGGTGGCTGCACAGGTAAGCACAGGTAGGTTTTTCCATTTCTCTCTTTTATTTCTGTTTTCTATTTCTTAATTTGTTCTGGGCTTTATTAAAAATACCTAGACAGATCCAAAAATCATAAAACTTCTCAATGCCACTGTTTGGAATATAACCAACAGCAAACATTTTAGTTTATGACTATTTGGGCAATTTAAATATTTTATAGTATTAAAGTGCCCAAATTCAAATAGAATATGATTTAATTCAGAGCCCAAATGGTCATGGAAAAATGTGCATCACCTCTGGTTACTGTTTACAGCATTTTCCATAAATGATGAACATTTTTGAAAGCCATTTGGATTTACTGGAAATATTTTCTTGGTTGAACTTATTTGAATTGCTTTAGTGCTAGGGCTTGGTCATCCCCACTTCAAAATTTCCTTTGAAATCAAACATGATGCATGGATGCAGATGCCACTAACTACAAACAATTCTGGGGCTGTGACAGGCAGGCCGTGGAATTGTATTCAAAACAGGTATACTGCTCGTAACAGAGACCACGTGGGAGTTCCATAATGTGGTATGGCTTGTCTACCTCCTTGGATCTTGCATCGTTTGTGTGGCAGTCGAATTGCCGAATAGGTCGTCTGAAGTATGGAGTCCTGAAAGTAAGAGAAAGAAAAAGGAATCCGGCAGCCCCTAGTACGTTTTAAGCCGTATTTTGGGCGTGCCGTTACTGTGCCCCTTCCCCCGTGCCCATGGAATTTCAAGGGCGTAGTTATGTACGCGAGGCACTGATTTCGCTATGTCGCGAGGGCCGGGGTTGGGGCCGCATTGCTACGCCTGCTTAGAACGTGCCAGGCGGTCATGTTGTAGGTTACTCCGGGCGCGCTTGGCCGTGTCTGGCTTTTGAACGGCCGGACTGGAGAATTGCCTAAGAAGGCTGCTTTGTACTTCCGCTGTGAGAGCCGTCGTGTGCTCCTCCGTACGGAGGGAGCGTTCGGTGTTTCCGTTGACCGTGATTACTCCTCGAGGGCCTGGCATCTTGAGCTTGAGATATGCGTAGTGCGGCACCGCATTGAACTTTGTGAATGCGGTTCGTCCGAGCAGGGCGTGATAGCCACTGCGAAACGGGACTATATCGAAGATTAACTCTTCGCTTCGGAAGTTATCCGGAGATCCGAAGACCACCTCAAGTGTTACGGAGCCTGTACAGTTGGCCTCTACACCTGGTATAACGCCTTTGAAGGTCGTTTTTGTGGGCTTAATCCTTGAGGGATCTATGCCCATCTTCCGCACTGTATCCTGGTAAAGCAGGTTCAGGCTACTGCCGTCGTCCAAGAGGACTCTTGTGAGATGAAATCTGTCGATGATTGGGTCGAGAACCAATGCAGCGAAGCCGCCATGACGGATGCTGGTGGGGTGGTCCCTTCGATCGAAAGTGATCGGGCAAGAGGACCAAGGGTTGAACTTTGGGGCGACTGGCTCCATCGCGTATACGTCCCGTAGCGCACGCTTCCGCTCCCTCTTGGGAATGTGGGTGGTGTGTATCATGTTCACCATCCGCACTTGTGGGGGAAACCCCTTCTGTCCATTGTTGTTCGGCGGCCTGGGCTCCTCCTCGTCATCGCTATGCAGCCCCTTGTCTTTGTTTTCGGCTCTTAACTTGCCTGCCTGCTTGAACACCCAACAATCCCTGTTGGTGTGATTGGCTGGCCTTTCGGGGGTGCCATGGATCTGGCACAAGCGGTCGAGTATTCGGTCCAAACTGGATGGGCCCTGAGTATTCTTTTTAAATGGCTTTTTCCGCTGACCGGATTTATAGCCTCTGAATCCGGCGTTAACTGCCGTATCTTCATTGATGTCGCTGCTAACGCGGCGCTTTTGCTTATTTCGACGTGTCCTGCCACTTTTGTCCTTAGTATCCGAATTAGCAGGGTTCTTTGATAAGTTGTTGCTGCGAGCTAGCCAGCTATCTTCGCCCGCGCAAAAGCGGGTCATGAGTGTCGTGAGGGCTGCCATAGATTTCGGCTTTTCCTGTCCCAGGTGCCAGGCGAGCCACTCGTCGCGGATGTTATGCTTGAAGGCTGCTAGGGCCTCTGCGTCCGGACAGTCGACTATATGGTTTTTCTTTGTTAGGAACCATGTCCAGAATTGTCTGGCCGATTCCTCTGGCTGTTGAATTATGTGGCTTAGGTCGTCGGCATCCGGTGGTCGCACGTAAGTGCCCTGGAAGTAGTCGAGGAATGCAGCTTCCAGGTCCTCCCAAGAACCGATTGAGTCCGCTGGCAGGCTGTTAAGCCAGTGCCGGGCCGGTCCTTTGAGTTTGAGCGGGAGGTATTTGATGGCGTGTAGATCATCGCCACGTGCCATGTGGATGTGAAGGAGATAATCCTTGATCCATACCGCCGAATCTGTTGTGTCATCGTATGATTCGATGTTTACGGGTTTGAAACCCTCTGGAATTTTATGATCCATTACTTCATCTGTGAAGCATAGTGGGTGTGCGGCGCCCCTGTATTGGGCTATATCACGACGCAGCTCAGAAGAGCTATGTCTGTTGTGTTCGGCCCTGCCAGATTTGTTGTATCCGGAGTGAAGATCATCGTCACGTGTCGTAGGGCGCCTGCGCGATCCGTAGATCGATCTTGTTTGTCTTGCCTTATCCTCCAGTACATCTTGCAGGTCTGGCGCATTTTCCCGTGCCTTAGTTGAGCGGCGTCGGGGCATGGCTTGGGTGGAGGGCCGAGAGGCCTCTCTGTCGCGGCCGCGAGGTGGCCGGTCTGCCATGTCGTGCGCCGGTGATGTAGGCGCTTCCTCCTTTGATCGGGGTAGCGGCCTGTGCTTTGGGTAGCTCTTGGAGGGGCGTTCGAGTTCATGCTCTTCAGCCGCAAGGACTTCAGTCCATCTATCAGCTAGCAAATCTTGATAAGCTCTAAGTTGTTGCTGCTTTTTCTTGAGGCTGTTTGTCGTGGCTAAAAGCCTGCGTTTGAAACGCTCTTGTTCGGCGGGGTCTGATGGTACGACGAATTCATCGTCATCGAGGCTTGCCTCGTCTTCGGAGGGAGGCATATAGTTATCATCCTCAACCTCTCGGTCTGCCGCTCTCTCATGAGGGCTGGCTTCTCCATCTTCCTGCGCCGAATCTTGCTGGGGAGGGTGTTCTTCGGTGCTATCCGGGGTACTATTATCTCCGGTGCCGGAATCACCGTTTTTTCTTTGGCGGGATTTAGAGCAGCACTGCTGACGCCGGCGCTTTGGCTGTGTCTTGGAGGTGTCATCCCCCGCTGTTCAATCGCCATCTCCATCTTTTGGGGTATCCACCATATATATGTCATATGACAAGGTGTCCATCCAGCACCCTACAGGTGCTGGTTCCTGTTCGTCTCCTACCTCGTCGTCTATACCGTCAAAGTCTTCGGAGCCGAAGTCAAGGATGTCGGTTAAATCGTCGATAGTGGCTACCAAGTGGGTGGTGGGTGGGCTTTGAATTTCTTCATCGTCCGTATCCCATCCTCGCTGACCGTAATCTGGCCAGGGCTCTCCTGATAAAGAGAGAGACTTGAGAGAATTCAGGATGTCGCCAAAAGGCGAGTGCTGAAAGATGTCCGCGGCGGTGAACTCCATTATCGGCGCCCAATCGGATTCGACTGGCAGGGGCGCGGGGGGTTCGGAGTCCGGGGAGGAGTCCGGACCCTCGGGGTCACGGGTCACGCGGAGTGCGGGGCTGGCGTTCGGCTCAATCGCGTTTGAGATCGCAGCCCCCGAGGTGACGTCCAACCGTTCATCCTCTCTTGGCGCAATAGGCTCCGAGTTAAGGGTCGGAACCAGTGCATGTGTTGCCTCCAGGACACTGTTCGGAGGCAGAGCTAGATCATGCCCCTCGAGATAGTGCGGCGCGCTTGGCTGTGGCTCAAACCCGTCGAAGATCAAGTCTCCGCGGATATCAGCCGTGTAGTTTAAGCTTCCAAACCTGACTTGATGGCCAGGGGCGTAGCTTTCGATCTGCTCCAGATGACCAAGCGAATTGGCCCGTAGAGCAAAGCCGCCGAAGACGAAGATCTGTCCGGGGTGAAAAGTCTCACCCTGGATCTCATTGTTGTTCATGATCAAAGGAGCCATCGGGCCTAAAGGAGACGACACAGAGGAACTCTCAATGAAAGCACCAATTTCGGTGTCAAAACCGGCGGATCTCGGGTAGGGGGTCCCGAACTGTGCGTCAAGGCCGGATGGTAACAGGAGACAAGGGACACGATGTTTATACCCAGGTTCGGGCCCTCTCGATGGAGGTAATACCCTACTCCTACTTGATTAATATTGATGATATGGGTAGTACAAGAGTAGATCTACCACGAGATCAAGGAGGCTAAACCCTAGAAGCTAGCCTATGGTATGATTGTGTATGAAGATGGTTGTTCTACGGACTACAACCCTCCGGTTTATATAGACACCGGATAGGGTTAGGGTTACACAGAGTCGGTTACAATGGTAGGAGATCTTGAGTATCCGCATCGCCTAGCTTGCCTTCCACGCCAAGGAAAGTCCCATCCGGACACGGGACGAAGTCTTCAATCTTGTATCTTCATAGTCCAGGAGTCCGGCTGAAGGTATAGTCCGGCTACCCGAACACCCCCTAATCCAGGACTCCCTCACTAGGCCCTTAGTATGTTATACAAGCTTGGGGGCTAGTTCGTTGATAGTATACACACACACGCACAATGCCTGGTATTCACGTGTACTTTGTACACACCCCTATCAATAATATACAGTACCAGGAGTAGGCTATTTCTTCAACTGCAAGGGTCCGATCCGAACTAGGGTAAAACTTTGCCTCGTATTACCATCCAGCCTAACAGCCAGGGATATCCTACCGAATGATATGATGAAATCATATCTGCCAACTACTAAGAGAGAGGTGTGTCGGGGGGCAATGTGTGCAAGAGAGACCGAAAGATAATGTGCGTGCGGGAGACACGTAGGCACATATATGTGCGTATAGAGGGCTAGTAGAGACCGTGCATGTGTATATATGCATGTGAGAGAAATAGTGTTTTCCAACTGAGATTAGTGAAAAGAGTGGTACATAGCAGTCAGAAAGAGAGAGATAGAAACAGAGAGAGCATGTGCGTGAGACACCCCGACACCCTGAGAGAGATTGTGAGCATGTGTGAAAGAGAAATGCCGATGCATATAAAGTGTGTGCACTTATGCGTTAGATAGAGAGATATATAACACGTTTGTGAGAACGGGGCGAGGCATAGTGCATCTACGTGTAAAAGGCGGTTCTACGCATTAAATTAAAATATAAATGGCATTATTATTGTTGGATGAGATCATGAATTTTGCAAATTGCGTATGGACGAAAATCGGTCTATTAGACACCCATACTCTATTGAATTCTAGCATGTGCATGTGTTTATTTCATATTATCGATCCATAGAGTGAGAGCGGTTTGAAATACAGGCAATGGATGCTTTTGCAATTCATATATAAACATTAATTAGTGCACTCCATGTTGTTAGTGTGAAGCACTTTATACATTTGTCACTTGCATGGATACATTCCAAATTGCTAGCAATGAAATAGAATACATGTCGAATTCAACATAAAGGGGGTTTTGAAGATTCGAATTCATAGGAAGTGCATTCATCTATTTGAACCCGAGATAATGGCATTTGTAAATCAGATGTAAAAGGGGGCATCAATCTTTGTTGTGAGTTTGAACATGCTATATATATTCATACGCATATCTAACTTTTTTTGCAACCAAGGAGATTATATCTGGAACCATGCATGAACTGAGGTAAGTTGCATATTTTTTAATATATACTCGTGTACAATGTATATTCAAATGTACCCCATCCAATCCAAAATAATCGTAGCTTTAGGATTTTCAAGAGTAAAGATTTGTGAAGTTTGACAAATCCTGAAAGTTCAATTCAAGAGAACCGAAAACGTTAATGCATCTGCTCCCAAATATTGAATGAAGCGCCAAATAGGCCTCTGGTCACCCGAAACCGCGCGAGACTAATGTTTTGGTGGTAGGAAATTACTGTCCTGACTCTGGCCCGTCTAGCCTATCGGCCCGATGTCCAAAGGTCTAAACCGGGGTAGGTTTGTAACTTCAGCAAGACGCCAGTCTCAACCGCCTCCGAGAAGCATTCATACGCCGTGGGCTCCTACTCATGCGCTAGGCCAAAATCTATCCCGCCCACATTTGGGACACCTGACATGACTGTCCTACCCCCAACCCACAATATGTCTGAAATTTTATATGGGGGCAAAGTTTGTAACTTTCCCCAAATTTCAAACAAGCGCGTCTCAAACCGAAACATTGTTCCCCCTTAGTTCCCTGCCTCCCTCCGTTTCCCCATTCATACTCTGTGGGCGCGAAAACGCCCTCTCCACCAGCCACAAAACCCCAGCCTCCTCCGTCCTCCACCCCATAGCGGCCAATCCACCGCCGCCCTCCTCCATCACGCCGGAGCCGGTACCCCGACGTCGTCGCCAACGCAACCGCAACCGCAACACCCTCAAGGACTTAGCAGCTGAAGCCGAGGCAGAGCTGCCTCCACGACGCCGACGCCAACGTGCGCCATACCAGAACCACTCCGACCACGCCATCCTGCACCTCACTGCTACGGCTCCACTATCGCAACCGTCCACCGCACCGGAGCTGTTCCCGCTATGCCATCGTTCGCCGCCTCGGATCTGCTTCCCCGCCGCCGACAGACGGCCACCGCACCACACTCAACAACTTGGCCATGGGTTCGTCCAAGGCTGCACCATCGTCCACAACTTCTTGTTTCCGGCGAACAACAAGAAGGTCGTCGGAAAAACAAAAGCAGGACACAACACTGCTAGCAGAAAGAGGTACTCCTCTTCCCTTATTCGTGCAAATCTTACGTCTCCGCTCACACCGTATTCATCCCATGAAAGAAACTAGTTGCGCGCTTCTTACTGCATCTTCTTCGTGATACTAAATGCACAAGGTTTCCTCCCTTTTACTATTTCACCTTTGCTAGAGGTTAGTAGCCCGCCTGGATTTCAATTCAGGGTCAGTCGAACCGCAATTAAAAGAAGCAGCACCCTCTTAGGCGCGCGAAGTACCTAGTCCGCCTGTTCCTCGGGGAAGCGGCGCATCGGTGTCTATCATAGGGGTGTGGGGCGCAGGAGCTGCTAGCGCCCGATCTGGAGGTCGGCGGGGCTTGAATGGATGGCCGGGGGCGGTGCCAAGCATGGCGGTGCAGTGAGGTTGAGGGGAGGGCGCAGGCAGGGGAGGAATACTGGGCCGGTGGTCGCTGGCGTTTCGAGGAAGATCGTCAACACTGACTGGCTGGAGGTAGATGAAGGCGATCTGCCCATTCTTTGTACATCGGACGGTGCAGAAAAATGGACTAACCTATTTGCTTTCAGTCGACTGTTATTTTCATAGAATCCTGTAGTAATTTAGTGTGCCATGCATGTTGTAGAGCTATCATATGTCTCCCGTCATTTATTTCTCACCGACCTGCTATCTGCTACCTTTACACTGTACTAATTGTGCACACACTTCACCCATACTCACACTATTGTTTTTTTATGCATGGGTATTTCAGACTCTGACATAGTGTTTATGAATGCAGAAAAGAGAAGACGGAAGTCGCTCCAGTGTAATTCGAAGATAAGCACTAAGCGTTTCAGCGCTCTAATAGGTGTAGTGTCAGCAGTTGGAGACAGTAAACGTAGCTCTGCAGTTGATGATCTCAATTGCCGCACACAACCATCCCAGGTGCTTGCTTTAACTTCGCGCTGTCAAATGTGGTTGCATGTTGCATATGGTGTCTAGCTTGTATTGCTTCCAATTTGGTTAAATTGCATCTGTTTACTTTACACATTATACCTTTGATAATGACATGCCTTCCTGTTTTTGATACATACTACATATGTCTATTAACCATGTTTGTACATCAAACTAATGCTCTTTTGTATCCCTCGTCAATCACTTATGATGAGACAGTCACCCGAGTGGGTTACTGTGAGACGCCCTACTCGTTTAAAGAGTGAAGTGTCATCCTCCAAACATGATTCTCAAGAAACAGCAAGGCTAAATGAAGATAGTCAACGTAGCTCTCTAGTTGATCACCACAATTCCCCCACACCACCATTGTAGGTGCTTGCTCTTACTTGGCAGTGTGATATGTGGTTGCATGTTGCATATGGTGTCTACCTTGTAATGCTTCTAATTAGGGTAAATTGCATCTGCTTAGTTAACACATTATACCTGTGAATATGACATGCCTTCCTGTTTTTGGTACATACTACGCCTTTCTATTAACCATGTTCTTACATCAAACTACTTTTCTTGTGTATCCCTCATCAATGCTCCTAATTTGTTAAATTGCATCTCCTTAGCTTACACATTATACATGTGAATATGACACGCCTTCCTGTTTTTGGTACATACTACATCTGCCTATCACACCGTGTTCTTACATCAAACTACTGTTCTTGTGTATCCTGTGTCTATCTCTTATGATGAGACAGTCACGCGCGTGGTTTAATATGAGACACAATACTCTTATAAAGAATGCAATTCCATCCTCTCCACATGATTCTCAAGAAACAACAAGCCTAAATGAAGATATTGAACGTAGCTCTGTACCTGAAGACCGCACTTCCCCTACACCACCATCACAGGTGCTTGCTCTAACTTCGCAGTGTGATATGTGGTTGCATGTTGCATAGGGTGTCTAGCTTGTAATGCTTCTAATTAGGGTAAATTGCATCTGCTTAGTTTACACACTATACCTGTGAATATGACATGCCTTCCTATTTTTGGTACACACTACATCTATGTGTTAACCTTGTTGTTACATGAAACTACCTCTCTTCTGTATCCTGCATCAATCACTTACGATGAGTCACCTTTATTCGTTGCATATTGCATATTATTTCTAGCCTGTTGCCATGTATTGCTTCTAATTTGGTCAAATACATTTGTTAGGGCACCCTTTTAATTTGGCAGAGTGATATTGGTTTCATCTTTCATATGGTTTCTAGCTTGCATCGATTCTAACAAGTTCAAGCACCTTGTGCTTAGTTTACACTTTATACATCATACATGTCAATATGTCACGCCGTCCTGTTTTTCATACATATTCCATCCTCCTATCATGCGGCTGCCTTACATGAAAGTAGTGTTCGTCAGTATCATGCATCAATGAGTTCTGAAGAGCAAATTTTATTCTTTTTTCTTGTGGGTTTGACTTGACAAGGCAAAATCAAGAAAGAGGAAGGAAAAGAGTAAGTAAGGCGATGATGGTGGTCCTCTGCAGCAATGTAAACGGAGCATCTGTACTGATTCTCCTTGTACTGATAGTGCATTGCAAGGTCCAAGTCTCCACTCCCCTACTCCACCATCCAAGGTGCTTGCTCTAACTTGGCAGTGTGATATCTGGTTGCATGTTGCATATGGTGTCTAGATCGTATTGCTCCTAATTAGTGTAAACTGCATCTGCTTAGCTTACACATGATACATGTGAATATGACACGCTTTCCTATTTTTGGTAATACTATATCTGTCTATCACACCATGTTCTTACATGAAACTACTCTTCTTGTGTATCCTGCATCAGTCACTTATGATGGGACACCTTTAAGTTGGCAGTGTGATATTGGTTTGCGTCTTGAATATGATTTCTAGCATGTATTGCTTCTAGTTTGATGAACGCCACCTATGACGAGACAGTTTTAACTTGGCAGAGTGATATTGATTGCACCTTCCATATGGTGTATTGCAGTGATTCTAATTTATTGAAGTGCCTTCTGCTTAGTTACCACATCATAGGTGTGAATATGTCAAGCCGTCCATTTTTTCGTACATATTCCATCCTCGTATTATGACTTTGCCTTTCATCAAAGTAGTGTTCGTCAGTATCATGCATGAATGAGTTCTGAAGAACGAATGATATTCCTTTTTCTTGTCGGTATGACCTCACAATGCAAAATCAATAAAGTTGAAGGAAATTGGCAAGGCATTGGATGATGGTGGTCCTTCCAAGCAACTAAAATGGAGGTTCTCTACAGATTCTACTCCGCCATCCTCCCAACAAGATTCGCAAGACAACGCAAGGCTAGACAGTCAACGTAGTTGTGTAGATGATGAGCACATCTCCCCTACTCCACCATCACAGGTGCTTGCTCTAACTTGGCACTATTATATGTGTTTGCATGTTGCGTATGATGTCTAGATTGTATTTCTTCTAACTTTGTTGAATTGCATCTGCTTACTTTACACATAATGCCTGTGAATATGACATGTGTTCCTGTTTCTACATCAGACTACTATTCTTGCATACCCCGCATCAGTCACTTATGATAAGGCACCTTTAAGTCGACACTGTGATATTGGTTGTGTCTTGCATATGATTTCTAGCATGTACTGCTTCTAATTTGTTGAAACGCCATACAGTTTGAACTTAGAGTGATATTGCTTGCATCTTTCATATGGTGTCTAGCTTGTAGTGCTTCTAATTTGTTGAAATGCCTTCTACTTAGTTACCACATCGTAGGTGTGAATATGTCACACCATCCTGTTTTTCATACATATTCCATCCTTGCATCATGTGTTTGCCTTTCATCCGAGTAGTGTTTGTCAGTATCATGCATGAATGAGTTCTAAAGAGCGAATTTTATTCCTTTTTCTTATCGGTTTGACTTCACAATGCAAAATCATTGCAGCTGAAGGAAATTAGTCCGACAGTGGATGATGGTGGTCCTTCGGAGCAACTCAAACAGGGGGTCTCTACAGATTCTACTCCGCCATCCTCCCAACAAGATTAGCAAGACAATACAAGGCTGGACAGTCAACGTAGCTGTGTAGATGATGAGCACATCTCCCCTACTCCACCATCACAGGTGCTTTGCTCTAACTTGACACTATTGTATGTGGTTGCATGTTGCGTATGATGTCTAGCTTGTATTGCTTCTAACTTGAATTGCATCTGCTTACTTTGCACATAATGCCTGTGAATATGACACTTGTTCCTGTTTCTAGAACATACGTGTACATGATGAGCACATCTCCCCTACTCAACCATCATAGGTGCTTGCTCTTACTTGGAACTGTTATACGTGGTTGCGCTTTCCGTATGATGTCTAGTTTGTATGGCTTCTGATTATGTTGAATTGCATCTGCGTAGCTTACAGCTTATACCTGCAACGATCACTTACCCATAAGACACATTTAACTTGGGACTGTGATGTAGGTTGCATCTTGCATTGTCTTCTAGCTTGTACTGCTTCTAATTTCTTGAAATGGCACTTATGACGAGACACTTTTTACCTGATAGAGTGATATTGGTTGCATGTTCATATGGTGCCTAGCTTTATTTTCTTCTAATTTTGTTGAAATGCCTTCCGCTTACTGTTTTTTCATACATATTCCATCCTCCTATCGTACGTGTGAATATGAAATGCTGTCTTTTTTGTATATATTCCATCCTCCTATCCTGCGCTTGCCTTACATCAAAGTAGTGTTCGTCTGTATCATGCATCAACCAGTTATACAGAGCTAATTTTATTCATCTTCTTGTGGTTTTGACTTCATAAGGCAATATCAGAAAATAGGAAGGAAAAGAGTAAGTTAGGGGATGTTGGTGGTCCTCCGCACCGACGCAAACAGAGACTCTCTAGATTTGCCACTGCTACTGCTAATGAAGTTGAAGTCCCAAGTCTACATGATGAGTTCATCTCCCGTACCCCACCATCGCAGGTGCTTGCTCTAAGTTGACAGTGTGATAATTGGTTTCATGTTGCATATGTTGTCTGGCCTGTATTTCTTCTATTTTGATTAAATTGCACCTGCTAAGTTTATACGTTATACATGTGCATATGACATGGCTTTTTTGTGTCTAGAATACACTTCGTCTATCTATCATACCATGTTCTTACATCAAAGTACTGCTGTTGTGTATCCCGCATCAGTCACTCATGATTGGACGCTTTTAACATGGCAGTTTGATAGTAGTTGCATCTTGCATTGATTTCTACATTGTACTGCTTCTAATTTTTCGAATTGCCACTTATGACAAGACACTTTTAACTTGGCAGAGTAATATTGGTTGCATCTTTCATATGGTGTCTAGCTTGCATTACTTCTATTTTCTTGAAAATCCTTCTACTTAGTTTGCACATCGTAGCTGTGAATATGTCATGCCATCCTGTTTTTCTTACATATCCCATCCTCATACGTTGTCTTACATCAAAGTATTGCTTGTCTGTATCATGCATCAATGAGTTCTGAAGAGTGATTTTATTCTTTTGTGTTGTGGGTACAGCTTGACATGGCAAAGTCAAAAAAGAGCAAGGAAAATAATATAGTAGGGAGTGCTGTTACTCGTCGGGTGAAACGGAAAAGGTTCTGCCATCGAGATTCTGCTGGTACTTATAGTGCAGTAGAAGGTCCAAGTCCACCGGCTAAATCTACAAACACAGTATCACCTGCTCCACCAGCTGCAGCATCCGCTTCAACTGTACCAGCATCTCAACCAGTTACTCGTTCGTTTGCTCCGGAACTGGCCAGTTCCCAAGCTGCCTTCACACCTAACACTACTTCCGAAGCACTGCTGACACAACAGGACTTGGCAAGATTAGATGAACCTCATGAGCATCAACACCAAGACGGTACCTGACCGAGTCAAGTTGCAGTTGCATGCTCCTTTGTATGTACTCTCACAGTTTGATGTACACTAACGCTTTCCATATTCGTTGTTGAACTAGCACCATGGTGCAAGCGGAAACACACATCAGGGATAATGCTTGACAGATTAAACAAATCTAAAGGAGGAAGAATGGAGATCCATTTTGAGGCAGGTTTAAAAAGGCCACATGATGCTATAGAGTCAGCCAAGTTAGTATCTATAGTAAAAAAAAGCCAAGTTAGTATCAGAGGCAGCCGTTGCCGTTAGGTGTCATGCACGTATCCTCCCAACATGGATCCAGTACAGGAATGAGAAAGAGAATACCCAGTTTAACACCTCCCTTGACCATTTATCCATAACTAATGTTATTCATCGCAATTAGTAATATTGTCTTGCTCTATCCCATACTTTCTAGCTTCCTCCTAATAAGACTCACATTCTTTTTTCAACAGATGAGGTTCAAGTTGGATCCGAAAGATGATGCAACTAAACAAGCATGCACTCATGTTTTTCAGTCTGCTCTGCGACAGTATTGGTACCACCTTAGAAAATCTCACTTTAAAGGCAAGGCTAACAATGAAATCGCCCAAACATCTCCAGTGGAATATATTACAGATGAAGACTGGACGACCCTCGTTAAACACTGGTCTGATCCAAAGTATCAGGTAGGCTATATGTATTTGATCAGACCACATATTGAACTTGTATTTATGTATGTGCCTTACAAGTGTATCTTCTTCTATGCTAACTGTTTGAAGAACAAAACCAACCGTTCTAAAGTGAAATTCCAACAGACAACATGATCTCGTAGCTATATTGCATACTGCGAGGCTCTTGTAAATAGCTGCTACTTCCTTCTTTTTTTGTGCCATATTATCGTATCTATATTGACTTGTTCCAAATACAGAGGAAAGCCCGTGTGGACCAAAAAGAACCTGAACCGAATGCAGTGCAAATCTTCAAGGATTGCCACACCAACAAGATGAAGGGCATGAGCACACCAGTTCAAGCCGCTGTTGTAAGTCCTTACTCCTCCTGCCTTAAACTGATTGGTACTGTGATGTGTTCATTTAACTACTTGGTTTGCAGTCAATGTCAGTTACTCTGTTCACTTTTATTCACAGTTGTATTAACGTATCATTTCACCTTACATGGTTTAAAAGAGATGAAGGATATTATTTTGGCCTTGATTTGTAATCTAGTAGTTATGTTCACGTGCGCACACAATGATAAAATAGCCTGTTTGTTTTATATCTGTTTGCCCATGATATGAATGATGTCATACTATGTTCATCCTACTTTAAACCATGTCTCTTTATCCTTAGATGTCAACGAATGTGAGGAAATAGACAATACAGTAGGCATGCTACATGGACACATGTTCCGAAAGTGATTTTATTATGTAGTTGGCACTACAATACATGCTAATGTATTACAGTAGTTCACCAAAATAAGTTATGTATAAACGTTTAACCTACTGTGTTTGTTTTTGTCTCATTAGTAACTTATCCGGTACACTAATCTACAAGTTCAAACTTTCAGGAAGCTATGGAACAAATGATTGAACAGCCACAACCACCTGAAGATGACGAGGCTACTACAGGCACAATGTCACCTCTCGCTGCAGTGTGTCAGTATCTCTCCACTAACAGTGCAAAAAGCACCTTCCTGCGTAATTCTAGGTTGGTTGTCAAGGTAACCTTGTCCAAATCGCATACTGAACAAAATCTTCCTGCTAGACAGAGTGATATATCTGTGCTCCAAACACAAGTCCAATCCCTAATGGACATTGTTTCGGAAACAAGAATAGTGGTTGAGAAATGTCGTCAAGATATGAATGGTTTTGAAACCAGACTATCAGACATTCGCTTCGTTGTTCAAGAGCAATGGCGGAAAAAAGGTGGAGATCGTGTTGCTCCATCAGATTCTACAGCCTGAAACATTAGCACTCAGGTCAAATGATCTGTGCTTCTATACATCTGATGGTGCTTTTATCTGGAAGGACTGTAAACTTTATGCCAACATGACTTTTGTTGTATGGTTGGAATTTATTTTGTTGTGATACAACATTTATGATGTTGCCTCGGGCTATAGTAATTACGACCCTATTTTTGTATAGTGTAGGTTTATCTTAGTAATGTATTCGGCTGAAAGCTTCGTAGGAGCCCAACATGGCAACATTCGTCGGGCCCATTCCAATTGGGCTAAAAACGATTACGGGCCGAAATTGGCATGTAGCCCACTAAAAATATCTGGGCCTAAATCAGCATAAGCTTTCATATTTTTCTGGTAGGCCTGTGCCCATGGTGGGCCTTTAACAGGCCTAAACATAATTTGGGCCCTCGGTAAAAATAGGCCGTTTACAGGTGTAAATATCTCGAGCCCATAAAAAACATGGGCCTTTAATAGACCGAAAGTGAGGTTGGGCCCTGATTGTGCCAAATAACCCACTGGACTTAGCAGGCCGAAATGGTGGCCCATTTACGATGCGGATCTTTGACAGGCCGAAATTCGGACGGGTCGTAAATGCGCCGACCTAATACACGGGCCTTTAACAGGCCGGAACTTCGGTCGGGCTAGATTATTGTCATTTTTATATGGGCCATTAATGGGCCCGATATGACATTGGGCCACATATGGCCCATGGTTTACGTCCGGCTTAACAGGCCGAAAATGACAACAGGCCAAAAGTGGCCCAAAGCTATAGTGGGCCTCTAACAGGCCGAATGTCAGACATGGCCGAATATGACCCAAATCCTTCACGGTCGTTTATGGGCCGAAAGTTTTGATGGCCTGTAAATGGGCCCAAATGAAGTCGGACCTTTAATAGGCCGGAAATACACCAGGCCGTAATTCAGCCCAATTACTTAGCGGACTGTTAACGGGCCAGAAGTGACCATGGGCCACGTTGATGACAAGTTTAGGACAGGCCGTTGACGGGCCGATTTGACAAAGAATGTTGGGCCTTTAGCTGGGCCGGCCCATTATGGTCTGCACACTCTTGTGGGCCTTTAGCTGGGCCGGCCCATTGTGGTCCGCAAAATCTTGTGGGCCTTTAGCTGGGCCGTTCCATTATGGTCTGCAAAATCGTGTGGGCCTTTAGCTAGGCCGGCCCATTATGGTCCCCTAAATTTTGTGGGCCTTTAGCTGGGCCGGCCCATTATGGTCCAATAAATCTTATGGGCCTTCGGTTGGGCCGGCCTATTTAAACTTTGTGGGCCACTTTTGGGCCGGTCCACGTGTCAACATATCATAGGCCCATCTCGATCGTTGGATGAGTGACACATGTGCCAACGCGGAGCTAACGCGTGGATCCGTCAGCCAATGAGAATTTTACACGTGGAAAATCGGCATTGGTCGTTGCTGTTAACGGGTTATCGTGTCCAAAATCTAACCCGATAGCTTAACGGCGTTCCGTTACGGTGGATGCCACGTGTCGGTCACCCTTGACGAAAGCACTTCCGTGACGCGCGATTTATCGTCATGGAAGTGGACACTTCCGTGATGATAATTTTGGCAATGTCATGGAACACTTCTACGACAGCACATGTATGACTATTTAGATTCTGTCCTAAATTTGTCATGGATGTACATCCATGACAGAAAACGCGACCTACTGTGACAAACACGTATCATCAGGAAAGTGTATTTTTTTTGTAGTGACTGGGAACGCCTTCATCTGTACTAGTCTTGAGGCAAGAATGTGGTAAGGTCTAGGAGATCATCTTTTATTTTGAAGTACTATATGCCTGCATCTACTGTACTCTGTTCATGTAGAATAAGTGCTTAAACCTGAAGAATAACTGTTCTCATTTAAGATTGCATTTCTATGGTGCATACTGCTTTGCTCTTGTATCACTGTATTTACTCATACAAACTTATTTTTAAATTGAAGGATCCAATCGAAACTCCAATGGCACAACATGTATGTTTAAACATGTTTCTCTAACTGGTTTGCTCTTCTAAATTACTCTGTTGATTTCAATTTTAATTGTGTATACATTTGACGTCTCATATCATGCACATTAGTAGCATCACAACAGAGCCAATAGTGTTGTTGTACATGTATACCCGTGATACCCATCTGAAATCTTGTTGTGCCGTGTAGTTTCACACACTTGTGTTCTTTCAGTGCTGCTTTGTCTTGAACTGATATGATTTGAACCGTGTCTCTATTTTGATTTGGCAAGACAATGCAGTGACCACAACACATAGATATATGTTTGTTTGATGCTTTCATTGTGTACTACTTTGCAATAGAAGACTTGGTAGTTTAATCTTGTCCACCTTACTACTGAACTGGGTCACCGAAATGAGTTTCATATACTACATGCTAAACCTATTATGTGTCTGCTTGTTTCTTCTTTTAGAATGATGATAGAATATTGGGGAAGAGTACCTTATTAATCAATGGTAAAGAAAGTAATGTAGATAAGATTCAGGATAGTGAGACATCCTTGTTGGTCTCCAACAAAGCTGATAAAACAACTACTGAAAACTATCTTCAAGACGGTGAGACAACCCCAGAGTCCTGTCTTGATGCAGTGTTCGAATTACTGGCCACTACCGATGGCACAAGCTCTTCGAACTCATTGTCTGAATCAGTTCGGTTTCTTGAGTCTCAACTACAAGCTGAAAGACATCGATCAGTTGTGCTGCAACAAGAAGCCGAAGTACTGAGGAAGTCCCTGGAGAATGCAAATGCATACTTTTTGGTGCAATAAAAAGTGCTGGAGAATTTTAGCGCCAAACAGGAGAAAGCTAATAAGCTTGCTAAGATTATTGCCAGCATGGTGGATACCCAGGATAATGTTTCTTGAGCTCTTTTGAAGTTGTTTCAGTTATGGACTTGTTTTGTTGCCGCGATTATTCCAACTATGCATTCGCTTAACATGCTTGATTACTTGATGCCTGTCCACGGCACCTCTTCCTCTCCATGTCGACCACTTGCACGTTAAAGGGGGGGGTACTTGAGCATCGCGACTCAGGGCTCTTACTGGCTCTCCAGCCCTCACCCTCTGGCCTTGTCCACGGCATCGCGACCTGGCATACCAGCGATGGCTGAGACCAGCTCGAGGGCCGGGACCCGAGGACGTAGAGCAGAAAGGGGAGCGAAGGCGAGGGAGAAGGGGCACGCGAGGACCTCGCCAAGCAACTCCGCTCCTGCTGCCACGCGGACCCGGCGATGCACCATGGACGATCCCCGATTCTCGAGATAAGTCACCACCCGAGAGCGCCAACTACTGTGGCACTACCCCCGCACCTAACGCAATTCTGTACAAGCAACGTCGCTCCCCTTTCTCACCGAGCGACGGCTGCTTGGGCGCCAAAGGGGACCTCCTGAGCATCGCGACTCAGGGGCTCTTATCGGACCCCGGGTCGCTCACCTCCTGGCCTTGACCACGGCATCACGACCTGGCATACCAGCGACGGCTGACGCCGCCTTGGGACTGGGACCTGTCGACGCAGAGCACCAAGCCCTCGCGAGGTTCGAAAGGGAGAACTAAGCTACGACAGAATTGGCGACTCGCACAGTTCCATAGCAAGAGTTACATATTAACAAAAAGGATCACAGCCACCTTACAAGCCCCTACTGGGCGCAGTGTGATTCCTCGCAGGGAACAGATCCTAAGGGGTGCTAACTACACGCGCCCCTGCAGAAGACGCCATCATCAACAGTGGGTCATCAAGCACCGGCGCCAACCCCATCTAGATCAGAGACGGCGACGACCAAGTGAGCCCGCCCTGCTCCGAGAGCGGCGTTGGCTCGTGGGCTCGTAGCTATCGTCGCTCGTCTCCGGAGTCGCGAAGATCTCGCTGGAGTCGCTGGATCCTCCGGTGCTTCCGTCACTTGTGGAGCTGTACAGGGAGCGGTCGGCGGGCCTAGCCCTCACCGTGGCGGGGTCCTGGCCGCCTCCCCCGGGGCAGCACTCCAGTCGGCACCCGTTCGCATCGAAGACCTTGAAGAACATCACCGGAGCGCCATCGTACTCCAGGTGGATCGTGAGGGCGCCCCTTGCTCTGCAACCCTGAGCAATCTCGCCCCAGCCGCGAATCATGAAGACCTCGCCCGAGGCAGTGATCGCGACCTCTGCGTCGGTCGCGGGAGTGCTGCAGTCGGCGTGCTGCAGCCATAGCTCCAGGAGTCTTCCCTGCGGGAAGACGGAGGTGAAGAAGGGAGGAAAGCGAATCCAAGTTCGAGGAGGCATGGCGGCATGGAGCAGAAGCTCGCGGGAGGAGCCCTCGGCGTGGACTCCAGGAGGGACGACCCACACCTTCGTGACCCGTCGGCGCCGGCGACAGCGCTGGCCGCGGGGATCGGCATCGCCCCCTTCAAGGCCCTCGGCGTGGGCATACAAGGGAAGCGGGAACCCCGGCGGAGGCCGCTCGTACCAAGGCCTCGACACCACCTGACGGTCTTCCTCGTCCCGACCGCGAAGGGCAGGCCTTTTCTTCGGCGGAAGCGGGTCTGGTCCCTCTCAAGGAGCCTTTCCCTTCTCCGCTACAGAGAACCGGCGGATCGGAGCCATCACACCAAGACGGAGCAAGAATTAGGGCGAAGGAGGAAGCAAGGAGAGATGGACTGGAAGGGCACGCGCGGTGCCGTACTTATAGCTGGCGAAGGCCAACCGTCAGCCTCCACGATCACAGGTAATCATGACACGATTTGCATGCAGGGACTTGTCCAATCCACGCGATCACCGAGGCGTCATGGGGAAGCGGAGACGCCCACGTCCAATCAACCGCCACGCGGCGCCCAAGGCCGCAGGCTGTTAGGGCCCGCGGCGCTTCGCCCTTGCCCTTTCGCCTCTCGGCACGGCCAAGTCCATGCCCGCCTTGGGCCCGGGGGCTACTGTCGGCGTTCTGTGAACGGGGGTCTCCAGACTTGCCTGCCTGCGGCCTACGGCGTGGCTCAAATGGGGCCCAGCACGGCCCATCTTCATCAACCCAAGACCCAAGACCCTCGCGAGGGGCCAAGCCTCGCGGGGCGGAAGACACGACGCTTCCACAGGCGCGGCCTCATCAGGCTGGCTTGTGAGGAGGCGGAGAGATCAAGGCGGGGTACCTCACGAGGTGCCCATGACGTAAGTCATGACGACCAAGGATGCCAGGCGGGCGCCAGCCCGCGCAACGTCTCCCTTTCCTCTTTGGTGCAAAGGGGGCAAGCGCAGGCGAGAGGATCAAGCAAAGGCACCCATTTCGGTGCAACGAGACCAAGACCAGTCCAACGGTGGGAAGGAGGTCATCGTGGAGCCCAGAACGGCGTCACCACAGGGCCTTTGGCAGGCGAGGACCAACTTTAGTCAGGATAAGTGTACCAGATGTTCCCCTTCAAATTGGCCAATTGTTGGCGCCCTTCCCGCTCAATATTTGGGAAGAGGCACATGGCCTTTGCCTATAAATAGGATTAGCCACCCCCAGGGGGAGGAGGTTGATCGATTGATCTGGCAACTAGTATCCAGAACATGGGCAAGCAAAGAACAAGTAGAGAGAGAGAGAGAAGGGCGACTGAACTCCACCAAGCAGTTCATCCCCCTAACCAAGAACAGACCCTCGCGAGGCTATTCTTCTTTGTATTGTTCATCATCATCAGCCCAAGAGGCAATCCACCCACCACAAACTAGAGTAGGGTATTACACCACACTGGTGGCCCGAACTAGTATAAACCCTGTGTCTCTTGTGTTGTTCTTTCAGTAGTTAGATCTTTGCGAGACGGAGAGGTAGAGGGCAGAATCTCCGCGCGCACCCCAGAGTTCGAACCTTAAGGGTCTGCCGGAACCCAAAATCCGACAGTTACCCTCGACGAAAACACTTCCATGACGCGCCATTTATCATCATGGAAGTGGACACTTCCGTGATGATAATTTTGGTATTGTCATCGAACACTTCTACGATAGTGTAGGTATGACTATCTTGATTCTCTTATGAAATCGTCATGGATGTACATGCATGACAGAAACGTGACCTACTGTGACAAACACGTATCATCATGGAAGTGTTTTTTTAGTGTATGAATGTTCTACTGTTGATAACTATACTTTGTGGACTCCCGATATCCAAACAGGGTTGGATCTCTCGCACCATACAAAGGGCAACATGCCATGTACCAGATTTTTAACAATGCCCTTCGGTGAAGAGACATGAGACATTCAACCATATTTTTCTTCTTTGCAAAATATCATCGAAAGAGCATTTGATGTTCTCAAGATGAAATGACAAATTCTTAGAGGCATATCACAGTACAAACCGGAGATCCAAAAGATGATTGCCACTGCATGCATGTGTCTTCACAATTGGATTCGTTATACTCCCTCCGTCCAGGCGGGTAGGGTGTGGGGCGGGTAGGGCAATACCATACCCATATCCATGTAGTTGATGGGTACAAAATTTTACCCATACCCGTACCCATTGGTATGCAAATTTATCCGTGCCCTTACCCGACGGGTACCCATACCCATTGGGTACCCAATATGTAGATCAAATAGTACACAAGTTATCCATAATTTTACATTCATACATAGCACATTTAACAAAAAAACTTTTATTTCAACTCGATAACAAATAGATGGATACAAGACAATCTCAATTCAGATTGACAATTGATGATACTTTAACATAGGTTAACAAACTCACCAAATAACATCTAACAAGTAACATGTCCATGCAGGTACAAGGCTATACCCGTGCCCTATCCATGACTTAACCGGTAGGGTATGGATATACCATGGTATAAAAATGAGTAGGGTATGTGTATATCCATGGGTACAAGGCTATACCCGTGCCCTATCCATGACTTAACCGGTAGGGTATGGATATACCATGGTATAAAAATGTGCCCATACCCTGCCCATGCGGGTACGGTATCCACGGTGTGATGCCTGGATAATTAAGCGACAGTAAAACTCATCTAATGATGCCACGTCACCTCCGCATACTAGTGACACTCTGTTTGTCTATGTATTCACACATGTATTATATTTCCGGTTGATACAATTCTAGCATGAATAATAAACATTTATCATGAAATAAGGAAATAAATAATAACTCTATTATTGCCTCTAGGGCATATTTCCTGTCAGGACCCCGATCCTAAGCCACATCATCGAGCATGTAACACATCATATCACTTTGCGGCCTCACGCACAGTACTCCCACGGGTGCCACCTTACCTGGCCCAGGACCGTTTGCGCCTTTTGGCTCACGTATATGATAGTGTCGCTAGCATCCATATGGCAGAGAACCCGGGCCGACATGGCTAGTCGTGAACCCAAAGCGGCGCTAACCCATGAGGACAGGCATACATGAATCACATCGAGCATGTCGGTCATCAACGTGTGAATTCGGGCTGTAGCACTGGGCTAACAAGACTCCGGTAACCCGGGCTGTAGCAGGCTAGGCAGGACTCCGGAAGTCACCGCGTGACATTTCCCCGAAGGGACAGACACAGGAACGAAGTGAATCACATGCCGGCCAGTCAAGTGTTCCGAGCAGTAGTGTTGGGCTAGCAGGACTCCGGTGATCCGAGCTGTAGCGGACTACTATCGCTCAGAAGCACTAGACTACATTTCCCCATATGATAGGCTGCCAAGGATAAACAACTAGATAGTCGGATCCCACTCATACCAAGCATTTCAATCATACACACAATATGCCCGATATGAGTAAATACAACATGGCATCACAAGATAACTCTACGACTCAAAGTATTTATTCATTAGGCTCCGAGGAGCGAGATATTACAAACATGGGTCTCATGACCCAGCATTCAGAGCATACAAGTCAAAGCACATGCGGAAGCTTAACATGTCTGAGTACAGACATCTACAAATGAAAAAGGCTGAGAAGCCTGACTATCTACCAGATCCTGCCGAGGGCACAAGATCGTAGCTGAGGTATCAAGCTAAACGTCGCAGTCCACACGGAACTACTAGCGAGACTGACGTCTCTCTGCAAAAACATAAAATAGGAAAACGTGAGTACAAATGTACCCAGCAAGACTTACATCAGAACTAGCTACATATGCATCGGTATCAATAAAGGGGTGGTGGAGTTTAACTGCAGCAAGCCAGCTTTGACTCGGTGGCTATCCTGAACTACGACTGCAAGTAACTCTTTTGAAGTGGCGCACACGAGTCCACATATTCACCATATCAATACACCACTATGGATCCGCTCCCGTCTTCCTACGAGAACGCCGTCCATAGCACTCACGCTTATCTTGCGCATTTTAGAGTATCCACTTTCACTTGTCTATGAACTATGCAAGGGGTCCAAGTTTCCATATCCGAGGAATCCGGCTATTCGAATAGATAATGATAACCCTGCAGGGGTGTACTTCTTCACACACGCTCTCACCACTTATCGCCCTGTACACGTCATGTACCTCGGCAACCTTCAAGAGGAAGCCGGGCGAGGGAGTCGGCCACGACCTGACTAACCACACAAGTCTCTAGTCCAGGTTTATCGCCTATTCGGGTTCCATCCGCAAGGAGATCCGGCCGGGGTGTCGCTCACGGCCCCAAACGATGTGTATAGGGTTCCCAAGCCCACCTCGACGGGTAGATCTACGCTTGGTACACCGTGCCACGGTGCCTAGTCTGTCCCAAGCCCACCTGTAGCGGGTACCACTTGGTAGACTACTAACACTACCTACAAACACCAGAAACTAGTTGCAACTCCTGGACAGAGACCATGTTGATTAATAAGTTGAGAGGGGTCGAGTTACCGGAACCCAATGTGTGGTAGTAACTTTTCATGGATCACAAACACAGAACTCAGTTCCTAAGGACGGCTGCAATGAGACAACCCATCATGTACTCCTACATGGCCTCTCACCGCTACCTTTACCAAATCGTGTTCACACACTTAGCTGTCATCATTAGGACATGTTCACCACATTCCAATTCATTCCCGATGAATCAGACCCGACTCAACTCTAAGCAGTAGCAGGCATGACAGCAAGCATGAATGAGTAGGCACATCATGGCTCAAACAACTCCTACTCATGCTAGTGGGTTTCATCTATTTACTGTGGCAATGACAGGTCATGCAGAGGAAAGGGGTTCAACTACCGCAGCATGTAACAGTTGAATCATTGTTGTCCTAATGCAGTAAAAGAGAGCAGGAGCGAGAGAATGGGATTGTATCGGAATGAACAAGGGGGTTTTGCTTGCCTGGCACTTCTGAAGATAATATAGTTCTTCATCGGTGTCATCGATCACAACGTCGGAAACATCGTCTATTGAGAGGGGACAAACACCGGCAACTGAGAAAGAACACAATCAATGCAATGCCGCAATATGATGCATGATCATGACATGGCAATATGCTGTGATTTGAGCTAATGCATCTAGCTATGATTTAAATGAAGTTGGTTTGAATACATGATTCAAATTCCAACTCCATATATGATTATTTAAATGCCCTTTATTTGTTTTGTCCAAAACAGAGGACGAACATTGTTCAAACATGCATTAAAATGGTACAGATGGATTCCTTGAATTTTTCTGATAATTTTTCATATATAAATCTTTGCATTTGGAGTTACGGTTGAATTTCTATGAATTTTAGAAGTTCAAATCATTTTCTGAATTTTCTGGTTATTTAGAATTAAACAAAATCCAGTAAATGATTTACTGCGTCAGCATGACATCATGCTGACGTCATCGGTCAACGGAGCGGTCTAGGTCAACCCTAAACTGTGGGTCCCGTGTGTCAGTGCCATTAGTCTAACTAGTTTTTAGTTAGTCTTAATCCTAACTTAATTAGCAGGCGGGTCCCATTTGTCATCGACCCAGAGGGGTCAAACTGGGCCCACCGTGGTCAACTTGGTCAGCGGTGTCAAACCCGCCGGACCCGGTCAACGGCTCATCGCCGGCAGGGCCAGGGACGGCGGAGGGTGCGGGTTTCCTCCTCCGGCGACCAAATGGCCGGCGGAGGGCATCTAGGTGACGCGGGCACTCGTCCGCGTCGAGTGGTGTAGGTGGTTGGGCCTGGGGTGGCCGGAGTCGTCGCCGGCGTCGACCTTGGCGGTCGCCGGAGCTCGGGTGAGCTCGGGGTCGACGCTACGGCGGTCGGGGCAGCTCGTGCGGGGCACCTACGTGCTCTACACAGCGCGGTGAGCAAGGTGGATGTGACAGCGGAGCCATTGCATGGCCGAAGCCACGCCGGCGGTGAGCACAGACGGTGGCGGGTGCGGGTGAGCCAGGTGCAGCAGCTACGGCATGCGAGAGAGGGAGCGGAGAAGGGGAGCAGGGGCAGGAGCTCACTGTGGTTGCGAGGAGAAGCTCAGCGGGCTCGGGGAGGTGTCGGAGAGGGCGCAAGGTCGTCGACGATCTCGGCGACCGAAGGAAGAAGACGAGGGCGATGCAGGCGCTGTGGTGCGTCCCCGGTTGCGTGGGGCGTCGAGGAGGAAGACGAAGCCGAGGCGGTTCTCTGGGATGTGTCGGGGAGGTGGGGCAGTGGCTGTGGGCGCGGGTTGCGACGGCACGTCCATGGAGGCTTCGGCCATGGCGGGGCACGGGCGAGGGAGAGGCGTTGGGGCGAATGGAGGGGTCCATGGGGTCGGGGCGGCACCGCGGAGGCGTTTCGAGGCGTCGCGCTGGTGCGGGCGAGGGCAGGCAGGCAGGGAGGTGGCGTGGCGAGCTCGGCAGCGTCCCTCCTCTGCCTATTGGCAGAGGTAGGTGACGACTGGCACAGGCCAGATGGGCCGGGTTGGCCACTTGGGCCGCCAGGTGGCTGCGCATGTGAGGTAAGCCCAGGTAGGGTTCTCTTTCTTTCTCTTTTAACTTGTTTCTGTTTTCTATTTTCTGTAATTGTGGTTGGCTTTATTAAAAATACTTAGGCATACTCAAAAATCACCAAACTGCTCATGGCCAGTGTTTGGAATATATCCAACATGGAACATTTCAGTTTAGGATTATTTGGATATTTAAAATATTTTATAGAATTTAAATATCCAAATTCAAATACTTATGATTTAATTCAAAATTCCAAAATGGCCTAGAATTATGTGCATGACTTTCGGCAGAGGTTTTCACCTTTAACAAAAATCATGAACTTTTCTAAAGGGCATTTGGGATCATTGAAAATGTTTTTTATTTTGATCCTAATTGCATTCCATCTGGTGCTAGGGTTTGTCATCCCCATTTCAAATTTAAACGGAATTTAATCATGATGCAAGATGGTGATGCAAAGACAAGCAAGGCTAATGCTAGGGCTGTGACAACTCACCCCCACTAAACAAGAATCTCGTCCCGAGATTCAAGTCGTGAGGTAAGAAGACAGAGGGGTCGCAAGCTATCACAATCTTCTCGATCCAACTGCCCTTCTCGACGATGTTGATTCGTTCCATCATGCTGATCTTGATGTCTTTGCTATGAGAACTCCATCCAACATGACAACGAGAAGGAAAGGAAAATCTAGCAGAATCGATCTTCTCGAAGATCGAGCAACTGTCGAACCACTCACGGAATGAGACATAGACCACCTCTTGGAGTGAGACACAAAACACACATCAGGGTGATGCGAAGAGGTAGATGTCAAAGGTTCACTTTGGTAGGCAATAATTCCACGTAGTAGTAAGATGGTGCAAGGTTCAAAGTAGCCAGGAGATAATTGCCATGGTTCCGTAACGGGGCACCTTAGGAAAGGTGACTCGTAGAATTATTCCCTTAAGTGGAAAAAGGAATTACTTTTGATGCAAAGATCATTGAAACTCTCTATACCAGCCTAAGGAAAATCACAATTGATCGTTTGAAGGAATTCCAAAGAATGGCACACTTAGTTTGGAAAGGAAACTAGAGTTATAAGACAACTCGGCAGATGGAAGGCACATTCCAGTTGATACCAAGGATATAACCTAGTGACTGAGCGTGCTTTAAGAACTTGAGCATTTCCATATTCATCAAGGTCTTACCAACATCCGTGCCGAGGATCCTGGCAACACATCATACTACCATGATAAACGGTGATGGAGGATGCAGATACAAAGGAGGACATCACTATCTCAGATTGTTGCTTAGCAATGCCAAAGAAGCCAATCTGGATGATCGACCGAGAGACATTTAGCACTCCGCTTCTAATGTTCTCCTTGACGTACTAGGTACCACGATCATGGTTAAGCATCAACATGGTCATCAAGTAAAGGTCGGACTTCGGGAGCTCAAGAATCCATAAGGAATAATTATGGAGGCAGATCCTGCGAGATCCTTATGGGGAGGTGACCAACTTCTTCAACCAAGATATTACAATAATAGGCCTTCCGGCTAGGTGGGTTGGCCACGACATCCACGTTACCGGGTTACCGAGAGATCAATATTATAATTCTTAGGACACGTTCCAACCATCATATCTGCCTGAGATTCAGATCTAGTTGGGGTCAGGACATTCCAGACTCATCGAATCTAGAAGAAAAGTGAAAGTTTTACAACACAAATCGACGAGACGATGTTGCGAGATTCTCGGGAAATGAACTACGATAGCAAGCTCCAAAACATGAGCGGGTTCTGCTACACACATGTGAACACGCTGTCACAGACAAGCATGATCACATGGTAGTCTTGCAATAAAACACTACCGAGTTCTGGTTGGGAACCATCATCGAGGATATCAAAGTCTTGTGCACTTAAATTAGACTTTGTTACCTTGAACAAATCAATCAGTGGCTTGGTGTGCTAGGGACACATATGGAATGAAGGTTGCAAGTCTCCAACCCACAGAATACTTCGCACGAGTGCATGAATGACTTGGGATGATTCCAGAGGAAACAAAACAAGCTTTCCCGAATCCACGGTGGCAACTTTCATCAAATGCACGTGAATTAGAGGAAGTCACTACTTGCATCCAAACATATGTTTCATGAACGGAACACGAAGGTATTGCTTATAAAATTTTCAACACTAGGTTCATGTTCAGCATGAATCATGGGGGAGACAAAATGCTGCTGATGGGCTCAACAACAACTCATCGAAATTTCCATATCATTGGACTTCCACCATCATGTGAACACGGTGATAGCATTGGTCAGACCAAAAGATATAATGGTGTATGCTCGAGGGATCAACCACGAGTAAGACAACATTACGAACATCGTTGGTCCTAACTTGATTTGACAATAGCCCACACTCAAATCAAGGTTTGGACAAGACAACAGATTCAACAACTGATCACGAGGAACAATCGATGAAGATATCATGTTTCTTCAACACACACACACAAACACATGGATATCCCTTTGGAACGAACTAAGTTGGGCAAGCTTTTATCTTCCAACTCTCCAATTTATTGTTCAGCTTGACCAACTAGCTCAGGGTATCCAACACAGATTCTTGGAGAATGGGTGGTTTGGAGGAAAACCAACATGATCACGAACTCAACATTGCGGTCAGGTGACAACCTGGTAATACTTCCGAGAAGATATTTGGAACATCACGAACCACCGATATGTTATTAAGCTCGAGAACAATCTTGCTTTTCAGGGCAAGACGATATGATCAAATAAGAAAGGATTGACACTATCCTAACTCATCGATCGAAGGGTGCACCAACAAAAATGGACTTGGTAGCACGATCAGTCCTAGGATGGTTGTTCAATAACCAACATGCTAAGAATGATATTAATGTCCAAAAACTAGCAAGCAACACGGTTGCTAGGAGTATTGATTTCACACATCACAATTCACTTGTCGGTATTCCGGTTGCAACAACACAGAGACCGAGGAATGAAGAACGATGGCAAGAAGTATCACTTCGTCAAGAATTCATAAGACACGGTGCAATTTCTATGATATTCTTGACATAAAGGGGGTAATACTCCAGGGTAGGACAGAACAAAAGCTGGATTGGCATTTTGATCTGCGGAATACAACTGCTTTGACCCAATCCTATATATGGATGAGGTACTGGAGTTTGTTTCTCCTAGTCATTCTAGAATAGAATGGCTTGATGGACCACAAGAGTAATAGGTATCGATGAACGAATGCACACATACTCTTGACTATCAATTGATAGATGAAGGTCGGAATATAACTGAAGGGGGACAACTCAAGGAAACATATAATTTTCTGAGTTGTGGGTGCATAGATTAGTATGTCGAACCAAGTTCAACATTTCTTCCGGATAACCCATGCGGAAAGGTAGGACTGGCAGATTCACAACATAGGATAGGAAACTCATTGAGAGCACTCTTGTTGTGATCTTTCGGTTCAAGAGAACTTCTGCCAAAATGGTTCATGGTATTTGGAAGAAGGGAATACCACGGACCTCGAGTACTATCACAAAAGTTACTAATAACCTAAAGGTACGAGCAACACTATCAACATGAGGTAAGTAGAGTGAATTTTGGGTTCAAAAACCCAGGAGTGGAATACCTACTTCTAAATGGCATCACGGGATGCTTTCGAGAATGGTGGCTAGATTTATCACACTGGGGACACAAAACATGGATAGATTACTAGGTGGTTTCATAAGGCATCTAGAGTCGTAATAGTAGCTCCAACATATATGCCGAGGCAACGGAGTACCTCACAGACCGTGTAGTGTGCTTAATCTGGCCCAAAAGGACATCGGGAACGGAAAGAAAGGATTTGCAAATGCATCAGATTGTTTAGAAACCTGGGATGACTCGGACAGCATAACGGCTGTAAATGCTCAAAAATATTTGAGACATCCTGCAAAATGGTGGCATAACCACTCAACATCACAATATCAAGGTTCTGAGATCAACTGACAACATACTAAAAGTAGTAGAAACTGAACAGGGGCTCGGATCCAACAATCCTATAAGTCTCTATCATAGTAACTCGTCATCCTGATAGATAGATGAGAAAGCCTAGTTCTTAATCCCCGTAGAAAAGAAGAGGATGACTCAGATCAAAAGGCCATGAGGTATAAGGAGTAAAAAGAGCCTTACGTTCCCTTCCACAATCAATTCCCTTATATAAATAAAGCATTTCTAGACTCAACTTCGACCAGTTTGGCTTGGTAATCCTACAGGCAGTCAGGCTCTGATACCAAAGCTGTCAGGACCCCGATCCTAAGCCACATCGATCGAGCATTTAACACATCATATCACTTTGCGGCCTCACGCACGGTACTCCCACGGGTGCCACCTTACCTGGCCCGGGACCGTTTGCGCCTTTTGGCTCACGTATATGATAGTGTCGCTAGCATCCATATGGCAGAGAACCCGGGCCGACATGGCTAGTCGTGAACCCAAAGCGGTGCTAACCCATGAGGACAGGCATACATGAATCACATCGAGCATGTCGGTCATCAACGTGTGAATCCGGGCTGTAGCACTGGGCTAATAGGACTCCGGTAACCCAGGCTGTAGCAGGCTAGGCAGGACTCCGGAAGTCACCGCGTGACATTTCCCCGAAGGGACAGACACAGGAACGAAGTGAATCACATGCCGGCCAGTCAAGTGTTCCGAGCAGTAGTGCTGGGCTAGCAGGACTCCGGTGATCCGGGCTGTAGAGGACTACTATCGCTCAGAAGCACTAGACTACATTTCCCCATATGATAGGCTGCCAAGGATAAACAACTAGATAGTCTGATCCCACTCATACCAAGCATTTCAATCATACACACAATATGCCCGATATGAGTAAATACAACATGGCATCACAACATAACTCTACGACTCAAAGTATTTATTCATTAGGCTCCGAGGAGTGAGATATTACAAACATGGTTCTCATGACCCAGCATTCAGAGCATACAAGTCAAAGCACATGCGGAAGCTTAACATGTCTGAGTACAGACATCTACAAATGAAAAAGGCTGAGAAGCCTAACTATCTACCAGATCCTGCCGAGGGCACAAGATCGTAGCTAAGGTATCAAGCTAAACGTCGCAGTCCACACGGAACTACTAGCGAGACTGACGTCTCTCTGCAAAAACATAAAATAGGCAAACGTGAGTACAAATGTACCCAGCAAGACTTACATCAGAACTAGGTACATATGCATCGGTATCAATAAAGGGGTGGTGGAGTTTAACTGCAGCAAGCCAGCTTTGACTCGGTGGCTATCCTGAACTACGAATGCAAGTAACTCTTTTGAAGTGGCGCACACGAGTCCACATACTCACCATAACAATACACCACTATGGATCCGCTCCCGTCTTCCTACGAGAACGCCATCCATAGCACTCACGCTTATCTTGCGCATTTTAGAGTATCCACTTTCACTTGTCTATGAACTATGCAAGGGGTCCAAGTTTCCATATCCGAGGAATCCGGCTATTCGAATAGATAATGATAACCCTGCAGGGGTGTACTTCTTCACACACGCTCTCGCCACTTATCGCCCTGTACACGACATGTACCTCGGCAACCTTCAAGCGGAAGCCGGGCGAGGGAGTCGGCCACGACCTGACTAACCACACAAGTCTTTAGTCCAGGTTTATCGCCTATTCGGGTTCCATCCGCAAGGAGATCCGGCCGGGGTGTCGCTCACGGCCCCAAACGATGTGTGCAGGGTTCCCAAGCCCACCTCGACGGGTAGATCTACGCTTGGTACACCGTGCCACGGTGCCTAGTCTGTCCCAAGCCCACCTGTACCGGGTACCACTTGGTAGACTACTAACACTACCTACAAACACCAGAAACTAGTTGCAACTCCTGGACAGAGACCATGTTGATTAATAAGTCGAGAGGGGTCGAGTTACCGGAACCCAATGTGTGGTAGTAACTGTTCATGGATCACAAAAACAGAACTCAGTTCCTAAGGACGGCTGCAATGAGACAACCCACCATGTACTCCTACATGGCCTCTCACCGCTACCTTTACCAAATCGTGTTCACACACTTAGCTCTCATCATTAGGACATGTTCACCACATTCCAATTCATTCCCGATGAATCAGACCCGACTCAACTCTAAGCAGTAGCAGGCATGACAGCAAGCATGAATGAGTAGGCACATCATGGCTCAAACAACTCCTACTCATGCTAGTGGGTTTCATCTATTTACTATGGCAATGACAGGTCATGCAGAGGAAAGGGGTTCAACTACCGCAGCATGTAACAGTTGAATCGTTGTTGTCCTAATGCAGTAAAAGAGAGCAGGAGCGAGAGAATGGGATTGTATCGGAATGAACAAGGGGGTTTTGCTTGCCTGGCACTTCTGAAGATAATATAGTTCTTCATCGGTGTCATCGATCACAACGTCGGAAACATCGTCTATCGACAGGGGACAAACACCGGCAACTGAGAAAGAACACAATCAATGCAATGCCGCAATATGATGCATGATCATGACATGGCAATATGCTGTGATTTGAGCTAATGCATCTAGCTATGATTTAAATGAAGTTGGTTTGAATACATGATTCAAATTCCAACTCCATATATGATTATTTAAATGCCCTTTATTTGATTTGTCCAAAACAGAGGACAAACATTGTTCAAACATGCATGAAAATGGTACAGATGGATTCCTTGAATTTTTCTGATAATTTTTCATATATAAATCTTTGCATTTGGAGTTACGGTTGAATTTCTATGAATTTTAGAAGTTCAAATCATTTTCTGGATTTTCTAGTTATTTAGAATTAAACAAAATCCAGTAAATGATTTACTGCGTCAGCATGACATCACGCTGACGTCATCGGTCAACGGAGCGGTCCAGGTCAACCCTGACCTATGGGTCCCGTGTGTCAGTGCCATTAGTCTAACTAGTTTTTAGTTAGTCTTAATCCTAACTTAATTAGCAGGCAGGTCCCATTTGTCATCGACCCAGAAGGGTCAAACTGGGCCCACCGTGGTCAACTTGGTCAGCGGTGTCAAACCCGCCGGACCCGGTCAACGGCTCGTCGCCGGCAGGGCCAGGGATGGCGGAGGGTGCGGGTTTCCTCCTCCGGCGACCAAATGGCCGGCGGAGGGCATCTACGTGACGCGGGCACTCGTCCGCGTCGAGTGGTGTAGGTGGTTGGGCCTGGGTGGCCAGAGTCGTCGCCGGCGTCGACCTTGGCGGTCGCCGGAGCTCGGGTGAGCTCGGGGTCGACGCTACGGCGGTCGGGGCAGCTCGTGCGGGGCACCTACGTGCTCTACGCAGCGCGGTGAGCAAGGTGGATGTGACAGCGGAGCCATTGCGTGGCCGGAGCCACGCCGGCGGTGAGCACAGACGGTGGCGGGTGCGGGTGAGCCCGGTGCAGCAGCTACGGCATGTGAGAGAGGGAGCGGAGAAGGGGAACAGGGGCAGGAGCTCACTGTGGTTGCGAGGAGAAGCTCAGCGGGCTCGGGGAGGTGTCGGAGAGGGCGCAAGGTCGTCGGCGATCTCGGCGACCGAAGGAAGAAGACAAGGGCGATGCAGGCGCTGTGGTGCGTCCCCGGTTGTGTGGGGCGTCGAGGAGGAAGACGGAGCCGAGGCGGTTCTCTGGGATGCGTCGGGGAGGTGGGGCAGTGGCTGTGGGCGCGGGGTTGCGATGGCACGTCCATGGAGGCTTCGGCCATGGCGGGGAACGGGCGAGGGAGAGTTGTTGGGGCGAATGGAGGGGTCCATGGGGTCGGGGCGGCACCGCGGAGGCGTTTCGAGGCGTCGCGCTGGTGCGGGCGAGGGCAGGCAGGCAGGGAGGTGGCGTGGCGAGCTCGGCGGCGTCGCGGTGTCCCTCCTCTGCCTATTGGCAGAGGTAGGTGACGACTGGCACAGGCCAGATGGGCCGGGCTGGCCACTTGGGCCGCCAGGTGGCTGCGCAGGTGAGGTAAGCCCAGGTAGGGTTCTCTCTCTTTCTCTTTTAACTTGTTTCTGTTTTCTATTTTCTGTAATTGTGGTTGGCTTTATTAAAAATACTTAGGCATACTCAAAAATCACCAAACTGCTCATGGCCAGTGTTTGGAATATATCCAACATGGAACATTTCAGTTTAGGATTATTTGGATATTTAAAATATTTTATAGAATTTAAATATCCAAATTCAAATACTTATGATTTAATTCAAAATTCCAAAATGGCCTAGAATTATGTGCATGACTTTCGGCAGAGGTTTTCACCTTTAACAAAAATCATGAACTTTTCTAAAGGGCATTTGGGATCATTGAAAATGTTTTTTATTTTGATCCTAATTGCATTCCATCTGGTGCTAGGGTTTGTCATCCCCATTTCAAGTTTAAATAGAATTTAATCATGATGCAAGATGATGATGCAAAGACAAGCAAGGCTAATGCTAGGGCTGTGACATTTCCTTCAAGTATTCCATCAGTGGCCCTACATTCTTGTTCGTCTGCCATCCTATGCTACTGGGCCGTGACCACCCGGGAGGTGATCACGGGCATATGCTATATACTTTATAGTGTCACATTACTTATGATATTGTTCGGAGATGGGGGCTGAAGGGGCAGGTGCTTCCATCCCGGTAGAGGTGGGCCTGGTTTCCCGACTGCCCCGACTGTTATTTTGTGGCGGAGCGACAGGGTAGGTTGAAACCACCTAGGAGAGAGGTCGGCATGGCCCTGGTCGGCGCCCGCGGTTACTTAAAAATAACACGCTTAACGAGATATTGGTATTTGATCTGAGTTGGGTCATTGACCTTATACGCACTAACCACCACGTGTGACAAGATATGGGCAACCGGCGTCATGGTATCAGCCGAAGCTCTTTTTGACGTCAGTGACTGAGCGCGCGCGCCGCATTGGACCGTAAGCTCGCGCTTGTATTAAGGGGGCTAAGACTGCTTCCGGTCGCGTACGCAACATGAAGGTGTGCAATGGGCGATGGGCCCAGACCCTGCGCATAGGATTTAGACCAGCATGCTGACCTCTCTATTGAGCCTAGGTAGGGCTGCGACGTGTTGATCTCCCAAGGCCGGACATGACCCAGGAAAGTGTGCCCGGCCAGAGGGATCGAGCGTGTCAGGTAATGTGGTGCACCCCTGCAGGGAAGTTTATCTATTCAAATAGCTGTGTCCACGGTCAGCCGACCTGGAGTTGTACCTTGACCTTGTGACAACTAGAACCGGATACTTAATAAAACACACCCTTCCAAGTGCCAGATATAACCCGGTGATCGCTCTCACAAAGGGCGACGAGGGGAGGATCGTCGGGTTGGATTATGCTATGCGATGTTACTTGGTGAACTTACCATCTACTCTCTTCTACATGCTGCAAGATGGAGGCTGCCAGAAGCGTAGTCTTCGACAGGACTAGCTATCCCCCCTCTTATTCTGGCATTCGGCAGTTCAGTCCAACGATATTGCCCCTTTACACAGATACCCATGCATATGTAGTGTAGATCCTTGCTTGCGAGTACTTTGGATGAGTACTCATGGTTGCTTTTCTCCCTCTTTCTCCTCTTTCCATTTCTTCCTGGTTGACGCAACCAGATGTTGGAGCCCAGGAGCTAGACGCCACCGTCGACGACGACTCCTACTACACCGAGGGTGCCGACTACTACATGGAGGCCGCTGACGACGACCAGGAGTAGTTTAGGAGGATCCCAGGCAGGAGGCCTGCGCCTCTTTCGATCTGTATCCCAGTTTGTGCTAGCCATCTTACAGCAACTTGTTTAACTTATGTCTGTACTCAGATATTGTTGCTTCTGCTGACTCATCTATGATCGAGCAGTTGTATTCGAGCCCTCGAGGCCCCTGGCTTGTATTATGATGCTTCTATGACTTATTTATGTTTCTAGAGTTGTGTTGTGATATCTTCTTGTGAGTCCCTGATCTTGATCGTACACGTTTGCGTGCATGATTAGTGTATGGTTGAATCGGGGGCGTCACAAGTTGGTATCAGAGCCGACTGCCTGTAGGAATCCCCCTTCCACACTCCTTGGTCGAAGTCGAGTCTAGACATTGCAAAACTTTTACTAACATGGCTGTGCGGCTTATGAGCCCACGTGGCCATTGGGTGGTACTAGGATCTTTTACTCCTCGATCTTTACTCCGGGACTATGAACTCTCTTCTATTCGGGTTAAATGATTTTGCTAAAAATTTAACTTTAGGTTCTCGAAAATACTTCCTCCCGGAGAGCCTATTCAGGCCAGATGATCACCTGCTGCAGCAGAAGATTCTGAAGACACTCTCTGATGCTTTCCCGAGACCCTTGTGCTCATCGGGTTTGCAACCCTACCACCGAGACATCCCTATGGATAGCTACTTATACTTGCCACCCTCACCTTCATTCTCGATTACTCTTGTTACTACAAGATACCCTGAACCACTTCCCGCTATTCCGAGAATCCTTCTTGCTTACTGCCTTGCAGCTCTTTTCTGCATGATTACATCGATGCATAAATTCTCACACTTATCGAGGATTTCTTCGTTCCTAGTTGTTTTTGTGTTTCACAAAATTCTTCAGGATACTATTCGGTTTTCTGAAAATCCTTAGGAGCCTATTGCTCCTGAATTCCTTTCCTTCTGGTACTATGGTTAATTCCATATTTCTAGCAATCTTCATTGACATCCTTGATTCATTATTTTGCGAATGCTCGCAATCCTCAATCAGATCATAGAATTCATCCTTCCGGCTCAGATGTCATTTTAAACATGAGCTGGTTCTCGACTAATCAAATTACCGTCGATTGTACCCCTAAGGCTATTCAACTTATCCATCCCCAATCAGAGCATTGCTTCTGATCCTTCAATTTGGAAATCATAATTCCTTTGATATCTGAACATCGAATCATTCAGATGTTCTATAATCTGATGCCCTTGCATTCTTTCTTCAACTGGTTGTGTGCCGATGCTCACATCAGCTCCGCTATAGACCGTCAGATCATTTGTTGGATTGTATCCAACAACGTCCTTCATATTCAATAACCTTGTGAGCCTTCCCTCAGATACATAATGCTATCCTCTACTTTCGAGCTGGTGGTATTTACTATTGAAGCTTGTGGTATGTTTCCACGATACCTTGATGGGTTGACCCTATGCCTTCCTTAATATGTGTGAACTCGAAAGTTTTCATGAGTCATACTCTTCTGGTGCTTCGCCAGACAAAATTTCAGCACTACAACTTCTTCGAAAATGAGAAGTGAATGAAAGTTATGTATTGGAGAAGTGGGAGTCGACCTTGAACTTTGTGTTCATGCCCATGTACACGATGTAGATCGTATCATTAAAACTTCTCTTCAATTAAATATTCCCTTGGTATAAGTTTATCTTATATCTGGGATCTGGCATTTTGCAATCGTGGTTCTGGACATGTTCTCCTTTTAAATACCATTTCTCGGACAAGTTGAAGTACTTTCTGCAGATCATTGCACCTGTCCAAATTTTACTTTGATCTAATGCATAACTTCTTATGGGTTCTTCATCAACTGTTATTTCTCACCGATTCCAATTTTCATGGGTTCTGGGTTGTCGTCAACTAAGAACACTGATAAGTGAATCACTTCCGCACTCCGATTCAATAACTCTTAATAATCTTCATTGCTTATGAGTTTATTAATCCTTCAAGTCATTCCTAGCCTGATCAGCTACATCATTATGGGTGCTGAGTTTATTAATTCCGGAGTGCAACTTTCGATGATGAGCTAAGCTTACGTCGATTTGCTCATCTTATCGTTCCACCTTGAACGACAAGCTTGAATTCGAGTCTGTGTCGTACTCATGGTCCCAAGAACATTTTGCTTCGTCATTCCTTTGACTTGATGTCATCGCCGACCGATTACATCTCCATAAAACCTCTCGACAAAATTTGTCATGATCATCATCAACATTCTGAGTTCCTCTAGGATATCAATTGAATTCATGATGAGAAATACCATCCTTGCCCCTCGATGATTTGTGTTATCATCGGAAACATTCTTGCTTTCCCTTCAACACAAACTTGTTCATGTTCTTTGTTGTACCTTGAGATCCTTGCTATCCAACTTATGTTATGTTCTACCTTGGAGTATTGCTATCTTTTATGTCAAGAATGTCATGGGAAATTCACCACCCTTAAGAATTCTTGATACAAGTGATACTTATTAACATCACCATTCTTTTCTTTGTCCCTGTTTTGTTTCTAACCGAAATACTAACAAATGGTCTGTGATGTGTAAATTCTAAACTTCTAGCAACCCTATTGCTTTGAAGTTATTGGTCTATAGTTTCATTCTATGTCTATGGCTTATTGAATCATCATTCAAACATTGATCGTGCTACCTAGCCCATATTTCGGGTGCACATTTCAACCAATGTTTAACTGTTTATGTTTTCCTCGAGCATACACCATTAAGTCATTTGATCTAGCTAATGTTATATCCTTGTTCACATAGTTGTGGAAATCCATATTTTTGGAAATCTCAATGGATTGTCGCTGAGTCAATCAGTCACCTCCTCACCTCTCCTTGATTTAATGGTGAACCCTTGTTTGGAACTTGCTTCCGTAGTTCATTTCCCGATAATCATATAATGTCGTATAGTCAATTGTGTGGCACCTCTTCTTCTCAGGAATCCTGCGTCTAAGGTGTCCTGACACCAATTAGATTTGAAACTTGTCAGATATGATGGTTGGAACATTTTCCAACAGTCATAGCATTGATCTTTATATACCCCAGTAAGGTGATATCGTGCCTAGCACACCTGGTCGGAGGACCTATGGTTATAGTTTTCTTTTAGCAAGGTTAGCCATTCTTCCATGAGGAAATTGTAAGACTTATTCTATAAGTTGTTCCTGATGAATCCTTTGTGTATCCAAGTCCGACCTTTGCTTGAAGACCATGTCAATGCTATCTCGAAGCATGTTGGTGGTACTCTGAATTTCAACAAGAACATTTGAAGCCCAATGCTAAATATTTCCTGCTCAATTATCCAAACACCGCTGTCAAGAAATTTCTCTCCCCTTACCTAAAGAGTTTTCTACATTATATCCAATCATGGATATCATGCTCTGCTTGTCCTTGGGAAAGATATACCCCTGGAATATGCATTTAAACACATTTCCCTTTCCATTGTTTTGTTTAACCTGTTGATCGCATTTTCCTTTTCATTAGTTGTTTGACTTTTCTTGTGATCTATATAATCTAAGCAGTAAAGATTCACTTCTTACGTAAACACCTCGGTGTACAACTCTGTCAGCAAGACCCTGTTACTATTGTTGATGACATCCCGGTAGCCGCTGATGGACGAGAACTTTGCCTATTGGTCTGCCTCGTTCAACGAGCAGGAAAATGGTTCTCTTCGTCCCTCGCCCTTGGTACCGACGTTGTTGCCGACATAATCGACGGGCTATCCTCTGACATGCCTTGCTATCATGACCATGCAAGATGTCACCGCTCCTCCTACTTTTAACCCACATGGTGGGCCCATAACCCGCAGTTCCATAGGATCAAAACCTGACTCTCCTATACAATCCCTGTTTCCAAAGATATTCCTCATGCTTGGCTTTGTATGTAAATCACGAGCCACCTTCCCTGTGATCATCAATTCTGGTATTAGACACAATACTTATTCCCGTTGCCTTGAACCCCTTTCACACTCTGTTTCAGGCAACGAACGATTGTCTATCCGCTCGAAACTTCTCATGATAACTCCTCACTTTACTCTCGATAATGTCTAAAGTTTCAATTCGAGAGTTACTTTCCGCCACCTTACCTCATGTTAACTGCTAGATAAGCAAACATTGTAGTGGTCCGTTCTTCCGTAATACCCCCTTGTCCTTTCGTAAGTACGATGGAGTTCCCGAAGGAAGACAACTTCATCATGACGCATTGGAATAAAGAATTGAAGACATCAACGACAGGGATTAACTTCTTCGAGAAGATCCGTTAGAATATCGTAACCAGAACTTTCCCCCTTACTCCCCTCTTAAATCTCAGGACGAGATTTCTTGTAGTGGAGGAGAATTGTGACGCCCGGATAATTAAGTGACAGTAAAACTCTGCTAATGTGCCACATCACCTCCGTTACTCTTGCTAATCTTTCGTTAGTTCAAAACCAATTCAAAATATGGCAAACCACAAAAGTTTTCAAACTTTGAAACAAAAATGTTCGGAATGAACCGAATATTGCATAGATAATTATGGTGGAGAAATCACACCTTTATAAAATGTTTAAATACTATGAGATGAATAAAACAGCAGCAAAAGCAATTATTTAAATACCTTTGGTAATTAATAAAATGTCAAACTAATTTAATTGAGGACTAGACTTTTTGAGTGTGGACTAAGTTGAAATACTAATTTAGATACTAAGTATATATTTTACTAAAACTAAAATAATAGGAAACAAAACTATAATAGAAAAGGAAGAATAAATAAAAAGTAAAAAAACAAAGCGATAGAAAGGAACCCCCCCCCTGCTGGGCCGCGGCCCAGCTGGCCACCCAACCAGGCAGGCCCAGCCGCGCCCCACCCCACTCCCCATAACCCCCCTGGGAAAACCCTAACCCACTGGTCGCCCCACTTCCCCCACTCCCTCGATCCACCTCTCCCCTTCTCTGTTCCCCGATTGGATCTAGGGGATCGACTCGTCGCCCGTCTCCGGCTCGCCTCCCCCTCGCTTCTCTTCAGCGACCCGATCTGGATCGGGAAGGGGGCACAGAGCCCGACGCCCCCTTCATCGACGCCGTCGCCGTATGCCACCACTGCCGCCCGGACCCCGTCAAAGCCGCCTCGTCGGAACGGACCTCCCCACCGGACTGCTTCCCCGTCGCACGTCGTCCCCGGCATCCTCCCCACGCCCCACTGCCCTATCCCTACGGCCCCGTGAGCTCCCCCCTCCTCCTCTCTCCCTCGCGTGCACGTGCTCACGCAGTGGGCTCCTCACCCACGGCTCCGCTCGCTCGCCGCCACTGCACCACCGTCCCGTGCGCTCGCCGCCCGCCCCACACGCCCCTCACGCCGAACCCCCCTGCAGTCGCGCCTTGGCCGCGCTTACGCGCGCCACCGCGCCGACCTGCGCCCTCCTGGCCTCGCGTCTGCCTCGCCGCGCGGGCACACGCCGCCAAGGCCCGCCGCCCTGCCTTCTTCCGCTCGCCCCCTACTACTGCTGCCGGTTGTTGCAGCCGCCGCGCGCCCATCCCGCGCTGACAATGCCCCTGCACCCCACCGCGCCGGTCCCACTCAGCCGCGGCCCCCCTGGGTCGTGCGCTCGCCCGCTCCCTTGCTGCCACCGTTACTCACTGCCGCAGCCGCCCCCCCTTTGCTCCGCCTACCGCGGTCGCCCCCCGCGCTGGCTGCGCCCGCTCCGGCCATGGCTTCGCCGTGGCCACCAGCCCCCTGCTCCGGCCCCTGCCGGGTCCGCCCGCCGCTGGGCGTGCACCCAAACGAACGGGTGCTGGGCACCCGTTGCGCCCGAACCCGCTAACGCCGGCGCCCGCTAAGGCCCCTAGGGCCTATGACAAACGGGGCCCAGCCCAGAATGTTTTTAATAAAAGAAAATAAATTAAAAATGAATAAATAAAATTAATAATTAATTAATTAAGTTAGTTAATCATGTTTAATTAATCTAATTAACTAGTTAGTTTAATTAAACAATAATTAGATTAGCTAAATCCTAATTAATCTAAACAGAGTATGACAGGTGGGTCCCGCACGTCAGTTTGACCCAGTCAACGCCCTGTTGACTGCTGACGTCATGATGATGTCAGCATGCACTATTCTGGATAATGTTGATTTAAAATAATTAAATAAATTCTAAAAATGATTAAACCTTTTAAATTTAATATAAAATAAACCGTAGCTCGGATGGAAAAACTTTGTACATGAAAGTTGCTTAGAACAACGAGACAAATCTAAATACACAGCCCGTTCGTTCGGCACACATCCCTAGCATATCCAACTCGCAACTTTCCCCCTCCGGTTCATCTGTCCGAAAACGCGAAACACCGGGAATACTTTCCCGGATGTTTTCCCCCTTCGTCGGTATCACCTACTACCGCGTTTGGGCTCCCCTAGCAACGGTCATTGTGATGTCATGCATCGTAATGCATATGTTTGCATTGTATTTATTGTTTCTTCCCCCTCTTCTCTCGCTAGACACCGAGACTGACGCCGCTGCTACCCAGTACGACTACGGTGTTTATGACCCCTCCTACTTGCCAGAACAACAAGGCAAGCCCCCCTTGATCACCAGATATCGCCTATTCCTTTTCTCTACTTCTTGCATTAGAGTAGTGTAGCATGTTACTGCTTTCGGTTAATCCTATTCTGTTGCATAACCTATCATGGTTGCTACAGTTGTTACCCTTACCTGCAATCCTAAATGCTTAGTATAGGATGCTAGTATTCCATCAGTGGCCCTACATTCTTGTCCGTCTGCCATGCTATACTACTGGGTCGTGACCACTCGGGGGGTGATCACGGGTATATGCTATATACTTTATACTGTCACATTAATTATGATACTGTTCGGAGATGGGGGCTGAAGGGGCAGGTGGCTCCATCCCAGTAGAGGTGGGCCTGGGTTCCCGACGGCCCCCGACTGTTACTTTATGGCGGAGCGACAGGGCAGGTTGAGACCACCTAGGAGAGAGGTGGGCCTGGCCCTGGTCGGCGTCCGCAGTTACTTCAAAATAACACGCTTAACGAGATCTTGGTATTTGATCTGAGTTGGGTCATTGACCTTATACGCACTAACCGCCACGAGGGACAAGATATGGGCAACCGGCGTCGTGGTATCAGCCGAAGCTCTTTTTGACGTCAGCGACTGAGCAGCGTGCGCCGCATTGGACCGTAAGCTCGCGCTTGTATTAAGGGGGCTAGGTCTGCTTCCGGCCGCGTACGCAACGTGCAGGTGTGCAATGGGCGATGGGCCCAGACCCTGCGCGCATATGATTTAGACCGGCATGCTGACCTCTCTGTTGAGCCTAGGTAGGGCTGCGACTTGTTGATCTCCCGAGGCCGGACATGACCCAGGAAAGTGTGCCCGGCCAGAGGGATCGATCGTGTCGGGTAATGTGGTGCACCCCTGTAGGGAAGTTTATCTATTTGAATAGCCGTGTCCACGGTAACAGGCGACCCGGAGTTGTACCTTGACCTTATGACAACTAGAACCGGATACGTAATAAAACACACCCTTCCAAGTGCCAGATATAACCTGGTGATCCCTCTCACACAGGGCGATGAGGGGAGGACCGCTGGGTAGGATTATGTTATGCGATGTTACATGGTGAACTTACCATCTACTCTCTTCTACATGTTGCAAGATGGAGGCTCCCAGAAGTGTAGTCTTCGACAAGACTAGTTATCACCCCTCTTAATCTGGCATTCTGTAGTTCAGTCCACCGATATTGCCCCTTTACACAGATAACCATGCATATGTAGTGTAGATCCTTGCTTGCGAGTACTTTGGATGAGTACTCACGGTTGCTTTTCTCCCTCTTTCCCCTCTTTCCATTTCTTCCTGGTTGACGCAACCAGATGTTGGATCCCAGGAGCCAGATGCCACCGTCGACGATGACTCCTACTACACCAAGGGTGCCGACTACTACATGGAGGCCGCTGACGATGACCAGGAGTAGTTTAGGAGGATCTCAGGCAGGAGGCATGCGCCTCTTTCGATCTGTATCCCAGTTTGTGCTAGCCATCTTATGTCAACTTGTTTAACTTATGTCTGTACTCAGATATTGTTGCTTCCGCTAACTCGTCTATGATCGAGCACTTCTATTCGAGCCCTCGAGGCCCTTGGCTTGTATTATGATGCTTGTATGACTTATTTATGTTTTTAGAGTTGTGTTGTGATATCTTCACGCGAGTCCCTGATCTTGATCGTACACGTTTGCGTGCATGATTAGTGTATGGTTGAATCGGGGGCGTCACACACGGGTAGCCATACCCATGGGTAAAATTGCCATCCTTAATCGCAACCTAGGTGTGTGGAGATTGGATGGAGGATATTAAATCAAAAATCAATGGAATAATGAATCCTATTTGACCGGCTTGTAAAATGGAAGGAGGCGACCACTATTTTGGTTTCCCATGTCATTGACTCCTAAAGAGCAATATGCAGATTCTGTTTAATGCGTCAACCAATGAAAATATCAGTATGCAAAATGAAAATTATGATCACAAGGAATGAGGAGCTCCTTCAATACATGGTGACTTATATATTTACAATACTAAATTTTCATTATGCCGCCCTATGCGCCTGGACGGATGAGCATTTTACGTGATGAGCATTTTGATAATGATGCGTATGTGCAACCTCCATTAATGCTTATAGGTGCCAACACTCCACCATCATAAAATGATAGTACCATGACGGTAACATATGAGGCTATTGCTGCTAATCTCGTACCTTAAGATGATTCCTTCTATTTGTAGCACCATGATTGAAACGTGTGAGACCATAACTCAACCCACAATCAAAAATTATATTTAATTCATAAATCATTGTTATGCTCATATTCGACAAGAACCTGTTCAAAACAACAAAATGTTAGCAATTTGGCAAATAATTTCTGTCTAAGGGAAATATAAACATTTTAGCACACAATCTAAAAACTGCAATCTCAAAAAGAAAAAACCCGAACGGCTGATTCTGTGGGAAAGAAATTATGTGAGAATTAATTCCGCAGAATCTTGACAAAAAAAGACCCTTAGAGCAGCAGCGTGTCGTTCGATATGCATCAAGTCAAGCCAAGTCGTTGCCACCCCAATGAGCCGTACAATGGAACCATTAACCCGTCAAGTCGCGCTCCCACGACATGACCTCATCGCCCACCCTTTTTGATGGCTTTGGCACATAGGAATGTCAGCAATACGATGTTTGTTATAAATGAAACAGAAAAATATAGCGCGGAAATAAAAGCGAAATCACTTGGGAGATTTTCTATACAAGAAGCAGTTAAGCTTGGCATACTCTGCCCTGCCATGCCCTGCCCTCTTCTTCCTTCTCTTCTCTTCTCCATCTAGGAGAGGACTGCTTCAGGTTGGGCACCCCTCTCTCTCCCCCTCCCTTTTTTTCCTGCTTGTTTCCGCTATGCTAATCCATTTCTAGTTCTTGGTCGGGCATGCGCTCCCGATCGTCCCTGCTCTAATTTTCTGCGCTTTATCTCCAGGTTCTCCTTCTTCCAGGCGCTTTCCTCACCCCCAATTGTGGTCGAAATTCCAGACCTTTTCCAGCGGCAGAACCGTTGAGTGCAACGGCGGCGACCGCCTACCGAGCCAAGAATCCATAGGTTTCCTTCTAGCGAGCTAGGCCTTCTCCTAGAGGCGTTTCTTGGGAGAGGATTTTCGTGCTGAATTTTTTGATATATTATACGTTTTTTTCCGACATCGTATGCAAAAGTTAGAGCCGTTTTACATTTTCCCTACACTTTTTGCAAAACATGTCCAATTTAAGTTTTCAAATTTTCCTAACTAGTAGATGTAGTAATATAACTACCTCTCGAATGATTTTATTTTTTGAAGTTTTTATCATTTTCTTTTGATTTTTTCAAAACTGAAATGGCGATACACGGGGGGGGGGGGTTAGAGTTTGAAAATTGCCCTGTAGTCCTAGTTTGTGTCTCCAACCGGGACTGTAGGTCAGACCCCTTTAGTACCGGTTCATGGCACGAACCGGTACTAAAGGTTAACCCTTTAGTACCGGTTTGTGCCACGAACCGGTACTAAAGGTGATCGTGGGGCCCCGGCCTGACGCCAGCCTACCACCACCCCTTTAGTATCGGTTCATGGCACAAACCGGTACTAAAGGTTCAACACGAACCGACATTAATGCATAGTCATTTGAACCGGCACTAATGGTACCATCAGTACCGGGCCAAAATCAAACCGGGACTAGTGTGTCTCACATTAGGTCCTTTTTCTACTAGTGAATCCCTACTTGAACATGGTTCTTTATGCCATATATTATGATCCAATGATGTGTTGCCATCCTATGATGTTTTGAGTAGATATCATTTGTATTTGGGTTGATTGATGATCTAGATTGGTATGAGTTGTATGTTTTATTTTGGTGTTGTCCTATTGTGCCCTCTGTGTCGTGCAAGCGTGAGGGATTCCCGATGTAGGGTGTTGCAATACGTTCATGATTCGCTTATAGTGGGTTGCTAGAGTGACAGAAGCTTAAACCTGAGTAAGGGGGTTGTTGCGTATGGGATAAAGGGGACTTGATGCTTTAATGCTATGGTTGGGTTTAACCTTAATGATCTTTAGTAGTTGCGGATGCTTGCTAGAGTTCCAATCATAAGTGCATATGATCCAAGAAGATAAAGTATGTTATCTTATGCCTCTCCCTCATATGAAATTGCAATAGTGATTACCGATCTTGTTAACACTTGCCTAGGACAATTCCGCACACCGACCCATCACTATTCCACACTCGCTATTTATAATATTTAGTAATATATTCGAACTTTATGGTAACAACACCTACTTTTATATTTTAGCTCTCCGTTATCATGCAAAGTTATCCTCTTCATACTCACAACGTAGTTTTATTTCTCATTACTAGTTGGAAGCAAACGTTCAGTACACGTAGAGTTGTATCAGTGGCAGATAGGACTTGAGAGAATATTGATCTTACCTTTAGCTCCTTGTGGGTTCGACACTCCATACTTATCACTTCCACCTTTGGGAATTGCTATGATGATTCCCTGCACTTGGGTATTGTCAGAGAGCCAAGCCAAAGCCAAGCATGAAGCTAGGGTTGCGAAGAAAAATCAAGTAGAAGAGAGAAACGTCGCGCTGACTCAGCAAGACGTACAAAAGAAAAAGGATCATGCTTCAAAAGGAAGCAAGTCCAGAAAGCCAGTTTCCCTCGAGCTCCCCAAAAGAAATCTGTTGCCAGGAAATCCAAGAAGGTCACTTCTGACTTGTCTGATGAGTCATCTGGTGAAAATGCTCCCGATGAAATACCCACGTATGAGCAACACACTCTTCTAAACAAGCCATACAAGACTCCCTCACTGGTGAAAGTTTCACCCCCAATAAGGATATCACCAAGACTTGCACCCACTCTAGTCCCTGACAAACCTTCAGGTTCTGCCGGCCCTTCTACAAAGAGAAAACTGTTGTCCGAAGAGAAAGCTGAAGTTTCTGCTAAGAAAGCCAAATCCAGTGTTCCTGCTTCCACAGAGGAACAAAAATATGACTTCAATCTCATGATTGATATTATTGAGAGTGCTGCCTACGATGCAAAATCTGTTGATTTAAGTAGTCTGGGACTTCCTGATGATGTTGCCAAAATGGTAAGGAAACATTTCATCGAGCTGAGGAAAATTACCAAGAAGTTGAACCATGTTGTCGGGGACAACAAAACTCTAGAGAAAATGGTAAGGAAACATTTCATCTGAAAATGGAAGTATCTCAGTTGTGTGACCGAAGGAATGATGAAATTGACCGCCAGGCAGATTTTCTCGATGAAGAATCGAGGAAGAAACATGTCAGAAGGTTGAGGCGCGAGCTAGCAAGCCGAAAGGAATCAGGGATCACCACCCTCAGATTGCTGTTGATGCTTCTATTGACTCAAGTACTCCTCTGCAGTAGATTCCACCATCCCCACCTCATGAGGATGAACCCATGTAGCAAGTGATACGTCTCCAATGTATCTATAAGTTCTTATTGTTCCATGTTATTATATTATCTCTTTTGGATGTTTTATATGCATTAATATACTATTTTATATCATTTTGGGGACTAACTAACTTAGTGCCAAGTGCCAGTTGTTGTTTTTTCCTTGTTTTTGTCTTTTACAGAAAATCAATACCAAACAGAGTCCAAACAAAATAAAACTTTACGATGATTTTTCTTGGACCAGAAGACACCTAGGAAGCTTTGGGAGGAGGCCAGAAAACTTTGTGTGGTTTGTCCCGCTCCTGCCGCGACATCGCCCACCTCACCTAAGTTGGTCCATCGACAGAAGCATCCACCCTATCAAACATCACGACTCCTGACCGTCTTTCACTGCCTCAGATCTCCTTCCCTATTGCTGGCACCCACCACAACTACATCACCATCATCGACTCAACAAATGAACCTGAGGAGTACACGGTCCGCAAGAGAGGTCGCACTCTTTTGTTTCTGCTTATGTTATGCATTGCTTAATATTACCTCCTACTTTATCGTCATGTTCACCTCTTAGACTCCAAGTCGGGTCCAAATAAATGATCAATCCTGAGTTTTAAAATGCTCGTGGGGCACATATCAAGGCAATAATGAATAGTATCTCTGACTGTTATCTGGTTCACCTAGGGTATGTCTATGTTATTCATCTTGGGTGGAAAAGAATAGTATGTTCATCTCGGGAGGGAAACAAACAGTAAAGCAATCATCATATGTCCTTTTATTAAATTAAAACTATCATCAGCTTGCTATCATTGTTTTTGGATCTATCTACTAGTCGTTACCATCACTCTAGATTTCTGCATGCTCTCCTTACATAATCTCACTATATTTTTTTGTATGCATGTCAGATATTGTACACAGTCATGCTGAACATGTAGAGAAAAAGAGAAGATTTTTGCGCGGCAATACAATGTCATCCAGACATCACTCCATGGTGGGTGCAATGGAAAACCTCCCCCTCCTCCAGATTGTAATCCAGAGGAAGATATCTGTCCAGAGGCGGATTCAGACGGAGCTGACCACTCCTATTTACCCCCGAGGTGTTTGCTCTAACTTCGCATGATGTTGTTGATCATATCATGCATACATTGCCTTGCAGTGCTTACTTTTGACATCATATATGTCATCTTGTTAGTTTAGACATGTTCTGTAATGTCACATGTTTAGTTTCTATATCATATATGTGAAGTATGCAATCTTATCTTTTGTAGCCAGCCATAATATATGTGAAATATGCAATGCCATCCTGTTTAGCGATGCATCATATATTTGAATTATATCTTGCCATTCATTTTCTTCATTACATTTCCATTTGTAGATAATGTTTGTACATTCAACTACTCTTCCTATGAATTAGCCATTTGAGTGGGTGATGGAAAATCTGGAGTGAGAACAAGGTCTTCAGAGCAGACAGTGCTACCTGTCGAAGTAGATCTCTTGTTAGGTCCAGAAAGTTCCGCAGAGATGGATTCAGAGACAGATGACCAGTCCTATTCCCCCACCGAGGTGTATGCTCTAACTTGGCACGGTTACACTATTCATATCATGCATATGGTGTCTTGCATTGCATAGTTTAGACATCATAGATACAATATTCAACACCATGTTCTTAGTTCAGACATCATATATGTGAATGCCATCTGCTTAGTATATAAATCACATATGTTAATTATATCATGCGATCCTGATTACTTAGATAACATGTATGTGAATTATGTCACGCGATCCTGATTACTAAAGACATCATATAATTATCTCATGCCATCTTGTTTAATTAGTAATCATTTGTTTGAATTATGTCATGCTATGCTATCCAGTTTAGATAGACATCATATATGTGAAATTATGTCATGCTATCCTTTTTAGTTAAGCAATACATATGTGAACTATTTCATGCCCTCTTTTTTCCACACTATCTATTGCATCTGTCTCTCATACAAGGTATGTACATTCAACTACTTTTCTTGTTATCAGGCATTTGAATTGGAGGGGGTGATGGCAGTATCTAGCGGAGTAAAAACATGGACTCAAATAAAACAGTGCTACCTCTTGGTGGAGATAGCACTCCGGTTGTGCATGCACAAGAACTAGCCCTACCACACATAACCTAGACTGTCGCAGATTGTACCCCTACTCCGATGGACAGAGAACTAGCTTCACCCAATCTAAACCCAACCCAGAAGATAGTAATCCAGTTCTAGTTAACACAACACCATCTCCAACACAGAGCTCCCAAACAACAACAGGTGGTAAGGCATCTCCAGTGCCCAAAGCGCCAAGACTACCACGGCAAACCCCAACTCCACTAGTTAGTACACCTATTCCTGTGGACGAAGCACATCCAGCCATTTGTAGTTTAGCATCTATCGCATTTGATGTTGTTAAATCCTATGTGCGTATCTTCCCATCATAGAAATATTATACTAAAGATGAAGGAAAAAGCCAGTTGCAGGTGTTCGTCCATGAGTTATGTGTAAGTAATGTTATTCATGGCAATTACTTTGCTTTGTTCCCATACATTCTACCTCCATGCTGGTTATAATACAACAAATATTCCCATTTATCTCTATAGAGAAGGACCGATTTGGAAACAAAGGATGAGGTAACCTGTGCTAATACCCCTGCTATCTTCAAGAATGCTCTGTGGCAGTATCGGAATTACCTGAAGAAAATGTACTTCACTGGCAAGGAAACTCATCAAATTCCCTTACTTTCTCCTGAGACGCATTTACGAGAGGATTACTCACTACAAAAAAAGACACATCCGTGACATTTTGGGCCGAACAAATTTTTTTCTGTCATACATATGACACTTCTATGACGATAATTGTGACAAAACCCGGTATCATCATAGATGTGGTGGGCTCCTACTTCTATGACAGAAAATGGGCTTTTCGTCCTGGGCGGGCCGGAGACGTAGCTGCATGACATTCTTTGGGCCGTCCATGACGGAAAAAAACATGGTAGAAGCGAGGGCGAGGAAAATTTTGGGGAGTTCCCGGTTACGGTGGGAGGTCGGGGGCCAAGCGATGCGCATTTCTCTCGTACACGTACGCGTGTGTGTGCGAGACGTTGGCTCTAACTGAACCTGAGCGAGGTGTTGGGCTCTAACTAAACCCGAGCGATTGCACTGCAGGCTACGCATTACTGAACCCGAGCGATCGATCGATGGCTGTTACCTGAACACGATCGAGCGATCCCTTCGCTACTGCTGCTAACTGAAGCCGATCGATGCTGCCTCTGGGATGAACAGTGAGCGTTGCACGGGGGGGTGGATGAACAGAGAGCGGTGGCGTTGCCTCTGGATGAACAGGACCCCGTGGTGTGGAGGGCTGGATGAACAGTAGACGGTGGAGGGGTGACCGTGGAGGGGAGGTTGAACAGGACCCCATGGTGTGGAGGGCTGGATGAACAATAGACGATGGAGGGGTGCCCGTGGAGGAGTGGTTGAACAGTAGCCGGTGGAGTAGTGCACGGTGGAGGCTGGATGAACAGGAGCCCGTGGAGGCTGGAGGAGGTCGATGGTAGCCCATGGAGGCTGGAGGAGGTCGACGGCGGAGATGAACAGTATCCCGTGGAGTCCCATTTTGCGGTACGCCACACCCCTCCCGATGAACAGGACCCCCGTTTCGACCGTAAGAGGTCCGTTTCGTCCGTTTTGCGGTACGCCACATCCCTCCCGATCAACAGGACCCCCGTTTTGACCGTAGGAGGTCCGTTTCGTCCATTTTGCGGTACGCCACACCCCTCCCGATCAACAGGACCCCCGTTTCGACCGTAGGAGGTCCGTTTCGTCCGTTTTGCGGTACGCCAGACCTCTCCCGATGAACAGGATCCCGTTTCGAACGTGGCCGGTTGAACACAAGGCCGTTTCCTCCGTTCTGCGGTACGCCAGGACTCGTTTACATCACCTGTTCCGTCCAAGCCCTCCCGATGAACACGACCACGCATTCCGTTCTGACCCAGCCGGTTGGCTCCCACGCGTTCCATTGCCTCCCGATGAACACGATGCATTCCGTTGCCTCCCCATGAACACGGCGCATTTCGTTGCCTCCCCATGAACATGACGACAATGTTGTTTCTCCGTTCCGACCCAGCCATGTCAACGAGCCCTCGACGTACGTATGTGCGAGTAGGCGTTCGAGACCCCGCCCGTATGTACACATACGGGGTTGTATTTTCTGTCTTGCACTCTGGCCGTTGTACGTACGTGTACATGCTACGTGCGCACCTCTACTACGACACGTGCGCGCCTCTACATCCACCAGTATATATGTACGTACACGTTCGCGACCAGAATGACAATGCTACGTATGCTTCGACCAGGTGGGTCCCAGCAGTCAGGGGGGCGAATCGTTTTTTTTTGCCCAAACGCACTTCCTTGCGTGCGAAGGTGTAGCTAGTGGGTCCCAGCAGTCAGGGGGGAAACGTTTTTTTCGCGAAATACGGTGGCCCGTCTGATGGGTCCCCGCTGTTAGGAGGAGGAATAATTATTTTGCACGTAATAAGGAGGCACTTCCTTGCTGCGGCCGTGGACCCAGCTGTCAGCGTCTCCACGCACAGTACTCTTCCGATGGAAGTCGGTCGTTGATCACATTGACCACGCTGTGCCGAGAGCACCACGGCGGTGGACGGCGGCGAGGCCTAGGAAGGGGACGACACGGAGGCAGGGAAGACTCGGCAGTTGTTTCCCACGCGAAGGGGAGTACGACTGTACGAGGGTTTACTGGTTCGTCTCCCGTCGCCGGAGAATAACAGCAGGTGTTGGTGAGTAGAGGGATGGCTAGGCCAGCGATGGGAGTACGGTGGGGCGGTGAGGCCTGCGCGGCAGCACAGTCGGCCGCGGGGAGGAGGGAGCAGGCAGTCCCGCCGGCGCTTGTTTGAGCGGCTGGAGCAGGAAGAGCAGAGATTGAAGAAGCACGACGGCCGTTGGATGGACATCCAACAGTCAGTGCTTGTGCGTCAACCTTTTTTTTAGGAAAGCCTCAAATCTGTGGAAAACAGCATACATCCCATCTGCCATTATTTCTAATAATTTACAGGCCATTTGCTAATTCTTAAGGTTTTTTTGGAGCCCATATTCTTTTTGTTAGCATTACAGCCCATATTGTGTCCACGGTTAACAAATTATACAAAATTTTGCATATTTCGGTTCGGTCCGAACTGTTTTTAATCCCGAAATTTCGACTCACATTCAAACTGATTTTGAAAATAAAAGTATATCAATATAAAATCCAACAAATTCTCCACTCATAAAAATTAATGTAATTTAAAATCTTGAAATGAAAAAAAAGATATTTGAAACTAATTACCGGTTTGATGTGTTTTAAAAATGTACAAGCAATTTCTCATTACTGATGGGCCATTTTCTTGGCCAGCCGAATGAAAGCTCTCCTCGTCTTGAAAGATTTGCAGCCCAACAGGCATGACAAAGCAACTTACTTGGCAAATCACAAAAAAACTGGGTTGTGGCCGTGGACCCAGCTATCAGCCTCTCCACGTACAGTACTCTTCCGATGGAAGTCGTTCCTTGACCACGTTGACCACGCCGAGCGGAGAGCACCACGACAGTGGACGACAGCGAGGCCTAGGAAAGGGACGACGCGGAGCCGGAGAAGACGCGGCAGTGGAAGCCCGCGCGGAGAGGAGTACGAGGGTTCACTGGTTCGGCTGCGGTGTGAGGCTGCCGTCGCTGCAGGGCCTGGCCAGCGGTGGGAATAGTAGGGGGCGGTGAGGCCTCTGCGGCAGCACAGCCGGCCACGGGAGGCAAGAGCATGCGGCACGACCGGCGCTGCTATGGGCGGCTGGAGCAAGAAGACCACAGGTTGAAGAAGCACTACGGCCGTTGGATGGACATCGTACAGTCACTAGAGCTAGAATCGTTCATATTGACTAAGTTGACAAAGCCCTTCATCCCCGTCAACTTAGTAGGCCCACAAGTCAGCCTCCCACCAAGGTGGGTCCTAGCTAGTCGGGGGAGTATTCATTTTTTTTGTGCGTAATAAGGAGGCACTTCCGGTGGGTCCGAGCTGACAGCGGTGGCCCGTCCAGTGGGTCCCAGCAGTCAGGGGGAAACGATTTTTTTTGCAAAATACTGGTGGCCCATCCGGTGGGTCCCCGCTGTTAGGTGGAGGAATAATTATTTTCCGCATAATAAGGAGGCACTTCCTTGCGGCTGTCGTGGACCCAGCTATCAGCCTCTCCACGTACAGTACTCTTCCGATGGAAGTCGGTCGTTGACCACATTGACCACGCCGCGCCGAGAGCACCACGGCGGTGGACAACGGCGAGGCCTAGGAAGGGGACGACGCGGAGCCGGGTAATACACGGCAGTGGATGCCCACGCGGAGAGGAGTACGAGCATTCACTGGTTCGGCTGCGGTGTGAGGCTGCCGTCGCCGCAGAATAACAGGGCGTGTGGGTGAGTGGAGGGATGGCCTGGCCAGTGGTGGGAGTAGTATGGGGGCGGTGAGGCCTCCGCGGTAGCACAGCCGGCCATGAGAGGCAGGAGCAGGCGGCATGACCGGCGCTGCTTTGGGCGGCTGGAGTAAGAAGACCAGAGGTTGAAGAAGCACTATGGCCGTTGGATGGACATCATACGGTCACTGGAGTATTGACTAAGTTGACAAAGCCCCCCGTCCCCGTCAACTTAGTAGGCCCACAAGTCAGCCCAACAATATGGTGGGTCCCAGCTAGCAGAGGGGTATTCATTTTTTTGGCGTAATAAGGAGGCACTTCCTTGCGTGCGAAGATATAGCTGGTGGGTCCGACTTGTCAGCGGGGGAAAGTTTTTTTATTGCGAAATACAGAGGCCCTTCCTATGGGTCCTAGCTGTCAGGTGGAGGAATCATTATTTTGCGCATAATAAGGAGGCATTTCCTTGCATGCGGCCATGGACCCAGTTGTCAGCCTCTCCACGTACAGTCCACTTCCGATGGATGTCGTTCATTGACCACATTGACCAGGCCGCGCCGAGAGCACCAGGGTGGTGGACGACGGCGAGGCCTAGGAAGGTAACGACACGGAGCCAGGGAATACTCGGCAGTTGTTCCCACGTGGAGGAATACGAGGGTTTGCCGGTTCGTCTGCCGTCGCCGGAGAATAACAGCATGTGTGGGTGAGTAGAGGGATGGCTAGGCCAGCGATGGGAGTACGGTGGGGCCGTGAGGCCTGCGCGACAGCATAGCCGGCCGCGGGAGGAGGGAGCAGGCAGTCCCGCCAGCACTTGTTTGAGCGGCTGGAGCATGAAGAGCAGAGATTGAAGAAGCACGACAGCCGTTGGATGGACATCCAACAGTCACTGCTCCCGTGTGTTGACTAAGTTGACAGGGCGTTGCGTGTGCGTCAACCTGTAGTAGGCGCACAAGTCAGCCTCAAATCTGTGGAAAACAGCATACAGCCCATCTGCCATTATTTCTAATAATGTACAACCCATTTGCTAATTCATAAGAATTTTTTTGGAGCCCATCTTCTTTTTGTTAGCATTACACCCCATATTGTGGCCACGGTTAAAAAGTATACGAAATTTTGCATATCTCGGTGCAGTCAACTGTTTTTAATCCAAAAATATCGATTCACACTCAAACTATTTTGAAAAATAATTTATATAAATATAAAATCCAAATAATTGTCCACGCATAAAAATCAATGGAATTTAAGATCTTGTAATGAAAAAAAATTGAAACTAATTCCCGGTTTGATGTGTTTTAAAAATGTACAGCCCATTTCTGGGCAAACCGAATGAAACTCTCCTCGTCTTGAAAGATTTGCAGCCCAGCAGGGCCGATAAAGCAAGTAGGCCTTGTTTGGGTATTTCTTTAAAAAAATAGAACTGGGCTAGCCATTTTCAGCAAGAAAAAAACACAACTGGGCTCATGATGTGGTAAACATAAATAAAACCCTGGCTAGACGGGCCACAGCCCCCCGCACAGCCCCGTTGTTACCATGATCCGTCGCTAAAACTAGTATAAATAACAACTGCTTGTTCCTCAAAAAAACTACGCGACTTTCTGGGTCACTGGTGTCAGCCGCTCGCAGTGTAATTCTCTCGTTTATTGACTACGTTGACAATGGTGTGAGCCCCAGATGTCCAACCATTAGGAGGAACCATATTTTTGGGCTTGTACTATAGAGGCACTTGCTTGCGTACTGCCATGACGCTGGTGGGTCCCTGCTGTCATCCTCTCCACGTACAGTCATCTCCTTGTTCCTCTCGGTTGTTGACGATGTTGACAACGCAAGAGGGCGGCGCACCACGCACAGTGAGCGAACCAAGGCCGCAAGGCGGAGGACGACGGCGAGGCCTCGGATGGAACAAAAAGGAGCCGTTGAAGATGCGCCAGTCCAGTCGCAGGAAGAGGGGAGTACGAGGGTTGACTGGTTCGGGCGCGGGTGCGTGTTGGGGCTGACGTCGCCGGAGAATAACAGGACATGTGGGGGAATAGAGGGAGGGACTGGCCAACGTTGGAGGGTACATACGGTAGGGCGGTGGAGGCGCAGCCAGCCATGGGAGGCGGAAGCAGGCGGAGCTGACGGGGTGGTTTGGTCTGGGCGGCTGGAGGAAGAAGAAGACAAGAGATAGAAGATACACGACAGGTGTTGGATGTCAATCCAGCGGCTGGTAGGCAGAATCGTTCATTGACTAGCTAGTAAGTCGACACCACCTTGGATAGGCTATTTCCTCGCGGGTCCCAAAATGTCAGAATCCAAATTTGTCATGGTCATGCAGCCTTTCCTATGAAAATTTTCAGCCCATTTGATGTGCTAGTTTGAAATAAGTTTGTGGGTGCTGGTGGGGGCTAATCACTTGGCTTCTATAATGCACAGTGAGCTCAAGCAGCCGGCGAGAGTGATGTTATTTCCCTTGGTTGGGATTTGTTACAATATTTCACTCTAAGTTAAACGAATGGCAAGCCATTTGCCTTGTTTCAAAGAAAATATGATAGTCACAGCCGAGTTGAAAAGGGCAGGAACATCTAACTCCAGCTTACAAACTGTACAAAAGCACGAGGGTTAATTGTTCACCAGGTTTACAAAAAAACCAGATTGAAAAGGGCAACAACATCTAACTCCAGCACTATTTTCGGCAGTCACAGTCAAATGGATCGGTCAGGTCCATAGAATGAACATCCTGGGTCGTAAAATTTACTGGATTATGACCACAATATGTTGTAAATAGAAGCCCGACACGTTCAGAAGCTCCTTTGCCCACCTGAAACTCCTTTTTTTGCTCTTCGACATACCCATCCGTCAAAACCATGCTGCTGATAAACTTAAGCCTGATGGACAATAGTAACCTCGCATTCAGCAGGAAGAATATGACAAATCTTGTGTTTGCACGGTTGGCTACATATCTTTCTAGCATTATTGTCTTCAATCGAATCTCATGAGAAGTGAGAAAATCCCGATGCTTACGAATCCACCGATTGGTTATAACTTTCTTACCCCGTCATGTTGCCTAAATAGACATGAAGATTGAAAACAGTTAAGGTCTAAAAGAAGAGTGTCGAAAGAGCAACAACTGAACGGTTAATTCTAGTACACTATATGCGGGCTTCCAATGTGCGTGAAATTATCACCTTCATATACAACTTCTCCAGACATGGAAAGCATTGCAGCAAGCCAATAATCTTGTTCAGATCAAAACTATTCATTTGGATATATAAGATCTTGACAGAATCCAGCACCATTGATAGGCCATCCATGGAGAAACTCTTCATTGATCATAGAACATAATATTAGTACAAAATGTGTACTCCAAGATGATATATAAATTATGCGCAAAAATTTAAAATGCAGCTTATGGTTACAAGTGTAGATGATAATATAAAGTACCTGAAGAACTGTAGAGCCAAACACCATATTGAAATGAGCACAGAGATCATGTATTACACCCAAGGTCTCCAGTTTAGGCGCAGAGAGGACGATTATTTGCAACGGTGAATAACTAGAATCAAGGATCAACCTTTGAAGTGAAGGGGCATCTTGGATGATGAGCTGCCTTCCGTCAAAAGAAATTCCAATTTTTACAAGGTTAGGCGACTTTATTTGGAGACAACCGATTCTAACTGTGAAAACAAGCACCAAGCACTCCAGCACAGGGCAACTGGAGTGGATGATGCTGTGCAATGAGGCCTCCGATATACGAACCCGCACAAGTGAAAGTTTCTTGAGAAATGGGAGTCGAAGGTTTAGTACCAGATTGTCTGGTAGGTAGCACAACGCAAAGGTGGCGGTGTGGAGAGAGGACGAAAACCGTGAGATTGACGTCGGTGCTAAGGGCACAAGTTCATGGCGTACGGTATGTGGTATGTGATTTCCAGGGGAATAGTAGAACTCAAGCAGCTGTAGTTCTGTGAATTCAGGGGATTTCAGCCAGGCGTCCACCATGCAGGGCATGGTATGCTTGCTCAGGTAGCATGACGGGATGCAGAGGCTTTGAACGGAGCCCTGGTGGGAGGAGATGATGGCTCTGGGGATTTCAAAATCATTGAAGAGAGATAGCTGACGACAATCAAGATTAAGGGGCACGTCGCTCCATAGAGGGCGCCACCAAATTGAGAGGACTCAGGTGCGGCAACAATCCTTGGTGGGGAGAAGCGAGATGATCTCCCCAAGGACGGCGTCCGGGAGATCGCTGATGCGTTCCACCCGAGATTCTATGGGTTCCTAGGATCCAGTGGGGGCGGGGTCGCCGCTTCTCCCTGCGCTGCCGGGTGCGGGATCTACAACAGGCGTCGCCGCTAGCAGGAGCCTCATATTCTTGGCACTGGGGTCAGCCGACTCCATTTTCCTCGAGGGCGTCGCGTCATGCTCACGGATTTGAGCAGAGTAACGAATGACGAGCCTAGTTGTAGTGCGAGCGAAGAAGAAGGGGAGCTGGGGGTTTTCTGTAGGAGTGAGGAAGAAGGGGAGCTGGGGTTTTCTGTAGGAGTGAGGTGAGGAATTTGGGGGTACGAGTGGAGCGAGCTGGCGCGAGGTGGGTGGGAGCGAGGAGGAAGAAGAGCACCCAGGTTTTTTTGGGGGGGTGTGCTGGGTGTGGGTAGCGCCTCTCATTCAGTAAATATATGGGCTTTTGAATTGATTTTTCTATTTACTAGTGTGGATGGGCTGTTTTGTCTTGGGCCCCGAGAAACAATTACTACTAGTACAGTGGAGACACTCTACAGCTACCGAGAAAAACAATTACTACTAGTACAGTGGAGACACTCTACCGCTTCTGGATCCTCCTAGGTCATTGAAACGTCTCCCTCTACGGAATGTCGTTATACTTTTGTTCACCAACATGCGGGCCATGCAGCGCGCGGGCCCAAATGCCATCCACCAAACTGGAAGGTAGTATGCAGGTGGAGAGTCACCCCGGTCGTAGCGCGGCAGTAACGAGCCATCGTATCACAAAACCCCACCTCCCCGCAGTCTAAGTTTGACGGACGAAGCAACCATCATTTCACTCTTCGCTGAATCCCCTTCTCCCTCACCGTCTTCAAGGAAGGCAACACTCGCATATGCCACTGTTCTTCTCTCCGAACGAAGGGAAGGTAAGCGGATCCGTGATGTTGGTATATTTTCGTTCAGAGAAAAAAAAGAACTTTTGCAAAGCAGTAACCGATCCTCACTCTCTTTTTTGTTTCATTGTCATTGCGATTGTGTTTTCCTTTCAGTGGTCTCCTAGTATTCGTCAGTTTCATGATGGACCAAGAAGAACCAGGCAAAGATCTGTCGATATTGGAGCAGACGCGGGAGGCTGATCCCCACGAGATAGAGAGCTCCAAGAAGATGGAGGCAACCACCGAGCCGACCCCAGATACGCTCACGGCCACTACTGAGATGGTCAACGCCCCGTTTGAGGTTATAGCCCCTGTGGCACTGCAGGAGCAGTTTTCCCCCTTCAAGGATGTGTCCCCCCCCCCCCCCCCCGCTGAGCTGCCCAAGGTGATTTCCTTCTTTGCCGATCTCGATTGTGGTTTTTCATCTAAGTATGTGGTGATTTTTTTAGAGAAGTAAGTATGTGGTGATTAATAATGCAAAGTTTTATTAGCTTCGATGCCATGCTATACGTAGTGGCCTAAATAACTTGTGTTTCTTATACTGAAAAGTAATTCAGAATTTGTTTATGTTTCAATTAGAGCCCTGATGCAGACAAGGATTGTGTGGTTGTACATGTCACTCGCTATGAGGCGGACGACCTGAAAATACGCACTGGGAAAACAGAGTTCTTAGGCTGTTGGATCCTGGAAGCCATTTGCGGTTATACCAATGAAGAGTTGTATTCCAGCCTCACTGTTGTCAGGCGTGTTGTCCAGGGTGTACTGAAGCACAAGAAGTTCAAAGCTACTCCTTCGTTTGTGAGGCATAATGTTCTTGTCAAGCTTACGTAGGAAGATGACGTGGCATGCCACCACAAACAAGTTTATCAGTGGCAAGGCCACAAGGTTGTCTTCATGAAGGTTCACAGGATTGAGCTCCTGCGGGACGTCCTCGATGATGTTCATGGCAAGGCCCGTCTTATGTCAAGCCTAAATTAGATCGAGGCATGAAATAGTTGCACCAGCTAGTGTTTAATAGTAGTTTGGATTGTGTCTAATTATCCGAACCTTGCCTGTTATCGACCCCTCTCGGGCTAGTACTCTGTTTGAATCCGTCTATGGGAACTGCTGCTACTTTTGTGCGCCCGTGAATCATGTGAGAACCATCATAATTGTTGCCGAAACAGATGCATCCTCACTAGTTTTTTCATGAATATGGCATGGTAAGACATAATTTGTCACGGTTTATCATACGATCAGTGTGTGCTTTGATGAAATAGAGCACTCGTTCGAGAACTGTGCGCCGACGTATACATAAGTACTTTTAAACACTGTTGGTGCTACCCCACTTATAAGCAGTTGTGGAAAACACGGCACATTGGCTCAGCTTGCTTCAACACTAGGCTATCGACCAGCTAACAATCAACAATTTGCTGTCTGACATATAAGCAACTATGTATCTTGTTATAGTGGTTCATGCAGTTAATTGAGACCACAATGTAATAAATTCCAAACGTTCACACGCTAGTCCAACGCTCATGTGGAACACTCACATTAAACTAGTCTTCATAAAAAACTTGAAAAGCATAAGTTAAGCAATTTTATACATCTCAATGATTCATAGAACATAATAAACATATACTAGTTCACAGCAAAAGACAAAGTTGTGAGAAGGTTTACAAATCAGGAAAAAACAAGCAAGGCTTCTCTGAGCAAAGGGCCTCCCGGCAGGCTTAAATTTCCTGGAGTTCACTCTGGTTTTTTCTTGTTGCCACCATCCAGGGTTAGGTTCTCTCATTCCAGAATAACCAATTATAATTGTGGTCTCAGCTGGAATGCTGAACTGAACCATGCAGTGTACTGACCAGCTGAAATGCTTGTGCATTCCACTAAATTTAAGCACCGCTATTTGCAGAAATAAGCAGACCACAATGCCTCTTGTCCGCGCACCTGTCCAAAAAACCGCCATGCAGCCGTGCCAGCTAGTGCTCGGTCCATGGATGAACTAGTAGAAAGTGCATTCCGGACTAGGATGCAGTTGTTTTCGCTCGTCCCTACACTGCAATCAGGAAGTAAAATGTACGAATCAGCTTCTTTTAGATTGCGTTGGTCATTCTACCTTAGTTACTACCAATGTAGGGATACCTTGAAGACGGGAGGTTAGACGACGGCAACGAGGGATAGCCATCTCATTTTCCGCAGTTGTACTAAAACTGAGGTGTGTGCTTTTGATTGCGAGGATAGAAACGATATGGAGACAGACATCCCGAAACGATATGGAGACAGACATCCCTGTTTGCGCAAATACAAAATACGGTTATTTAAACAGTGACAGATATTACTACTTTCCCCCGTTTCCTCTTAGAACCAAGTGAAAGCACAAGTACTCCTTAGGTGGTTTTGGTAATTAATGTCAACATATCTCTTGTTGGACTAACACTTTTATCTAGTATATTTCAGATAAGTTCAACAATGGAGTGGCATGGACTAAAGGTTGTGGGAACTCCTTCAAGATGCTAAGGACAAAGGATTGGCTAAAGCTTCAAGCTCAAGACTCTTCATTTTACACTTTTAGTGATCCAAGATCACATTGAGTCCATAGGAAAAGCCAATACTATCAAGGAGGGATGAGGTGTTGCTTAATGAGCCTCTTGCTTCATGTGCTTTGTGATATGCTCCAAAACCCTCAGCTACTTTCCCATATCCACTTATGACCTAAACCCAAAGCCAAATTCGGTCATACCGATTCTTTCTATCCGGCGCCACCGAGTTTCATATGTCATAAGCCACTGCCAAAACCCTAGCAAATCGATTTCACCGATAGGGATCTCGGTCTCACCGAGATGTGATTGCAATCTCACTGTGTATGTCCATTGTCCAAATCGGTCTCACCGAGTTTGTGCAATCGGTACTACCGAGATTACAATGCAAACTCTCTGGGTAACTCTTTACCAAAATCGGTCCAACCGAGTTTAGTAATCGGTCCCACCGAGTTTGCCTGACCAACTCTCTGGTTAGCTAATTACCAAATCGGTCTCATCGAGTTTGTGTAATCGGTCTCACCGAGATTACGTTATGCCCAAACCCTAACCACATCGGTCCTACCGAGATGCATGTCAGTCCCACCGAAAATCTCTAACGGTCACTAGGTTTACCTTTTCGGTCCGACCGAGTTTGTTGATTCGGTCCCACCGAGATTGGTAAATTGTGTGTAACGGTTGGATTTTGTGTTGAGGCTATATATACCCCTCCACCTCCTCTTCATTCGTGGAGAGAGCCATCAGACTAAGCTTACACTTCCAGCATCCTATTTCTGAGAGAGAACCACCTACTCATGTGTTGAGACCAAGACATTCCATTCCTACCATATGAATCTTGATCTCTAGCCTTTCCCAAGTTGCTTTCCACTCAAATCTTCTTTCCACCAAATCCAAATCCTGTGAGAGAGAGTTGAGTGTTGGGGAGACTATCATTTGAAGCACAAGAGCAAGGAGTTCATCATCAACACACCTTTTATTACTTCTTGGAGAGTGGTGTCTCCTAGATTGGCTAGGTGTCACTTGGGAGCCTCCGACAAGATTGTGGAGTTGAACCAAGGAGTTTGTAAGGGCAAGGAGATCACCTACTTCGTGAAGATCTACCGCTAGTGAGGCAAGTCCTTCGTGGGCGATGGCCATGGTGGGATAGACAAGGTTGCTACTTCGTGGACCCTTCGTGGGTGGAGCCCTCCGTGGACTCGCGCAATCGTTACCCTTCGTGGGTTGAAGTCTCCACGAACGTGGATGTAGGATAGCACCACCTATCTGAACCACAGGAAAAACATCCTTGTCTCCAATTGCGTTTGATTTCTCCAAACCCTTCCCCTTACATTCTTGCAAGTTGCATGCTTTACTTTCTGCTGCCTATATGTTCTTTGCATGCTTGCTTGATATGTATTGTGTGTGCTGAAATTGTGCCTAAACTTCACTCAAACCAAAAAGGCTTAAAAACTGCAACTTTAGTACTAAGTGTCTAATCACCCCCCTCTAGACACACTTTCTTCTAGATCCTACAAGTGGTATCAGAGCTTTGGTCTCCATTGCCTTGGTTTAATCACCTTTGGAGGAAGATGGATGTGTCTACTTTAGGGAGTCTTAGACATAGAGTGCCTATTCTTGATGGAGAGTATTTTCATGAATGGAAAAATGAGATGCTTGTGATTTTCACTCAATATCATTTAAACAAGTATATTGCTAGCCCTTGTGCTCCTCATGTTGATCCTATGCATCCCACTCTAGATGAAGATGTTGATATGATTCGCAATCTTAGAACCGTTGAGATCATCATTAGAGGATTGCCCAAATACTTGATTGCTAGTTTACCTACTCTTAAATGCGCCGATACTATATGGAAATTTCTTGAGGAACGATTCCCCGATTATTCCTTGAAAAACTTGGATGAAATTCTCCATAAATCTATTGCCATGAGTAAAATGAATTCTAGTAATCCTAGTTTTGGTGATTGTCTACTTGAGCTTACTAATCTCATGCATGCTAAAGGAAATGTTGGGATCATTAGTGATATTATTTCTGAAGCTATAAGAATTCATAAAAGTGACCACTTTGATGATCATTTATCTAATGAATCACTTTCTCTAGGAAATGGTGAATCACAAGACCATGTTGAACATGGATACTATGATGAGAATGATGATAGTGACTTCGATCTTGATGATGCAATGAGACACTTTGGTCTTATGGCAAATTTTCGAGGATATGTGTCAGGAGGAAAGGAATGGGTTCTCGATAGTGGATGTACCGACCATATGACCGGAGATGAAGAGATGTTCCGTGAGCTTGCTGAAAATGACGGCCCTCGAAAATATGTCACCTTTGGTGATAATTCAAAGGGTAAGGTGGTTGGCCTTGGTAAGGTGGCCATCTCTCACGATAGCTCCATTCAAAATGTCATGCTTGTTGAATCCCTTGGATACAATTTACTTTCAGTATCTAGACTTGCTGATTTCGGATTAAATGTCCTATTTACTGAGGTAGATTGCCAAGTGTTTCGTCGAGATAATCATAAAATGGTCTTTACCGGTATACGTAGAGGTGACCTTTATATCGTCGATTTCTCTAAAAAGGCACAACCTAAAACTTGCTTTATTGCTAAATCCTTAAAAGGTTGGTTGTGGCATAGATGACTAGGTCATGTTGGTATGAGAAACCTTGACAAGCTTATTAAAGGAAATCATATTCTTGGAGTTAACGATGTTATATTTGATAAGGATAGACTTTGCAGTGCTTGTCAAGCAGGTAAACAGGTTGGAGGAAGACATCCCGTGAAGAACATCATGACCACAAGGAGGCCACTCGAGCTACTTCATATGGATCTCTTTGGTCCCAATGCCTATAAGAGTCTCGGTGGAAATTCTTTTGGTCTAGTCATAGTTGATGATTTTTCAAGATTTACGTGGGTGTTCTTTCTTGATGATAAATCGCAGGTCCAAAAGATCTTCAAAAACTTCGCTACAAAGGCCCAAAATCAGTTTGATGTGAAGATCAAGAAGGTTCGGAGCGACAACGGAACGGAGTTCAAGAACGCAAATGTGGATACCTTTCTTGACGAAGAAGGGATTTCACATGAGTTCTCGGCTACGTACACACCTCAACAAAATGGAGTTGTTGAGAGGAAGAACCGGACGCTCATCGAAATGGCGAGAACGATGCTTGATGAGTACAAGACGCCGAAGCACTTCTGGGTGGAAGCGGTTGAGACGGCTTGTCATGCAACAAATCGCTTGTATCTTCACAAGCTACTTGGCAAGACGGCATACGAGCTCCTCACCGGTAACAAACCCCAAGTTGGATACTTTCGAGTATTTGGCTCTAAGTGCTACATTCTATATAAGCATCGTCGTTCAAAGTTTGCTCCTAAGTATCATGAAGGTTTTCTACTTGGTTATGGCTCAAACTCTCACACTTACCTTGTCTACAACAATTTCACCCGAAAGGTTGAAGAGACGGTAGATGTGAAGTTTGATGAATCTAATGGCTCGCAAGTAGAGCAATTGCCAATTGATGTAGGAGACAAAGACCCTTCAGAAGCAATTCAAGACTTGTCTATTGGCAAAATTCGTCCAACGGAGGTGAAGGAGAGTACCTCGTCCGTCCAAGTGGAAGCTTCTACTTCACGACAAGGTGAACCAAGAATCGACACAGAAGCATCCACAAGTGGGACACACCAAGATGAAGAAAACGAGGAAATACGTCAAGATGAACATCAACAACCTCCTTCTCCACCACGACAAGAGAATGACAGCGCCAACAATGAAGAAGGCCAAGAAGAAGAAGAACAAGACGAAGAAGAAGTTCAACGAAGACCCAAGCAAAAGCTATCACGAGTTCGAGCAAGAATCGCCAAAGATCATCCCGTCGAGAAAATCTACAATGACATCCAAACCGGGAGAATTACTCGCTCAAAAACTCGTTTAGCTAACTTTTGTGAAAACTACTCATTCATTTCTAGCATTGAACCTATGAAGGTTGAAGAAGCGTTGGAGGATCCGGATTGGATAAATGCTATGCATGAAGAGCTACATAACTTCGAGAGAAACCAAGTTTGGACATTAGTTGAGAAGCCCGACGACAACCACAACATCATCGGTACCAAATGGGTGTTTCGCAACAAGCAAGATGAAGATGGACAAGTGGTTCGCAACAAAGCACGTCTCGTCGCCCAAGGATACACACAAGTCGAAGGTATGGACTATGGTGAGACATATGCTCCCATTGCTAGACTCGAGTCCATTCGCATCTTACTTGCCTTTGCTAATCACCACAATATCACCTTGTACCAAATGGACATTAAAAGTGCTTTTCTAAATGGTGAAATAGAGGAGGAAGTTTATGTCAAACAACCTCCCAGCTTTGTCAATCCTAAGAAACCTAATCATGTTTACAAACTTCATAAAGCACTTTACGGTCTTAAACAAGCTCCTAGAGCATGGTATAAATGCTTGACTAAGTTCCTTCTTGCAAGTGGTTTTGAAATTGGAAAAATTGATTCTACACTCTTCACTAAAAGAGTTAATGGTGAACTATTTGTATGCCAAATTTATGTCGATGATATCATATTTGGTTCTACTAACCCTCTCTTTAGTGAAAAGTTTGGAAAGCTTATGTCAAAGAAGTTTGAGATGTCCATGATGAGTGAACTCAAGTTCTTTCTCGGTTTGCAAATTAAGCAAACTAAGGAAGGCACATTTATCTCTCAAACGAAGTACACCAAAGACCTATTCAAGAAGTTCAATATGCAAGAATGCAAAGGTATGTCTACACCTATGCCTACTAGTGGACATAATGATTTAACCAAAGATGGTGAACCGGTTGATCAAAAGGTATATCGTTCTATGATTGGTTCATTGTTATACCTATGTGCCTCTCGTCCCGACATTATGCTAAGTGTGTGCATGTGTGCACGATATCAAGCTGCTCCTAAAGAATGTCATCTTAAGGCTGTGAAAAGGATAGTGAGATACTTAATCCATACACCAAATTTTGGCATTTGGTATCCTAAGAGGTCCTCTTTCAATCTTGTTGGGTATTCCGACTCGGATTATGCCGGAGACAAGGTTGATAGAAAGTCCACTTCGGGTACATGGCAATTTCTTGGTAGATCTCTTGTGTCTTGGTCCTCCAAGAAACAAAACTCGGTATCCTTATCCACCGCCGAAGCGGAATACATTGCCGCTGGTTCATGTTGTGCTCAATTACTTTGGATGACCCAAACTCTTAAAGATTATGGGGTCTATGTGAAACATGTTCCATTGCTTTGTGACAATGAAAGTGCTATTAAAATTGGTCATAATCCCGTGCAACATTCTCGAACTAAGCATATTGAAGTTCTTCATCATTTTATTCGAGACCATGTTGCAAAGGGTGACATTGATCTTAAACATGCTCGCACCGATAAGCAATTAGCGGATATATTCACTAAACCGCTTGATGAGAAAGTGTTATGCAGGTTGAGAGGAGAATTGAACATCATTGATGCTTCAAACTTGGAGTAGAAACTCCATTGGATACATGCAAGACATGAGCTTAAGTCTAATCCTTGATATATCTCTTATGATGACTATCTTAAATCTTGGATATATTTGCACCTTGCATGTTATCTAACCCATGTAGGTACTTGGATGAATCTATTTCTATGAGATTGCAACTCTCTCACATCATGAGCAATATCTACATCATCAAGTCTCTACACGACGGTGGTTGACAAGGAAGCGCGAAACCATTCAAACATATCCTTTGACTAATTCTATGATTGAGATTCATGATAGTCATTTTTGGATATAAAAGTACTTTTCCTTGCAAGAACTAACCCATGTAGGTAGATGAACTCAAACTCCAAGTGGTGCTCCCAACTCTTGATGAGCTACATCAACCTCGAGCACCCACACAAGTTCAACTACATGAGCAAGATCCACACCACCACCCAAGGTATGTCATTCCATCTTAGAGAAGCTTTACTCCAAGAGATGAGTCAAAGCAACTCAACAAGATGAGAATACATCAAGATGCTTAAACGAAAAATGGTAACCCCATTTTGAGCTTAAACGATGAGTATGACCTATGATCAAGTGTTCTCACTTGACTCCTAAGTCAATATACTCTAACATAGGTGACTATGTCACCGCCCAACTCTAGATGAAGTTCTCTTGCGTTCTTTTCTGTGTTATTGCATTTGTCCCTTGCATATTTGTTTCCTCTTTTTCAAAAAAAAACTTCATCTAGAACTTTCATTCTTGTTTCTTGTTCTGCATTTTCTGCATCCAATTCCTTGCAAATCTTTCAGTTAATTCATTGCAAATCTTTGTGAGATCTTATTTGACTAGTGAGCTGAGGTGCCAAGTATTTTCTCTGAAGTAAACTCGGTTCCACCGAACTGAACGTTTCGGATCAACCGAATCCATTCGGTACCACCGAAATGTAATGCTCGGTGCCACCGATTTCGCAACAGGAAAACAGCTTGCCACTTATTCCATATTTCTTCTACTCCAGCTCCACTCGATGAATCTTATCCTCTACAAGCATCACAATTTTATCCATTGCTTTGTGCTAAATCTCAAGGACCAATCCTTTTCGACAGATTCCAGAAGAGCCTTCTTGGAAATTGATGTCAAAGGGGGAGAGAGAGAACACATCAAAGCTTATCACATACAAGGGAGAAAATATTAAGGGGGAGAAAGAAATCCCCAGGGGGAGAGAATACTCAAGGATCCCAGATGCTTGATGATTAAGAGGAGAGATACCACATGTATTTTGGGGGGAAAGACATGTTCATATGTGCTTGTTTGCTTTAAGCTCTATTCATTTGATATCTTTCAGATCTGATTTTCTGTTCCCTATCTTCTCCCAATATCCCATGTAAGATTCAGGGGGAGCAAGACACCTAAGGGAAAGAAATCATTCAAATTCATTGCATATCTTTACTCTTGGGGACATGTCTAATCTAATGTGGTACTTTGTACTCACTGTCTACATGTCATCCCAGTCTTGGTATTCTTGTAGTTTCTTTTGTTTGCTCTGGCTAGTGAATGTATCTGTGTTATCTAACCTTGTTTGTGCAGGTTCATTTCATCCTAAGCCAACTCAAGACTACAAGGTAAGTATATGCATCAGAATCATGAGTATGAGGAATTCTTGCTTTTGTACAAACTGTTTGCAAGAAGGACTCATAGGCATGAAGGTATTTCTCTTAATAATCTTTTACTCTGATGCATATGGCCAAGATACATGTAACACATTGCCTACTCTGTCATGGTTATGCTCTCACATGCTTCTATATTTTAAACTCACATGATTGGATACATGTAGGGGGAGCCTATGCTTGTTACATGTCCTTCCAAAGCCTTACTTGCTATTCTTTGTATCTTTATCAAAAGCTTTGATGTATGTTGCCATCAATTACCAAAAAGGGGGAGATTGAAAGCACAAGTGCTCCTCAGGTGGTTTTGGTAATTAATGTCAACATATCTCTTGTTGGACTAAAACTTTTATCTAGTATATTTCAGATAAGTTCAACAATGGAGTGGCATGGACTAAAGGTTGTGGGAACTCCTTCAAGATGCTAAGGACAAAGGATTGGCTAAAGCTTCAAGCTCAAGACTCTTCATTTTACACTTTTAGTGATCCAAGATCACATTGAGTCCATAGGAAAAGCCAATACTATCAAGGAGGGATGAGGTGTTGCTTAATGAGCCTCTTGCTTCATGTGCTTTGTGATATGCTCCAAAACCCTCAGCTACTTTCCCATATCCACTTATGACCTAAACCCAAAGCCAAATTCGGTCATACCGATTCTTTCTATCCGGCGCCACCGAGTTTCATATGTCATAAGCCACTGCCAAAACCCTAGCAAATCGGTTTCACCGATAGGGATCTCGGTGTCACCGAGATGTGATTGCAATCTCACTGTGTATGTCCATTGTCCAAATCGGTCTCACCGAGTTTGTGCAATCGGTACTACCGAGATTACAATGCAAACTCTCTGGGTAACTCTTTACCAAAAACGGTCCAACCGAGTTTAGTAATCGGTCCCACCGAGTTTGCCTGACCAACTCTCTGGTTAGCTAATTACCAAATCGGTCTCATCGAGTTTGTGTAATCGGTCTCACCGAGATTACGTTATGCCCAAACCCTAACCACATCGGTCCTACCGAGATGCATGTCAGTCCCACCGAAAATCTCTAACGGTCACTAGGTTTACCTTTTCGGTCCGACCGAGTTTGTTGATTCGGTCCCACCGAGATTGGTAAATTGTGTGTAACGGTTGGATTTTGTGTCGAGGCTATATATACCCCTCCACCTCCTCTTCATTCGTGGAGAGAGCCATCAGACTAAGCTTACACTTCCAGCATCCTATTTCTGAGAGAGAACCACCTACTCATGTGTTGAGACCAAGACATTCCATTCCTACCATATGAATCTTGATATCTAGCCTTTCCCAAGTTGCTTTCCACTCAAATCTTCTTTCCACCAAATCCAAATCCTGTGAGAGAGAGTTGAGTGTTGGGGAGACTATCATTTGAAGCACAAGAGCAAGGAGTTCATCATCAACACACCTTTTATTACTTCTTGGAGAGTGGTGTCTCCTAGATTGGCTAGGTGTCACTTGGGAGCCTCCGACAAGATTGTGGAGTTGAACCAAGGAGTTTGTAAGGGCAAGGAGATCGCCTACTTTGTGAAGATCTACCGCTAGTGAGGCAAGTCCTTCGTGGGCGATGGCCATGGTGGGATAGACAAGGTTGCTACTTTGTGGACCCTTCGTGGGTGGAGCCCTCCGTGGACTCGCGCAACCGTTACCCTTCGTGGGTTGAAGTATACACTAACGTGGATGTAGGATAGCACCACCTATCCGAACCACGGGAAAAACATCCTTGTCTCCAATTGTGTTTGATTTCTCCAAACCCTTCCCCTTACATTCTTGCAAGTTGCATGCTTTACTTTCCGCTGCCTATATGTTCTTTGCATGCTTGCTTGATATGTATTGTGTGTGCTGAAATTGTGCCTAAACTTCACTCAAACCAAAAAGGCTTAAAAACTGCAACTTTAGTACTAAGTGTCTAATCACCCCCCTCTAGACACACTTTCTTCTAGATCCTACAAGTGGTATCAGAGCTTTGGTCTCCATTGCCTTGGTTTAATCACCTTTGGAGGAAGATGGATGTGTCTACTTTAGGGAGTCTTAGACATAGAGTGCCTATTCTTGATGGAGAGTATTTTCATGAATGGAAAAATGAGATGCTTGTGATTTTCACTCAATATCATTTAAACAAGTATATTGCTAGCCCTTGTGCTCCTCATGTTGATCCTATGCATCCCACTCTAGATGAAGATGTTGATATGATTCGCAATCTTAGAACCGTTGAGATCATCATTAGAGGATTGCCCAAATACTTGATTGCTAGTTTACCTACTCTTAAATGCGCCGATACTATATGGAAATTTCTTGAGGAACGATTCCCCGATTATTCCTTGAAAAACTTGGATGAAATTCTCCATAAATCTATTGCCATGAGTAAAATGAATTCTAGTAATCCTAGTTTTGGTGATTGTCTACTTGAGCTTACTAATCTCATGCATGCTAAAGGAAATGTTGGGATCATTAGTGATATTATTTCTGAAGCTATAAGAATTCATAAAAGTGACCACTTTGATGATCATTTATCTAATGAATCACTTTCTCTAGGAAATGGTGAATCACAAGACCATGTTGAACATGGATACTATGATGAGAATGATGATAGTGACTTCGATCTTGATGATGCAATGAGACACTTTGGTCTTATGGCAAATTTTCAAGGATATGTGTCAGGAGGAAAGGAATGGGTTCTCGATAGTGGATGTACCGACCATATGACCGGAGATGAAGAGATGTTCCGTGAGCTTGCTGAAAATGACGGCCCTCGAAAATATGTCACCTTTGGTGATAATTCAAAGGGTAAGGTGGTTGGCCTTGGTAAGGTGGCCATCTCTCACGATAGCTCCATTCAAAATGTCATGCTTGTTGAATCCCTTGGATACAATTTACTTTCAGTATCTAGACTTGCTGATTTCGGATTAAATGTCCTATTTACTGCCACTACCCTACCGTTCGCACGCTGGCAGTTCGCTCCTATTCGTCCCCGCACGTCCTTCAATACTACGGCGGTTCGCTCCTAGTCGTCCCGTCCATTCACATTACGGCAGTTCCACTAATCCTAACCCTCCTCCCAAATCCATGGCGTCCCAAATCTCCACGATCGGCGGTGAGTACAAGGTTAGAACCATCACCGGTGATGAGTTCGACGTCATCTACACCCATTCTTCCGCGACGGTGAAAGGATGCCTTTCTCGCTTTCGCTTCAGACGCTTGTTCGAAAACACAGATGATGAGTGGGTCGCTGGGCTAGATGTTGAGTACACCACAGTCCTGGGACGAGAGAAGGATCTAAAGGACGAAGAGAGGAAGAAGCCCGTCGTGATCCAGGTTTGCGTACATAACATTTGCTTGGTCTACCACATATGCCATGCCGACGTTGAGTGTCGGGATTTTAAGAACTTCCTCAAGTACAAAATAGTGAAATTCGTTACTGTAGACTTTAAGAACGACAAAGAAGTCCTGGGTCGGACAGGCCTCGTTGTAGGCAACCCCTTTGACCTCCAGAAGAATTGGTTGGTGCCCTCTCGTCAGCCTTCAATGCTGACCCTGGCAGGAGCCATAGTGAAAGTGCAACTATCCCTGGGTGGTTTTGGTAATTCCTAACAACATATAGCTCATTGAGCTAACATTATTCCAAGATTAATATTTCAGGAAAAGCTCAATGAATGGCATGGCATGGATGAGGAAAGTGGATCCCTCAAAATTCTAAGGACAAAAAGTTTGGCTCAAGCTTGAAGCTCAAGACTCTACATTTTATATTTTAGTGATCCAAGATCACATTGAGTCTATAGGAAAAGCCAATACTATCAAGGAGGGATGAGGTGTTGCTTAATGGCTTGCTTGCTCAAAGTGCTTAGTGATATGCTCCAAAATCCTCAACTACCTTCCCACATCCACATATGACCTAAACCAAAAGTCAAACTCGGCCCCACCGATTCTTTCTATCCGGCGCCACCGAGTTTCAAATGTCATAGCCACTGCCACAAACCCTAGGCAAATCGGTCTCACCGATAGGGATCTCAGTCTCACCGAGATGGGATTGTAATCTCTCTGTTTCCCTTCGTAACGTTTCGGTCTTACCGAGATGAGCGATCGGTCCCACCGAGATTGCAATGTAAACTCTCTGTTTCCCTTTTGTAACATTTCGGTCTCACCGAGATGAGCGAATCGGTCCCACCGAGTTTACCTGACCAACTCTCTGGTTAGCTTATTACCAAAATCAGTCCCACCGAGTTTATGAAATCGTTCACAACGAGATTACGTTATGCCCTAACCCTAACCATATCGGTCCTACCGAGTTGCATCTCAGTCCCACCGAAAATCCTAACGGTCACTAGGTTTGTTGGGTCCGACCGAGTTTAACCATTCGGTCCCACCGAGTTTGGCAAATTGTGTGTAACGGTTAGATTTTGTGTGGAGATTATATATACCCCTCCACCCACTCTTCTCTCGTGGAGAGAGCCATCAGAACATACCTACACTTCCAATATACATTTTCTGAGAGAGAACCACCTACACTTGTGTTGAGGTCAAGATATTCCATTCCAACCATATGAATCTTGATCTCTAGCCTTCCCCAAGTTGCTTTCCACTCAAATCTTCTTTCCACCAAATCCAAATCCTGTGAGAGAGAGTTGAGTGTTGGGGAGACTATCATTTGAAGCACAAGAACAAGGAGTTCATCATCAACACACCATTTGTTACTTCTTGGAGAGTGGTGTCTCCTAGATTGGCTAGGTGTCACTTGGGAGCCTCCGACAAGATTGTGGAGTTCAACCAAGGAGTTTGTAAGGGCAAGGAGATCGCCTACTTTGTGAAGATCTATCGCTAGTGAGGCAAGTCCTTCGTGGGCGACGGCCATGATGGAATAGACAAGGTTGCTTCTTCGTGGACCCTTCGTGGGTGGAGCCCTCTGTGGACTCGCGCAACCGTTACCCTCTGTGGGTTGAAGTCTCCATCAACGTGGATGTACGATAGCACCACCTATCGGAACCACGACAAAAACATCCGTGTCTCCAATTCCGTTTGAATCCTCCAAACCCTTCCCTTTACATTATTGCAAGTTGCATGCTTTATTTTCCGCTGCTCATATACTCTTTTGCATGCTTGCTTGAATTGTGTGGAGATTGCTTGACTTGTGCTAAGATAGCTAAAATCTGCCAAGAACTAAAATTGGGAAAAGGATAGATTTTTATTTGGTCAAGTAGTCTAATCACCCCCCCCTCTAGACATACTTTCGATCCTACACATGGTTCATCATTCGTACCGTAAACTGGAGAAACCTCATTACACATTCCATCGTCATGCATGGCAGCGGAATGTACTAGATATTGACCACATCCACTACGCTGCAATGGATGGCTACCTTTGTCTCAATATCTACAAGGTGATGCAGAGCATCCAATGATCATCCCCATGGACCTACCATCATCTCATCAAGAGCCAAGAGGACCCATGACACGAGCATGAGCTAGAGCTCTCGAGAACGATGTGACTTCTATCCTTAGTGATATCACATATGATCCACTCGAGACATGGCTACTACCTAAGTCCGATATGCTATGCATGATTAGGTGTCAAGAGGAACCTCCCAAGGATGCACGTGAAGACGCACAAGCCGCCAAGTCCATGGATTAAGAGAACCAACGGAAACGGGCAAGTTCACCTTCCAGGCCCCGGACATCCGGCCAAGGCCCCGGACATCCGGCCCCTGGAGCGTCTACATCAACAACAGCCAAGCTACCCAAGTCTACAGGGCCCGGACATCCGGCGTCCAGCTCGGACATCCGGCCCCAGCCCGAAAATCCGGCCACAAGCCCGGAAATCCGGCGCCATGCACCAGAACCTACAGAAGCTTTCGCCTCCAGCCCGGACATCTGGCCCCTCCTGAAGCCCCGGACATTCGGCCCGACGCCCGGACATCCGGCCCCGCCTGTCTGCGCACAGTAAAGGGCCGAATCCCATGTACCTCTTCGCCCCCCTAGACTATATATACTCCATACCCTTCCTCTTTCTAGGGTTAGCATTGGTGTAGCTCATTTAGAGATAGAGCTTTGCTCATCCATATCGGATCTACTCCACGAGATAGACCGCGGCCCCTCTTCGGAGTAGATCCACCTTGGATTCAAGACCTCCTTTGCGGAGAAGACCCCCATCAAGACCTCCTCATGGAGAAGAACCTGTTACCGTTTGTATCGTCCGTTGTTGACTTTGGATCTTGTAACTTACCTTTGTGTTCATCGATCTAACGCATGTGTGATCTATTCTTGTTGGTTGAGTGATTTCTCTCGTGGTCCTCTCGTGTTTCCCCTCGTGTTCATCATGTTCTTCGTAGGGATCCGCTCCTTTCGTGAAAGATTGACCATCTAGGGTTCCACCCTATATCTACTTGGTATCATGAGCCACGTTGATCATGATTTCGGAGCCCCCTCTCTTTGTTTTCTAGCTTTATTTTGTTGTTTTTCGTCCTAATCCGAAAATTGCCCCACAAAAATAGCCCCAATTTTTTTTGTGATTTGTTGGTGTGATGAAGTTTTGTTGGATTTGATCCACGGATTTTGTGTGTTGCAGGTAGATCTAGATTTTCCCCACCTTTTACCCAAATTCCATCCACAAAATCTTCCGAATTTTGCCCCGGATTTGACCTCTCCACGCGGTGTTCTTCGAGTTCGTCCACGGATCCCGAGCCCGGACATCCGGCCCGACAACCCGGACATCCGGCCCCTGACAGCATCACTTCCATCCTCCACTCCGTTTACCGCCTAACTTTCGCCAAATTTTGTCCCGATGCCCACATACACTTCTGCATACCTCCACCACTTCCGCATAGCACCACCATAGCCTTTCCCGCTACCAACTCCGACAAGTTTAACCCATTTTTCTTTGAGAATTTGAGTTGTGGTTTCCGTGTCCTTTTGTGTTTCGGCTATCTAGGTACGGTTCGGCATCAACATCACCACTGCTCATCTTCGCCAAGGACTACTACGAGCGGCTACATCACTTTGGTATCACCCTCACCTTGATATCATCTTGGTATCGTTATATCGTCATTCTCTCTTGCATTTGCATTGATAACCCCATAGCCTTACTTTTGCGTCACTTACCCATCGAGACTAGCCTTTGAGTATTGCCGGCAATGTGACTTGTGCACATTAGTGTTCATACTTCCCATAGAATACATACCATCATCGTGTTGCATAACTTGGTATCATCTCTTGTGTCACAAAGTTTTTGTCGCATGCACAATTGCTATATTGGTTCGTGAAGCATTGCATGAGAAAGAGCTCAAACATCAAAGAGCCAAACAAGCTTTTAAGCAAAAGAGGAAAGATTAGCAAAGAGCTTATAAGCAAGAACCATAGAATCATACAACATTAAGATTGTCATACTCGATCATCTTGGATCAATGCATAGGAACATCATACATATAGCATACTTGGGATAGAAGTCGTTGCATTTTTGCTTAGTAGGTTGTGCACAAGTTCGTATCTTCCTATTGTGCAATCGTGCTAGCGTCTCTCTAGTGTTGTGCAATAAGAGCATCTTCGTGGATTCCACATTTTGGCTCACCCTTGGTTGCATAACCCCATCTTATCTATTTGCGTGTGTGTTTCCGTGTAACATATCTTGCTATTGGTCTACTTGTTGCATTTGCAAATTTGTGAATCTTTTCCAACATTATTGAGTCTCACTTACAATTGCATCAACTTTTGTGCCACCATCCTAACCGAGCTCCACCATAAGCTTTTACTTGTGTAGGTGTGAGAACCGACAAGAATTGGTACCAATTGTGCTATTTCCTTGCTACACATTGGAGTGATCTTTGATCCATTTTCAACTTCGGTCAAGGTACATTTGGTATTGGTTCTTCTTTGTCTCCCACTCACATATCTTTGTTTGGAATGATGGATAGGCCAAGTACTTCTACCAACCCACTTTTCTTGGAGCAAGACAAAGACATGTCATCCTACGTCACCAAGACTCAACTATTTGGTGCACACCGAGCTTTGCATCAAGAACAACTTGCTTTGGGCGACCGCATCAACAACCTCGCCACCGACTTGCGCCTCTTCGACAACAAGCTCGACGAACACATGCACGAGAATGACGCAAGAATGGATGAGCTTCGTGCCTTGTTGGTCAACCGCTCTTCTACCACTTCGTCCTACTCAAGAAGGAGCCGCTCAAGTCGATACTCCCACGCCACCCTCTCCGGTTCAAGTATACCGACATCGAATACTCTTCGTCGTGTCACGCGTCAAGACCGTCAAGCAAACCGCAATCCTCTACACGACACCGACTCTCAAGGGAATCAACATCATCAAAACCAAGCTGCTTTCGCACAAGCACAAGAACGGCAACGCCAACAACAACAAGAACAAGAGGAGCGCGCGCGACAACATCAGGTTGCACAATACGCCGAAGCACAACGCCAAGAACAAGAACTACGTGAAGCTCGAGCACTAGAAGCACAACAAGCCCTACGAGATTCAAGTAGAGCCGTCGCCACGCGCAACCGGCAAGCTCGTCAACAAGAAGAAGCTCTTCGTGATGAAGTCCAAGAACGCATCTACGAAGCACGGGCACATCGTCAAGCTCCTCAAGCTCCTCGTCAAGCTCGACAAGTTCCACCACAACCTCGACAAGCTCATCCGCAAGCTCATTGAGTACCCCAAGCTCACCAAGCACATGATGATTATGAAGAGCCACCCCGACAAGAACAACATGAGGTTGGCAAACCTCCACGTCAAGGGCGTCATCATCCCCATCCCCAACACAATGAAGAGCAACGATACGGCAAGCTAAAGTTCACCATGCCCAAGTTCAATGGAAGCAATGACCCCAAAGAATACATATCATGGGCATTGAAGGTTGACAAAATCTTCCGCTTGCACAACTACGAAGAAGAGAAGAAGATCGCAATGGCATCCCTTGAATTCCAAGACTACGTCCTCATTTGGTGGGAACAAGTCATTGAGCGCCGAGCGGCAAGAGGTGAACCACCAATCACCACTTGAGCACAAATTAAGGATGTCATGAGAGCACGATTCGTGCCAAACTACTACAACTGCGACCACTTCAAGAAACTTCAACAACTCAAGCAAGGAACCAAGAGCGTTGAAGAGTACTACAAGGAAATGGAGATTGCCATGATACGAGCCAATGTCAAAGAGGATGATGAGCAAACTATAGCACGTTTCTTGAATGGACTCAATCACCCTATCAAGAAGATTGCCGACTTCCAACCATACTCGAACCTCATCGAGCTATTGCATCAAGCTACCAAAGCGGAACGGCAAGTACAAGACGACTTCAAGTATGCCAAGTTCTCATCCAAGTCCTACGGCTTCTCCAACAATCAAGATTCGATGACTCCAACACCTTCTACCTCAACCAAGCCATCTACAAGCAACGGCGACAAGTCGAGTTACAAGAAAGCTTCGACAAGCTCAAGTCGTCCTCCTACTACAAGCAACTTCAAGAAAGCTTCATCATCATCTACTCCAACCGATGAGACCATCAAGTCAAGTTCCATCAAATGCTTCACAAGCGGAGGCCGAGGCCACAAGTCCTTCGAGTGCACAAACAAGCGCACCACGATCCTCAACGGCGACGGAACCTACGACTCCATGAGTGAAGGAGAAATGGAAGCTCTTGAGCAAGTGGCCATGCACCGACAAGTGAACAATGAAGACGAAGATGATCAAGTATTTTGTGATGAAGATTCAAGTCTCGCTCTTGTTTTCTCCAAGGTCTTGACTCTTCAACATCAATAAGACGAAGATCAAAGATGCCATATCTTCCACACAAAGGCCGGCAGCAATGGGCGTTCCGTCAAGGTCATCAGCGATGGAGGTAGTTGCCATAACTTAGCAAGTGAAGAACTATGCTCCAAACTCCAATTGGTCAAGATTAAGCACCCTCACCCCTACAAGGTTCAATTGCTAAGCGACACCGGCACCATACGAGTCGAGCATAGGGTACAAGTCTCTTTGAAGATCGGCGCCTATGAAGACACTTTGGAATGTGATGTCCTTCCGATGACCGTTTTCCACCTCCTTCTTGGACGGCCATGGCAATTTGAACGAGGTGCCATTCACAATGGGCGTACAAATCACTATAGCTTCAAGATGAAAGGGAAGGAATTTGTGCTACGTCCTATGTCTCCAAGCCAAGTGCTCGCCGACAAGCAAAATACCCATCATGGAGAGAATAGTGAGAGAGCGAACCACCAAAAAGAGAGTGAGCGCCACAAGCCCAAATTGAGTGCCTCCACGATGAGCGACAAGAAAAACTTAGTTCTCTTTGCAACCAAACATGAGATGAGAGGAGTGTGTGAGAACCCATCAAGTGCCCTACACTATGTCCTATTGTGCAAGGATGAGGCACCAAAAACTAACAACTCTCACGGTCTACCTTTGGTGTTATCTTCTTTATTGCAGGAATTCCAAGATGTTTTCCCCGATGAGCTACCTCTGGGTCTACCTCCACTACGAGGCATTGAGCACCGAATCGATCTCATCCCCGGAGCGCTGCTTCCCAACAAAGCTCCCTACCGTGTCAATCCCGAAGAAACCAAAGAAATACAAAGGCAAGTAAAGCATCTCAAAGACCATGGACATGTGCGTGAAAGTTTGAGTCCTTGTGCCGTACCGGTCATTCTTGTGCCAAAATGAGATGGTAGTTTTCGCATGTGTTCCGATTGTAGACCTATCAATGCTATCACCGTTCGATATAGGTACCCCATTCCACGCCTTGATGATATGCTTGATGAACTTAGCGGTGCCACCATCTTTTCCAAAATTGATCTTAAGAGTGGTTACTATCAAATCCGCATACAAGAGGGTGATGAATGGAAAACCGCTTTCAAAACCAAGTTTGGTCTATATGAGTGGTTAGTCATGCCTATGGGTTTATCGGAAGCACCCGGTACTTTCATGCGTCTTATGCATTACGTGTTTCGCCCTTACATTGGTGAATTTGTTGTTGTCTACTTTGATGATATCCTTGTGTTTACCAAATCTCTCAAAGAGCATGTCACCCACCTTCGCACCATGCTACAAACTCTTTGAAAAGAGCAACTTTATGCTAATATGAAAAAATGGCTCTTTGGTGTTGATAAGCTTGTTTTCTTGGGTTTTGTAGTATCTTCCAAGGGTGTTCATGTTGATGAATCTAAGATCAATGCTATTAAAACTTGGCCCCAACCAACCAATTTGCAACAAGTGCGTAGTTTTCTTGGTTTAGCTGGTTTCTACCGTAGATTTGTGAAGGATTTTAGCACAATTGCTTCACCTTTGCATGCTTTGAGTAAGAAAAATGCACCGTTTATTTGGGGACATCCCAAGATATCGCTTTCAATGAGCTTAAGAATTTGCTTACTCATGCTCCCGTGCTTGCATTACCCAACTTTGACAAACCTTTCGAAATTCATTGTGATGCTAGTGGTAATGGCGTAGGAGGTGTCTTAACGCAAGAGAAGCGCCCCATTGCATACTTTAGTGAGAAACTATCCGGAGCACAACTCAATTACCCCATCTATGACAAAGAGCTATATGATTTAGTGCGAGTTTTGCGTGAATGGGAACATTACCTTTGCCCTCATGAGTTCAACCATACCGACCATGAAACACTTAAATACCTTAAGGGTCAAACTAAGTTGAACAAGCGTCATGCTAAGTAGAGTGAATTTATTGAGTCTTTTCCTTATGTCATCAAGTACATTAAAGGTAAGGAAACTGTTGTGGCGGATGCACTTTCCCGTATATGCATGCTTGTCACTCAACTTGAGTTAAATGTCATTGGTTTTGAGCACATAAAAGACTTGTATGAGCATGATCCTACATTTGCTATTCCTTATGCCAAGTGTTTGACGCATACTTCTTGGGATCGATACTACATCAAAGATGGATATCTTATGAGAGCTAACAAACTTTGCATTCCCGAGTCCTCTCTTCGCTTGTTGCTTTTGCAGGAATCTCATGGAGGCGGACTCATGGGACACTTTGGACGCGACAAGACATTTGCTACGCTCTCAAAGAACTACTTTTGTCCCAATATGTTTCGCGACGTCAATCGCTTCACCAACCGTTGCTCTACATGTCGCAAAGCTAAGTCTAAAGCCCAATCTCATGGCCTCTATATGCCACTTCCAATTCCATATCAACCATGGGAAGATATTAGCATGGACTTTGTGCTTGGTTTGCCTAGAACTCGAAATGGCAAGGATTCCGTTTTTGTTGTTGTGGACAGTTTCTCCAAAATGGCTCATTTCATTCCTTGCAACAAGATAGACGATGCTTCACATGTTGCGAATTTGTTTTGTAGTGAAATCTCGCGCCTTCATTGAGTGCCAAAGACGATTATCTCGGACCGCGACGTCAAGTTCTTGAGTTACTTTTGGAAGACCTTGTGCGCCAAGCTCGGAATCAAGCTCTTGTTCTCTTCGGCATACCATCCACAAACCGACGGCCAAACGGAGGTGACCAACCGTACGCTCTCCACTCTACTATGCGTGTTGATAAAGAAGAACATCAAGGAGTGGGAAGAGTGCCTACCCATCGCCGAGTACGCCTACAATCGTGCAAGACATTCGACTACCGGCAAGTCCCCCTTCGAGGTCGTCTATGGCTTCAACCCATTGTCCCCATTGGACATTCTACCTCTACCGCTACAAGAGCGCACAAACATGGACGCGAGTGCCCGAGTCAACTTCCTCAAGAAGATGCATGAAGATACAAGGAACACCATCGAGCGCCAAGTACAACGACTCGCGACCAAGCTCAATGTCAACAAGCAACCCATGATGTTCCATGTTGGAGATCTTGTGTGGCTACACCTTCGCAAGGATCGCTTCCCCAATGAACGCAAGTCCAAGCTACTACCCCGAGCGGATGGACCCTTCAAGGTGCTTGCACGCTACAACAACAACGCATACAAGATCGACATCCCACGCGACAATTACTCTTTGTGCGACATCTTCAACATCAAGGATCTCTCCCGGTACCATGGTGATGAGGATTTCGATCCGAGGTCAGATCTTTCCCAAGCGAGGGGAGATGATGCGGAGCATCCCATGATCATCCCCATGGACCTACCATCGTCTCATCAAGAGCCAAGAGTACCCATGACACGAGCATGAGCTAGAGCTCTCGAGAACGAGGTGACTTCTTTCGTTAGTGATATCACATATGATCCACTCAAGACATGGCTACTACCTAAGTCCGATATGCTACGCATGATTAGGTGTCAAGAGGAACCTCCCGAGGATGCACGTGAAGATAGACAAGCCGCCAATTCCATGGATGAAGAGAACCAACGGAAATGTGCAAGTTCACCTTCCAGGCCCCGGACATCGGGACAAGGCCCCGGACATCCGGCCCCTGGAGCGTCTACATCAGCAACAGCCAAGCTGCCCAAGTCTACAGGGCCAGGACATCCGGCGTCCAGCCCAGACATCCGGCCCCAGCCCGGAAATCCGGCGCCACGCACCAGAACCTACAGAAGCTTTTGCCTCCAGCCCGAACATCCGGCCCCCTAGCCCGGACATCCGGCCCCTCCTGAAGCCCCATACATCCGGCCCGACGCCCGGACATCCGGCCCCGCCTGTCTGCGCACAGTAAAGGGCCGAAGCCCATGTACCTCTTCGCCACCTAGACTATATACACTCCATCCCCTTACTCTTTCTAGGGTTAGCATTGGTTTAACTCATTTAGAGATAGAGCTTTTCTCATCCATATCGGATCTACTCCACGAGAGAGACCGCGACCCCTCTTCGGAGAAGATCCACCTTGGATTCAAGACCTCCTTTGCAGACAAGACCCCCATCAAGACCTCCTCATGGCGAAGAACCGGTTACCTTTTGTATCGTCCGTTGTTGACTTTGGATCTTGTAGCTTACCATTGTGTTCATCGATCTAGCACATGTGTGATCTATTCTTGTTGGTTGAGTGATTTCTCTCGTGTTCCTCTCGTGTTTCCCTTGTGTTTCCCCTCATGTTCATCACGTTCTTCGTAGGGATCCGCTCCTTTCGTGAAAGATCGACCATCTAGGGTTCCACCCTACGTCACAAGGGTTGGATGAAGAGCAACAGCCAAGTGTGCGGTTCAAGCAAAGAAGTATCGGCCAAGAGGAAGAGGGACAAGGACGAAGTCGAGGATGTGGACGAGGACTCCGAGTAAGGTGGCAGTGTCGTTGCTCATGGTGGTTCTAAACTTCTAATGCAGTGTCTACCAGATTAGTTGCATAGTTTAATTTCAGGTGTGCTTAGTTTAATTTGAGGGGTGTGTTGTGCTGAGCCCCCAGCAGAACTATGTTATGTTTCTTCTCGTTACTTTAACTCTTCAGTATGTACATACTACTAGTATTTCTTTAATAGAATTTAGCACCCCAATTAAGCACGTACTAGCTTATTTAATAGTACTATATGCATAATTTGGCGACGAGCGCTCTCTATATGTACCACATTTTTTTTAATTTCAATTTTTGCTCCATGGCGAAATCCATCGATAGTACTACTGTACAAAATTATACATTTTTTAAAAGGCTAGAGTACTGTACATCACATATATAGCCAGTTAAATTCTCAACCTAGAACGACGTGCATGCCATGTAGTAAACCGATACGGAGGAAGTATAGTAAAAATGAGGTGATTTTACCGAGCGATCGGCGGGGGAGCATGGCCTGTCATGCGGTCCCACGTGTCATGATGTACCAAGGCGATGCGCGTGTCCCTCTTGAGGTAGAAGCAATACTACGTGGTTTGAGATGATGGCGAACCGAAGTGTGAAATAATGGTTGCTTCGTCCGTGTGGGAAGGTGCGGCATTGTGATTTGACGTCTCATTGCTCATTACTATTACTGGGCCGGTACGAGTGGGGTGTGTCCCCCATGCTATTCTGCACTGTTATTTGGTGCTTGACACGTCGACCCGGTTGCTATATGTCCCACATGTCGGCGACAGGAAGTACAGAATTCATGAAAGGGAGCGTCGACGGAGGAGTATACTACAGAATTCATGAAAGGGAGCGACTTAGTTTTGGAAAAATCTATTTTTACGGAGTACGTACCCACTAGGGTTTATAGGGCTCATCTAAAAAACATTCGCTTTTCCGTTTGATAAGTCTCAATTCTACTATACTAGTAGTAGTACCATTACATGTTGGATTTCGAGGTGCGTTAGAACACCCGACGCAAGCAGTGTCAAGAGGAAACTAACCAATGCATGTACAAGTTCATGGAAATTTAGTGGTCATTCATGCATTCGTCCTAATTAATGCCTCGGTAAACATAACTTCTTGAGAAAAACGAGCGTACTAATTACTTGTGCAAACTATGAAATTAATTCGACCACTCACTGTCGGTGTACAACAAGGGGGGTACACTTTTTGTACCCCTATGACTGTGCATGGGTAGTCTGAGCCACGGGCGCCGCCACACCAAGCACGGCAAGGGAGGTAAGCCAAGGTATGGCCGAAGCTGAAGAGAAGCAGAACGACACCAAGACCAAGACCACAAAGAGCAAAGGGGACAGAGCAGACCCCCCCCCCCCCCCCCGGCAAGATCAGCTTTAGCTAGCCCGGCAAGATCCTTGCCATGGCAGCTCGCCCCACACCTACAGAGCGAGGTCACCCTTGAGTCCACTGCCCCCATGGGGCAAGGATTCGGGAGACATCCCCGTGGTGGCATGCAGATCTTTGTGAAGAAATTCAAGACCAGATGCCCACTTAAGAAGGTGATGATCCTTGGCGGGATCCCAGCCAAGGAGGACCACAAGGCCCCCGGCAAGAGCCTTGCCGGGGATGACAGCGGGCGCCACAGCAAGACCCTTGCCGGGGCCCCGGCAAGGCCCTTGCCAAGGACACCCGTGGGGCCACCATCAGGCCCGCGCCAGTCGCACCTCCACCGCCGTTCGCATGCAGCTGCCGACCCAACCAGATGGGCAGGCACCTGCGTGGCGGCGTACAGATCTTCGTGGAGACCCACCACTGCGCCACCTCAGCTGCTTGCCTGCCTACATGGCACCACAAGCACCGCTGGCCAGGGCGCGTGTCAACGCAAGAGGGAGTGGCGACGGACGGGACAGGGCTCTCCCCCGTCCCCGATAAAGCAAGGACACCTAAGCAAGGTGCATTAAATGTGCCTTGTCATGTAATGCAAGGGATAACCTCGCATTATTGTACCTTTTCCACCTCATGTGTGCCACTGTGGCAACCCCTTTCCTATAAAAGGAGGCCCGAGGCGACCAGGAGGAGGATTCGGCTTTTTGGAGCTCCTCACGCCCCATAGCTAGCTCAAGAACACAGATATACAATCCACCAAAGCAGGAGTAGGGTTTTACGCATCCTCGCGGCCCGAACCTGGATAAACGAACCGTGTGCTATCGGTTTGATCCGCTCTTCTCACGACCCCCACGCCCCGCAACCATAGTAGGGATTCTTGTGATCCCATAGGTGTCGTTTCCCACCGACATCTTTGGAGCACCAGGTAGGGGGCAGCGCGGTTGTGAGAATCGGCTGTTGCAGTTAGCCCGGCGCTCCTTCATCTTCGTGACCCTTGAAGAAGAAAGGAGGCCAGAAGATCGGCACTCGAGCGATCGCAAACAGAAGCTAAGTTGCACTGAACCCTTGCTTATACTACCCTTTTTATTTGAGGTTATTCCCCCCCCCCCCCGGAGATGTCGCACTTTCGTATGAAAATCCTGCACGCCAGGGGGCTCCACCACGATCGGCAACGCCCTTGCCCTGTTTCGAGTCCGCTCAACAGCTCAAGCGGCTGCGTCGAGAGTGGCAGAGTAGCCTTCCGTGATCGACAACGCCCTCGATTCTGACTCGAGTCAAGCTCGACAGATCGAGCGGCCGCGTTCGGAACGGGGAGGTGGCTCGTCCGGCAGCACGCATACCCGGCAGGCCATGGGGATCCGTCCCCAAGACGCCGCTTGGGGCTTCCGCGCTGGCGAGCCTTCCCGATCGACGTAGGGCTCACATACAAAGAGGAATTGAACGGGGAAATAACATGCATGAAAATTGAGAGTACTTCAAAGTTATATTACATCACATCATTGCTGCGGTCCTAACTAAAGATAAAATTTGTCTTGATCGGGAACCCGCAGCGGCGAAGAAGAACGGGATGCCTAATCCCGGCGCTGGCCTTCCACCCTCTTGATTTCGTCGATGCAGTCGGTGATGGGCTTGATGCGCTCCTTGAGCACCGTGGCGTCAGCACCCTTCGGCAAGCTCTTCATCGCGGCCGCGAAGTCAAGATCGGGATTCCAGTACGCCACCTTGGTGAGGACCTTGGTCACGACCCTCCGGCAAAGTCGTCGGGCCTCCTCGGCCAGCGTGGCCGTCCTGTTGGAGTGGAGATAGGCCAAGGCCCCGAGGACGCCCTCGAAGAACTGGGTCAGCTTGGCGTTGACGGTCCCGCTGCGTTCAGGGGCGTACCTCACGTTTGGCATCCCCATGGTGGCCAATTGCGAGGTAACCCTACCAGTGACGACCTCCAGATGGTTGATCCACCTGTTCTCGCCCGCCACGTATTCCTGGTGGGAGGCGGCCTCGTTCGCCCGCAGCTGCTTCTCCTCCTCCGGGCTCTGGGTCAAGGTCTCCTCCCGAGCCCTGCTCTCCGACGACAGCTTCTCGAGATCCTCCAGCTTCAGCTTGAGGTCTCTGATGGAGTTCTGCGCCTCGGAGAGCTCCTCGGCCCTGCTGATGACCGCTCCTTGTGCCTCTACCAAGGCACGGTTGAGCGTGTTCTTCTCGCCGGACAGCTTGAGGGCCTGCTCCTTCAGCTCGTCCCGCTCTGCTTCCAGCTACTTCACCTTGCCGGCGTGGGCCAGGGCTTGGGCATCGAGTGCCTCTTTGTGCCTATGCTCCAGCTCGCGGGTCCGCCGCGCGACAAGGGCCTCGAGCTCCTCGTCCTTGCCATGGAGCCTTGCGGCAAGCTTCGCCTCACGCATGGAGAGGTCCTCCTCCTGGGAGTCCAAGGCAGCTTGATGCTGGTTCCGGGTGGCTTCGGCCGCGGCAGCCAAGTTTGCCGCCTTCTCCTGGGACTTCTCGATGTTGGCCAGCTTCATGGTGAGCTCCACATCGCGCTGGGCCAATTTCTCCTGGAAGGCCCTCTGCTCCTTGCGAGACTGGTGGAACCAAGTCTGCGTCTCAGCGACGTGCGCCTTGAAGTCCGCCTCCGCGTTGTCCACCGCTGCCGCCCTGGACTTGACTTTGTCCAGGCGGGCGCGGTAGAGCACTTGGAGCTTTCGGAAATTGGCCCCCATGGCACGGAAGAGCTGCTCTTCTGGAGAACCGTCCCCGCCAACGCCCGGCGCATCGACAACCTCGAACCCGGTGGCGGCAAGCACCTCGCCATCAAAAACTTCACCTTCGGCGGGCGCTCGGCTTGACGCCCCTGGGAGGTGGACGAAAAGATCATCGCCCACCTTCAGATACCTGCCGGGGCCCGAGGTTGAGGAGGAGGGAGGCTGATCATTCATCACCTCTTCCTCGGCGGAGGCCTTGCCGCCCCCCCCCCCCCCGGCAGGACCACCGCTGGCGCCCTCGGCGGAAGCCTCGTCGGTAGCCTTGGCGGCCCCCGCGGCGACGTCCTCGGCCGCGCCCTTGGCGGCCTCGTCAGCATTCTTGGCGGCCTCCTCGGCGGCAATCTTGTCGGCCTCAGCCGCGGCCTCTTCGGCAATATCTCTGACAACGGTGTCCACGTCCTCCGTATCTGTTGAAGGAGGGCCTGGGCGGCAGTAGGAGCAATGAAGCCAAGAAAAGCATAAGGGAAAAGAACAAAGACGAAGGACAGGCGACTCACCAGTGCCGGACTGTGAAGCAGAAGTCCCCTCTCCGCCAGCATTTGGCGCCGAGGCAGAGCCACCAGCGCCCAAGTTCCCCTCTTCCTCCATGGGTGTGGGCTCCGTGCCTGATGCCCTTGCCGGGGACGCCCCCCGCGGCAACGTAGTCGATGGGGGTGGTGTGTTAGGAGTAGCCCTCTGCGGCTCCTCCTGCTGCCGCTCCCCTCCTGCAAACCCGGCAAGGTCAGCGTCGTGGCATCGAGCGCCTACCCCATGTCGAGTAAGAAGGAGGTGATGAACTTACGCTGGGGGCTGCGCCGGGGGCTGCTGTCCGGGCTACTCAGCACCACCAGTGGTGTCTTTGGAGCCCCAGCCGGGGGCTGGCTGCTCGCCGAGGTCCTCGCCCTCTTCGCCCTCTAGGCCAACGTCTCTGCATCCCTACAAAAGCAAAAAATGGATCAAGACAAGCGACCCAATTCAGGGAAATGGAAATGACAGTAAGGAACGGAGTACTTACTCGTCATCTGTCTCCTCCTCTTCCGCCAGTTTCCTTTTCCTCTCCGCGCTGAGAGGCCCGAGATCAAAGGGGAGCTCCGCATCATCATCCGAGTCGACGCCTGCCGGAGGAGGCGAAGAAGGCGGCAGGGTCTGTGTGCGCCCAGATGAGGAAGAGGCTGTCGCCTTGTTCTTCTCAGCGGCCTTCGTCAGCCTCTTCGCTGCCGAGACCCTCGTGTGACGCCCGGACCCTTCCAGGGTCAATTGAGGCCGCGTGGCCCTGCCAGGCCGGACCGGCTCGCCAGAGCCAGCCCACCGCAGGACTCGCCCTCTTCCCCTGGCTGGCGTCAAGCCCGCCGCCATGCCCTCCTCCTCCGACGACTCGTTGGCCGCATCCTCGACGAGCGGAGCTCCGGTGTCGGAGCTGCTGGCCTCCCTAGTGGCCGCCGCCCACAGGGAGAACTGCTCCTCCTCCGCGGCCATGGCGACCTCGTCCTCCATGCCCCCAGCGCTGCCGGCCTCCAGAGCAAGTTGTGCCTCCCTCGCCCTGGTGGCGATGTAGTCCAGCTCTGCCTGGGTGGTGTCCATGACGAGCCACCACTCGGCGTCAGCACTGACATACACCTCAATTAAGGTGTCGAAGAATCGCTACACATCTGTGGCCATCGGCTCCCTCCAGCTTGGAAAAGGGCCGTGCGCATTGCAGTTCGGCATCAAGGCGATGATTTCGGACCGGCGCGGGTTATTGCACAACGGGACCACCCCTGCTGGCAACTTGAAGAGCGGCCCCTTGACGGCCTTGCCGGCCTTTACGGCAACCCTTGCAGCCTTGCCGGTCAGCTCGACCTCGCCGTCGCGATCCACATCCAGCTGGAAGAGCCGCTGACAGAAGTGGGCACGCGCCATCACCGTGAAGTTGTGGTCGAGGCCAGGACGGAGCCGCATAATGTCAACCGGATTCGTGAAGAGCCAAGCTGGCCTCCCCTTATTGTGCAGCGGGGCGATCCGGCGGCGAATGAAATCCGCCCCGATCATCTCGAGGGTGAGCCCAGCCCGGGTCAGCCGGAGAATCCTGGTGGTGGCGATAGTGAGCCTCCCGTCGGCGGCGTCGACGTCACCCCAATCGTTGCCGCGGACCAGCGGCGCTCGGCGGACCTTGCAAAATTCAGGCGGGTCTTCATCTTCAATCCAGCACCACCGGTCACGACATTCATCCCACCTCTCCCTCACGGCACCATCCGGGTACGCCTCCTTGGATCTTGGGATCCAGGTGACGCAACCAGCGATGGCACCTCCCGTTTGGATTCGAGGATAGAAGTAATGGCGGTAGAGCGCCGTGTTGGGCTGCACTCTGGCAAAACCCTCGCAGAGATGCGCAAAGCAAGACGACGAAGCTGCTAGCTAATCGCCTACAACGCATCATCCTCCATCTAGTCCACCAAAACCAATATGGCTTCCTCAAAGGGAGAACCATCCAAGACTGCCTTGCTTGGGCTTATCAATACATCTACCAATGCCAAGCGTCTGGGAGGGCAACCATTCTGCTTAAACTGGATTTCGCCAAAGCTTTTGATACAGTGGCGCATGCTCCCATGATTAACATTATGAGGCATATGGGTTTTAATGAACGCTGGATATCCTGGATTAACTGCCTCTTCTCCTCGGGACGATCTTCGGTCCTCTTAAATGGCGTTCCCGGCCGTCAGTTCCCTTGCAAGTGTGGGGTCAGACAGGGCGACCCTCTGTCACCTTTAATCTTTGTCCTAGCGGCAGAATTGCTCCAGGCTGCTATTAACGATGCTTTCCATCAAGGCCGTCTTAATCTTCCGATTCCCTGTGTTGGGCAAACTGACTACCCAGTACTTCAATATGCCGATGACACGCTCATTGTTCTCCCTGCATGTACATGCCAAGCCGCTCTGGTTAAGCAAATCCTGAGTGATTATGCCTCTTCGATTGGCCTCAAGATCAACTTCCACAAATCAACATTGATCCCGATCAATTTGGATGCCACTACTATGGCCAATCTTGCCGGCATTTTTGGGTGTGCTGTAGGGGAGATGCCTTTTACCTATCTTGGACTCCCTATGGGCACCACTAGACCTACACTGCAAGAGTTTATGCCCCTGGTCTGCAGACTAGAGCGACAATTGACACCCACTATTGCGTTGATGTCGTATGGTGGCAAGCTCTCTTGGTTAAACGCTTCGGTCACGTCCCTACTAGTCTTTGCCATGTGTACTCTCAAATTTCCCCCGAAGCTCATTGAAATCCTTGACAAAATCAGGCACAGATGCCTCTGGACCAAAAAGACAGAACAAGGCGACAAGTGTAACTCGCTGGCGGCTTGGGACTTAGTATGCCGGCCAAAGAAGATTGGGGGCTTGGGCGTGATCAATCTAAGAATTCATAATGAGGCGCTGCTTCTCAAATTTCTTCACAAGTTTTACAACAAGCTTGATGTGCCCTGGGTCAACTTAATCTGGGATAATCTCTACAATGACAAAATTCCGCATGCGGTGGACCCTGTTGGATCATTTTGGTGGAAGGATATTCTCAAACTGACGCACATCTATCGAGGGGTCTCTTGTGTTCAAATTGTTGATGGCATGACCACTTTGTTTTGGAAAGATCTCTGGAGGGAAGAAGTGCTTCAAACCTCACATCCCCGGGCTTTCTCGTTTGCTTTGCATGAGGATCTTCCCGTAACTACCATGCTAAATCCTATGGATATGCATGCAACCTTTCACCTTCCCCTTTCGCCCCAGGCTCTGGATGAGGTCCAAGCCATACAACAACAAACAATGTGGACATCTCCATCGACATCTCTGCATGACGTTTGGCACTACTCTTGGGGGACAGTGCTTTACAAGCCAAAATACTACTACAACAATTACTTCAGGGATGGAACTTCTCACCAGGCATTTCGCCAACTTTGGAAGTCAAGATGCACTATGAAAATCAAAGTCTTTGGTTGGTTCATGTTCCATGATCGGCTCAATACCCGCAACATGTTGAAGAGGAGGCATTACCACATTGGTGATAACTTTAATTGCGAGTTATGCAATCTCCTGGTTGAAGAGATAGTGGATCACATGATCTTTTCTTGCCCTTTTAGCCAAAGCTGTTGGGCGAGACTCAACATTATTTGGCCAACATTATCCTGCCGCCTTGACCTTCTTCAGCACACCAAAGAAAGCTGGCCTAACCCATTCTTCTATGAAACGTTCCTAACCGCAGCGTGGAGCATTTGGAAAGAAAGGAACAATCAACACTTCAGAGGCTTGGCCCCCAGCGTTGGATCCTGGCTCGCTAGGTTCAAAGAGGACCTCTCCCTACTACAACATAGAGTTAAAGCAGCCCATAGAGCTGCGTTCAACACCTTTTGTACTTCTATTGTGTAAATTACTCTTTCCCTTTTGTTGGAGCAACCACATCTTGGCTGACTCCTTGTGTGATGTGTTGTAAAATGGATATGTCTATGTAAACCTCCCATTTATATAGGTATATGAATATGCAGTAGGGGTTTTCCCCCTACTGTCCTCCCTGTCAAAAAAAAGCAAGACATGCACGCCACCGCGTTCGGAGTAAAATCCAAGAGGCGAAAACCGAAGGTGTGCATAATGTCGCAAAAAAAAATCGGAGAAAGGAGGGCATAACCCGCAAGAAAAGTAGTCAACGAAGAAGGGGTACCGATTTGGGGCAGGATCAGCGCAAGCGGCAGGGATGACGCGCGTCGCCGGGTGTCCCGAGTTCTCTCCCCCCGTCTTCACTCCCCACAGGGGCTTGAAAGAGGCCCGGAGCTCATGAACGTCAACCATCGAGGGGATGAAGAAGGCGGACTTCGTCTTGTCCCCCAACAGCGCGCTCTCCGGCGGCTCCATGGTCCCAGAGCCCTTATCCACCCCCTTGTCCTTGGCGGATTTGGGCGCCATGGTGACCAAGGAGTCTAGAGGGTTGAGGAAGGGGGTGGCGAAGCAGCAACGGCGGGCGATGGTGAAAGCTTGCAAGGGAAGGAAGAAAGGGAGCGGCGGCTCTGAGATTGGAAAAGGCACGAAGGAAGAGGAGAAAGTGAGCAGCGCGCCCGCGGTTATTCCTTCTTATGGGGGAGAACGCGGGCCGCCTCCTTTCACATTAATTGTGTTGTGACGCATGCCCGCGGGAAGCAACCCCACGCATGCCGCCCACGTCACACACGCCCCCCCACGCCGCGCCACGCGCGGGAAGCGTGGGAAGCGCAGCGCGCGAAGAAACATACCACGGTAAAAACCGCCCCGCCAGCCCGCGCACCGTTTTTTGGCCTAGCCCAACAACACGTTGCGCTTATGTGTGGCCCAGGCCCGGGGGCTCCTGTTGGTGTACAAAAAGGGGGGTACACTTTTTGTACCCCTATGATTGTGCACGGGCAGTCTGAGCCACGGGCGCCGCCACACCGAGCACGGCAAGGGAGGTAAGCCAAGGTAAGGCCAAAGCTGAAGAGAAGCAGAACGACGCCAAGACCAAGACCATAAAGAGCAAAGGGGACAGAGCAGACCCCCCCCCCCAGCAAGATCCTTGCCGGGGGGCAGCTTTAGCTAGCCCGGCAAGATCCTTGCCGTGGCAGCTCGCCCCACACCTACAGAGCGAGGTCACCCTTGAGTCCACTGCCCCCATGGGGCAAGGATTCGGGAGACATCCCCGTGGTGGCATGCAGATCTTTGTGAAGAAATTCAAGACCAGATGCCCACTTAAGAAGGTGATTACCCTTGGTGGGATCCCAGCCAAGGAGGACCACAAGGCCCCCGGCAAGAGCCTTGCCGGGGATGACAGCGGGCGCCACGGCAAGACCCTTGCCGGGGCCCCGGCAAGGCCCTTGCCAAGGTCACCCGTGGGGCCACCATCAGGCCCACGCCAGTCGCACCTCCACCGTCGTTCGCATGCAGCTGCCGACCCAACCAGATGGGAAGGCACCTGCGTGGCGGCGTACAGATCTTCGTGGAGACCCACCACTGCGCCACCTCAGCTGCTTGCCTGCCTACATGGCACCACAAGCACCGTTGGCCAGGGCGCGTGTCAACGAAAGAGGGAGCGGCGACGGTCGGGACAGGGCTGTCCCCCGTCCCCGATAAAGCAAGGACACATAAGCAAGGCGCATTAAATGCGCCTTGTCATGTAATGCGAGGGATAACCTCGCATTACTGTACCCTTTCCACCTCTTGTGTGCCACTGTGGCAACCCCTTTCCTATAAAAGGAGGCCCGAGGCGACCAGGAGGAGGATTCGGCTTTTTGGAGCTCCTCACGCCCCATAGCTAGCTCAAGAACACAGATATACAATCCACCAAAGAAGGAGTAGGGTTTTACGCATCCTTGCGGCCCGAACCTGGATAAACGAACCGTGTGCTATCTGTTTGATCCGCTCATCTCACGACCCCCGCGCCCTGCAACCGTAGTAGGGATTCTTGTGATCACATAGGTTTCGTTTCCCACCGACACTCACCGTCTACCTTGGTTGGAGAGATTTTGAAATTGAGCCATAAACTGGAAAGCAGGGAGTAGTAACTTTTGTCTCGATTACTATTTGTGACCTTGTATAGATGCAAAATGTATTTTTTATAGTGGCCTTGTATAAGTAAATGGAGGGAGTACTAACCAAAGTACGTAGTAGGGACGAGTAGTAAACGGAGGGAGTAGTAAAATTTTCTCCTCGTGCTGCGAGCCACCGCGCGCATGGGCGAGGGAGCGGGCGTAAAGGCGTACAATAGTAGTACTACTACTACTACTCGTAAGCAAGCTTCACCTCATCCTGCGAGCCACCGCGCCCGTGGGCGGGGGAGACGGCGTACTAAGCAAGCTTCTCCTCGTTCTGCGAGTTGACGGGACACATCAAAAGTACTCCAGTGTATAGAGCCTTGCCTCTAAGGTAGGCCCCACATGGTTTGCCTCTTTTTTTAATTTAACATAACGTGTCAAGTCGCAATTTGTTTGTTCACCCGTGGTAGACGATCCTCCCTCCACCAAGTGGACAACTAGTACACGTGCCAAATTACCACGTGGGCTGCCTTTTTCGTACAGAAATGAGCTCCACCGTGTACCCGCGCGGGTGTGGTTGGGAAAGAGACGGGAGTACGTGCGCCGTGCGTGCACCTCTTCTCTTCGTGCATGTCCCCCACCTACGTGGGTGTGTGTGAGAGAGATACAAACCTAGACATAATGTGCCGTCCATCCCCATGCCTTCGCCCAGTCCGACCACCAGTCACCACCATGCCCCACTCCTCCTCACCTTATCTCTCATCTTTCTCCCTCCATTTTTATATACAAGGGGCCACTATCAAAATTACAATTTGCAGATATACAAGGCCACTAACACTAAACGATGCAATATTAATGGTGTTTGCCTCGTGGTACTAGCAAAGGAGGACATTAATTATCCCTATGCATGCGGGAGTTTGTAAAAAATGCATCTTGATGTTCCGTGCAATGCACGGGCATCTTGCTAGTCCATGAAAACAACACATGGCAAAATTCCACGGCGAACGAGGGATTTGAATCTGTTGGGAGGGGCTGCTTGGATCTTGCCCGGGGTAGCCAAAATATTGGTGACCCTTTTGTCCACCGGTGCCTTTGCCGCCGATGAATGAGGAATGGCTTGGGTGCTCATGCTGTCATGCATCCTCCAGCGCGCACGTTGGAGACGAGCTCGCACGAGCTATGTTTTTTTGTCCCATAACGTCGCCCGAGCCGCCCGCAGACTGACCGGCGGCCCGCGAATTACGCCATCCAACTGTAGCCGCACACATTATGACAGTAACTCAACCAACCGGACGAAATTCACGCAAACACGTAGACAAACTGATATTTCATATAAACAACGACGGAAATCATATAAAATACCGGATTTTCATACAAACATGACGGATTTCATTACATTCAAATGAACTACGGGGTGCTAGTTCTGGACAACACACGTATATAATACCTGGCCTAAATCATCGCTCGTCGATCGATTTGTGTTCCTCATGTCCGGCAGCACGATCACCGGACTGCCGGGAGCCCCGGAGGTATATGTTTCAGCGCAAAGGACGGCTCGCTTCCCCACTGCCCAACTGATATCATTGGCTGGTGCCGGAGATGATGGTGGCCGGCACCGGTTCGAGTTCATCACCGGCCACTACTTCGTCATGGCCGGCAGCGACTTGAGTTCATCCTAACATTCCCCTCTTCCGTGGAGCCCATGCGGGGTCGACGAAGGTCCTCGCAACAAAAGGATCCAGCAAGACACCTGCTGTGTACGCCGGTGTCGCCTCTGCGGTGGCCTTCATGGGACCCAAGCGGCAGCGGCCTCCCGTGTTCTACTTCTCCTTGATGATGGCGGCGGACGTGGAGGCGCTGGCCACCGACTCGTCGCTCTCCGCGCACCCGACTTCTGTCGCTGCTTGCATGGAGCGGCCGCCGGCATGGGAGTCTTGGCCACAGAAACGGGAGACGCGGTACGAGGCGGCGGCGTGGACGGCAGCAACGACGCATGTGCGCCGCTCCTCGTCGAGTTGGCCTGGAGCGGCGAGTTGCTGAACCGCGTGCCGGCTTGGGGCAGCAACTGGCTCCGTTGGGCGAGGGGAGGGAGGTGGATCAGCGAGCTACATAGCTTGTATCCGGCGGGCTACCCAGCCGGCTTGGATGCGGAATAACTACTCTTCTTAAGCCATTGTAAGAGTGGACAAAATGGTGGAGGAAATAGGGGAGCGGTGGAGGTGTGCGATTCTTGGCCGGCGTTTGGCATCGTTTAAATAGGAGATTAAATAGACGGCGGACGGGACGAGCTCAGCCGGCGTTTCATTTAACGCCGGCCTGGTCATGAAAGGACGTGTGTCCAGAGTGGGTTTCTCGGCTTCCACACGGGCGGGTTTCATGGAGGCGTTTGAATGCGGCACGGAGGCGTGTTCAGCCGGGCATGCCGCGAGTGGCGCCCTCGACTCTGACCTAGGACACCGCACCGTTCTTCCACTGACGTGTGGGCTCTTTGGGTGCATGGCCTGCATGTCAGTGACCCAACGCAGGCAGCGCACAGCAGAGGAACCTTTGGTGGGCCAAGGCGGTCAGAAGCGGGCATTTCATAAACCGATGATTGTTCATTGAGTGTGACGTCATCTTTTTCATGTAGATAAGCCTACTATGTTGATAGCCCGTTCGATACGTTGTGATTCATAAAGACCGCTGCAAACATCAATGTTCTGCTTATCACGGATAAGATTGATTAATACTCGTAACAATCCATGTCCTTAACAAAGGGTGCATGCACGTATAGGTTGAGCGTGTGTCTTGCATCGTGTGCTGTGTGCATGCAGGCGTGCGAGTGTTGCGTGCGGGCAAGGGTACATTTCAGTGTTGCATGCATGGGTGCGTACGTGCGTGTGATCGTGAGTGCATGTGTATGTGTTAGTGTTGCACGCCAGCATGCGTGCGTGTGTACGTGTCAGTGTTGCACGCCTACATGCGTGCGTGTCTTGCGTGGGTGCATGTGTACGTGCGAGGTGAGGCTACACGTCAGTCGACTAACTTTTTCATCTCTGGTCATTAGATTTTCCAGCCGTTGGATACGAAATCAAGGGCCTCCAGTTTATCATCAAACTCCACCCCCCCCCCTGAGCCGCCAGCCACCACCGGCTGAACCGCCAGCCCCCGCCGCCCGCGGCCGGCCCGCCCTCCCCGAAACCACTCCCCACCGCCGGTCCGCCGCCATAGCGGCCATCCCTCTAGCCCCCCCACCCCCACCGAGCTTTTTCTCTGGGGATCCCCACCCCACCGCCCAATGAACGCCTCCCCCCCCCAACCGCCGGTGACTGCCAACCAAAGGTCTCACGACTTCGAATACCCACCGACCACTAATTTATTACCATTTGTGTCCTTCATATACGTGCAGACGGGTGGGCCCTATGGTAATGTGCGCTGCTGAATGTGGACCGTTTGACTGGTCAATTGATCATGTTATCAACAAATTACGGAGTTGTATGGTAAGCCAGTGACCGTATGAACACCCTAAAATGTACTCCTATTTTATTAACACAGTACAGACTCAAACTACCATTTCTTTCTTTCATATACGGGCTGACAGGTGGGCCCCACGGTTACGCACCCCGATGGTGCAACACTAGTTGCGTCGCGTGGAACGTTTGACTGGTCAATTGATTGTGTCATCAACAAAATACGGAGTTGTACGGGTGAGCCAGTGACCGTATAATCATGATATGTATTTGTTTAACACGGTACAGACGCAAGGGCTCATATATACGCACAAGCACTCACCGCTATAAGCGCACACACGCGAACCCTACCCCTATGAGCACCTTCGAGAGAGTGGGCCAGCATATAAGATCTTGGGATTTTATGAAGTCACCATAGGTGCCTCGTAGTCGAGTGGAACGTCTCCTCCCACTGAACGTACATCGCCGGAAAATACTAAAATTAACACAAGATAAATGCGAGCACCAGGACTTTAACCTTGGCGGGCTCGAGAAACCACTGTCCTCTAACCATCCAACTACATGTTGGTTAGCACAACAAAATGTATGTGGTGACCGTGATGAGCTTATTCTGAAGTCCAGTGACCATATCGTGCTTTCGCTTCAAATACAATGACCGTAAGTGTTGTCAACAAAATACGGAGCACGCATCAAATGCAAAGTCCGTCAGTGTCATCAACAAAATATGGAGACGTATCGTGAGCTAGATACCGTTGTACTATTGTATATGCTTATTTTCTTAGTGGCCGATTGCGTGTGTGGTGTGGTGGGCACATCAATTCTAGTTGTGCTGGGTCAACATGAAGACTCATGGGTCGGTTCCATCCTGCGCCACATATAGGTTGGACCGAGACGTGTTATACGAAGACCCATGTGGAGGACTCGGCGTACAACACGAAGCTACCAGAGTCGCGGAGGACTCTATCCCCACTGGTGATAAGCTGACTATATATGATTTGTAACCCTACGCCCTTAGTATGTTATACAAGCTTGGGGGCTAGTTCGTCGATAGTATACACACACGCACAATGCCTGGTATTCACGTGTACTTTGTACACACCCCTATCACTAATATACAGTACCAGGAGTAGGCTCTTTCTTCAACTGCAAGGGTCCAATCCAAACTAGGGTAAAACTTTGCCTCGTATTACCATCCAGCCTAACAGCCAGGGATATCCTACCGAATGATATGATGAAATCATATCTACCAACTACTAAGAGAGAGGTGTGTCGGGGGGGCAATGTGTGCGAGAGAGGCTTAAAGATAATGTGCGTGCGGGAGACACGTAGGCACATATATGTGCGTATAGAGGGCTAGTAGAGACCGTGCATGTGTATATATGCATGTGAGAGAAATAGTGTTTTCCAACTGAGATTAGTGAAAAGAGTGGTACATAGTAGTCAGAAAGAGAGAGAGAGAGAGAGAGAGAGAGAGAGAGAGAAACAGAGAGAGCATGTGCGTGAGACACCCCAACACCCTGAGAGAGATTGTGAGCATGTGTGAAAGAGAAATGCCGATGCATATAAAGTGTGTGCACTTATGCGTTAGATAGAGAGATATATAGCGCGTTTGTGAGAACGGGGCGAGGCATAGTGCATCTACGTGTAAAAGGCGGTTCTACACATTAAACTAAAATATAAATGGCATTATTATTTTTGGATGAGATCATGAATTTTGCAATTTGCGTATGGACGAAAATCGGTCTATCAGACACCCATACTCTATTGAATTCTAGCATGTACATGTGTTTATTTCATATTATCGATCCATAGAGTGAGGGCGGTTTGAAATACAGGCAATGGATGCTTTTGCAATTCATATATAAACATTAATTATTGCACTCCATGTTGTTAGTGTGAAGCACTTTATACATTTGTCACTTGCATGGATACATTCCAAATTGCCAGCTACGAAATAGAATACATGTCGAATTCAACATAAAGGGGGTTTCGAAGATTCGAATTCATAGGAAGTGCATTCATCTATTTGAACCCGAGATAATGGCATTTGTAAATCAGATGTAAAAGGGGGCATCAATCTTTGTTGTGATTTTGAACATGATATATATATTCATACGCATATCTAACTTTTTTTTGCAACCAAGGAGATTATATCTGGAACCAAGCATGAATTGAGGTAAGTTGCATATTTTTTTTAATATATACTCATGTACAATGTATATTCAAATGTACCCCCTCCATTCCAAAATAATCGTAGCTTTCGGATTTTCAAGAGTAAAGATTTGTGAAGTTTGACAAATCCTGAAAGTTCAATTCAAGAGAACCGAAAACGTTAATGCTTCTGCTCCCAAATATTGAACGAAGCGCCAAATAGGCCTCTGGTCACCCGAAACCGCGCGAGACTAATGTTTTGGTGGTAGGAAATTACTGTCCTGACTCGGGCCTGTGTAGCCTATCGGCCCGATGTCCAAAGGTCTAAACCGGGGTAGGTTTGTAACTTCACCAAGACGCCAGTCTCAACCGCCTCCAAGAAGCATTCATACGTCGTGGGCTCCTACCCATGCGCTCGGCCAAAATCTATCCCGCCCACATTTGGGACACCTGACATGAATGTCCTACTCCCAACCCGCAATATGTCCGAAATTTTAGATGGGGGCAAAGTTTGTAACTTTCTCCAAATTTCGAACAAGTGCGTCTCAAACCGAAACATTGTTCCCCCTTAGTTCCCTGCCTCCCTCTGTTTCCTCATTCATACTCCGTGGGCGCGAAAACGCCCTCTCCACCAGCCGCGAAACCCCAACCTCCTCCGTCCTCCACTCCATAGTGGCCAATCCACCGCCGCCCTCCTCCATCACGCCGGAGCCGGTACCCCGACGTCGCCGTCCAACGCAACCACAACCACAATGCCCTCAAGGACTTAGCAACTGAAGCCGAGGCAGAGCTGCCTCCACGATGCCGACACCGACGTGCGCCGTACCAGAACCACTCCGACCACGCCGTCCTGCGCCTCACTGCTGTGGCTCCACTGTCGCAACCATCCACCGCACCGGAGTTGTTCCCGCTACGCCATCGTTCTCCGCCTCAGATCTGCTTCCCCGCAACCGACAGACGGCCACCGCACCACACTCAACAACTTGTCCATGGGTTCGTCCAAGGCTGCACCGTCCTCCACAACTTCTGGTTTCCGGCGAACAACAAGAAGATCGTCGGAAAAACAGAAGGAGGACACAGCACTGCCAGCTGAAAGAGGTACTCCTCTTCCCTTATTCGTGCAAATCTTATGTCTCCGCTCACACCGTATTCATCCCACGAAAGAAACTAGTTGTGCGCTTCTTACGACATCTTCTTCGTGATACTAAATGCACAAGGTTTCCTCCCTTTTACTATTTCACCTTTGCTAGAGGTCAGTAGCCCGCCTGGATTTCAATTCAAGGTCAGTCAAACCGCAATTAAAAGAAGCAGCACCCGCTTAGGCGCGCGAAGCACCTAGTCCGCGTGTTCCCCGGGGAAGCGGCGCATCGGTGTCTATCATAGGGGTGTGGGGCGCAGGAGCTGCTTGCGCCCGATCTGGAGGTCGGCGGGGCTTGAATGGATGGCCGGGGGGCGGTGCCAAGCACGGCGGTGCGGTGAGGTCGAGGGGAGGGCGCAGGCAGGGGAGGAATACTGGGCCGCTGGTCGCTGGCATTTCGAGGAAGATCGTCAACACTGACTGGCTGGAGGTAGATGAAGGCGATCTGCCCGTTCTTTGTACATCGGACGGTGCAGAAAAAATGTACTAACCTATTTGCTTTCATTCGACTGTTATTTTCATAGAATCCTGTAGTAATTTAGTGTGCCATGCATGTTGTAGAGCTATCATATGTCTCCCGTCATTTATTTCTCACCGACCTGCAATCTTCTACCTTTACACTATACTAATTGTGCACACACTTCACCCATACTCACACTATTGTTTTTTATGCATGGGTATTTCAGACTCTGACGCAGTGTTGATGAATGCAAAAAAGAAAAGACAGAAGTCGCTCCAGTGTAATTCGAAGATAAGCACTAAGCGTTTCAGCGATCTAATGGGTGCAGTGTCAGCAGTTGGAGACAGTAATCATAGCTATGCAGTTGATGATCTCAATTGCCACACACAACCATCCCAGGCGCTTGCTTTAACTTCGCGCTGTCAAATGTGGTTGCATGTTGCATATGGTGTCTAGCTTGTATTGCTTCCAATTTGGTTAAATTGCATCTGTTTACTTTACACATTATACCTTTGATAATGACATGCCTTCCTGTTTTTGATACATACTACATATGTCTATTAACCATGTTTGTACATCAAACTAATGCTCTTTTGTATCCCTCGTCAATCACTTATGATGAGACAGTCACCCGAGTGGGTTACTGTGAGACGCCCTACTCGTTTAAAGAGTGAAGTGTCATCCTCCAAACATGATTCTCAAGAAACAGCAAGGCTAAATGAAGATAGTCAACGTAGCTCTCTAGTTGATCACCACAATTCCCCCACACCACCATTGTAGGTGCTTGCTCTTACTTGGCAGTGTGATATGTGGTTGCATGTTGCATATGGTGTCTACCTTGTAATGCTTCTAATTAGGGTAAATTGCATCTGCTTAGTTAACACATTATACCTGTGAATATGACATGCCTTCCTGTTTTTGGTACATACTACGTCTTTCTATTAACCATGTTCTTACATCAAACTACTTTTCTTGTGTATCCCTCATCAATGCTCCTAATTTGTTAAATTGCATCTCCTTAGCTTACACATTATACATGTGAATATGACACGCCTTCCTGTTTTTGGTACATACTACATCTGCCTATCACACCATATTCTTACATCAAACTACTGTTCTTGTGTAACCTGCGTCTATCGCTTATGATGAGACAGTCACGCGTGTGGGTTAATATGAGACGCAATACTCTTATAAAGAATGCAATTTCATCCTCTCCACATGATTCTCAAGAAACAACAAGCCTAAATGAAGATATTGAACGTAGCTCTGTACCTGAAGACCGCACTTCCCCTACACCACCATCACAGGTGCTTGCTCTAACTTCGCAGTGTGATATGTGGTTGCATGTTGCATACGGTGTCTAGCTTGTAATGCTTCTAATTAGGGTAAATTGCATCTGCTTAGTTTACACACTATACCTGTGAATATGACATGCCTTCCTATTTTTGGTACACACTACATCTATGTGTTAACCTTGTTCTTACATGAAACTACCTCTCTTCTGTATCCTGCATCAACCACTTACGATGAGTCACCTTTATTCGTTGCATATTGCATATTATTTCTAGCCTGTTGCCATGTATTGCTTCTAATTTGGTCAAATACATTTGTTAGGGCACCCTTTTAATTTGGCAGAGTGATATTGGTTTTATCTTTCATATGGTTTCTAGCTTGCATCGATTCTAACAAGTTCAAGCACCTTGTGCTTAGTTTACACTTTATACATCATACATGTCAATATGTCACGCCGTCCTGTTTTTCATACATATTCCATCCTCCTATCATGCGGCTGCCTTACATGAAAGTAGTGTTAGTCAGTATCATGCATCAATGAGTTCTGAAGAGCAAATTTTATTCCTTTTTCATGTGGGTTTGACTTGACAAGGCAAAATAAAGAAAGAGGAAGGAAAAGAGTAAGGAAGGCAATGATGGTGGTCCTCTGCAGCAACGTAAACGGAGCATCTATACCGATTCTCCTTGTACTGATAGTGCATTACAAGGTCCAAGTCTCTGCTCCCCTACTCCACCATCCAAGGTGCTTGCCCTAACTTGGCAGTGTGATATCTGGTTGCATGTTGCATATGGTTTCTAGCTCGTATTGCTCCTAATTAGTGTAAACTGCATCTGCTTAGCTTACACATGATACATGTGAATATGACACGCTTTCCTGTTTTTGGTACATACTATATCTGTCTATCACACCATGTTCTTACATGAAACTACTCTTCTTGTGTATCTTGCATCAGTCACTTATGATGGGACACCTTTAAGTTGGCAGTGTGATATTGCTTCGCGTCTTGAATATGATTTCTAGCATGTATTGCTTCTAGTTTGATGAACGCCACCTATGACGAGACAGTTTTAACTTGGTAGAGTGATATTGATTGCACCTTCCATATGGTGTCTTGCAGTGTTTCTAATTTGTTGAAGTGCCTTCTACTTAGTTACCACATCATAGGTGTGAATATGTCAAGCCGTCCATTTTTTCGTACATTTTCCATCCTCGTATCATGACTTTGCCTTTCATCAAAGTAGTGTTCATCAGTATCACGCGTGAATGAGTTCTGAAGAATGAATGATATTCCTTTTTCTTGTCGGTATGACCTCACAATGCAAAATCAATAAAGCTGAAGGAAATTGGCAAGGCATTGGATGATGGTGGTCCTTCCAAGCAACTAAAATGGAGGTTCTCTACATATTCTACTCCGCCATCCTCCCAACAAGATTCGCAAGACAACGCATGATGTGACCCCAAATGTCGTCGCTAAAAGTATTGTTAGTAAGGTGAACCAGAGAAATACTGGGAAGTATATAGTTCCTGCCAGACGCAATGGAAAAAAGAAACAAGCTACTGTTGTACATTGCAGCAATCAAGGAGTTGAACTGAGAGACAATTTTCTACACTGCAGGAAGACAACAACACATATTTTCATTGGACATGTTCCTGTTCAGCTTGTTGCACCAGACGACGTGGATCCACGATTCAGAACACCATGCATGCAAAATCATCTACGTGAGGACACAAAGGAGTAGTACTAGTTTGTTTTGTCTTTTGTGATCAGTGTGCCTTATTTTAAAATTAGTTAATTAGTGATGAAATAAGATAGGAGAGAGAGGGTTGGATCAGTAGTAGTACGTGGTTGTGGTCAGGTAGAGTCCAACTAGAATTCGGAAGGAGTCCAGGTCGTTTGTACCTAGTGCCTGCGTGCACTATTAATAGGGCCAACCGGCCGTGTATCGAGGGGAGGTTAGTTTTTTGGTGTTAATTACAAACAGAGGATAATCCGTCAGGTTCCGGCGGCACGCTTCAATCAAGAATCCCATCTAGGGCTTGTGTTTCTTGGCAAGGAGATTAGACGGCGCGCCCTCTAATTTACTGCCGATTCTAGTAGAATCGTCCATGTGCTTCTTCTACCTGAAGACGTACGTGTAGTTCTCGCCGGTTTGCATCTACTTGATCGTAAGTCTGTGTTTCTTTTGTCTGTTATTTGGTGTAGACAGGATATTGGACTGGGAGTTGCTGAGTTTGTACTGTGAAAGATTGGGAAATTTATTCGTGCTATCGTTTTTTGTTGACGTTCGCATCAAGTGGTATTCAGAGCAAGGTTGATCACGGTACAATTTTTCTCTTGCTATTTGATTCAACTGTTTGAAAGATGGTGAACTCGCAGCATGACAAATCTGATCATGAGGAGGTCGACGAACTTCCGGAGGATCTGAATATAAGTGATGATTTCCGTATCCATCTGATGTCGATCAAGGGAGAGAACAAGAAGCTTGGGAAAAGGGTTGAGGAGTTGTCTGCAAATATTGTTGGCGTCGAGGACAGGTTAAACGAGCGTTTGACTGCCAGCGACCGACAGCGCAATGATAGTCTACAGGTGGTGACTACGAGTCTTAATCGGCTCACCGCAGCAGTTCAGCGCCTTCAGGCGAGAGATGTGGCACCCCGACAGTCCCGCTCACCACGATGACGTCGTGACCGTTACAATGACGATGATGGTGATTTTTCTGAGGATTCCAATGCCCGTGGAGGCTTACCTCACCGACCACGGCATGATGCTGGGGCTCACCGCCATGCTGGGCGGCGCCGTGACTATGGCGGCAATGGTGCCCACGAGGATGATGGTTTGGGTCGAATCAAGATAACCATACCTGAATTCTCGGGACGTTGTGCTGACCCAGAGAAATATTTGGAGTGGGAGATGCGCGTAAATCAGATTTTTGATGGTCACAACTACTCTGAATAGAAGAAGGTTCGTGTTGCATCAATGGAATTTACAGAGTATGCTCTTGTATGGTGGGATAATAAAAACCGTACTCATGAGGGACCAACGACATGGGCTGACATGAAGCGAATCATGAGGGAACGTTTTGTGCTTGCTTATTACACTCGCCAGCTTCATAGTAGACTGCGTCGTCTAGTACAAGGTACAAAATCAGTTGATGAGTACTACAAAGAGATGCAAGTTTTGATGATCCGTACGGCTATGCATGAGTCTGCAGAGGCGACCATGGTACGTTTCTTTGAGGGGTTAGAAGAAAAGATTCGTGACCGTGTTGATTTAATGCAATATAATGATATTCATGAGTTGCTTCATCAAGCGGAGTGTGCTGAACGTTGGGTATTAGAGAAGCAAGTTTCAGAGACTCGTCCAACTTACAACAGTGGACGACATGGTTCTTCTCCTATAGATGGTGGGTTTAGTGCTAAACCGACTGCTTCTTATAAGTCGGGAAGCATTGAACAGAGCAAAGTGGCGGCTGCGCCAAAGGAGGTTTCTCAGGTCTCATCTAATGCGTCTTCATCTCATCATCGTAATATTATTTGCCACAAGTGTGGAGGACGTGGACACATGAAGCATGAATGTTCCAATCAACGAAGGGTTCTACTAGTTGATGCGGAATATATTTCAGAATCTGAAGATGAGACGCCTAAGTTAGAGGATGGAGTCGAAAGAGGTCGTGGTGATACCATACTATGTTATCCTCAGGATGATCCTGATATGGAGAGCTTGCTAGCACATAAGGTCCAGCGAGATGACAAGGTCATTCTTGAACCAGGACAACGACGGAGTATTTTTCAAACTGCATGTACCATCAAGGGAGAAGTGTGCAAATTGATAATTGATGGCGGCAGTGCTAGCAACATGATTAGCAAGGATGTGGTGGAGTCTCTTTCTTTGCCAACGTGGGAGCACCCAAAACCATACTATATGAAGTGGATCGATGATGTGGGCAAAGTGAAGGTTACTCACAGGGTGAAGGTCCCTTTTTCTGTTGATGGTTATGTTGATAAAGTGGAATGCGACGTTATGCCACTACATGTTTGTCATCTTATTTTGGGGCGTCCATGGCAGCATCATGTTAACGCTCTCCATCATGGACGAACAAATAGGTACACTTTTATGCATAAGAGAGAGTTCTATACCATTCTTCCCAAAGATGCACAGAATATAACGTGTACTGTTGAGGTCTTCAAGAAAAAATCTGCAAGGTATAGGTTGAAACCAAGGACGGTTTCTTTTCAAGGGAGAGAGGATGATGTGACACCAAATGTTGTCGCTAAAAGTATTGTTAGTAAGGTGAACCAGAGAAATACTGGGAAGTATATAGTTCCTGCCAGACGCAATGGAAAAAAGAAACAAGCTACTGTTGTACATTGCAGCAATCAAGGAGTTGAACTGAGAGACAATTTTCTACACTGCGGGAAGACAACAGCACATATTTTCATTGGACATGTTCCTGTTCAGCTTGTTGCACCAGACGACGTGGAGCCACGATTCAGAACGCCATGCATGCAAAATCATCTACGTGAGGACACAAAGGAGTAGTACTAGTTTGTTTTGTCTTTTGTGATCAGTGTGCCTTATTTTAAAATTAGTTAATTAGTGATGAAATAAGATAGGAGAGAGACGGTTGGATCAGTAGTAGTACGTGGTTTTGGTCAGGTAGAGTCCAACTAGAATTCGGAAGGAGTCCAGGTCGTTTGTACCTAGTGCCTGCGTGCACTATTAATAGGGCCAACCGGCCGTGTACCGAGGGGAGGTTAGTTTTTTTGTGTTAATTACAAACAGAGGATAATCCGCCAGGTTCCGGCGGCACGCTTCAATCAAGAATCCCATCTAGGGCTTGTGTTTCTTGGCAAGGAGATTAGATGGCGCGCCCTCTAATTTACTGCCGATTCTAGTAGAATCGTCCATGTGCTTCTTCTACCTGAAGACGTACGTGTAGTTCTCGCCGGTTTGCATCTAATTCATCGTAAGCCTGTGTTTCTTTCGTCTGTTATTTGGTGTAGACTGGATATTGGACTGGGAGTTGCTGAGTTTGTACTGTGAAAGATTGGGAAATTTATTCGTGCTATCGATTTTTTGTCGACGTTCGCATCAACGCAAGGCTAGACAGTCAACGTAGCTGTGTAGATGATGAGCACATCTCCCCTACTCCACCATCATAGGTGCTTGCTCTAACTTGGCACTATTATATGTGGTTGCATGTTGCGTATGATGTCTAGCTTGTATTGCTTCTAACTTTATTGAATTGCATCTGCTTACTTTACACATAATGCCTATGAATATGACATGTGTTCCTGTTTCTACATCAGACTACTATTCTTGCATATCCCGCATCAGTCACTTATGATAAGGCACCTTTAAGTCGCCACTGTGATATTGGTTGTGTCTTGCATATGATTTCTAGCATGTACTGCTTCTAATTTCTTGAAACGCCATACAGTTTGAACTTGGCAGAGTGATATTGGTTGCATCTTTCATATGGTGTCTAGCTTGTAGTGCTTCTAATTTGTTGAAATGCCTTCTACTTAGTTACCACATATTCCATCCTTGCATCATGTGTTTGCCTTTCATCCGAGTAGTGTTCGTGAGTATCATGCATGAATGAGTTCTGAAGAGCGAATTTTATTCTTTTTTCTTATCGGTTTGACTTCACAATGCAAAATCATTACAGGTGAAGGAAATTAGTCCGGCAGTGGATGATGGTGGTCCTTCGGAGCAACTCAAATAGGGGGTCTCTACAGATTCTACTCCGCCATCCTCCCAACAAGATTCGCAAGACAACACAAGGCTGGACAGTCAACGTAGTTGTGTAGATGATGAGCACATCTCCCCTACTCCACCATCACATGTGCTTGCTCTAACTTTACACTATTATATGTGGTTGCATGTTGCGTATGATGTCTAGCTTGTATTGCTTCTAACTTGAATTGCATCTGCTTACTTTACACATAATGCCTGTGAATATGACATGTGTTCCTGTTTCTAGAACATACGTGTACATGATGAGCACATCTCCCCAACTCCACCATCACAGGTGCTTGCTCTTACTTGGAACTGTTATACGTGGTTGCGTTTTTCGTATGATGTCTAGTTTGTATTGCTTCTGATTATGTTGAATTGCATCTGCGTAGCTTACAACTTATACCTGCAACGATCACTTACCCATAAGACACATTTAACTTGGGACTGTGATGTAGGTTGCATCTTGCATTGTCTTCTAGCTTGTACTGCTTCTAATTTCTTGAAATGGCACTTACGACGAGACAGTTTTTACCTGATAGAGTGATATTGGTTGCATGTTCATATGGTGCCTAGCTTTCATTTCTTCTAATTTTGTTGAAATGCCTTCCGCTTACTGTTTTTTCATACATATTCCATCCTCCTATCGTACGTGTGAATATGAAACGCTGTCTTTTTTTGTATATATTCCATCCTCCTATCCTGCGCTTGCCTTACATCAAAGTAGTGTTCGTCTGTATCATGCATCAACCAGTTATGCAGAGCTAATTTTATTCATCTTCTTGTGGTTTTGACTTCATAAGGCAATATCAGAAAATAGGAAGGAAAAGAGTAAGTTAGGGGACGTTGGTGGTCCTCCGCACCGACGCAAACAGAGACTCTCTAGATTTTCCACTGCTACTCCTAATGAAGTTGAAGTCCCAAGTCTACATGATGAGTTCATCTCCCGTACTCCACCATCGCTGGTGCTTGCTCTAAGTTGACAGTGTGATAATTGGTTCCATTTGAAAGTGCAACTATCCCTGGGTGGTTTTGGTAATTCCTAACAACATATAGCTCATTGAGCTAACATTATTCCAAGATTAATATTTCAGGAAAAGCTCAATGAATGGCATGGCATGGATGAGGAAAGTGGATCCCTCAAAATTCTAAGGACAAAAAGTTTGGCTCAAGCTTGAAGCTCAAGACTCTACATTTTATATTTTAGTGATCCAAGATCACATTGAGTCCATAGGAAAAGCCAATACTATCAAGGAGGGATGAGGTGTTGCTTAATGGTTTACTTGCTCAAAGTGCTTAGTGATATGCTCAAAAATCCTCAACTACCTTCCCACATCCACATATGACCTAAACCAAAAGTCAAACTCAGCCCCACCGATTCTTTCTATCCAGCGCCACCGAGTTTCAAATGTCATAGCCACTGCCACAAACCCTAGGCAAATCGGTCTCACCGATAGGGATCTCGGTCTCACCGAGATGGGATTGTAATCTCTCTGTTTCCCTTTGTAACGTTTTGGTCTAACCAAAGTGAGCGATCGGTCCCACCCAGATTGCAATGTAAACTCCCTCTTTCCCTTTTGTAACATTTCAGTCTCACCGAGATGAGCGAATCGGTCCCACCGAGTTTACCTGACCAACTCTCTGGTTAGCTTATTACCAAAATCGGTCCCACCGAGTTTGTGTAATCGGTCACACCGAGATTACGTTATGCCCTAACCCTAACCATATCGGTCCTACCGAGTTGCATCTCAGTCCCACCGAAAATCCTAACGGTCACTAGGTTTGCTGAATCGGTCCGACCGAGTTTAACCATTCGGTCCCACCGAGTTTGGCAAATTGTGTGTAACCGTTAGATTTTGTGTGGAGGCTATATATACCCCTCCACCCACTCTTCATTCGTTGAGAGAGCCATCAGAACATACCTACATTTCCAATACACATTTTCTAAGAGAGAACCACCTACACTTGTGTTGAGGTCAAGGTATTCCATTCCAACCATATGAATCTTGATCTCTAGCCTTCCCCAAGTTGCTTTCCACTCAAATCTTCATTCCACCAAATCCAAATCCTGTGAGAGAGAGTTGAGTGTTGGGGAGACTATCATTTGAAGCACAAGAGCAAGGAGTTCATCATCAACACACCATTTGTTACTTCTTGGAGAGTGGTGTCTCCTAGATTGGCTAGGTGTCACTTGGGAGCCTCCAACAAGATTGTGGAGTTGAACCAAGGAGTTTGTAAGGGCAAGGAGATCGCCTACTTCATGAAGATCTACCGCTAGTGAGACAAGTCCTTCGTGGGCGACGGCCATGATGGAATAGACAAGCTTGCTTCTTCGTGGACCCTTCGTGGGTGGAGCCCTCCGTGGACTCACGCAACCGTTACCCTCCGTGGAACATGGATGTACGATAGCACCACCTATCGGAACCAGGCCAAAAACATCTGTGTCTCCAATTGCGTTTGAATCCTCCAAACCCTTCCCTTTACATTCTTGCAAGTTGCATGCTTTACTTTCCGCTGCTCATATACTCTTTTGCATGCTTACTTGAACTGTGTGGAGATTGCTTGACTTGTGCTAAGATAGCTAAAATCTGCCAAGAACTAAAATTGGGAAAGGCTAGATTTTTATTTGGTCAAGTAGTCTAATCACCCCCCCCCCTCTAGACATACTTTCGATCCTACACTATTTTCTTGAAAATCCTTCTGCTTAGTTTGCACATCGTAGCTGTGAATATGTCATGTCGTCCTGTTTTTCTTAAATATTCCATCCTCATACCGTTGTCTTACATCAAAGTATTGCTTGTCTGTATCATGCATCAATGAGTTCTGAAGAGTGATTTTATTCTTTTGTGTTGTGGGTACAGCTTGACATGGCAAAGTAAAAAAAGAGCAAGGAAAATAATATAGTAGGGAGTGTTGTTACTCGTCGGGTGAAACGGAAAAGGTTCTGCCGTCGAGATTCTGCTGGTACTTATAGTGCAGTAGAAGGTCCAAGTCCACCGGTTAAATCTACAAAGATAGTATCACCTGCTCCACCAGCTGCAGCATCCGCTCAACTGTACCAGCATCTCAACCAGTTACTCGTTCGTTTGCTCCGGAACTGGCCAGTTCCCAAGCTGCCTTCACACCTAACACTACTTCTGAAGCACTGCTGACACAACAGGACTTGGCAAGATCAGATGAACCTCGTGAGCATCAACACCAAGATGGTACCTGACCGAGTCAAGTTGCAGTTGCATGCTCCTTTATATGTACTCTCACAGTTTGATGTACACTAACGCTTTCCATATTCGTTGTTGAACTAGCACCACGGCGCAAGCGGAAATAGACATCAGGGATAATGCTTGACAGATTAACAAAATATAAAGGAGGAAGAATGGAGATCCATTTTGAGGCAGGTTTAAAAAGGCCATGTGATGCTACAGAGTCAGCCAAGTTAGTATCAGAGGCAGCCGTTGCCGTTAGGTGTCATGCACGTATCCTCCCAACGTGGATCCAGTACAGGAATGAGAAAGACAATACCCAGTTTAACACCTTCCTTGACCATTTATCCGTAAGTAATGTTATTCATCGCAATTAGTAATATTGTCTTGCTCTGTCCCATACTTTCTAGCTTCCTCCTAATAAGACTCACATTCTTTTTTCAACAGATGACGTTCAAGTTGGATCCGAAAGATGATGCAACTAAACAAGCATGCACTCATGTTTTTTAGTCTGCTCTGCGACAGTATCAGTACCACCTTAGAAAATCTCACTTTGAAGGCAAGGCTAACAATGAAATTGCCCAAACATCTCCAATGGAATATATTACCGATCAATACTGGACGGCCCTCGTTAAACACTGGTCTGATCCAAAGTATCAGGTAGGCTATATGTATTTGATCAGACCACATATTGAACTTGTATTTGTGTATGTGCCTTACAAATGTATCTTCTTCTAGGCTAACTGTTTGAAGAACAAAACCAACCGTTCTAAAGTGAAATTCCAACAGACAACAGGATCTCGTAGCTATATTGCACACTGCGAGGCTCTTGTAAATAGCTGCTACTTCCTTTTTTGTGTGCCATATTATCGTATCTATATTGACTTGTTCCAAATACAGAGGAAAGCCCGTGTGGACCAAAAAGAACCTGAACTGAATGCAGTGCAAATCTTCAAGGATTGCCACACCAGCAAGATGAAGGGCATGAGCACATCAGTTCAAGCCGCTGTTGTAAGTCCTTACTCCTCCTGCCTTGAACTGATTGGTACTGTGATGTGTTCATTTAACTACTTGGTTTGCAGCCAATGTCAGTTACTCTATTCACTCTTATTCACAGTTATCTTAACGTATCATTTCACCTTACATGGTTTAAAAGAGATGAAGGATATTCTTTTGGTCTTGATCTGTAATCTAGTTGTTATGTTCACATGCGCACACAATGATAAAATAGTCTGTTTGTTTCATATCTGTTTGCCCATGATATGAATGATGTCATACTATGTTCATCCTACTTTAAACCATGTCTCTTTATCCTTAGATGTCAACGAATGTGAGGAAATAGACAATACAGTAGGCATGCTACATGGACATATGTTCTGAAAGTGATTTTATTATGTAGTTGGCACTACAATACATGCTAATGTATTACAGTAGTTCACCAAAATAAGTTATGTATAAACGTTTAACCTACTTTGTTTGTTTTTGTCTCATTAGTAACTTATCTGGTACACTAATCTACAAGTTCAAACTTTCAGGAAGCTATGGAACAAATGATTGAACAGCCACAACCACCTGAAGGTGACGAGGCTACTACAGGCACAATGTCACCTCTTGCTGCAGTGCATCAGTATCTCTCCACTAACAGTGCAAAAGCACCTTCCTGCGTAATTCTGGGTTGGTTGTCAAGGTAACCTTGTCCAAATCGCCTACCGAACAAAATCTTCCTGCTAGACAGAGTGATATATCTGTGCTCCAGACACAAGTCCAATCCCTAATGGACGTTGTTTCAGAAACAAGAATAGTGGTTGAGAAACGTCGTCAAGATATGAATGTTTTGAAACCAGACTATCAGACATTCGCTTCGTTGTTCAAGAGCAATGGCGGAAAAAAGGTGGAGATCGTGCTGCTCCATCAGATTCTACATCCTGAAACATTAGCACTCAGGTCAAATGATCTGTGCTTCTATACATCTGATGGTGCTTTTATATGGAAGGACTGTAAACTTTATGGCAATAGGACTTTTGTTGTATGGTTGGAATTTATTTTGTTGTGATACAACATTTATGATGCTGCCTTAGGCTGCAGTAATTATGACGCTATTTTTGTATAGTGTAGGTTTATCTTAGTAATGTATTCGGCCGAAAGCTTCGTAGGAGCCCAACATGCCAACATTCGTCGGGCCCATTCCAATTGGGCTAAAAACGATTACGGGCCGAAATTGGCATGTAGCCCACTAAAAATATCTGGGCCTAAATCAGCATAAGCTTTCATATTTTTCTGGTAGGCCTGTCCCCATAGTGGCCTTTAACAGGCCTAAACATAATTTGGGCCCTCAGTAAAATAGGCCGTTTACAGGTGTAAATATCTCGAGCCCATAAAAAACATGGGCCTTTAATAGACCGAAAGCGAGATTGGGCCCTGATTGTGCCAAATAACACTGGACTTAGCAGGCCGAAATGGTGGCCCATTTACGATGCGGATCTTTGACAGGCTGAAATTCGGACGGGCCGTAAATGCGCCGACCTAATACACGGGCCTTTAACAGGCCAGAACTTCGGTCAGGCTAGATTATTGTCATTTTTATATGGGCCGTTAATGGGCCCGATATGACGTTGGGCCACATATGGCCCATGGTTTACGTCTGGCGTTAACAGGCCGAAAATGACAACAGGACGAAAGTGGCCCAAAGCTACAGTGGGCCTCTAAGAGGCCGAATGTCAGACATGGCCGAATATGACCCAAATCCTTCACGGTCATTTATGGGCCGAAAGTTTTGATGGCCTGTAAATGGGCCCAAATGAAGCCGGACCTTTAATAGGCCGGAAATACACTGGGCCGTAATTCGGCCCAATTACTTAGCGGACTGTTAACGGGCCAGAAGTGACCATGGGCCGCGTTGATGACAAGTTTAGGATAGGCCGTTGATGGGCCGATTTGACAAAGAATGTTGGGCCTTTAGCTGGGTCGGCCCATTATGGTCTGTAGAATCTTGTGGGCCTTTAGCTGGGCCGGCCCATTGTGGTCCGCAAAATCTTGTGGGCCTTTAGCTGGGCCGGCCCATTATGGTCTGCAAAATCGTGTGGGCCTTTAGCTGGGCCGGCCCATTATGGTCCGCTAAATTTTGTGGGCCTTTAGCTGGGCCGGCCCATTATGGTCTGCTAAATCTTATGGGCCTTCGGTTGGGCCGTCCCATTTAAACTTTGTGGGCCACTTTTGGGCCAGTCCACGTGTCAACATATCATAGGCCCATCTCGACCGTTGGATGAGTGACACCTGTGCCAACGCGGAGCTGACGCGTGGATCCGTCAGCTAATGAGAATTTTACACGTGGAAAATCGGCATTGGCCGTGGCTGTTAACGGGTTATCGGATCCAAAATTCGACCCGATAGCTTAACGGCGTTCCGTTACGGTGGATGCCACGTGTCGGTCACCCTTGACGAAAGCACTTCTGTGATGCGCGATTTATCGTCATGGAAGTGGACACTTCCGTGATGATAATTTTGGCAATGTCATGGAACACTTCTACGACAGCACAGGTATGACTATCTTGATTCTGTCATAAATTTGTCATGGATGTACATGCATGACAGAAAACGCGACCTACTATGACAAACACGTATCATCACGGAAGTGTATTTTCTTTGTAGTGACTGGGAACGCCTTGTTCTGTACTAGTCTTGAGGCAAGAATGTGGTAAGGTCTAGGAGATCATTTTTATATTTTGAAGTACTATATGCCTGCATCTTACTGTACTCTGTTCATGTAGAATAAGTGCTTAAACTTGAAGAATAATTGTTCTCATTTAAGATTGCATTTCTATGGTGCATACTGCTTTGCTCTTGTATCATCGTATTTACTCATACAAACTTATTTTTAAATTGAAGGATCGAATCGAAACTCCAATGGCACAACATGTATGTTTAAACATGTTTCTCTAACTGGTTTGCTCTTCTAAATTACTCTGTTGATTTCAATTGTAATTGTGTATACATTTGACGTCTCATATCATGCACATTAGTAGCATCAAAACAGAGCCATTAGTAGCACTGCATGTATACCCGTGATACCCATCTGAAATCTTGTTGTGCCGTGTAGTTTCTCACACTTGTATTCTTTCAATGCTGCTTTGTCTTGAACTGATATGATTTGAACCGTGTCTCTATTTTGATTTGGCAAGACAATGTAGTGACCACAACACATAGATATATGTTTGTTTGATGCTTTTATTGTGTACTACTTAGCAATAGAAGACTTGGTAGTTTAATCTTGTCCACCTTACTACTGAACTGGTTCACCGAAATGAGTTTCATATACTACATGCTAAACCTACTATGTGTCTGATTGTTTCTTCTTTTAGAATGCTGACAGAATATTGGGGAAGAGTACCTTATTAAGCAATGGAAAAGAAAGTAATGTAGATAAGATTCAGGGTAGTGAGCCATCCTTGTTGGTCTCCAACAAAGCTGATAAAACAGCTACGGAAAATTATCTTGAAGACGGTGAGACAACCCCAGAGTCCTGTCTTGATGTAGTGTTCGAATTACTGGCCACTACCGTTGGCACAAGCTCTTCGAACTCATTGTCTGAATCAGTTCGGTTTCTTGAGTCTCAACTACAAGCTGAAAGACATCGATCAGTTGTGCTGCAACAAGAAGCCGAAGTACTGAGGAAGTCCCTGGAGAATGCAAATGCATACTTTTTGGTGCAATAACAAGTGCTGGAGAATTTTAGCGCCAAACAGGAGAAAGCTAATAAGCTTGCTAAGATTATTGCCAGCATGGTGGATACCCAGGATAATGTTTCTTGAGCTCTTTTGAAGTTGTTTCAGTTATGGACTTGTTTTGCTGCTGCGTTTATTTGCACTAGTGGCCAATTTAGACGCCCAGTGTATGTAAAATGCTACTTTGTGCCCTATATTTGCACTGGTGGCGAACTTTGATGCCCAATGGATGTAATATGTGTAATGGCCGTAATAGCCTAGCATAAGTTGCTTGCTTATTTATTTCCTTATTGTCTTGTTTATTTGTTTGGTTGCAGTCACTCCAGTTCTTTTTCCGTGGTTTGCTAGTGGCCATAATAAACTATTTTTTAAAACTAGGCCACAATAACCATGGGCAACATACGGACCGTTGTAACCATGGTCCCGCTACGTGTTGTAGTGACCATGGGTCGTAGGAACCATGGGTCTTCTACGAGATGTAGAATCAATGGGCCTTCTACGGGCCGTATGATCGATTGGCCAAACATGTGCCATACTTATTCGTGGACCATTAACGAACCGCAATATGGGCTGTAAACGGGCTAGAATCATTAGTTTATGGCTCGAGCATAACGGACCGTTAATAGGCCGATATGTATAACGGGCTTAATTCTATCGACAGGCATAACGGGTCATTATTGGGCTATATTTGATGATGCTATCAAACGGCCCAATGGATTAACGGGCCATAAACGGGCCGACTGTAAACACGGGCTGAATTTCACCCGCAAGCGAAACAGGCCAGTAACGGACCGTAAGTAATTGAATGCTGGAAATGAGCCCAAGAATAAATGGGCCCTTAGAAGTCTGAAAGATAACACGGGCTGGAAACGGTCCAATGGAATAATGGACCGTTAATGGGTATAAAGCGATAAACTATTCATTTCGGATCAGTTTCGCCACAGGCCTTTATTGGGCCCAGAGTTACAAAGGGCCTCATATGGGCCGAAATACGTCATGGGCCATACATGGGCCGGAAGTTACAATGGACTGGAATCATATTGGACGACCCCAGATGATGGTACTGAGCCTAATTCAGATAGGCCATAACGGGCCGTGAGTTAGCGGGTTGTAAATTGGTTGTATGTGAATAAGCCGTTAACAGGCTTTCTGTGGGCCGGCCCGCTTCCTTTTGACCAAGTCAAATGGGCCGGCCTTTTAACCTGAGTGGGCCACTGTTGGGCCAAGCCACGTGTCGACGTATCATAGGCGCATCCCATCGATTCGCTGGATGACATCTGTCCCAACGCAGAGCTGACACGTGGTTCCTCCGGCGAATGAGAATTTTACACATGGAAAATCCCCACTAGTCCGGACTGTTAACGGGTTATCAGATCCAAATTGGAACCCGATAGCTTAACGGTGACCCGTTATGGTGGATGCCACATGTCGGTTACCCTCGACGAAAACACTTCCATGACGCGCCATTTATCGTCATGGAAGTGGACACTTCCGTGATGATAATTTTGGTATTGTCATCGAACACTTCTACGACTGCGTAGGTATGACTATCTTGATTCTGTTATAAAATCGTCATGGATGTACATGCATGACAGAAACGTGACCTACTGTGACAAACACGTATCATCACGGAAGTGTTTTTTTAGTGTATGAATGTTCTACTGTTGATAATTATACTTTGTGGACTCCCGATATCCAAACAGGGTTGGATCTCTAGCACCATACAAAGGGCAACATACCATGTACCAGATTTTTAACAATGCCCTTCGGTGAAGAGACATGAGACATTCAACCATCTTTTTTCTTCTTTGCAAAATATCATCGAAAGAGCATTTGATGTTCTCAAGATGAAATGACAAATTCTTAGAGGCATATCACAGTACAAACCGGAGATCCAAAAGATGATTGCCACTGCATGCATGTGTCTTCACAATTGGATTCGTTATACTCCCTCCGTCCAGGCGGGTAGGGTGTGGGTGGGTAGGGTATGGGGCGGTAGAGCAATACCATACCCATATCCATGTAGTTGATGGGTACAAAATTCTACCCATACCCGTACCCAGGGATATGCAAATTTATCCGTGCCCTTACCCGACGGGTACCCATACCCATTGGGTACCCAATATGTAGATCAAATAGTACACAAGTTATCCATAATTTTACATTCATACATAGCACATTTAACAAAAAAAACTTTTATTTCAACTCGATAACAAATAGATGGATACAAGACAATCTCAATTCAGAGTGATACTTTAACATAGGTTAACAAACTCACCAAATAACATCTCACAAGTAACATGTCAGTATAAATGAGTAGGGTATGTGTATATCCATGGGTACAAGGCTATACCCGTGCCCTATCCATGACTTAACCGGTAGGGTATGGATATACCATGGTATAAAAATGTGCCCATACCCTGCCCATGCGGGTACGGTATCCACGGTGGGACGCCCGGATAATTAAGCGACAGTAAAACTCTGCTAATGATGCCACGTCACCTCCGTTACTGTTGCTAATCTTTCGTTAGTTCAAAACCAATTCAAAATATGGCAAACAAGAAAAGTTTTCAAACATTGAAACAAAAATGTTCGGAGTGAACCAAATATTGCATAGATAATTATGGTGGAGAAACCACACCTTTATAAAATGTTTAAATACTATGAGATGAATAAAACAGCAGCAAAAACAATTATTTAAATACCTTTGGTAATTAATAAAATGTCAAACTAATTTAATTGAGGACTAGACTTTTTGAGCATGGACTAAGTTGAAATACTAATTTAGTTACTAAGTATATATTTTACTAAAACTAAAATAATAGGAAACAAAACTATAATAGAAAAGGTAGAATAAATAAAAAGTAAAAAAAACAAAGCAAAAGAAAGGAACCCCCCCTGCTGGGCCGCGGCCCAGTTGGCCATCGGGCCAACCAGGCAAGCCCAGCCGCGCCCCACCCCACTCCCCATAACCCCCCTGGGAAAACCCTAACCCATCGGTCGCCCCAATTCCCCCACTCCCTCGATCCACCTCTCCCCTTCTCTGTTCCCCGATTGGATCTGGGGGATCGACTCACCGCCCGTCTTCGGCTCGCCTCCCCCTCGATTCTCTTCACCGACCTGATTTGGATCGGGAAGGGGGCAACGAGCCCGACGCCCCCTTCATCGACGCCGTCGCCGTACGCCACCACTGTCGCCCGGACCCCGTCGGAGCCGCCTCGTCGGAACGGACCTCCCCACCGGACTGCTTCCCCGTCGCACGTCGTCCCGGGCATCCTTCCCACGCCCCACTTCCCTATCCCTACGGCCCCCGTGAGCTCCCCCCTCCTCCTCTCTCCCTCGCGTGCACGTGCTCACGCCGTGGCCTCCTCACCCGCGGCTCCGCTCGCTCGCCGCCACAGCATCACCATCCCGCGCGCTCGCCGCCCGCCCCACACGCCCCTCACCGGCGAACCGCCCCTGCGGCCGCGCCTTGGCCGCACTTGCGCGTGCCACCACGCCGACCTGCGCCCTCCTGGCCTCGCGTCCGCCTCGCCATGCAAGCACACGCCGCCACGCCCGCCGCCCTGCCTTCTTCCGCTCGCCCCTGCTACTGCTGCCAGCTGTTGTAGCCGTCGCGCGCCCATCCCGCGTTGACCACGCCCCTGCACCCCACCGCGCCGCTCCCGCTCCGTCGCGGCCCCCCTGCGTCGCGCGCTCGCCCGCTCCCTTGCTGCCATCGTTACTCACCGTCGCAGCCCCCCCTTTGCTCCGCCTACCGCGGCCGTCGCCAGCGCTGGCTGCGCCCGCTCCGGCCATGGCTTCGCCATGGCCACCGGCCCCCTGCTTCGGCCCCTGCCGGGTCCGCTCACCGCTGGGTGTGCGCCCGAATGAACGGGTGCTGGGCACCCGTTGCGCCCGAACCCGCTAACGCCGGCGCCCGCTAAGGCCCCTAGGGCCTATGACAAACGGGGCCCAGCCCAGAACGTTTTTTAATAAAATAAAAAAATGAATAAATAAAATTAATAATTAATTAAGTTAATTGATCCTGTTTAATTAATCTAATTAACTAATTAGTTTAATTAAACTGTAATTAGATTAGCTAAATCCTAATTAATCTAAACAGAGTATGACAGGTGGGTCCCGCACGTCAGTTTGACCCAGTCAACGCCCTGTTGACTGCTGACATCATGATAACATCAGCATGCACTATTCTGGATAATCTTGATTTAAAATAATTAAATAAATTTTAAAAATGATTAAATATTTTAAATTTAATATAAAATAAACCGTAGCTCGGATGGAAAAACTTTGTACATGAAAGTTGCTCAGAACGACGAGACGAATCTGATTACACAGCCCGTTCGTCCGCCACACATCCCTAGCATATCAAACTCGCGACTTTCCCCTTTGGTTCATTTGTCCGAAAACGCGAAACACCGGGAATACTTTCCCGGATGTTTCCCCCCTTCGTCGGTATCACCTACTACCGCGTTTGGGCTCCCCTAGCAAAGCTCATTGTCATGTCATGCATCGTCATGCATATGTTTGCATTGTATTTATTGTTTCTTCCCCCTCTTCTCTCGCTAGACACCGAGATCGACGCTGCTGCTACCCAGTACGACTACAGTGTTGATGACCCCTCCTACTTGCCAGAACAACCAGGCAAGCCGCCCCCCCCCCCTTGATCACCAGATATCGCCTATTCCTTTTCTCTACTGCTTGCATTAGAGTAGTGTAGCATGTTACTGCTTTCGGTTAGTCCTATTCTGCTGCATAGCCTGTCATTGTTGCTATAGTTGTTACCCTTACCTACAATCCCAAATGCTTAGTATAGGATGCTAGTATTCCATCAGTGGCCATACATTCTTGTCCGCCTGCCATGCTATACTACTGGGCCGTGACCACTCGGGAGGTGATCACGGGCATATGATATATACTTTATACTGTCACATTACTTATGATACTGTTCGGAGATGGGGGCTGAAGGGCAGGTGGCTCCATCCCGGTAGAGGTGGGCCTGGGTTCCCGACGGCCCCCGACTATTACTTTGTGGCAGAGCGACAGGACAGGTTGAGACCACCTAGGATAGAGGTGGGCCTGGCCCTGGTCGGCGTCCGTGGTTACTTCATAATAACACGCTTAACGAGATCTTGGTATTTGATCTGAGTTGGGTCATTGACCTTATACGCACTAACCGCCACGTGGGACAAGATATGGGCAACCGGCGCCGTGGTATCAGCCGAAGCTCTTTTTGACGTCAGCGACTGAGCGGCGCGCGCCGCATTGGACCGTAAGCTTGCGCTTGTATTAAGGGGGCTAGGTCTGCTTCCGGCCGCGTACGCAACGTGCAGGTGTGCAATGGGCGATGGGCCCAGACCCTGCGCGCATAGGATTTAGACCGGCATGCTGACCTCTCTGTTGATCCTAGGTGGGGCTACGACGTGTTGATCTCCCAAGGCCGGACATGACCCAGGAAAGTGTGCCTGGCCCGAGGGATCGAGTGTGTCGGGTAATGTGGTGCACCCCTACAGGGAAGTTTATCTATTCGAATAGCCGTGTCCGCGGTAACAGGTGACCCGGAGTTGTACCTTGACCTTATGACAACTAGAACCGGATACTTAATAAAACACACCCTTCCAAGTGCCAGATATAACCCGGTGATCGCTCTCACACAAGGCGACGAGGGGAGGATCGCCGGGTAGGATTATGTTATGCGATGTTACTTGGTGAACTTACCATCTACTCTCTTCTACATGCTGCAAGATGGGGACTGCCAGAAGCGTAGTCTTTGACAGGACTAGCTATCCCCCCCTCTTATTCTGGCATTCTGCAGTTCAGTCCACCGATATTGCCCCTTTACACAGATACCCATGCATACGTAGTGTAGATCCTTGCTTGCGAGTACTTTGGATGAGTACTCACGGATGCTTTTCTCCCTCATTCCCCTCTTTCCATTTCTTCCTGGTTGACGCAACCAGATGTTGGAGCCCAGGAGCCAGACGCCACCGTTGACGACGACTCTTACTACACCGAGGGTGCCGACAACTACATGGAGGCTGCTGACGACGACCAGGAGTAGTTTAGGAGGATCCCAGGCAGGAGGCTTGTGCCTCTTTAGATCTGTATCCTAGTTTGTGCTGGCCATCTTATGGCAACTTGTTTAACTTATATATGTACTCAGATATTGTTGCTTCCGTTGACTCGTCTATGATCGAGCACTTGTATTCGAGCCCTCGAGGCCCGATGCTTGTATGACTTATTTATGTTTTTAGAGTTGTGTTGTGATATCTTCCTGTGAGTCCCTGATCTTGATCGTACACGTTTGCGTGCATGATTAGTGTATGGTTGAATCGGGGGCGTCACAAGTTGGTATCAGAGCCGACTGCTTGAAGGAATCCCATTTCCACACTCCTTGGCCGAAGTCGAGTCTAGACATTGCAAAACTTTTACTAACATGGTTGTGCGGCTTACGGGGCCACGTGGCCATTGGGTGGTACTAGGATCTTTTACTCCTTGATCTTTACTCCGGGACTCTGAACTCTCTTCTATTCGGGTTAAATGATTTTGCTAAAATCTAACTTTAGGTTCTCGAAAATACTTCCTCCCGGAGAGCCCCTTCAGGCCAGATGATTGCTTGCTGCACCAGAAGATTCTGAAGACACTCTCTGATGCTTTCCCGAGACCCTTGTGCTCATCGGGTTTGCAACCCTACCACCGAGACATCCCTATGGATAACTACTTATACTTGCCACCCTCACCTTCATTCTTGATTACTCTTGTTACTACAAGATACCTTGAACCACTTCCCGCTATTCCGAGAATCCTTCTTGCTTACTGCCTTGCGGCTCTTTTCTGCACGATTACACCGATGCATAAATTCTCACACTTATCGAGGATTTCTTCATTCCTAGTTGTTTTTGTGTTTCATAAAATTCTTCAGGATACTATTTGGTTTTCTGAAAATCCTTAGGAGCCTATTGCTCCTGAATACCTTTCCTTCCGATACTATGGTTAATTCCATATTTCTAGCAATCTCCATTGACATCCTTTGTCACTATCATTTCGATCTCCTTGATTCATTATTTTGCGAATGCTCGCAATCCTCAATCAGATCATGGAATTCATCCTTCCGGCTCAGATGTCATTTTAAACATGAGCTGGTTCTCGACTAATCAAATTACCGTCGATTGTACCCCTAAGGCTATTCAACTTATCCATCCCTAATAAGAGCATTACTTCTGATCCTTCAATTTGTAAATCATAATTCCTTTGATATCTAAACATCTAATCATTCAGATGTTCTATAATCTGATGCCCTTGCATTCTTTCTTCAACTGGTTGTGTGCCGATGCTCACATCAGCCCCACTATCGACCGTCAGATCATTTGTTGGATTTTATCCAACAACGTCCTTCATATTTGAGGGAGTCCTGGATTAGGGGGTGTCCGGATAGCCGGACTATACCTTCAGCCGGACTCTAGGACTATGAAGGTACAAGATTGAAGACTTCGTCCCGTGTTCGGATGGGACTTTCCTTGGCGTGGAAGGCAAGCTTGGCGATGCAGATATTCAAGATCTCCTACCATTGTAACCGACTTTGTGTAACCCTAACCCTCTCCGGTGTCTATATAACCCGGAGGGTTTTAGTCCGTAGGACAACTTCATCATACAACAATCATACCATAGGCTAGCTTCTAGGGTTTAGCCTCCTTTATCTCGTGGTAGATCTACTCTTGTACTACCCATATCATCAATATTAATCAAGCAGGACGTAGGGTTTTACCTCCATCAAGAGGGCCCAAACCTGGGGAAAACTTCGTGTCCCTTGTCTCCTGTTACCATCCGGCCTAGATGCACAGTTCGGGACCCCCTACCCGAGATCCGCCGGTTTTGACACCGACATTGGTGCTTTCATTGAGAGTTCCACTGTGTCGTCACAATCAGGAAGGATGCCTCCTCCCGTCTTTAAATACGGCGCCGTCGCTAAGGGAGCCTTGGCTGTCGACCAAACTCTCCGGCTAGGTGGTTTACTCATGACTGCCTGTTCGGCCGTTGCGCCGACGGTGACCTCTCGGGTCATCAAAGGCAACCTTCACGTTAGCTCGGAACTTGTCGAGCAGCTAGATCCGATGGAGCTCTCTTCCGTAAACGAGCTCTTGGATCGCATCGCCGCCCTGGGGGTCGCCACAGATTACGACCAGGTTGGGCTTAAACCCGATCTAAGAGAAATTAACTCTCCCCAAGTCACCCACCACGTCGTCATGGTAGAGGCGCAGTGCGGCGACCCCTCATCTATTTTAAGGACTAGCTACGTCTGAATTCCCGACCCCTCCAAGCCGGATACCCGCGGAGGGGAGGAAGTAACTCAAGACCTGAGCTTAGAATCAGGCAACGGGCTAGACTCATTGGACAACATCCAAGAATCCGAACTTCAGAGTTCGGAAGCTTTTCGGCCTCTGAATCTTAGATTGGGTGAGGTTTCAGATTCAACGCCACCCGCCCACCTGAACATAAGCGATCTTTCCCAAATTAGGCAAAAGCCCGAGGAAACAGTACATCATTACTGGGCCAGATTCCTCCTGGTTATGAACAGGATAAAGGATTGCCGCGAGGGAGACGCAATCTCAATCTTCTGCAGTAATTGCACGGACGAGGGAATCCTTAACGCCATAAGTCATCGTGATATTACACGCTTCGCTGACTTGGCGTCCATAGTACAAAAGTACTGTGCGATGGAAAGCGCCTGGAAAACCGAAATAAAATTTTGGGATAATCCGGCCCTGAATAGCAATCCCGTCCGAACTAAGAGGGTGCATCATCGTAAGACAACCGGGTTAAACACCAAAAAACCAAAACCCTCTATAGATCATGGAACCGTACTGGAAAGATGGCTTGATGGACCCTGTAAAATTCATAGTACAGAGGACGCCACACCAACTCACAGCCTTAGAGCATGTTGGATACTCCGGCAGGTGGCCAAAATTGGCGAGGACCTCTTAATTTTGGAGGCCGCAGAAAGCCATCCTGGGGACACCAGTACCGTTCTCACAGTCTTCGAGACTTTCGCATCAAATAATATGCGAAAAAGAACACTCTGCAGTCTTGCCGAAGTCTATCAAGTAGCAACAATAAACCCATGGAGCGACACAGCTATTACCTTCAACGCAAGTGATGAACCTAAATTCCGAACATCCCGAGCACCAGCCGCATTGGTCCTCAGTCCAATAGTGGATGGCTTTCGCCTCACCAAGGTACTCATGGATGGAGGCAGCGGATTGAACCTCATTTACGAGAAAACCCTTCAAAAAATGGGATTAGACTGGAACCGCATTGAGCGAAGCAGCACAACCTTTAGAGGAATAATCCCCAGTCGGGAAGCGCGCTGCACAGGAAAAATCACACTAGATGTGGTGTTCGGCACGCCGGATAATTACAGGTCCGAAGAGGTCACATTTCAGGTGGCCCCGTTCAGTAGCAGATATCACGCCCTACTAGGGTGGGAAGCATTTACAATCTTCCAAGCAATACCCCATTACGGGTACATGAAGCTCAAGATGCCCGGGCCGAACGGAATTATCACTCTCGCTAGTGATCCGGACATAGCGCTCCGCGCCGAAAACAAGACAGCCACATTGGCCCTTGAGGCACTATCTGAAACCTTAGCGGCTGAGGAACTGACTGCGCTGCGCTCCACGGTTAACAGGGATGATGTGATACTCGACAAGAGATCCAAGTCCACATCCTTCAAGCCAGCGGACGAAATAGTCAAATTCCAGGTCCATCCAACATACCCCAATAAAACATCTTCCATCGGGGCACGATTAAACCCTGATGTGGACGCCGCACTGCGAGAATTTCTACGCGAAAATTGGGACATCTTCGCCTGGCACCCTTCAGACATGCCAGGAATCCCACGCAGGCTGACCGAACACAGCTTAAATATCCTAAAAGGATTCAAACCTGTCAAACAAGCCCTTCGGCGTTTTTCCGAACCCAAGAGACATGCCATGGGAGAGGAGCTAGCCAAGCTATTGGAGGCCGGATTCATTAGAGACATAAAACATCCAGACTGGCTAGCAAACCTGGTGATGGTACCAAAGAAGGACAAATCCTGGCGCCTGTGTGTTGATTTTAAAGACCTTAACAAGGCTTGCCCAAAGGATCCCTTCCCCCTCCCCCGTATCGATCAAATTATCGATGCCACCGTAGGACACGATTCGTTGTGTTTCCTTGACGCATACTCCGGTTACCATCAAATAAAGATGGCAGAATCAGACCAAGCCACAACGGCATTCATCACACCATACGGCCCATTCTGCTTCAACACAATGCCCTTCGGGCTAAAGAATGCCGGTGCAACATATCAGCGCATGATTCAGACATGTCTGGCAAACCAGATCGGCAAGACAGTGGAGGCGTACGTGGATGATGTGGTCGTCAAAACAAGACATGTCGAATCTCTAGTAGACGACTTGAGGCTAACATTCGATAACCTCCGAAAATACGACATCAAGCTCAACCCGGAAAAATGCGTTTTCGGCGTTCCAGCCGGAAAGCTCTTGGGCTTCATTGTATCCGGTAGAGGAATTGAAGCAAATCCAGCCAAGATCCGAGCCTTGTCGCAATTGGATATCCCGAAGGACCTCAAACAAATACAAAAATTAACCAGATGCGTGGCGGCTCTAAGCCGTTTTATCTCCCGCTTGGGAGAAAAGGCACTGCCCCTTTATCGCCTCCTTCGGCGCACCGAACACTTCGAGTGGATGGATGCTGCCACAGCCAGACTCGATGAAATAAAAGCCATATTGGCAACAAACCCAGTCCTGGCCGCGCCAAACACCGGCGAACCAATGCTATTGTACATTGCAGCAACCCATCAAGTTGTCAGCGCAGTGCTCGTCGTCGAGCGGGAAATGGACGGACACAAATTCCCCCTTCAAAGGCCGGTCTACTACGTGTCCACTGTCCTCACTCCATGCAAATCACGGTACCCGCATTATCAAAAGATTGCATACGCGGTATTCATGGCATCCCGGAAGCTACGACACTACTTTCAAGAGTGTTCGATAACAGTAGCCTCGGAAGTACCACTCAACGATATTATCAACAACTACGACGCAACGGGCTGGATCGCAAAATGGGCCATTGAGCTCCTCCCATTCGATATAATCTATAAGCCACGGCGAGCTATTAAATCGCAAGTTTTGGCCGACTTCGTCGCAGAATGGACGGAGGCCGAGCTCCCTAAAGAGTACGGCACATATTCAAACTGGATCATGCATTTCTATGGCTCCAAAATGTTGGCCGGACTAGGGGTTGGCGTCATCTTGACGTCCCCCACAGGAGACACAGTTCAATATGTACTCCAGATCATGTACATGGACTCCAACAATGCAGCCGAATATGAGGCCCTCCTACATGGTCTCCGGATGGCAGCATCCATGGGCATTCAACGCCTAGAGGTACGCGGGGATTCGAACCTCACGATATCCCAAATAAATGGAGACTTCGATGCCAAGGATCCAAAAATGGCAGCTTACCGCAACGCCGTCCTAAAAATGTCAGCTCGGTTCGAAGGGCTGGAGTTTCATCATATAGCCCGAGAAAACAATCAGGTAGCGGATGTCCTGGCACGCATTGGAGCAAAACGCGATGCAGTCCCCCCCCCCCCAACATCTTTTTAGAAAGACTGTTCAAGCCATCCATAGTATGGGAGGGGGAACCCGCAGATAACAGCCCGGACCTAACCGCACCACTAGACGCCGAACAATCTGACATAATTGGAGGCCCTGCCACTGAAGTTACACCTTCAGCCCATGTAATAATGGCGGTCATTGCCCCGTGGACAGAACCATTCCTAGCCTACGTTACTAGGCAGGAACTCCCAGAGGACCAAAACGAGGCACACTGCATAGTGTGGCGATCTAAAGCCTATAAAGTCCACGAGGGAGAGCTTTATAAGAAAAGCACTACCGGAGTCCTTCAAAGGTGCATCTCCGAAGAGGAAGGGCGGAACCTGCTGGCTGAAATCCATGCCGGACTTGGTGGCCACCACGCTGCAGCTCGGTCCCTTGTAAGCAAGGCTTTCCGTACGGGCTTTTACTGGCCGACGGCCCGGGCAGACGCTCAGGACTTGGTCCAACGATGCGTCGGTTGCCAGCTTTTTGCAAACCAAAGCCATATGCCACCCACCGCCCTCCGAACCATCCCCATCACTTGGCCTTTTGCGGTCTGGGGGCTTGACATGGTTGGACCCCTTAAAGGCGGAACCCACAAGAAAAAATACTTACTGGTCATGGTGGATAATTCACCAAATAGATAGAAGCCAAGCCTATTAAGACGGCCGAATCCGGACCTGTGATAGACTTCATATCCGGGGTTGTACACCGTTACGGCGTCCCCCACAGCATCATCACTGATAACGGCACAAATTTTACTGCCGACGAGGTAAAACTCTAGTGCAAAAACATGGGCATTAAGCTCGATTATGCTTCCGTCTATCACCCACAAACCAACGGCCAGGTCGAACGTGCAAATGGTCTTATCATGAGCGGCATTAAACCCAGGCTAGTGCGGTCCCTCAAGGAATCTAACACGCACTGGGTAGAGGAGCTCGACTTCGTACTCAGGGGGCTGCGGACCACGCCGAATCGCACCACCGGATACACACCATTCTTTATGGTGTACGGCGCAGAGGCAGTTCTGCCTTGCGACATAATTCATGACTCACCTCGAGTGCGCATGTACGAAGAAAGAGAAGCCGAGCTCGATCGGCAGGACAACTTGGACGCCCTGGAGGAGGAGCATGACGTGGCAAAAGCCCGTTCCGCATTCTATCAACAGCAGGCTCGAAGATATCAAAGCAGAGAAGTACGGGCCAAAAATTACAATGTTGGCGAACTAGTTCTACGCCTGCCGGATAAGAAAAAGGACAAACTCAAGCCCAAGTGGGAAGGTCCCTTCATAATCGACCAAGTCCTGACTGGTGGAGCGTACCGCCTGCGAGATGCGTCGGATAACCGACTCGAGCCGAACCCATGGAACGCCGCCCGTCTCTGAAGATTCTATGCCTAGCGCCGGACTCTGTGTTTGTCTCCTTCCTCTGTCCATTTTTTACATTTTCTGTCTTACATTTCTCTCCTTCCCCTCTTTTCTCTTATAGCCCTTAAAGGCTCATCAAGTGACGCGCTCCCGCGCTCATTAAACCTGGGGGCTTCTTTAAATAGAAGCTTATTTATACGGGCTTCACGCCCAACACATGCATCAAACTTCCGCATGTACCTTTTCTTCACCATTATATGCATTGATAAGACTTAAGTTTTGGCCAAGCTGGGTTGCCTGGCTCCTATGCTTACCCCTACGTTCCTGATTGTTTGGCTAGGCGGTAAAGGGAGCACCTCTGCGATTGTTACTGCCGGATCAGCCGGATGTGTACCTTAGACTGGGTGAAGCCGAAAGCTAGCATTCTTAAGGGAATATTCGGTCAGTGAATTAAAAGATGACCTTTTTTACTTATTTATATACATGCCCCCAGATGATTTTCCTGCATTTGCAGTCCGGACATGCACTTTAGGGCATGCCTCCTAGAGAAAGGAACCCCTAACGGAACTATTCTCTCTGGAAGATGTTTCTTACTAACCATGTAATATAACATAACTAGTTGGGCACTTGTCTGATAAAGCACTAATGACCCCTACGCCTGGTCTCCATGCATACCCTGGTTCGTACTTAACCGATAGGGTATTCAGACACATTCCGGACCGTCAGGTCCCGAGGTCGAAGTGAAAAGGTCGGCAATGACAAACGATCTACAATCCGGCTAGAAGGCATTACACATGTCAATTAAAAATTACATAGTCACTCTGACTATTTGTATTCCTCTTCTATACCATCTAACAGGCTGTCTAATTTACAGTCCTGCTGGGAATACTTTGCGGACAATTCTACTTGGCCGTATGCTAAGCTTACAGGGATCTCCTTCCCATCAGGCCCCACAGGTCCGACCTCGGCCATGTGGTTTGGGTCAGCCTTGGTGTACCGCGTCTTCACCATGGCCCAGGCCTCCCTTGCGCCTTGACGGCAGGCCGAAATCTTCCACAACCGGAAGCGCCGCCGCGCTCCCTTCAGCTTCTCCGCAAGCTCTCCAAGGCCCTCGAGCCTGGGGAGGGATGGCCATAAGGCTTGGCAAACACCCTGCATCGCATGCCGAACTCGCTCGTGCGGTTGCGAGAGCTCGGGAAGAAGGTCACCCGTTGAACCAGGCATCTCCTCTGCAGGACGACCTGTTAGCATACCTACAGACATAACTCTGTTAGTCGACTTCCCCGCCGAACTCCCTTTACAGAGTTCGTTAAAGCACTTACTATATATGCCGCGGCGAAGCCGTTGATTCTCCTTCGTGGAGTCCGACAGCTGGGCCCGAACATCCTTCAGTTCAACGCCCAGCTTGGTGTTGGCATCTTGGAGATCGTTCTTCTCTCGCCTCACCCTTGTCAGCATGCTCTCACCAGCCTTCAGCTGGCGTAGGAGTTGCTGCTTGTCCGTATTTAATCCGGCGCCATCTGCAATTTTCTTTGTCAGATTCGCACCCGCGCGGCACTTCGCAAACATATTTATCTTTCGAAGCGTAAATTACCAGAGGGGGTCTCTTTGGGCTCCCCTGCCGCGGCTAGTGCGGCCTCAAGTTGGGCTTTGCACTCTTCCAGCTCCTGGGACAGTAGGGTATTCTTTTCTGTAAGAACCTGCATAACAAATGATCCTTAAATCAGTTATTTCAACTGTTTCAAGTCTCGGGGGCTACTGGTATGTATATATTTACCAAAATTTTCTTACCCGTATGTCTTTTACATATTGCTCCGTGGCTCTGGCTAAACCATTTTGAGCGGCACGGAGGTACGCATCTCCTGAATTGAAGGCATCCAATGCCTCTTGGGAGAAACAAGCGTCGTGGAGAACTGTCCGGCGACGCCTGCGGTTCATGGCACTCTCCACCTCGGAATTGGTGGCAGACAGCCTGTCCGCATCCTCTATCGGAGGAGCGTCCGGTGCGCGCCTTGTGTTCGCTGCCGCTTCCGGGCCAGGCGTTGGAGCCTGGCTGGTGGAGGCGCGATTGGCAACCTCTCCGGATATAGTCTGGCGAGGTCTCTTCATCCCGAAGAGAGCACGGACGTTAGTATGCCCTGAAGGGATAACACCAGAGGGATAGATGGTGCGCTATACCTTTGCGTCGGCGTCTCAGTTCGGACTACATTCCTTTTTACCCCACGGGGCCCTGCGGCCTCTTGTTGGCTATCCGCCGCAGGTTCGGCCTCCTGCCTCGGAAACCTCCCCTGCAAAACACGGTTGTCGTCAGAAAAACTGAAATGCGTGAGAATGGAATCCTTCTCAAGGGAATGAGACTCCGGTCTCTGTTACCTGGGAGGCCGGGATTAACCCTGGGTAATCGGCCGTAATGGCCACCAAGGTATTGTCCTTGCTTAGCTGATGAAACACCCCGTCTATTAGCTCCACCGATATGTCTGGATCCTCTTCAGAGTCCGGACCGAGGGACCATTCTGGATCCTCGGGTTGTGGAGGACGGCTGTTTATATCCTTTACTTCCTGACGCAGTTCCTGCATCAAAGTCGTTAGACTATGTATTTAATCATGGGAGTATAAAGCGGATGGGCGAGCAAAATCGTCCACTTACCCAACTCGGAGGGTTATACATAATGAATCCGCCCTGCGGGTTGACGCGGAGGAATTCCTCCTCTTCTCCCTTGTACAAAGAGGATAAGATCTTTACTAGAGCGGCAGCCGAGGCCGGCCCCTTACGACCGTAACGGGTGGCGTCGTCCTCCCCGTTAAAATCCCACATAGGGTGGCCTCTATATTGAAGCGGCTGCACCCCCCGCATAATGCATGCGGCCATGACTCCGATCATGGTTAGTCCGGAATGAGCCAATAGTCTTATCCGGCCCATCGGGTAAAGGACGTCCCTGTCACTTTCTCTCTGAGAGCTCCGCGGACGCCAGCTTAAGTGTTTCCTTAATGGAGCACTGTTGAACTCGGGGAGACCAACCCGGATAGGATCCGGTAGCGGGACATCATCTATATAAAACCATTCCGAAGGCCAGTCCTCGGACGCCTTCTTTGGGGTTCCGGATAGGTATCCGGTCCCGGCGATGCGCCACACTTCGGCTCCGCCCACTTGATATATAGACCCCTCTTGAGAATGGGGCACCAGGCAGAATATCCTCTTCCACAACGTGAAATGAAACTCAACACCCAAGAATAGCTCGCAAAGGGCGACGAAGCCCGCGATATGCAATATAGAGGCGGGTGTGAGATTGTGCAGCTGGAGGCCGTAGAACTCCAGAAGCCCATGGAGAAATGGATGAATTGGAAATCCCAGTCCCCTTATTAGATAAGGGACTAAGCACATCCGCTCCCCTTTGGAGGGATTGGGGGTGCTCTCTGCTTGTTTTCCGCCATTATAGGGGGCGAGTCCGGCTCGGACCGGGACCATATAGGCCTAAGGGAGAAATCCCTTGGCCTGAAGCGACACTAACTCGCTATGCGGGATGGAGCACCCCTCCCAGTCTCCAGGTTTAGGACTGGAAGGGCGAGAGGAGGAGCTGCGACGGATGGCCATGCTGGAATGGACCTTTGCTGGAGGCGCTCTGATGATTACTCGCGGAGAGGAGAGGGTGTGGTTTGGATCTGAATCCCCGTCCCATTAAATAGGCGGCTCGATTATGCGGCTAGGGGTGTGGATATAAAAATACCCCGACTTTTCGCATTCGTTTGACACGTGGAAGACGGCCATTATTGGGCGTGGAAGCCAAGGAGCGCTACATTACAAAAATCGGACGTTATTTCAACAGGTACACAGAATTTGGAGAAGAACCCGCCTTGCAATGCCGAAGACAATCTGCGCGCCGGACCCATCGTCATTGAAGCCTGGTTCGGGGGCTACTGAGGGAGTCCTGGATTAGGGGGTGTCCGGATAGCCGGACTATACCTTCAGCCGGACTCCAGGACTATGAAGGTACAAGATTGAAGACTTTGTCCCATGTTCGGATGTGACTTTCCTTGGCGTGGAAGGCAAGCTTGGCGATGCGGATATTCAAGGTCTCCTACCATTGTAACCAACTTTGTGTGACCCTAACCCTCTCCGGTGTCTATATAAACCGGAGGATTTTAGTCCGTAGGACAACTTCATCATACAACAACCATACCATAGGCTAGCTTCTAGGGTTTAGCATCCTTGATCTCGTGGTAGATCTACTCTTGTACTACCCATATCATCAATATTAATCAAGCAGGACGTAGGGTTTTACCTCCATCAAGAGGGCCCGAACCTGGTTAAAACTTCGTGTCCCTTGTCTCCTGTTACCATCCGGCCTAGATGCACAGTTCGGGACCCCCTACCCGAGATCCGCCGGTTTTGACACCGACAATATTCAATAACCTTGTGAGCCTTCCCTCAGATACATAATGCTATCCTCTGCTTTCGAGCTGGTGGTATTTACTATTGAAGCTTGTGGTATGTTTCCACGATACCCTCATTGGTTGAACCTATGCCTTCCTTAATATGTGTGAACTCGTAAGTTTTCATGAGTCATACTCTTCTGGTGCTTCGCCAGATAAAATTTCAGCACTACAACTTCTTCGAAAATGAGAAGTGAATGAAAGGTTATGCATTGGAGAAGTGGGAGTCGAGCTGGAACTTTGTGTTCATGCCCATGGACACGATGTAGATCGTATCATTAAAACTTCTCTTCAATTAAATATTCCCTTGGTATAAGTTTATCTTATATCTGGGATCTGGCATTTTGTAATCGTGGTTCTGGCCATGTTCTCCTTTTAAATACCATTTCTCAGACAAGTTGAAGTACTTGTCTTCTGCAGATCATTGCACCTGTCCAACTTTTACTTTGATCTACTGCATAACTTCTTATGGGTTCTTCATCAACTGTTATTTCTCACCGATTCCAATTTTCATGGGTTTTGGGTTGTCATCAACCGAGAACACTGATAAGTGAATCAGTTCCGCACTTTGATTCAATAACTCTTAATAATATTCGTTGCTTATGAGTTTATTAATCCTTCAAGTCATTCCTAGCCTGATCGGCTACATCATTATCGTGCTAATTTTAACTGTGCTACCGGGTCCTTAATTCCAGAGCGCAACTTTCGATGATGAGCTAAGCTTACGCTGATTTGCTCGTCTTATCGTTCCACCTTGAACGACAAGCTTGAATTCGAGTTTGTGTCGTACTCATGGTCCCAAGAACATTTCGCTTCATCATTCCTTTGACTTGATGTCATCGCCGACTGATTACATCTCCATAATACCTCTCGACAAAATTTGTCATGATCATCATCAACATTCTGAGTTCCTCTAGGATATCAATTGAATTCATGATGAGAAATACCATCCTTGCCCCTCGATGATTTGTGTTATCATCGGCAACATTCTTGCTTTCCCTTCAACACAAACTTGATCATGTTCTGTGTTGTACCTTGAGATCCTTGCTATCCAACTTATGTTATGTTCTACCTTGGAGTATTGCTATCTTTTATGTCAAGAATATCATGGGAAATTCACCACCCTTAAGAATTCTTGATACAAGTGATACTTATTAACATCACCATTCTTTTCTTGGTCCCCGTGTTGTTTCCAACCGAAATACCGACAAATGCTCTGTGATGTGTAAATTCTAAACTTCTAGGAACCCTATTGCTTTGAAGTTATTGGTCTATAGTTTCATTCTACGTCTATGGCTTATTGAATCATCATTCGAACATTGATCGTGCTACCTAGCCCATATTTCGGGTGCACATTTCAACCAATGTTTAATTGTGTATGTTTTCCTCGAGCATACATCATTAAGTCATTTGATCTAGCTAATGTTATCTCCTTGTTCACATAGTTGTGGAAATCCATCTTTTTGGAAATCTCAATGGATTGTCGCTGAGTCAATCAGTCACCTCCTCACCTCTCCTTGATTTAATGGTGAACCCTTGTTCGGAACTCGCTTCCATAGTTCATTTCCCGATAATCATATAATGTCGTATCGTCAATTGTGTTGCACCTCTTCTTCTCAGGCATCCTGAGTCTGAGGTGTCCTGACACCAATCAGATTTGAAACTTGTCAGATATGATGATTGGAACATTTTCCAAGAGCCATAGCATTGATCTTTATATACCCTAGTAAGGTGATATCATGCCTAGCACACCTGGTCGGAGGACCTATTGTTATAGTTCTCTTTTAGCAAGGTTAGCCATTCTTCCATGAGGAAATTGTAAGACTTATTCTATAAGTTGTTCCTGATGAATCCTTTGTGTATCCAAGTCCGACCTTTGCTTGAAGACCATGCCAATGCTATCTCGAAGCATGTCGGTGGTACTCTGAATTTCAACAAGAACATTTGAAGCCCAATGCTAAATGTTTCCTGCTCAATTATCCAAACACCGCTGTCAAGAAATTTCTCTCCCCTTACCTAAAGAGTTTTCTACATTATATCCTATCATGGATATCATGCTCTGCTTGTCCTTGGGAAAGATATACCCCTGGAATATGCGTTTAAACACATTTCCCTTTCCATTGTTCTGTTTAACCTGATGATCGCATTTTCCTTTTCATTAGTTTCTTTGACTTCTCTTGTGATCTATATAATCTAAGCAGTAAAGATTCACTGCTTATGTAAACACCTCGGTGTACAATTTCGTCAGCAAGACCCTGTTACTATTGTTGATGACATCCCGGTAGCCGCCGATGGACGAGAACTTTGCCTATTGGTCCGCCTTGTTCAACGAGCAGGAAAATGGTTCTCTTCGTCCCTCGCCCTTGGTACCGACGTTGTTGCCGACATAATCGACAGGATATCCTCTGACATGCCTTGCTATCATGACCATGCAAGATGTCACCGCTCCTCCTACTTTTAACCCACATGGTGGGCCCATAACCCGCAGTTCCAAAGGATCAAAACCTGACTCTCCTATACAACCCCTGTTTCCAAAGATATTCCTCATGCTTGGCTTCGTATGTAATTCACGAGCCACCTTCCCTGTGATCATCAATTCTGGTATTAGACACAATACTTATTCCCATTGCCTTGAACCCCTTTCACACTCTGTTTCAGGCAACGAACGATTGTCTATTCGCTCGAAACTTCTCATGATACCTCCTCACTTTGCTCTCGATAATGTCTAAAGTTTCAATTCAAGAGTTACTTTCCGCCACCTTCCCTGATGTTAACTGCTAGACAAGCAAACATTGTAGCGGTCCGTTCTTCCTTAATACCCCCTTATCCTTTCGTAAGTACGATGGAGTTCCCGAAGGAAGACAACTTCATCATGATGCATTGGAATAAAGAATTGAAGACATCAACGACATGGATTAACTTCTTCAAGAAGATCCGTTAGAATATCGTAACCAGAACTTTCCCCCTTACTCCCCTCTTAAATCTCGGGACGAGATTTCTTGTAGTGGAGGATAATTGTGACTCCCGGATAATTAAGTGACAGTAAAACTCTGCTAATGATGCCACGTCACCTCCATTATTGTTGCTAATCTTTCGTTAGTTCAAAACCAATTCAAAATATGGCAAACAACAAAAGTTTTCAAACATTGAAGCAAAAATGTTCGGAGTGAACCAAATATTGCATAGATAATTATGGTGGAGAAACCACACCTTTATAAAATGTTTAAATACTATGAGATGAATAAAATAGCAGCAAAAGCAATTATTTAAATACCTTTGGTAATTAATAAAATGTCAAACTAATTTAATTGAGGACTAGACTTTTTGAGTATGGACTAAGTTGAAATACTAATTTAGATACTAAGTATATATTTTACTAAAACAAAAATAATAGGAAACAAAACTATAATAGAAAAGGTAGAATAAATAAAAAGTAAAAAAACAAAGCAAAAGAAAGGAACCCCCCTGCTGGGCCGCGGCCCAGCTGGCCATCCAACCACGCAGGCCCAGCCGTGCCCCACCCCACTCCCCATAACCCCCCGGGAAAACCCTAACCCACAGGTCGCCCCACTTCCCCCACTCCCTCGATCCACCTCTCCCCTTCTATGTTCCCCAATTGGATCTGGGGGATCGACTCGCCGCCCGTCTCCGGCTTGCCTCCCCGTCGCTTCTCTTCACCGACCCGATCTGGATCTGGAAGGGGGCAACGAGCTCGACGCCCCCTTCATCGACGCCGTCACCGTACGCCACCACTCCCGCCCGGACCCCGTCAGAGCCGCCTCGTCGGAGCGGACCTCCCCACCGGACTGCTTCCCCGTCGCATGCCGTCCCCGGCATCCTCCCCACACCTCACTGCCCTATCCCTACAGCCCCATGAGCTCCCCCTCCTCCTCTCTCCCTCACGTGCACGTGCTCACGTCGTGGCCTCCTCACTCGCGGCTCCGCTCGCTCGCCGCCACTGCACCACCATCCCTCGCGCTCGCCGCCCGCCCCGCACGCCCCTCACCGGTGAACCGCCCCTGCGGCCGCGCCTTGGCCGCGCTTGCGCGCGCCACCGCGCCGACCTGCGCCCTCGTGGCCTCGCGTCTGCCTCGCCGCGCAAGCACACGCCGCCGACGCCCGTCGCCCTGCCTTCTTCCGCTCGCCCCCTGCTACTGCTGCCGGCTGTTGCAGCCGCCGCGCGCCCATCCCGCGCTGACCACGCCACTGCACCCCACCGCGCCGGTCCCGCTCCGCCGCGGGGCCCCCCTGCGTCGCGTGCTCGCACGCTCCCTTGTTGCCACCGTTACTCACAGTCGCAGTCGCCCCCCTTTGCTTCGCCTACTGCGGCCGTCGCCCGCGCTGGCTGCGCCCGCTCTGGCCATGGCTTCACCATGGGCACCGGCCCCCTGCTCCGGCCCCTGCCGGGTCCGCCCGCCGCTGGGCGTGCGCCGGAAAAAACGGGTGCTCGGCACCCGTTGCGCCCGAACCCGCTAACGCCGGCGCCCGCTAAGGCCCCTAGGGCCTATGACAAACGGGGCCCAGCCCCACAGCGTTTTTTAAAATAAAATAAAATAAATTAAAAATGAATAAATAAAATTAATAATTAATTAATTAAGTTAATTAATCCTGTTTAATTAATCTAATTAACTAGTTAGTTTAATTAAACAATAATTAGATTAGCTAAATCCTAATTAATCTAAACAGAGTATGACAGGTGGGTCCCGCACGTCAGTTTGACCCAGTCAACGTCCTATTGACTGCTGACATCATGATGACGTCAGCATGCACTATTCTGGATAATGTTGATTTAAAATAATTAAATAAATTCTAAAAATGATTAAATCTTTTAAATTTAATATAAAATAAACCTTATCTCAGATGGAAAAACTTTGTACATGAAAGTTGCTCAGAACAACGAGACGAATCTGAATACACAGCCCGTTCGTCCGCCAAACATCCCTAGCATATCAAACTCGCAACTTTCCCCCTCCGGTTCATCTGTCCGAAAACGCGAAACACCGGGAATACTTTCCCGGATGTTTTCCCCCTTCATCGGTATCACCTACTACCGCGCTTGGGCTCCCCTAGCAACGCTCATTGTCATGTCATGCATCTCATGCATATGTTTGCATTGTATTTATTGTTTCTTCCCCCTCTTCTCTCGCTAGACACCGAGACCGACGCCGCTGCTACCTAGTACGACTACGGTGTTGATGACCCCTCCTACTCGCCAAAACAACCAGGCAAGCCCCCCCCCCTTGATCAGCAGATATCGCCTATTCCAGAACAACTAGGCAAGCCCCCCCCCCTTGATCAGCAGATATTGCCTATTCCTTTTCTCTAATGCTTGCACTAGAGTAGTGTAGCATGTTACTGCTTTCGGTTAATCCTATTCTGTTGCATAGCCTGTCATTGTTGCTACAGTTGTTACCCTTACCTGCAATCCTAAATGCTTAGTATAGGATGCTAGTATTGTTGGGGAACGTAGTAATCTCAAAAAAATTCCTACGCACATGCAAGATCATGGTGATGCATAGCAACGAGAGGGGAGAGTGTTGTCCACGTACCCTCGTAGACCGAAAGCGGAAGCGTTAGCACAATGCGGTTGATGTAGTCGTACATCTTCACGATCCGACCGATCAAGTACCGAACGCACGGCACCTCCGAGTTCAGCACACGTTCAGCCCAATGACGTCCCTCGAACTCCGATCCAGCCGAGTGTTGAGGGAGAGTTTCGCCAGCACGACGGCGTGGTGACGATGTTGATGTTCTACCGATGCAGGGCTTCGCCTAAGCACCGCTACAGTATTATCGAGGTGGACTATGGTGGAGGAGGGCACCGCACGCGGCTAAAAGATCAAACAGATCAATTGTTGTGTCTCTAGGGTGCCCCGTGCCCCCATATATAAAGGAGCAAGGGGGGTGCGGCCGACCAAGGGGAGAGGCGCGCCGGGAGGAGTCCTACTCCCACCGGGAGTAGGACTCCCCCCCCTTTCCTAGTTGGAATAGGATTCGGGAGGGGGGAAAGAGGAGAGAGGGAAGGAAGGGGGGGGGCGCTGCCCCCCTCTCCTTATCCTATTCGGACTAGGGGGGAGGGGCGCGCGACCCAGCCCTAGCCGCCTCTCCTCTCTTCCACTAAAGCCCACCAAGGCTCATTAAGTCCCGGGGAGGTTCCGGTAACCCCTCCGGTACTCCGGTAAAATCACATTTTCACCCGGACCACTTCCGATATCCAAACATAGGCCTCCAATATATCAATCTTCATGTCTCGACCATTTCGAGACTCCTCGTCATGTCCGCGATCACATCCGGGACTCCGAACATCCTTCGGTACATCAAAACATATAAACTCATAATAACTATCATCGTAACATTAAGCGTGCGGACCCTACGGGTTCGAGAACTATGTAGACATGACCGAGACATGTCTCAGGTCAATAAACAATAGCGTAACCTGGATTCTCATATTGGCTCCCACATATTCTACAAAGATCTTTATCAGTCAGACTGCATAACAACATACGTTGTTCCCTTTGTCATCGGTATGTTACTTGCCCGAGATTCGATCGTCGGTATCTCAATATCTAGTTCAATCTCGTTACCGGCAAGTCTCTTTACTCGTTCCGTAATACATCATCCCGCAACTAACTCATTAGTTGCAATGCTTGCAAGGCTTAAGTGATGTGCATTACCAAGAGGGCCCAGAGATACCTCTCCGACAATCGGAGTGACAAATCCTAATCTCGAAATACGCCAACCCAACAAGTACCTTCGGAGACACCTGTAGAGCACCTTTATAATCACCCAGTTACGTTGTGACGTTTGGTAGCACACAAAGTGTTCCTCCGGTAAACGGGAGTTGCATAATCTCATAGTCATAGGAACATGCATAAGTCATGAAGAAAGCAATAGCAACATACTAAAAGATCAAGTGCTAAGCTAACAGAACGGGTCAAGTCAATCACATCATTCTCCTAATGATGTGATCCTGTTAATCAAATGACAACTCATGTCTTTGGTTAGGAAACATAACCATCTTTGATCAACGAGCTAGTCAAGTAGAGGCATACTAGTGACACTCTGTTTGTCTATGTATTCACACATGTATTATGTTTCCGGTTAATACAATTCTAGCATGAATAATAAACATTTATCATGAAATAAGGAAATAAATAATAACTTTATTATTGCCTCTAGGGCATATTTCCTTCAGTCTCCCACTTGCACTAGAGTCAATAATCTAGTTCACATCACCATGTGATTTAACACCAATAGTTCACATCGTCATGTAACCAACACCCAAAGGGTTTACTAGAGTTAATAAAATAGTTCACATCGCTATGTGATTAACATCCGAAGGGTACTACGGTGTGATCATGTTTTGCTTGTGAGAGAAGTTTAGTCAACGGGTCTTTCACATTCAGATCCGTTATTATTTTGCAACTTTCTATGTCTACAATGCTCCACACGGAGCTACTCTAGCTAATTGCTCCCACTTTCAATATGTATCTAGATCGAGACTTAGAGTCATCCAGATCGGTGTCAAAGCTTGCATCGGCGTAACTCTTTACGACGAACCTTTTGACACTTCCATAATCGAGAAACATATCCTTATTCCACTAAGGATAATTTTGACCGCTGTCCAGTGATCTACTCCTAGATCACTATTCTACTCGCTTGCCAAAATCAGTGTCGGGTATACAATAGATCTGGTATACAGCATGGCATACTTTATAGAACCTATGGTTGAGGCATAGGGAATGACTTTCACTCTCTTTCTATCTTCTGTCGTGGTCGGGCTTTGAGTCTTACTCAATTTCACACCTTGTAACATAGGCAAGAACTCTTTCTTTAACTGTTCCATTTTGAACTACTTCGAAATCTTGTCAAGGTATGTACTCATTGAAAAAACTTATCAAGCGTCTTGATCTATCTCTATAGATCTTGATGCTCAATATGTAAGAAGCTTCACCTAGGTCTTTCTTTGAAAAAACTCCTTTCAAACACTCCTTTATGCTTTGTAGAATAATTCTACATTATTTTCGATCAACAATATGTCATTCACATATACTTATCAGAAATGTTGTAGTGCTCCCACTCACTTTCTTGTAAATACAGGCTTCACCGCAAGTCTGTATAAAACTATATGCTTTGATCAACTTATCAAAGCGTATATTCCAACTCCGAGATGCTTGCACCAGGCCATAGATGGATCGCTGGAGCTTGCACATTTTGTTAACACCTTTAGGATTGACAAAACCTTCTGGTTGCATCATATACAACTCTTCTTTAAGAAATCCATTAAGGATTGCAGTTTTGTTATCCATTTGCCAGATTTCATAAAATGCGGCAATTGCTAACATGATTCGGACAGACTTTAAGCATCGATACGAGTGAGAAAATCTCATCGTAGTCAACACCTTGAACTTTGTCAAAAACCCTTTTTGACAAGTCTAGCTTTGTAGATAGTAACACTACTATCAGCATCCGTCTTCCTCTTGAAGATCCATTTATTTTCTATGGCTTCCCGATCATCGGGCAAGTCAACCAAAGTCCATACTTTGTTCTCATACATGGATCCTATCTCAGATTTCATGGCCTCAAACCATTTCGCGGAATCTGGGCTCATCATCGCTTCCTCATAGTTCACAAGTTCGTCATGGTCTAGTAACATGACTTCCAGAACAGGATTACCATACCACTCTGGTGCAGTTCTCACTCTGGTTTACCTACGAGATTCGGTAGTAACTTGATCTGAAGTCACATGATTATCATCATTAGCTTCCTCACTAATTGGTGTCGTAGTCACAGGAACAGATTTCTGTGATAAACTACTTTCCAATAAGGGAGCAGGTACAGTTACCTCATCAAGTTCTACTTTCCTCCCACTCACTTCTTTCGAGAGAAACTCCTTCTCTAGAAAGGATCCATTCTCAGCAACGAATATCTTGCCTTCGGATCTGTCATAGAAGGTGTACCCAACATTTTCTTTTGGGTATCCTATGAAGACGCACTTCTTCGATTTGGGTTTCAGCTTATCAGGTTGAAACTTTTTCACATAAGCATTGCAACCTCAAACTTTAAGAAACGACAACTTTGGTTTCTTGCCAAACCACAGTTCATAAGGCGTCGTCTCAACGGATTTAGATGGTGCCCTATTTAATGTGAATGTAGTTGTCTCTAATGCATAACCCCAAAACGATAGTGGTAGATCGGTAAGAGACATCATAGATCGCACCATACCTAATAAAGTACGGTTACGATGTTCGGACACACCATTATGCTATGGTGTTCCAGGTGGCATGAGTTTGTGAAACTATTCCACATTGTTTTAATTGAAGACCAAACTCGTAACTCAAATATTTGACTCCGCGATCTGATCGTAGAAACTTTATTTTCTTGTTAGGATGATTTTCCACTTCACTCTGAAATTCTTTAAACTTTTCAAATGTTTCAGACTTATGTTTCATCAAGTAGATATACCCATATCTGCTCAAATCATCTGTGAAGGTCAGAAAATAACGATACCCACTGCGAGCTTCAACACTCATCGGATCGCATACATCAGTATGTATTATTTCCAATAAGTCAGTTGCTCGCTCTATTGTTCCGGTGAGCGGAGTCTTAGTCATCTTGCCAATGAGGCATGGTTCGCAAACATCAAGTGATTCCAAAAGCCCATCAGCATGGAGTTTCTTCATGCGCTTTACACCAATATGACCTAAACAGCAGTGCCGCAAATAAGTTACACTATCATTATTAACTTTGCATCTTTTTGGTTTCAATATTATGAATATGTGTATCACTACGATCGAGATCCAACGAACCATTTTCATTGGGTGTGTAACCATATAAGGTTTTATTCATGTAAATAGAACAACAATTATTCTCTAACTTAAATGAATAACCGTATTGCAATAAACATGATCAAATCATATTTATGCTCAACGCAAACACCAAATAACACTTAATTAGGTTCAACACTAATCCCGAAAGTGTAGGGAGCGTGCGATGATGATCATATCAATCTTGGAACCACTTCCAACACACATCGTCACTTCACCTTTAACTAGTCTATGTTCATTCTGCAACTCCCGTTTCAAGTTACTACTCTTAACAACTGAACCAGTATCAAATACCGAGGGGTTGCTACGAACACTAATAAAATACACATCAATAATCTGTATATCAAATATACCTTTGTTCATTTTGCCATCCTTCTTATCCGCCAAATACTTGGGGTAGTTTCGCTTCTAGTGACCAGTCCCTTTGTAGTAGAAGCACTTAGTCTCAGGCTTAGGTCCAGACTTGGGCTTCTTCACTTGAGCAGCAACTTGCTTGCCGTTCTTCTTGAAGTTCCCCTTCTTCCCTTTGCCCTTTTCTTGAAACTAGTGGTCTCGTCAACCATCAACACTTGATGTTTTTCTTGATTTCTACCTTCGTCCATTTCAGCATCACGAAGAGCTTGGGAATCGTTTCCGTTATCCCTTGCATATTATAGTTCATCACGAAGTTCTAGTAACTTGGTGATAGTGACTAGAGAACTCTGTCAATCACTATCTTATCTGGAAGATTAACTCCCACTTGATTCAAGTGATTGTAGTACTCAGACATTTTGAGCACATGCTCACTAGCTGAGCAATTCTCCTCCATATTGTAGGCAAAGTACTTGTCAAAGGTCTCATATCTTTTGACATGGGCATGAGTCCGAAATACTAATTTCAACTCTTGGAACATCTCATATGCTCCATGGCGTTCAAAACGTCTTTAAAACCCCGATTCTTAGCCGTAAAGCATGGTGCACTAAACTATCAAGTAGTCATCATACCGAGCTTTGCCAAACGTTCATAACGTCTGCATATGCTCCTGCAATAGGTTCGTCACCTAGCGGTGCATCAAGGACATAATTCTTCTGTGCAGCAATGAGGATAATCCGCAGATCATGGAGCAAGTCCGCATCATTGCTACTAACATCTTTCAACTTAGTTTTCTCTAGGAACATATCAAAATAAACAGGGGAGCTAAACGTGAGCTATTGATCTACAACATAGATATGCTAATACTTCCAGGACTAAGTTCATGATAAATTTAAGTTCAATTAATCATACTCCCTCCGTTCTGAATTACTTGTCGCAGGTATGGATGTATATAGATGTAATTTAGTTCTAGATACATCTATTTTTGCGGCGAGTAATTTGGAACGGAGGGAGTATTACTTAAGAACTCCTACTTAGATAGACATCCCACTAATCTTCTAAGTGATCACGTGATCCATATCAACTAAACCATGTCTGATCATCACGTGATATGGAGAAGTTTCAATGGTGAATATCACTATGTTGCTCATATCTACTATATGATTCACGCTCGACCTTTCGGTCTTAGTGTTCCGAGGCCATATCTGTTATATGCTAGGCTCGTCAAGTTTAACCTGAGTATTCCGCGTGTGCAACTGTTTTGCACCCGTTGTATTTGAACGTAGAGCCTATCACACCCGATCATCACGTGGTGTCTCAGCACGAAGAACTTTCGCAACAGTGCATACTCAGGGAGAACACTTATACCTTGATAATTTAGTGAGGGATCATCTTATAAAGCTACCGTCGAACTAAGCAAAATAAGATGTATAAAAGATAAACATCACACGCAATCAAAATATGTGATATGATATGGCCATCATCATCTTGTGCATTTGATCTCCATCTCCAAAGCATCGTCATGATTTCCATCGTCACCGGCATGACACCATGATCTCCATCATCTTGATCTATATCAATGTGTCGTCATATGGTCGTCTCGCCAACTATTTCTCTTGCAACTATTGCTATCGCATAGTGATAAAGTAAAGCAATTATTTGGCACTTGCATCTTATGCAATAGAGAGACAACCATAAGGTTTTTGCCAGTTTCCGATAATTTCAACAAAACATGATCATCTCATACAACAACTTATATCTCATCACGTCTTGACCATATCACTTCACAACATGCCCTGCAAAAACAAGTTAGACGTCCTCTACTTTGTTGTTGCAAGTTTTACGTGGTTGCTACAGGCTGAGCAAGAACCGTTCTTACCTACGCATCAAAACCACAACGATAGTTTGTCAAGTTGGTGCTGTTTTAACCTTCGCAAGGACCGGGCATAGCCACACTCGGTTCAACTAAAGTTGGAGAAACTGACACCCGCCAGCCACCTGTGTGCAAAGCACATCGGTAAAACCAGTCTCGCGTAAGCGTACGCGTAATGTCGGTCAGGGCCGCTTCATCCAACAATACCGCCGAACCAAAGTATGACATGAGTATGACTTATATCGCCCACAACTCACTTGTGTTCTACGCGTGCATATAACATCAACGCATAAAACCAGGCTCGGATGCCACTGTTGGGGAACGTAGTAATTTCAAAAAAAATCCTACGTACACGCAAGATCATGGTGATGCATAGCAACGAGAGGGGAGAGTATTGTCCACGTACCCTCGTAGACCGAAAGCGGAAGCGTTAGCACAACGCGGTTGATGTAGCCGTACGTCTTCACGATCCGACCGATCAAGTACCGAACGCACGGCACCTCCGAGTTCAGCACATGTTCAGCCCGATGACGTCCCTCGAACTCCGATCCAGCCGAGTGTTGAGGGAGAGTTTCGTCAGCACGGCGGCGTGGTGACGATGTTGATGTTCTACCGACGCAGGGCTTCGCCTAAGCACCGCTACAGTATTATCAAGGTGGACTATGGTGGAGGGGGGCACCGCACACGGCTAAAAGATCAAACAGATCAATTGTTGTGTCTCTAGGGTGCCCCCCCTGCCCCCGTATATAAAGGAGCAAGGGGGGTGCGGCCGGCCAAGGGGAGAGGCGCGCCGGGAGTAGGACTCCCCCCCTTTCCTAGTTGGAATAGGATTCGGGAGGGGGAAAGAGGAGAGAGAGAAGGAAGGGGGGTGCCGCCCCCCTCTCCTTGTCCTATTCTGACTAGGGGGGAGGGGCGCACGGCCCAGCCCTAGCCGCCTCTCCTCTCTTCCACTAAGGCCCACCAAGGCCCATTAAGTCCCCGGGAGGTTCCGGTAACCCCTCCGGTACTCCGGTAAAATCACATTTTCACCCGGACCACTTCTGATATCCAAACATAGGCTTCCAATATATCAATCTTCATGTCTCGACCATTTCAAGACTCCTCGTCATGTCCGTGATCACATACGGGACTCCGAACATCCTTCGGTACATCAAAACATATAAACTCATAATAACTGTCATCGTAATGTTAAGCGTGCGGACCCTACGGGTTCGAGAACTATGTAGACATGACCGAGACACGTCTCCGGTCAATAACCAATAGCGTAACCTGGATGCTCATATTGGCTCCCACATATTCTACGAAGATCTTTATCGGTCAGACCGCATAACAACATACGTTGTTCCCTTTGTCATCGGTATGTTACTTGCCCGAGATTCGATCGTCGGTATCTCAATACCTAGTTCAATCTCGTTACCGGCAAGTCTCTTTACTCGTTCCGTAATACATCATCCCGCAACTAACTCATTAGTTGCAATGCTTGCAAGGCTTAAGTGATGTGCATTACCGAGAGGGCCCAGAGATACCTCTCCGACAATCGAAGTGACAAATCCTAATCTCGAAATACGCCAACCCAACAAGTACCTTCGGAGACACCTGTAGAGCACCTTTATAATCACCCAGTTGCGTTGTGATGTTTGGTAGCACACAAAGTGTTTCTCCGGTAAACGGGAGTTGCATAATCTCATAGTCATAGGAACATGTATAAGTCATGAAGAAAGCAATAGCAACATACTAAACGATCAAGTGCTAAGCTAACGGAATGGGTCAAGTCAATCACATCATTCTCCTAATGATGTGATCCCGTTAATCAAATGACAACTCATGTCTATGGTTAGGAAACATAACCATCTTTGATCAACGAGCTAGTTAAGTAGAGGCATACTAGTGACACTCTGTTTGTCTATGTATTCACACATGCATTATATTTCCGGTTAATACAATTCTAGCATGAATAATAAACATTTATCACGAAATAAGGAAATAAATAATAACTCTATTATTGCCTCTAGGGCATATTTCCTTCAAGTATTCCATCAGTGGCCCTACATTCTTCTCCGTCCGCCATGCTATACTACTGGGTCGTGACCACTCGAGAGGTGATCACGGGCATATGCTATATACTTTATACCGTCACATTACTTATGATACTGTTCAGAGATGGGGGCTGAAGGGGCAGGTGGCTCCATCCTGGTAGAGGTGGGCCTGGGTTCCCGACGGCCCCCGACTGTTACTTTGTGGCGGAGCGACAGGGCAGGTTGAGACCACCTAGGAGAGAGGTGGGCCTGGGCCTGGCCCTGGTCGGCGTCCGCGGTTACTTCAAAATAACACGCTTAACGAGATCTTGGTATTTGATCTGAGTTGGGTCATTGACCTTATACGCACTAACCGCCACGTGGGACAAGATATGGGCAACCGACGTCGTGGTATCAGCCGAAGCTCTTTTTGACGTCAGCGACTGAGCGGCGCGCGCCGCATTGGACCGTAAGCTCGCGCTTGTATTAGGGGGGCTAGGTCTGCTTCCGGTCGCGTACGCAACGTGCAGGTGTGCAATGGGCGATGGGCCCAGACCCTGCGCGCATAGGATTTAGACCGGCGTGCTGACCTCTCTGTTGAGCCTAGGTAGGGCTGCGACGTGTTTATCTCCCGAGGCCGGACATGACCCAGGAAAGTGTGCCCGGCCAGAAGGATCGAGCGTGTCGGGTAATGTGGTGCATCCCTGCAGGGAAGTTTATCTATTCGAATAGCCGTGTCCACGGTAACAGGCGACCCGGAGTTGTACCTTGACCTTATGACAAGTAGAACCGGATACTTAATAAAACACACCCTTCCAAGTGCCAGATATAACCCGGTGATCACTCTCACACAGGGCGACGACGGGAGGATCGCCGGGTAGGATTATGCTATGCGATGTTACTTGGTGAACTTACCATCTACTCTCTTCTACATGCTGCAAGATGGAGGTTGCTAGAAGCGTAGTCTTCAACAGGACTAGTTATCACCCCTCTTATTCTGGCATTCTGCAGTTCAGTGCACCGATATTGCCCCTTTACATAGATACCAATGCATATGTAGTGTAGATCCTTGCTTGCGAGTACTTTGGATGAGTACTCACGGTTGCTTTTCTCCCTCTTTCCCCTCTTTCCATTTCTTCCTGGTTGACGCAACCAGATGTTGGAGCCCAGGAGCCAGACGCCACCGTCGACGACGACTCCTACTACACCAAGGGTGCCGACTACTACATGGAGGCCGCTGACGACGACCAGGAGTAGTTTAGGAAGATCTCAGGCAAGAGGCCAGCGCCTCTTTCGCTATGTATCCCAGTTTGTGCTAGCCATCTTATGTCAACTTGTTTAACTTATGTCCGTACTCAGATGTTGTTGCTTCCGCTAACTCGTCTATGATCGATCACTTGTATTCGAGCCCTCGAGGCCCCTGGCTTGTATTATGATGCTTGTATGACTTATTTATGTTTTTAGAGTTGTGTTGTGATATCTTCCCGTGAGTCCCTGATCTTGATCGTCACGTTTGCGTGCATGATTAGTGTACGGTTGAATCGGGGGCGTCACACACGGGTAGCCATACCCATGGGTAAAATTGCCATCCTTAATCGCAACCTAGGTGCGTGGAGATTGGATGGAGGATATTAAATCAAAAGTCAATGGAATGATGAATCCTATTTTACCCGCTTGTAAAATGGAAGGAGGCGACCACTATTTTGGTTTCCCATGTCATTGACTCCTAAAGAGCAATATGCAGATTCTATTTAATGCGTCAACCAATGAAAATATCAGTATGCAAAATGAAAATTATGATCATAGGGAACGAGGAGCTCTTTCAACACGTGATGACTTATATATTTACAATACTAAATTTTCATTATGCCGCCCTATGCGCCTGGACGGATGAGCATTTTACGTGATGAGCATTTTGATAATGATGCGTATGTGCAACCTCCATTAACGCTTACAGGTGCCAACACTCCACCATTAGAAAATGATGGTACCATGACGGCAACAGATGAGGCTATTGCTGCTAATCTCGTATCTTAAGATGATTCCTTCTATTTGTAGCACCATGAGACTATAACTCAACCCACAATCTAAAATTCTATTTAATTCGTAAATCAATGTTATGGTCATATTCGACAAGAACCTGTTCAAAACAACAAAATTTAGCAATTTGGCAAATAATTTCTGTCTAAGGGAAATATAAACATTTCAGCACACAATCTAAAAACTGCAATCTCAAAAAGAAAAGAACGGAACGGCTGATTCTGTGGGAAAGAGATTATGTGAGAACTAATTCTGCAGAATCCTGCAAAAAAAAACGGCCCTTAGAGCAGCAGCGCGTCGTTCGATATGCATCAAGTCAAGCTAAGTCGTTGCCAACCCGATGAGCCGTACAATGGAACCATTAACCCGTCAAGCGGCGCTCCCACGACATGACCTCATCGCCCACCCTTTTTGATGGCTTCGGCACATAGGAATATCGGCAATACGATGTTTGTTATAAATGAAACAGAAAAATATAGCGCGGAAATAAAAGCGAAATCCCTTGGGAGATTTTCTATACAAGAAGCAGTTAAGCTTGCCCTGCTCTGCCCTGCCCTGCCCTCTTCTTCCTCCTCTTCTCTTCTCCATCCAGGAGAGGACTGCTTCAGGTTGGGAACCCCTCTCTCTCTCTCCCCCCTCCCTTTTTTTTCCTGCGTGTTTCCGCTACGCTAATCCATTTCTAGTTCTTGGCCGGGCATGCGCTCCCGATCTTCCCTGCTCTAATTTTCTGCGCTTTATCTCCAGGTTCTCCTTCTTCCAGGCGCTTTCCTCACCCCCAATCGCGGCCGAAATTCCGGACCTTTTCCAGCGGCAGAACCGTTGAGTGCGGCGGCGGCGACCGCCTACCGAGCCAAGAATCCATAGGTTTCCTTCTGGCGAGCTAGGCCTTCTCCTAGAGGCGTTTCTTGGGAGCCATATTTGGTTCCGGATCCATGCTGGCCGACGACATCTTGGGCCCCCCTTTCCCCGCCTAGTACTATTGTCTTCGCGAGGGTTTCTTGGTTCCTCGGAGGTCCTCCAAGTTCTTGCCAATCTGGGCAATCTGGCCCCAACCCCGGGGCGCGGCCGTGTTAGGGTTCGGGGGGCTGGATGGGGTCGGTCGTGGATTTTGTGGAGATCAGCTCCGACGAGGAGGACCTTCCCATGCCCAGGAAGCCAGTTGACGACTGGCTTGGGAAGCTTTTGAATGATGATGAGCCAAATGGAGACGATTTCTTTGATCTCGTGGTGATGGGTGAGTTCTCGCCGCCACAGAAGAAGGCCAACCCTGGCGGCGGCGGCGGTGGTGGTGATGATGAGGATGATGATGATTGTGTGGTTCTAGATGGTGACCCTGAGAAGGCGATTACCATCGGGGAGGACAAGGGGAATGTGGGAGATAGCAGCTCCGATGAATTGCAGATAGTTGGGGAGAAAGGACCGGTATTTGTTTCCTTCCATAGTTCCATTTCATCCACAGCAATGCATTTTGTTCATACCATATAAGCAGTACCTTGTTATGTTTTGACACTATGTATGGAGATGAAATGCTTTGTACTATGCATGACCATCTTGTGCTGATTTCATTGGATGTATATCTGTGACTTTGGATCGAGTCACGGATATTGTTTAGAGAGCTTGCATTAATTTAGTAGTTTCAAATACTATGAATGTGGTTAAAGATGCATCTTTCAACTTGCAACATGGAGATGGTTTGCTTAATGGCACATATTAATTCATGTCTACCTGTCTTTATTGCTTATGAATATATTTGTGGTTTTTAATTCATGTTAAATTTAACAAAAGATAATTTAGGGCTTTCCATAGAAGCTACAGTTTTACCTGTAGGCAGGCTTCAGTAGCATTCCTTCGTTGTTTAACCTTAACAAGTTCTCATTTTTTTTGCAGGTAGCGTGCAGGGACTTCCCTCATTCACGCCATCTATGTTCTAACTTGCCCTTCAGCGCTACTTCTCATGTGAAGCATTGTAGCATGGTAAGTAACAAGTGTTAACTACATGATGCTGTTGGTGAATACTAGTTGAGTATCATTAGACAATGTACATTTTTTAAGCCATTTAATTGTTACTTCTTAAATGCAGTGTCACTGTTTTGTATGCGATGCTCCAGCTCCATGTAATTATTGGGGTAAAGGTATCCAGCTTAATGATCATTGTCATGCTACGGATAAGGAATCAAAGTGGAAACAGCTGCGGCAAGCATTCAAGTCTAAAAGTCTTCCAGCATCTCGTCCAGAACAATGCCAGAATGCCATCTACCCAACAATGGCACCATCCATTAAGAAGGATATACAGTGTCAAGTTGCGTCTTTTGCAAACAGAAGTCCTCTTCTGCATGTTATGAGCCAGAACCAACAAAGACACACTTCAGTTAGAGTCTCACTGAATGTAGGACGGACAATCAGTACACCAAGAGCATCCCTTGTGACAAAAGCGGGGAGAAGTACAAACAATGTCCACACTGCTCAAAACATTCATTCACGTGGAAACTTCAAAAGAGTAGGGACAGCTTCTCCTTGTCACACGATCCGAAATGCTGACCAATTTGGTTCTAGTGCTCCAATCAGTACCCCGTCCCTTATGAACAATGCATTGCCACATGTATCACAGCCAATTCAAGCTATACCAGGAACTAATACTACCCATATATCTCAGCAAGTTCAACCTATACAAAGAACCAATCCTTTCAGTGGTAATGTCAAGAAAAGTGCCCCTCAGAGATCTCTCAGTGCGCCAATAGCATCTCAGGGGCAACAAGGTCAGCTGGCACCATCTTCACAGGCTGCCTCAAATGTAGTGCATGGCGTAGGACCTCAACTTTCCCGGTGCACCTCGCTTATGAATGAGAGCAGACAATTCCTGCCAGAACCAGTAATCGATGTTTCCACACAAAGCTGGCAAGACATACTTGCTAGTGTGGCATCGGATCTGGGAGTATTAGATGATTCTGCTTACAATACCAGTACTTCACGGTCCCAGCAGCCTGTGAGGACTTCCCCCCAACCTCTGGATGCCGGTGCAAACCAAGGGGAGGAGGGCCTTCACGCCGAGTCTGTTGCGTCAGCTGTAAACCTTATGACTTCTAGTGGGCATGGCTTGCCCATTCATACAACAGGTGGTGGTACCCAGACAAATGCTCCTAAGCAAAAATTGCATCCTCTGAATTATGGTGGCAGTCTTAGTCCAGATGAAGCTCATCTTGATGGTTTTCTAAGCCCCCCTGCAGATGAATTATTGTTAGAAGCTGCTCATCAGAGGGACTCTTCCGGATTGGATTCTACAGGCCTTATATTTGACTTTGAACTCGACGACTGGGCTTAAGCAGCACTCTCAGAGTCAGAGGCTGTCCCGTCTTTAGCATTTGGCGGGCTTCATGGACAATAAAACCGGTGATGTTACTAGTAGCTGGTCCGTAGGGTTTCCTTCACACGAGAGGTGAAGATCTTCCTTGTACAGTAATTAACTAGGTTGTGTGGTCGAGATATTTTCTTAGATGGGTTGGTGTTTAACCTGTTGGTCATACGGGCCTTTTTATTAGGAGGCCTTAGATGCTAGTAATCTTTGTCACTCTGTAATAGAAGAACAGAATTTCCACTACCTAGCTATTGGTCATATTTCTATGGGCCATATACTATTCTAGCGCCAAAAACGCCTGTTTGTGGTACATGTTGATTGCCTGCTGGCATCGTGAGGCATTTGATTATGCATGCTTGATAGTATTATTAGGAGAAAAGAGTGCCTCATGAAAATTCTTAGCTGGAGAGTAGTCCCCAGACTGGTTATTCACTAGTTATTCTGTAAAAAATCACTAGGGACTACTCTCCAGCTAAGTTCTTACAGAATAGCTAGGGACAGAGGGTTTGATTCCCTGGTTATTGTGTTCCTGGTTCTTAACTAGGTGTAGAATAACTAGTGCTAAAAATTCACTAGTCTGTTATATGATGCCTACTGATCGTCAAGGGTTTGAACCTGTGGAAACAGAGAAACGCGAGTGTTGGCTAACCTCAACATGCAATGATCTGTCCCGGGTGTGGTGGATCTCATCTTTTGCGGATTGGGACGACTGGGAACATGCTGGAGCTTCAGGTGGTGAACGATTTGTGAGGGGGTTAGCCTACTTAGTGTGGTGTAGGTGTGGGTGAATTACAGCGCTATTGTTCGCATGTTTGCGTCCGATTCTTGTAATTGATACCCTGCTTCTCTTCTATAAGAATGAAAGTTTTAGGATATATAGTGGCCAAATTCTCTCAAATTTTTTTTATAGAAGGGACAAGGTGGAATTGTTGGTGTGAAACCGAGGACTGAAGGCAGGGGTGAGGATTACTGGGTATCTATATGAAGTTGTCAGAAAGTGGCCAAATTTTCGAGATATAGTGGCCACTTGTACCGCCATGTTTCATGGCAACTTCATATAGATACCTGCAAAACACAAGAATTTCACATATGTGCTGCATAAATTGTGGGCCTTGTTTGAACTAACAAATCAGGAAATTCCCACATCACGAACTGATTTTATTCAACCAAACATACATATATGGCATCGACACGCGAGCCCTTTACCATGACACTTGTACCGCACCATATATCATGCATGTTTCAGTCCACTCCCATGGTGGACAGCCAAGAACATGTTGCATCCTCTCCAAGCCGTTCCTTTTTCCCACACAATTCTTTCAGGGTGCCTCACGCAAGTACTTGGACAAGCGGGCATCAGATCGCCACGGTAGGCCGGTGCGCGCGCCGATCGCTCTGCATTTGATGCCTGCCTGCCACACGAACACCAAACCAAACCAAACCAAGCACGCTCTCAGTGTACATCTCAGTCGGAATAAAGCCACTTCTTTCGTGGCATTAGCAGATTGAGCACTGTTTTACCACTTGACAGGCAAAAGGCAGCATCTTTTCCGGAGCCATCTCTGTGCACAGCCCTGTGTAGAGTCAACAGGCGGAAATTTCGACAGTCACCATCCATCTATTCGAAAGCAAAAAAAAAACTGGCCTCAACTTATGCCAGCGAGAAATCAGTACGCCTACCGCTTATTCATAGCAATCTTCTTCCTATACGCGAAAGATAATATCATGAATAAGAAAGGAAGAAGTTGATATGCCTCACCGTAGAGCACTGCTCCTATGAACGCATCGCCACAACCGGTGGTGTCAACAAGCTCTGGAGCGGGGATTTTTTCTGCTGTTCCTATGAGCAATCTTCCGTGTATAGTCCCATGCCCTCTTCCAGAGAGTCTCATGAACTAGAATGATAAATTTCAAAACGGTAAAATCCTAACAGATGTCAGTTTCTTCAGTAATTTCGGTGGCCCGACATTATTAAACGGCTGCAAGGACCAGAACCATTGTCAATTTTTACATACCTTGGATGATACACAAGTTGGCAGACTGTCATCTTTATGCACTTTAAGCCTTAAGGACTCAGCAACATCCCCAATATCTACCGCATCTATTCCAGAATCATCTGTTCAGGAAGGTACCGGATGACCAGAAAACAAAATAAAATGAGCCTGAAAAATCTCGAAGGCCACAATTACACATCATGTTGATCCTTGCTGGTGTTATTCTTATCAGGACAAGCCCAAAAGTTTTAAAACTGATCACCTTCGATCCTCTCAAGCATCATGCACCCGTTTTCTCCAAGGGTTGCAATGAAAAATCTCGCACGGGGATATTGCACAAGGATCTCTAGTAGTGCAGAGGGAATGCATGAAATTGATGTCCATTTCTTTAAAAAGAAGACGTCACTGAAATTAGTGTGTGCATAAGGTAATGAAAGGTGTACTGAGAGCATACAAGGAATATTCACTTCTGCTAAAATGTGTCATGGCCTCACGATACCTCTGGAAATTTACCCGAGCAGACAATGTAACTCGATAGGCCGAGCAGATGCTCCAGTTCTGTCTTTGTTCTTTCTGGTTCCGCATCAACCAGTATTGGAATCTTCATCAGATCAGCCTGTGCATCATGCAACACACTCAACTGGGATATATTTATCTTGCAGGTTTTATCTAGTGTCACTGTAGTATACTAGTTATATACAGAAATTCTATTTAAATCTTCTAAATAACAAGAAGGAAAATAATTAGTTTGTCACTAAGGATACACCTGGACTTTTGAAGATTGAATAACACATACAAAGTGGGAAAACAAAAACATATATGATGTACGTATCAGTGAATTAATGCTGCAACAACTTGAAAAAATAAACCTACCTGCTTACCAACAGATAGTGCCATTTCATGTGAATATCCATCTAGGTATAGCAAGTTTACATCTTGTAGTGCAGCTGACAAATTTGACATTGATATGTCACCAGGAACCATTGGAGGGTAGCCTGACGTGATTATACATGTTCGGGTTTTCCTACAAATGCAAAGAGTTTTTTATAAGTATACGTATGATAATTCGTTTATGATGCCATAAAAGTAAAGTGCAAAAGTTGAATAAGAGCAGTGTACTATAATCCTATTCTTAAACAAGGTTAACAGTTTCAGTCATGTAGAAACTGATTCAGGGACCAGTAAAACAACGAAAGTGGACAGCAAATGACAAAATGGTTATGTGTAGAAAAATAATTGTCCTTTGTTCCTATGTTTGTTCTAAATTGTATATCAGATCTAACGTGCAGTGTCCAGAATGAACACCGTGGAGGCCTTTTAGTAGCGATTTTATGTTATGTTGTCAAAAGAATTCATGTCGAAGTAACAAGAAAGGAATATTGGAAAATGATGTTCATATGACAAGGTCTGCAGATGGCATTCAGATAAATAGGAAACTTTATTTTGGGAAATTTATCTACATGTACTGGCAGAGTGGACAAGATGACCAGCAAATCTACATTCAGCTGTGTTGACTGCTTCACTCACCTAGTTACGACTACATGAAACTAAACACTAGCTGCCTTTAAATAATGATGATGAAGAAAAGATACATTCTCACGTTTTCTTATCAATAATGACATAAACAAATGTTGTGTTTCCACCATCAGAGATCTGCAAAGCAGAATGACAGAGAATATGAGACATAGAAAATCGAAGGGAAGTCCAGTCTGATATTTCACTGTAGATTTCACATGCATCTCTCATCTATTAATGCTTTGACTCCGTAGAAGACATATCATGGTCAAAATGGGTGGTTTAATTGACGACATGTATTTTTGTTTCTTGAACACAAGAACAAATTGTGTGGTCGTGTAACTTCTTTTTCTAGAGAATTAGTACCATCCACCTTAAGTATTAGACATATCCGCTAGAAAAGAGTATTATTTATTCTTGGGTAGTGGCCATAATTTCAGTGGTACTGTCTGAAAGGGATGTTGCTATCCTCCTGGTGGCAGAAACAAATATATGAGCCCCGAAAACAGAATGCTACAAATCTGAATGTCTACTTTAGGGAAACAGTTAGAAAGTGTTGTGTCTTGCCTATGAGAGCATCTCCACTCGCCCCCCCCCCCCCAACAGGCCCCCCAGGACGCCATTTTTTCCGGCAGCGCCGCCCCCCCCCCCCCCCCCGTCCCCCAGGACGCTGAATTCCGTCGGTTGGGCCCATTTTTTGGCCCGACTATCCCAGGCCGAACCCAGCGCACCGGGGGGCTCCGGCGGAAGGAAAAGTGGCGCGTGGGCCATCATTGTCAGGCGAGAAACGCCTTTTCCCCGCCCAGATTCGACCCTGCGCGCTGTAGGACGCCACTTCCCCTTTCGCCGCCGTGCCGATCTCGGCGCCGCCCACCTGCCACAGCCACTGCTCCGCCGCTAGAAAGGCCATTTCCCCGTCGGAAAGAAAGGGTTTTGCCGCGACGGCCTCCATCCCGCTCCTGGGCGAGCTTTCCAGGACTCCGGCCACACAGGCGGGGGATACCGGCGGCTGCGCACCCACCATGCCCGCCAGGTGTTCGGCGATTTGCCTGTTCGGCAATGGTCTCCAACGACGAGGAGGCGTTCACAGCGCTGATGGAGGAGGAAGCCGAGGCCGACAACCAGGACGAAGAGCACCTCATGATCCTCGCCGCTCTGGCCGGCCTGTTCGCGAACAATGCAAAGCCGCGGTGAGGTGGCTCGGCGCCAAGCCGCTGTAAGAGCAAGCAGAGGCATCGACTGGAGGGCTACTGCTTGCTCTACGCCGACTACTTCACCGACGCTCCACTGCACGGCGAGAAAGTATTTCGGCGCCGTTATCGGATAATCCGAAAGCTCTTCCTCAGGATCGTGAATGCCATCCGGGAGTTCGACAATTACTTCATTTGCAAGAAGGATTGCACCTGCACAGTTGGATTCTCCTCACTCCAGAAGTGCACGACAGCTATGAGGATGCTTGCATACGGAGCTCCCGGTGATATACTGGAAGACTATGGACGCATGGCCGAGTCCACCATCATTGAGTGTTTGTACAAGTTCTGCAGGGTAGTGGTGGCAGTGTTTGGACCACAATACTTGCGATCACCCAATGCTGAAGACACTGATTGGATCCTAGCACAGAATGCAGCAAGAGGATTTCCTGGGGTTGCTTGGAAGCATCGACTGCATGCATTGGGCATGGAAAAACTGTCCATTTGCTTGGCAGGGGATGTACAAAGGCGCCAAAGGAGCTTGCAGTGTGGTACTTGAGGCAGTGGCCACACATGACTTCTGGATTTGGCACTCCTTCTTTGGTATTCCAGGAACTCACAATGACATCAATGTACTGCAGTGCTCGAATGTCTTTGCCAAGCTTGTTGAAGGTCATGCTCCTCCGGTGAACTTCGAGGTCAATGGGCGCCACTACAACAAGGGATACTACCTAGCAGATGACATCTATCCGAGATGGTCCACATTTGTGAAGACTATCTCAAACACTGTGTCAGGAGGCAAGAACTCCTACTTTGCCAAGTGTCAGGAGGCTTGCAGGAAGGATGTCGAGCGGGCATATGGTGTGCTCCAATCTCGATTTGCTGTTGTCTGGTATCCCGCTCTGACCTACTCGAAAGATCAAATGTGGGAAGTGATGACTTGTTGTGTCATCTTGCACAATATGATCATTGAGAGCGAGCAGGAAGAGCCAGTGTTTGACAATGAACCATATTACAGGCAGGGTCCTCTTGCCCAAGTTGATCACTAGGTACCGACATCATGGGCTGCCTTCCTCAATATGCGTCAGGAGATCCGAGACCCACAGGTGCATCAAGAACTGCAACACGATCTGGTGGAGCACCTATGGAGGCTCAAGGGCAACGCCTAGCTCAATGTCTGATGAACTATGAGTTTGCTTCGTTGAACTATGAGTTTTAATTTGTGTTTGAATTATGAGTTTGCTTCGTTGAACTATTTGATTTGTATTGATTTCTGTGATGAACTATGTGATAAAAATTAGTTTTTGTTGAATTTGTGCCGAAGCACACCAAATTTGGGCCTAATTTGCGCCGAATTTGGGCCGAAATCGGCGGCTGGGGGCGAACTTGGGGGGTCGGCTGGGAACCCGAGCCCCCCCATGCCGAATTTACCGCCGGTTGGCCCCCAAGCGACACTATTTCAAGCCCCTGGGGGGCCGAACGGCTAGAGATGCTCTGACCATATCATTACTTGCATGCACATGATGAAATAGTTTAGTCGTAATTCAAGGCTTACTATAACATGTGACACGTCAATCCCTGCTTCCTCAAGTTCCGAAATAACAGTTCCTCCTATTTCATCGTTGGCCACCTGAAAAGACACAAGTTGAGCGAAGTTCAGTAAAGCATATGGCATCTCTAAGATATCTCTTAAAAGTTATATTTGAGGGGGGAAATTTCGTTTAGGGGATTAATCATCATCTAGCAGATACCTTATAAAGTTTAGTTGCTCAAGTATGACTATTTCCCTAAGACTTCCCCTCACTTGCTCAAATTTAGTCCTGCAGCGACTGTTCTCAGGAAAAATAAGGCCGAACCCTGCTGCTTCCCGCTCGCCCACGGCTTTCCTGCTCAACACCCGCTGTCACTCGCCCTGCCGCCGTCCATCCCGGCCTCGATGATCGATGAAAAAAGCCCGAACTCCGCTAGAGACCCACCGCCGGCCGAGAATTGGGCGCCGCAAGGACCAAAACGACGGCGCCAAGGGAAGAACCTTATCAAGAGCTCTCGGCTGCCGATGGTGGTTGTCATTCGCTCCGCCGCCACTACCCTACCACCCTTGTCGGTGCCGACCGGCAAATGGGACCGTCGACCATCGACGAAGGCGAACAACCTGACCACCAGGACGAAGAAGAAGAAGGCTGCCATTGCCCCTTGGCCTCCTGCAGCCGCGCTGCCACCCCCTCCACCTCCGGCGGCCGACGAAGGCACGAATTCAGACGGAACTAGGAGCGAGGCCGACGTGCTCGAGGATATGCTCGCAAAGTAAAAGTTTTCCATGTTTTCCGTTTTGTTTTGCAATTGCTCAATAGAGTGATGCATGATGTGATATTGATTGCTAGGTTATTTATTGCTTTTGTAGTGAGCAAATGAATGATGATGCGGCCGATTTCATGGAACAATTGAATGTAAGCCACACACTCGGCCTCGATGACATTGCCATGTCAATGTCATATACCCAAGAGATGATGAGAAATGCCGAGGGGTGGAGGAGGTCAAGGAGGCTGAAGGGTCAAGGATACCCAAACATCAAAAAAGAGCAGTTGGTCGTGCAACTACAAGACCAGGAGGACAAAACTTCTTTGTGAAGCTTGGGTCAATGTCTCTCTTGATGCCACGCCGGGCCGACCAAATAAAGGATAATTTTTGGCGTGAATGGTGAAGGCGGCGTTAATGATGGTGACGACCGAGTGCGTGAGGCCCATGTGAACTACAATGGTTTTTGGTCCACCATGTGTTTTTGACTGAACTTGTTCATTCAGTGCCTTTTGGCATAAATTATGATTATTTTTAGTTGTTTGAGGGATCCGATGGATTTTATTTATGTTCGTCGTTGAATTATGGTGTGGTGATGAATTGTGCATGTTTGTTTTAAAATGTGATGAATTTGTTTCAATTGTTTGAGCAAACGGTTTGAAAGAATTGACAAAATAAAATTTCGGAGGGATTAAATTTTATGTGATACGCTAGGTGAAGAAACGTTCAATTCCTTAAAAAAATTACAAGGAAATGGATAAGCGGGAGGGTTTGCACTTTTAGATAAGGGGTCTGCCCTTACCATCTCAATGCAAAATCCATAACGTCAAATGATTCAACGTGTTACCACAAGACGAGGTCGAGGAATTTACCTTGGAGATGAGCCTGGTGTTGAGGCCCAGACGAGCAGCGCCTGTCAATGCGTTCCCGGCGTTCCCGCCTCCCGATATCTGCGCACACAAAGAACCGCCAGGGAATGGCCACTAGTACAGTACAGCATACACCCTGCCGCAAATCCAGCTCGTAGGTAGGTAGGCAGGCAACGGCGCGCACGGAAGGGGTAGGGTACCTGCAGCTCCCCGCTGCGGATCTTGTCGTCGGGCCGCGGGTACGCGTCCACCGTGGCCAGGTAGTCCAGCGTCACCAGCCCGCACCCCAGCTGCAAAAGCAAAGAGGAAGGAAGCTCAGTCACGGCCGATTCATCAAACCCATGACCAGCATTGGCCTGTGAGCGAGAAGGTTGATTAGTGTACGAGGCCCAGTGTCGCACCACGACGCGGTTCGCGGCGAGGACATGGACAGCGGCGGCACGAGCACCGGGAGGCGCGGCGGAGTGGAGGAATCCACGGCGGCGGGCCGCGGCAGAGGGGATGAGGGGAAGGTACGGCGACGGCAGGTAGCGGATGAGCGACATGGTGGGCGGGTGTGGGTGGACAGCGACGGCCAGAGCCGGGGGTGGTTGCGATCGACTTGCGACGTTGAGAGAGTTCGGAAGGTAGCTGACGAGAGTGAAGTGAGTGTGGGCCCCGGCTTCCGTCGGACTCGCGTTTGGTGCCGAGTAGGTGTTTTGTTCTCTTGTGGGGGCAAAATTTCGTGTTTTGACCACGTCTAAAATCGGGATCAGGTTTGATATTATTTCGACATTTGACCCTTTTGCTAATGCCGGGCTCCGTGGCGGTAGATGTGTGCAGGCTACCGCCGCTCCTCGTGGCGGTAGGTTTCCTGACGCCGTCTGGCCGTTAACGGCCGTGTACACGTGGCAAAGGGACCTACCGCCACACCCTACGGCGGTAGGCTGTTTCAACCTACCATCGAGATGGCTGGCGGTAGGTTCCTGGATAAGGTTGTGAAGGAGGGGGCTGTGCTGCTCCCCCACCCACTCATTCACCCCACTCTTCTTTCGAGCTAAAGCTCTCTCCCCCTCTTCTCCCCCATCAAATCACCCACTAGATCCCCCTCCATTGCTTGAGATTTGGCCGGTGGATCGAGCTCATTTGCATCACCCAAGGTACCTCCCCCATCCCCCCTTCATTTGGTTGGTTCAAATCATGCATTTTGCTCATTTGTTGGAATCACTAGTTCATGGTTTTGTTGTGGTGAAATCATTGTATATGATGCATTTAGGATAATGTTTGTGCTTTGACAATGTATTGTGTCAGTAGCATTGTTTGGGTAGTAAGAAATATCATTTAGGGTTTTGTTAGGGTTAATGACATGGTTAGGGTTAAGGTTGGGTTTATGGTTATGCTTAAGTAAATGCCTATATGATGAACGTTATGGTTATAGTTTAATTAGGGTTTTGTTAGAGTAGTTTGAATTATAGCTCGATCTACTCCTAGGGTTCAAGTTTTGTCGAGACACGGTTAGGATTTTTACCTTGGATGACCGTTATAGTAATACCTCGACTTGTAGGATGGGATCGATCATCTTTGTTGAGAGTTCCGCGGAGGCGGCGGCGAAGTGTGAACGTGCAGTCATTGAGGAAAAGATGGACTTGTGGGTCAAAGCCGTTGATGCATTGAATGTGGCTTGTAGAAAATTTTCAAAGTATTATGTGTCGAAGTGTGACGATGCCAGAGTTAAGTTATACGAAGCTAAAGAGAAAAACATAAGCAACCTCAAGAAGGAAGAGAAAATTCATAGACGCGCTCTTGCAAGGCAAATTGCATTGTGTGGAACAAGGGATGAAGTGAATGAGATGGACTTTAACAACCCTGACCAGATCATTGATTGGCTAGTTAGGCAACCATCATCGGCGATACTTAGTCGGACAACTCGGTCATGTCCACATTGTTCTCGAACCGTAGGGTCCGCACGCTTAAGGTTACGATGACAGTTATTATGAGTTTATGCATTTTGATGTACCGAAGGAGTTCGGAGTCCCGGATGTGATCACGAACATGACGAGGAGTCTCGGAATGGTCGAGACATAAAGATTGATATATTGGACGGCTATGTTCGGACATCGAAATGGTTCCGAGACGTTTCGGATATTACCGGAGTGCCGGAGGGGTTACCGGAACCCCCCGGGGGAAGTATGGGCCTTATTGGGCCGCGAGGGGAGAGAGAGGGCCGCGCCAGGAGGTGCCCCCCCATGAGGAGTCCGAATTGGACAAGGAGGGGGGGCGCGGCCCCCCTTTCCCTCTCCCTCTCCCTCTCCTTCCTTCCCCCCTTCCCCCTCCTAGTTGGACTAGGAAAGGGGAGTCCTACTCCTACTAGGAGGAGGACTCCCCCCTCCCTTGGCGCGCCTCTATAGGCCGGCCGGCCTCCCCCTTGCTCCTTTATATACGGGGGCAGGGGGGGCACCCCAGGACACACAAGTTGATCATTGAGATCGTTCCTTAGCCGTGTGCGGTGCCCCCCTCCACCATATTCCACCTCGGTCATATTGTAGCGGTGCTTAGGCGAAGCCCTGCGACAGTAGAACATCAAGATCGTCACCACGCCGTCGTGCTGACGGAACTCTTCCCCGAAGCTTTGCTGGATCGGAGCCCGGGGAACGTCATCGAGCCGAACGTGTGCTAGGAACTCGGAGGTGCCGGAGTAACGGTGCTTGGATCGGTCGGATCGTGAAGACGTACGACTACATCAACCGCGTTGATATAACGCTTCCGCTTTCGGTCTACGAGGGTACGTAGACAACACTCTCCCCTCTCGTTGCTATACGTCACCATGATCTTGCGTGTGCGTAGGAATTTTTTTGAAATTACTACGTTCCCCAACATACGTACCCTCGTAGACCGAAGCGGAAGCGTTGACATAACGTAGAGGAAGTAGTCGTACATCTTCCCGGTCCGACCGATCCAAGCACCGTTACTCCGGCACCTCCGAGTTCTTGGCACACGTTTAGCTCGATGACGCACCCCGAGCTCCGATCCAGCAAAGCTTTGGGGAGGAGTTCCGTCAGCACGACGGCGTGGTGACGATGATGATGTTCTACCGGCGCAGGGCTTCGCCTAAGCACTGCCCACGATATGACCGAGGTGGAATATGGTGGAGGGGGGCACCGCACACGGCTAAGGAACTATCACGAAGATCAACTTGTGTGTCTATGGGGTGCCCCCTGCCCCCATATACAAAGGATGGAGGAGGAGGAGGCCGGCCAAGGCAATTGGTGCGGCCAGGATGTGGAGTCCTACTAGGACTCCAAGTCCTAGTAGGAGTCCACCAAGAGGGGAGGAAGGGAGAAGGAAGTAGAGGAGAAGGAAAGGTGGTCGGCCCCCTTTTCCCTAGTTCAATTCGGACCAGAGGGGAGGGGGGGCGCGGCAGCCCCTTGGCCCTTTCTCCTCTTCCCACTAAAGCCCATCAAGGCCCATTGCTTCTCCCGTAACTACCCGGTACTCCGAAAAATACCCGAATCACTCGGAACCTTTCCGAGGTCCGAATATAGTCGTCCAATATATCGATTTTTACGTCTCGACCATTTCGAGACTCCTAGTCATGTCCCCGATCTCATCTGGGACTCCGAACTCCTTCGGTACATCAAAACTCATAAACTCATAATATAACTGTCATCGAAACCTTAAGCGTGCGGACCCTACGGTTCGAGAACAATGTAGACATGACCGAGACACGTCTCCAGTCAATAACCAATAGCGGGACCTGGATGCCCATATTGGCTCCTACATATTCTACGAAGATCTTTATCGGTCAGACCGCATAACAACATACGTTGTTCCCTTTGTCATCGGTATGTTACTTACCCGAGATTCGATCGTCGGTATCCAATACCTAGTTCAATCTCGTTACCAACAAGTCTCTTTACTCGTTCGATAATACATCATCTCACAACTAACACATTAGTTGCAATGCTTGCAAGGTTTATGTGATGTGCATTACCAAGAGGGCCCAGAGATTCTCTTCGACAATCGGAGTGACAAACCCTAATCTCGAAATACGCCAACCCAACAAGTACCTTCGGAGACACCTGTAGAGCACCTTTATAATCACCCAGTTACGTTGTGACGTTTGGTAGCACACAAAGTGTTCCTCCGGTAAACGGGAGTTGCATAATCTCATAGTCATAGGAACATGTATAAGTCATGAAGAAAGCAATAGCAACATACTAAACGATCGGGTGCTAAGCTAATGGAATGGGTCATGTCAATCAGATCATTCAACTAATGATGTGACCTCGTTAATCAAATAACAACTCTTTGTCCATGGTTAGGAAACATAACCATCTTTGATTAACGAGCTAGTCAAGTAGAGGCATACTAGTGACACTCTGTTTGTTTATGTATTCACACATGTATTATGTTTCCGGTTAATACAATTCTAGCATGAATAATAAACATTTATCATGATATATAAGGAAATAAATAATAACTTTATTATTGCCTTTAGGGCATATTTCCTTCAGTAGAGGGGGTTGAAACAAATGATGTTGTAGTGTCATTTAGATTGTAATGGCATGTACCCTTATCGTTTATGTAACCTATGTCATTTGAACCAGTGAGAACATTATGTAGCCTAAATAAGTTATGCTTTGTGTTTGTATTGTATCATTTGATTTGAGTTTTGGTTTGTTCCATTTCATGTAGCATGGAAAACATGATGGAAAACATGACCGCGAAGCAGTTGAAGAAAGTATATGAGAAGTGTTGTGGCATTGCATCTAAAAGTTTGGCTGCAGCGTCTAAGAAGATTGTACCGGAGCGAGAACTTGCTATCAAGAGGGAGGTTGAAGCATGGTTCAAGAGCAATGATGAGGAGTTTGCTGCCATGATGGATTTCCAAAAGTATACATTCATGGAGGAACCTTCTGATCTTAAGGAGAGAAAAGTTTTTCGTAGGGTTGTGAAAGAAAAACAGAAGATACTTGATCTGCTGCATGAGAAGGCATATGCTAGCAGGCATTCTTTGGCAACGGAGATCTTTTTCTCTGCGAACATAGAAGAATTCCGCGAGCTGGACTTGAGGAACCCGGACAGGTCATTGGATGGGCAATCACACAAGGCAAGTCAGAGATTCCGGAACGCCGTGCTCGATGGGCCTGGTTCGGCGAAACGAAAGGTGTGTTGGAGAATTGGGCGGGTTCTCAGGATTATCAACTGAAGCCTAATCCTGATTGTGACGCACAAATTGAGCATGTTATGAGTTTTAGATTTTATTTTCCGAAGTAGAAAGTGTATGCTCGTGTTTGAGCTTTGTATTTTGAACTCATGTCATTCGAGTCTCTAGATGTTTGAAGTCAGTTGAACTATTGTCATTTGTGGATGTAATGAACTATGCTCAGTTATGTATGTCTTCGCTACTCCATAATTTTTGCATGTCATTTTGGATGCTTAGGTCACAGAAATTTGTAAGAAATGCAAAGGCAAAGGGCTAAAAAAGATAAGAAGAGGGAAAAGGAACAAATTGCCCGATTGGGTGCCCAACCCTACCGCCATAGGCACCGGCGGTAGGGTGGCCAACCCTACCGCAGAACAGGGGACCGTTTCGGTCACAGAACATTTCGCCAACCTACCGCCATAGGCTACGGCGGTAGGTTGACCAACCGTACCGCAAAAACAGTGGCCGAATTGGTCACAGAAAAAAGGCTGCTAGGATGGCCAACCCTACCGCCATGCTCCCTGGCGGTAGGGCCTACCGCCAAGAGGGCCGGCGATAGGGTGACCAAACCTACCGCCAGAAAATTTCCATTCCGGTCACAGAAGATTTCGCCAACCTACCGCCGTAACCTCTGGCGGTAAGGTTTCAAATCCTACCGCCATGGGGTCTGGCGGTAGGTGGCAAAGCAGAGCAATGTTTCTTCTGTTTTTCCTCTTCTTCACTTGAAGACAAATCAAGTCACAGCAACAGCAAGTTTCATCTAATCGAAGACGTAGTTCATCACAAGTTTCACAAATCAAAGACGTAGTTCATGACAGGTTTCACAAATAAAGTAGGTATCACAAATCAAAAATATAGTTCATCACATGTTTCTCGAATCGAAGGCATAGTTCATGAATAGTTTTTTGAAACGAAGGCCTTATTGGGTCACACGAGGCCATTTTCCTTTTTTGTCGCGTGCCTCATCCTCCTCTTGGGCTTCATGAGCCCTTGCAAGCTTTCTTGCTCTCTCCTCTTGACGAGTAATCTTCTCCTTGCGTGCCCTCTCCTCTTCACGCTTCTTGCGCTCCATCCTCTCCTTTTCACGACGCTCTTCATCCAAGCCTCTCTGAAATGCTTCTTCAAACAACCGCTGCCTCCGTAGACAATCTCGAAGTTGATCTTTCTTTCTGGCACATCTTGATCTATCCATGTGAAGTACTTATAAAGTGGAGGCGGCGACTAGGTACGAATAAAGAACAAATGTGGTCATTAGTAAGATAGATTCAATGGTTGACGACATGTTTGAACTTGAACAACTCACCGGCGGTACATCATAGGCGTGAGCTGGACGAGGACGATCGTAGGCATAGTTGGGACAAACAAAATATCTTCTTCCTTCCGTCCATGATTTGTTGCGGTCGGTGGATACCTTAACTTTGCAAACATCTCCACACCAACATGATGGAGTTCTCATATGTGACGCCCCCGATTCAATCGTACACTAATCATGCACGCAAATGTGTACGATCAAGATCAGGGACTCACGGGAAGATATCACAACACAACTCTACAAATAAAATAAGTCATACAAGCATCATAATACAAGCCAGGGGCCTCGAGGGCTCGAATACAAGTGCTCGATCATAGACGAGTCAGCTGAAGCAACAACATCTGAGTACAGACATAAGTAAACAAGTTTGCCTTAAGAAGGCTAGCACAAACTGGGATACAGATCGAACGAGGCGCAGGCCTCCTGCCTGGGATCCTCCTAACTACTCTTGGTCGTCGTCAGCGGGCTGCACGTAGTAGTAGGCACCTCCAGAGTAGTAGGAGTCGTCGTCGAAGGTGGCGTCTGGATCCTGGGCTCCAGCATGTGGTTGCGGCAATCGGGTAGAGGGGAAAGGGGGAAAAGGAGGAGAAAAGCAACCGTGAGTACTCATCCAAAGTACTCGCAAGCAAGGAGCTACACTACATATGCATGGATATATGTGTAAAGGCCATATCAGTGGACTGAACTGCAGAATGCCAGAATAAGAGGGGGATAGCTAATCCTGTCGAAGGCTACGCTTCTGGCAGCCTCCTTGCAGCATATAGAAGAGAGTAGAATGAAGTCCTCCAAGTAGCATCGCATAGCATAATCCTACCCGGCGATCCCCTCCTCGATGCCCTGTTGGAGAGCAATCACCGGGTTGTATCTGGCACTTGGAAGGGTGTGTTTTATTAAGTATCCGGTTCTAGTTGTCATAAGGTCAAGGTACAACTCCGGCTCGTCCTTTTACCGAGGGACACGGCTATTCGAATAGATAAACTTCCCTGCAGGGGTGCACCACATAGCCCAACACGCTTGATCCCATTTGGCCGGACACAATTTCCTGGGTCATGCCTGGCCTCAGAAGATCAACACATCGCAGCCCCACCTAGGCACAACAGAGCGGTCAGCACGCCGGTCTAAACCTAAGCGCGCAGGGGTCTGGGCCCATCGCCCTGAGCACACCTGCACGTTGCGAACGCGGCCGGAAGCAGACCTAGCCTAGTGGCGTTCCAGTCCAATCCGGCGCGCGCCACTCAGTCGCTGACGTCAAGAAGTGCTTCGGCTGATACCACGACGTCGGGATACCCATAACTACTCCCGCGTAGGTGGTTAGTGCGTATAGACCAAATGGCCAGACTCAGATCAAATACCCAGATCTCGTTAAGCGTGTTAAGTATCGCGAACGCCGACTAGGGCCAGGCCCACCTATCTCCTAGGTGATCTGAACCTGCCCTGTCGCTCCGCCTCAAAGTAACAGTCGGGGGCCGTCGGGAACCCAGGCCCACCTCTACCGGGATGGAACCACCTGCCCCTTCAGCCCCCATCTCCGAACAGTATCACATGTAATGTAACAGTGTAAAGTATATAGTATATGTCCGCGATCACTTCCCGAAGTGATCACGGCCCAGTAGTATAGCATGGCAGACGGACAAGATTGTAGGGCCACTGATGGAACACTAGCATCCTATACTAAGCAAATAGGATGGAAGGTAAAGGTATCAACAGCAGTATCAAAGACAGGCTATGCAACAGGATAGGAATAACGAAAGCAGTAACATGCTACACTACTCTAATGCAAGCAGTATAGAGGAGAGTAGGCGATATCTGGTGATCAAGGGGGGGGGGGCTTGCCTGGTTGCTCTGGCAAGAGAGAGGGGTCGTCAACTCCGTAGCCGAACGGGGCAGCAGCAGCGTCGGTCTCGGTGTCTAGCGGAAGAAGAGGGGGGAGAAACAATAAATACAATGCAAACAGATGCATAACGATGCATGACAAAGCAAGGCGTGATGCTAGGCGTGTCCTAACGCGGTATGAGATGATACCGGTGAAGGGGGGAAACATCCGGGAAAGTATCCCCGGCGTTTCGCGTTTTCGGGCAGAGGAGCCGGAGGAGGAAAGTTGCGAGTTTGATATGTTAGGGTTGCGTGGCGGATGAACGGGCTGCGTATCCGGGTTCGTCTCGTCGTTCTGAGCAACTTTCATGTTGAAAATATTTTAATCCGAGTTACGGATTAAAAGATATGATTTTATAAAAGTTTTATTAATTTCTGGAATTTAATTAATTAATTAATTAATTCGAAATTAGAATTATGACATCAGCATGATGTCATGCTGACGTCAGCAGTCAACAGAGTTGACTGGGTCAAACTGACATGTGGGTCCAGTGGGACCCACCTGTCATTCCCTGATTAGGTTAATTAGGGTTTAACTAACTAATTACTGTTCTGATTAAACTAACAGTTAATTAGGTTAATCTAATTAAGATTAACTAACTTAATTAATTCCTTAATTAATTAATTAGTTTAATAATAATTATTTATTTAATTGTTTTTATTAATATTACTTTTTTTATTTTTTTATTTTAAATACATTCTGGGCTAGGGGCCCACTTGTCCTTGGCCCCGGGGGGGCTAGCGGGCGTCGGGCTATCGAGCGTGCGGGTGCACGGGCGCTGGCGCCCAGCCCGGACGGGCGCACGCCCAAGGGCGGCCAGATCCGGCGTGGCGCCGGACCAAGGGGGGGCGGTGGCCACGGCGTTGGCCAGGGAAGGTGCGGCCTGGCGTGGGGGGGCGACGCAGCAGCGGGACAAGGGGAGCCGGGGCGCTGGGGCACTCGGCCAGGCCGCGGCGTGGCTATACGGCGAGGCGGGGCGCGGAGGGGCGAGGTCGGGGCGGCTCGGCAGGAGCCATGAGCGGGGAGGCACGCGGGGCGCCGTGGCGCGCGTCGGCGCATGCGCGCGTGACGCGAGGGAGTGAGGAGGAGGAGAGGGGCGCGTGCTCACAGCGGGGAGTAGGGAACGGGGTAGCGGTGCTCGGGGTGGTGGTCGGAGACGACGGCGTCGAGGAGGCAGGCCGGCGGGATAGTCTGGCGAGGAGGAGACGAGGAGGATGGTGAGGCGGCGACGAGGTCCGGCGACGGCGGCGGTGTCGAGCGCCCCGATCCAGTACGGGTCGATGGGGGAAGGCGCCGCGCGGGAGGAGACGGGAGGCGGGTCCAGCGTGGTGGCTCCGGCGACGGGGAGGCCTTCGGGCGGCGGCACGACATCGGTGGGGAAAAAGGGGTTCGGGCGACGGGGCGACGGGAACGGCGTCGAGGGGGGTTCGTCCCCGATCCAGATTTGGATCGGGAGAGGGGGAACGTGGGAGCGAGTGGGGAGGGAGTGATGCGTTGGGGGGGTTAGGGTTTGGTCGCCCAGGGGTTATGGGGGGAGTGGGGGGGGCGGCTTGGGCCGGCCTGGTAGCAGCTGGGCCGGCTGGCCCAGTGGGGGGTTTTCTCTTTCTCCTTTTCTTTCTTTTGTTTTCTATTTGTTCTTTTCTGTTTTGTTGTTTTTTTATTTACCTTTTTTGTTTTATTTAATTTAAGGCATCTTAGCATTTTCTAAATATGTGTTTTCTTTACAACAATTTCCTATGTAATATTTGGCACTAATCGAACATTTTTATTTTAACGTTTGAATTTTTTTATTGTTTAACATATTTTGAATTTGAATTTTGGAACAGTTTTTGATCTAACGATAGCTTAGCAATAGTAATTGTGGTGACGTGGCATCATTAGCCGACGTTACTGTAGCTTGATTATCCGGGCGTCACATCATATCTTTGTCCTTCACCTTATCCAACTCGGCGTCTGTCCACTTGTCCGACATATCCTCGCGGTTAGCACACGGTGGCCTCGTCACGGAACCGGAAGAAGCCATGCCTATAAAGACAAACTTGGTAGTTAGTAAAGTAAAAAAACATGTATGTATGCAAAAAACAAATAAACAAGACCAAATAACAAATACCATTCCCCTTATTTCAACCATGTGGGTTAAGCAAGATGTCAATAGGCCTTCCTCTATCAACCCTTCTCGTCCTACGACCACGGCCACCGGTACCCGACCGCCCCCATGTCCTCTAATACTGTCTCCTCTCCACTACCGCCAAGATTCGTCCGTCCTCCACGCGCACCACTCCTGCCTTCTCGTCCACTACCACTCCTACCTCCTCGTGTGCCACCGGTACCTCCTCTTCGGGCACCACTTTGAGTAGGATCCGGAGTGTTGGCATCGGTCCGTTCGTCACATTTACCACAACTGTTGATCTCCGGTGCCTCCATGAAATGGCCGCTACCAAATTGTTTCATTCCGGTGTATCCAGCTTGGTCATCCTTGTCACCCCTAAACCTCTTCTTTCTTCTTCTTCCCTTTGTAGGCACCATGAGTTCGGGGTCGGGGACGATGTGTGGCCCATGATACTCAGGCCACTGTGACTGATCTAGGAAGGGATGAAACCTAGGAGCCCATGTCAACCTCGTTCGTTCCAATGTGAACTCATGCAACTGCAAGGTGGTACCATCGGATACTTTCAAGTTTCTGAACCTTGCGGCGGTCATCACATGTGAGCAAGGCTAATGATACTTGTGAGGTCTCTCGCACTGACACCACTAGGTCTTGAGGTGCACCTCATATGCTACTCCACCGTATGTCATGCCATCCCTTGTTGTGCCACCCGGCTCATCAACTTGGTAGATTTGTTCTTTTTCATTGAAACTAATGATTTGTTGACGCCAAGACTTGCGCGTTTGATGCTTCAACCAATCCTCAACTTTGAAGGGAAATTCCATTTTCTAACCTATCCATTTGGCCGTCTCTTCGGAATGCCTCATAAAGTACTCGTTGAGCTTGAAGAAGGTATATTTCACTATTGCAGTGACCGGCAAAGAACGGACACCCTTGAGCACATTGTTGAAGCATTCCACCATGTTACTTGTCATGTCTCCGTATCGCAAACCTCCTTCGTTGTAAGCACGTGACCACTTATGCTTCTCCGGAAAATTCCTTGTCAAGAATTCTCTTCCTCCTTTGTTCTTTTTCAAAGCCTCGAATAGCTTATCATAGAGGCTTTCGAATGTGGCGGTGTTGAATGCCACACAAACATGGGTAAGATCTTTGCAAAACTCCTTACTCTTGCATGCACGGTAAAAGTTTGCCACGAAATGCCTCATGCACCAACGGTGTTGGAGCTTTGGATAGCCTGGAATATAAACTTCTATTGCTTTGAGAATCCCATGATGGTGATCCGATATGATGCACACCTCTCTTTTGGGGCCAATCACCTTCGTCCTCACATGATCCATAAACCACTGCCAATTATCATCGTGCTCGGAAGGCACCAACGCAAATGCCACCGGCAACACATTGTCATTGTACGAGTGGGCCATTGCTACCACCAACGTGCCCTTGTACTTTCCGGTCAAGAACGTGCCATCAATTGACAACACGGGGCGGCAATGCCTAAATGCATCGATGCATTGACCAAAGCTCCAAAAAGCTCGATGAAACACTCCCTCAATTGACTCCACCCGATGGCGCATTCCCGGGTTCCGATGAGCAATGGCTGCCAACATCTTGGGAAGAATGTTATATGCGGCCTTATAATCACCATGCAACATCCTTATAGCGTTTGCCTTCGCCATCCACGCCTTTCCATACTTGACCGGGTACCCGAATCTTTCGAAGACCGAACTCATGAGGAACTTCACCTTCACGGTTGGATCATGGGATATCTCATTCAACAATTTATGGCCTAGATACTCGGACGTGAGTTGGCGGTGTCCCTTGCTTCGGTCCGCTTTCTCCGGCGGTATGCACTTGTGGGTGGCCACACAACTCTTCAACTCCCATTGCCCGGTTTCCTTGATCTTTCTTCCACGGACCTTCCATGGGCAACCTTCTTTGTCACATTTGATTGTGTAGCGCAATTTTTTGTTGGAATGACCAACAACGAACTGCCTATGATTCCGAATGGCATAGTCACTCAACCATATCTTGAACTCTTGCAAACAACCAAACTTGATCCCTTTCTTCAAATGAGCATTCTCGTCCTCACCCGGTGGCCTTGGATCACCCATCCTCGGGCAAGGCGATGGTTCGATCAAGCCCAACCTCATGCCACCATCAACAACGGCCTTGTCAGCAAGGCTTAGATCACGGAACAAAGAGGGTCCTCTTTCCTTGCCATTGACCTTCTTGTAAATTTGATTTTCTTGCGGCGTGAATCCATCCTCATCCAATTCTTCTGATGGACCCTCATCATCCGACTCATACCTACACATACGGCTATAAGGTAGGTTCCGGTCCATGTCTTGTTGATGCACAATGACATCCAAGTCACCAATGGGATTGTAATGAATCTCTTCTTCTTCCGCATACACATCATCTTGAGCAATAGCATCTCCATCAACATGAGCAATGGCATCTCCATCAACATGAACATTTGCATCTTCATCAACATGAGCAACGGCCTCATCTTCAACATGATCATCACCTACAAGAACTATTGCTCTAGCATTGATGATGTCCTCTTCATTTGGTTGGCTACTTGGTGGTTGGCTAGCCGCATTGTGGTCAAACACCACGACAGCATCATGTATTGGGGAGGACACATTCCGGTTCAAGTCAAGTAGTGGCCGAGGAACTTCAACCTTGAATTGTCTTGTGGCAAATAACTCAAGTGACTTGTCTTGTGATCCCTCAACTTTCTCCTTATACACATCCCAATGCAATTGAGAGGTGATGGGCATACTCTTTAATCGGGATATTACTCCCACTCCCACATCATAACGTCCAATAAGTTTCACACCATCACTTGGGTTAATCCAATTGAGGACGTTTCTCACTTTCACGACAATATCATCATAGCTCGGGCTTGTGTCAAAAACCATGGCCTCCTCCCCTTCGTCGGCATTTCCATGCATGAAAGCCGCCTTGTCCAAATAATGCACATTCACTAGTTTATCCATCTAAAAACAATGGAACAAAATTGAGTCATCCATGGACCGGTCATTTCATATGGATGAACTATCTAAAATATAAGGTTTTGAATCTAACAACTACTTTACCTTAATCATAGCACTAACCCTAACCCTAACCCTAACCCTAACCCTAACCTAAATATACCCCTAACCCTAACTCTTAAGCTAGCTTGCCACAACAAAGAGTGACACATATTACTTAGATCAACCATGAATACACCATAAATGCCCCATAAATGCACAATAAATGCTAAACTAGAGGAAGAACTAGGGGGTTGCAAAACTAGTTCATTCCAACAAAAGTAGATGATTTGAACCAACCAAATGAAGGGGGGATGAGGGAGGTACCTTGGGTGATGCAAATGGCCTCGATCCACCGGCCAAATCTCAAGCAATGGAGGGGGATCTAGTGGGTGTTTTGGTGGGGGAGAAGAGGGGGAGAGAGTGTGAGCTCGGGAGGAAGGAAGAAGATGAGTGGAGTGGGTGGGTGGTGAGTGGACCCCACCAAACATTATCTCCAGGACCCTACCGCCGGGGACCTCAGCGGTAGGGTGTTGGAGCCTACCGCCGAGCCCTGCGGCGGTATGTCCCTTTGCCACGTCAGCCCCCGTTAACGGCCAGACGGGCGTCAAAGTACCCTACCGCCAGCTAGCATGGCGGTAGCCTGCACACATCTACCGCCACGGAGCCCGGCGGTAGCTAAAAGGGTCAAATGTCGAAATAATTTCAAACCGGGGTCAGATCCCGATTTTAGACGTGAAAAGGGTCAAAACACGAAATTTGGCCTCTTGTGGGCGATCTCAACTGTTCGGACCATTGGAATACAATTGTTGCTAGAGATTCAGTTCAGAGAAGGGGTGAAGTTGCGGAACACGAAAAAAAACATCTCTGCGTCGCCCTTCTCTGGCGTCACTGGCGGTGAAACCCTTCCTACGCCGCCACACCCTCTCCTCATCTTCCCCGTCCCGCTGCTGCCAGAGGAATCGTCGACGAAGCTCGCGCAGGCTCCATTGGTGGCGGCAAGGGGCCAATTTCTCCTCTCCTACTCTTGGCTGGCACCTGGGACGGAGGTCCGCTTTGGTGCGACAAGGCCTGGATGCTGCAAAGAGGCGGTGGGCATGAGGTCGCGGGCGGTCTGGCCCGATCTAGGCTTTGGCGGGCCTGCGACCAAGGGTCACCATAGGCCTCACCGAGGGCATGACGGAGTGCGTGGGGTGGCGCGGTGGATGGCTCTAGCATGGAGTGTGGATGACTATCTGAAGGTCGCCCATGGAGTCGTGTTATAGTACGCTTCTCTTCCTTGCACCGTTAGAGCAACTCTAGCAGACCCCGCATCCGACGCAAACCCGCATAATTCCGGCGATTATACGGGCTCGGCCCATTTTTCTGGCCAGACCAGAGCCCGCATCGGTGTCCGGCCCGTAATTTTTTTGCCGCAGCCCGCAAACGCAACCCCCGAGCCACTATAACTGCGGGTTTACGGGACAGATGCAGGTCGAAACCCTATCCTCCCGCAGCCGCGTTCCCCTCCAATTCCCCACCGCGCCACTCGATTTCTCGCCGCCGGCGAGTCTTGAACCACCATGGCCGACTCGGGGGATGAGGCGGAGCGCCGCCGCGGCGCCGATCTGACGCCGCGCACAAGCGGGGGGGGGGGGGGGGTGCGTCGGTGGCTCAACCACGGTGCCCGGCCGCCGCCGGCATTCAACCGGCGCGAGCTCGAGCTCGCCCGTCGCCGCGCGCGTGGGCAGCTACCGCAGGAGCTCCGGTGAGCTCAATTTTGTTGTAGTGGTGCGGTAGTGTAGGCCCTGTCTAGCATAACTAACCTCTATGTATGTATGTGGCATGTATGAACTTATTATGCGAAGAAGAACCATCTATGCGAGCGAGCTTCGGCGAGCTGCTGCTTAAATTTCTCGCGCGAAACAACTTTTTTAAAAATTTAGGGGTTTGTATGTGGTTTCTAGTCTGCCGCCGCAAAATCCGGCCTGCATAACCGTCCCCGTGCGACCTGCAAACACATTTTACATGTCGGCAAAATGCGGGGTCTGCTAGACTTGCTCTTACCATACATTGCTTGTCTTTTGCACAGAGAGAAGACAATTGTGCAATGTGTCAACCAATGCGACACCCACGGAGCCACGAGCCATGTGCCCATCCACGTGCATCTTTACTGCCACAAGAACTCGACTCATCATGGAGTGGAACGTCGATCATGCCGTAAAACTAGGCAGGCTGTAGTGTGTGCCATGTCGTACTACTAGACTATAGTAATCTTACACATAGGTGCGAGAAGAGAAGATGGAGAGTGAAATGGTGAAAGTACTCTTCTCCTCCCGAGCTTAAATAAGCTCGGGGTGAACAGTAAAAAAAAAAATCAAAACCTTATAAACTTTTTGTGTCATAAGCTTTAACAAATATTTTTGTATGTGTGACATTCATTACAAAATGACATTTGGGGAAGTCACGGCAAAAAACCAAAATCAATATTCCAAAAGGCTTTAAAAAAATAGTAATTTTGGAGCAACTTCAACAAATGTCCCTTTATACTAATTTTTTCCAAGCACACAAATAAATATCAAAGTTTACCAAAAAAAAAAGGATTTTTTTATGTTTTTAATATTTGTCTTGATTTTTACTGTTAATCAAACATCATTTAAACTCAGGAGTAGATACTTCAGTCCGTGAAAAGGGGCTCTTCATTGTACGTTCCCACAGATCCCCAGGGTTATATCATAGGGTCTGTTTAGGACAGATCTAGATGTGACATAATTATATCACATCTAAGCTGATTTTTACTTTATTTGTGATTTTTTTGTCCTAGTTTTTTTCTTGTTGCTGCATTATATATTCGAAATATGTATATGACAACCGTATGGCAGATTGCGAAACTGCCACAAGCATCCAGCGCCGTCAGTTCCCTCCCGATCTCTTTCCTTTCCCGCACGCCTCTTGATCTCCTTCCTTTCCCGCACGTCCTCCCCCACCGACCTCTCCCGATTTCTTTCCTTTCCGCACGCCCTCCCCGATTTTATCGGGCACACCCGCTCGTGCCTTCCTAATTTTCGTAATCGTCAATTATGGCCCACACGCCTTCCCCTTTTTTGGCAAAAATAATGCTTGGACTAGGATTTGATCTCTGGTCTGCAAGTAATCAACAAAGGGAGCTAACCACCTCACCTATGGCACTCATTGTTGAGCAAGCTAAGGGAAATACTGTTTTTGACATGTTCGTGTTAACTTTGATCCTTGGGAATAAATTTGTTGAACCGCCACCGGTAATTTCTGTAAATAGCACGATAACATTCACGCCATTGACCTGATAATTTAGATACAAACATCATGGTAACTTTAACCATTGGGGAAGACAAATGTGAAAAGATACCCGATAATTTATGTGTAAATAGATGGTAATATACACAGCGCATATCTGATAACTGAGGTAGAAACACCATGGTAACTTTGATCATAGGGATTTTTTTTGAAAATATACTCCGGTATCTTCTGTGTAAATAGCACGGTAGTATACCTCCCTCCCCTGGCATTTTTATGTGTAAATAGCATGAAAACATATGCACTGCGAATCTGCGATAACTAAACACCATGATAAGTTTTTGACTGGGGGGAGGGAGGGTGATTTGCTGAAAACATACCCCTGATAAATTTTGTGTAAATAGCATGACATTTTAAGCACCACGGGCTTGATAGGTTACCTAGAATCACCATGATAACTTTTTGTCCCAGGAAAAAGTTGTTTAAGACATCCTCAATATTTTTTGTGTAAATAACATGATAATATAAGCACCGCATAACCGATAACTTGCAATATAAACATGATGGTAACTTTTTTTACCAAAGGAAACTAAGTTGTTAAAAATATACACTCGCCTCGCGCGTGGGCCTCTTGGATGAACACAACACATGGCGTGCCACGGGAAAGTCACATAATGTTTAGTGTCATGAGGGACACACGTGCTATAGGCGTGATAAGTTACGCAAACACATCGTGGTAATTTTTGACCTATGGAAAAAGCTATCGAAACACACCCAGGTTTTTAGGTGCAAGTACCTTGATAATATGCGAACTGTAGACCCGGTAACTCATGTACAATCCCTCATGGTAACTTTGACCGGGGGGAGGCTGATGTACATATACCCTGATAATTTATGTGTAAGTACCACGGTATTTTACACATCGAAGACCTTATAACTTGTGTACAAAACACAATGGTAACTTTGAAGGGATGTAGTTATTGAAGCATAGATACCTGGTACGTTCTATGTAAATAGCACGGTAAGTTATGCAACACAAGCCTGATAACTTGCATACGAATACCATGGTAACTTTGTCCTGAGAAGAAATCATATGGTATACGTGAAGAAGTGACAGTTTTCTCGGGGGTGGGCACACGAGATGTGCGGGAGAAGCAGGTTTCTCGGGTGAGCCTGCGGGGTCGTTTGGGAGGAGGCAAGGTCAAAGGACGAGGGATCATATGATACTTTAAAATGAAAGAAGTAGAGGTGTGGCAGTTTTGCTTATATGGCACACGTGTGCCAAATATCACAGTCCTTATATAGTATTTATGGAAGATTAGATGTGATATTCTTAGAAAAACATCAAGATATGAATTAGACAAACTGTATATTATACGTGCAACACCCCCTCATAAAAGAAAAGGACGTGCACATCGTTGAAGTGGACGCCGAGCGTGAGCCTACCGGAACGCAGCGACCGAGGAGAACTAGCCGGCTTGGCTCACCCGTGTCACGAATGAGGCGAAGCGGCGCCAGTTGTCGGGCTGGAACAGGTCGGGGCCCATGCGGAGGTACGTGAACGCCACCATCCGCTCCTCCTGAGCCGTGGCCACCACCTGGTCGTGCGCCGCATCGTCGTACCGGGGCAGCGCGTTCTCACCGGCCAGGCGGACGCCGGCCTCGCGGGCTGCCGCGGCCACGCGCCGCACCAGGCCCTCGGGACGGCACCGCGCGTCCCGTGGCTGCTCCTGGTCGCGCATCTCCACGCAGGTGAAGTTGAGCACGGCGCCGTGGCGGCCCAGCATGCGCGCGATCGGGAGGTACCCGTCGCGGCGCCGCGTGTTGTAGTACCCGGCCGTGAGCTCCGGCGCGTGCGACTCTGTGTCGTAGTGCCAGTGGATGCCGGCGACCTTGACCGAGAGATGGACGCCGGGCTCGTGGCCGAACACGGACGCCGCGCCGGACAGAACGCGGTCGCCGTGCTCGAGGAGCATCCGCGAGTACCAGGACATGAAGAACTGGCCGTACTCGGAGTCCCAGCCACCGCCGTCCTGGCGGAAGAAGTCCGTGTCGTCCGGCCGGCTGTTGTAGCCGCCGGCGTCCGTCGGCCCGCCCAAGCCCCAGTCCGGATTGCCCGCCGCCTCCGCTGCCATCTTCAGGCTGTTCAGCAAATACTGCACGAGGAAAAACAGAGCCAAAATGTCAAGAAACTTTCGAGATACAGGCAGGCTCACCATTTGAATTCAACCGGAGCTGAAATACCTTATCGTATCATTGGAAGGCGCCGATGCCGTGGAATGCCCAGGTTCCTTTGCTCTCCGGGTACGACGGGTACCGTAGCTCGCCCGCCGGCCCCATGCCAACTTGGACTTCCTGCACGCCGGAACAAGGCAAATCGGCGCCGGCACAACGGCAACTAGGAAAACAGAGAAATCCAATCAACTGCGTGGGACTTATAAAGAGATGGCCTTTTTTTATTCTAAATAGACGCCTTTTTTGTTTATTAAGAGATGATGTTTTTTGTTTACTAGAATTGATGGCATTTTATTATTAAGACATGCCATTTTTTGTTTATTAGAAGAGATGACATTTTTTGTTTATTAAGACATGTCATTTTATTCAATTTTTGTATTTGGCCCATGGAAAAGATTGAAAATAAAGGAAAAAAAAATATATTTTCCCATACATGCATGGCCGTTTTATAAAGTAGAATGACTTTTTTCATACCATGGCACTCAAGAATTTATGTCTTTGTCCGTGCTTCTTCCTAGGTAGCTCTAAAACACATGTAGACACAAGAAAACAAAAAATACTAATAAAAACTAAATAAAGATATAAATGTGCAATGCTCACAATAAAAAAAATGCAAAACCCGATAATAATGCATAATGCACTACTGGAATCAGGATTTTTGCCGTCAGCCAGCTCTTTGCCGTCTGCTAGCTGACGGCAAAGAAGGTCTTTGCCCTCAGCTTCATAAAAGCTGACGGCGAAAACCTAACTAAAAAAAGGTCGCCCCGCGCCCCACCCCTCTCTATCCCTCACCTCACCCGCGTCGCCCCCGTGCCTCGTGGCCGACCCCCACCGACCCCGCCGCCGACGCCCCCGACCCCCCACCGCCCTGCGCCCCCGCCGCCCCGGTGTTCAGGCCCCCCGCCGCCCGTCGCCGCTCCGCCCCCCGCCGCCCGGCGTTCCGCTCGGCGCCCCCGACCCCCCGCTGCCCCGCCGCTCAGGCCGCCCGCCGCCCCGGCGCCCCGCCGCCCGTGCCGCTCCGCCCCCTGGTGAGGCTTCTTTTTCCTTTTTTTCTGTCTTTTTTGTTGCTGTTTTTTGATTTAGGTTAATTAGTTAGTTAGTTTTTTAGGTTACTTAGTTACTTGTTTTACCCTACTGTACATAGGTTAATTAGTTAGTTAGTTATTGTTTTAGGTTAATTACTTAGTTAGTTTCTTTAGGTTAATTACTTAGTTAGATATAAGCCCAAGAACAAGAAAAGAAAAGAAAGCAAGAAACAAGACCTAAAAGGACTAGGAGGAGAAAACATAGAAAAAAGAAGAAGATGGCATAGCTCCCCATTCGGCGATGGCAGCCCTAGCTTACGACATGTCCCCATCCTTGAATCTAGTTGCGACGGCTTTGGGATTGTTTGGACATTGGCCGGGGCGAAATCCCTGCTTGATGCTGGCAGCGGCGACAACTGCGGGTGCCATACCCTTCTTGAAGGCGCTGCCACGGCCTATTCTCTGAGCCCCTCTTCGAGCGCCGGGGGAAACCCCAGATTCAGTTCCTCGGATCGGACGACGGCGGCGCCACAGCGTCGTTCCCCTTCATGAAGGCGTCGTCTTGCTTGCTCGTGCCGTGTCTGCTACTCGATTCTGAGTGTTGGGGCATCGTCTTGGTTAGTGTTGTTTCTGTTGGGCTGGGTAGTTTAGCGCTGTGTTGTAGCTTCTGTCTGGGCTGAGCATCCCATGTCACTCTGCTTCGGCACCATGTTTACGCCACCTTTGGTTGTGCCATGTGATGTCCCCCATTGTATTCTCATTCAACCTCTTCTATCAATGAAAGATACGCAAGCATTGCGTATTCGCAAAAAAAAAGGAAAACAGAAAAAGAAGAAAAGAAGGACTAAAGTCTACTGTCTATCCACTATTCATGTTAGTACTCCTACTACTATTAGTACATTGTTTGGTTTTGATGCCCACTTTCTTTGTCCCTAAAATGTTGAGCTTGTCTTGACTTAGCGTATTTAACAACTTGACGCACTTTATGAGTAGATGGTGATGCTGGCATGCACATTGACGAGACATGTATTTGCTGTTAGTTGGGTCACTCTTCTTAAGTTTTCACTGGTCAGGTTGTCAATTTGCTTGTGGATTGTGGGTGTTCAGGCAGACTTGCTGTTAGTTGGATCATGCTTCCTTTGGTTTAATTGGTCAGCCTGTCAATTTGTTTTTTGCCATGCTGATTAGGTCTTTGTTTGGCCTCAATATGCTTTTAGCTCTGTTTCGTCATGATGATATGGACAGTGTTATTTTTAGTCTATATAATGGTTACCCAGGAAGTTGGCCTCCTTCTTTACAAATTTTAGATGAATGGACCGTACTCTTTGGTTTATTCAACCAAGAAGCAATTTCCCACGATGAAAACAAAAAAGAGGCAAGTGAAAATTAAAGCAGTGGCGAAGAGAAAGCAGAGGAACACCAGCCAGCCTACCAAGCAAAGCAGCAAGCCATGCTTTTAGGTTAATAGATTTTAGTTGATTTTAGGTTAGTAGATTTTAGTTGATTTAGGTTGATTAGTTGAAGAAGAAAAAGAAGACAAGAGGAAGAAGGAAAATAAGGAAAATGAAGAAGAAAAAGAAAAGAGGAAGAAGTAAAAGAAGGAAGAAGAAGAAAAGGAAGTAGAAGTGGAGATGAAAAAAAAGTAGAAGTAGAAGTTGAAAAAAAGAAGTAGGAAAGGTAGAAAAAGAGGGTCGCCGAGTGGTCGAGGGCTCGATGATCAAGGGGAAAAGGAGTCGAGGGTCTAGGGGTCGATCGAGGCGTCGAGGGGTCGAGGATCGAGGGGAAAAGGATTCGAGGGTCTAGGGGTCGAGGATCGAGGTGTGGAGGGTCGAGGGGAAAAGGGGTCGAGGGGTCGAGGATCAAGGGGAAATGGAGTCGAGGGTCTAGGGGTCGAGGATCGAGGTGTCGAGGGTCGAGGGGTCGAGGATCAAGGGGAAATGGAGTCGAGGGTCTAGGGGTCGAGGATCGAGGTGTCGAGGGGTCGAGGGTCGAGGGGAAAAGGAGTCGAGCGTCGAGGGTTGCCGCCCTGACCCCCTGACCCCGACACCCTGACCCGACACGACACCCCGACACCGCGACCCCGACACAACACCCGACCCCGACACGGCACCCCCGACCCGGGCACACTTAAATATTTTATTATGTTCATGATGATGGTACACACTTAAATATTTTATTATGTTTATGTTGTACTAATTTTGTTTACTCTTTGTCATTGCAGGTGTTGACAGATGGTGGGCGCGGGTCGAGAGCACTCCGAGCCTCCTTCCTCGGGGCGTGCTGGGAGGGGGTGCTATTATTCCACCCCAGCACCTTCGGAGAGCGCTGGTAGACATCATGACGACACCGGCAGGCACTTCTTATTCGGGCGGGAGAGGTCGGGGGAAGCCCAAGAGGGCTACTAGAGGTGGACGTGGCGGCGGGAGAGGTAGGAAGGCTGTTGCGCATTCCTCGCTGCCACCCCTAGCTGTTTCTCCGGACCACAGGAGTGCTCCGTCTCAGGTGGACCCGTAAGACTTGGACCCGTCTCGGACTCCGGTCCATGAGCCTCGGGCCGACGAGCCTTCGTCCAACAAGACTCGGGCCCCAAAGTCTTCGTCCCATTAGACTCCGGTCCCAGAGTCTTCGTCCCACGTGACTCCGAAGACTAGTGGCCATGCTAATGGCGAGGACACCTGGTCTGACGATAGTTATAGCAAGGGCGAGCTGGTTGAGGAGGGCAAGAAGGTCTACCAGCGTGGTTGTACGAAGCTCCTGATACGTCTCCAACGTATCTATAATTTTTGATTGCTCCATGCTATATTATCTACTGTTTTGGACTATATTGGGCTTTATTTTCCACTTTTATATTATTTTTGGGACTAACCTATTAACCGGAGGCCCAGCCCAGAATTGCTGTTTTTTTGCCTATTTCAGTATTTCGGAGAAACAGAATATCAAACGGAGTCCAAACGGAATAAAACCTTCGGGAACGTGATTTTCTCACCGAACGTGATCCAGGAGACTTGGACCCTACTCCAAGGAGTCAAAGAGACGGTCATGAGGGTGGGGGGCGCCCCCCCTAGGGCGCGCCCCCTGCCTCGTGGGCCCTTCGGTGCTCCACCGATGTACTCCTTCCTCCTATATATACCTACGTACCCCCAAACGATCAGAACAGGAGCCAAAAACCTAATTCCACCGCCGCAACTTTCTGTATCCACGAGATCCCATCTTGGGGCCTGTTCCGGAGCTCCGCCGGAGAGGGCCGTCATCACGGAGGGCTTCTACATCATCCTAGCCCCTCCGATGAAGTGTGAGTAGTTTACCTTAGACCTTCGGGTCCATAGTTAGTAGCTAGATGGCTTCTTCTCTCTTTTTGGATCTCAATACAATTTTCTCCCCCTCTCTCGTGCAGATCTATTCGATGTAATCTTCTTTTTGTGGTGTGTTTGTTGAGACCGATGAATTGTGGGTTTATGATCAAGTCTATCTATGAATAATATTTGAATCTTCTCTGAATTCTTTTATGTATGATTGGTTATCTTTGCAAGTCTCTTCGAATTATTAGTTTGGTTTGGCCTACTAGATTGGTTTTTCTTGCCATGGGAGAAGTGCTTAGCTTTGGGTTCGATCTTGCGGTGTCCTTTCCCAGTGACAGAAGGGGCAGCAAGGCACGTATTGCATCCTTGCCATCGAGGATAACAAGATGGTTTTTTTTATCACATTGCATGAAACTATCCCTCTACATCATGTCATCTTGCTTAAGGCGTTACTCTGTTTTTAACTTAATACTCTAGATGCATGCTGGATAGCGGTCGATGAGTGGAGTAATAGTAGTAGATGCACGCAGGAGTCGGTCTACTTGTCTCGGACGTGATGCCTATATACATGATCATACCTAGATATTCTCATAACTATGCTCAATTCTGTCAATTGCTCAACAGTAATTTGTTCACCCACCGTAGAATACTTATGCTCTTGAGAGAAGCCACTAGTGAAACCTATGGCCCTCGGGTCTATTCTCATAATATCAATCTCCATCACTTTAATCTTGCTTTGCTTTTTTACTTTGCCTTTTACTTTTTTACTTTGCATCTCTATATCAAAGATACCAAAAATATTATCTATCATCTCTATCAGATCTCACTCTCGTAAGTGACTGTGAAGGGATTGACAACCCCTAATCGCGTTGGTTGCGTTGAGCTATTGTTTTTGTGTAGGTACGAGGGACTTGCGCGTGGCCTCCTACTGGATTGATACCTTGGTTCTCAAAAACTGAGGAAAATACTTACGCTACTTTGCTGCATCATCCTCTCCTCTTCGGGGAAAACCAACGCAGTGCTCAAGAGGTAGCAAGAAGAATTTCTAGCGCCGTTGCCGGGGAGTCTACGCAAAAAGTCAACATACCAAGTACCCATCACAATCCCTATCTCTCGCATTACATTAGTTGCCATTTGCCTCTCGTTTTCCTCTCCCCCACTTCACCCTTACCGTTTTATTCTCCCTCTCTTTCCCAATCTCCTCCTCTTTTTCCGTTTGCCTTTTTCTTGCTTGCCCTTTGTTTGCTCATGTGTTGGATTGCTTGTTTGTCGCGATGGCTCTAACGAGATTTGGTGATCTTCACCTTAAAAGGTTAGAGGAGATCGAAAACAACGTCAGGAAGTTTATGGTTTTGCAATTTGAGCATAATAATTTCTTTAGAAACGAGCTTAAGGAACAAAAAAGTTTTATGAGTTATATGAATAAAGAGCTTGATGATATGTCTAAAGAATTTGATGGTATAACATCCCAAATTTCTCGTCTTGAAAAGATGACTGCTGAAATTTCGGATATGCAAGCTACCTTAGTCAATAAGATGGCGCTAAACCAAATTCTTATGAAAATCAAGATGAAGATCTAAAAGTTATTGATGTGTCCCCTATCAAATCTTTGTTTTGCAATATGAATCTTGATGAAACTGAATATGATCTTCCTTTACCTAGAAGGCGTTCCAAAAATTTGGAGTATTTAGATCTTTATGATGAAATTGATGAAAGTGGGATTGAAAGAAATAAAACCCTAGATGTTGCTAAACCCAATATATTGGATTTCAAGGAATTTAATTATGAAAGTTGCTCTTTAATTGATTGTATTTCCTTGTTGCAATCCGTGCTAAATTCTCCTCATGCTTATAGTCAAAAGAAAGCCTTTACCGAACATATTGTTGATGCCTTGATGCAATCTTATGAAGAAAAACTTGATTTGAAAGTTTCTATCCCTAGAAAACTCTATGATGAGTGGGAACCAACTATTAAAATTAAAATTAAAGATCATGAGTTTTATGCTTTGTGTGATTTGGGTGCTAGTGTCACCACTATCCCCAAAACTTTGTGTGATTTGCTAGATTTCTGTGACTTTGATGATTGCTCTCTAAACTTGCATCTTGCGGATTCCACTATTAAGAAACCTATGGGAAGAATTAATGATGTTCTTATTATTGCAAATAGGAATTATGTGCCCGTAGATTTTATCGTTCTTGATATAGATTGCAATCCTTCTTGCCCTATTATTCTTGGTAGACCTTTCCTTAGAACGGTTGGTGCGATTATTGATATGAAGGAAGGAAATATTATATTTCAATTTCCATTAAAAAGGGCATGGAACACTTTCCTAGAAATAAAATAAAATTACCATATGAAACTATCATGAGAGCCACTTATGGATTGCCTACCAAAGATGGCAATACCTAGATCTATCCTCGCTTTTATGCCTAGCTAGGGGCGTTAAACGATAGCGCTTGTTGGGAGGCAACCCAATTTTATTTTTATTTTTTTGTTTTTCTTCTGTTTAGGAATAAATAACCCATATACATTCTGTTTGGATGTGGTTTTGTGTTTTAATTAGTGTTTGTGCCAAGTTAGACCTATAGGATCTTCTTGGATGATAGTTATTTGATCTTGCTGTAATTTCCAGAAACTTTCTGTTCACGAAAACAATTGTTAAAAACCACCAGAACGTGATAAAATACTGATTCCAATTGCTGCTGATCAATAACCAAATTTTCTAGGTCTTCCTATTTTGGTAGATTTTTTGGAGTTCCAGAAGTTTGCGTTAGTTACAGTTTGCTACAGACTGTTCTGTTTTTGACAAATTCTGTTTTTTTTTGCGAATACGCGCAGAGCGTATCATTCCATTGATAGAAAGGGGAGAAAACAAACAGTGGCGAACCTCACTAAGCGTACACTAGAAGGCGCTTATGAGGTCGCAGTGAGCAGGGAAGGGGGTTGCTCAGCCCACATACAACAAAGTCAGGTTACACCAATGATCGAACTAAGCCCTCGAGCACCGGCGTTGGCCCAAGTGCGAGCTTCCTCCTTAATGCTATGGGTGAGGAGGGTGGCGGAAGGGGTTGCATCGTTGAAGACGCACGCATTGCGATGTCTCCAGATGTTCCATGCAGTTAGCGCGATGAGGGAGGCAAGGCCTTTGCGCTGGCCCGTCGAGGAGTCATGGATGGCCATAGCCCACCAATCATAGAAGTCCATGGTGCCGTCCGGAGGAGGCGTAGTGAGGCGACACCAGGAGAAGATATCATACCACACCGTGCGGGCCACAACGCACCCCATGAGGAGATGGTGCATCGTCTCCACGTCTTGGTCATAGAGCGCGCAGGCAGTGTTGTGGGGTAGACCATGGCGGGCAAGGCGAGCGGAGGTCCAACAAAGGTCGAGGCCAGCAAGCCAAAGGAAGATCTTGATTCCCTCCGGCGCCCAGGGCTTCCAGGTGAGGCTCCAGGTCGGGGAAGCGATTGACCCGTGGAAGAGCGCGAGGTAGCAAGACTTGGCGGTGTAGGTGCCGCTCTCGGTCCATTTCCAGCGTATGGAATCCGGTGAGTTCTGCAGCGAGATGCCAGATAGGCGCCGCCAGATATCCACGTACTGGACGGTAGATTCCACACCCAGGGCCCCTTGGATGTCGCCAATCCAGGCCCTGTCGGGGATTGCCTCGGAGACCAGCCGGCGGGAACGGTGTCGCTTAGGAACAAGGGCGACCAGGGCAGGGGCAAGCTCGGCGATGGAGGAGCCATCGAGCCAGGGATCGATCCAAAAACGACACTTGTTGCCATCGCCAAGTGTCCAGGAGGTTGAGGCACGGAAGATCTGTCTCACATCAGAAGCAGCGGGCAAGTGGAGGTGGCTCCAGGGTCTCGTCGGGTCGGTGGCCTGTAGCCAAAGCCAGCGAGCACGCAGAGCAATGCCGGCTCGTTGCAAAACACAGATGCCGAGGCCCCCAAGCTGTCGCGGCCGACACACCTTTTGCTAGTTAACGAGGCAGCTGCCTGCCCTAGCATCCTTCCTGCCGTGCCAGAAGAAATCTCAAATGATGCGGTTCGCCAGCTTCAAGATGGTGGGGCAAAGCGCCATGGCAAGCATGATGTGAATGGGCATCGCCGTGAGGACGTGCCGAACAAGTGCCAGTCTCTCACCACGGGAAAGAAGCGAGGCCCGCCAGGAGGAAAGCTTCCTAGCGAGGTTGTCGATCAAAGGCATGAGGGCCGAAGAGTGGATCTTGCGGGTTGAGAGCGGCAGTCCAAGGTATTTGACTGGGAAGGAGGACACTTGGCATGCAAGGGTTGCGCCCATCACAGACGTAGCCTCATCAGAGCACTGAATGGGGGTAACCGAGCATTTGGCGTAGTTAGTGTGTAGGCCGGAAGCCGTCCCAAAGGTGTGCAAAATGGCCTTGACGGAGGTCAGCTCGTCCTCGTCTGGGTGGTAGAATAAGACAACGTCATCCGCAAAAAGGGAGATGCTCGAGGCGATCCGCCTGGGGGTAAGGCGGCAAAGAACTCCCATGCTGACCGCGTGTTGCATGAAGGTATTAAGCGTGTCGATGACCAAGACGAACAACATGGGGGAGACGGGATCGCCCTGTCGCAGCCCCTTCTCGTGGAGGACCGGTGAGCCTGGTTTCCCGTTGATGAGAACTCGAGTCTTGGCCGTAGAGAGAAGGATGGAGATCCACTCACACCAACGATGCCCGAATCCAAGGTGCTGCATGGTCTCGAGCAGGAAAGCCCAAGAGACAGATTCTGTTTTTCGTGTGTTGTTTGCTTATTTTGATGAATCTATGGCTAGTAAAATAGTTTATAATCCATAGAGAAGTTGGAATACAGTAGGTTTAACACCAATATAAATAAAGAATGAGTTCACTACAGTACCTTGAAGTGGTCTTTTGTTTTCTTTCTCTAACGGAGCTCACGAGATTTCTATTGAGTTTTGTGCTGTGAAGTTTTCAAGTTTTGGGTGAAATCTTTTGATGGATTATGGAACAAGGAGTGGAAAGAGCCTAAGCTTGGGGATGCCCATGGCACCCCCAAGATAATCCAAGGACACCAAAAAGTCAAACCTTGGGGATGCCCCGGAAGGCATCCCCTCTTTCGTCTACTTCTATCGGTAATTTTACTTGGAGCTATATTTTTATTCACCACATGATATGTGTTTTGCTTGGAGCGTCTTGTATTATTGGTGTCTTTGTTTGTTAGTGTGCCACAATCATCCTTGCTGTACACACCTTTTGAGAGAGCCATACATGAATTGGAATTTGATAGAATACTCTATGTGCTTCACTTATATCTTTTGAGCTATGTAGTTTTGCTCTATGTGCTTCACTTATATCTCTTGAGCTTTATAATTTTGCTCTATGTGCTTCACTTAGATCTTTTAGAGCACGGTGGTGGATTATTTTTAAAGAAACTATTGATCTCTCATGCTCCACTTAGGTTATTTTGAGAGTCTTAAATAGCATGGTAATTTGCTTAATAATAATATGCTTGGTATTCAAGATTTGTGAATCTTTCTTTTGAGTGCGTTGAATACTAAGAAAAGTTTGATGCTTGATAATTGTTTTGAGATATGGAGGTGATAATATCAAAGTCGTGCTAGTTGAGTAGTTGTGAATTTGAGAAATTCTTGTGTTGAAGTTTGCAAGTCCCGTAGCATGCACGTATGGTAAACGTTATGTAACAAATTTGAAACATGAGGTGTTATTTGATTGTCCTCCTTATGAGTGGCGGTCGGGGACGAGAGATAGTCTTTTCCTACCAATCTATTCCCCTAGGAGCATGCGCGTAGTACTTTGGTTTTTGATGGCTTGTAGATTTTTGCAATAAGTATATGAGTTCTTTATGACTAATGTTGAGTCCATGGATTATACGCACTCTCACCCTTCCATCATTGCTAGCCTCTTCGGTACCGTGCATTGCCCTTTCTCACATTGAGAGTTGGTGCAAACTTCGCCGGTGCATCCAAACCCCGTGATATGATACGCTCTTTCACACATAAACCTCCTTATATCTTCCTCAAAACAGCCACCATACCTACCTATTATGGCATTTTCATAGCCATTCCGAGATATATTGCCATGCAACTTTCCACCATACCGTTCCTCATGACACATTCATCATTGTTATATTGCCTTAGCATGATCATGTAGTTGACATAGTATTTGTGGCAAAGCCACCGTTCATAATTCTTTCATACATGTCACTCTTGGTTCATTGCATATCCCGGTACACCGTCGGAGGCATTCATATAGAGTCATACTTTGTTCTAGTATCGAGTTGTAATCATTGAGTTGTAAATATATAGAAGTGTGGTGATCATCATTTAATAGAGTATTGTCCCCCCCCCCCAAAAAAAAAGAGAAAGGCCAAAGAAAAAAAAAGAAGGCCCAAAAAAAAGAAAATAAATAAAAAGGGGCAATACTACTATCCTTTTTTTTCACACTTGTGCTTCAAAGTAGCACCATAATCTTCATGATAGAGAGTCTCCTGTTTTGTCACCTTCATATACTAGTGGGATTTTTTCATTATAGAACTTGGCTTGTATATTCCAACAATGGGCCTCCTCAAGTGCCCTAGGTCTTCGTGAGCAAGCAAGTTGGATGCACACCCACTTAGTTTCTTTTGTTGAGCTTTCATACATTTATAGCTCTAGTGCATCCGTTGCATAGCAATCCCTACTCCTTGCATTAACATCAATTGATGGGCATCTCCATAGCCCATTGATTAGCCTCGTTGATGTGAGATCTTCTCCTTTTTTGTCTTCTCCACATAACCCCCATCATTATATTCTATTCCACCCATAGTGCTATATCCATGGCTCACGTTCATGTATTGCGTGAAGGTTTATAAGTTTGAGATTACTAAAGTATGAAACAATTGCTTGGCTTGTCATCGGGGTTGTGCATGATGAGAGCATTCTTGTGTGACGAAAATGGAGCATGACTAAACTATATGATTTTGTAGGGATAAACTTTCTTTGGCCATGTTATTTTGAGAAGACATAATTGCTTAGTTAGTATGCTTGAAGTATTATTATTTTTATGTCAATATGAACTTTTGTCTTGAATCTTTCGAATCTGAATATTCATACCACAATTAAGAAGATTTGCATTGAAATTATGCCAAGTAGCACTCCGCATAAAAAATTATCCTTTTATCATTTACCTACTCGAGGACGAGCAGGAATTAAGCTTGGGGATGCCTGATAGGTCTCCAACGTATCTATAATTTTTGATTGCTCCATGCTATATTATCTACTGTTTTGGACTATATTGGGCTTTATTTTCCACTTTTATATTATTTTTGGGACTAACCTATTAACCGGAGGCCCAGCCCAGAATTGCTGTTTTTTTGCCTATTTCAGTATTTCGGAGAAACATAATATCAAACGGAGTCCAAACGGAATAAAACCTTCGGGAACGTGATTTTCTCACCGAACGTGATCCAGGAGACTTGGACCCTACTCCAAGGAGTCAAAGAGGCAGTCACGAGGGTGGGGCGCGCCCCCTGCCTCGTGGGCCGCTCGATGCTCCACCGACGTACTCCTTCCTCCTATATATACCTAAGTACCCCAAACGATCAGAACATGAGCCACAAACCTAATTCCACCGCCGCAACTTTCTGTATCCATGAGATCCCATCTTGGGGCCTGTTCTGGAGCTCCGCCGGAGAGGGCCGTCATCACGGAGGGCTTCTACATCATCCTAGCCCCTTCGATGAAGTGTGAGTAGTTTACCTCAGACCTTCGGGTCCATAGTTAGTAGCTAGATGGCTTCTTCTCTCTTTTTGGATCTCAATACAATGTTCTCCCCCTCTCTCGTGGAGATCTATTCGATGTAATCTTCTTTTTGCGGTGTGGTTGTTGAGACCGATGAATTGTGGGTTTATGATCAAGTCTATCTATGAATAATATTTGAATCTTCTCTGAATTCTTTTATGTATGATTGGTTATCTTTGCAAGTCTCTTCGAATTATCAGTTTGGTTTGGCCTACTAGATTGGTTTTTCTTGCCATGGGAGAAGTGCTTAGCTTTGGGTTCGATCTTGCGGTGTCCTTTACCAGTGACAGAAGGGGCAGCAAGGCACGTATTGCATCGTTGCCATCGAGGATAACAAGATGGTTTTTTTTATCATATTGCATGAAACTATCCCTCTACATCATGTCATCTTGCTTAAGGCGTTACTCTGTTTTTAACTTAATACTCTAGATGCATGCTGGATAGCGGTCGATGAGTGGAGTAATAGTAGTAGATGCAGGCAGGAGTCGGTCTACTTGTCTCGGACGTGATGCCTATATACATGATCATACCTAGATATTCTCATAACTATGCTCAGTTATGTCAATTGCTCAACAGTAATTTGTTCACCCACCGTAGAATACTTATGCTCTTGAGAGAAGCCACTAGTGAAACCTATGGCCCCCGGGTCTATTCTCATCATATCAAGCTCCATCACTTTAATCTTGCTTTGCTTTTTTTACTTTGCCTTTTACTTTTTACTTTGCATTTATATATCAAAAATACCAAAAATATTATCTATCATCTCTATCAGATCTCACTCTCATAAGTGACCGTGAAGGGATTGACAACCCCTAATCGCGTTGGTTGCGTTGAGCTATTGTTTTTGTGTAGGTACGAGGGACTTGCGCGTGGCCTCCTACTGGATTGATACCTTGGTTCTCAAAAACTGAGGGAAATACTTACGCTACTTTGCTGCATCATCCTCACCTCTTCGGGGAAAACGAATGCAGTGCTCAAGAGGTAGCACTCCCGGCCGTGCCGGCGATCCGCGATCAGTGGTGGTTGATTGAGCCTAACGGGGAGAAGTAAGCGCATTTAATATTTTTTAACCTTTGTCCTTCCTGTTTCTTCAAATTAATATCTAATGTGTTGGCCTTGTCATATTGCAGGGGTTGGAAATACGCCTGTGGTGCCCGCAGGCCCAACCAGGTCCTTGGTGTGCTTTGCCGGCGCCACTTCCCAGGGTGGGTCACGTTGTTGGGGAACGTAGCATGCAATTTCAAAAAATTCCTATGATCATGCAAGATCTATCTAGGAGATGCATAGCAATGGGAGGGGGAGAGTGTGTGCACGTACCCTCATAGACCGAAAGCGGAAGCGTTAGGTTAATGCGGTTGATGTAGTCGAACATTTTCACGATCCAACCGACCCAAGTACCGAATGTATGGCACCTCTATGTTCAGCACATGTTCAGATCGATGACGTCCCTCGAACTCTTGATCCAACAGAGGGTCGAGGGAGAGTTCCATCAGCACAACAGCATGGTGACAGTGACGGTGATGTGATCTGCGCAGGGCTTCGCCTAAGCACTACGACGCTATGAACAGAGGAGTAAACTGTTGAGGGGGGCACCGCGCACGGCTAAGAGAACAGTTGATGTGCCTTTGGGGTGCCCCTCGCCACCGTATATAAAGGAGGGGAGGAGGAGTCCACTCCTAGTAGGATTCGGCCCCCCTTCCTTCCAACAGAGAGGGGAAAGGGGAAAGAGGGGAGAGGGAGAAGGAAAGGGGGACCGTGCCCCCACCCCTTGTCCAATTCGGATTGGGCAGGGGGGAGGCGTGTGCCTCCTCTTGTGTCCTTCCTCCCCCTCTCCACTATGGCCCATGAGGCCCATTAAGTTTCCCGGGGGGTTTCGGTAACCTCCCGGTACTCTGAAAAATCCCCGAACCTCTTCAGAACCATTCCGGTGTGCGTATATAGCCTTCCAATATATCAATCTTTACCTCTCGACCATTTCGATACTCCTCGTCATGTCCATGATCTCATCCGAGACTCCGAACAAACTTCAGTCACCAAAACACACAACTCATAATACAAATCGTCATTGAACGTTAAGCGTGCGGACCCTACGGGTTCGAGAACTATGTAGACATGACTGAGACATATCTCCGGCCAATAACCAATAGCGGAACCTGGATGCTCATATTGGTTCCTACATATTCTATGAAGATCTTTATCGGTCAAACCGCATAACGACATACATCATTCCCCTTGTTATCGGTATGTTACTTGCCCGAGATTCGATCGTCGGTATCATCATACTTAGTTCAATCTCATTACCGGCAAGTCTCTTTACTCGTTCCGTAATGCATCATCTCGCAACTAACTCATTAGCCACATTGCTTGCAAGGCTTATAGTGATGTGCATTACCGAGAGGGCCCAGAGATACCTCTCCGATACACGGAGTGACAAATCCTAATCTTGATCTATGCCAACCCAACAAACAACATCAGAGACACCTATAGAGCATCTTTATAATCACCCAGTTACGTTGTGACAGCACACAAAGTGTTCCTCCGGTATTCGGGAGTTGCATAATCTCATAGTCAGAGGAATATGTATAAGTCACGAAGAAAGCAATAACAATAAAACTAAACGATCATAATGCTAAGCTAATGGATGGGTCTTGTCCATCACATCATTCTCTAATGATGTGATCCCATTCATCAAATGACAACACATGTCTATGGTCAGGAAACTTAACCATCTTTGATTTAAAAGCTAGTCAAGTAGAGGCATACTAGGGACACTCTGTTTTGTCTATGTATTCATACAAGTTTCTGATTAATACAATTCTAGCATGAATAATAAACATTTATCATGATATAAGGAAATATAAATAACAACTTTATTATTGCCTCTAGGGCATATTTCCTTCACACGTTGCCCGGTGAGGGTCAGGTTCCACAACTAGCACTGAGCTGGGAGCTTTACGTGGTCTCCCCGGCTCCGTCGGAGGAGAGGGTCGACAGTGTCTTGTGCGAGACGGTGGCCGACATTGTGAGGCGGCGGTTTTTGGTAATTTGTCAAGGTATGTGATTTGTGAAAGTCCAATTAGCGTCTTGATCTATCTCTATAGATATTGATGCCCAATATATAAGCAGCTTCACCGAGGTCTTTTATTGAAAAATTCTTATTCAAGTATCCTTTTATGCTATCAGAAATTATGTATTATTTCCAATCAACAATATGTCATCCACATATAATATTAGAAATTCTACAGAGCTCCCACTCACTTTCTTGTAAATACATGCTTCTCCAAAAGTCTGTATAAAACCATATGCTTTGATCACACTATCAAAGCGTATATTCCAACTCCAAGAGACTTGAACTAGTCCGAAAATGGATCGCTGGAGCTTGCACACTTTGTTAGCACCTTTAGGATCGACAAAACCTTCTGGTTGCATCATATACAACTCTTATTTAAGAAATCCATTAAGGGATGCAGTTTTGACACCCATTTGCCAAATTTCATAATCATAAAATGCGGCAATTGCTAACATGATTCGGACAGACTTAAGCATCGCTATGGGTGAGAAGGTCTCATCGTAGTCAACTCCTTGAACTTGTCGAAAACCTTTCACAACAAGTCGAGCTTTGTAGATAGTAACATTACCGTCAGCGTCAGTCTTCTTCTTGAAGATCCATTTATTCTCTATGGCTTGCCGATCATCGGCCAAGTCAACCAAAGTCCACACTTTGTTCTCATACATGGATCCCATCTCAGATTTCATGGCCTCAAGCCATTTCGCGGAATTTGGGCTCATCATCGCTTCCTCATAGTTCGTAGGTTCGTGGTCTAGTAACATGACTTCCAGAATAGGATTACCATACCACTCTGGTGCGGATCGTACTCTGGTTGACCTACAAGGTTCGGTAGTAACTTGATCTGAAGTTTCATGATCATTATCATTAGCTTCCTCACTGATTGGTGTAGGAATCACTGGAACTCATTTCTGTGATGAACTACTTTCCAATTCGGGAGAAGGTACAATTACCTCATCAAGTTCTACTTTCCTCGCACTCACTTCTTTCGAGAGAAACTCCTTCTCTAAAAAGGATCCATTCTTAGCAACGAATATCTTGCCTTCGGATCTGTGATAGAAGGAGTACCCAACAGTTTCCTTTTGGTATCCTATGAAGACACATTTCTCCAATTTGGGTTCGAGCTTATCAGGTTGAAGCTTTTTCACATAAGCATCGCAACCCCAAAATTTAAGAAACAACAGCTTAGGTTTCTTGCCAAACCACAGTTCATATGGTGTCGTCTCAACGGATTTAGATGGTGCCCTATTTAATGTGAATGCAGCCGTCTCTAAAGCATAACCCCAAAACGATAGCGGTAAACCGGTAAGAGACATCATAGATACCATTACGCCGTGGTGTTCTAGGTGGCGTGAGTTGCGAAACTATTCCACATTGTTTCAAATGAAGACCAAACTCATAACTCAAATATTCACCTCCACGATCAGATCATAGAAACTTTATTTTCTTGTTACGATGATTTTCTACTTCACTCTAAAATTCTTTGAACTTTTCAAATGTTTCAGACTTATGTTTCATTAAGTAGATATACCCATATATGCTCAAATCATAAGTGAAGGTTAGAAAATAACGATACTCGCCGCGAGCCTCAACACTCATCGGACAACATACATCGGTATGTATTATTTCCAATAAGTCAGTGGCTCGCTCCATTGTTCCGGAGAACGGAGTCTTAGTCATCTGGCCCATGAGGCATGGGTCGCAACTCGCAAGCATCAAGTGATTCCAAAAGTCCATCAGCATGAAGTTTCTTCATGCGCTTTACACCAATATTACCTAAACGGCAGTGCCACAAATAAGTTGCACTATCATTATTAACTTTGCATCTTTTGGCTTCAATATTATGAATATGTGTATCACTACGATCGAGATTCAACAAAAATAGACCACTCATCAAGGTAACATGACCATAAAAGATATTACTCATATAAATAGAACAACCATTATTCTCTGATTTAAATGAATAACCGTATCGCATCAAACAAGATCTAGATATAATGTTCATGCTCAACGCTGGCACCAAATAACAATTATTCAGGTCTAAAACTAATCCTGATGGTAGATGTAGAGGTAGCATGCCGACGGGGATCACATCAACCTTGGAACCATTTCCGACGCGCATCATCACCTCGTCCTTAGCCAATCTTCGTTTAATCCATAGCTCCTGTTTCGAGTTGCAAATATGAGCAACAAAACCAGTATCAAATGTGAGCATTAGTAAGGTACACATCAATAACATGTATATCAAATATACCTTTCACTTTGCCATCCTTCTTATCCGCCAAATACTTAGGGTAGTTCCGCTTCCAGTGACCAGTCCCTTTCAGTAGAAGCACTCAGTTTTAGGCTTAGGTCTAGATTTGGGCTTCTTCCCTTGAGCAGCAACTTGCTTGCTATTCTTCTTGAAGTTCCTCTTCTTCCCTTTGCCCTTTTTCTTGAAAGTAGTGGTCTTGTTAACCATCAACACTTGATGCTCCTTCTTGATTTTTACCTCTACAGCCTTTAGCATCGCGAAGAGCTTGGGAATTGTCTTTTTCATCCCTTGCATATTATAGTTCATCACGATGCCTTTTATAGCTTGGTGGCGGTGATTGAAGAACTCTGTCAATGATACTATCATCAGGAAGATTAACTCCCAGCTGAGTCAAGTGGTTATGGTACCCAGACATTCTAAGTATGTGTTCACTAACAGAACTATTCTCCTCCATTTTGCAGCTGTAGAACTTCTTGGAGACTTCATATCTCTCAACTCGGGCATTTGCTTGAAATATTAACTTCAACTCCTGGAACATCTCATATGATCCAGGATGTTCAAAACATCTTTGAAGTCCCGATTCTAAGCCGTAAAGCATGCCACACTGAACTATCGAGTAGTTATCAGCTTTGCTCTGCCAGACGTTCATAACGTCCGGAGTTGCTCCTGCAGCGGGTCTTGCACCTAGCGGTGCTTCCGGGACGTAATTCTTCTGTGCAGCAATGAGGATAATCCTAAAGTTACGGATCCAGTCCGTGTAGTTGCTACCATCATCTTTCAACTAAGCTTTCTCTAGGAATGCATTAAAATTCTAGGGAACGGTAGCACGGGCCATTGATCTACAACAACATAGATATGAAAAAACTATTAGGACTAAGTTCATGATAAATTAAAGTTCAATTAATCATATTACTTAAGAACTCCCACTTAGATAGACATCCCTCCAGTCATCTAAATGATCACGTGATCCATATCGACTAAACCATGTCCGAACATCACGTGAGATGGTGTAGTTTTCAATGGTGAACATCACTATGTTGATCATATCTACTATTTGATTCACGTTCGACCTTTCGGTCTCAGTGTTTCGAGGCCATATCTGCATATGCTAGGCTCGTCAAGTTTAACCCGAGTATTCTGCACGTGCAAAACTGGCTTGCACCCGTTGTATGTGAACGTAGAGCTTATCACACCCGATCATCACGTGGTGTCTCGGCACGACGAACTGTAGCAACGGTGCATACTCAGGGAGAACACTTATACCTTGAAATTTAGTGAGGGATCATCTTATAATGCTACCGCCGTACTAAGAAAAATAAGATGCATAAAAGATAAACATCACATGCAATCAAAATATGTGACATGATATGGCCATCATCATCTTGTGCCTTTGATCTTCATCTCCAAAGCACCGTCATGATCTCCATCGTCACCGGCTTGACACCTTGATCTCCATCGTAGCGTCGTAGTCGTCTCGCCAACTATTGCTTCTACGACTATCGCTACCGCTTAGTGATAAAGTAAAACAATTACATGGCGATTGCATTTCATACAATAAATCGACAACCATAAGGCTCCTGCTAGTTACCGATAACTTTTACAAAACATGATCATGTCATACAACAATTTGTATCTCATCACGTCTTGACCATATCACATCACAACATGCCCTGCAAAAACAAGTTAGATGTCCTCTACTTTGTTTTTGCAAGTTTAACGTGGCTGCTACGGGCTTCTAGCAAGAACCATTCTTACCTACGCATCAAAACCACAACGATTTTTCGTCAAGTGTGCTATTTTAACCTTCAACAAGGACCGGCCGTAGTCAAACTCGATTCAAATAAAGCTGGAGAAATAGACACCCACCAGCCACCTATGTGCAAAGCACGTCGGTAGAACTGGTCTCATGAACGTGGTCATGTAATGTTGGTCTAGGCCGCTTCATCCAACAATACCGCTAAATCAAAGTAAGACGTTGGTGGTAAGCAATGTGACTATTATCGCCCACAACTCTTTGTGTTCTACTCGTGCATATCATCTACGCATAGATTTGACTCGGATGCCACTGTTGGGGAACGTAGTATTTCAAAAAAAATCCTACAATCATGCAAGATCTATCTAGGAGAAGCATAGCAACAAGCGGGGATAGTGTGTCCACGTACCCTCGTAGACCAAAATCAGAAGCGTTAAATAACGCGGTTGATGTAGTTGAACGTTTGCCAGCAGACGACATAGCATGCCAGGTGGCAGCTACCTGGGCTGGCCTATTTGGGAACTTTGTCGTCAGTTGGCAGACGACAAAGATGAAAAGGTCTTTGCCATCTGCTGGCGGATGAAAAAGCACGCCGTTAACCCCCCAACGGACATAAGCTGCCACGTGTGCCGTCCAGGCTCTTTGTCGTCTGCTGGCGGACGACAAAGACCTTTGCATCTTTGCCGTCTGCCAGCAGACGACAACGTGCCCTTTGTCGTAGCTTATTCAGCCGGACCTGTTACCGTCTGCTGGCTGACGGCAAAGTGCCTGATTCCTGTAGTAACGGACAAATATTTGGCTCAAATGGACATAATATATGAAGATAATATGCAATAGATGAGCTCTAAAAATGCTTAAAATATAGAGCCATCAAGATAGTACCTGCCTTTTCCCCCAGAGGACCCTGGGTATCGAACCTACGTGAGGGATAACTAATTGAGAGATGATTCTTGCAAGCTTCTGTCGTCGTAAAGAGTTCTAGTTTCCCAGACCGAATAGTGTACTTTGGTGACGAAACAATATTAGGAAAATAGAACAGGGCTTAAGGTCTTAACTTGCAGTCGTACACTTGCACTTGGGATTTCATCTAAATATTTAACATGGTCCTGGTAGACACCGCTACTTATGTGTTGCCGACGTGTATGTAAGGGGGACGTGTCCTAAGAACCTCGAGGCCAGTCATCAACCTGCACCGCGAATCTATTGTCCAACCAACACCCTTACCGTCGCATGGGGTTAGCTCGGTTACGAAGGATTTCTCTAAACCAATGCATTGGGCATTTAATAACTGCACCTCACGTCTCCCCGGGAAACTGATTTTCAGCTATTATACTCATCCTTACTATAATCGTCCTTCAGCATAGCCTTTCACTCATCCCTGTGAAGCAAATATGCCTTAGAGGCAATAATAAAGTTGTTATTTATATTTCCTTACATCACGATAAATGTTTATTATTCATGCTAGAATTGTATTAACCGGAAACTTAGTACATGTGTGAATACATAGACAAAACAGAGTGTCCCTAGTATGCCCCTACTTGACTAGCTCGTTAATCAAAGTTTATGTTTCCTGGCCATAGACATGTGTTGTCATTTGATGAACGGGATCACATCATTAGAGAATGATGTGATGGACAAGACCCATCTGTTAGCTTAGCATAATGACCGTTTAGTTTTATTGCTATTGCTTTCATCATGACTTATACATGTTCCTCTGACTATGAGATTATGCAACTCCCGAATACCGGAGGAACACTTAGTGTGCTATCAAACATCACAACGTAACTGGGTGATTATAAAGATGCTCAATAGGTGTCTCCGATGGTGTTGGTTGAGTTGGCATAGATCGAGATTAGGATTTGTCACTCCAATTGTCGAAGAGGTATCTCTCGGCCCTCTCGGTAATGCACATCACAATAAGCCTTGCAAGCAATGTGACTAATGATTTAGTTGCGGTATGATGCATTACGGAACGAGTAAAGAGACTTGTCGGTAACGAGATTGAACTAGGTATGGTGATACCGACGATCGAATCTCGGGCAAGTAACATACCGATGACAAAGGGAACAACGTATGTTATTATGCGGTTTGACCGATAAAGATCTATGTAGAATATGTAGGAACCAGTATGAGCATCCAGGCTCCGCTATTGGTTATTGACCAGAGATGTGTCTCGGTCATGTCTACATAGTTCTCGAACCCGTAGGGTCCGCACGCTTAACGTTCGATGACGATTGGTATTATGAGTTTATGTGATTTGATGCACCAAAGGTTGTTCGGAGTCCCGGATGAGATCACGGACATGACGAGGAGTCTCGAAATGGTCGAGACATAATGATTCATATATTGTAAGGCTACATTCGGACACCGGAATGGTTCGGGTCGCTTCGGATAAGTTTCGGAGTACCGGGGGTTACCGTAACCCCCCCGGGAAGTTATTGGGCCTCATGGGCCTAGTGGTGGAAGAGAGGAGGCAGGCCAAGGTGTGGTGCACGCCACCCCTAGCCCAAACCAAATTGAACTAGGGCTAGGAGGGTCGGCCCCCCTTTCCTTCTCTTCTTCCTCTCCTTCCTTTTTCTCCTACTTGGACTAGGAAAGGGGGGAAACCTACTCCTACTAGGAGTAGGAATCCCCCCTTGGGCGCGCCCCTTGTGGCCGGCCCTCCTCCTCCCCTCCTTTATATACGGGGGAGGGTGGCACCCCATAGACACACAAGTTGATCTTTAGCCATGTGCTGTGCCCCCCTCCGCAGTTTTACACCTCGGTCATATCGTCGTAGTGCTTAGGCAAAGCCCTGCACCGGTAACTTCATCATCACCGTCACCACGCCGTCGTGCTGACAGAACTCTCCCTCGGCCTCAGCTGGATCTAGAGTTCGAGGGACGTCACCGAGATGAACGTGTGCAGATCACGGAGGTGCCGTGCGTTCGGTACTTGATCGGTTGGATCGCGAAGATGTTTGACTACATCAACCACGTTATTTAACGCTTCCGCTTTTGGTCTACGAGGGTACGTGGACACACTCTCCCCGCTCGTTGCTATGCTTCTCCTAGATAGATCTAGCGTGATCGTAGGACTTTTTTTGAAATACTACATTCCCCAACACCCTGCACTTTACCTCCTCCTTGACCGATCCTTGGGATCTCGGGGTACCTGTGGGGGCTTAGAACAAGAAAGGGGCAAGATAAAAATCCACTACAACACATATACATATGTTTGGCCTTAAAGTCAATACCAACAATCCAGTGCACAAGTACATGGGGTTGCAAGGCTATGCCTCAGCCCATAGCCTGAGTGGACTACTCACACCTCGTAGATGAATCACAGAAGAAAGGCATTGTAGATTGAATTTGAAGATGAAAATGATTGATAATAGTCTTACAATGTCACAGTATATGATGTATCTCAATTACAAGTCATGGCTATGGCTATGGGATGATTGCTATGAAGATGGGAATGGCAACAACTATGGATATGGATGATTGTTTATGGTTTCATGGCGTTCTGTTGCGAATGGGCAGCTCTCTGTTGTGAATGGGGAATCAATCCTTTTATGAAGTTGGCTTGCTCTGATGTCACAAAGGCAGCACCAGGTAGTACGACCGGGCGCGCTCGTACCTAGCGCCGCCTTCTCTCTTGGTTGCGCCTATGTTTTCTCGGTTTTTTACGCCTACCTTCATATTCCATATATGCTTCGATTCCATCTTAAATGGCCCTTTCCCATGGGAAACAAAATTAAACAAAGGGATTCACAATCATTTGCTTTTATTAGTCACTAGTAATAGTGTCGGAGTGTTTATCTCGAAAACTAGGACTATTCGGTTTAAACAATGGCGGAAATGAGTGTAAAAATACACTCATCAAGTTTCACTGGCAGTGTCCTTTATCTCAAATCCTCGATGGTCAGGACTCATGATCGACACATCAAAGGTTGCACAACCAAATTCAAAGATGAGCATGTTCTTCACGCCGGTGTTCGTCGCCTTCTTATCGAGTTCATATGCGCTGGTAAAATTGATTTGTTTGTCTGGAGAATTTGGGAGGATTATCGGATGTTGTAGAAATATCTTTTCAAAAAAGTACAAGTAATATGATTTGGTGGTCGACCTTCGTATTCTCCATCTTTTTGGTTAAGATCTCATTAATCTAAACTTTTTCTTTCTACATTTCATATTGTAGAGGAGCGTGGGAAAAGATTTGCCAAAGATGAGCGAGGAGGGGTGTCGAATGGAACTAAACGAGGAACTTCTGGATTTAGTAAATGAGGTCCTTCGACCTCGACCCCTAAGCCATAGGATGGAGTGAATGCAGATATGAAAGGCATCCGAAATGATTGATACGATATAAAGGAAATCCGAAAGCTTCTGGTTCTCGACATGAGCTACATTTTCTCTCTCTCAAAACATCTTCTAGCTTATATCCACATACATGTGTTGGAGTAAGAAAATTAATTTGGTTGAGACATCCTTGTTAGAAACAACAATTAATCTTTATGTACAATATGTGGTATTTGTTGCATTTTACGAATGATATGCATCTCTGGGGTGGTCCAGTTAACTGCCTAAAATAACATAAAATGAACCAATAGTTGCACACATTGCTAACTTGGAAACTATGATTGTCCCTATATGGTGAAGCGCCTTAGCTCTTGTCCATTCTTAACAAACACCATGTACATTACTCAACTAGCGGCATACTGTGTACTACGCAATTTGTTTTGTACCGAAGGTATAAGGCCATAAAACATCAGTATAACATATGAAGAATCGTCACCGCAACAAAAACAACAACGCTTTAAAAGAATAGAAACAACGAGAAAAATTGATGGCTTCCATTTGTAAGCTACATTATCAGACAAGATCAGCGAAAGAGCACGCCAAGAATTGGGGGACAACAATGCGAAAGCCACCTTGTTTTTCACAAACAAATCAGTCGTATATACTCAAGATTGATGGCATCTAAATCCTTTTGGGAGGTTTATGATGCCCGTTGCCTGCAGCTTTTGAGGACTTGTCGAGCAGCAACATCAACCCGACATTGTTACCGCATTGGCCAATAGGGTACCTAAAATGACATTGATGAAAGCACGAAGGTAAATAATTTTCATTTTGCGGGGAACACCAAAGCTAAAGCAAGATACCAAATATGCAATGACTGTAACAAGGTAACAAGAGTTTCACTCACTTGATACGAGAAGATTTCCTTCGCCACGAGACAATAGATGCGACCCACTACAAGGAGATCAAAAGCAAGGTAATTATGAGAGCGGCTATTTTGCACCTAGACTCAATTACTCCCGATTGTGAACAATAAATTCAAAAAAAGTAAAAGAATAAAATAAATATGAAACTTTTATGCATCCAAGATGCTCATGCATGGAAGGTTCGTGCAAATTTTCATGGTGTGGTTGGACATCTGAGGGCTCGTGCAAAAAAATGGGTGTGTGTGAAACTTTGAAAAAGAACACTATTCGAGGCTGATTTTTTGTACGAGCTCATCAAATGTCCAAACACAATGAAAATGCACGCACCTTGTGCACATGGGCATCTTGGATGCCTAAAATTCTAGCAGTTTTATTTTTTTTACTATTTTTTGAATTTACCATTCACCAAGTGCAGATGAACATGAGCACCGTTTTGAATTATCGGGTAATTATGTTTTATTTGCAAAAAAAAGCCTTTGACAAAAGGGATGCTATACTTCTCAAAGCAGCCATGTTTAACCATAGGCTATGGTAGAATGGAGAGCCAATCTAGAACAAGTATTCTTAACTTCTTAGAACTATTGGGGGCATTTGGTGAGCATTGGAGCCTTAAGCGGGCAATCCAATGCTAAATTTTCTATTTACTACTACCCATGTTAAGACTAGTTCTCATTCGATACATTACTGGGAAAGATGGAGAGGTTGGTAATGTAATAGATCAAAGTCACAAAGAAAACGTAGCTATAGCCAGAGCAATAATGGAACTAAACTTGTGAAATTACAAAAAATACGTAAGCTATGAATAAAAAATATCCATAGATAAAACAAGTGGCATCAATTTATGCAGATGTATTCCAATAGGAGTTAATTTAAATCACTGAGCCAATATAAATGCAAGCCCTAATTCTAGTAATATTGAAGATGTACTTTTATTTCTGTGTCTAAAAAAGAGAGAACAAAACAGATACGGATTTTTGGAAATGGTTCCACACATATGAATAGTAAAATCAGAAAAAGATATTGGAAAAATCAATAAACTATGAATATTTTTATAAGATACATGGTAGAGTGTTCTACTCGCGTATGAAGTTTCACGAAGAAATGCCATTCTTGGTATTCTTGGAAAAAAATAAAAAAATGAGAGCAATAAAAAGACAATGTTTGAAGTAATTTCGAGATCCAATTATGTTTTCTTCCGTAAGAATACCATGGGTGTATTTCTTGGCAAAACTTGACATGTGAGTGGACTAGTCGACCTAGTTTGATACCTATTTTCTAAAAAAAACTATTTGATTTTTTATGTTTTCTATAATGGGTGCCCATGCACCCATGTTCACCTTTGTATTCTCCAGAACAAAATAGGTAAACGAACAAGCAACATGGATGCAAGGTCAAAGTAGCAATGTCCTCACGTTGTAAAAATTATAATGACAGATTAATGCTGATCAAATATGGATACGCATGTAAAACATAACTTAATTACTGCCATCAAGCTTCAACATGGTTCATAAACTATGAAACCTAACGTTGCCAATCCAACCTTAGCAATGGGCTATCGGAAAAACAAAGTAGCTTGGCAATTCTCAGGGAATACAAACCTTCAAATCTAGGGTGCAACTTGCATCGAATTCCAAATAATATAAAAATGTTAATGGATGATCGTATTACTTGTCACACACTTCATCATAAAAACAACATAAAGTTGCAGATCCCCCACGATCTCCGCTGCCTCCTACAAGGACGATTAGGGTGGCGACATATTTCCCCTCCCTTCACTAGCGAGGCCGGGTATTCTTGGCCCCTTTGTCCACCTCTCCCCCATCAGGAGGGGGTGGGGACCCCTGACTTCAACTTTGACATGTAGATAGGGTCACATCGAGGGCAGGGACGACACCACCTCAAATAAATTGTCTCTGCTTCTCGTCCAATTTGGTAGTGCTCTAATCGACAACAAGACAAGCCACATTCATCTCGTCCATCTCTATGCCGTGGTGGCATCTAACATACCATCCAGGTGGCGACGTTGTTCTTCTCCAACTGTGTTGCACGAAAACAATATGGTCGGGATTTAGCGACATGGGGAAGGTTCTGGGCCAACAAGCCAAAAATTCTCGGCTCCGTCATGTGCAGTGGGCTGGTTTATCGGCTGAAAAGCAGCATTCACTACAAAAGGTTCTCTTATAGATCTTGTTGTGGCAATTATTCTCCTACTTATCTGGTCATGCCATGGCGGCGTCATAGTCCTATGGTAGATGACGATTTGATAGTGTACAAGGTTCTCCAAGAGAGAAATTTATATTTTTCTTCTTCTTCCAGAGTCCTTTATGCGAAATATTAATATATACACATGTCTCGCACTGTTGTGGTATCGTCGGGAGAGTGATCGTGTGTGTTTTGTGTAACCCATTTGTTTAATGAAACACATGGCTACTATTCTAAAAAGGTAAAATGGCATTAACTCCTAAAAGGCTAAAACATGATGAATCCATGGCACTTAACCATACTTCATTTACACAAATGATTGTTCCTCAGAAGTAATATTAGATCCTCACGGTATTGTATTATAAGGGTATCATGCAACGCCACCTATGAAAAAAAATGACATGTACTATACTAGGCTATAATAGTATGCAATGACAAGATAGTATACTACTAAAATGGTATGATGCGCTATGAGTTTATGATACTACTCGCTCTGAATGTCTTGCCCTTCTCGGGTATAGATGTGCGAGCATTACGTATTTCACAACCAGCAAGCTGAGTAAATAATAGTACTCCCTCCATTCCCTTATACAAGGTCATTATGAAAAATACATTTTGCATCTATACAAGGCCACTAACAGTAACTGAGGCAAAATTTATTGATGTTTTCTCGTACTAGCAACTTATTTAATACTTGCATGCATGTAGTCATAATGACAATATGCTACTTCATTCTCATTCCTTCCTTGCATGCATGCAGGCGCATTAATGATTCCAGTTAATAAGAAGAAAAGTTAGCTTGCAAAGTAGTCATTAAATTTTGCCTAGGTACCTGTAATTTGAGTTTGTGGCCTTGTATAAGGGGATGGAGGGAGTATGACTTATACACACCATTGGGTAACCCATGGGTAGATGATTGGGAGTTTACATGAGGGAGTTTGTGGGGAATTATGCTGCCAAATATATTTTTACTTCCATTCTATTTCCTTGTTTAGCACATCATGAGAATTAGGCAGGGATAAGTAATGACACAACAATTATTCAATCTTCAAGATACAAAAAATTACGAAAATAAAACAATAAAAACTCTTGTGTTCATTACTTTATTATTATCTAGTACAGCAAACAATATTACAAACATTTCCTATCAGAAATACTTAAAAATCTAACATCGGATTTTTAGACAGGACAAATCTAACATTTTCATGGCAATTTATATTGGTGCGATGATGGCAAAATTGTTTGCAAGCCCAACAATTTTCTGATAAAAAAAATGAACTGAGACAGATTTGCCGTGAACTAAATTTGTCATTCTCGGAGAACATAATTTGCCATGGTAAAAGAATTTGACATCAGATTTATAGTGGAGTCCTTTCCTATCTGATAAACTATTCACATTCACAAAGTAATTCATGTTTGAAATCTTTTCTGGATTGTTATTTTTGGATAAAATCCATGTTTGAATTGGCGGCGATGTATGCAGAGAAAGGCCCAACTGCTCTTAACATGAGATCATACGAGATTATATTACCTTGACTACAGTAGAAAAGAATGGCGTCCTCGTGGGCTGGCTCTTGAGCACCATCCTGTGCATGACCATCGGTCGCTGCGGCCGTGGTACAGTGACGGTCACGGCCGGTGGCGCTGCCCCCTTGTAGTAATGTTGCCCCACGGTCACCGCCGGCAAAGGTGGCGGGGCGTCCTTGCACAGCTGTTGCGCGATCTCCTTGAGAAGCACCACCTGCGCTTTCTCGGCGCCCATGGAGATGATGGCCTGGCGCATGGTCTCTCGGTCGGCCTCCAGCGCCTGGAGGCGCGCGCTGAGCCGACGCATATCCTCGTCTTCCCCCCACGGCCCGCCGGCGCAGCATTCGCTCCCGGCCGGAGTGCCGCCACAGATGGAGCCCTCTGGCACGACCAGGGGAACACCGCGGCCGTGGATGGCGTCCACGGTGTACACCCGATCGCTGGCGCCGCAGTCGTCGTCCGGGAAGTACTCGCCGTCGCAGAAGTCAAGGCTGTCAGTGTCGGAGAATGGACGTGGGTTGCGGGGGAAGGTGGAGCCCGGCGCGACGCGGATGATGGGCGTAGTGGTGGATGTGGGCGGTGCCCGCTGCTCGAGCACTTGGACGCGGTTGGAGAGGCGCGCGAGGTGGTCGCGCGGGGTCTGCATGTCGAGCACGTCCGCCTCCGACGCGGTCGGCGGGTGGTCATTAAAGCGGCTACTAAAGCACCGCAACGGTGGGTAATAGCCGCCGGCCCCAACCGTCGATGGCGTGGACGGGTTGCGCGGCGTGGAGGAGACTCGCGGGGTGGAATGCAACGATGCAGCGTTGGCGACGCTGAGGCGTGACAGAGACTGGAGGCCGCGCACCGAGGCCTCGCGCTTGGCGATGGTCTCCTCGAGGACGGCGAGCTCCGCGGCGTCGTGGGACATCTTCTCCTCTGCGTAGCGCCGGAACTGGCGCGCCTCCATCATGGCCTCAGCCTTCTCCCGCTGCAGGCGAAGGATCATCGTCATGGCCTCGCTCGCGGCGCCGGCCGCCGCGCCCCGCTCCGCATCCAGCTCGGCCTGCAAATCCGCCAGCGCCGCCTGCTGCCGCGCCAGAGCCTCCCGCAGTGCCGCCGCCTCGTCACCTATCTCCACCCGCACCACCGCGGGCGGCGCCTCTGGTGGTGAATTCCTCTTCAGCGTCGGCCTCGTAGCCGCCAATGGCGGAGACGATGGGCGAGAGGCAGAGATGGTGCTGGTGGTGGGGTGGCCGCAGAGAGGGCAGAGATTGAGCGGGGGCCCGCCGGCGTCGGCCATGGCGTGCATCCGGGGAGCCGGGAGGAGGCGGGCGCACGCGCGCGCGCGCGAGGAGACGGAAATTTGGTAGGAGGGGGAGAGGAAAAACGGGAGGGGTGCCTTTCCGGTTCCCGTCAGTCGTTGGGCGGTGTCTTCATTTTTTCCATTTTTAGGATGGTGTTTTCCTTCTGTGTTTCTTTGGGCTGAAGTTGAACTGGATGGCCAAAACGGAAAGCAAAGACAGATAAGGGCATCTTCAATGCCGCACATCAAACAACGTGTAAACGTCTGGGCATTATAGGTCCGGACATCCAAATTCCAACAAACCAGAAGCAAATATGAGAAAGGTTTGTGAGCGTCCAACCATGTAGGCGCGTGACACCCCATACCCAGCTAGAACCTATGCAGAACCCGCGCAAAGGGACACTCCCACCACTTTTTTGTGCGAAACTCCGCCCTTTCCCACGCTCTCTGCCCTGACCGCCGTTGTGCTGCCCCCAGTTCCCACTCGTTTCCCCGCCCACCGCCGCGATGGAACCGACGGAGACGGTCGCTGTCACGTCGGAGTTGGAGGATGACGGTGCAAATTTCCGTCAGTACCCTTAGTAGGGTGCCTTGCATAGTAGGAAGTCACAGATCAGAGGTCGCACGGGGAATTTGCCTAGGTTCAGGCCTCTAAAGAGTAATACCCTACATCATGCTCGTCGTGGTTATTCATGGTGGGGATGCCTCATGCAGGGAATACAATGATGTATAGTGAGATGGCAACCGAGAGCTATTCTACGAGAGAGTAGATGTGTTTTAGTGCCCCTACCTCCCTCTTATATACATGGTGAGAGCTAGGGATTACATGAGAGAAATGCGATCTAGGTCGCCGTCACTATCAACTTGGGGATCAGGGTGATTAGGGAATGCCCATCCCTTTCCCCAGGCTCCCTCCTGTCGCCAGGTGTGTCGTGGGCCCATTGGGTCCTCTGGCAGGGTGATCAGGGAATGCCTTCAAGTTGATGGAGATGGCCACCATGAAGACTTTTTCCTCCGACAGAGTTCTGAAAATACCTCCAGATTGAATCGTCATGAAACAGAGATATGTGGCGGAAGAAAAATTGCGGTAAAAATATCCTCCGTCAGAGACTTAATACGAAACAGAGATATGGCCACCGGGAAGATTGAAGTACATATGGAGGCGCATGTAGGGAGCTTGTTGGGCCTATTGGTGGCTCCCCAACCTTGGACATATAAGAGTTCCGAATCGAATCTCTTTAGAAAGAGGATCTTTTGTCTCATGGTAGCCTGCTCCAGTCCCCTTACGAAACTTTCGTTATTGGGTTAGCCATACACTTCACATGTTTCTAGCGATTCACATGGCATCATCAAATGATACAAGTCTTGGATAAGAATCTACAACTCACTAGAACGCCCTTGTTGACGATTCTTTACTGCGACATCATCTAGGGTTCCTCGAATAATGCGATATCTCACACCGGGTAAATCCTTAACCCTTCATCTCGGTTGCCATCAGAAGATTCTTGAAATGATCGAGAAGAGGTGTCTAGGGGGGGGGGTGATTAGACCCTCAACAAAGAAAAGTAGTAGTTTTAAGTTCTTTAAGTTAAGGTGGAGTTTTAGCACAAGTTTAAACATTCACAATACATTTCAAGCAAGTATGGCAAGAGTATATGAGCATCGGAAAGTAAAGCATGCAAGTTGCAAGAAAGTAAAGAGATGGGATTGGAGTGTGCAAACGCAATTGTAGACACGGAGATTTTTGGCGTGGTCCCGATAAGTGGTGCTATCGTACATCCACGTTGATGGAGACTTCAACCCACGAAGGATAACTATTGCGCGAGTCCACGGATGGCTCCACCCACGAAGGGTCCACGAAGAAGCAACCTTGTCTATCCCACCATGGCCGTCGCCCATGAAGGACTTGCCTCACTAGTGTAGATCTTCATGAAGTAGGCGATCTCCTTGCCCTTAAAAACTCCTTGGTTCAACTCCACGATCTTGACGGAGGCTCCCAAGTGACACCTAACCAATCTAGGAGACACCACTCTCCAAAAAGTAATAGATGGTGTGTTGATGATGAACTCCTTGCTCTTGTGCTTCAAATGATAGTCTCCCCAACACTCAACTCTCTCTCACAGATTTGGATATGGTGGAAAGATGATTTGAGTGGAAAGCAACTTGGGGAAGGCTAGAGATCAAGATTTTTGTGGTTGGATTGGAATGTCTTGGTCTCAACACATGAGTAGGTGGTTCTCTCTCAAAAAATGAGTAGTGGAAGTGTAGGCACGTTCTGATGGCTCTCTCATAAAAGGAGAAGGGCTGGAGGGGTATATATAGCCCCCACACAAAATCTAACCGTTACACACAATTTACCAAACTCGGTGGGACCAAATTGTGAAACTCGATGAGACCGACCTGGTTCAAAATGTGAACGTTAAGCTTTTCGGTGGGACCGATATGATCAACTTGGTGGGACCGATGTGCTAGGGTTAGGGTAAAACCTAAACTCGGTTTAATCGATTACACAAACTCGGTGAGACCGATTTTGGTAATAAGCAAACAAAGAGTTGGTCAAGCAAACTCGGTGGGACCGACTGCATATCTCGTTGGGACCGAAATAATTGCAACACACAACAGAGAGTTTGCAAGCCCATCTCGGTGAGACCGAGATCCCATCGGTGAGACTGAACTGATTAGGGTTTCTGGCAGTGGCTATGTCAAGTGAACTCGGTGGCGCCGGATAGATCAAATAGGTGGGGCCGAGTTTGACTTTGGGTTTAGGACATATGTGGAAATGAGAAAGTGGTTGAGGGCTTTTGGAGCATATCACTAAGCACTTTGAGCAAGCAAGCCATTAAGCCACACTTCATCCCCTTTTAATAGTATTGGCTTTTCCTATGGACTCAATGTGATCTTGGATCACTAAAATGAAAATGTAGAGTCTTGAGCTTTTGCCAATATATGTCATTAGCATCTTGAAGGGGTTCCACATCGTCTTGTCCATGCCACGCCTTTGTTGAACTTTCTTAAATATACTAGATAAAAATATTAGTCCAACCAGAGATATGTTGACATTAATTATCAAAATCACCCAGGGAGGACTTGTGCTTTCAATCTCCCCCTTTTTGGTAATTGATGACAACTTTACATCAAAGCTTCAGATAAAGATATGAAGAATAGCAAGTAAAGCTTTGGAAAGACATGTAACATGCATATGATCCCTACATGTATGCAATTATGTAAATATAAAATATAAGAGCATGTGAATGCATAAGCATGTCAGAGCAAGCAATGAGTTACATGTATCTTGGTTATATGCATCAGAGCAAATGATGTAACTATAGGAAATGTACCTCCATGTTCATGATTCCTTCTTGCAAACTATATGTACAACAACAAGAAATCATCATGCACATGGATGTGATGCATATACTTACCTTGTGGTCTAGAGCTGGCTTTGGAAGAGATGAACCTGAGTAAACAATGTTAGATAACACACAAACACCTATTAAACGAAGCAAGTGAGTAACCACAAAAGTACCAAGATTGGGATGACATGTAGAGAGTGAGTACTTGGTACTCTATTTGGATATAGACATGTCCCCAAAGAGTAAAGATATGCAATGGATTTTGAATATTTTCTCCCCATAAGTGTCTTTCTCCCCCTGAATCTTATATTGGATAACGGGAGAAGATAGGGTAAAAGAAAATCAGAGCAAAACAAACATAACAATCATAACACATACTAACATGTCATTCCCCTCTTGAAGACATGCGACTTCTCTCCTCTATGGATAATAAGCATCTGGAGAAACTTAAGGCATGCTTTCTCTTTTATGTGATAAGCTTTGATGTGCTCTCTCCCCCTTTGACATCAATTTCCAAGAAGGGATCTTCTGGAGCATGAGTCAAGTAGGTTTGGTCCTTGAGTCACATTACAAAGCAACATGTAATATAAGATGCTGGTAGAGGACAACAATCATCGAGTGGAGCTGGAATAGATATGCATGATGCAAATGGCAAAATATTTTCTCAGTATTGAAATCGGTTAGGCCGATTCATTTTCATTGGTGACACCGAGTTGGTAGTGTCAGAGATGATGCATATCGGTCAGACCGGGTTTGTCCTTGTCGGTTGGACCTATGAACAATCTTCAATGTAGCATTGCAGTTCGGTCTAGCCGAGAGGCAAAAATCAGTGAGACCGAGTTCAATACATAGGAAATTTTTGTCATCTTAGCTCACTAGGAAAATAAGACCTCACAAAGATTTGCAAGGAATTAACTGAAGGATTTGCAATGAATTGGATGCAGGGAATGCAGAACATCACAAAGAAAAGAAAAAGAAGAAATCTAGATGAAGTGAAAGGAAAAAAACATGCTAGTCACAAATGCATGAGCACAAAGACACACTAGAGAACTTCATCTAAAATTGGTCGGCGACAAAGTCACCTATGTTAGAGTATATTGACTGAGGGGTCAAGTGAGAACACTTGATCGTAGGTCATACTCATCGTTTAGGCTCAAAATGGGGTTGCCATTTTCGTTTAAGCATTTTGATGTATTCGCATCTTGTTGAGCTGCTTTGACCCAAGTCTTAGGGTAAAGCTTCTCTAAGATGGAATGACATACCTTGGGTGGTGGTGTTGATCTTGATCATGTAGTTGAACTTGTGTGGGATGCTCAAGGTTGATGTAGCTCATCAAGAGTTGGGAGCATCGCTTGTAGTTTGAGTTCATCTACCTACATGGGTTAGTCTTGCAAGGAAGAGAACTTGTGTATCCAAAATTACAAGCATGAAATTTGGTACCAAATGAAATTGGATATATAAAAATTGTCAAAGGATATGTTGAAATGATTTATGCTTCCTTGTCTTCAACCACCAAATTGTAGAGACTTGCAGATGTAGAGATTGCTCAAGATGTGAGTGAGTTGCAATCTCATAGATTTAGATTCATCCAAGTACCTACAAGAGTTAGATAGCATGCAAGGGTACAAGTATAGATTCAAGACATATGATCATCATCATAAGAGAAATATCAAGGATTAGTCAAAGGCTCATGCCTTGCATGCATCCAAATGGAGTGTCTACTCCAAGTTTGAGGCATCAATGATGTTCAATTCACCTCTCAAACAACAAAATACTTTCTCATCAAGCGGTTTGGTGAATATATCTGCCAATTTCTTATGGGTACGAACATGCTTAAGATCAATGTCTCCTTTAGCAACATGATCTCGAATAAAATGATGACGAACTTCAATATGCTTAGTTCAAGAATGTTGCACGGGATTGTGAGAAATCTTAATAGCACTTTCATTATCATAAAGCAATGGAACATGTTTCACATATATCCCATAATCTTTAAGATTTTGGGTCATCCAAAGTAATTGAGCACAACATGAACCAGCGGCAATGTATTTCGCTTCGGCGGTGGATAAGGATACCGAGTTTTGTTTCTTGGAGGACCAAGACACAAGAGATCTACCAAGAAATTGAGATGTTCCCGAAGTGGACTTTCTATCAACCTTGTCACCGGCATAGTCCGAATCGGAGTAGCCAACAAGATCAAAAGAAGACCTCTTAGGATACCAAATGCCAAAGTTTGGTGTATGAATTAAGTATCTCACTATCCTTTTCACATCCTTAAGATGATATTCTTTGAGGGCCGCTTGATATCGTGCACACATGCACACACTTAGCATAATATCGAGATGGGAGGCACATAGATATAACAATGACCCAATCATAGAGCGATAAACCTTTTGGTCAATCGATTTGCCATCCTTCGTCAAGTCAAGATGTCCACTAGTAGGCATGGGTGTTTTCATACCTTTGCTTTCTTGCATGTTGAACTTCTTGAATAAGTCCTTGGTATACTTTGTTTGGGAAACAAAGGTACCCTCCTTAGTTTGCTTGATTTGCAAACCAAGAAAGAACTTGAGTTCATTCATCATAGACATCTCAAACTTCTTCAACATTAGCCTTCCAAACTTTTCACTAAAATGAGGGTTAGTCGAACAAAATATGATATCATCCAAATAAATTTGGCACACAAATAATTCTCCATTAACCCTTTTATTAAAGAGTGTAGAATCAATCTTTCCAATCTCAAAGCCTTTTTCAATAAGGAACTTGGTCAAGAATTTATACCAAGCTTGTTTAAGACCATAAAGAGCTTTGTGAAGTTTGTAAACATGATCGGGTTTCTTAGGATTAACAAAGCCGGGAGGTTGTTTGACATAAACTTCCTCCTCAATTTTACCATTTAGAAAAGCACTTTTAATGTCCATTTGATATAATGTGATATCATGATGATTGGCATAACAAAGTAAGATGCATATGGACTCAAGTCTAGCAACGGGGGCATATGTCTCACCATAGTCCATACCTTCGACTTGAGTGTACCCTTGGGCGACGAGACGGGCCTTGTTGCGTACAACTTGTCCATATTCATCTTGCTTATTCTGAAACACCCATTTTGTACCAACGATATTTTGGTTGTTGTCCGACTTCTCTATCAATGTCCACACTTGGTTCCTCTCAAAGTTGTGTAGCTCTTCGTGCATGGTTTTCACCTAATCCGGATCATCAAGCGCTTCTTCAACCTTCATAGGTTCAATACTAGAGATGAATGAATAATATTCACAAAAATTAGCCAAATGAGTTTTAGAGCGAGTAATTCTCCCGGTTGGGATGTCATCGAAGATTTGTTCGACGGGATGATCTCTTGAAACTCTTGCTCTAACTCATGAGAGCTATTGTTTGGGTCGAGGTGGAACATCCTCTTCATCATCTTGTTCTCCCTCTTGGCCTTCTTCGTTGTTGGTGTCGTTGTTCTCTCATGGAGGTGGAGAAGGATCTTGATGAGGTTCATCTTGGTGTACTTCCTCGTTTTCTTCATCTTGGCGTGTCCCACTTGTGGATGCCTCCGAGTCAACTTGTGGTTCACCTTGTAATGAGGTAGAAGCTTCCACTTGGACGGATGAGGTACTCTCCTTCACCTCCGTTGGGCGAATCTTGCCAATAGACAAGTCTTAGATTGATTTCGAAGGGTCTTTGTCCCCTACAACAATTGGCAATTGCTCTACTTGTGAGCAATTACATTCATCAAAACTTCACATCTACGGTCTCTTCAACCTTTCGGTTGAAATTGCTGTAGACACAGTAAGTGTGAGAGTTTGAGCCATAACCGAGTAGGAAACCCTCATGAGATTTAGGAGAAAATTTAGAATGAGGATGCTTATAAAGAATATATCACTTTGAGCCGAATACTCATAAGTATCCAACTTAGGGTTTGTTACCGGTGAGAAGCTCGTATGCCGTCTTGCCGAGTAGCTTGTGAAGATATAGACGATTTGTTGCATGACAAGCTGTCTCAACCGCTTCCGCCCAAAAGTGTTTTGGCGTCTTGTACTCATCAAGCATCATTCTCTCCATCTCAATAAGAGTCCGATTCTTCCTCTCAACAACTCCATTTTGTTGAGGCGTGTACGTAGCCGAGAACTCATGTGAAATCCCTTCTTCGTCAGGAAAGGTATCCACATTTGCGTTCTTGAACTCTGTTCCATTGTCGCTACGAACCTTCTTGATCTTCACTTCAAATTGATTTTGGGCCTTCCTAGCGAAGTTCTTGAAGATCTTTTGAACCTGAGATTTATCATCAAGAAAGAACACCCACGTAAATCTTGAAAAGTAATCGACAATGATTAAGCCGAATGAATTTCCATCGAGACTTTTATAGGCGTTTGGACCAAAGAGATCGATATGAAGTAGCTCGAGTGGTCTTCTTGTGCTCATGATGTTCTTCACGCGGTGGCTTCCTCCAACCTGTTTTCCTGCTTGACTCGCACTGCAGCACAACCTATCCTTGTCAAATATAACATCTTTCACTCCAAGGATATGATCACCTTTAATAAGGTTATCAAGATTTTTCGCATGCCCACATGACCTAACCTTCTATGCCACAACCAACCTTTAGAAGATTTAACAATTAAGCAAGTTCTAGGTTGAGCCTTTTTAGTGAAATCAATAATGTATAGATCACCTCTACGTATATCGATAAAGACCATATTATGATTATCTCTTCGAAACACTTGGGAATCTACTTCAGTAAATAGGACATTGAATCCAAAGTCAACTAATCTAGGCACGTAAAGTAAATTATAGCCAAGAGATTCGACGATCATAACATTTTGGATGGAGCTGTCATGTGAGATGGCCACCTTACCAAGGCCAACCACCTTACCCTTTGAGTTATCACCAAAAGTGACATACTTTCGAGGGCCGTCATTTTCAGCAAGCTCACGAAACATATCCTTGTCTCTGGTCATGTGATCGGTACATCCACTATCAAGAACCCATTCCTTTCCTCCATCCATGTAGCCGCGAAGGTTAGCCATACGACCAAAGTGTCTCATAGACTCATCGGGATCGAAGTCACTGTCATCATCCTCATCAAAGTATCTGTGTGCAACATCGTCTTGTGATTGATCATTACCTAGAGAGGGTGATTCATTAGATGTATGACCATGGCAATGTTCATCTTTATGAATTCTAATGACTTCTGAGATGATGTTACTAATAATTCCAACATCTCCTTTGGCACACATAAGGTCATGAAGCTCAAATAGACAATCACCAAACTTAGGATCATTAGGATTCATTTTATTTAAAGCAATGGTCTTTTGAAGAATCACATCTAGATTTTTCAAGGAATAGTTTGGAAAACGTTCCTCAAGTAATCTCCATATGGTGTAAGCACAATCAAGAGTAGGCAAGCAACCAATCAAATTTCTAGGCAATCCTCTAATGATAAGGTTAATAGTCCTAAGATTGCGGATCATGTCAAGTGACTCATCGGGGGTAGGATGCAAGGGATCAACTAGGGCCACACAAGGGCTAGTAATGTACTTGTTCAAATGATATTCATTGAAAATATCAAGCATCTCATTTTTCCAAGCATGAAAGAACTCTCCATCAAGTATAGGCACTCTACGTCTAAAACTCCCCATCATAGACTCATCCATCTTCCTCCAATGGTGATTAAACCAAAGCAATGGAGACTAAAGCTCTGATACCAATTGATAGGATCGAGAATAGGTGTCTAGAGGCGGGTGATTAGACCCTCAACAAGGAAAAATAGTAGTTTTTAAGTTCTTTAAGTTAACCTGGAGTTTTAGCACAAGTTTAAACATTCACAGTACATTTCAAGCAAGCATGGAAAGAGTATATGAGCAGCGGAAAGTAAAGCGTGCAAGTTGCAAGAAAGTAAAGAGATGTGATTGGAGTGTGCAAATGCAATTGGAGACACAGAGATTTTTGGCGTGGTTCCGATAGGTGGTGCTATCGTACATCCACGTTGATGGAGACTTCAACCCATGAATGGTAATGGTTGCGCGAGTCCACGGAGGGCTCCAACCACGAAGGGTCCACGAAGAAGCAACCTTGTCTATCCCACCATGGCCATCACCCACGAAGGACTTGCCTCACTTGGGTAGATCTTCACGAAGTAGGCGATCTCATTGCCCGTACAAGCTCCTTGGTTCAACTCCACAATCTTGACGGAGGCTCCCAAGTTACACCTAACCAATCTAGGAGACACCACTCTCCCAAAGGTAATAGATGGTGTGTTGATGATGAACTCCTTGCTCTTGTGCTTCAAATGATAGTCTCCCCAACACTCAACTCTCTCACACAGATTTGGATATGGTGGAAAGATGATTTGAGTGGAAAGCAACTTGGGGAAGGCTAGAGATCAAGATTATTGTGGTTGGATTGGAATGTCTTGGTCTCAACACATGAGTAGGTGGTTCTCTCTCAGAAAATGAGTAGTGGAAGTGTAGGCACTGATACGTCTAAAACGTATCTATAATTTCTGCTTGCTCCATGCCTCTTGTGTGTGATATTGCTACGATATTTATACACTTCCATACACTTTTTGATCATATTTGGACTAACCTATTAACTCAGTGCACCCCAGTGCCAGTTTCTGTTTTCTGCTGTTTTTGTATTTCAGGTTTTTCCGTCATGTAAATTGCCAGAAAAATCCCAGAAAAATTATATAAAAAATCAGCGTTACGGAAGCTTCCACACGGCCGAAGAAGAGCCGGAGGGGGGCCACCAGGGCTCCAGGCGCCCTGGTGGCGCGGCCCCCCTCCTGGCCGCGCCGGGGGGGCGCCTGGGCCCCCCAGGTCTCCGCTGATGCCCCCCTTTGGCCTATATTTAACACACGTCCCGAAACCCTTGAGGACGGAACCCTTTTTCGCGATCTCATCTCTGTTCCGCCGCCGCCGCGCTTCCAAGATCGGGAGCGCCAGGAGAACTCTTCCCGGCACCCTGCCGGAGGGGAGGATCACCACCGGGAGCCTCTCCACCACCATGGACGCCTCCCGGATGACTTGTGAGTAGTCCCCCTTGGACCATGGGTCCATGACCAGTAGCTATGTGATGTTCTCCTCCCCTTCTTGTGCTTCACTAATTAGACCTCGTGAGCTGCCCTACATGATCGAGGCACAATGTAATCCTTATGCTATTGCTATGATGAGTTTGCTGGGATCCGATGGATTGTGAGATTATGTTCAGATTGTGTTTGAGTAATATATTTGATTTACCTCTTTTATATTTATGTTCGTAAGTAATTCTTGCATGTTCTCCGTTGCTATTTATAGCTTTGGCCAAGTAGTAGGTAGTGACTCCAAGAGGGAACGTTATGCTTGATTGTGGGTTCATGCCCCTCGATGACTAGTTTGAGTGACAGAAACATGAGTCTAGGGGATGTGCTGTTGCCACAAGGGGGAAAACAACGGTGCTTGTACCCGCGGGTGCAAGGATTGTTTACTTTACGCAAAGTTCTTTTAATGCAGTTGTCTGTTGCTTTGAGTTTACACTATGGGTGGGACTCGCAACTTAATACCAGCGAGATGTTCTGGATAGATATCTCAAGGTGGATGATTAGTAGTAGATGCAGATGGATTTTGGTCTACTTACCTTGGCGTACCGCCCATGCTTTGAACCTCTACCTTTCTTGCAATATAGTTAGCATTGGTTTGCGCACATAATTCTGTCAATTGCCCAGCTATAATTCGTTTACCTCACATAGCTGTTTTATCGTCTTTTGGGAGAGAGACATCACTAGTGAACATCATGGGACCCTGGTCCATATTACCATCATTGATCACATCCGCTATTTACTTTCCGTTTTTACTTACTAGTTGCAGCAATACCTATCACTATTATCACTTGCGTTTGATCCTTTGTAAACGACAAGGCCGGAGGGATTGACAACCTCTCTGTACTCGTTGGGAGCAAAGTTATTTGTATTTGTGTGCAGGTCCAAGTTGATTGCTAATACCTGGCGCCGTTAGCAGTTGACACCTTCTTGTTGAACCTTGGAGTCTCAGGGGAATCGATCCTTGGTATCTTTGCCAAGGGAAAACTTCTGCTACACTGCATCTCAAACCTTCCACTTGGGGTAACCAACGAGGGGTGAGAAGCCACCTAGCAAAGCAAATTTCTGGCGCCGTTGCCGGGGACTCCACTCTTCAAGATAGGGGAGTTGCATGCTATCTTTTACCTTTGTTTTTTAGTCTTGTTAGTTTACCTTTCAGTTTTGCTTTAGTGTCCTTTATCGAAAATCACAAAAATAGTTATCTTGCTTGCTTGCTGCTATGGGTTCCACCGAGAACACCAAGTTGTGTGACTTCACTAGTCATAACAACGATGACTTTATCTGCACACCTATTACTACACCTGCCACTTCAGCACCTTCTTATGAAATTAAACCTGCTTTACTGAATCTAGTCATGAAAGATCAATTCTCCGGTGCTGGAGATGATGCTGCTTTACACTTAAACAATTTTGTTGAACTCTGTGATATGCAAAAGTACCGAGAAGTAGATAGTGATATTGTTAAGCTTAAGCTTTTTCCTTTCTCCTTGAGAGGAGGAGCTAAAATTTGGTTTCAATCTTTGCCTAGAAATAGCATAGATTCATGGGACAAGTGCAAAGATGCTTTTATTGGAAAATACTATCCACCTGCTAAAATTATCCAACTAAGAAGTAACATAATGAATTTTAAACAATTGGATAATGAACACGTTGCCCAAGCTTGGGAATGCATGAAATCTCTTGTCAAGAACTGCCCTACTCATGGTTTGACTACTTGGATGGTTATACAAACTTTTTATGCAGGCTTGAACTTTACCTCGCGGAACTTGTTAGATTCGGCCGCGGGAGGAACCTTTATGTCAACTACACTTGGTGCTGCCACGAAGCTTCTCGATGAGATGATGACCGACTATTCCCAATGGCACACCGAACTCGCTCCAACAGGTAGGAAGGTAAACTCTGTCGAGGAGATTTCCTCCCTAAATGAAAAAGTTGACTTGATCATGTCTCTACTTTCGAAGCAATCTTCTGTTGATCCTCATGATGTTCCTTTAAATTCTTTGATTGCTCAAGAACAAGTAGATGTGAACTTTATCTCTAGAAACAATTTTAATAACAATGCTTATAGGAGTAATTTTGGTAGCAATCCTAGACCGTTCCCCTCTAATTCTTATGGGAACAACACTGCTTATCCTAGCACCAAGAACTCCACTACTGAACTAGAGATTATGCTTAAAGATTTCATCACTACCCAAAAAGCCTTTAATAAGAATGTAGAAGAGAAACTAAACAAACTAGATGATCTCTCTTCGAAGGTAGACAATTTAGCCCGTGAGGTAGAATTGCTTAAAATTAGAACTTCTCCTCTTGAGGAGAGGAAGGTCACTCCTATGAATGCTATTCAAGTGCAAATTAATGAAAATATTAGGATGTTGGCTAAACTTAAAGAGAGATGGGCTAGAGAAAGGGAGGAAGAAGATAGAATTAAGAGCCTTCCTACCCACCACACTGTTGCTACTATCCAAGTTGTTGAGGATATCCAAACTCTTAGCACCCAACACACTCCTGGTCCCATTGGACCTATTAATGGTGATGCTATGACCATAGAAACTACCAAACAAGTGAACCTAAAGGACACCACTACCACTTTTGATAGTAGTGACCTTGATTTTGATAATTGCACTCTTACCGAAGTTATTGATTTCCTTCACAAGATGTCTAGAGATCCCCGCACTAGCACGCTTAACCTTGCCTTCACAGAGCATATCACTAATGCTCTCATCAAAGCTAGGGAGGAGAAACTTAGAGTAGAAGCCTCCATTCCTAGAAAGCTAGAATATGGTTGGGATCCTATGATTAAAATTAAGTTGAATGACTTCTCTTGCTATGCTTTATGTGATGTTGGAGCTAGTACCTCCGTTATGCCCAAAAGAATATATGACATGCTTAAACTGAAACCTTTTGATTCTTGTTCTTTTGGTGTTCGTCTTGTTGATTCTTCCATAAAGAAACCTTTGGGGAGGATCGACGATGTTCTTATTGTTGTCAATGATAATTATGTTCCCGTTGATTTTACTATTATGGACATTGAATGTGAACCTTCTTGTCCAATTATTTTGGGACGACCTTTTCTTCGCACCGTTGGTGCCGTCATTGACATGAAAGAGGGGAATATAAGATTCCAATTTCCTCTCAATAAAGGGATGGAACACTTCCCTCGAAAGAAGATTAAGTTACCGTTTGAGTCCGTTATACGGGCTAGCTATTCTTTTACTCTTGATAAGACTTGATCTCTTTGCATTATGCCTAGCTTAAAGGCATAAAAGAAAGCGCTTTTGGGAGGCAACCCACAATGAATAAATTTTTATCTTGCTTTTCTTGTGTCTTGATGTTGTTACTACAGTAGCATCATCATTGTATCTTTACTTTTCAACTTTGTGCCAAGTGTGGCCTCTGATTGCAAGAAAGTTCAAAAGTTGTGACGTGCTGTCCAGGAAACAGATTCTGTCCTTGAACAGAAAAATTCGTATAAAATCACCAGATCATCTTTTTGGTCTGAATTTTTTTCCACAGCGTGCTCTATACAATTGTCTTTCAGGCTTCTGTTCTGAGTTTTTTGATTGAAGTTGCAGAAGTGCCCCGAAAAAATCATTTACTACCTGCTGGTCTGTTTTTCACAGATTCTGTCCTGTTTTGCCTTTTCTTCATTTGCGAACCTTGAGCTTGCTTTTTCTTTGCAAAAACCTTTTGGAAATCTTGAGAAACAGTAGAATTTCAAGAATATCCTTATTTCCAGCAAGGAACAATTATACTATTATGGGTACTAACCTCGCTAATCAGTTTATGATGAGTTATGTATGAAGGGAGTTTTCAAGTGTGCGAGGGAAGATGATAAAAAGATTCAGGAGTGTCAAACGCTCAAGCTTGGGGATGCCCCCATGCACCCCCAAGAAATATTCAAGAATACTCACGCGTCTAAGCTTGGGGATGCCCCCGCGCATCCCCTTCTCCATCAACATTATCAGTTCGTCTTTCGTTCCACTATATTTTTATCACTTCATGTGTTATGTGCTATGCTTGGAGCGTCTTGCTTTTAGTTTCCTTTTAGTTTTCCTTAGCTTTTCATAACGATTCGGAACTTAGCTTTCTTTGTATGGGAGAGAAACACGCTCCACTTCTACCTAGAACACAACATAGAATTTTCATGTCTATCTTTGTGTGTATGTTCTTTGTCTTTCAATAGCTACTGTCATGCTTAGCTCTTAGTTTTCATGCTTATCTTTTTAAAGAGCTTTTGTTTAGTTGGTCGTTGGAACTCTCTTTATTTGTCATGCTTACCTTGTTAAGAGAGTTGGCTTCTGTTGCATTGACCGATATGTCTATGATAAAGATGCTACGTGCATAATGGCGCTTAGTAATTCCTGTTTTCTTATGGTTAGTCTCAAATAGCTGGGGGCTTTCCAATGTGTTATTGGAGTACCAACATGATTTGTTTGCCTATGATGTGGTATGGTTTAGTGATATCTTCCTTCGAGAATTTATTTTTATTGACTTGGCGTATGCTCACGCATATTTAAGACTGTAAAGAAAGTCTGTCAAGCCTTGATGATCTTTTATTTTTGAGTAGCGATATAATTTCCATGCCTGATTCAATGTTGCTTTGTCGCTCTGCATGATTATGACCGTCATTGCTCTCTTAGTTGGTCGCTCCCAGTCTTTTGCTAACCTTCGCCAGTACTAAGCGGACTGACTGCTTGTGCATCCAAAATCCTTTAAACCAATTATGCCATATGAGTCCACCATACCTTCCTATACATGGTATTTACCTGCCATTCTTAACGAAGACTTTCATGTACCTTCTCGAAATTATTCAAAAAGCATTTCTATTTTGTGCCTCTGTTTTAGTTCATGAGGAAGTAGTAGTTAATTCATGATCTTTTTAAGTTGGACAAGCTTCACCCCGGGATTGCATGTCTAATGTGCAAACCATAATACGAGAAGGAACTGGCATAGAGTGCACCCGGCTCATAAAAGATAATATAACAAACAAACCCTCCTTCACGCTTTGTTCATGAGAAATCAGAAAACTTTGGCAGTGATAAACAAAGGAGATTAAGAGGATATGATTGTTCTCATTCGGGAGCCGTTCCTCGAAACTTGTCCATCTTAAGAAGTAATTGGGTTATCTGCTAGCATTCGTTGACGAAACATGCATATCCAAAAAATAATTATTACCTCTGTTTTTAAAACCAAGAGCTCTGGTACATGCTTTGTCTTTGTTTCCGATCACGGGTTTTCAACCTTGCCAACAAAAGCCACGGTTCGAGAGTCTCCACCTTCTTTAAGCACCAACTACTGAGAGCATGATTGTCATTCTGAGTGTAATGTGCATTGTCCCAAAGTAGCATTGTCTTTTGCATGATTGTGATACCGTTTATTCTAAAATCATTGTATCTAGTCGTCACTTAAACCTTGGAGGTGCCCCTGCTTTTATGTTTTGCTTCACTAAAGGGGGCAAGCAAGATATCACTTTATTATATTTGCACACCATGCTCATTACAAATCTATTTGATGTTTCAGTATCATGTTGTAAAACTTTCAGTTCTTTGTGATTTTCTCACAAGGCGACTTAATTACTACAGATTCATTGTCTCAGTAAGCTTTTGTCATATGATTATGGAAGTCCTTATATGGTTAATAGCATGTCACCACAGAAATTATTCTTGTTACCATTTACCTACTCGAGGACGAGCAGGAATTAAGCTTGGGGATGTTGATACGTCTAAAACGTATCTATAATTTCTGCTTGCTCCATGCCTCTTGTGTGTGATATTGCTATGATATTTATACACTTCCATACACTTTTTGATCATATTTGGACTAACCTATTAACTCAGTGCACCCCAGTGCCAGTTTTTGTTTTCTGCTGTTTTTGTATTTCAGGTTTTTCCGTCACGTAAATTGCCAGAAAAATCCCAGAAAAATTATATAAAAAATCAGCATTCCGGAAGCTTCCACACGGCCGAAGAAGAGCCGGAGGGGGGCCACCAGGGCTCCAGGCGCCCTGGTGGCGCGGCCCCCCTCCTGGCCGCGCCGGGGGGGCGCCTGGGCCCCCCAGGTCTCCGCTGATGCCCCCCTTTGGCCTATATTTAACACACGTCCCGAAACCCTCGAGGACGGAACCCTTTTTCGCGATCTCATCTCTGTTCCGCCGCCGCTGCGCTTCCAAGATCGGGAGCGCCAGGAGAACTCTTCCCGGCACCCTGCCAGAGGGGAGGATCACCACCGGGAGCCTCTCCACCACCATGGACGCCTCCCGGATGACTTGTGAGTAGTCCCCCTTGGACCATGGGTCCATGACCAGTAGCTATGTGATGTTCTCCTCCCCTTCTTGTGCTTCACAAATTAGACCTCGTGAGCTGCCCTACATGATCGAGGCACATATGTAATCCTTATGCTATTGCTATGATGAGTTTGCTGGGATCCGATGGATTGTGAGATTATGTTCAGATTGTGTTTGAGTAATATATTTGATTTACCTCTTTTATATTTATGTTCGTAAGTAATTCTTGCATGTTCTCCGTTGCTGTTTATTGCTTTGGCCAAGTAGTAGGTAGTGACTCCAAGAGGGAACGTTATGCTTGATTGTGGGTTCATGCCCCTCGATGACTAGTTTGAGTGACAGAAACATGAGTCTAGGGGATGTGCTGTTGCCACAAGGGGGAAAACAACGGTGCTTGTACCCGCGGGTGCAAGGATTGTTTACTTTACGCAAAGTTCTTTTAATGCAGTTGTCTGTTGCTTTGAGTTTACACTATGGGTGGGACTCGCAACTTAATACCAGCGAGATGTTCTGGATAGATATCTCAAGGTGGATGATTAGTAGTAGATGCAGATGGATTTCGGTCTACTTAACTTGGCGTACCGCCCATGCTTTGAACCTCTACCTTTCTTGCAATATAGTTAGCATTGGTTTGCGCACATAATTCTGTCAATTGCCCAGCTGTAATTCGTTTACCTCACATAGCTGTTTTATCGTCTTTTGGGAGAGAGACATCACTAGTGAACATCATGGGACCCCGGTCCATATTACCATCATTGATCACATCCGCTATTTACTTTCCGTTTTTACTTACTAGTTGCAGCAATACCTATCACTATTATCACTTGCGTTTGATCCTTTGTAAACGACAAGGCCGGAGGGATTGACAACCTTTCTGTACTCGTTGGGAGCAAAGTTATTTGTATTTGTGTGCAGGTCCAAGTTGATTGCTAATACCTGGTGCCGTTAGCAGTTGACACCTTCTTGTTGAACCTTGGAGTCTTAGGGGAATCGATCCTTGGTATCTTTGCCAAGGGAAAACTTCTGCTACACTGCATCTCAAACCTTCCACTTGGGGTAACCAACGAGGGGTGAGAAGCCACCTAGCAGGCACGTTCTGATGGCTCTCTCACAAATGGAGAAGGGGGTGAAGGGGTATTTATAGCCTCCACACAAAATCTAACCATTACACACGATTTACCAAACTCGATGGGACCGAATAGTGAAACTCGGTGAGACCGACCTAGTTCAAAATGTGAATGTTAGGCTTTTCAGTGGGACTGATATGATCAACTCGGTGGGACCGATGTGTTAGGGTTAGGGTAAAACCTAAACTCGGTTTGACCAATTACACAAACTCGGTGAGACCGATTTTGGTAATAAGCAAACAGAGAGTTGGTCAAGCAAACTCGATGGGACCGACTGCATATCTCGATGGGACTGACTGCATATCTTGATGGGACCGAAATAATTGCAATAAGCAACAAAGAGTTTGCAAGCCCATCTCGGTGAGACCGAGATCCTATCGGTGAGACCGAACTGATTAGGGTTTCTGGCAGTGGCTATGTCAAGTGAACTCGGTGGCGCCGGATAGATCAAATCGATGGGGCCGAGTTTGACTTTGGTTTTAGGACATATGTGGAAATGAGAAAGCGGTTGAGGGCTTTTTCAGCATATCACTAAGCACTTTGAGCAAGCAAGCCATTAAGCAACACGTCATCCCCTTTTAATAGTATTGGCTTTTCCTATGGACTCAATGTGATCTTGGATCACTAAAATGAAAATGTAGAGTCTTGAGCTTTTGCCAATATGTGTCCTTAGCATCTTGAAGGGGTTCCACATCCTCTTGGCCATGCCACACCTTTGTTGAACTTTATGAAATATACTAGATGAAAATATTAGTCCAACAAGAGATATGTTGACATTAATTACCAAAATCACCCAGGGAGCTCTTGTGCTTTCACTACTAGACCCAAAACTTTCATTGACTTTTTCCTAGATTCTTGATCCTGAAAAACCAAAAACAAGCAAAAAACCAGCAAGTGACTCTGGGCACTAAATTAATAGCTTAGTCCAGAAAAATAATATAAATTGATGCCAAAACTATGCCAAAATGATATAAACATGACATGAAACAATCAAAAATTATAGATATGTTTGAGATGTATGAGGGCCCGTGTCTAGGTCAGCCTGGTCAGCGGGGACTAGTCAAATAGGGGCATGGGGTCACACAACAGTGACCGGGTCAAACTGGGCCATGGGATGTGCGTTTGAGATGTTCCCATGCATATTTGGCAAGAGTGAACATGCGCAAGTGAGGAAGCTCTCCGGGAGGCTGATAACCCACAAGTATAGGGGATCAATTGTAGCCTCTTTCGATAAGTAAGAGTGTCGAACCCAACGAGGAGCTAAAGGTAGAACTAATATTCCCTCAAGTTCTATCGACCACCGATACAACTCTACGCACGCTTGACGTTCGCTTTACCTAGAACAAGTATGAAACTAGAAGTACTTTGTGGGTGTAATAGGATAGGTTTGCAAGATAATAAAGAGCACGTAAATAAAATATAGGGGATGTTTAGATAAAGACACAACTAAGTTAGTTTTAGTAGAGAGTTTTTGTCAACAAGAATGTTATTTGTCCCTAGGCAATCGATAACAAGTACCGGTAATCATTCTTGTAATTTTATATGAGGGAGAGGCATGATCTAAAATACTTTCTCTACTTCGATCATATGCACTTATGATTGGAACTCTAGCAAGCATCCACAACTACTAAAGAACATTAAGGTCGTGAAACCCAACCATAGCATCAAGTATCAAGTCCTCTTTACTCCCATACATCATACCCTAGTTACTCGGGTTTAAGTTTCTGTCACTCTCGCAACCCACCGTAAGCGAACCATGAACATATTGCAACACCCTATAGCGAGGGCCCCTCATGTTTCCGCAAGACGGAGGGCACCGTAGGACAGAACCATAAATAAAATATACAATCATACCAACCAAGAACACGATTAACCCACAGGACAAAACAGATCTACTCAAACATCATAGGATTACCATAGATCATTGGGAAAATAATATATGGAGTTGAGCGCCATGTTTAAGTAGATATTACAGCGGGGAGAAGAGGTGTTACACCGCTGCATGGAGGGGGAGAAAGTTGGTGTTGACGGTAGCAAGATTGTTGATGTAGATCGCCATCCCGATCGTTGCCCCGGCGGCAGTCCGGCGCCACCGGGAGAGAGGGGGAGAGAGCCCCCTCCTCCTTCTTCTTCCTTGGCCTCCCCCCTAGATGGAAGGAGAGTTCCCCCTCTGGTCCATGGCCTCCATGGCCGCGGAGGGGCGGGAGCTCCTTCGAGATTGGATCTCCCTCTTTGTTCTCTTCTGTTTCGCGTTCCCCAGATCTGGCCGAAAACCGATTCTTATATTCCGGGAGATCCGTAACTCCGATTGCGCTGAGATTTTAACACGATTTGTTTTTTCCGGATATAAGCTTCCTTGCGCACGAAGTAGATCTCCAACCGACGTTCGAGGAGGGCACATCCCACCACCACGTGCCAGGGGCCTCTGGCGCGCCCTGGTGTCTTGTGGGCTGTGTGGGCCCCCGTTTGCGGTGATTCCAACTCCCAAAATTCACAAATATTCCAAAATAATTCTCCATGAAATTTTATTGCATTTGGACTTCGTTTGATATGGATACTCTGCGATACAAGAAACATGCAGAAAACAGGAACTGGCACCGGGCAGTGGATCAATAGGTTAGTCCAATAAATCATATAAAAACTTGCCAAAAGTATGTAAAAGTGGTATAATATTGGCATGAAACAATCAAAAATTATAGATACGACGGAGACGTATCAGCATCCACAAGCTTAATTCCTGCTCGTACTCGAGCAGGTAAATGATAAAAAAAAGATAATTTTTGATGTGGAATGCTACCTAGCATAAACTTGATCATATATCTAGTCATGGCATGAATATTAAGACATAAGTGATTCAAAGCAATAGTCTATAAATTGACATAAAGACATCAATACTCAGACATCCCAACAAACAATCATGTCTTTCAAAATATCAACACTAAAGAAAGTTATCCCTACAAAATCATATAGTCCTGTCATGCTCTGTATTCTTAAACACAAAGTATTTATCATGCACAACCCCGATGAAAAGCCGAGCAATTGGTTCATACTTTTTAACGCGCTTCATCTTTATCAACCCTCACGTAATACATGAGCGCAAGCCATGGATATAGCACTACGGGTGGAATAGAGTATGATGATAGGGGTAAATATAAAGAAGACAAAAAGTAGAAAGTCTCACATCGATGCGGCTAACCAATGGGCTATGGAGATGCCCATCAATTGATATCAACGTGAGGAGTAGGGATTTCCATGCAACGAATGCACTAAGAGCTATAAGTGTATGAAAGCTCAATATGAAAACTAAGTGGGTGTGCATCCAATCCTATAATGAAAAATTCCCACTAGTTTATGAAAGTGACAACATAGGAGACTCTCCATATGAAAAACATGGTGCTACTTTGAAGCACAAGTGTGGTAAAGGATACTAACAATGCCCCTTCTCTCTTTGTTTATTTCTTTTTTTTCTTTTCTTCTTTTTCTTTTTCTTTCTTTCTTTTTTTCTTTTTCTTTTTTTATTTTTATATTTTTTCTCTCTCATTGTCCGGAGTCTCATCCCGACTTGTGGGGGAATCATAGTCTCCATCATCCTTACCTCACTGGGGCACTGCTCTAAAAATGAATAATGATGATCATCACACTTCTATTTACTTATGACTCAAAAGAAATAAAAATTACAACTCGGTACCTATGACAAAATATGACTCTATATGAATGCCTCTGGCATGTACCAGGATGTGCAATGATCTAGCGTAACATGTATGAAAAATGATGAACGGTGGCTGAGCCACAACTACTATGCCAACTATATGATCATGCAAAGCAATATGACAATGAATGCTCAAGTCATCAAACGGAAGCAGTGGAAGTTGCATGGCAATATATCTCGGAATGGCCATGGAAAAGCCATAATAGGTAGGTATGATGGCTGTTTTGAGGAAGATATAATAAGGCTTATGTGTGATAGAGCGTATCATATCACAGGGTTTGGATGCACCTGCGAAGTTTGCACCACGTCTCGAGGTGAGAAAGGGCAATGCACGGTACGTAGAGGCTAGCAAATTGTGAAAAGGTAAGAGTGCGTATAATCCATGGACTCACATTAGTCATAAAGAAATTATTGCAAAAGTTTATTAGCCCTCGAAGCAAAGTATTACTATGCATGCCCCTAGGGGGATAGATTGGTAGGAAAAGACCATCGCTCGTCCCCGACCGCCACTCATAAGGAGGACAATCAATAATAAATCATGCTCCAACTTCATAGCATAACAAGAGACTACACGTGCATGCTTCGGGAATCACAAACCTTAACACCAATATTCTTACTAACCACAACCGTTTACTAGTACTTCCCACATATTCCATCTCTATATCGCACAACTATTGCAAGGAATCAAACATATCATATTCAGTGATCCATAAGTTTTATGTAGGATTTTATGACTAACCATGCAATTGACCAGTTCCTTTTGACTCTCTAAATAGATATAAGTGAAGCGTGAGAGTTTAATTCTCTCTACAAAAGATCATGCTCTAACAAATATAAGTGAAGCAACAGAGCATTCTATGAACATCGGCTTTCTATGTGAAGAGAAACAGGCAATCCAAACTTCAAATGATATAAGTGAAGTACATGAAGCATTCTATAAAGCCACACTCAAAAGATATAAGTGAAGTGCAATGAGCATTCTATAAATCAACCATGGACTATCTCATACCAGCATGGTGCATGAAATAAAAATGAAAACTAAAAGTGAAAGACGCTCCAAGATTTGCACATATCACATGAACGAAACGAAATCGAAAACATACCGATACTTGTTGAACAAAGATGGGATGCCTTCCGGGGCATCCCCAAGATTAGACGCTTGAGTCTACTTGAATATTTACTTGGGGTGCCTTGGGCATCCCCAAGCTTGAGCTCTTGCCTCTCCTCCTTCTCCTCATATCGAGACCTCCTCGATCTTTGATCACTTCATCCACACAAAACTCAACAGAAAGTTCGGTAAGATCGTTGGTATAATAAAGCAAATCAGTACTCTAAGTACTGTTGCAAATCAATTCATATTTTATTTTTGCATTGTAGCTACTTTAATATAACTTTTTCATGGCTTAATCCACTGATAGAATCGATAGTTTCATCAAAACAAGCAAACAATGCATCAAAAACAGAATCTGTCTTAAACAGGACAGTCTGTAGTAATTTGAACATTCACCATACTTCCGGTACTCCACAAATTCTGAAAAATAGGAAAAATAAACAATTTGTATAGAAATACAGTGCAAAAAGTTTTAGAACCATTCGATGTTCCAGTAAGAAAGTAAAATCGTGCACTACAACCAAAGTTTGTGTTTTGCATCGCACAAACCAACAAGCAATCTAAACATCCTAAAGGCAAACCTTGGCACATTATTTTTATAGTACAATGGATTTGTAAAAGGGGATAATTATTTTTGTTGAAAAGTTTCTGTAATTCAAGATTCACAAAGTTTCCGAGGGCATGAACAAAGTTCAAGGCTAGCTCCTACTTCCCCGGTGCTCATCTATCTCAATTTCACTTTTCTTTTTGTGAAGTTTTAAGTTCCCCTCTATATTTTTTTGTTTTAAAACTTTATAAAAGCACTCAACAGAAATAAATGACTCTCTAAATCTTCCGGGTTGTCTCCCTGGCAGCGCTTTCTTTAAAGCCATTAAGCTAGGCATAAAGTGCTCAAGTAATGGATCCACCCGGATCCCAAGGTATATCAAAGCCAATTCGAATCAACAATGATTTAGCATTTAGTAGTGAGCACAAAGAAACATATATCAAGAAATTACGAAGTCTAACTCTCTTCCTATGCATCGGCATGTCATAAAAGAATAATTCATGCACATCAAGTAAAGGCCAATACATAGTATAGGAAGTTTCTTGCAATTCCTTCGTGTTGGAAACATAAAGAGGCAGAGATATAGTTCTCTCTCACAATAATTGCAAGTAGGAGCAGCAAACACATGCATATTACATTCATCAAAATTATCATGTGCAACGGTAAAAGGCAACCCATCAACATAATCCTTAATAAGAGCAAACTTCTCCAATATAGTGTAGTTGGGAGAATTCAAAAAGATAATAGGACTAATCTTTTTGGTGTTTCGTGTTCCATATCCATGACTAAAGATAGATAACAACTTAGAACAGGAAATAAAAACTACTTAGTGATAAAGCAAACAAGCACACACGAGAATATTCACCCCACGCTATAACTCCCCGGCAACGGCGCCAGAAAAAGGTCTTGATAACCCACAAGTATAGGGGATCAATTGTAGCCTCTTCCAATAAGTAAGAGTGTCGAACCCAAAGAGGAGCTTATGGTAGAACAAATATTCCCTCAAGTTCTATCGACCACCGATACAACTCTACGCATGCTTGACGTTCGCTTTACCTAGAACAAGTATGAAACTAGAAGTACTTTGTAGGTGTAGTATGATAGCTTTGCAAGATAATAAAGAGCATGTAAATAAAATCTAGGGGCTGTTTAGATAAAGACACAACTAAGTTAGTTTTAGTAGTGAGCTTTTGTAAACAAGAAAGTTATTTGTCCCTAGGCAATCGATAACAAGTACCGGTAATCATTCTTGTAATTTTATATGAGGGAGAGGCATGAGCTAACATACTTTCTCTACTTGGATCATATGCACTTATGATTGGAACTCTAGCAAGCATACGCAACCACTAAAGATCATTAAGGTCGTGAAACCCAACCATAGCATTAAGTATCAAGTCCTATTTACTCCCATACGTCATACCCCAGTTACTCAGCTTTAAGTTTCTGTCACTCTCGCAACCCACCGTAAGTGAACCATGAACATATTGCAACACCCTACAGCAAGGTCCCCTCACGTTTGCGCGAGATGGAGGGCACCGTAGGACGGAACCATAAATAAAATATACAATCATACCAACCAAGATCATGATTAACCCACATGACAAACCGGATCTATTCAAACATCATAGGATAACCATAGATCATTGGGAAATAATATATGGAGTTGAGCACCATGTTTAAGTAGAGATTACAGTGGAGAGAAGAGGTGTTACAACCGCTGCATAGAGGGGGAGAAAGTTGGTGTTGACGGTAGCAAGATTGTTGATGTAGATCGCCGTCCCGATCGTTGCCCCGGCGGCACTTTGGCGCCACCGGGAGAGAGGGGGAGAGACCCCCTCCTTATTCTTCTTCCTGGCCTTCCCCCTAGATGGGAGGAGAGTTCCCTCTCTGGTCCATGGCCTCCATGGCTGCGGAGGGGCGGGAGCCCCTCCGAGATTGGATCTCCCTCTCTGTTCTCTTCTGTTTTGCGTTCCCCAGATCTGGGCGAAAACCGTTTCTTATATCCCGATAGATCCGTAACTCCGATTGCGGTGAGATTTTAACATGATTTTTTTTCCGGATATAAGCTGCCTTGCGCCCGAAGTAGAGCTCCAACCGATGTTCGAGGAGGGCACAACCCACCACCGCGTGCCAGGGGCCTCTAGCGTGCCCTGGTGTCTTGTGGGCTGTGTGGGCCTCCGTTTGCGGTGATTCCAACTCCCAAAATTCACAAATATTCCAAAATAATTCTTTGTGAAATTTTATTGCATTTGGACTTTGTTTGATATGGATACTCTGCAATACAAAAAACATGCAGAAAACAGGAACTGGCACTGTGTGACGCCCTCGATTCAATCGTACACTAATTATACACGCAAATATGTACGATCAAGATCAAGGACTCACGGGAAGATATCACAACACAACTCTAGACATAAATTAAAATAATACAAGCTTTATATTACAAGCCAGGGGCCTCGAGGGCTCGAATACATAAGCTCGAATACACAAGAGTCAGCGGAAGCAACAATATCTGAGTACAGACATGAGTTAGACAAGTTTGCCTTAAGAAGGCCAGCACAAAAGCAACATCGATCAAAAAGGCAAGGCCTCCTGCCTGGGAGCCTCCTAACTACTCCTGGTCGTCGTCGGCCTCCAATTTAGTAGTAGGCATCGGCGGTGGCATCTGGCTCCTGGGCTCCGACATCTGGTTGCATCAACCGGAAAGAAGAAGGGGGAAAAGGGGGAGCAAAGCAACCATGAGTACTCATCCAAAGTACTCGCAAGCAAGGATCTACACTACATATGCAACATTATCAAAGGAAGGTTGTATATGTGGAATGGGCTGCAGAAATGCCAGAATAGAGAGAAGGCCCAGTCCTATCGAAGACTAGCATCTTCTGGAAACCACCATCTTGCAGCAACAGGAGGGAGTAGAGTAGCATAATATAAAGTAGTAGAAGTGTTATCAACCTCGGCCGGAGATCCTTTCTCGACTCCCTGCGAGAAAAGCATCCCAGAGCCATACTATCCAGTTATCATCACAATCCAATTCTCATCACCATCCAGTTCTCATCACAAGCATCCAGTTCTAGTTGTATCGATCGGGATACAACTCCAAGTGTCCGTTACCGTAGGACAGGCTATCGATAGATGTTTTCTTCCCTGCAGGGGTGCACCAACTTACCCACCACGCTCTATTAACTCCGGCCAGACACACTTTCCTGGGTCATGCCCGGCCTCGGCCAAACAATACGCCGCAACCCGACCTAGACTTAATAGAGAGGCCAACACGCCGGACTAAACCTATGCCCCCAGGGGTCATGGGCCATCTCCCTGGGAACTCCTGCACGTTGCGTACGCGGCCGGTGAGCAGACCTAGCTACCTCCTTCAACAAGGCAGGCGCTTACGCAGTCCAACCCGGCGCGCGCCGCTCAGTCGTTGACGTCTATTAAGCTTCGGCTGATGTATACGACGCAGAACGCCCATACTATGCCCACGTGATGGTTAGTGCTATCAGGCCAGAGGCCCCTCGATCAAATATCCAAATCGTAGTGGATTAGGAACACGCGGTAACAAGCAGAGACTCACGAAAGATGTGACCCCGTTGCCCCGTCTCGAGGACTTGCGGCAAGGGCTAGGAATGCCCGACCACGCCTCGTAATTATCTCGCGGTCACCCTCCAGGTCAACCCTTCTCCACATCACTCGCAATTAAGCTCGCGCGGGTACCCCTCAGGGTCGACCCGTATTTAGTAACATGGTTCAGTGTAAAGTCATAGTAACCATACTAACTGTGTGTCCAAACATCAAGGGGAAAGCCCGAGGAATCACTCCTGGTGAATTCCACTAGATGTAATCATCAAGGTGAACGTAAGAGGAATCACCCTCGAAGTTCACACTTGAGGGGTTGCACGACAGAGCCGTATCGAAAGTGGTTAAGGAGGAAATCACCCTCGATGACCACGAACGAATAGCTACACTACAGGTTAACATCAGAAGTGCTGTAGAGGGCTCACCCTCGGCACTCGATAGTAACCCAGTAGTGTCAAGCAACTAAGGGGAAAGTGATGTGCGGTGTCGGGGCCTGGTCTTCGATCCCTTGAGCTCACGGGTTCCAACACCACCAACTATTCACATTAGAACCAAGGCTCGGGAGGCGCCTCTGTGGTGGCATGCAGATTTTCGTAAAGACCATAAACGTATGAGATCAGATGAGGACCAGAAGATGGCGATCCTCGGCGTGATCCTAGCCGAGGAAATCCACGAGACCCCCGACAGGATGCTTGCCGGGGAAGACCATGGAGCCGCGACAAGACCCTTGCCAGGGCCCCGACAAGGCCCTTGCCGGAGACACTTACAGGATGGCAGCAGGGCCCGCGTCTTCCATGACTCCACCACCATCCCCATGCAGCTGCCAGCTCGACCAGCTGAGCAGGCACCCGCGTGGTGACGAGCGGCCTCCACAACCGACTCAGCAAGCACCTGCGTGGTGGCATGCAGGTCTTCTTGAAGGCTCCGCCACCGCGCCAGCCTAGCAGCCGGCCAACGTGGCGCCGCGATGCCTCATCAGCTCGGACGCGTGTCGAGGCCAGGCGAGGCGGCGACAGCTGGGACATGCTTCCTTGTCATTCCCGATAAAGCAAGGGGGCACGTCGGCAGTGGATTAAATGTGTTTGTCCGACGGTCCCATAGGATAGGCTTATCGACTGTAGACCTTTCCACCTCCTGTGTGCCACTGTGGCAACCCCTTTTGCCTATAAAAGGAGGCTCGAGGCGACTAGGAGATAGATTCGGATCTTTTGGGCAAGTTACACTCCGTAGCTAGCTGAAGAACACAAGAACACTCTAATACATCCACCAAAGCATGACTAGGGTATTACGCATCTTCGCGGCCCGAACCTGGGTAAACGATCTATGTGCTTCCTGTCAGACCAGATCTTTACACAACCTCGCGCCCGCCGACCGTAGATGGGATCCCAGTGATCCCATAGGTGTCGTTTCCACTGACTTCTTTGGCGCGCCAGGTAGGGGGCGCAGTTGTGAGAATCTGGTCTAGCAGTTAGCCTAGCAGTTCTTCATCGCCATGGCTCCCAAGAAGAAGACGATCACGGCGATCGTCTCGTCAGGAGCCAAACGGCCCGTGCCAGTGCGGGCGAGCAGGGGGCCGGTCGCGGACAGAACCCGAGCCGCGGCCCGCGAGCACCAACATCGCTCTGGCAGTCAGAGCCTGGCGAGCGGCGTTGTTCGTGCGCCAGACGATGGGCCGCACACTGCCAAATCCAAAGACGGGGTTGGGCCTCCGACAGGCGGTGCGGGGCCCTCCAGGGGTGTCGTTGTGCCACCTACGGGCGGCGCAACAGCCTCCAAGACGCCTACGCCGGCGCCCACAGTGTGCTCTTCCCAGGGTGTGCGCGACGAGCAGCGGCACCACGCTGGAGACCCCGGACGCCGCCGTGGGAAGAGTCATGTGCATTACCTGCGGGACGAAGGAGGCCAGCATGCCCGCCGAAGTGCTGGCGAAAATGGCACTTAGCTGCTGGGTCGTGATAGAGCTCCTTCTAACGTGGTTAGAAGTCAAAGCGCACCACGGTCCACACAGCTCTCGCCGCCACCCACGCCACCAGAAGCTATGGCGCGCGCGCAACTGCTCATCAACTTCCCTCCTACTGCGGAAAAGCTCGATGAGTGGAGGGCCACCATCCGGAGCCTTGTCGGCGTCGCCAACTAAGACGAGCCACGGCCAGCGGGGCCCTCAGGCCGATGCTCCGTCGAACCACCGCATGCCAGCGGTGGAGGGACCGGAGGTGCTACGGCCACGGTCCACTCTCCTCCTCCACGCCAGCCACCATGGGTGTCGAACCGTCATGATGACGCTTGTGATAACATTTCCATAGCGTCATCCGACCCACGGACCCACCTCGACCAGCGCCAAGTTCTTCGGGAGCGAGCCCATGAAGAGGCTCAAACCACTATTGAGCGCTGGCGCGATACACGCCACCAGTCAGATAGGCGGGCGGGGCCCACTATGGACCACCCAGCACCGGGAGGCTCCGGCGGCCTACCTTACGAGGTGGGTTGCCCGGCCTTTACCCGTGAGCTGCGGCAGTTCTAGTGGCCGTCCCACCGTACGTTCGAGCCCGACGTCAGCGAGAAGTACAACGACAAGACCCACCCGTCGGAGTTCCTCAACATCTACACCATCGCGATGCAAGCCTCTAGAGCTCGTGACGACAAGGTGCTTGCCAATTACTTCCTGGTGGCCCTGAAACCCAATGTCATGTCTTGGTTGATGCTCTTGCCGACGGATTCCATTTCTTCTTGGTCGGATCTATGTCATGAGTTCGTTGGTGCCTTCACTAGAGGCCACCAAGCTCATGGCCAGGCGAGTGATTTGCACATCATTCCCCAGAAGGAAGGTGAAAACCTGCGCAAGTACATACAGAGGTTCAGCAGGGTGCAATACAACATCCCAGATGTTCACCCCGCCACCGTGATCAACACGTTCCATTATAATGTGCGCAACCGCAAGATGCGTGAAGAGCTGGTGATAAACAAGGTTAAAGATGTGGCCGACCTTTATGTTCTGGCCGATAGGTGTGCCTGAGCCGAAGAGGGGAGGAAGTACCTCGGCGAGGACGCCGGCGCGGAAACCGACTCTACGAATGAAGACACCGCCGCCCCGACGAAGAAGGGTCAGCGTCGCAACAGGAAACGCAAGGGCAAGGCCATGCTTGCCGTCAAGGGATCCGACGACACTGGCGCTGCTAAGAAGGCCAAGGTAGACGACCCCGGCAAGGAGATTGCCGGGTGAGCTGCTTGCCGAGCCTTGGCGGTTGCCGACAAGCCGGGATACTCCGACAAGTAGTACTGCAAGATCCACCGCACCAAGGGCCATGACCTCCAGAACTGCCGACAAGTCGAGCTGCTTGCTGAGAAGCAAAAAGCCGAGTATGAGAGGCGGTACAAGGAGAAGGGTCAGGATGGTGCCGAAGGATTCGGCAAGAAGCGTGGCGGCCATGGAGGCCGCCGCGGCAAGGATAACCAGCAAGAGAGGCCTGCTCGGGGCCGCGACAAGAAGCAGGTAGACGACGATCATGACGAGGACGACGAGTCCGGCGAGCAAGAGTTTCAGAAGGCTATGGAGGCCATGTGCGTTGATGGCGGCGCCTCGCTGCACACTTCTCACCGCCAGCTCAAGAAGTGGGCGCGTGAGATCATAGCAGTGGAGCCATCGTTCGACGCTCAGAAGCCGCTGAAGTGGTCCAGCACGCACATCATTTTTGACGCCGAGGATCACCCTGATCGCACAAATGCGGTCGTGTGTTTGCCATTGTTGGTTTCACCAACGATACGCAACCTCAAGGTGAACAAGATGCTGGTTGACAGCGGGGTCGGTCTGAACTTGATCTCACCCGTTGTGATCAAAAGGCTGCAAATTCCTGACGGAGACCTCGAGGAGACGGGCACGTTTCAAGGGGTCAACCCGGGAAGGAGCCAGCCGAAGGGGAAGGTCACGTTGCCTGTGACGTTTGGAGGCGAGTTGAACTACAGGACAGAGAGGATTGTCTTTGATGTAGCCGAGATCCGTTTGCCCTACAATGGGATCCTCGGCCGCCCGATACTAGCCAAGTTTATGGCAGCATCGCATTACGCCTACAACACGCTGCAGATGCCTGGGCCGATGACCATCATCACCGTCCCCTGTGACAAGAAGGACGCGCTGATCTGCGCCGACCTACTCTACCGGGAAGCAGTTGCAGCAGCTGCCGCCAAGGCACTTTCACCTGCTGCTGAATGTCGGTGTACTAAAGTAGGGGTACCTTAGTACCCCGAACTTGTGCACGGACAATCGCAGCACCCCACGGCAAGGCTGGCCAAGGGAACGCCAAAACCTTCCATGGCCCTCTTTTGGCCATTCAAGAACAGAGTACGAAGACAAGACCCCGGCAAGAGGAGCTTGCCAGGCCAAGGAGGCAAGACCCCGGCAAGAAGAGCTTGCCGGGACAACCAAGCAAGAGCACAGAGACCCCGGCGGGAGGAGCTCGCCGGGGAGGCCCACCAGGGCATCTCAGGGAAAACTCGCCTCGGCGCATCGTGCGCCCCGGCAAGGCCTGGCGAGCGGCAAGTACCCAGGCACGGCAAGACAGCAGCCGCGGCAAGCCACTTGCCGCGACAAGCCACCACCTCAGGGCTGCGCTCCAGCTCACCCACCCACGCGTCACTTTGGGGCTTCCCCGGAGGCACGTGGCGGGGCACCGCGCAGCCAGAGACGTGCGGTGGCACGCGGCGCTAACAAGATCGCCATCGTGGCAAACGGGGGCGTCCCTAACGGTCCATTTCAACACTGTTCGGGCGATCCAGATGGGCATTTAGTGCCCTTGTCCCCTGCCGTCAGAGTTAGGTGCGATAGCACTGTGCAGCCACTGTGCACTCAGCTCTTTTCCATTTTTACCCTCATCTGCGTTGCCACCTGTGGATAGCCCCTTGCACATATAAAAGGAGGCCCATGCGCACGTAGTGGGAGAAGGAGGGACCGAGGGGACGCTCACCTACGTCCAGCCTCAAACACACTGTAGCATCTTGCGCTCTCGAGCTAGAACTCAATCGAATCAGACAAGCAGCAGTAGGGTTTTACGCATCCGTGCGGCCCGAAGCTGGGTAAAATCCCTCGCGTGCTTTGCCTTGATCCGCTCTTCGTGCAACCCCCGCCCCCCGCCGAACCGAGAAGGGGCTTCGTCCCCATAGGTGTTCGAGGAGGCCGATTTCCCCCGACATCTTTGGCGCGCCAGGTAGGGGGGCGGAAGGGCGTGCGCTGGTGGTCATAGGTAAGCTCAGGTATGGTCAGGTACCTTTCCGTTCCGGTCCATGGAACGGGGGGCGGTTCTCCTCACGGACTCGTGCACGGCCCCTCTCGAGTGCTTGCTCACGCTGAGCTCAAGCAAGAGCAGCTGCTCCTTGAGGGGGATCGCCTTCAGGCCGCTGTGCGAGCCGCTCGCCACCAGCAAGCTTTGCGCCGCTCTCGTAGCCGCGAAGCTGGTGCCAGAAGTTACGAGGAAGGCGACCTTGTTCTTCGGCGCGCTCAGTCCACCAAGATTTCAACAAGTTGACGCCAACCGTGGGGAGGCCATTGCCAGCGCGGTTGTCGGAACCCGTTCCGCCAACCACCCCCTTTGCCCCTGTCTTGCCGCTGTTGCATGTGATCCTTGATGCAAAGACGGGCGCAGACCCCGTGCATGGCTCGCGTGCTCCGCACATCGTGTTGGTTTCATGCTCCCCATTTTGTGCATGTACTATCTGACGCGTGGTGCAGCACTTGCTCTCCCTCCGATGCGCCGGGGGGGGGGGGGAGAAGACGACAGTGCAGGGACCTCTCCTTGCCGGGCGATGAGCGACCGAAAAGCTAAGTTGCCAGAGTTTGAGCAATTAAGCTATTCAAATTTCTATGATTATTTTCCTCGAACGACCGAGCTTTGTATGAAAAACCTGTCCGCGGAGGGACCGACTCATGGCTAGTTGCGCCCTTACTTTGTTTCGAGTCCGCTCAACGACTTAAGTGTGCTACACCCAGAGTAGCATCCTTACTTTGTTTCGAGCTCGCTCAACAGTTTAAGTGTGCTGCGACTGCAGTCGCAACACTTATCTTGTTGTGGGCCTGCTCAACAACTTAAGTGAGCTGCAGCTAGCCGCGACAAGGTTTCTTGCCGGTGCCGGCACCGCTGGCGGGCTGCTGACGTCCCGCACTCGGCGCCCGCGGCAAGCCCCTAAAAGCGTAGGGCGATAACATACAAAACACGGAATCAAGTAGAGGAAATAACAGTGCGATCACCGCCTAAGATAAAGTTATATTACAGAATAACTTGCCGCAGCTCTAACCAACTGTCTCCATGACACGTTCAGCAGCGACAAGTGAAGAAAAGGAGGGGGGGAGGCGGGCGTTTCGCCTTTCCGAATAAAGAAGTCACCCACGACGTGACGCATGCCTGCGGGGCACGGCCCCGCACACGGCGCCCACGTCACGCACGCCTCTCCCCACGACGCTGCGTTCGACGCGTGCCACCTGGGGAAGGTGCGTGGGGCGCGGAATTAAGATGCAGTGCGACCCAGGCCACGCGTGTCCGTGCACTGTCTTGGGCCTGGCCCAACAGCGCTCGGCACCGTGTATGGCCCAGGCCCGGGGGCTCCTTTCGGTGTACTAAAGTAGGGGTACCTTAGTACCCCGAACTTGTGCACGGACAGTCGCAACACCCCACGGCAAGGCTGGCCAGGGGAACGCCAAAACCTTCCATGGCCCTCTTTTGGCCATTCAAGAACAAAGTACGAAGACAAGACCCCGGCAAGAGGAGCTTGCCGGGCCAAGGAGGCAAGACCCCGGCAAGAAGAGCTTGCCGGGACAACCAAGCAAAAGCACAGAGACCCCGGCGGGAGGAGCTCGCCGGGGAGGCCCACCAGGGCATCTCAGGGAAAACTCGCCTCGGCGCACCGTGCGCCCCGGCAAGGCCTGGCGAGCGGCAAGTACCCAGGCACGGCAAGACAGTAGCCGCGGCAAGCCACTTGCCGCGACAAGCCACCTCCTCAGGGCTGCGCTCCAGCTCACCCACCCACGCGTCACTTTGGGGCTTCCCCGGAGGCACGTGGCGGGGCACCGCGCAGCCAGAGACGTGCGGTGGCATGCGGCGCTGACAAGATCGCCATCGTGGCAAACGGGGGCGTCCCTAACGGTCCATTTCAACACTGTTCGGGCGATCCAGACGGGCATTTAATGCCCTTGTCCCCTGCCGTCAGAGTTAGGTGCGATAGCACTATGCAGCCACTGTGCACTCAGCTCTTTTCCATTTTTACCCTCATCTGCGTTGCCACCTGTGGATAGCCCCTTGCACATATAAAAGGAGGCCCATGCGCACGTAGTGGGAGAAGGAGGGACCGAGGGGACGCTCACCTACGTCCAGCCTCAAACACACTGTAGCATCTTGCGCTCTCGAGCTAGAACTCAATCGAATCAGACAAGCAGCAGTAGGGTTTTACGCATCCGTGTGGCCCGAAGCTGGGTAAAATCCCTCGCGTGCTTTGCCTCGATCCGCTCTTCGTGCAACCTCCGCCCCCCGTCGAACCGAGAAGGGGCTTCGTCCCCATAGGTGTTCGAGGAGGCCGATTTCCCCCGACACTAAAGCCCCAGGAGGGAAGAAGAATACCAGCAGGACCTCCAGCACCCACTCCGGCAAGCGCACCTCTTTGGAGTGTTGAGCTACCATCGAGGACATGCCAGAGAGCTCCACCAGCAAGAGCAAGAAATCCAGGGCTGCATCGCCAGAGACCAAGAAGGTGTCCGTCAAGGAGGATGGCACGGGAGGGGCTTTCACCATAAGCTCCACCCTCGACAGCAAATAGGAAGGCGCGCTCGTCACCTTCCTGCAGGCGAATGTTGATGTGTTTGCATGGCAAGCATCCGGCATCCCCGGCGTTCCCAGGGAGGTGATTGAGCACCACCTTGCTGTCTGTCCTCATGCGCGGCCCGTCAAGCAGAAGGTCAGGAAGCAGGCTTTGGAAAGGCTAGAGTTCAACACAGAGGAGATCGGGAAGTTGGAAGCGGCAGGCTTGGTGAGAGGAGTGCTCCATCCGACATGGTTGGCCAATCCGGTGGTGGTACGGAAGGCAAACGGGAAGTGGAGGCTGTGTATTGACTACGCAGATATTAATAAGGTTTGTCCCAAGGACCCTTTCCCGTTGCCGCGCATCGAACAGATTGTTGACTCCACGGCGGGGTGTGATCTGTTGTCATTCCTTGACACCTACTCAGGGTACCACCAGATCTTCATGACAAGAGAGGACGAAGAGAAGACAACATTCATCACCCCATGTGGTACGTATTGCTTTTTACGGATGCCTTTTTGGTTGAAGAGTGTTGGCTCAACGTTTGCAAGAGCAGTCCAAATTGGTTTTGAGCCCCATCTACATAGAAATATGGAAGCATATATGGATGACATAGTGGTCAAGACCAAGGACAGGGCAACACTTGTGCAGGATCTGGAGGAGACGTTTGCAAATTTGCACAAGATCAACCTCAAGTTGAACCCTAAGAAGTGTGTCTTCGGAGTTCCGTCCGGCAAACTTCTCGAGTTCTTTGTGTCACAGCATGGGATCGAGGCGAACCTAGACAAGATCAAGGCTATCGAGCAGATTGAGGCGCCCAAGCAGATCAAGGATGTGCATCGGCTCACTGGCTATGTTGCCGCCATGAGCCAATTCATCTCCAAGTCTGCCGAGCGCGCCCTTCCCTTTTTCAAGATTTTGAAATAAGGCGGGCCCAATGGAGTGGACCCCGGAGGCTGAAGCAGCACTGCAGGATCTAAAGAAATACCTCTCCTCTACACCAGTACTGGTGGCGCCTAAACCACAAGAGCCATTGTTGCTATATCTGGCGGCGATGAATCAAGTGGTCAGCGCCGCGCTGGTGGCGTAGAGGGAGGTCGACGAAGAGGCAGTGGCAACGGCAGGACCGACGGATGGCGAGTCAGAGATTTCCCCGGCAGGGCCTGGTGCCGGCAAGGCAAGGCCCCCAGCAGAGTCTGACGCCATCGGGACAGGGCCCGCATAGCCAAATGAAGTGGTGCAGAAGAAGAAGATGATGCAGCACCCGGTTTACTTTGTTAGCTCCCTCTTGAAGGGGGCTAGGTCAAGGTACTACGGTGCGCAGAAATTGCTCTTCGGCCTCCTTATGGCCTCGAGGAAGCTGCGTCATTACTTCCAAGCCCATGAGATCACTGTGCTCACCCGCCTCCCGTTGCAACGGATATTGCATAACCCAGACGCAACCGGGAGGATTGTGGAGTGGGCCTTGGAGCTGTCAAGCTTTGGTTTGAAGTTTGAAAGTACTTCGACGATCCAGAGCAGAGTCTTGGCGGAGTTCGTTGTGGAATGGACTTCAACGCCCGACGAAGAGATCCAGGAGACCACTCTCCCCGGCAAGGAAGCAAGTTGCGACTGGATCATGTACTTTGACGGGGCTTTCTCGCTGCAAGGCGCCGGTGCTGGTGTGCTGCTCATCGCACCCACCGGAGAGCACCTCAAGTATGTGATCCAAATGCATGTAACGCCCCGGATTTGATGCACCAGGTGTTCGCCAGTTATTCGCCGTTATTGCCATGTCAGCTGCTTGCGTGTTGCATTTTGCCATGTCATCATGTGCATCTCATTTTGCATACGTGTTCGTCTCATGCATCCGAGCATTTTCCCCGTTGTCCGTTTTGCAATCCGACACTCCTATGTCCTCCGGCGCCCCCTTTTGCCACTTTTCATGTGCGGGTGTTAAACATTCGCGGAATGGACCGAGGTTTGCCAAGCGGCCTTGGTACACCACCGGTAGACCGCCTGTCAAGTTTCGCACCATTTGGAGGTCGTTTGATACTCCAATGGTTAACCGGGTAGCCGCAAAGGCCTTTTTTGTGTGCAGCCCAACACCCTTCCAAAGTGGCCCAATAACCCATCCAAACCCCCTCCATGCTCTCGGTCGTTCAATCACGATCGTGTGGGCGAAAACTGCACCTCATTTGGACACTCCTAGCTCCCTCTACCTATTTAAACACCTCCCCCCTTCAAAATCGCGGATGAAACCCTAGCATCTTCCCCCTTCCGCCGCCGGACACTTTCCCCGCGCCGCCGGACATGTCCGCCCGCCCCCACGCCCAACCCACGCGCGCCACGTGGCTCTCCGTGCCGTCCCCGCCGCCGCGGCCCGGCGAGCCCTCAACGGGCCCGCGGGAGTCCAGATCCGCGCCGCCGCCTGCCGTCGTCTGGCTGCGCCTCCCGCCCGCGAGCGCGCCGCCTCGTCGCCGCCGCACCACGCCGGCGCCGCCTCGCCGCCTCGCTCCGCCGTCCGCGCCGCCCCGGACCTCGCCGACCCTGGATGCGCCGGCCCGACCTCTCTCCGGCCGGCCCCGTCCTCCTCCGGCCTCTCCCCGCCGTCCCCTCCACGGGCGAATCATTTTTTTGCCCGGACGCACTTCCTTGCATGCAAAGGTGTAGCTGGTGGGTCCCAGCAGTCAGGGGGAAACGTTTTTTTCGCGAAATATGGTGGCCCGTCCGGTGGGTCCCTGCTGTCAGGTGGAGGAATCATTATTTTCTGCGTAATAAGGAGGCACTTCCTTGCTGCTGCCGTGGACCCAGCTGTCAGCATCGCCACCTACAGTCCACGTCCGATGGAAGTCGTTCCTTGACCATGTTGACCACGCCGCGCCGAGAGCACCAGGGCGGTGGACGATGGCGAGGCCTAGGAAGGGGACGACACGAAGCCGGTGAAGACGCGGAAGTGGATGCCCACGCGGAGAGGAGTATGAGGGTTCACTCGTTCGGCTGTGGTGTGAGGCTGCCGTCGCCGCAGGGCCTGGCCAGCGGTGGGAATAGTAGGGGCGGTGAGGCTCCCCCGGCAGCACAGCCGACCACGGGAGGCAGGAGCAGGCGGCACGACCGGCGCTGCTTTGGGTGGCTGGAGCAAGAAGACCAGAGGTTGAAGAAGCACTACGGCCGTTGGATGGACATCGTACGGTCACTGCAGCTAGAATCGTTTATATTGACTAAGTTGACAAAGCCCTTAGTACGTCAACTTAGTAGGCCCACAGGTCAGCTTCCGAAACGGTGCGCCCCAGATGTCAGGGGGATGAATCATTTTTTGGGCGGTTGATGCTAGAATATCCGAGATTGAAGAAGAAGCACGGCATCCGTTGGATAGACATCCAACGGCTGCTGCAGCTAGAACCGTGTGTTGACTATAAGTTGACAAAGCCTTGCATACGCGTCAACTCTGCTTTTTTAGGGGACGCGTCAACTTAGTAAGGCCAGAAGTGTGTGGCAGAGAACTTATAGCCCATTTGAGATTTGTAAGAATGTGTAGCCCATTTTTGAATTCTAATGGAATTTACTACAACAGTTTGTTAAAAGTACAGCCCATTTCAACCAACCGTTCAAAACAGAATTCAATAAAATTTCCCACATTTTGATGGGATCCCAAATATTTTTATCCCGAAATTTCTAGTCAGATTAAATAAATTTATATTACGTAAAAATCCAACGAAACATTGCGCTCGCAACAATTAATGAAATTAAAATTTTCAATATCCAAAAATAATATTTTATAAAGTAATCACGTGTTTGGTGCATTTTTTTATAGTTACTGCCCAGTTTTTATAATTACGTCCCATTTATTATTTCTTGAAGCCCATTTTCTTGTTAAGCCTAATGCATCCCTCCTAGGAAAGATTTGCAGCCCAGCGGGGCGGAGAATAACAACTTGACCTTGCCTAGGTATTCCTAAAAAAAGTATAGCTGGGCTAGCCATTTTCGGCTTGAAAAAAATTAATATCTGGGCTGGATAACTGGCCTGGGCTAGACGTGCGACAGCCCTCCCAGTTAATACCCGCAGCGATGTTTTCGTTGTTGTCCAGAGGAGAAAAATTAATGTCTGGGTTAAACATCGAGAAACTCTGCAGTGCTCACACCTCAAAAACACAAATACTGCTCGAGCTGCTTGGTCCCAGCTGTCGGCCGCTTCTTGTGCAATTCTCTCGTTTATTGACTACTACATAGGTTGACAATGGTGTGGGACCGTGATGTCAGGAAACCAGGGGGAAGCAAAATAAATTACTCCAGCGAGCGCTTCCACCTCTGCCTCGTTGTCTCCCGTGGAAACCCCTTTCCTCCCTTTTTTTTGCTCGGGCAAGGACCAATGCATGCAGCACGTCCATGCGATTATTAGGCAAGAAATAAAAGCGCTTTGCATGCTATGAATTACGATGGCCTGCATGGGTAGCTAATAAGGCATCCTCTTAACTGCTGTGATGAAATGTTGTGTTTAGAAAAGAGAAATATTCTTCTTTTCCACCAATCTGCTTGCACCTAGGTCGTGATGCACCTTCTAATACGACTTATTCACCTAGACGGAGGGAGTATAGTTTATATATATATATATATATATATATATATATATATATATATATATATATATATATATATATATATATATATATAATAAGGAGGCACTTGCATACGTGAGGCTATGGACCTGGTGGGTCCCCATTGTCATCCTCTCCAAGTAAAGTCATCTCCTCGCCCGCGCGCGCTTTCCGCCCGAAACAGTCAGTGCCGCCCGCCCCGCTTCCCGGTGCAGGCGATTGCTCTGCCTTCAGACGACACAAGTGTTGTCCGTCCGTCCATCTGCCACCCACATTAATGATACGCGGTTGCCGAGGCGGCTACTCCGGTGCCACACGTCCGTCCCTCCGCCCGCCCACCATTGCTATATAAACTGCTGCGCCGGCCATAGCCGCAGTCATCCGCATTTGTTCCCTTTCTCCTGTCCACACCACTACTGCCCACCATGGCTTCCTCGCGCTCCAGCGCACTTCGGGACGGGCGGACGACGGACCACAAGGAGATGGCAGCCATTGCTGCCGACGGGCTGGCCGGCAGGCATCTGGAGGACGACGACGTCCCAATGGAGAACATGGTAGTCGACGATCCGGTGCCAACCCCCTCGTCCACGCCATCCTCGCCGGTGCATTGCACCATGACCATCGGCGAGGCCCGTGCCCAATATATGGACAGTGTGAGGCAGATGCGTCAGGAGCAGTTCCGGGAGGTGCAGGCCGACGCCGCCTACAACCACCATCTCCTCCAGGAGCACCTGCAGGCGGAGGAGCAGATCGCCGCGGAGCGGGCGGAGCAGGAGGCGCTGCTCGACTCGTACCGCTCCGCCCGCAAGGGCCGCCTCAAGCGCTGGCGGTACCGCATGCGGGTGGCGGAGGCTGCGGCTAGTAAAGAGGGCGATGAAGCGGGCGAGACGCTATTTGGCGAGACCGAGGACGAGGCATAGGACAATGCCGGCTCCGACGAGTCCCCGCTCCGCTGGCGTCGACGGGGCCCTGCTCCGCCGAGGCCCCACGGTGCCAACAACGAGGCAGAGGACACCGCCGGCTTCGCCGAGACCCCGCCCCGCCAACAACGAGGCAGAGGACATCGCCGGCTCAGTCGAGGCCCCTTCCTACCGGCAACGTGGGGGAGGATTTCCACCGCTCCGCTGAGGCGCCGCCTGCCGGCAACGAGACAGAGGACTTCGCCGGCTCCGCCGAGGCTCCGCCCCGCTGCCAACGAGGCCGCGCCACACAGAAAATGAGGAAGAGTAGAACACGGTAGGTCGCCGCCGCTCGGGTCCAAGTAAGGCCACCGCTGCTACCCTCCGGTTGAAGCCAAGCTAGGCGGGTTAACCATTGACGGCAGGTTAGCTTCTTGGCGGCGACGTGGAGTCGGAGAGCTGTGCTTGAGAAGGACGCTGCTTCTACTTAACTGCTAGTGCAGTTGGCTGGCTGACACGTGGGCCCAACAGGCCACAAGTCAGTTACGCAACTGCACCTGCAGTTTAGTCACTGAAGCTTCTGTTCGACTCAGCGGGACACAGGTGGGTAGCTTCGGTTAATTAATTATACCTCCTTCGTCACCAAGCTTCCTCCTTCATGGATCTCATTGGCACTCTTGATGTGGAAGAAAAGGCGAGAGCAGAGGACACACATGCTTGAGGAATTGAGGGAGGATCTAGTGCCAATATGGTACAGAAGAACTTCCAGCCCCACAAGTTAAAGAACAAGGGCAAGTTTAATGGTAAAGCAAAGTTTGATGGGAAGAACAAGGCTGTGCAACACACGAACTTCAAGAAGAAGAATGACAAGAAGAAAGGTGTTTGTCATGTGGTGATCCTGATCACTGGGCTCCTAGTTGCCCTAATCGCTATGACAAGCTAGGCCGGTTAATTAATTATACCTCCAGCGCACCCCTTTTTAGTTGAAATGTAATGAAATCTGGCATGTTTATATGAAATCCGAACGTGTATGAATGAATTTATTTCGATTTGTTCGAATTCCTGTATCACTGGCATTGGATGAACATGCAAAACAATATGTACTAGCATTATTCCCAGGGTGACCACCTCGTTTGCAGCAGTTTCACATGTACTCCCTCTGGTCCTTTCTAGTCTGCATACAAGTTTTGTCAGCAGTCAAAGTATCTCTACTTTGACCAATCTTATACAAAAAAGTATGCACTTACACAATGTACGAAGTAAAAAGGAACAGAAGGAGTACAAAGAGTTTGAGCAGCTTTTTAGCGTTTCTGTACATACACAGGCCTGGCAATCCATAGAGAACATTAAAAACAAACAATGATTATGCATCTCAGCGACTCACATGTCAGAGGCAATATTTACTTAACAACTAAATAATAAAGAAAAAATTGATCGACGCTGCTGACAGCAAATGCCGTCCCATTCGAAAATATCAAACGCATGTCTTGCTAAAATCAATGAGCAAAATTTGACAAGGTTGTCCCATTCCAAAATATCAAATGCCTCCGATTGTGGAATGGGCATGGTTTGCCATCAGTTCGGACATTGACATGGCACCTCGTGCTAAATAAACCAGCTGTTCTTTTTGTGCAGTTCCACCAAAATCAACCAAATTCGCGCATAGCTTGTATGATTTCGCCCTTATATGTTGCAACGCCTTGAACTTATCGGCACCTCCTTTCTTGTGGTGGAAATGAATGATTCGATGTATTCATGAACATTTTGTGCAGTTCCCACTGAAATCAAGCTGAGCACCCATGTTTGCACAAATACAAAAAAGTGATTAGTATAGAGCAAACTGTATTATGAATTGACAGTTTCAACAGGCGCATACATGGTCCATGTAGAGCACACTTTTAGAAAAATGGAACTCACCAGAAAGAATCCTAGAACAACAACAAAAAAATGGAGATTTTGTCAGTCCTTCTGAGCTGAAGTTAGTTTGGTCTTGTGGGGAGTAATGTAACCATCCTTCAACTGCTCCTTCTGATGATAACATAGACATGGCTTCTTCATCCTGGCATAATCGGAACTAGTCACTTCACATACTCCATATTCTTCTTCAGAGGAAGATGATCCTGTTGTGAGACGACAAGAGGACTACTAAATGCTAGCATCACTGTTTGCTCGAAAAAAAGGAAAGGAAATATTTAAAACAGCACAGATGAAGCACTTCTCAAGGACAATACCGCCTTTTCATGACAGTATCTAAACAGTAGCACAACACCAATAGAGATGACAAATCTCAATCATATGGATGAAATCAGTGGGCGAGTGAGGGAGTCCTGGATTAGGGGGTGTCCGGGTAGCCGGACTATACCTTCAGCCAGACTCCTGGACTATGAAGATACAAGATTGAAGACTTCGTCCCGTGTCCGGATGGGACTTTCCTTGGCATGGAGGGCAAGCTTGGCGATGCGGATATTCAGATCTCCTTCCATTGTAACCGACTTTGTGTAACCCTAACCCTCTCCGGTGTCTATATAAACCGGAGGGTTTTAATCCGTAGGACAACCTCCAAATACAACAATCATACCATAGGGTAGCTTCTAGGGTTTAGCCTCCTTGATCTCGTGGTAGATCTACTCTTGTATTACCCATATCATCAATATTAATCAAGCAGGACGTAGGGTTTTACCTCCATCAAGAGGGCCCGAACCTGGGTAAAACATTGTGTCCCTCGTCTCCTGTTACCATCCGCCTAGACGCACAGTTCGGGACCCCCTACACGAGATCCGCCGGTTTTGACACCGACATTGGTGCTTTCATTGAGAGTTCCTCTGTGTCGTCGCTTTTAGGACCGATGGCTCCTTTGACCATTAACAACAACGCAGTCCAGGGTGAGACTCTTCTCCCCGGACAGATCTTCGTCTTCGGCGGCTTCGCACTGCGGGCCAATTCGCTTGGCCACCTGGAGCAGATCGAAAGCTACGCTACTGGCCATCAGGTCAGATTTGGAAGTTTAAACTACACGGCCGACGTCCGCGGGGACTTGATCTTCGATGGATTCGAGCCACAACCAAGCGCGCCACACTATCTCGATGGGCATGATCTAGCTCTGCCGCCGAACGGTGTCCTGGAGGCCGCACGCGCAGTGGTTCCGACCCTTAATTCAGAGCCTACTGCGCCGATCGAGGAAGAGTGGTTGGACACCACCTCGGGGGCTGCGATCTCGAAGGCGATCGAGCCGAACACCAGCCCTGCACTCCGCATGGCCTGTGATTCCGAGGAGTCGGATTCCTCTCCGGACTTCGAGCCCCCCGCGCGCCTGCCAATCGAATCCGATTGGGCGCCAGTCATGGAGTTCACGGCCGCAAACATCTTTCAGCACTCGCCCTTCGGCGACATCCTGAAGTCACTAAAGTCTCTCTCTTTATCAGGAGAGCCCTGGCCGGACTACGGTCAGCAAGGATGGGATACGGATGATGAAGAAATTCAAAACCCACCCACCACCCATTTAATAGCCACCGTCGATAATTTAAACGACGTGCTCAATTTCGACTCCGAAGACATCGACGGTATGGACGACAATGCAGGAGACGCATATGAACCAACACCTATAGGGCATTGGACAGCTACCTCATCTCATGATGTGTACATGGTGGGTTCACCTAAAGAAAGCGACAACGAGGAACACGGGGATGCAACGAGGGATCGATCCCTCGAAAAGCAATCAAAGCGGCGGCGTAAACGTCGCTCCAAGCCCCGCCTCGATAAAAATAACAGCCATACAGACCCAGCCATAGAGTAGGATGAGTCGACAGACGATGATCATGCCTTAGAGCAACCATCTGAACAGGGCAGCTCGGATAAAGAAACCGAACAACCCGCCCCCGGCGAAAACGGCATTCCGGACGACCTTACGCCGGATAATCTCATGGAGCATAAGAACCTCCACAAAAGGCTCGTTGCAACCGCATGCAGCCTGAAAAAGCAGAAGCGGAAGCTAAAAACTGCGGAAGATGCACTCAGAATTAGATGGAGCAAAGTACTCAACACCGCAGATAAATACGGTGGCAGTCGCCGCACAAAAAGCTATCCGAAGCGAAAACTGCTGCCTGAATTCGACGAGGAGGCCCTAGAGCCCCCGCAGTCAAAAAGTAAGAAAGCCACCCGGTCGGATAGACGACCCCATGGCCAGCATAAAGCAGCAAGCGGCGCCACACTCAAGCCGTCACGCGACCCACTCAAGGATTCACATCGAAAAGATGGCCCAACTAGATCCATTTATGGGCCAAGAAAGCAAGCTCTCGTAAGCAATGCAACAATACCAGTATCCGAACATCACGGCACACCCAAATACAGGGGTGCCGCACACCCCCTATGTTTCACCGATGAGGTCCTGGATTATGAATTTCCAGTGGGATTCAAACTCGTAAACATAGAGGCGTACGACGGAACAACAGACCATGGAGTCTGGATCGAGGATTATATCCTCCACATACACATGGCCAGAGGAGACGATCTCCATGCCATAAAATATTTACCCCTCAAGCTTAAAGGACCAGCCCGGCATTGGCTTAAAAGCCTTCCTGAAAACACCATTGGAAGTTGGGTAGAGCTCGAGGACGCTTACCGAGCAAATTTTCAAGGGACCTATGTCCGCCCTCCGGATGCAGACGATCTCAGTCACATAACTCAACAGCCCGGAGAGTCAGCTCGGCAATTCTGGAACATATTTCTTACTAAAAAGAATCAGATAGTCGACTGTCCGGACGCCGAAGCCTTAGCAGCCTTTAGGCATAATGTTCGAGACGAATGGCTCGCTAGACACCTCGGCCAAGAAAAGCCACGAACAATGGCCGCACTAACAAGCCTCATGACCCGCTTTTGCGCAGGAGAGGATAGCTGGTTGGCAAGATGCAGCACCAGCGACCCAAGTACATCCGAAACTAGGGATGGAAACGGAAAACTGCGACGCAATAAGGACCGTCGCCGGACTAAAGAAAACAGTCCAAAGAGCACGACAGTCAACGCCGGATTTAAAATCTCGCGGCAGAATCAGAAAAAGCCGCCCCTCCAGGATAACAGGGACGACCTATCCAACCTAAACAAAATCCTGGACAGGATATGTCAAATACACAGTACTCCCGGGAAGCCTGCTAACCATACCCACAGAGATTGTTGGGTCTTCAAACAATCCGGCAGACTCAACGCCGAACACAAGGGGCTCGACACACCAAGCGAAGACGAGGACGAACCCCAAAAGCAGAGCACCAGGAAACAAAAGAATTTTCCACAAGAAGTAAAAACAGTAAACTTACTTCACATAACAAAACGTGCGGCACCCATAAAGGTACGCGCCACATGGCCTATCCCAAAGTAGTCTCGCCACTAGTTGTCAAAACCAATCATCTTCGATCATCTGGATTACTCTAGAAGTATCAGGAACGTAGGCTGGACTGCCTTGGTACTGGATCCAATAATTGGCAGACTCCAGTTTAGAAATGTCCTGATGGACGGCGGCAGCGGTCTAAACCTGATATATCAGGACACAATCCGCCACATGGGGATAGACCCAACAAGAATTCGCCACAGCAAAACCTCCTTTCAATGGGTAACGCCAGGTCCGGATACCCATTGCATGGGTTTTCTCCAGCTTGAAGTTATATTCGGCTCCCCCGACAACTTTCACTATGAAAAGCTAACTTTCCACGTCATCCCATTCTCAAGTCGCTATCAAGCACTGTTGGGACGCGAAGCTTTCGCCCGCTTTAATGCAATACCGCATTATGCGTCTCTTACGCTTAAGATGCCCGGTCCACGAGGCATCATTTCATTACAGGGGAAGCACTGAGTGCGCCCCACGCGCGGAAGATTGTGCGGCTGCCTTAACGGCCCCACAATAAAACGGCTTCACCAGCCAGAACATCTAAACAGGTCATTAAGACCACGGACATTGCTAGACGAGTCCGGCATAAAACTATCATTGATAAAGGCTTAATAGCCGTATACCCCTGCTCTAGGGGCTCCGCATCTGTAAACTAAGAGACAATCAAGCTCAATTTTACCCATCTCAATTTCTATTTTGTCTATTTTATATAACTTCTATTCGGCACGACCTCTTTTTCAACTAAGTTCCTCTCTTTTACAGATGAACATCATGCTGCGCCCGTCCAGGATACGGCACAACGGAGACACAGGCGCAGACGTGCAGTAGGGACCCGTTCCAAGGATTCTTTTCAGATTAAGACCCTGCGTAAACCTTTTTTACTATCTCTTGTTGATATACATCCCCTGGTTTTATCCGATATAACCAAGGAGGAGGCTGGCGTCTTGGCATGTGGCCACCTCAGAACTTTTGCGCGTACCTGGACACTAGGGGCTTTTAACAAAGGGTGTTGTCTTGCCCGCACTCATAAAGACAGAATGCCTTAGGGAGTGTTCGGCGTCGCGAGTTTTGGCCTTATATGCATCAGCTCCGAATCATGCCTTTGGTCAAATGTTGGGTTGCCCGGCTCCTGTGTTCGGTTGCCTTATGTTCCGCTCTATCGGCTAAGGTAGCACCAGGAGAACTACTGCGATTGTGCCCCGGTTTGGCCAGGCGAGCACCTCAATAGAGAAAGCCAAAAACTGACTGTCATGATATAGCGCGAGACTGGTCAGCCACTCGATGACTTACCGGAATCTATAGGATTCCTCCGCATTAACGAAGGGCCGTTTCCCGGCCAGGCACATATGCGCCCTGAATTCGGGCGAGCGCAGTCACCACCAGGGGCTATCTAAGTAGTCTCACTGTCAAGCTCCTATGGCTAAGTGAAAGTGATAAAGCATTATAGTCCAATTGCCTAGTTCGCTGCGCTATCACCTCCTTTGTAGGACCAAGACGTTGGATCAAGTGTGAAAATGCGCCTTCTGCAAACACCCCCGCATTATTTGCGTGGGGGCTGAAGCCTACGACTGCCATCTTTCAGATTTTATATATTTTAAACGGCCGCACAGGAGGTGTTACAATACTTGCAGGCACAAGTATAAAAAGTTCCTACAATTTATCAAAATATCGTTTTACAATCGCATATGCTATTCGAACATAGCATCCTTCGAGCACTGCGTCTCTCTTACGCGAGCACCTTGCAGAACTTCCTAAAAATAGTGCTCGGCAGGTACTCGGCTTCTGTCCGAATCTTTGGATGCAACAGCGGTGGTCTCCATTCCCGCCCAGTATGTCTTGACACGGGCGAGAGCCATCCGCGCACCCTCTATGCATGCTGACCTCTTAATCGCATTGATGCGCAGTACCGTACCAAGGAATTGCTGCACCAAGCTGAAATAACTCTTCGGCTCTGATCTCTCCGGCCACAAATGACTCATGACGCACTTCATGGCGAGTCCGGACAACCTATTCAGCTCGGCCCATTCGGCCAGCCGATCGGCCACAGATAGTGGACGCTCTGGATTGTGGAACTGCAACCAAAAGAGTTTCTCCACTTCGCAATCCTTCTGATCTCGAAAGTGTTCGGTCGCATCAGCAGCACTTGCCGCCAAATCCAGATAGGTGTCCGCCATACTCCACAGTCGGTCCAACGGAGCATGCTTAGGATCACAAAACTTCCTCCGCAGCATATAAGGCTTTCCAGCCGTGATTTCTCCGGCCTGACGCAGCTCCTCCTTCGCAGCTCTCATCGCAGAGCGAGCATCCCTGGCATCGGCAACGACCTTCTCCAAGTCCGTCTGTTCCGCCCGGTCTTCTTTTTCAAGAAGCTTGCAATGGTCAGCAGCGCTCTTTAGCTTCACAGCCATTTCGGCCATCTCTTTCTTGGTTTGGCAGTGAGCAGCCTGTTCAGCTCTCAGCTCTTCAAGGGCCTTCTCGGCAGTCGCATTACTTTTTCTGGCTTGTTCCTTGGCTCGGGCAAGTTCCGCCCGAAGACTCTCCACGGCGGCCGCACCATCTGCGTCAAGCATACACGATGTAAGATACTGGCATAAAGCTCCTCTTACCAGGTGCTGCCCGAGGAATTACATACCTTGTGCCTCATCAAGCCGCTTGTTGACAAGCGCGATGTCCGCATCTGCCACGTCAAGTTGCCGCTTTAGCTCGGCAAATTCATCAGTCCGGCTGGATTCCGGACACTTCGCCACCTACATACAAAGGCGGCATTTTAGACCTGGGATTATGATCCTCTGCGCTCCATCACTTTTGACAACGCACAGAGTATCAGGGGCTACTATCTACACAGGGCACACCTTATTTATGTGCAACTGTTAGAAAATGTACATTATTTTGCGTACCTCAAAACCTGTCAGTAAACTTCTGACAGCCTCGTGCAATCCGCTTTCCGCGGACGAAATCCTTTCAATCACCGTGCCCATCAATGCACGATGCTCCTCTGAGATAGAAGCTCGCCCTAGCAGATTCTTCAGCTCCTCCGACCGAGCACCGGACGGTGCCGGACTCGTCCTATGGCCTCTTTCTAAGGCCGGACGTGGAGAACCTTGGGGGGCCATATGGCTACCTTCCGCCCCTGCCGGATTCGGAGAAGCCCTCCGCGACGACACCTCAAGGTCGCCCGCCTCGCTAGGTGGTACGGCAGGGGGAGGCGCTCCGCTCTCCATCATCTCCGGAAGAAGGTCCCCCGAAGACGAGCTCTGCTGAGAAGGGCTGAGGTCCAAGTTACAAGGTAAAATTTCGGTTAATCTTCTCAGATATAAAGCAAGGATTTCTCTCATCTCTCAAAAATATAATATTTCTCTACTTATGGCTCGCTGGAGGGCTGGTCCCCTTGAGGGCATAGTTCGGCCGAGGTATCCCCCGGCGTAGGACCCTCTGACGAGGATTTCCCCCCCGCTTCGAGGCCATCGTCTCCGGGTTTTCAGAGGCGGTCCTCTTCTTCCCCTGAGGAGAGGAATTCTCGGTTCCTCCCTTCCGAACAGCCTCCTTCGAGGAGGCCGTAGTTTCCTTGTTCCCTCCCTCACTTTCCTCCAAAGGCACAATCTTCAACATCCTGACTAGCACGGGATCCGGCCTGGTCTCAGGAAGGGGAGCCAGACACCTTATCAGCTTTGCTTTCGCTATCCACTCCTGTTTAAAGGGACAGCTCTTTTAATGGCAAGTTTATGAAAAATATATGGATAACGAGTCCGGGCACAAGGCTACTTACTTGAGTATCCGGGCGATTGCAGCTCAGACCTACGTCCTCGGTCAAATCCGGACACATTGCTTGTGATCCGAAGAACAGTTTATACATCTCCGCAGGTGTTGCGCCCATAAAATGCTGGAGAGCTCGTGGTCCCTCCAGATTGAACTCCCACAGACGAAGGGAGCGACGTTTGCCGGGCAGTGTTCGGCGGATCAGCATGACTTGCGTCACTTTGACCAGGCCGAGACCTCTTTCCAAGAGATCCCTGATGCGGCCCTGCAACAAAGGCACGTCCTGGGGTGGCCCCCAATCTAGGCCTTTGTTGACCCACGACCCTAGTTGCTTTGGGGGACCCGAGCGAAAGGCAGGCGGCGCCATCCACTTGGTGCCCCTGGGAGCAGTGATATAGAACCATTCTCGTTGCCATAAGCCGAGCTCCTCTTGAAAGGGGCCCTCAGGCCATGGAGCATCAGCATTCTTGCTTATAACAGCACCTCCGCACTCTGCGTGCCGTCCCTCAATCATCTTAGGATCTACCTTAAAGGTCTTGAGCCATAATCCGAAGTGAGGAGTAACACGGAGGAACGCTTCACACACGATGATGAATGAGGAAACATGGAGGATGGACTCCGGAGCTAAGTCGTGGAATTCCAGCCCATAATAGAACATCAGCCCCCTCACGAAGGGATCCATTGGGAAGCCTAACCCCCGAAGGAAGTGAGACACGAACACCACGCTCTCACCAGGCTGGGGACTGGGAATAGCCTGCCCTCGAGCAGGCAGCCTATGCGAAATTTCGCCGGTCAAGAACTTGGCCTCTCTCAACTTTAGCATGTCCTCCTCCGTGATGGAGGAGGGCATCCATCGGCCTTGAAGGTTGGAACCGGACATTGTCGAAGGTCCGAAGCGCCTGAAATCTAGAGCCTAGGGTGTTGGAACTCGAGGCGACGGGCGAACTCGTTTGAGATTGAAAGAAAGGAGTAAGGCCTTGGTCTCTTTATAAGAGGTTGAATACCAAGGGCCCTTGAGGGAGTCCTGGATTAGGGGGTGTTCGAATAGCCGGACTATACCTTCAGCCGGACTCCAGGACTATGAAGATACATGATTGAAGACTTCGTCCCGTGTCCGGAAGGATCTTTTCTTGGCGTGGAAGGCAAGCTAGGCGTGCGGATATCCAAGATCTCCTACCAATGTAATCGACTCTGTGTAACCCTAACCCTATCCGGTGTCTATATAAACCGGAGGGTTGTAGTCCATAGGACAACCATCATCATACACAATCATACCATAGGCTAGCTTCTAGGGTTTAGCCTCCTTGATCTCGTGGTAGATCTACTCTTGTACTACCCATATCATCAATATTAATCTAGCAGGAGTAGGGTTTTACCTCCATCGAGAGGGCCCGAACCTGGGTAAAATAAAGTGTCCCTTGTCTCCTGTTACCATCCGACCTTGACGCACAGTTCGGGACCCCCTACCCGAGATCCGCCGGTTTTGACACCGATATTGGTGCTTTCATTGAGAGTTCCTCTATGCCGTCGCAATCAGGAAGGATGCCTTTTCCCGTCTTTAAAGACGGCGCCGTTACTGATGGAGCTTTGGCTATCGGCCAAACCCTCCGGCTAGGTGGTTTTCTCATGACCGCCTGTTCGGCCGTCGCGCCGATGGTGACCTCTCGGGTCATCGAGAGCAACCTCCACGTCAGCTCGGAACATGCCGAGCGGATGGATCCAATGGAGCTCCCTTCCGTAAACGAGCTCTTGAATCGCACCGCCGCCCTGGGGGTCGCTACAGATTACGACCAGGTTGGGCTTAAATCCGATCTGAGGGAAATTAACTCTCCCCAAGTCACCCATCACGTTGCTGTGGTGGAGACACAATGCGGCGACCCTTCATCTATCTTAAGGACTAGCTACGTCCGAATTCCCGAACCCTCCATGCCGGATACTCGCGGAGGGGAGGATACAATCCAAGACCTGAGCTTAAAATCAGGCAAATCAGATAACATCCAAGACTCCGGATCTCAGAATCCGAAAGTTCTTCGGCTTCCGAACAGCAAACCGGGCGAAGTCTCAGATTCAACGACACCCGCCCGCCCGATCTTAAACGATCTTTCCCAAATCAAGCAGATGCCCGAAGAAACAGTACATCATTACTGGGCCAGATTCCTCCTGCTTATGAACAGGATAAAGGACTATCGCGAGGGAGACGCAATCTCAATCTTTTGCAGTAACTGCACGGACAAGGGAATACTCAACGTCGTAAGTCGTCGTAATATTACGCGCTTTGCTGACTTGGCGTCCATAGTACAAAAATACTGTGCGATGGAAAGTGCTTGGAAAACCGAAACTAAATTTTGGGATAATCCGGCCTTGAATAGCAATCCCGTCCGAATCAAGAGGGCGCACCACAGTAAGGCGCCCGGACTAAACACCAAGAAATCAAAACCCTCTAGGGGGCATGGAACCGTACTGGAAAAGTGGCTAGATGGACCCTGCAAGATTCATAGTGCAGAGGACGCCACCCCAACTCACAGCCTCAGGGCATGTTGGATACTCCGGCAGGTGGCCAAAATTGGCGAGGACCTCCTAATTCCAGAGGTCGAAGGAAACCAGCCCGGGAATTTCAGTTCCGTTCTCACAGTCTTTGAGACTTTCGCATCAAATAACATGCGGAAAAGAACACTCGCAGCCTCACCGAAGTCTACCAAGTAGCTACAATAAATCCATGGAGTAATACTGCTATCACCTTCAACGCGAGTGACGAACCCAAATTTCGAACAGCCAGAGCACCAGCCGCATTGGTCCTCAGTCCCATAGTGGACGGCTGTCGCCTCGCAAAGGTACTCATGGACGGAGGCAGCGGATTGAACCTCATTTACGAGGAAACCCTCCAAAAGATGGAAATAGACTGGAACCACATTGAGCGAAGTAGCACAACCTTTAGAGGAATAATCCCCAGTCAGGAAGCGCGCTGCACCGGAAAGATCACACTAGATGTGGTATTCGGCATGCCGGATAATTACAGGTCCGAACAAATCATGTTCCAGGTGGCCCCGTTCAAAAGCGGATACCACGCTATACTAGGACGGGAGGCTTTTACAGTTTTTCAAGCTATACCCCATTACGGGTACATGAAGCTTAAGATGCCTTCGCCAAACGGAATTATCACTCTCGCTAGTGATCCGGACATAGCACTCCGCGCCGAAAACAAGACAGCCGCATTGGCCCTCGAGGCACTATCCGAAGCCTTAGCAGCCTAAGAACTGACGGCGCTGCGATCCATGGTTAACAGGGATGATGTGATACTCGATAAGAGATCCAAATCCACATCCTTCAAACCAGCGGACGAAATAGTCAAATTTCAGGTCCACCCAACGGACCCCTATAAAATAGCCTCCATCGGGGCACGACTGAACCCTGATGTAGACGCCGCACTGCGAGAGTTCCTACGAGAGAACTGGGACATTTTCGCTTGGCACCCCTCAGATATGCTAGGAATCCCACGCAGGCTGGCCGAACACAGCTTAAACATCCAGAAAGGATTCAAACCTGTCAAACAAGCCCTTCGGCGTTTCTCCGAACCAAAGAGACAGGCCATGGGAGAGGAGTTAGCCAAGTTATTGGAGGCCGGATTCATTAGAGATATAAAACATCCGGACTGGCTAGCAAACCTAGTGATGGTACCAAAGAAGGACAAATCCTGGCGCCTGTGTGTCGACTTCAAAGACCTTAATAAGGCCTGCCCAAAGGATCCGTTTCCCCTCCCTCGAATAGGTCAAATCATCGATGCCACTGCAGGACACGATTCGCTGTGCTTCCTCGACGCATACTCCGGTTACCATCAAATAAAGATGGCAAAATCAGACCAAGCCGCAACAGCATTCATCACACCATACGACCCATTCTGCTTCAACACAATGCCCTTTGGGCTAAAAAACGCCGGCGCAACATATCAGCGCATGATTCAAACATGTCTGGCAAACCAGATCGGCAAAACAGTGGAGGCGTATGTAGATGATGTGGTCGTTAAATCAAGACATGTCAAATCTCTAGTAGACGACTTGAGGCTTACATTCGACAACCTCCGAAACTACGACATCAAGCTCAATCCAGAAAAATGTGTTTTCGGCGTTCCAGCCGGAAAGCTCCTGGGCTTCATTGTATCCGGTAGAGGAATTGAAGCAAATCCAGCTAAAATCCGAGCTTTGTCACAATTGGATGTCCCGAAAGACCTCAAACAAATACAGAAACTCACCGGATGCGTGGCGGCTTTAAGCCGCTTTATCTCCCGCTTGGGAGAAAATGCATTGCCCCTTTACCGCCTCCTTAGGCGCACCGAACACTTCGAGTGGACGGACGCTGCCACGGCCGGAATCGAGGAAATAAAGGCCATCTTGGCAACAAACCCCGTCCTGGCCACGCCAAACACTGGCGAACCCATGCTGTTGTAGATTGCCGCAACTCATCAAGTTGTTAGCGCAGTACTCGTCGTCGAACGGATAACGGACGGACACAAACTCCCCCTTTAAAGGCCAGTTTACTACGTGTCCACTGTCCTCACACCATGCAAATCACGGTACCCGCATTACCAAAAGATCGCATACGCGGTGTTCATGGCATCCCGGAAGCTACGACACTACTTTCAAGAGTGTTCTATAACAGTAGCCTCGGAAGTACCACTCAACGATATTATCAACAACCGCGATGCAACGGGCCGGATAGCGAAATGGGCCATAGAGCTCCTCCCGTTCGATATAACCTACAAACCACGGCGAGCCATTAAATGGCAAGTCCTAGCCGACTTCGTCGCCGAATGGACAGAGGCCGAACTCCCTAAAGAGTACGGCACATACTCAAACTGGATCATGCATTTCGACAGCTCCAAAATGTTGGCCGGACTGGGGGCTGGCGTCGTTTTGACGTCCCCTACAGGAGACACAGTCCAATATGTACTCCAAATTATGTACACGGACTCCAACAATGCAGCCGAATATGAGGCCCTTCTACATGGTCTCCGGATGGCAGTATCCATGGGCATTCAACGCCTGGAAGTACGCGGGGACTCAAACCTCGCGATATCCCAAATAAATGGCGACTTCGACGCCAAAGACCCAAAAATGGCAGCTTATCGCAATGCCGTACTAAAAATGTCAGTTCAGTTCAAGGGACTGGAGTTTCACCATATAGCCCGAGAAAATAATCAGGCAGCGGACGTCCTGGCATGCATCGGAGCAAAACGAGATGCAGTCCCCCCCAACATCTTCTTAGAAAGATTATTCAAACCATCTGTAGCATGGGAGGGGGAACCCCCGGATAATAGTCCGGACATAACCGCACAACCCGACGCCGAACAATCCGACATAATCGGTGGCCCCGCCACCGAAATCACACCTTCAGACCACGTAATAATGGCGGTCATCGCCCCGTGGACAGAACCATTCCTAGCCTACCTTACTAGGCAGGAACTCCCTGAGGACCAAAATGAGGCACGCTGCAGTGCGGCGATCTAAAGCCTATAAAGTCCACGAGGGAGAGCTATATAAGAAAAGCACTACAGGTGTCCTTCAAAGATGTATCTCCGAAGAGGAAGGGCGGAGTCTGTTGGCTGAAATTCATGCCGGACTCGGTGGCCGCCACGCCGCAGCTCGGTCCCTTGTAAGCAAGGCTCTCCGTACGGGCTTCTATTGGCCGACGGCCCGAGCAGACGCTCATGACCTAGTCAAACGATGCGTCGGTTGCCAGCTCTTTGCCAACCGAAGCCATATGCCACCCAACGCCCTCCGAACTATCCCCATCACTTGGCCTTTTGCGGTCTGGGGGCTTGATATGGTGGGACCCCTTAAAGGCGGAACCCACAAGAAAAAATACTTATTGGTCATGGTGGATAAATTCACCAAATGGATAGAAGCCAAGCCTGTCAAAACGGCCGAATCCGGACCTGTGATAGACTTCATATCCGGGGTCGTACACCGTTACGGTGTCCCCCACAGCATTATCACCGATAACGGCACAAACTTCACCTCTGACGAAGTAAAGCTGTGGTGCAAAAACATGGGCATTAAGCTCGATTATGCTTCTGTCTATCACCCACAAACTAACGATCAGGTCGAACGTGCAAATGGTCTCATCATGAGCGGCATCAAACCCAGACTAGTGCGGTCCCTCAAGGAATCTAATACGCACTGGGTAGAGGAGCTCGACTCCGTACTCTGGGGGCTGCGAACCATGCCAAATCGTACCACCGGATTCACACCATTCTTTATGGTGTATGGTGCTGAGGCGGTTCTGCCCTGCGACATAATTCATGACTCACCTCGAGTGCGCATGTACGAAGAAAGAGAAGCCGAGCTTGATCGGCAGGACAACCTGGACGTCTTAGAGGAGGAGCGCGACGTGGCTAAAGCCCGTTCCGCATTTTATCAACAGCAAGCTCGAAGATATCAAAGCAGAGAAGTACGGGCCAAAAATTACAACGTTGGTGAACTAGTTCTACACCTGCCGGATAAGAAAAAGAACAAACTCAAGCCCAAATGGGAAGGTCCATTCATAATTGACCAAGTCCTGACTGGTGGAGCGTACCGCCTGCGAGATGCGTCGGACAACCGACTCGAGCCGAACCCATGGAACGCCGCACGTCTCCGAAGATTCTATGCCTAGCGCCGGACTCTGTGTTTGTCTCCTTCCTCTGTCCATTTTTACATATATATTTTTCTGTTTTTGTTTTGTCTCCTCCTACTCTTTCCTTTTATAGCCCTTAAAGGCTCATTATGTGACGCGCTACCCGCGCTCCTTAAACCTGGGGGCTTCTTTATCAGAAGCTTGTTTATATGGGTTTCACACCCAACTCATGCGTCAGACTTCCGCATGCACCTTTACTTCACCATTATAAGCATCGATATGACTTAAGTTTTGGCCAAGCTGGGTTGCCTGGCTCCTGTGCTTACCCCTACGTTCCCGATTGTTCGGCTAGGCGGTAAAGGGAGCACCTCTGCGATTGCTACTGCCGGATAAGCCGGATGTGTACCTCAGACTGGGTGAAGCCAAAAGCTAGCATTCTTAAGGGAATATTCGGTCGGTGAACTAAAGATGAACCTTTTTTATTTATACATGCCCCCAGATGATTTTTTGCATTTGCAGTCCGGACGTGCACTTTAGGGCACGCCACCCCAGCGAAAGGAACCCTTAACGGAACTATTCTCTGTGGAAGATGTTTCTTACTAACCATGTAATATAACATAACTAGTTGGGCACTTGTCTGATAAATCACTAATGACCCCTACGCATGGTCTCCATGCATACCCCGGTTCTTATATAACCGTTATGGTATTCGGACACACTCCAGACAGTCAGGTCCCGAGGTTGAAGCGAAAAGGTCGGCAACGACAAACGATCTACAATCCGGCTAGAAGGCATTACACATGTCAATTATAAATTACACAGTCATCTTGACTGATCGTATTCCTCCTCTATACCATCTAACAGGCTGTCTAATTTACAGTCCTGCTGGGAATACTTTGCGGCCAATTCTACCTGGCCATACACTAAGCTCACAGGGATCTCCTTCCCGTCAGGACCCACCGGTCCGACCTCGGCCATGTGATTGGGGTCAGACTTAGTAAAGCGGGTCTTCACCATGGCCTAGGCCTCCCTAGCGCCTTGTCGGCAGGCTGATATCTTCTACAACCGGAAGCGCCGCCGAGCTCCCTTCAGCTTCTCCGCAAGCTCTCCAAGGCCCTCGGGCGTGGAGTGGGCAGGCCATAAGGCTTGGGCAACGCCTTGCATCACCTGCCGAATTCGCTCGTGCAGTTGCAGGAATTCGGGGAGAAGGTCACCTGTAGAACCGGGCATCTCCTCTGCAGGACGACCTGTGAGCATACCTACAGACAATACTCTGTTATTCGACTTCCTTGCCTAACTCATTTTTTAAAGTTCGCTCAAGCACTTACTAAATATGCTGCGTCGAAGCCGCTGATTCTCCTTTGTGGAGTTCGACAGCTGGCCACGAACGTCCTTCAGTTCAACATCCAGCTTGGTGTTGGCATCCTGGAGATCATTCTTCTCTCGCCTCACCCTCGTCAACGTACTCTCACCGGCCTTTAACTGGCATAAGAGTTGTTGCTTTTCCGGATCAAGTCCGGTGCCATCTGCAACATTAATTGTCAGATTTGCGCACAAGCCGCACAAATACTAATCTTTTGAAGTGTATCTTACCTAAGGGGGTTCCTTTGGGCTCCCCTGTCGCGGCTAGTGCGGCCTCTAGTTGGGCCTTGCACTTTTCCAGCTCCTGGGACAGCACGGTGTTCTTCTCTGTAAGAACCTGCATTTTATATGATCCTTAAATCAGTTACTTTAACTGTTTCAAGTCTCGGGGGCTACTGGTATATATATATTTAACCAAAAATTTCTCACCCGTATGTCTTTCACATACTGCTCCGTGGCTCTGGCTAAACCATCTTGAGCGGCACGAAGGTACGCATCTCCCGAATTAAAGGCATCTAAAGCCTCTCGGGAGAAATAAGCGTCGCGTAGAATTGTCCGGCGACCCCTGTGGTTCATGGCGCTCTCCACTTCTGAATTTGTGGCAGATAGCCGGTCCGCATCCTTTGTTGGAGGGGCGTCCGGTGCGTGCCTGGTGCTCGTCCCCGCTTCCGGACCAGACGTTGGAACCTGGCTGGTGGAGGCGCGGTTGACAGCCTCTCCGGATATCGTCCGGCGAGGCCTCTTCATCCTGGAAACAGCGCGAATGTTAACATGCCTTGACAGAATAACACCAGGGAAACAGAGGACGCGTTATACCTTTGTGCCGGAATCTCAGTCCGGACTTCATTTCTTTTTGCCCCACGGGGCCCTGCGGCCCCTCGTTGGCTGGTCGCCGCAGGTTCGGTCTCACGCCTCGGAAATCTCCCCTGCAAAATATGGTTGTCGGTTGAAACGCTGGAATATGTAGGAATGGAATCTCTCTTGAGGGAATAAAACACTCCGGTTTCTGTCACCTGGGAGGCCGGGATTAACCCGGGGTAATCAGCCGTAATGGCTACCAAGGTATTGTCCTTGCTTAACTGATGGAACACCCTGTCGATAAGCTCCACCGCTATGTCCGGATCCTCTTCGGAGTCCGGATTGAGAGACCGTTCTGGGTCCGGGCTGTGGAGGGCGGCTGTCGATATCCTTCACTTCCTGTCGCAGTTCCTGCATTGAAGTCGTTAGACTATACATCTAATCATGGGAGTGTTAGACAAACTGGTAAGCGCAATTGTTCACTTACCCAACTTGGAGGTTCGTACATAGTGAATCCGCCCCGCGGGTTGACGCGGAGGAAGTCCTCCTTTTCTCCCTTGTACAAAGATGTTAAAATCTTTACTAGAGCGGCAGCTGAGCCTGGCCCCTTACGGTCGTAACGGGTGGCGTCATCCTCCCCGTTAAAATCCCACATGGGGTGGCCTCTGTATTGAAGCGGCCGCACCCCCGCATAATGCATGCGGCCATGACTCCAATCATGGATAGTCCGGAATGAGCCAACAGTCTTATCCGGCCCATCAGGTAAAGGACGTCTCTGTCGCTTTCTCTCTGAGAGCTCCGCGGACGCCAGCTCAAGCATTTCTTCAAGGGAGCACTGTTGAACTCAGGGAGACCGACTTGGATAGGGTCCGGCAACGGGACGTCATCTATGTAAAACCAATCTGAAGGCCAGTCCTCGGACGCCTTTTTTGGGGTTCCGGATAAGTATCCGGTCCCGGCGATGCGCCATACTTCGGCTCCGCCCACTTGATATATGGACCCCTCTTGAGAACGGGGTACCAAGCAGAACAACCTCTTCCACAGCGTGAAATGAGCCTCGACGCCTAGAAATAGCTCGCAAAGGGCAACGAAGCCCACAATATGTAGTACAGAGTCGGGCGTGAGATTGTGCAACTGGAGGCCGTAGAACTCCAGGAGCCCGCGGAGGAATGGATGAATTGGAAATCCCAGTCCCCTTAATAGATAAGGGACGAGGCACACCCGCTCTCCTTTAGAAGGGTTGGGGGTGCTCTCCGCTTGCTTTCCGCCATTATAGGTGGCGAGTCCGGCTCGGACCGGGACCATGTATGCCTGAGGGAGAAATCCCTCGGCTTGCAGCGACACTAACTCGCTGTGCGGGATGGTGCAACTCTCCCAGTCTCCGGGTTTAGGGCCGGAGGGGCGAGGGGAGGAGCTGTGACGGCTGGCCATGTTGGAATGGACCTTTGCTGGAGACGCTCTGATGATAACTCGTGGGGAGGGGAAGATGTGGTTTGGATCTAAATCCCCATCCCATTAAATAGGCGGCTTGTTCATACGACTAAGGGTGTGGATGTAAAAACACCCCGAGCTTTTCGCATTCGTTCAACACGTGGAAGACGGTCATTATTGGGCACAGAAGCCGAGGAGCGCTACATTACAAGAATCGGGCGTTATTCGTACAGGTACACAAGATTCGAAGGAGGAACCCGCCTTGCAATGCCGAAGACAATTTGTGCGCCGGACTCGTCGTCATTGAAGCCTGGTTCGGGGGCTACTGAGGGAGTCCTGGATTAGGGGGTGTTCGGATAGCCGGACTATACCTTCAGCCGGACTCCAGGACTATGAAGATACAAGATTGAAGCCTTCGTCCCGTGTCCAGAAGGATCTTTTCTTGGCGTGGAAGGCAAGCTAGGCGTGCGGATATCCAAGATCTCCTACCAATGTAAGCGACTCTGTGTAACCCTAACCCTATCCGGTGTCTATATAAACCGGAGGGTTGTAGTCCGTAGGACAACCATCATCATACACAATCATACCATAGGCTAGCTTCTAGGGTTTAGCCTCCTTGATCTCGTGGTAGATCTACTCTTGTACTACCCATATCATCAATATTAATCTAGCAGGAGTAGGGTTTTACCTCCATCGAGAGGGCCCGAACCTGGGTAAAATAAAGTGTCCCTTGTCTCCTGTTACCATCCGACCTTGACGCACAGTTCGGGACCCCCAACCCGAGATCCGCCGGTTTTGACACCGACAGCCCTCCCCGTCACCGTTTGGGACTCGCCTTTAATCGAGAAAACATGCTAACGGGCATGATTGGGTTACCCACGTCCGTATTGATGAGAATCCGATAAGTAGGGGACACGATCTCTGCTTTGACAAGACATGCCAAGGAAACCGCCTCGCAAAATGCGCTGAGGTGGGGAAGTAAAAATGATTCGAATAAAGGCTTGGCCGTAGTGTGATGTCACTCTGCGGAATACGTCAGCAGATTAGATTTGTGTTAATATTATTCTCTCTATGGCAATACGTGGAAACTTATTTTGCAGAGCCGGACACTACCCTTGGTGTTTATAAACTTTTATGAAGAACTTGGAGGAGGAACCCGCCTTGCAATGCCGAAGACAATCTGCGCGCCGGACTCGTCGTCATTGAAGCCTGGTTCAGGGGCTACTGAGGGAGTCCTGGATTAGGGGGTGTCCGGGTAGCCGGACTATACCTTCGGCCGGACTCCGGGACTATGAAGATACAAGATTGAAGACTTCGTCCCGTGTCCGGATGGGACTTTCCTTGGCGTGGAGGGCAAGCTTGGCGATGCGGATATTCAGATCTCCTTCTATTGTAACCTACTTTGTGTAACCCTAACCCTATCCGGTGTCTATACAAACCGGAGGGTTTTAGTCCGTAGGACAACCTCAACATACAACAATCATACCATAGGCTAGCTTCTAGGGTTTAGCCTCCTTGATCTCGTGGTAGATCTACTCTTGTATTACCCATATCATCAATATTAATCAAGCAGGACGTAGGGTTTTACCTCCATCAAGAGGGCCCGAACCTGGGTAAAACATTGTGTCCCTCGTCTCCTGTTACCATCCGCCTAGACGCACAGTTCGGGACCCACTACCCGAGATCCGCCGGTTTTGACACCGACAGCGAGTACCAACCTTTGTCAGGAGGCTTATTGTGTAGAGCATACAGATGAAGCATTTCTCCGGAACCATCTGTTGCTATCTACGGTGGTGGCCAAGCTTACTATATACTCCTCGATTAGTTTAATGTTCCCAACATCTTCTTGTGTAGTTCCACTAAAATATATGGTATCTTCAAAGAAGATCCCAGTTTGCACAAGTAGAGATAATTACATATTACGTTAAGAGTGGCATCAAATCAGTGGCAAAACAATTGCTCGTTCCAGCCATAGCAATAAATTAAGATGCAAAACTATATCATTACTTGTGGCATCACAGTTCCAGTGCTTCATTACAGCACTGGGAGTTGATTTTTGTTTTTCTTCCCCTTGTTCTTCCCCTTCATCACTTGGTTCAATAACAAACAAGCTTCGCCTTCAATGTAAGATTTGGCATGTCAATTAGGGAGCACAAGTATAGTACTAAACTCAATTTTCTGATGAAAGTGGCAAAATACAGGCCAGCAGTTGTGAAATATCCTTATCTTACCTCAATGGGATATTACGGTGCACATACAGATTGGAAGTCTTGTCTCCATTTGTGCAGTTCACTAAAGTCAAGCAACATTATCGTACAAGTAGCACTATGAATGCACACTGTAGAATCATGTGAAAGAAGGCTAGTACTGACCTCTCATGATGCAGAATTCGAACAACTCACAAGAAGAAGATCTGAACCAAATTCGCCTTAACGGATAGGAAGTAAGATCTCCTCTTGTGCAGTTCCACTAAGATCAAGCAATCAAGCAACGTTGTCGGTGTGACATTTTGGTTGAACTGCACAAAACACTCTTAAAACAAAAGTGTTTTGTGCAGTGCAACAAAAGGTCACAATGGCAACGAGGTGAAGCAAATAACCCAGTTTACACAGAGGTGCAAAGGAAACAATTAGTGGTCAATAACGGTGGATGACACAGAAGCCAACAAAAATAAGCATCTACCTTATCTAAATGGGAAAGAAAGCAAGACAGTAGCATTTCACAAACGGTGGCATTGATTAATATTAACATAGAGATTATATTAACATAAAATTCGTTAAACATGTAATGTGCTTTTAACTGTGGCATTGCATCAATTTTGCAGCGGCATTAGTAGAGGGTGTTTGTTTACATGGACATTTTGGTGTAGGGACTAAAAAAACTCCGTGTCAGTCCGTGTTGGTCCCAGTTTTGTTATCAGACGCCTTTCCCTATGTGAGCGCAGCAAATCTAGTCCTGCTCAAACTCTACAGCCTTGTCCCTTCCTTTCCTTTTTGAACTAGTACTTTAGCCCCTTCCTTTCCTTTTTGAACCACGTCCTAGATTTATGCGATACAACTTTCCCCACTACTTTCCCCATTCCTTTCCTCTTTGAACCACGTCCTAGATTAATGCTATACAACTTTCCCCCTTCATTTCCTCTTTGAACCACGTCCGAGATTCATGCTATATACAACTTCTCCCACTCCTTTCCTCTTTGAACCACGTCCTAGATTCATGGTATACATGCAGCTAGAGCAATGCATGTGGAGTAAGTAAATTATACCTTAAGGTTCTTGGGGCGTGGTTCGGCGGGCGATGGGACGACGGCGAAGAAGAAGGGGTCAGAGGCCGTCACGCCGCCGCTAGGTGGAAAGTGAACAGCTGCACCGATAGTCCCTCGCCGACGGCGACAACGTTAAGCCTCCTTCCCTTCCCGGCGGACGGATCCTGTCGGCTCTTTGAGCAGCAGTGAGGGGAGAGAGAGGCCAACGAAGTCTTGTTTAGATCTGGAGAGGGCGAGAGAGTGTGAAGAGAGCAACAACAAGTGCCGAGGCTCCAGCGGGAGAGGGCGAGAGAGTATGAAGAGAGCAACAACAAGCACTGAGGCTCCAGCGTGTATATATATACTGGAGAGAGAGAGTGTGAAGCGTGCAAACCCTAGAAAACATTTTGACCAGTCAAAGAATCCTCCTGGCACAAATTATGCTCAAGTGTAGTTATCGAACCCGAGACCTCAAGTTTGATGAGCGAACAGGCTAACCAGCTACACAACCCTCCCGTTATGTTCAACGAGAGGGAAATAACCTTTTATACATTACTGAATCCTTATTATAACATGCACACAAATTTTGGGCACTTGTATTTGACTTAAGTCAGTGTGCCACCGTATCTCGTATACTTACTACTCCCTCCGTCTAGGTGTAATAAGTCACGTTAGAAGGTGCAACGGGAAGGTGCATGCGTGTGTGCATGTGTGTGTGTGTGTGTGCGTGTGTGTTTAACACCAGGTGTGTGTTAGAGAGAGCGACATATCGACCTACTCCTACAGAGAGATGTTGTGTAGTGTACGATTTTAGCCGCGAGAGTCGGTGCATCCTCTCGTTTCCGGGCGTGTCCGGTAGGGACATGCGGACAGCTGCCATGGCCGCTCCTGACCAGCCTGGCCCACCCAAAGCCCCTCCATCGCCCGCGCGTGCTTCCCGCCCAAAACGGTCAGCGCCGCTCCAAAGAATCGGTGCCGCATTCATGCCCGAGCAGAGCGGACGCGACCTCTCACTGGCGCAAGAGTGATGGTTGCTTCGTCCGTCCAACTTACCGCTGGGTCTATGTGATTTGACGGCTCATTAGTCTTTATTACTGAGGTCGTAGGACTACTGGATGTTCCACGCTTTCGGCTAAAGGAGGTATACCTACTAGATTACAATTTTCTCCATTCTTACAGCGGAGGCGTGCAAGAGTAGTGAAAACACGCAGGCTCAGTGATCCGCATGTGGTTCATGGTGAAATCTCTACAAAGACCTATATTTAGGAACGAAGGAAGTACTAGTATAGTACGTACTGTAATTTATCAGCGAGATAAATTTGTACAATGCTATGAAGCTTCCAGCTTCTGTTACATGTATCTTGCGTCCAAGGTTGCCCGTTGCAACATTTCATCAAATACAAAGGAGACTAACATGCATGCTATTGCATCTCAATGATTGACAAATCATAGCAAATATGTACTCCCTCCGTTCCAAAATAAGTTTCTCAACTTTGTGCAAACTTTGGTACAAAGTTGTACTACTACTAAAGTTGACACTTATTTTGGAACAGAGGCAGCTAAAGAAAAAAACGATCCATGTAGTCCCTAGCCCTTGAACCGTGAACCCTGACCAGGCTTCAATTTGCTGGCAACGTTCGAGCTTCCTAATAAATGAAGTTTGCAACCTTTTGACCATCAGAACATTTTGTGCAGTTTCACCAAAATCGAGATGAGCATCCCTGTGGCAAAGAAATTGAACAAGCGTGATTAGAATAAGATTACTGGGACTAGTTGATGAGACATAAACTCATCACAAATACAGTACGTAGAAGCCAGTAGAGGTATGTGCGGGGCAAAGAAGTAGAGAAATATCCACAGGGAGTGATGTGGGCAGCTGGAGCAGTGGTGCAAGCCGGCTGTAAAGGGAGTTGTACCTGAGGGACGTAGTTCAACCTTGAGGAGGGCGGCGGGAGGCGGCAACTGCCCACGTCGCGACAGTGAGCAAGGGACGAAGGCAACCTCACCGGCTTTGTGAGAGAGAACGGCGGGGACCCCTGATCGGGACGTGCCGACAGTGGTTTTTCGCCGTCGGCGACGGCCACCGCATCTACACTAAGCATCCACCCCTTGCCCAAGTGGACGTGATCCGCCGGGATGTTAGAGATGTGGCCACAGTCGTTTTGTGCGAGAGAGTGTGAAGAGAGCAACCCCAGCAAGCAACCGTGTAGGCTGGCCCGTCCTGACTATGAATATAGTGGAGCGGTTCCTTTTCTCTCCATATGAACCTATCATATTGCGTACGTGCCACTGAAAAAAAAATTATTTATAAATGACGCGGCACCTACTACTCGTTCTCCTATAACCTTGTGCTTGGCATCTCCAAGATATTAACCTTGCAATTGGCTCTTCGCCTCTTCGGGAAGTCGAGCAATAATGGTAGTGCAGTATATATCGTTCTGGCTATATGAGACCGAATGAATTGTTGCATGTCCACCACGTGGGCGAGGGTCGAGGGGTGAGGGCGAGTGCTACATACGGAGCAAAATGAGTGAATCTACACTCTAAAATACGTCTATATACATCAGTGTTTGGAGTATGTACTAGTAGTTCATATTGAAATCTACTAAAGGACATATATATTCCAAACAATATGATAGTATAATCTCTATAACCAAGGTAGTAGGGACGAGGAGTAAACGGAGCGAGTAGTAAATTTTTCTCCTCGTCCTGCGAGCCACCGCGCGCATGGGCGAGGGAGCGGGCGTAAGGCATAGTAAGTAAGCTTCACCTCATCCTGCGAGCCACCGTGCCCGTGGGCGGGGGAGACGGTGTACTAAGCAAGCTTCTCCTTGTTCTGCGAGTTGACGGGACACATCAAAAGTACTCCACTGTATAGAGCCTTGCCTCTAAGGTAGGCTCCACATGGTTTGCCTCTTTTTTTAACATAACACGTCAAGTCGCAATTTGTTTGTTCACCCGTGGTAGACGATCCTCCCTCCACCAAGTGGAAAACCAGTACACATGCCAAATTACCACGTGGGCTGCCTTTTTCGTACAGAAATGAGCTCCACCGTGTACCCGCGCGGGTGTGGTTGGGAAAGAGATGGGAGTACGTGCGCCGTGCGTGCACCTCTTCTGTTCATGCACGTCCCCCACCTACATGGGGTGTGTGTGAGAGATACAAACCGCGTTTGTGAGTGTTTTTTGTTTTGGGGTGGGGGTGGGGTGGGGGGTTGATTTCGTGAATTATTTGTGGTAATATGTGTCGATGACATCTCAAACAAATTTTTGCATGCAATGTGTGTGAAATGGAGGCCTATCCATATCATACATAGAGGGTCGGGCAATCCACGAGAAGAGAGGGAGGGGTCATAGCTGTCGATAGAGTCAAAGAGAGGATCAAGTGGGTGGGTGGGAGATCGATGAAGAGAGCCATCGAAATTGTTTGTGTGTACAAGTCAAAGATATAGGGCGACTAGCCTACCGGAACGTTAGAGGGCACACGTCAAGTTTGTGTGTGGCAGGGAGACATGACTAGAGCGCTCGATGTATCGGTGTGTGTGTGGGGGGGTGGTGGGAGGGGTAGGCAGAGGCCTAACTATAGAGGTAGAACGACTCGTATATGTGTTGAGAAGGAGAGACCCAGCTATGTCTTGAGGGAGATCGGTCGACATCCATACATAACTGAAGGACGGGAAATATGATGGGACAGAGAGAGAGAGAGGAGGGAGAGAGGGAGGGAGAGGGAGGGAGAGGGGTAGATTGCTGGATGGGTGATGGAGTTGCTTCTTGAAGATGGTGGGAGAGGCCTACTAGACAAACTGAGGGTGGAACTGCAATGTTATCAATAAGAGTGGGGATGTGTTTCTGTGCATGCCTGTGCGTGATAGATCTGTCGGGACGCATCCATGGATGACGAAGGGGGACCATGTGTTTGGTAAGCAAACCAAACTAGATCGATAGATCAATTGTTGTTTGTCGGGGGAAGGGAGAGACACAACTAATGAGGTAGATCGATTGACGTGTGGGTAAAAATGAGTTATAAGGACCTAGCTAGCTATATGTATAGCGAGAGATTGGTCGGTGTACGTCCATTTGTTAGAAGCAAATAAGGCCCAACGAGACGGATAGACAGAGAGAATGGAGCTAGGAGGTGGTGCGAGAGGCCCAACTACTAGCTAGGTAGGGGGAGGAGTGTGCGGTTGTGAGAGCGATGAAAAGAGGGGCGAGAGTTAGTGTGCCGACGGTGATCACATCGACTTTGGAACCATTTTCCACGCGCGTCGTCACCTTGTCCTTAGCCAATCTTCATTTAATCCATAGCCCCTATTTCGAGTTGCAAATATGAGCAACAGAACCAGTATCAAATACCCATGCGCTACTACGAACATTAGTAAGGTACACATCGATAACATGTATATCAAATATACCTTTCACTTTGCCATCCTTCTTATCCGCCAAATACTTGGGGTAGTTCCGCTTCCAGTGACCAGTCCCTTTGCAGTAGAAGCACTCGGTCTCAGGCTTAGGTCCAGACTTGGGCTTCTTCACTTGAGCAACAACTTGCTTGCCGTTCTTCTTGAAGTTCCCCTTCTTCCCTTTGCCCTTTTTCTAGAAACTACTGGTCTTGTTAACCATCAACACTTGATGCTCCTTCTTGACTTGTACCTCCTCAGCCTTTAGCATCGCGAAGAGCTCGGGAATTGTTTTATCCATCCCTTGTATATTATAGTTCATCACGAAGCTTTTGTACCTTGGTGGCAGTGATTGAAGAACTCTGTCAATGACACCAGTTGAGTCAAGTGGTTGTGGTACCCAGATATTCTGAGTATATGTTGACTGACAGAACTATTCTCGTCCATTTTGCAGCTATAGAACTTATTGGAGACTTCATATCTCTCAATTCGGGCAATTGCTTGAAATATTAACTTCAACTCCTGGAACATCTCATATGATCCATGACATTCAAAACATCTTTGAAGTCCCGATTCTAAGCCGTAAAGCATGGCACACCGAACTATCGAGTAGTCATAAGCTTTGCGCTGCCAGACATTCATAACGTCCGGAGTTTTTCCTGCAGCGGGCTTTGCACCTAGCGGTGCTTCCAGGACATAATTCTTCAATGCAACAATGAGGATAATCCTCAAGTTACAGACCCATTCCTTGTAATTGCTACCATCATCTTTCAACTTAGTTTTCTCTAGGAACGCATTAAAATCCACAAGTATAGGGGATCACAACAGTTTTCGAGGGTAGAGTATTCAACCCAAATTTATTGATTCGACACAAGGGGAGCCAAAGAATATTCTCAAGTATTAGCAGAAGAGTTGTCAATTCAACCACACCTGGATAACTTAATATCTGCAGCAAAGTATTTAGTAGCAAAGTAGTATGGAAGTAACGGTAACGGTGGCAAAAGTAACGGTAGCAGTTTTGTGGTAATTGTAACAGTGGCAACGGAAAGGTAACTAAGCAAAGAGCAATATGTGAAAAGCTCGTAGGCATTGGATCGGTGATGAAGAATTAGGTCAGATGCGATTCCTCATGCAATAGTTATAACATAGGGTGACACAGAACTAGCTCCAATTCATCAATGTAATGTAGGCATGTATTCCGAATATAGTCATACATGCTTATGGAAAAGAACTTGCATGACATCTTTTGTCCTACCCTCCCGTGGCAGCGGGGTCCTAATGGAAACTAAGGGATATTAAGGCCTCCTTTTAATAGAGTACCGGACCAAAGCATTAACACTTAGTGAATACATGAACTCCTCAAACTACGGTCATCACCGGTAAGTATCCCGATTATTGTCACTTCGGGGTTAACGGATCATAACACATAATAGGTGACTATAGACTTGCAAGATAGGATCAAGAACTCACATATATTCATGAAAACATAATAGGTTCAGATCTGAAATCATGGCACTCGGGCCCTAGTGACCAGCATTAAGCATATCAAAGTCATAGCAACATCAATCTCAGAACATAGTGGATACTAGGGATCAAACCCTAACAAAACTAACTCGATTACATGGTAAATCTCATCCAACCCATCACCGTCCAGCAAGTCTACGATGGAATTACTCACGCACGGCGGTGAGCATCATGAAATTGGTGATGGAGGAAGGTTGATGATGACGATGCCGACGGATTCCCCTCTCCGGAACCCCGAATGGACTCCAGATCAGCCCTCCCAAGAGAGATTAGGGCTTAGCGGCAGCTCCGTATCATAAAACGCGATGAATCTTTCTCTCTGATTTTTTTCTCCCCGAACGTGAATATATAGAGTTGGAGTTGAGGTCGGTGGAGCACCAGGGGGACCACGAGGCCGGGGGGCACGCCCCCCACCCTCATGGATAGGGTGTGGGCCCCCTGGCCTTGATTCTTTCGCCAGTATTTTTTATTAATTCCAAAAATATTCTCCGTGAAGTTTCAGGTCATTCCGAGAACTTTTATTTCTGCACAAAAATAACACCATGGCAATTCTGCTGAAAACAGCGTTAGTCCGGGTTAGTTCCATTCAAATCATGCAAGTTAGAGTCCAAAACAAGGGCAAAAGTGTTTGGAAAAGTAGATATGATGGAGACGTATCAACTACCCCAAGCTTAAACCTTTGCTTGTCCTTAAGAAATTCAGTTGACAAACTGAAAGTGATAAAGAAAAACTTTTACAAACTCTGTTTGTTCTTGTTGATGTAAATATGTAAAGCCAGCATTCAAGTTTTTAGCAAAGATTATGAACTAACCATATTCACAATAACACTTAGGTCTCATGTTTACTCATATCAATGGCATAATCAACTAGGGAGCAATAATAATAAATCTCGGATGACAGCACTTTCTCAAAACAATCTTAATATGATATAACAAGATGGTATCTCGCTAGCCCTTTCTGAGACCGCAAAACATAAATGCGGAGCACCTCTGAAGATCAAGGACTGACTAAACATTGTAATTCATGGTAAAAGAGATCCAGTCATAGTCATACCCAATATAAATTAATAGTAATGGATGCAAATGAGAGAGGTGCTCTCCAACTGGTGCTTTTTAATAAGAGGGTGATGATTCAACATAAAAGTAAATAGATAGGCCCTTCGCAGAGGGAAACAGGGATTTGTAGAGGTGCGAGAGCTCGATTTTAAAGCAGAGATAAATAATATTTTGAGCGGCATACTTTCATTGTCAACATAAGAACCGAGAGATCTCGATATCTTCCATGCTACACACATTATAGGCGGTTCCCAAGCAAAATGGTAAAGTTTATACTCCCCCTCCACCAACAAGCATCAATCCATGGCTGGCCCGAAACAACGGGTGCCTCCAACTAACAACAGTCCTGGGGGAGTTTTGTTTGCAATTATTTCGATTTGATTTTCTTAGAGCATGGGACTGGGCATCCTAGTGACCAGCCATTTTCTCATGAGTGAGGAGCGGAGTCCACTCCTCTTGAGAATAACCCGCCTAGCATGGGAGATACAGACATCCCTAGTTGACACATGAGCTATTTGAGCATACAAAACAGAATTTCATTCGAAGGTTTAGAGTTTGGCACATACAAATTTACTTGGAACGGTAGGTAGATATCGCATATAGGAAGGTATGGTGGACTCATATGGAATAACTTTGGGGTTTATGGAAGTGGATGCACAAGCAGTATTCCCGCTTAGTACAAGTGAAGGCTAGAAAAAGACTGGGAAGCGACCAACTAGAGAGCGACAACAGTCATGAACATGCATTAAAATTAATGAACATTGAGTGCAAGCACGAGTAAGATATAATCCACCATGAACATAAATATCGTGAAGGCTATGTTGATTTTGTTTCAACTACATGCGTGAACATGTGCCAAGTCAAGTCACTCGAATCATTCAAAGGAGGATACCACCATATCATACCACATCACAACCATTTTAATATCATGTTGGCAGGCAAGGTAAACCATTATAAACTCCTAGCTAATTAAGCATGGCATAAGTAACTACAATCTCTAATTTTCATTGCAAGCATGTTTCATTCATAATAGGCTGAATCAGGAATGATGAACTAATCATATTTACAAAAACAAGAGAGGTCGAGTTCATACCAGCTTTTCTCATCTCAATCAGTCCATCATATATCGTCATTATTCCCTTTCACTTGCACAACCGAATAGTGTGAATAATAATAATAGTGCACGTGCATTGGACTAAGCTGGAATCTGCAAGCATCTGATACAAAGGAGAAGACAAGGTAATATGGGCTCTTGGTTAAATCAACAATAATGCATATAAGAGCCACTTCAACATTTCATTATGGTCTTCTCCTCTCGACCCCCAAAGAACAAGAAAAGAAATAAAACTATTTGTACGGGAAAGCTCCCAACAAGCGAAAGAAGAACGGAAATATTTTTGGGTTTTCTTTTAATTATTACTACTACAAGCATGGAAAGTAAACTAGCTAAAAGCTACAACTAATTTTTTTGGTTTCTCTTAAGGTTTTTCAAACACACAAGAAGAAAGCGAGAAAAAGAAAATAAACTAGCATGGATATTACAATGAAAAAGTAGGAGCACAGACAACTAGCATGAGTGTGTGAACATGAATGTAATGTCGGTGAGAAATACGTACTCCCCCAAGCATAGGATTTTGGCCTAAGTTGGTCTATGGCCACGGCTGGCCTGGCGGATATCCAAAGTTGTAGCTGGGGTCGTACTGAGACGGAGCCTCGGGGTACCACTGATTGGCGATCTCCTCCGGATCCCACTGGTAAACAGACTGACGTGGAGGATCAAGTTGTGGTTTCGGCTCTGGCTCTGGAGCTGGTGTGAGTCTCTGGTAGGCATGAAATGCCTTCGGCAAAACAAGATACTTGCCTGAAGATAAGTTGAACAAAGAAGGAGCAGGCAAAGTAATAGTCTAAGGGTGATTTTTATCAAATACCAGTCTGTAGTTAAGCATCTTTTTCTTATTCTTAACAATAAAGTCATGTGCTACCATACTCTTATAGTCTAGAAAAATAGGTGGCAACAACTTTTCTTCTTTCTCATAATGCCTAATAGGTATGTTAAAGTGTGCAGCGAGGCGCGAGGCGAAGATACCTCCCAAGATGGGACCCTTCGTACGGTTCAGATTTAACCGCTTGGCAATAATAGCGCCTAGACTAAAAGTGTTGTCACGAAACAAGGCATGGCACAAAATAACAATATCAGGGGCACTAAGTTTCCACAGTTTCCATGACTAATTAAACATCTACTAGCAAATATCGCAAAGTAATGCAGAACCAGAAAATGTATGCTAGTAATTCTTGCATCAAAAACTTTCCTCGTTTCCCCTACAGCAATCATATCAATAAACCCTTCCACATCATTACGATGTGGTTCCTCTATGCTGCCCGTAAAGGGTATCTTACAGACCCGACAGAAATCAAAAAGGGACATCTCCTTATACTCATCATATAAATAAAAAATCCACCGAGGGTGGTGATCTCCTAGCATGGAAATGAAAATTTTGCACAAAAATATTAGTGAGTAGGAGATACTGTTCGCGCTGGTCGCGGAGGAAGTCGGTGAGGCCCGCATTCTCAGCCAAATAATAGAAATCATCATGAATCTCGGCTACTGTCAAGAACTCATCACACGGCCGTTCACAAGGCCGAACTTCCGCGACGCGAGGGAGATTATATTTGGCCTCTTATCCTCCTCACTTTGCTTATCCCTCGAGCTTCGGCTCGAAGAGCCCCTCAAAAATCTCTTCATCAATTTCTGAAAGTTTTAGTAACTTAAAATAAAAGTGAACCAAACTCAACAAAATTGATAGCAACTACTCCCACAAGTGCCTAGAGACTATATCATGCATTAGAACTACTTGGGACCATATAAATTTGACATGCAAGCTCAAGAACAGGGTCACCTAGGCAGCAAAAATTTGCAATGAATAAAGCACTAGAACAAAACTAATTGGACCATTGGAGGAGTCACATACCGAAGAACAATCCCCCAAAGCAGTTTTGTGAGTGGAGCTTTGAGCAAGGAGATCGAAAATCGCAGCAAGATGAGCTAGAACTCGTGCTTGAGCTGGTTGGTGATTTTTTTGGGAGGAAGAAGGAGTGTGTGGTGGGTGGAATAAGTGGAGGGGGGCCACTAGGGGCCCACGAGGCAGGGGGCGCGCCCAGGGGGGTGGGCGCGCCCTGGACTCTCGTGGACAGGTGCTTGCTCCCCCTGATGTGTTCTCAGTGCCAAATATTCTCAAATATTCTAGAAAAAATCATATTTCATTTTCGGGGCATTTGGAGAACTTTTATTTTTGGGGTATTTTTTTATTGCACGGATAATTCACAAAACTGACAGAAAAATACTATTTTTGCTTTATTTAATCTAAATAACAGAAAGTAAAAGGAGGGTAAAAAAGGTTGTGCTTTCTAACTTCATCCATCTCATGCTCATCAAAAGGAATCCACTAACAAGGTTGATCAAGTCTTGTTAACAAACTCTTTTCGAATAACATGGGACCGGAGAAATTTCGAATAACACTATGTTACCTCAACGGGGATATGCACATCTCTAACAATAAGAATATCATATTTCTTCTTGACAGTAGGAAGAGGAAATTCAAAACCTCCAATAATAATTGATAGGAATTTTTCCAATAGAATTGATACTATGGATTTGAGGTTGTTTCCTCGGAAAGTGTACCGTATGCTCATTACCATTAACATGAAAAGTGACATTGCCTTTGTTGCAATCAATAACAACCCCTGCAGTATTCAAAAAGGGTCTACCAAGGATAATCGACATACTATCGTCCTCGTGAATATCAAGAATAACAAAGTCCGATAAAATAGTAACGTTTGCAACCACAACAGGCACATCCTCACAAATACCGACAGGTATAGCAGTTGATTTATCAGCCATTTGCAAAGATATTTCAGTAGGTGTCAACTTACTCAAATCAAGTCTACGATATAAAGAGAGAGGCATAACACTAACACCGGCTCCAAGATCACATAAAGCAATTCTAACATAGTTTCTTTTAATGGAGCATGGTATAGTTGGTACTCCTGGATCTCCTAGTTTCTTATGTATTCCACCCTTAAAATTATAATTAGAAAGCATGGTGGAAATTTCAGCTTCCGGTATCTTTCTTTTATTCGTAACAATTTCTTTTATATACTTAGCATAAGGATTCATTTTAAGCATATCAGTCAAACGCATACGCAAAAAGATAGGTCTAATCATTTCAGCAAAGCGCTCAAAATCCTCATCATCCTTTTTCTTGGATGGTTTGGGAGGAAAAGGCATGGGTTTCTGAACCCATGGTTCTCTTTCTTTATTGTGCTTCCTAGCAACAAAGTCTCTCTTATCATAACGTTGATTCTTTGATTGTGGGTTATCAAGATCAACAGCAGGTTTAATCTCTACATCATTATTATTACTAGGTTGAGCATCAACATGAACATCATCATTAACATTATCACTAGGTTCATGTTCATTACCAGATTGTGTTTGAGCATCAGAGATAGAAATATCATTGGGATTCTCAGGTGTGCCTACAACAGGTTCACTAGAAGCATGCAAAGTCCTATCATTTTTCTTTTTCTTCTTTTTAGAAGGACTAGGTGCATCAACTTTAGTTCTCTGAGAGTCTTGCTCAATTCTCATAGGGTGGCCCTCAGGATACAAAGGTTCCTGAATCATTTTACCCCCTCTAGTCATAACTCTAACATCATTATCATTTTTCTTATTATTTAATTCATTGAGCAAATCATTTTGAGCTTTAAGCACTTTTTCTACTTGAGTGGTAACCATAGAAGCATGTATACTAATGAGTTTAAGTTCACCTTTAACACTAGACATATAATCACTCAAGTGTTCAATCATATAAGCATTTCGTTTCAATTGTTTACCAACATAAGCATTGAAGTTTTCTTGTTTAACAGTAAAATTATCAAACTCATCTAAGCATTGGCTAGCAGACTTATAACGAGGAATATCACCTTCATCAAATCTATAGGGAGAATTTACGTTTACTACCTGTGTCCGGTTATTAAGACCATGTATTTCTTCAACGGGCGGCAAATTAAGACCATGTATTTCTTTAATAGGAGGTAAATTCTTAACATCATCAGCTTTAATATCCTTTTCTTCGGAGTTGGCTTAGGAGTTGGTTTAGGAAGTGTCCAATTATTTTCATTAGTCAACATATTACTCAATAGTAATTCAGCTTGATCAATTGTTCTTTCCCTGAAAACACAACCAGCACAAATATCCAGGTGGTCTTTGGAAGCATCGATTAGTCCATTATAAAAGATATCAAGTAATTAGTTTTTCTTGAGAGGATGATCAGGCAAAGCATTAAGTAATTGGAGAAGCCTCCCCCAAGCTTGTGGGAGACTCTCTTCTTCAATTTGCACAAAATTATATATTTCCCTTAAAGCAGCTTGTTTCTTATGAGCGGGGAAATATTTAGCAGAGAAGTAATAAATCATATCCTGGGGACTACGCACACAACCAGGATCAAGAGAATTAAACCATATTTTAGCATCACCCTTTAGTGAGAACGGAAATAATTTAAGGATATAGTAGTAACGGGTTTTCTCATCATTAGTGAACAGGGTGGCTATATCATTTAGTTTAGTAAGATGTGCCACAACAGTTTCAGATTCATAGCCATAAAAAGGATCAGATTCAACCAAAGTAATCATCTCAGTATCAACAGAGAAATCATAATCCTTATCAGTAACACAGATAGGTGAAGTAGCAAAAGCAGGGTCATATTTCATTCTAGCATTCAAGGATTTTTCTTTCAGCTTAGCTAATAATTTCTTAAGATCATTCCTATCATTTCAAGCAAGAAAGTCTCTAGCAGTTTCTTCATCCATAACATAACCCTCAAGCACAACAGGCAATTCATATCTAGGGGGAGAATCTTCATCATCACTTTCATCAATATTATCAGTTGCAATAATCTCACTCTCTCTAGCCCTAGCAAGTTGTTCATCAAGAAATTCACCTAGTGGCACAGCAGTATCAAGCATAGAAGTAGTTTCACCATAAGTATCATGCATAGCAGAAGTGGCATCATCAAAAACATACGAGCAGAAGCAGGTTTAGGTGTCGCAAGTTTACTCAAAACAGAAGGTGAATCAAGTGCAAAGCTAGATGGCAGTTCCTCACCTCCCCTCGTAGTTGAGGGATAAATTTTGGTTTTCTCGTCTTTCAAGTTCCTCATAGTGATCAGCAGATATAAATCCCAAGTGACTCAAAGAATAGAGCTATGCTCCCCGGCAACGGCGCCAGAAAATATTCTCCATAACCCACAAGTATAGGGGATCGCAACCGTTTTCGAGGGTAGAGTATTCAACCCAAATTTATTGATTCGACACAAGGGGAGCCAAAGAATATTCTCAAGTATTAGCAGAAGAGTTGTCAATTCAACCACACCTGGATAACTTAATATCTGCAGCAAAGTATTTAATAGCAAAGTAGTGTGGAAGTAACGATAACAGTGGCAAAAGTAACAGTAGCAGTTTTGTAGTAATTGTAACAATGGCAACGGAAAAGTAACTAAGCAAAGAGCAATATGTGAAAAGCTCGTAGGCATTGGATCGGTGATGGAGAATTATGTCGGATGCGATTCCTCATGCAATAGTTATAACATAGGGTGACACAGAACTAGCTCCAATTCATCAATGTAATGTAGGCATGTATTCTGAATATAGTCATACGTGCTTATGGAAAAGAACTTGCATGACATCTTTTGTCCTACCCTCCCGTGGCAGCGGGGTCCTAATGGAAACTAAAGGATATTAAGGCCGCCTTTTAATAGAGTGTCGGACCAAAGCATTAACACTTAGTGAATACATGAACTCCTTAAACTACGGTCATCACCGGTAAGTATCCCGATTATTGTCACTTCGGGGTTAACGGATCATAACACATAATAGGTGACTATAGACTTGCAAGATAGGATCAAGAACTCACATATATTCATGAAAACATAATAGGTTCAGATATGAAATCATGGCACTCGGGCCCTAGTGACAAGCATTAAGCATATCAAAGTCATAGCAACATCAATCTCAGAACATAGTGGATACTAGGGATCAAACCCTAACAAAACTAACTCAATTACATGGTAATTCTCATCCAACCCATCACCGTCCAGCAAGCCTACGATGGAATTACTCATGCACGGTGGTGAGCATCATGAAATTGGTGATGGGGGAAGGTTGATGATGACAATGGCGACGGATTTCCCTCTCCGGAACCCCGAACGGATTCTAGATCAGCCCTCCCGAGAGAGATTAGGGCTTGCTGGCGGCTCCGTATCGTAAAACACGATGAATCCTTCTCTCTGATTTTTTTTCTCCCCGAACGTGAATATATAGAGTTGGAGTTGAGGCCGGTGGAGCACCAGGGGGCCCACGAGGCAGAGGGCGCGCCCCCACCCTCGTGAATAGGGTGTGGCCCCCCTGGCCTTGATTCTTTTGCCAGTATTTTTTATTAATTCCAAAAATATTCTTTGTGAAGTTTCAGGTCCTTCCGAGAACTTCTATTTCTGCACAAAAATAACACCATGGCAATTCTGCTGAAAAAAACGTCAGTCCGGGTTAGTTCCATTCACATATATTCATGAAAACATAATAGGTTCAGATCTGAAAACATGGCACTCGGGCCCTAGTGACAAGCATTAAGCATAGCAAAGTCATAGCAACATCAATCTCGGAACATAGTGGATACTAGGGATCAAACCCTAACAAAACTAACTCGATTACATGGTAAATCTCATCCAACCCATCACCGTCCAGCAAGCCTATGATGGAATTACTCATGCACGATGGTGAGCATCATGAAATTGGTGATGGAGGATGGTTGATGATGACGACGGCGACGAATCCCCCTCTCCGGAGCCCCGAACGGACTCCAGATCAGCCCTCCCGAGAGGTTTTCGCCAGTATTTTTTATTGATTCAAAAAATATTCTTCGTGAAGTTTCAGGTCATTCCGAGAACTTTTATTTCTGCACAAAAATAACACCATGGCAATTCTGCTGAAAACAGCGTCAGTCCGGGTTAGTTCCATTCAAATCATGCAAGTTAGAGTCCAAAACAAGGGCAAAAGTGTTTGGAAAAGTAGATATGATGGAGATGTATCAACTCCCCCAAGCTTAAACCTTTGCTTGTCCTCAAGCAATTCAGTTGACAAACTGAAAGTGATAAAGAAAAACTTTTACAAACTTTGTTTTCTCTTGTTGATGTAAATATGTAAAGCCAGCATTCAAGTTTTCAGCAAAGATTATGAACTAACCATATTCACAATAACACTTAGGTCTCATGTTTACTCAGATCAATGGCATAATCAACTAGCGAGCAATAATAATAAATCTCAGATGACAACACTTTCTCAAAACAATCATAATATGATATAACAAGATGGTATCTCGCTAGCCCTTTCTGAGAGTGCAAAACATAAATGCAGAGCACCTCTGAAGATCAAGGACTGACTAAACATTGTAATTCATGGTAAAAGAGATCCAGTCATAGTCATACCCAATATAAATTAAAAGTAATGGATGCAAATGACAGCGGTGCTCTCCAACTGGTGCTTTTTAATAAGAGGGTGATGACTCAACATAAAATTAAATAGATAGGCCCTTCGCAGAGGGAAGCAGGGATTTGTAGAGGTGCCAGAGCTCGATTTTAAAGCAGAGATAAATAATATTTTGAGTGGCATACTTTCATTGTCAACATAACAACCGAGAGATCTCGATAACTTCCATGCTACACACATTATAGGCGGTTCCCAAACAGAACGGTAAAGTTTATACTCCCCCACCACCAACAAGCATCAATCCATGGCTGGCCCGAAACAACGGGTGCCTCCAACTAACAACAGTCCTGGGGGAGTTTTGTTTGCAATTATTTCGATTTGATTTGCTTAGACACAAGGCACTGGACTGAATCATAGTCATCGCTACGAGCAACGTAAGCAGCAAATTCTCCTGGTGTTTTATCCTTTGCAAGAGCATCACCCAGGATGATCCAGCACGTACTCCTTCTTAACACTCATGAAAACAAACCTCAGGTTCCGAATCCAATCTGCATAGTTTCCACCATTAGCAGCCAAGTTCTCTAAGATCAATATGAAGATGCATAACTAGTTGGGGTCGCGATTGTCACCCTCACCGAGTTGCAACAGAAGAAGAACGTGTCGGTGTAAATCGTACTTGGAGTCCCTTGAACCATCGATGAATGATCCCTCATACGGCCCACGAATATTCCCTCGAACCGAATACCGAAAGCACAACCTTTCTACTTGCTTGCAAGTGTGTAACCTTCACGAGCACTTCGCCGTCCAGAGCTAATCGTCACTTGAGAATTAGAGGGAAGAGATTAGAACCACACAGGGCATCTAAAGGACAAGAGGATTAGCATATCTCTAATTAGCCAACCAGGACCAACTAGAACTAGAAGAACTAGAGGAGGCTCCAAACTTGTATCTTCAATAGAGCAAAAAACCCTAGTATATATAGGTTGGAGGAGGAGTGTGATGCCCCCAATACAACCGTACACTAATCATACATGCAAACGTGTACGATCAAGATCAGGGACTCACGGGAAGATATCACAACACAACTCTAGACACAAATAAAATAACACAAGCTTCATATTACAAGCCAGGGGCCTCGAGGGCTCGAATACAGAAGCTCGATACACAAACGATTCAGCGGAAGCAACAATATCTGAGTACATACATAAGTTAAACATGACTGCCTTAAGAAGGAAAACACAATCATCAACGATCAAAGAGGCAAGGCCTCCTGCCTGGGACCTTCTAACTACTCCTGGTCATCAACGGTCTCCATGTAGTAGTATCCGTCGGCGGTGCCATCTGGCTCCTGGGCTATGACATCTCGTTGCATCAACTAGAAAGAAGAAAGAAGGGGGGAAAGGGGTAGCAAAGCAACCATGAGTACTCATCCAAAGTACTCGCAAACATCAGATCTATACTAAGTATGCATTGGTATCAAATGAAAGGGTTGTATCTGTGGACTGAACTACAGAATGCCAGAATAGAGGGGAAGGCCTAGCCTATCGAAGACTAGCATCTTCAAGCAGCTCCAAGCATCTTGCAGCATGTAGAAGAGTAAAGAATAGCCGTTTATATTTAACAAACATGTTGTAGCATTAACGCCCAGAGATCCTTCATTGACTCCCTGCGAGGAAGCAATCCCGGGGCCACATATCCATCACATATCAAGTATCCATTTCTAGTTGTATAAGATCATGATACAAGTCTGAACGTCCATTACCAAGGACACGGTATTCAAATATATATCTTCCCTGCAGGGGTGCACCACGTTACCCAACACGCTCGATCACTCTAGCCGAACACACCTTTTTGGGGTCAATGCCCGGCCTCGGAAGATCAACACGTCGTAGCCCTACCTAGGCTCAGCAGAGAGGTCCCCGCCAGTCTACATCCTAAGCACTCCGGGGTATGGGCCCATCGCCCGTTGCACTCCAGGTCGTTACGTGCAGGGTGGACCTAGGCACCACCTCTGGGGTGCCGGCCCAACCGTGCCGCAATGCTGAACTGGACGTCTGACAAAGCTTCGGCTGATATTGCAACGTCGAGGCCCATAACTATTCTCACGTGGTGGTTAGTGCGTAAAGGCCAAAGGCCAATTCAGAACAAATACCCAAACCTGTTAGTGCATTATTAAAAGAAGTGACGGCTATCGGGACAAGTCTGGAGCTATCACCCCCTCTCGGGTGATACCACTAAACAGCCAACCGCCACCGTAACTCCTCGGGTGCTCTCCGGGCCCGCCCGACTTTCACCAATGTCTCAAGTAAAGTCAAGGTAACCGTGTGTCCAAACATCAAGGGGAAAACCCGAGGAATCACCCTCGAAGGATTCCACTCGATGTAATCATCAAGGTGAACGTAAGAGGAACCACCCTCGAGGTTCACACTTGAGATGTTGCACGACAGAGCCGTATGGTAATGGTGAAGGAGGAACCACCCTTGTTGACCACGACCGAATAGCTACACTACATAATTATCATCAGGAGTGCGTTATGAGGTACCACCCTTGGCACTCGATAGTACCTCTGTAGTATCGAGCAACAAAAGGGGCATGATGTGATGTGAGGTGTCGGGCTCTGGTCGTCGATCACGTTGATAGAGTCATTTATGATGAAGCAGAGGCAACAAGGACAAGGTGGGGGTCACTGATGGATCACTAACCAACCTATAGTAAGCAGTTTAGGATAAGCAGGTAAGGTACAACAGCAGGTTCCAAAAGCAGGCTATGCATCAGAATAGGAGCAATTAATTATAGTAGCAAAATCTAATGCAAGCATGAGAGAATGGAATAGGCGATATCAGGATGAGCAAAGGGGGGGGCTTGCCTGGAAGCTCCGTTGAAAGGGAAGAAGAGTCGTCGTTGGCGTAGTCGATCACAGTGGCATCAGCAGCGGTCTTGAGGTCTACCAGAGAGAAGAGGGGGAAGAAATAGTAAATACAAGCAAACAGATGCAATACTATGCATGACAAGACAATAAGCAGCGCCAGGGGTGAACTAATGCAAGGCTACACGTTGCCGGCGAAGGGGGGAAACATACTGGAAAGCTTTCCAGAAGTTTGGCATTTTTGGACAAATGAATCGAAGGGGGACGGTTGCATGTTCGCTATGCTGGGGGCGTACGGCAGATGAACGGAGGGCATATTCAGATTCATCTCGTTGTTCTGAGCAACTTTCATGTATAAGACTTCTTCATCCGAGTTACGGATTATTTTCTATGATTTTCTGAAGTTTAAAACAATTTCTGGATTTATTATTATTCCGAAATTAAAGACTAAATGCTAGGTGCACCTAGCTCCGCGTACATAGAAGTGTACTAGAGGCTGATAGGTGGGCCACGGGGTCCCAGTTGACCAGTCAACGTTTGACTGGTCAACAGGGGGCGGGGCCCCGTGTCATACACTGTGTAGTTAACTAATTCAGTTTCAACTAATCCAGTGATTAGGCTAATTATTCCTGAGTTAATTCAGCTAATTAACTAATTAATTAATTAATTTATTATTTTTCTTTTTTACCTTTTTGTAACAAAAGCCAGGGCGCGTGGGGCCCGTATGCCAGTGGCCCTGGGGATTTAGTGGAGCGGGTGTAACGGGCGTTGGGGCATCGGCCCGGCCTGTGTTGGCGGGGCGCCCGGGCGATGGCCGCTGCGGCCGGCGACGTCAGGGGGCTGGGGGCGCGACCCCCGGTGGAGCGGCACGGCTGCGCAGGCGCGCCACTGTGGGAAGCAGCAGGTGGCACGCACGGGGGTGGGCGCGGTCAGCGGCGGCCGGAGGCGACAACTCGAGAGACCTGCGGGGTCGGGCGGACGCGGTGACACACGACGAGCGCAGACAAGTGCGCGGCACCGGCAAGCATCAGCAGCGGGCGGAGCACAACAGCTAGCAGTGTGGCAAGGCGGGGCGGAGGGGACAGGAGCCGCGGTCGCGGTGGTGGACGGGCGGTGCCAGTGGCAGCAGCAGGCAGCCGCGGGTCGGGGTGGGCGCAACAGCAGCTTAGCAGGGTGGCAGCGATGCAGCAGCCTCACAGCAGAGCATTAGGGAGTGTGAGGGGAGGTGCTGGCCGGGCGCGGGTTGCGAGCGAAACAGTGGTAGCGGACGGGGATGCCTATGTGTGGCCTGCACGCAGCGGACATGGGGTAGGGGAGCGGCGAACGGAGCGCTGGCGACGAACAGGGGAAGCAGTGGTGAGGAGCGCACAGGCAAGCTACCCAGCAGCGGGAATGGTGCAACGCAACACGTAGTAAGTGGCACTCGCAGAGCAGCCGCCAGCGGCTGTAGCACGGGCGAGCGGGCGCGGCAACCGGAGACGAACGCGGCATCAGTGCGGGGAGCAGAATACGGATCGATGGCATATAAACGGAGGAAGGGAGAGGGGCATGGACTCATGTTGCAGCACACGAAGGCCATTGGGGGCTTAGTAGCGCAGGGCGGTGGCCGGAGTCAAAGGCGACGCGACGACGGTGATCCGAGGAAGAGGACGAAGTGGGCGACGGCGCTAGTGGTCCTCCTTGTTGATCCAGGGTCGTAGGCGAAGCAGAGGAGCCCAGCAGACCGGCTGGACACGAGACCAGGGCGCGGGGGTGACCGAGGCCACGCCGGTGAGCTTGGCCATGGCGATAGCGGGCCTGGTGGATCTGGCGAGGGAAGGGAGGTCGGGAGGGCGAGGGGAGTGAGTGGGTGGGGTGAGTGGATGAGAGTGGGAGAGGGAATCGAGTGGACGGGAGGGGGTCCTTATCCCCTCCCGGCGTCGGCGCTGACGAGGTGGTCGGGCGGGGACCATGCCCCTGTAGCGACTTGCTACCTCTTGAGCCCTGTGTTGGTTTTTCCCTTGAAGAGGAAAGGGTGATGTAGTAAAGTAGCGTAAGTATTTCCCTCAGTTTTTGAGAACCAAGGTATCAATCCAGTAGGAGAATACGCTCGAGTCCCTCGCACCTACAGAAACAAATAAGAACTTCGCAACCAACGCGATAAAGGGGTTGTCAATCCCTTCACTGTCACTTACAAGAGTGAGATCTAATAGATATGATAAGATAATATTTTTTGGTATTTTTATGATAAAGAGAAATAAAGATGCAAAGTAAAATAAACGGCAATAGAAATAGCTAAGTGTTGGAAGATTCATATGATGGAAAATAGACCCGGGGGCCATAGGTTTCACTAGTGGCTTCTCTCAAAAGCATAAGTATTACGGTGGGTGAACAAATTACTGTCGAGCAATTGACAGAATTGAGCATAGTTATGAGAATATCTAGGTATGATCATGTATATAGGCATCACGTCCGTGACAAGTAGACCGAGTCCTGCCTGCATCTACTACTATTACTCCACACATCGACTGCTATCCAGCATGCATCTAGAGTATTAAGTTCATAAGAACAGAGTAATGCTTTGAGCAAGATGACATGATGTAGAGGGATAAACTGAAGGAAATATGCCCTAGAGGCAATAATAAAGTTATTATTTATTTCCTTATTTCATGATAAATGTTTATTATTCATGCTAGAATTGTATTAACCGGAAACATAATACATGTGTGAATACATAGACAAACAGAGTGTCACTAGTATGCCTCTACTTGACTAGCTCGTTAATCGAAGATGGTTATGTTTCCTAGCCATAGACATGAGTTTTCATTTGATTAACGGGATCACATCATTAGTAGAATGATGTGATTGACATGACCCATTCCATTAGCTTAGCACCCGATCGTTTAGTATGTTGCTATTGCTTTCTTCATGACTTATACATGTTCCTATGACTATGAGATTATGCAACTCCCGTTTGCCGGAGGAACACTTTGTGTGCTACCAAACGTCACAACGTAACTGGGTGATTATAAAGGAGCTCTACAGGTGTCTCCAAAGGTAGATGTTGGGTTGGCGTATTTCGAGATTAGGATTTGTCACTCCGATTGTCGGAGAGGTATCTCTGGGCCCTCTCGGTAATGCACATCACATAAGCCTTGCAAGCATTGCAACTAATGTGTTAGTTGTGAGATGATGTATTACAGAACGAGTAAAGAGACTTGCCGGTAACGAGATTGAACTAGGTATTGGATACCGACGATCGGATCTCGGGCAAGTAACATACCGATGACAAAGGGAACAACGTATGTTGTTATGCGGTCTGACCGATAAAGATCTTCGTAGAACATGTAGGAACCAATATGGGCATCCAGGTCCCGTTGTTGGTTATTGACCGGAGACGTGTCTCGGTCATGTCTACATTGTTCTCGAACCATAGGGTCCGCACGCTTAAGGTTTCGATGACTGTTATATTATGAGTTTATGAGTTTTGATGTACCGAAGGAGTTCAGAGTCCCGGATGAGATCGGGGACATGACGAGGAGTCTCGAAATGGTCGAGACGTAAAGATCGATATATTGGACGACTATATTCGGACATCGGAAAGGTTCTGAGTGGTTCGGGTATTTTTCGGAGTACCGGGGAGTTACGGGAATACAGGGGAGAAGTATTGTTCCTTATTGGGCCATACGGGAAAGAGAGAGGGGCTGCCTAGGGCAGGCCGCGCGCCCCCCCAAGGCCTAGTCCGAATTGGACTAGGGAGAGGGGCCGCGCTCCCTCCTTCCTTCCCTTCTCTTTTCCCCTTCCTTGTGTCCTACTCCTACTACATGGAAGGACTCCTAGTTGGACTAGGAAAAGGGGGAATCCTACTCCCGGTGGGAGTACGACTCCCTAGGGTGCGCCATAGAGAGGGCCGGCCCTCCCCTCCTCCACTCCTTTATATACGGGGGCAAGGGGCACCCCATAGACACACAAGTTGATCTTCGTGATCGTTCCTCAGCCGTGTGCGGTGCCCCCTTCCACCATATTCCACCTCGGTCATGTTGTCGCAGTGCTTAGGCGAAGCCCTGCGTCGGTAGTTCATCAAGATCGTCACCACACCGTCGTGCTGACGAAACTCTTCCCCGAGAGCTTTGCTGGATCGGAGCCCGGAGAACGTCATCGAGCTGTACGTGTGTCAAGAACTCGGAGGCGCCGGAGTAACGGCGCTTGGATCGGTCGGATCGGGAGGAGGACGTACGACTACTTCCTCTAGGTTGTGTTAACGCTTCTGCTTCGGTCTACGAGGGTACGTAGACAATACTCTCCCCTCTCGTTGCTATGCATCACCATGATCTTGCGTGTGCGTAGGAATTTTTTTTAAATTACTACGTTCCCCAACAGTGGCATCCGAGCCTAGGTTTTTATGGTTTGATGTTATATGCATGAGTAGAACACAAGTGAGTTGTGGACGATATAAGTCATACTGCCTACCAGCATGTCATACTTTGGTTCGGCGGTATTGTTGGATGAAGCGGCCCGGACCGACATTACGCGTACGCTTACGCGAGACTGGTTCTACCGCCGTGCTTTGCACACAGGTGGCTGGCGGGTGTCAGTTTCTCCAACTTTAGTTGAACCGAGTATGGCTACGCCCGGTCCTTGAGAAGGTTAAAACGGAGTCTATTTGACAAACTATCGTTGTGGTTTTGATGCGTAGGTAAGAACGGTTCTTGCTAAGCCCAGTAGCAGCCACGTAAAACTTGCAACAAACAAAGTAGAGGATGTCTAACTTGTTTTTGCAGGGCACGTTATGATGTGATATGGTCAAGACGTGATGAGATATAAGTTGTTGTATAAGATGATCATGTTTTGTTGAAGTTATCGGCAACTGGCAAAAGCTTTATGGTTGTCTCTCTATTGCATAAGATGCAAGCGCCAAATAATTGCTTTACTTTATCGCTATGCGATAGCAATAGTTGCAAGAGCAATAGTTGGCGAGACGACCATGTGACGACACATTGATATAGATCAAGATGATGGAGATCATGGTGTCATGCCGGTGACGATGGAGATCATGACGATGCTTCGGAGATGGAGATCACAAGCACAAGATGATGATGGCCATATCATATCACTTATATTGATCGCATGTGATGTTTATCTTTTTATGCATCTTATCTTGCTTTGATTGACGGTAGCATTATAAGATGATCTCTCACTAAATTATCAAGAAGTGTTCTCCCTGAGTATGCACCGTTGCCAAAGTTCGTCGTGCCCAGACACCACGTGATGATCGGGTGTGATAAGCTCTACGTCCATCTACAACGGGTGCAAGCCAGTTTTGCACACGCAGAATACTCAGGTTAAACTTGACGAGCCTAGCATATGCAGATATGGCCTCGGAACACGGAGACCGAAAGGTCGAGCGTGAATCATATAGTAGATATGATCAACATAATGATGTTCACCATTGAAAGCTACTCCATTTCACGTGATGATCGGTTATGGTTTAGTTGATTTGGATCACGTGATCACTTAGAGGATTAGAGGGATGTCTATCTAAGTGGGAGTTCTTAAGTAATATGATTAATTGAACTTTAATTTATCATGAACTTAGTCCTGGTAGTGTTAGCATATCTATGTTGTAGATCAATAGCTCGCGTTGTTGCTTCCCTGTGTTTATTTTGATATGTTCCTAGAGAAAATTGAGTTGAAAGATGTTAGTAGCAAAGATGCGGATTGGATCCGTGATCTGAGGTTTATCCTCATTGTTGCACAGAAGAAATATATCCTTGATGCACCGCTAGGTGATGGACCTATTGCAGGAGCAGATGCAGACGTTATGAACGTTTGGCTAGCTCAAAATGATGACTACTTGATAGTTTAGTGCACCATGCTTAACAGCTTAGAATCGGGACTTCAAAGACGTTTTGAACGTCATGGACCATATGAGATGTTCCAGGAGTTGAAGTTAATATTTCAAGCAAATACCCGAGTTGAGAGATATGAAGTCTCCAACAAGTTCTATAGCTAAAAGATGGAGGAGAATCGCTCAACTAGTGAGCATGTGCTCAGATTTTCTGAGTACTACAATCACTTGAATCAAGTGGGAGTTAATCTTCCAGATAAGATAGTGATTGACAGAATTCTCTAGTCACCATCACCAAGTTAGTAGAACTTCGTGATGAACTATAATATGCAAGGGATGACGAAAGTAATTCCCAAGCTCTTCGTGATACTGAAATCGACGAAGGTAGAAATCAGGAAAAACATCAAGTGTTGATGGTTGACAAGACCACTAGTTTCAAGAAAAGGGCAAAAGGAAGAAGGGGAACTTCAAGAAGAACGGCAAGCAAGTTGCTGCTCAAGTGAAGAAGCCCAAGTCTGGTCTTAAGCCTGATACTAAGTGCTTCTACTGCAAAGGGACTGGTCACTGGAAGCGGAACTACCCCAAGTGATTGGCGGATAAGAAGGATGGCAAAGTGAACATAAGTATATTTGATATATATGTTATTGATGTGTACTTTACTAGTATTTATAGCAACCCCTTAGTATTTGATACTAGTTCAGTTGCTAAGAGTAGTAACTCGAAACGGGAGTTGCAGAATAAACAGAGACTAGTTAAAGGTGAAGTGACGATGTGTGTTGGAAGTGGTTCCAAGATTGATATGATCATCATCACACACTCCCTATACTTTCGGGATTAGTGTTGAACCTAAATAAGTGTTATTTGGTGTTTGCGTTGAGCATGAACATGATTGGATCATGTTTATTGCAATACGGTTATTCATTTAAGTTAGAGAACAATTGTTGTTCTGTTTACATGAATAAAACCTTCTATGGTCATACACACCAACGAAAATGGTTTGTTGGATCTCGATCGTAATGATACACATATTCATAATATTGAAGCCAAAAGATGCAAAGTTAATAATGATAGTGCAACTTGTTTGTGGCACTGCCATTTAGGTCATATTGGTGTAAAGCGCATGAAGAAACTCCATGCTAATGGAATTTTGGAATCACTTGATTATGAATCACTTAATGCTTGCGAACCATGCCTCATGGGCAAGATGACTAAGACTCCGTTCTCCGGAACAATGGAGCGAGCAACTGACTTATTGGAAATGATACATACTGATGTATGCGGTCCGATGTGTGTTGAGGCTCACGGCGAGTATCGTTATTTTTTGACCTTCACAGATGATTTGAGCAGATATGGGTATATCTACTTGATGAAACATAAGTCTGAAACATTTGAAAAGTTCAAAGAATTTCAGAGTGAAGTGGAAAATCATCGTGACAAGAAAATAAGGTTTCTTCGATCTGATCGCAGAGATAAATATTTGAGTTACGAGTTTGGTCTTCAATTAAAACAATGTGGAATAGTTTCACAAATTCGTGCCACCTGGAACACCACAGCATAATGGTGTGTCCGAACGTCATAACCGTACTTTATTGGATATCGTACAGTCTATGATCTTTCTTACCGATTTACCACTATCGTTTTGGGGTTATGCATTAAAGACAGCTGCATTCACGTTAAAAAGGGCACCATCAAAATCCGTTGAGACGACACCTTATGAACTGTGGTTTGGCAAGAAACCAAAGTTGTCGTTTCTTAAAGTTTGGGGTTGCGATGCTTGTATGAAAAAGTTTCATCCTGATAAATCTCAAACCCAAATCGGAGAAATGTGTCTTCATAGGATACCCAAAGACAGTTGGGTACACCTTCTATCACAGATCCGAAGGCAAGACATTCGTTGCTAAGAATGGATCCTTTCTAGAGAAGGAGTTTCTCTCGAAAGAAGTGAGTGGGAGGAAAGTAGAAAACTTGATAAGGTAACTGTACCATCTCCCTTATTGGAAAGTAGTTCATCACAGAAATCTGTTCTTGTGACTACTACACTAATTAGTGAGGAAGATAATGATGATGATCATGTAACTTCGGATCAAGTTACTACCGAATCTCGTAGGTAAACCAGAGTAAGATCCACACCAAAGTGGTACGGTAATCCTGTTCTGGAAGTCATGTTACTAGACCATGACGAACCTACGAACTATGAAGAAGCGATGGTGAGCCTAGATTCCGCAAAATGGCTTGAAGCCATGAAATCTAAGATGGGATCCATGTATGAGAACAAAGTGTGGACTTTGGTTGACTTGCCCGATGACCGGCGAGCCATAGAAAATAAATGGATCTTCAAGAGGAAGACGGACGTTGATAGTAGTGTTACTATCTACAAAGCTAGAATTGTCGCAAAAGGTTTCGACAAGTTCAAGGTGTTGACTACGATGAGAGTTTCTCACTCGTATCTATGCTTAAGTTTGTCCGAATCATGTTAGCAATTGCCGCATTTTTATGAAATCTGGCAAATGGATAAACAAAACTGTATTCCTTAATGGATTTATTAAAGAAGAGTTGTATATGATGCAACCAGAAGGTTTTGTCAATCCTAAAGGTGCTAACAAAATATGCAAGCTCCAGCGATCCATCTATGGACTGGTGCAAGCATCTCGGAGTTGGAATACACGCTTTGATAAGTTGATCAAAGCATATAGTTTTATACAGACTTGCGGTGAAGCCTGTATTTACAAGAAAGTGAGTGGGAGCACTACAACGTTTCTGATAAGTATATGTGAATGACATATTGTTGATCGAAAATAATGTAGAATTATTCTGTAAAGCATAAAGGAGTGTTTGAAAGGAGTTTTTCAAAGAAAGACTTCAGTGAAGCTGCTTACATATTGAGCATCAAGATCTATAGAGATAGATCAAGACGCTTGATAAGTTTTTTCAATGAGTACATACCTTGACAATTTTTTGAAGTAGTTAAAAATTGAACAGTCAAAGAAAGAGTTCTTGCCTGTGTCATAAGGTGTGAAATTGAGTAAGACTCAAAACCCGACCACGGCAGAAGATAGAAAGAGAATGAAAGGCATTCCCTATGCCTTGGCCATAGGTTCTATAAAGTATGCCATGCTGTCTACTAGATCTATTGTATACCCTACCACTGAGTTTGGCAAGGGAGTACAACAGTGATCTAGGAGTAGATCATTGGACAGCGGTCAAAATTATCCTTAGTGGAATAAAGGATATGTTTCTCAATTATGGAGGTGATAAAAAGGTTCGTCGTAAAGGGTTACGTCGATGCAAGTTTCTGACACTAATCTAGATGATTCTAAGTCTCAATCTGGATACATATTGAAAGTGGGAGCACATAGCTAGAGTAGCTCCGTGCAGAGGCAATAATAAAGTTATTATTTATTTCCTTATTTCATGATAAATGTTTATTATTCATGCTAGAATTGTATTAACCGGAAACATAATACATGTGTGAATACATAGACAAACAGAGTGTCACTAGTATGCCTCTACTTGACTAGCTCGTTAATCGAAGATGGTTATGTTTCCTAGCCATAGACATGAGTTGTCATTTGATTAACGGGATCACATCATTAGTAGAATGATGTGATTGACATGACCCATTCCATTAGCTTAGCACCCGATCGTTTAGTATGTTGCTATTGCTTTCTTCATGACTTATACATGTTCCTATGACTATGAGATTATGCAACTCCCGTTTGCCGGAGGAACACTTTGTGTGCTACCAAACGTCACAACGTAACTGGGTGATTATAAAGGAGCTCTACAGGTGTCTCCAAAGGTAGATGTTGGGTTGGCGTATTTCGAGATTAGGATTTGTCACTCCGATTGTCGGAGAGGTATCTCTGGGCCCTCTCGGTAATGCACATCACATAAGCCTTGCAAGCATTGCAACTAATGTGTTAGTTGTGAGATGATGTATTACAGAACGAGTAAAGAGACTTGCCGGTAACGAGATTGAACTAGGTATTGGATACCGACGATCGGATCTCGGGCAAGTAACATACCGATGACAAAGGGAACAACGTATGTTGTTATGCGGTCTGACCGATAAAGATCTTCGTAGAACATGTAGGAACCAATATGGGCATCCAGGTCCCGCTGTTGGTTATTGACCGGAGACGTGTCTCGGTCATGTCTACATTGTTCTCGAACCATAGGGTCCGCACGCTTAAGGTTTCGATGACTGTTATATTATGAGTTTATGAGTTTTGATGTACCGAAGGAGTTCAGAGTCCCGGATGAGATCGGGGACATGACGAGGAGTCTCGAAATGGTCGAGACGTAAAGATCGATATATTGGACGACTATATTCGGACATCGGAAAGGTTCTGAGTGGTTCGGGTATTTTTCGGAGTACCGGGGAGTTACGGGAATACAGGGGAGAAGTATTGTTCCTTATTGGGCCATACGGGAAAGAGAGAGGGGCTGCCTAGGGCAGGCCGCGCGCCCCCCCAAGGCCTAGTCCGAATTGGACTAGGGAGAGGGGCCGCGCTCCCTCCTTCCTTCCCTTCTCTTTTCCCCTTCCTTGTCTCCTACTCCTACTACATGGAAGGACTCCTAGTTGGACTAGGAAAAGGGGGAATCCTACTCCCGGTGGGAGTACGACTCCCTAGGGCGCGCCATAGAGAGGGCCGGCCCTCCCCTCCTCCACTCCTTTATATACGGGGGCAAGGGGCACCCCATAGACACACAAGTTGATCTTCGTGATCGTTCCTCAGCCGTGTGCGGTGCCCCCTTCCACCATATTCCACCTCGGTCATGTTGTCGCAGTGCTTAGGCGAAGCCCTGCGTCGGTAGTTCATCAAGATCGTCACCACACCGTCGTGCTGACGAAACTCTTCCCCGAGAGCTTTGCTGGATCGGAGCCCGGAGAACGTCATCGAGCTGTACGTGTGTCAAGAACTCGGAGGCGCCGGAGTAACGGCGCTTGGATCGGTCGGATCGGGAGGAGGACGTACGACTACTTCCTCTAGGTTGTGTTAACGCTTCTGCTTCGGTCTACGAGGGTACGTAGACAATACTCTCCCCTCTCGTTGCTATGCATCACCATGATCTTGCGTGTGCGTAGGAATTTTTTTGAAATTACTACGTTCCCCAACATAAACTCATGCAATATGATATAAACCCCATCTTGTTATCCTCGATGGCAACATACAATATGTGCCTTGCTGCCCCTGCTGTCACTGGGAAAGGACACCGCAAGATTGAACCCAAAGCTAACCACTTCTCCCATTGCAAGAAAGATCAATCTAGTAGGCCAAACCAAACTGATAATTTGAAGAGACTTGCAAAGATAAACAATCATACATAAAAGAATTCAGAGAAGATTCAAATATTGTGCATAGATAAACTTGATCATAAACCCACAATTCATCGGTCTCGACAAACACACCGCAAAAGAAGATTACATCGAATAGATCTCCACGAGAATCATGGAGAACTTTGTATTGAGATCCAAAGAGAGAGAATAAGCCATCTAGCTAATAAGTATGGACCCGAAGGTCTGAGGTAAACTTCTCACACATCATCGGAGAGGCTATGGTGTTGATGTAGAAGCCCTCCGTGATCAATGCCCCCTCCAGCAGGACAGCGGAAAAAGGCCCCAAGATGGGATCTCGCGGGTACAGAAGGTTGCGGCGGTGGAATTAGGTTTTCGTGGATGCCTCTGATGGTTTGGGGGTACGTAGGTATATATAGGAGGAAGAAGTACGTCGGTGGAGCAACGTGGGCCCCACAAGGGTGGAGGGCGCGTCTAGGGGGATAGGCGTGCCCCCCTGCCTTGTGCTCTCCTCGTTGATTTCTTGACGTAGACTCCAAGTCCTCTGGATCACGTTTGTTCCGAAAATCACGTTCCCGAAGGTTTCATTCTGTTTGGACTCCGTTTGATACTCTTTTTCTGCGAAACACTGTTAGGCAAAAAAACAGCAATTTGGGCTGGGCCTCCGCTTAATAGGTTAGTCCCAAAAATAATATAAAAGTGTATAATAAAGCCCATTAAACATCCAAAACAGAATATAATATAGCATGGAATAATAAAAAATTATAGATACGTTGGAGACGTATCACGACTGGTCGGAGGAACAGGGCGATCGACCGGGGTGGGGGTTGGGCTGGCTGGGAGAGTGTCATGGGCTAGGCCCAGTGGGAGTCAGGGGGTTTCCTTTTCTTTTGCTTCTTTTCTTTTTCTTATTTTTCTTTTTACAGTTTTAGTTTTCTTTTATTTTTTTGAATAGAAATTAGCTTTATAAAATATAGTAACAACATCTAAATTGGTTTTACTAATTATACCACTGCCACATTTAGTTTGAGGTTCAAATAAAATAGTTTAGTATTTCTATAATTTAAAAAGCATTTAACAATTCTTTTTAGCCACCGCTATATTCGCAAAGGGCATTGAAATATTACAGAAGTGTTGTTCACCACCATAATTAGTTATGGAATATTTGCCACACTTTGAACATTTTATTTTGCATGTTTGAGAAATTTGAATTTTGGGCTTTAATTTGAATTTGAGTTTGAACTAAGATTTGGATCATGCGAGGATTAGCAACAGTAATGTGATGACATGGCACCATTAGCGGGGAATTACTGTAGCTTAATTACCCGGGCGTCACAATTCTCCTCCACTACAAGGAATCTCGTCCCGAGATTTTGGAGGTAGAAGGAAACAAAAATGAGGTATTCATCAGAAAGACGATCCTCGAGTTCCCAAGTGGCTTCATCTTCAGAAGGATTTGACCACTGAACTTTTTTAAAAAAAATTGATAGCCCTCAGACGGGTGCGATGTTCAACTTTGATCGAGAATGCGGATCAGATGCTCTCTGTAAGTGAGATCATCTTGTAAGGATTGAGCTTTATAAGCCATGTCGTTGTTGCAATAGGACTTGCGACTTAGGGCATCGTCTATGTCATTAGCCTTGCCAGGGGTATAAGAAATACCGTAGTCATAGTGTGTGATTGTTTCCATAAATTGTTGTTGACGAAGATCCAGATCTAGCTGAGTAAACATATACTTCAGACTTTAATGATCGGTGAAGATCTCGCAACGAGTACCAAAAAGGAAATGCTGCTGCAACTTTAGTGCAAATTTAACTGCAGCAAGTTCAAGGTCATGGACTGGGTAGTTCTTCCGGAAATATATCTTGGAATTCACAAATGACTGGAGCGTTTCCAATCCCCACAAGAGGAGAAGTGTTTACGCATTCAAGGAATAAATCTGTGCTTCGGCCTTACGAACAAGATGAGCATGGTAGCATACTATCTCACTCTAAGGATGTATTAGAAGGACGGTTTCAGTGGCGCAAATGATAGAAATAGTATGTGTTTTCAACCATTACATTCATGGAATGAGGTTGATATCGGAAGACTTCAAAACAATGGGTGAAACATGAAATTCCAACCCTTCAAGTTCAACGGGGATGTTGTGACTAACCATGGTGGTTCAACATTGGCCCGTGGAATGCAGCTTGGAATTCCGACCAAGTGATGGCGGTTCCAACAGGTAAGGAACGCCTGTGGCTGTCCCACCATTGAGCAGTGGGACCTTTCGGGTAATAAACCGCAAAGGTGACATAGTTGGTAGGGGCTACATCAACAGACTCCAACTCGAAAGTGATGTCATGGAGCCAATCATCAGCATCAAGGGGCTGAGTTGAGCTGCGGTAGATGAGATGGTTGAGACGCGCAAAGTCTTGCAGAGTCACTAGGGAAGGATGTTGATTCATAATGGGGCGCTGAAACTAAGCCATGACTCCTTTCATGGACTGTGATTCAACATCAAACTACGGTATCATTCCGGTCATGTATTCGGGAGGTGGTGGATTGTTGGGACCACGGCCACAACCAGCGGGGCTAAACATCCTGCTTAAATGCAACAGTGGGTAGTTTAGCAAGGGATGGAGCAAGTGTAAGGAGTCATTCATGGTGTAACATGAACAAAGGAGGGGCCTAGGATTGTACAAAGTCGGTTTACAAAGGAAGGAATCTTCATATCCGAATGCCAAGCTTGCCTTCCATGCAAAGGAGAATCCCATCCGGACATGGGAGTGTCGTCTTCTGTCTTGTATCTTCATGGACCATTAGTCCAGCCCACGTCACATAGCCCGGACGCCCGAGGACCCCTTAATCCAGGACTCCCTCAGTAGCCCCTGAACCAGGCTTCAATGATGATGTGTCCGATGCACAGATTGTCTTTGGCATTGCAAGATGGCCGGGTTCCTCCTCCGAATATTTCAAAGTAGTCCTCGAACACAGAGAACGTATCCGGCTCTGCAAAATAAGCTCCGTAAAGAGTATAATATTTAACAAGTCCCACCTACTCACATTTTTTTGCAGTGAGACGTGACGTCTCCGCCCAGTCATTATTTCAAACAATTTTCTGGCCTCCCGCTCCATGTTTCGAGACGCAGTTTTCATTGGTACGTCTTGTCGGAGCAAAGACCGTGTCCCCTTATTGCGGGATTCTCATCAATACGGGCGTGGGTAATCCAACCACGCCGTCTGCATGGCCCTTGGCAAATAGGCGAGTTTTAAGGCGAGTGGGGAGGCGTTGATATTCGCTGCCTTTATAAAGGGATAAGGATTCACCCCTTTCACCCACGCCTTCTTTCTCTCTGCCCACCCATTCTCGAGCTCCAGCGCCCAAGCTTCCATCCTTTCCGCCTCAAGAAAGCACTCCAGCCATGTACGGATCTGGAGCACAGGGCAATTGGATGGCCTCCTCCGTCACGGAGAAGGACATTACGAAGCTCCGGGAGGCGGGGTACTTGGCCCAGGAAATCGCCCACCGGCTTCCGGCCAAGGGACAGATCGTCCCCACCCCAAAGCCCCATGAGAGGGTGGTGTTCATTCCCCACTTCGTCCGCGGGCTAGGGTTTCCTCTCCACCCCTTCGTCCGTGGACTCATGTTCTACTACGAGCTAGATTTCCATGATCTGGCCCCAAAATCCTTCCTCAACATCTCGGCATTCATTATCGTGTGCGAGGCCTTCCTCCGCATTCAACCTCACTTCGGACTGTGGCTGAAGATATTTAGCATGAAGCCGAAGGTGGTGGGTGGTCAACACGCAGAGTGCGGAGGCGCCATGGTGAGCAAGCTGTCCAACGTCCCATGGCCCAAAGGTACCTTTGTGGAGACCGTCAAAGGGTGGCAGCAGCAGTGGTTCTACGCCATAGAGCCCCGCGACACCACCTGGGCCGCGGCTCCCGAATTCAAATCTGGGGCCCCAGTGCGGCTTACCTCCTGGCAAGAGAAGGGCCTGAACTGGGCGTCGTCGGATGAAGTGTCAACACTGCAGACGTGCATCAAGAGCATGGTGGACAAGAACATCAAGCTTGTCAATGTGATCCAGGTGATGCTTTTTTGCCGGATACTTCCTTGCCAAAGCCGGACTTGCAACTTGTGGGAGTTCGATCCAGCCAAGCACCAGACCTTACAGCAGTTCTTCGGTGCTACGCACGAAGGCATCTCGAAGGTGTTTTTAAGGCCAATGAGACGTGGCCAAAGACGATCGAGGACTGTGGGTACAACTTGGCCCATCCCGCTAGTCCGGTAAGTTTTTCATGTTTCAAGGTGTATCCTTCACATGTACATTCAAGGAAGATGCCTAAGCTTCCCTATCTGTCTTTTTAGGGCTGGACAGAGAAGGCGGAGCGGATCCAGTGTCCAGCTCCGGTGCCCGAAAACCCCGCGACCCACTTATGACGAAGATGCTGGTTCCGGCGCCCTACAAGGCGCCGGAGAAGAAGGTCAAGAAGAAGGCCATGGAGACCAGAAGTGGCCTCCCCCGTAAAGTCACTTCGGACGTGACGTCCGAAGATGCCGAAACCCACTCCTCCCCCGTCACCGAAGACGACGAGAGGAGGAGGAAAGCAGCTCTCCCCCCGAGGGGGGAAGGAACAAAAGGACGACCTCCATGGAACTGGAGGCCGAGGCGTCCAAGAAGGGGAAGGTCTCCCTCGCGGACAACTCCGCGTTGGATACTGACAGCAGCTCCGAGTGGCGCCCCAGGGAGAAGCCCCTGGCCGAATCGTAAGTACTCAAAGGCACTTAGACATATATATATATATATATATATATATATATATATATATATATATATATATATATATATATATATATCCAACTTCTTTACTTTGTGGTTTTAATATGTCGAGTCATGCGCTGCAGTCCGGCCCACGCCCACCCCCAACGATCCTCATCTTCGGGGAATTCGCTGGATCCAAATGTGATGGACAGCGGGTCACTTCTGGTGGCATCCTCTTCCAAGGCCATGGACGACGCAGAGGTGTTGTCTCGAAGGACCTCCCCAGGCCAAGGAGAGATACATGAGGTCGTCAAGGTGGCACTAGAGGGTGATACCTCGGCCGCCGGACACATGGGGGAGCAAATCCCCTCGGAGACTGGCGATGGGGGCCATATCCAATTCGACCCCCAGACGAATACTATTCCGGAGGCCCACACGACTCCGGAATCAGGCAACCGCCTCCTTCGAGAGAAGGAGGTGCACCTATTCCGCCGGTGACCTCTGTCCATCCAGAGGCACCGAATACTCTACTGGAAGCGTTGCAAAGTGCTTCCATTGTGGAGGAACGCCGTATCCTTATGGGTACGGTGGTTGAGAGGGTTCAGTCCACTAAGAGCGGACTGACCGAAGCCTGCACCAGCCTTCTAACAGGCTTTGAGGTATGTGACGTAATTATGCAAAAAGAATGTCATAGTATAGACAGTAGCCCCTGATACACTATCCGGTGCTCGAAAAGAGAAGCCATACAAAGGATCAAATAATTTTCGCAGGAGAATAACCATACATATCTATGTGAATAAGCAGGCGTTAATGCTAGCTGCGACCTCCCATTCTGCCGAAGTCTCCAAACTGAAGCAGAGACTGGAGCGGGCCGAGGAAGAGCTCGACCACGTGAAAAAATAGCTAGAGGACAAGCAAGGTATGCAATGGCCTATTCAGATCTAGAAAGATATGAATTGTTTGTGTTGATCATGTTAACATGATACTTTGTAGGAGCAGCGTCCGAGGTGGAGACCCTCAAGAACGCGTTGGCCAAGGCCCAGAAGAGAGCGGCAAAGGAACAAGCCGCTCGTGAAAAGCACGAGGCAAGGGTTGGGGAGGTCCAGCAGGAGCTCCAGGACGTCGTAAAGAAATGCGAGTCCTTGGAGCGCAAGTTTGCGGACCAAGAGTCCGAACTTGCGAAGGCCCGCCAAAGCGCACAAGAGGCCCGGGTTGAAGCCCAGGGTGCCCTCTAGAAAATCCAGGAGGCCAAGAAAATCACGGCAGGTAAGGACTTTAATATGCAGAGCAAGTATGTGAAGAAAAGGTACCTCTTACTGACCCGGATTTGGAGTTCTCCGGGAGCGTTTGCGGATCTGCCGCGCAGTGTTGCTGATGCTGCGTAGTTCTTCCTAGCCGGAGAGGGGATCTCCACGGAGAAGCTGTTCTGGTCGCAATACCTTGCGCCAGAGCGTCCAGTGCCCTTTAGTGATCAGCTGAAACAGTTGACTGAATTGCATAGGGTGGCTGAATCGGCCATGAAGGATTTGATAATCCATCTGTGGCCTGCCGAAGCCGTACCCAGCAGCTACTTCGGGCTCATGAAGCGGCTGGTCAATGCCTGCCGTCGGCTTGATGCCATCAAGCGTTCGGTCTGCATCGAAGGTGCACAGATGGCCTTCGCCCGTGTCAAGGTGCAGTGGGCGAAGATGGATGCCGTCAAGCTTGCAACCGAGGGACCGCCCGCGGGCAAGGAGCACCGCACGCCCGAACGGTATTTTGATGATGTCTTGAAGGGATCCCGCATTGTAGAGGGCCAGTGTGCGAAAGCCATTATCTTTGAATGAATACATTCATGTTATATCGTCCTGTATTATGAAACAAGGCCGATATGTAATATAATTCTTGCTGTTTATTGCATTTTTACCTCCTATGCGGCCGTTTTATTAAATCTGAGAGTTGGCCAGTCGTTGGCTTCAGCCCCTACGTAGGTAGTACGGGGGTGTTCGGGTTGGAACCTAACACTCTTGATCCAAAAGTTTGGTCCTTGAAGGAGGTGTTTAGTGCAACGAACCAGGCAATCAGAGTATGTGGCTTTATCACCCTCACTGAGCCATAGGAGTTTGACAATAGAAATGTAGGCGCAACCCCTACTTAGGATATGTTAATCCAGACTAAGGTGCTGTAGACACCTGATTGTCACTCTGTGCATTTGAAAACCGAACCAAAAAACCATACCGAAAATAAACCGAACCGAACTGATTTTATGGTTTTTATGGTTTATGGTTTCGGTATGGTATGAACTTTTCATACCGATTTGAACTTTGGTTTTTATGGTATATACCAAAAAACGAACGGTTAACCGAATAAACCGAAGTGAAAATAAATTTATATTTCTTGAGATAAACAACCATACAAGTTATCCTTTTTCTTGTATATGAGTCAAATTCACTACTAAGCACGTAAATTTTTGTCGTAACATAGTCCATTTTCTCTTTTTAAAATGCTAAGCATGTCCATAACCATCAACAGATGAATCAATGCATGCATATATACTTATATATATAGTCATATACTATTTGTGTAAAATAGTATGTGTTTTGAGTCATAAATTTGCAAATTGTTATTATGTCATTTTCAAATCCGCGTCAACTTTGGTTTTTATGGTATATACCAAAACCATACCGAAATAATTTGGTATATACCGAAACCGAACCGTATTTTAATTCCATACCGTATTTACCAAAGTATTAATACCGTACAAACCGAAAAACCGTATAAACCGAACGCACAGGGTGACCTGATCGGGTAGAGGCCGATCCGTCACATAATGCGGAAAAAATCACAAGAGATTTGAACCTCTGAATAGTTGACCAGCTCTCGCCGCATCATGATAGTCAGTTTTCGGCTTTCTCTGCTGAGGTGTTTACTCGGATAAACCAGAAACACAATCGCAGTAGTTCTCCCTTTACTACCCTAGACGATAGGACGAAACGTAAGGTAGTAAGCACAGGAGCCGGGCAACCCAACTATTGACCAAAGACATGATTCGGAGCAGGTGCATATAATGCAAAATTCGGGGTGCCGAACTATACTGTAGAAAGTGTTCGGACTTTGTTGCCGTAGTATGGAGCGCCATAAAGCCTCTGGCGAATTGAAGCGTACCAAAGTGTACGGGTGCAATCGATAAGAATAACAAAATAAAATGAAGTAGTAAGCCAGTGCCACATAAGTTGGGCCGCAAACTGTTTCCATTATAATTTTACTAAAACGTTGGAGTGTACTTGTACAAGTAATGCAATAAGCAACATGGCTGTTTAACATGCCGGACCAAAGGGGAGGTGAATGCGGGTCCTGAAAACAGGTAGAGTGGTCGTCAATATGACCATCTAGAGATTCCCCCATATGTTTATGTTGCTTGCCGCCTTGGTATATCCATCCTTCGAAAGGATCAATGATCAGACCGTCATGAGGGGCCTGCGGAAAAGAAACCTGAAAGGATAAAAGTAAAAGGCAAAATATGTGTGCCCAGGGAAGGTCGAGTCGTATTGTGGACCACAATCGAGTTATGCCTCTGTCTTTGCCCATGGTATTTTGAGTGTGTAGTTATGTACGCGCGGTACGTATGTCGTCATTTGGTCGGGACTGAGACGGTGGCCGAATTGCAAGTCGAACTCCTGACGAGCTGGACTGTCATGCTGCAGAGTAGTCCGGACTCGTTTAACAGTGTCCGGGAGCTTGGCCGCTGAATTAATGTTCTGCTTGATAAGGCCGCTCTATACTTCCGCTGCTAGGGTCGTGGTGTGGTCCTCGTTATGGAGGGAGCGTTCCGTGTTTCCATTGACTGTTATGACACGGCGTGATCGGCATCTTGAGTTTGAGATAAGCATTGTGTGGCACCGCATTTAATCGAGCAAATGTATTTCGTCCAACCAGTGCGTGATAGCCACTGCGGAAGGGGACGATATCGAAGATCAAGTCCTCGCTTTGGAAGTTGTCCGGGGATCCGAAGACGACTTCCAATGTGATTGAGCCCGTGCAGCGGGCCTGTACACCTGGAATTACTCCTTTAAAGATAGTTTTTGTGGGCTTGATCCTTGATGGATCGATGCCCATCTTGCGGACTTTATCCCGATAGAGCAGGTTGAGGCTGCTTCCACCGTCCATGAGGACTCGCGTGAGGTGGAATCCATCAATGATTGGATCGAGGACCAGTGCGGCTGAACCGCCATGACGGATACTGGTCGGATGGTCCCTGCGATCGAAGGTGATCGGGCAGGACTACCATGGGTTGAATTTTGGGGCGTCTGGCTCTATCGCATAGACGTCCCTGAGCGAGCGTTTGCGCTCCCTCTTGGGGATATGATTAACGTATATCATGCTCACCGTTTTAACCTGGGGGGGGACTTCTTCTGTCCCCCTGTGTTCGCCGGACGGGGCTCCTTGTCGTCATCCTCACTTTGCGACCCCTTCTCCTTGTGTTCGGTATTTAACTTACTGGCTTGTTTAAAGACCCAACAACTTCTGTTGGTATGGTTGGGTGGTTTATCGGGGGTGCCGTGGATCTGACATGGATGATCGAGTATGTTGTCCAAGCTGGATGAGCCTAGATTGTTTCTTTTAAATGGCTTCTTCCGTTGGCCACACTTGGAGCCACTGAATCCGGCATTGACCGCCGTGTCATCGGTATTGTCACAATTGCTTCGACGCTTGTGCCTGTTGCGTCGGGGCTTGCCGTTGCTATTTCTAGCTTCAGAGGTGCCAGGTTTGCTTGTATTATTATTGCTATGGGCTAGCCAGCTATCTTTGCCCGCGTAAAAGTGGGTCATAAGTGCCGTGAGGGCTGCCATGGACCTCGGCTTTTCTTGGCCGAGGTGTCGGGCGAACCATTCGTCGCGGATGCTATACTTGAAGGTCTCTAGGGCTTCGGCATCCGGACATTCGACGATCTGGTTCTTTTTAGTTAGGAACCTAGTCCAGAATTTCCTGGCTGACTCTCCGGGCTGTTGAACTATGTGGCTTAAGTCATTGGCGTCCGAAGGTCGGACGTATGTACCTTGGAAGTTGTCGCGGAAGGCGTCTTCCAAGTCCTCCCAGCTGCCAATGGAGTTTTTAGGCAGGCTGTTTAACCAGTGCCGAGCCGGTCCTTTGAGCTTTAGCGGGAGGTATTTGATGGCATGAAGAACATCACCGCGGGCCATATGAATATGGAGAAGAAAGTCCTCAATCCATACCGTGGGATCTGTTGTTCCATCATATGATTCGATATTTTCTATCTCTTGAGCACTGCGTTGGATTTCCCCGAAGAGGAGAGGATGATGCAGCAAAGTAGCGTAAGTATTTCCCTCTTTGAGAACCAAGGTATCAATCCAGTAGGAGGCTACGCGCGAGTCCCTCGTACCTACACAAAGCAAATAACTCCTCGCAACCAACGCGATAAGGGGTTGTCAATCCCTTGACGGTCACTTACGAGAGTGAGATCTGATAGAGATGATAGATAATATTTTTGGTATTTTTGTGATAAATATGCAAAGTAAAATAAAAGGCAAAGTAAAAAAGCAAAGCAATAATAAAGTGATGGAAGATTAATATGATGAAGATAGACCCGGGGGCCATAGATTTCACTAGTGGCTTCTCTCAAGAGCATAAGTATTTTACGGTGGGTGAACGAATTACTGTTGAGCAATTGACAGAATTGAGCATAGTTATAAGAATATCTAGGTATGATCATGTATATAGGCATCACGTCCGAGACAAGTAGACCTACTCCTGCCTGTATCTACTACTATTACTCCACTCATCGACCGCTATCCAGCATGCATCTAGAGTATCAAGTTAAAAATAGAGTAACGCCTTAAGCAAGATGACATGATGTAGAGGGATAAATCCATGCAATATGATAAAAACCTGTTGTAGGGTGGAACCCTAAGTGAAGATCTTTCACGAATTGGAGGGAGAATCCCCAAAAACAAGATGAACACAAGAGGGAAAACAAGAGGAACACTCAAGAACAAGTCCAATCACACATCCACTAGACCAACAAACACACAAGATCCACAAGGTACGTGAACAATCAAAGGGAAACAAGATACATGGTAGAGTTCATCCCAAATCCTATGAAGGAGATGAGGGCTTGGTGATCCTATGATGGGGATCCTTCTCCAAGAGGAGGCCTTGGTATCCACAAGTGGATCTTCTCCCTTAGGAGGTCATGATCTCCATGAGGAGGAAGATGAGCAAAGCTCTCTCTTTGTCTATCAAATACTTTGCTATCCTCTCTAATGAGCTAGGTGGGAGGTACTTATAGTCTAGGGATGAAATAGAGGGAGAGGGGGATACAAAGGTCCAAAATGACCCTCCAAACGCACACACACTCGGATGGGTCCGGGCACCCGGGGCAAAGGGGTCCGGGCACCTGGACCGGACTGAGGCGCGCGCACAGGCGGGGCCGGGCAGCCGGGGCTGCAAGGGCCGGGCACCAAGACTAGGCGAGGGCCGGCTGGAGAGGGGCCGGGCACCCGGGGTGCCATGCCCAGGCACCCGGGGGGTGGAGGCAGCAGCTCCAGCGCAGGGGCCGGGCACCCGGGGCCAGCTGGCCGGGCACCCGGGGCGGCGGCTGCAGCGCCTAGCAGCAGGGTCGGGCCCCCGAGGCCAACCAGGCCGGGCACCCGGGGCGTCCAGGCAGGGGGCCGGCCAGCTGCTAGGGGACCGAGCACCCGGAGTGTCCAGGGGCCTCCGGTACTCTTGCTCTTCTCGCTTCTCTCCTTCTCCTTCTTCTTGTGTGTCCGGGTCTTCGTCCTCGCCTCCACACGGTCATCTCCTCGGTACCTAAGAGTGCAATATATGTCTGTTTGAGGTAGGACCCGGTTCACCTGTGAAATCAAATGGAGTTCAAAGAGGAAGGAGTTAACCTCGGTTTCGGTGGCACGTGTGTGTGCACTTGTCATCGGTCTTCTCCGTCCTTGCGGTGGTGGTGTGACATCCATGGTGATGGTCGAGGGATGCTCCGCATCATCTCCCCCCCCTTGGGAGAGATCCGTCCATGGATCGTGATTGTCATCACCATGGTAATGAGATGGCGTCGCCGTGTAGAAGTGGGCAACCACCAAGCACTTGTCATGTGAAAGCTCGAATTGGTCACTCTCCAATGTCGCACCGTCTTGTATATCCTTCAAACAGAGCAAAGATAACAAGCACTTGGAAAAACAAATGTGGTTGGCATTAAAGCAAAACCAAGCATTCAAGAGGTGATTTACCCAACAAGTGTTGTCATCAAGCATAGAATATGGTGTGACAAGGGAGTGTGGCATAGCATGTAAGCACATAAATTTAGCACAATCAAGGACATCATGGAAACAAGCATGTAAATGTGAGGTAGCGATGCAAATATGTTTGACAAGATAGCAAGCATCGACCTCAAGATCATAGCAAACATGCATAAAGCGCTCGACAAATGGTCTATGGTAGGCATAAGAGTCATTCACAACACCAAAAGAAATTAAATGTCTAAACACATGGGACAAGTGCAAGACAATCCAAGCATAATGTGCATATGGTGTGGTGAAGAAAGTGAGGCACTCAACACAAATGATATAGAAATTTTGGAACATGTGCGAGGCAATCAAGTCGTGCAAACTAGTGGAGCGAAGATGCAACACACTAGAGGAAATCATGGCCATCATATCATGTGAGCAAATAATAGGCATAGACAATGCACATGACATATCGCAAGTATGAACACAAACCAAGATCGTTGTATCATCATAGGCATGGGGTACATAGCAAACATGGCAAAAACAAGCAATGTCTCCACCAAGCTTGCAAATACACAAACAAGTATGAGAATCAATCGTCATGTGTAATGCAAAGCATGGGTCACAAATGCGTGTCAAAGGCATAGGAAAGAGCATATCATGCAAAGTGAACATGGCAAGATGGGCATATAATATGTAATGGACAATAACCCATAGCCAAGTGAGCCATGTAGAAGAAACGCGTGAAATCTTTGCGTGAAGAGAGCGGTGAGGCAATCCATGGGATCCGAAGTCATCATTGCTCTCTAGAGCTTGTTTTGTCAACTCGTGGGATTGCGAAGTTGACAAATATTCATGTGTACCTACACAAAGGAGACACAAACCAAATAAATTGTGTTCGTGGTAAATGTACACATCATCCATCATGATGTCTATGTGCATGTGTGAGTTAGCACAAGATAAGCATCGGTCAAAGAAATTTGATGCATGGTATAAGAACATGTCATCCATCATGAAAGAATAGTTGTTATGTATAACATGGTTTGGATGCAAATCTATCATACAAGTATATGGCACATCAATAGCATGTTCATTCATGGGGAGCATATGGTGCACATAATTGTTGGGATCATGCAATGGATGGGATGGATCAAAATCTCCTAATATGTATGAGGAAACTATGGGGGTATCCTCATGAGCAATAGTGGAAACATCATGTGGAGAATATGAATAACATCCAAAACAATGCATATCGGTAGCTAGGTGGTTATGGCATGGCATATTAGATAAATGATGCAAAGGGAGCATATCCATATCATTACAAGAAAAACAAATGCCACTAACCATGGGCTTGTCATCTATGTCATATGTGCAAATTGGGTTTATCTTAATGGCATATGCATAGTCACTATGAAGAGATTGTAAATATGACATATTGTTGATCTCATGCATAGCATATGACAAGTCAAGCGGATTGTCAAACATGATGTGACCAAGAGAATTATCACAAGAAATCCTGTGTAACATGGCATCACAACTAATAGACTCCTCATGGCAATCATCAAACTCATCATACATGGGTAAATCATCGCATGGAGAAATCATACTAGCATGAAGCATGGTAATAGGTGGAGCAACATCATGCAAGCAATCAATGTCAAGAACGTCCACTAGTGGGACAAGAGCATCACCTTCACCTATGTTACCTTTCTCATTCCACTCAAGTTGTGTAGGTGAGGTGGGAAAGACCAAAGCGTGGTCAACGTCATCATCGTGATGGAACCATGTGGGGGGTGCATCGTAGTCCACCATGGCCATCGTCTTGTCCATAGGAAGGATGAAGTTGTCGAAGATCGGCGCATCATCATATATTTGACCTAGCACCAAATGAGAAGACACAATAGAGGAAGAGGTTAAGTTATTAGAAATCGAAATGGCCTCACATGACCGATCAACTATCACACTCTCTCTATGTGGTGGTTCACTCACTCCCTCAAGGTAGGTGCACTCAATGTCACATATGGTGGAGTCACTTATCTCACTCAAGTGGTGGGGGTTGTGGATCTCCTCACATGGGAATTGTGGCAACTCATCATATATGGGGCTAGTGGTGAAGTCACTCTCACTCTTAATATGGTGGCACAAGTTACTCAAGTCATCATACGTCGCCGTGGTCGAAGGGAAACTCCCATGCTCAACCATCTCGTCATCGTCGCCGTGGATGAAGGCTGAAGATGGCACATCATCACTCTCCTCCATGACCGAAGGGAAAATCCCATGCTCGATCATCTTCCTTGAGGGTATTCCGAAGATGGAAGTGTCACCCTCACTCGTAGGTGATCGCCTTGTACTTGATGATGTCGAAGTAGGCGTACTCGTGGGAAGTAGGTGAAGATGTCGTACGTCCGAAGGCGAAGATGCCTTGATAACACTTGGCGAAGATACCGAAGTAGTCGTGGTAGCCAGAGCTTCCTCTTGGTGGTGCTTGTCTCGCGGTCTTCTCTTGTGCTCATGAAGTTTGGCCGTAGCTTGATGTAGAGCTTTTTGGGACTTGTAGGTGTACACATCACGAGCATCATCATCTTGATGGTGTTGTAGTGCTTGAGCTCGATGACGTTCCGAAGATTGGCCACTTGAGCGTCGCCGCCTTGAAGATGACGAAGGGAAAGAAGACTTGTAGTTGGCCAACATGTCGCGTACTTGATCCCTTTGTTCCGCTAAATTGGTGTCAATGTAGTCCCTTGTTCGTGCTTCACGTTGATGAATGTCGGCGGTGAGTCGCTCAATGCTTTGCCTTGCTCGTTGTAGTCCGAAGATGGGCATTTTCGTGATGTAGTTGTTTGCGTCATCATTGTCATGGAAGACCAGAGATGAAATGCCTTGCCTATCCATCACAAGACTCGAGCAAATGTGAGTAGGAAATGAGATAAACAATACCAAGTTACCTTTTCCCAAAGCTGAGGATGTATCCCGTTTCACTCAATGTGAGATGAAAGAATAGTGGAATTGGTACCGGACTTGTTCACTCACACCTATCAAGTAAAGCTTATGGTGGATCTCGGTGAGGATAGTGGCACAAAAATTTGATGCAAAATGTTAGCAAGAGTCAATAATGTTGGAAAAGATTCACAAATTCGCAAGTGAAACAAGTAGACCAATAGCAATATGTGGCACACGGAAACACACACACGGATAGATAAATGGGGTCGTGCAACCAAGGAATGAGCACAAAATGTGGAATCCACGGAAAACGCTCGTGTTGCACAACTCAAGAGAGACGCTAGCACGATTGCTCAATAGGTGGATACGACACTTGTGCACAACCTATAAGATGCAAAATGTATGAGCTTTCTATCCCAAGTATGCTATGTGTATGATGTTCCGGTGTTTCGCACACGATGATCCAAGATGATCAATATGGTATTATGATATGCAATGTGGCGATGCTATGGCTATTTCTTACAAGCTCTTTGCTCTCTTTTCCTTTTTACTTAAAAGCTTATTCTTCTCTTTTTTTATATGGCCACTTATGCGAGATGCACAAACCAAGATAGCAATTGTGTATGTGCGGGAACAATCTTGTGATACAAGGGATGATATGATGCTACCAAGATGATACCATTATGATATGGTATGTATGCAATGGAAGGTACGGATCACTAATGTGCACAAGTAACGTTGCCGGCAATACTCAAAGGCTAGTCTCGATAGGCAAGTGACGCAAAATGGGCTAAGGGGTTAACAATGTAATGGCAAGAATGTACAATGAAGGGATACCACGATACCAAGGTGATATGGAGGTTACCATTCTTTCTTACGGTTAGGGTGTCAAATTGGTGAAGTGGTCTATGTCGAAGACGACCTCGAGGCGATGATGAGTGGCGGTGCTCTTGATGTAGATACCAAGATGATGTAGACCCGTCCCTAAGTAGCCGAAACACCTTAGGAAACGGTAAAAACCGCAAACTCAAAATCTCCAAAGGCAAATGTCAAATGGTGGTAGCGGAATGTGTTGGCGGCTCCGGAGTTAGCAATGCGGAAGTGGTGGTGGTGGATGATGAAGAAGCAACCGTCCCTAAGTACCCGAAACACCTTAGGAGACTCAAGTCACCCCTCAAGTAACCACAAATGCTATATGGAACTAAATTGGGTTAGGTTGCGGAAAGCGATGGTGGTTATGTGAATGATATGGTGGATGGCCTATACAAAGATGCAAAAATGCCAAAATTTTGATGGAGTTAAATGTTGTTGGAACCTATCTAGATGGATGGGGGATGTCAATAGCTACTCAACGAGCTAAAGAACGCGAAAATCGGACTCTGGGAGTGAAAGTTATGGCGGAAATGGTAAAGCGCACGCGGCTGAAACTGGGAGGTGCGGGTGCCCGGGGGTGGAAGGTGCAGGCACCCGGGGTGGTCTGAGGCAAACAGCCCGGGGGTGCAGGTTCCCGGGGTTTGGGGTGCGGGCACCCGGGGTGGTCAGCGGGGGTGGGCGGGGGGGTCCGGGTGCCCGGGGTTTGAGGTCCGGGTGCCCAGGGATGTCGGATTTGGGCGGAAATTCGTGGGAAGATGCAAGAAATTGGTGGATTTTGTGGAGGGAAAGGTGGAGATAGATGGGGGTATGATAGATCCACTCGAAACCAAGAAAATCCATGGATCAAATCCAACAAAACCTCATCAAACCAAAAAATCACAAAAAAAATTGGGGCTATTTTTGGTGGGGAAATTTTCGAATTTGGGGAAGAACACAACAAAATTAGGCTAGAGAACAAGAAAGGGGGCTCCAATTTCGTGAGAAACCATGGCTCATGGTACCAAGATGTTGTAGGGTGGAACCCTAAGTGAAGATCTTTCACGAATTGGAGGGAGAATCCCCAAGAACAAGATGAACACAAGAGAGAAAACAAGAGGAACACTCAAGAACAAGTCCAATCACACATCCAGTAGACCAACAAACACACAAGATCCACAAGGTACATGAACAATCAAAGGGAAACAAGATACATGGTAGAGTTCATCCCAAATCCTATGAAGGAGATGAGGGCTTGGTGATCCTATGATGGGGATCCTTCTCCAAGAGGAGGCCTTGGTATCCACAAGTGGATCTTCTCCCGAGGTCATGATCTCCATGAGGAGGAAGATGAGCAAAGCTCTCTCTTTGTCTATCAAATACTTTGCTATCCTCTCTAATGAGCTAGGTGGGAGGTACTTATAGTCTAGGGACGAAATAGAGGGAGAGGGGGATACAAAGGTCCAAAATGACCCTCCAAACGCACACACACTCGGATGGGTCCAGGCACCCGGGGCAAAGGGGTCCGGGCACCCAGACCGGACAGAGGCGCGCGCACAGGCGGGGTCAGGCACCTGGGGATGCAAGGGCCGGGCACCCGGACTGGGCCAAGGGCCGGCTGGAGAGGGGCCGGGCACCCGGGGGGTGGAGGCGGCAGCTCCAGCGTAGGGGCCGGGCACCCGGGGCGGCGGCTGCAGCGCCCAGCAGCAGGGCCGGGCACCCGGGGCCAACCAGGCCGGGCACTCGGGGCGTCCAGGGAGGGGGCCGGCCGGCTGCTAGGGGACCGGGCACCCGGAGTGTCCAGGGGCCTCCGGTCCTCTCGCTCTTCTCGCTTCTCTCCTTCTCCTTCTTCTTGTGTGTCCGGGTCTTCGTCCTCGCCTCCACACGGTCATCTCCTCGGTACCTGAGAGTGCAATATATGTCTGTTTGAGGTAGGACCCGGTTCACCTGTGAAATCAAATGGAGTTCGAAGAGGAAGGAGTTAACCTCGGTTTCAGTGGCACATGTGTGTGCACTTGTCATCGGTCTTCTCCGTCCTTGCGGTGGTGGTGTGACAACCATGGTGATGGTCGAGGGATGCTCCGCATCAAAACCCCAACTTGTTATCCTCGATGGGAACAATACAATACGTGCCTTGCTGCCCCTACTGTCACTGGGAAAGGACACCGCAAGATTGAACCCAAAGCTAAGCACTTCTCTCATTGCAAGAAAAACCAATCTAGTAGGCCAAACCAAACTGATAATTTGAAGAGACTAGCAAAGATAACCAATCATACATAAAAGAATTCAGAGAAGATTCAAATATTGTTCATAGATAATCTTGATCATAAACCCACAATTCATCGGTCTCAACAAACACACCGCAAAAAGAAGATTACATCGAATAGATCTCCACAAGAGAGGGGGAGAACATTGTATTGAGATACAAAAAGAGAGAAGAAGCCATCTAGCTACTAACTATGGACCCGAAGGTCTAAGGTAAACTACTCACACTTCATCGGAGGGGCTATGATGATGTAGAGGCCCTCCGTGGTGGATGCCCTCTCCGGCGGAGCTTCGGAACAGGCCCCAAGATGGGATCTCGTGGGTACAGAAGGTTGCGGCGGTGGAAATAGGTCTTTGGCTCCGTATCTGATCGTTTGGGGGTACGTAGGTATATATAGGAGGAAGAAGTACATCGGTGGAGCTTCATGGGTCCCACGAGGGTGGGGGTGCGCCGGGGGGGGGGGGGGGGGTAGGGCGCGCCCCCTACCTCGTGCGCACCTTGGAGCTTTCTTGACGTAGGGTCCAAGTCTCCTGGATCATGTTCGGTGAGAAAATCACGTTCGAGAAGGTTTCATTCCGTTTGGACTCCATTTGATATTCCGTTTCTTCGAAACTCTGAAATAGGCAAAAAACATCAATTCTGGGCTGGGCCTCCGGTTAATAGGTTAGTCCCAAAAATAATATAAAAGTGGAAAATAAAGGCCAATATGGTCCAAAACAGTAGGTAATATAGCATGTAGCAATCAAAAATTATAGATACATTGGAGACGTATCAGGCATCCCCAAGCTTAATTCCTACTCGTCCTCGAGTAGGTAAATGATAAAGAAGAATTTTTGATGCGGAGTGCTACTTGGCATAATTTCAATGTAATTCTTCTTAATTGTGGTATGAATATTCAGATCCTAAAGATTCAAGACAAAAGTTCATATTGACATAAAAATAATAATACTTCAAGCATACTAACAAAGCAATCATGTCTTCTCAAAATAACATGGCCAAAGAAAGTTATCCCTACAAAATCATATAGTCTGGCTATGCTCTATCTTCACCACACAAAGTATTTAAATCATGCACAACCCCGATGACAAGCCAAGCAATTGTTTCATACTTTTGACATTCTCAAAACTTTTTCGATCTTCACGCAATACATGAGGGTGAGCCATGGATATAGCACTATATGTGGAATAGAATGGTGGTTGTGGAGAAGGCAAAAAGGGAGAAGATAGTCTCACATCAACTAGGCATATCAACGGGCTATGGAGATGCCCATCAATAGATATCAATGTGAGTGAGTAGGGATTGCCATGCAACAGATGCACTAGAGCTATAAGTATATGAAAGCTCAACAAAAGAAACTAAGTGGGTGTGCATCCAACTCGCTTGCTCACGAAGACCTAGGGCATTTTGAGGAAGCCCATCATTGGAATATACAAGCCAAGTTCTATAATGAAAAAATCCCACTAGTATATGAAAGTGACAAAATGAGAGACTCTCTATCATGAAGATCATGGTGCTACTTTGGAGCACAAGTGTGGTAAAAGGATAGTAACATTGTCCCTTCTCTCTTTTTTCTCTCATTTTTTTATTCGTACGGAGTCTCATCCCGACTTGTGGGGGAATCATAGTCTCCATCATCCTTTTCCTCACTTGGGACAATGCTCTAAAAATGATTATCATCACACTTTTATTTTCTTACAACTCAACAATTACAACTCGATACTTAGAACAAAATATGACTCTATATGAATGCCTCCGGCGGTGTACCGGGATATCTAATGAATCAAGAGTGACATGTATGAAAGAATTATGAACGGTGGCTTTGCCACAAATACAATGTCAACTACATGATCATGCTAGCAATATGACAATGATGGAGCGTGTCATAATAAACGGAACAGTGGAAAGTTGCATGGCAATATATCTCGGAATGGCTATAGAAAAGCCATGATAGGTAGGTGTGGTGGCTATTTTGAGGAAGGTATATGGTGGGTGTAAGATACCGGCGAAAGGTGCGCGGTATTAGAGAGGCTAGCAATGGTGGAAGGAAGGAAAGTGCGTATAATCCATGGACTCAACATTAGTCATAAAGAACTCATATACTTATTGCAAAAATATACAAGTTATCAAAGCAAAGTATTACGTGCATGCTCCTAGGGGGATAGATTGGTAGGAAAAGACCATCGCTCGTCCCCGACCACCACTCATAAGGAAGACAATCTATAAATAAATCACGCTCCGACTTCATCACATAATGGTTCACCATACGTGCATGCTACGGGAATCACAAACTTTAACACAAGTATTTCTCAAATTCACAACTACTAAACTAGCATGACTCTAATATCACCATCTTCATATCTCAAAACAATTATCAAGCATCAAACTTTTCTTAGTATTCAACGCACTCAAAATAAAGTCTTACAAATCTTGAACACTAAGCACATTAAATTCTTAAGCAAATTACCATGCTATTTAAGACTCTCAAAATAATCTAAGTGAAGCATGAGAGATCAATAGTTTCTATAAAACAAATCCACCACCGTGCTCTAAAAGATATAAGTGAAGCACTAGAGCAAAACTATATAGCTCAAAAGATATAAGTGAAGCACATAGAGTATTCTATCAAATTCCAAACCATGTATGGCTCTCCCAAAAAGTGTGTACATAAAGGATGATTTCGGCAAACTAACAAACAAAGACTCAAATAATACAATACGCTCCAAGCAAAACACATATCATGTGGTGAATAAAAATATAGCTCCAAGTAAAGTTACCGATGGAAGTAGACAAAAGAGGAGATGCCTTCCGGGGCATCCCCAAGCTTTGAATTTTTAGTGTCCTTAGATTATCTTGGGGGTGCCATGGGCATCCCCAAGCGTAGGCTCTTGCCACTCCTTGTTCCATAATCCATCAAAAGATTTCACCCAAAATTTGAAAACTTCACAACACAAAACTTAATAGAAATCTCATGGGCTCCGTTAGCGAAAGAAAACAAAAGACCACTTCAAGGTACTGTAATAAACTCATTATTTATTTATATTGGTGTTAAACCAACTGTATTACAACTTCTCTATGGTTTATAAACTATTTTACTAGCCATAGATTCATCAAAATAAGCAAACAACACACGAAAAACAGAATCTGTCAGAAACAGAACAGTCTGTAGTAATCTGTAACTAACGCATACTTATGGAACTCCAAAAAAATCTACCAAAATAGGACGACCTATACAATTTGTTTATTGATCAGCAGCAATTGGAATCAGTATTTTATCACGTTCTGGTGATTTTTAACAATTATTTTCGTGAACAGAAAGATTCTGGAAATTACAGCAAGATCAAATAACTATCATCCAAGAAGATCCTATAGGTTTAACTTGGCACAAACACTAATTAAAATATAAAAACACATCTAACCAGAGGCTATATCAAAGATTTATTCCTAAACAGAAGCAAAAGCAAAGAAACTAAAAATAAAATTGGGTTGCCTCCCAACAAGCGCTATCGTTTAACGCCCCTAGCTTGGCATAAAAGCAAGGATAGATCTAGGTATTGCCATCTTTGGTAGGCAATCCATAAGTGGATCTCATGATAGATTCATATGTTAATTTTATTTTCTTCCTAGGGAGGTGTTCCATGCCCTTCTTTAATGGAAATTGGAATCTAATATTCCCTTCCTTCATATCAATAATTGCACCAACCGTTCTAAGGAAAGGTCTACCAAGAATAATAGGACAAGAAGGATTGCAATCTATATCAAGAACGATAAAATCTACGGGACAATAATTACTATTTGCAACAATAAGAACATCATTAATTCTTTCCATAGGTTTCTCAATGGTGGAATCCGCAAGGTGCAAGTTTAGAGAGCAATCATCAAAATCACGGAAATCTAGCAAATCACATAAAGTTTTGGGAATAGTGGAAACACTAGCACCCAAATCACACAAAGCATAAAATCATGATTTTTTATTTTAATTTTAATAGTAGGTTATCACTCATCATAAAGTTTTCTAGGGATAGAGACTTCCAACTCAATTTTTTCTTCATAAGATTGCATCAAGGCATCAACGATATGTTTAGTAAAGGCTTTATTTTGACTATAAGCATGAGGAGAATTTAGCACGGATTGCAACAAGGAAATACAATCAATTAAAGAGCAACTTTCATAATTAAATTCCTTGAAATCCAAAATAGTGGGTTTAGCAACATCTAGGGTTTTCCCACTTTTATCAATTTTAGCATCAAGATCTAAAAACTCTGAACTCTTGGAACGCCTTCTAGGTAAGGGTGGATCATATTCAATCCCATCAATATCAAGATTCATATTTCAAAACAAAGATTTAATAGGGGACACATCAATAACTTTTAGATATTCATCTTTATTTTCATAGAGATTGGAAGAACACGCTTTAATAAAGGCATCTTTCGTAGCACGCATCCTAGCGGTTCTTTCCTTGCACTCATCAGTGGAAATTCTAATGGCTTTGAGAGACTCATTGGTATCATGCTTAGGAGGAATAGATCTAAACTTTAAAGAATCAACATCAAGAGTAATTATATCAACGTTCCTAGCCAAATCATCAACTTTAAGTAATTTCTCTTCAAGCAAAGCATTAAAATTCTTTTGCGAATTCATAAACTCTTTAACACTAGTCTCAAATTCAGAGGGCATCTTATTAAAATTTCCATAAGAGTTGTTGTAGTAATTTCCATAATTATTAGAAGGATTACTAGGATAAGGCCTAGGATTAAAGTTTCCTCTATACGCGTTGTTACCAAAATTATTCCTACCAACAAAATTCACATCCATAGATTCATTATTATTCTCAATCAAAGTAGACAAAGGCATATCATTAGGATCAGAAGAAACACTCTTAGCAGCAATTAATTTCATAAGTTCATCCATCTTTCCACTCAAAACATTAATTTCTTCTATTGCATGCACTTTTTTATTAGTAGATCTTTCAGTGTGCCATTGAGAATAATTAACCATAATATTATCTAGGAGTTTAGTAGCATCTCCTAAAGTGATTTCCATAAAAGTGCCTCCAGCGGCCGAATCCAAAAGATTTCTAGAAGCAAAATTCAATCCGGCATAAATTTTTTGTATAATCATCCACAAGTTCAAACCATGAGTAGGGCAATTACGTATCATTAATTTCATTCTCTCCCAAGCTTGTGCAACATGTTCATGATCAATTTGCTTAAAATTCATAATATCGTTTCTAAGAGAGATGATCTGAGCGGGAGGAAAATACTTAGAGATAAAGGCGTCTTTGCACTTGTTCCAAGAATCAATACTATTTTTAGGCAAAGACAAAAACCAAGCTTTAGCACGATCTCTAAGCGAAAAAGGAAATAGCTTCAATTTAACAATATCATTATCAACATCTTTTTTCTTTTGCATATCACACAAATCAACGAAGCTATTTAGATGAGTAGCGGCATCTTCACCAGGAAGGCCGGCGAATTGATCTTTCATAACAAGATTCAACAAAGCAGTATTGATTTCACAAGACTCAGTGTTGGTAAGAGGAGCAATCGGAGTGCTAAGGAAATCATTATTGTTGGTATTGGTAAAGTCACATAAATTGGTGTTATCTTGAGCCATCGCGACAAACAAGCAATCCAACACACGAGCAAGCAAAAAGGAAGCGAGAAAAAGGCAAACGGAAAAGAGAGGGCGAATAAAACAGCAAGGGTGAAGTGGGGGAGAGGAAAACGAGAGGCAAATGGCAAATAATGTAATTGGAGAGATAAGGGATTGTGATGGGTACTTGGTATGTTGACTTTTGCGTAGACTCCCCGGCAACGGTGCCAGAAATTCTTCTTGCTACCTCTTAAGCACTGCGTTGGATTTCCCCGAAGAGGAGAGGATGATGCAGCAAAGTAGCATAAGTATTTACCTCATTTTTTGAGAACCAAGGTATCAATCCAGTAGGAGGCTACGCGCGAGTCCCTCGTACCTACACAAAGCAAATAACTCCTCGCAACCAACGCGATAAGGGGTTGTCAATCCCTTCACGGTCACTTACGAGAGTGAGATCTGATAGAGATGATAGATAATATTTTTGGTATTTTTATGATAAAGATGCAAAGTAAAATAAAAGGCAAAGTAAAAAGCAAAGCAATAATAAAGTGATGGAAGATTAATATGATGAAGATAGACCCGGGGGCCATAGATTTCACTAGTGGCTTCTCTCAAGAGCATAAGTATTTTACGGTGGGTGAACGAATTACTGTTGAGCAATTGACAGAATTGAGCATAGTTATGAGAATATCTAGGTATGATCATGTATATGGGCATCACGTCCAAGACAATTAGACCGACTCTTGCCTGCATCTACTACTATTACTCCACTCATCGACCACTATCCAGCATGCATCTAGAGTATTAAGTTAAAAACAGAGTAACGCCTTAAGTAAGATGACATGATGTAGAGGGGTAAATTCATGCAATATGATAAAAACCCCATCTTATTATCCTCGATGGCAACAATACAATATGTTCCTTGCTGCCCCTACTGTCACTGGGAAAGGACACCGCAAGATTGAACCCAAAGCTAAGCACTTCTCCCATTGCAAGAAAAACCAATCTAGTAGGCCAAACCAAATTGATAATTCGAAGAGGCTTGCAAAGATAACCAATCATACATAAAAGAATTCAGAGAAGATTCAAATATTGTTCATAGATAATCTTGATCATAAACCCACAATTCATCGTATCAACAAACACACCGCGAAAAGAAGGTTACATCGAATAGATCTCCACAAGCGAGGGGGGAACATTGTATTGAGATCTAAAAAGAGAGAAGAAGCCATCTAGCTACTAACTATTTACCCGAAGGTCTAAGGTAAACTACTCACACTTCATCGGAGGGGCTATGATGATGTAGAAGCCCTCCGTGGTGGATGCCCTCTCCGGCGGTGCTCCGAAACAGGCCCCAAGATGGGATCTCGTGGGTACAGAAGGTTGCGGCGGTGGAATTAGGTTTTTGGCTCCGTATCTGATCGTTTGGGGGTACGTAGGTATATATAGGAGGAAGAAGTACCTCGGTGGAGCTTCATGGGCCCCACGAGGGTGGGGGCGCACCTGGGGGGTAGGGCGCGCCCCCCTACCTCGTGCCCACCTCGGAGCTTTCTTGACGTAGGGTCCAAGTCTCCTGGATCATGTTCGGTGAGAAAATCATGTTCCCGAAGGTTTCATTCTGTTTGGACTCCGTTTGATATTCCATTTGTTTGAAACTCTGAAATAGGCAAAAAACAGCAATTTTGGGCTGGGCCTCCGGTTAATAGGTTAGTCCCAAAAATAATATAAAAGTGGAAAATAAAGCCCAATATGGTCCAAAACAGTAGATAATATAGCATGGAGCTATCAAAAATTATAGATACGTTGGAGACGTATCAATATTCATGGATTTAAACCCTTCTGGGAATTCGTGCTCCATTACTTCATCAGTGAAGCAGAGGGGGTGTGCGGCGCCTCTATATCGGGCCAAGTTGTGACGTAGCTCGGATGGAGTCCGTTTGCAGTTTTCAGCCTGGACGGGGTTGTGCTTGTCACATCCGGCTAGATAGCCGTCGTCGCACGCCGGGGTAGGCCCCCGTGATCCGTAGGTCGATCTGGTCTGGCCTGCTCTATTTTGCAGGTCCTGCCGCAGGTCATATGTATATCCCCGGGTTGTTGTGTCTCTACCTTTACGACGAGGTGGTATGGGCCGGTGTTCGGCTTGAGTTGCCATTTTGTCCCAGCCACGTGGTGGTCGATCAACCGCGTTATGCGCTGATGGTATGGGGTCCAGTGCCTCGTCGTCGAATTGAGGTAGAAGTTTACGCTTCGGGTAACTTTTGGTTGGGCGCTCGAGGCCGTATTCCTCGGCTACCAGGACGTTAGTCCACCTGTCATTGAGTAGATCTTGATCAGCTTGAAGCTGTTGCTGCTTCTTTTTCAGGCTCCTTGCAGTGGCTATTAGCCGGCGCTTAAAGCGCTCCTGCTCGAGAAGTTCCTCAAGCACGATAAAGTCTTCATCACTGAGGCTCACCTCATCCGCGGAGAGTGGAAGGTAATTGCTGTCCTCCGAGTCTTCCTTTACGGCCTGTTTATCAGGGCTAACCTGCCCATCTTCCCGATCGTCCTGTTCGGAGGTTGGCTCGACGGGGTTTTCTTGGTCTTCGGCATCGTCCGGAGTATTGTTGTCTCTCGTGCCGGATTTGCTGTTTCTTTCACGGTGTGATTTAGAGCGGCTCCGTCGGCGCTTCAGTTGTATCTCAGGAGGTTTATCCTCTACTAGATTTTTCTCGTTATCGTCGTCACCCTCTTTGGGTGTATCCACCATGTACACGTCATACGAAGAGGTGGCCGTCCAGCGCCCGGTAAACGGCGGGTTTTGGGCCTGCTTTTTTCCGGCATCGTCGTCCATACCATCGATGTCTTTGGAGCCGTAATCGAGCATGTAAGTTAAGTCCTCGACAGTGGCTATGAAGTGGGTGGTGGGTGGGACGTAAAATTCCCCGCTCTCAGCCCCTAGTCTGGGCTGGGAGTAGTTCGGATGTTGCTCCTCTATAATGACGAGGGATCGCATCAAGTCCAGAGCCTCGCTTAAAGGCTAGGTTTGGCCAGAGAGAAGAGAGTCCGTGGAGTACGGCAGGACGGAGATTCCTTGGCCGAGCTCACACGATGCCGACTCCAAGGGTTCGGAGCCAGTGTGCGGAGAATGGTCCGGCTTCGTGATTGTTGCCAGTGACACTACTTCCTCCGGCTCTCCCGTACTGGGCTTGGTGGTTGTAGATAGTCCGGCGGGCTCAGGAATCCCGTCTTCGGACCCGGCGATGCGCTCCGGATCTAAGGCCAGAGTGGAGGCTGGGGTCGTGAACCCTTGGAAGATCAAGTCTCCTCGGATATCAGCGACATAGTCCAGATTTCCAAAACTAATCTGGTGACCTGGGGCATAGCGGTTGATCTGCTCTAAATGGACAAGCGAGTTGGCCCGCAGTGTGAAACCGCCGAATATGAAGATCAGGTGTGACACCCAAAATTTTTGACCTTGTTTTACTGATTAAAATTTTGCCAGGAATTAAAACTTTTATTTTCCGAGCTCCCTTTTGATTTTTTTTGAACTTGGTTGTTATGGAGTTTTTCCCCAAAGTGAAAACTTTTCAAATATGTTTTTGGACTTGTTTAAACTCTCAAGGAAAAAAATTTCTTGTGTTAGTAGAGCTAATTACAAAATTAAATTGCTTGATCCTTATTTTTCTTGAAAAATAGCTTTTCAAGGTTATAAGGCCATTTTTGAACTACACCCCCTTCATAAATTATCTCATAAATCCCACCAAAATTTGGAGATGTCATGTGGTGTTATTAAATCACTTTTGTGCAAAAATATCTTTCATTCTTAAGATAAAGTGAGCCCTACACCTAATTTTCTTCTCTGGTCCAGTGGGCATGTTTGCACTACAACCCTTTTAAATATTTCTTTCTAGCCTCCACCAAAATTATGAGATGTTGGCAGCAACATATGTTTCAACTTTATGCAACAACATAGAGTTGTTCTTTGGAGTATTTGAGTGGATCAACCTCATCTTCATTCTGGCCCAGCTTGCTGGTTTGAACATCAACCACATTTTTAGTTGCTCCTTTACCCATGATTCCTTTTTCTACTTGTAGCCAACCCTACTAAACCCCTAAGTCCAGGAGCATGCACTCTTTGGAACACTTTTGATCCATGTTATGATGCCATTTACTCCCTGTCCAGAAGTGAAGTTTTGCAAAACTTGCACTAGCAAGTTTCTTCTTTCTGCAAACCAACTTCACCACCCCCTCTTTCTTCTAAAGAGACCCCACCCTGGGAGATTTGGCCACCCCAAGAACTGCCTAGGTTCCTTTTGCATTCTGTCAAACACCCTGAGTGCATAGCCAGTTTTGGTATGATTTCAAGTTTGCGTTGTGAACTTGAGCCCCTGACCCATCCACCATGTCCCATAGATTTGCCCTAGCCTATAGCCCCGTTCTGCTAACTCTCGTGTGGTTTGGAAACCCCTAGGCTGCCCTGGCATTTCGTCGAGCATGTCCCGGGCGTGCTCCGGGCGCGAGCAGAGCGCGCGTATTGCAGCCGCGCAACCGAGCCGCCGTGTCGCGCGCCCCTGGCTTGACCCGCACGGAAGAACCTCACCTAGCACTCCCCTTCTCGACGCATCCCGCCAAAAAGCCCCGACCGCTCCCTGGCGCCCTACAGCGCCGCCGTCAGAGGCCATTTGGCGGCACGCCCGCGGCCGCGCCCGCCGCCCGACCGCGCCTGCGCTAGCCAGCGCCGCCCAAGCTCCCAGCGCTTGCCACCTGCCTCCTGGAGCAGTGCGTGCTCATCCGCAACTTCGTCGCCTAGCTCTCATCGCCGCCACGTTCCCCTGCAGCTACAGAACGTCGGTTCGCCGGCGATCTTATCCCCACCGCCGCGGAACCGCCTTGCCTCGCCTATTTAAGGAACCCCGAGTCCGTCTCCGCACGCAGGCAACTCGAAGCCATCACCCTAAGACCCCCATGAGCAGCCAATCGACCCGGAAAAGCTTCCTTCCCCATCTCCGGCAACCACAACCGCCGCCGCGGCCCCAGCTCTACCAGCGCCACCAGGGCCTCTCCCTCCCATTTCTCTTCACCAAGAACACCTCCTCCCTCCCGTGAACCTTTCCCTCTACTTGATTTTGATCGGGACACACTGCGGGAGAAAAATCACTTTGCCCGACGGCCTCCCTCCGCCGCGAAGCTCGCCGCCGGCAGCTCCGTCCATCCCCGAGACCGTAGAGACTACCGGAGCGACCGTCTTGATCCCCTGAGCACGCTGATGGCCTCCGTTCTCCGAGCGATGCCGTCATTCGCCGGCAAAACCTCACCGGAGCCCCGCCTCTGTTTTGGCCGGAAGGGACGACGCGCGCGTGGACCAGTCAAACCTGACCAGTGGGCCAGGCGGGCCCACTGTCGGTGACCCACGCGCAGTCCACGCTGGATAAGTGGAGGCGTATTTGCAGAATACGCTTTCGACGTGTACGTATATATTCGAACCGTTTTTCTTTTTCTGATTTGTTTTTTTTAGAATAGCCGTGTCCATGGTTAAGGACTACAGTCTGGGATGGGTCAAGCGTCGGTCTTAGTGTCGGTCTTCGGAGGTGAAACGGTTAAACCAGAACGGGAACTACTACTTGAGACTTGTGATGATTATGATTATTACTATTGTTGACTAACCCGTGATATTATTGTTATCATCGAATATCTCTGGGATGGTTCTACCTCCGGGATATTTCACTATGATTATTTAATTTTAAGCCCTTTATGTGGTGTCGCTCAGACGCCTGACTGTGGCATTTCTTTTAAAGCCCTTTATGTGGTGTCGCTCAGATGCCCGACTGTGGCATTTCTTTTAAAGCCCTTATGTGGTGTCGCTCAGACACCCGACTGTGGCATTTCTTTTAAAGCCCTTTATGTGGTGTCGCTCAGACGCCCGACTGTGGCATTTCTTTTAAAGCCCTTATGTGGTGTCGCTCAGACGCCCGACTGTGGCATTTCTTTTAAAGCCCTTTATGTGGTGTCGCTCAGACGCCCGACTATGGCATTTCTTTTAAAGCCCTTTATGTGGTGTCGCTCAGACGCCCGACTGTGGTATTATTATTATTCTGCATTTTCCGCTCGAGGAGTCCTTCAGACACTCGTTTGGCACCAGTATTATTATTCTGCATTTTCCGCTCGAGGAGTCCTTCAGACACTCGTTTGGCACCAGTATTATTATTCTGCATTTTCCGCTCGAGGAGTCTTTCAGACACTCGTTTGGTACCAGTATTATTATTCCGCATTTTCCGCTCGAGGAGTCATTCAGACCCTCGCTTGGCGCCCAGTATTTATTACCTCTATGTGGCCATTGCATAAATTTCCGGTTGTATATGAATAACCTGTTTGCCTGCATCAAGATATTTATTTTTATGACTAACTAAGTGAGTATAAGGATATTGCAAAGCATGAGCATCAATGGTTATATTATACATGTGTTCTTAATGTTTGCGAGTACATTCAAAGTACTCACTGGCTTGTCCCTGGTTATTGTCTTGGCCAGAGTGCTTGCTTGGAGAGGAGCATTGCGACGACAGCCTCGGAACCTGAGCAACGGTGATAGCAGCCTCGTGAAGATAGGAGTTAACCTGGTCAGCTATTCCCGTGGGAAATGGAGTCCCATAGCCGTGGTGATCCACAAACCGCTTCCGCCCTCAACCACTAGAAACCTTTTGTTGTACTCATAGGCCACAATGGTCTTTTACTACATATTTTTGTACTTTTGCTTGGAATTTCTGTATCAAGTTGGTGTCTCATCAGCTAACAGTAATCCTGGGGCTGGTGAGCACAACGGCCATTTTCTGGAAATTAATGCCCGGAAAACCGGTCGTGACAGACTTGGTATCAGAGCCAGGCTGACCATTGGCTAATCCTATCCTAGCTAGGCCAATAAATCTTAGGCAAACCAACCCACCAAGCCATAACGAAAACCCCAGCCAAGCTTCTCCTGCAAGATAGCCCCCCAGTGACCCGACATGTTGGCAGTCGGTGCCCAACCTATCAACCTAGACTGTCGCTCATGCGCCAGTGATCGAATCCTGAACAGTCTTTCTCGCAAGCGTGCGAAGGAAGACTCCGTCCCCTTTTTCCTATAAAAAGGGCACGTTAGCCCCAACCAGCACAACACAACCACTATCCCAAACCAAACCACAATGCCTGGTCCTGTCGTGCACACTGAGACTACGGCAACCAACCTTGGAGGTTTTGTGACCATACTCGCAAACCTCACCCGTCGAGCCTATGCGTTAGAAGAGCCCCCGGAATATGTCGTGTACCAAGGATCCATGAGCGGTGAGAGCCGTCAATTCTGGGCCACTGTGCATGTCTATGGTAGGGGTCTAGCACCCGAACGCCCCTACAGGTTCACAGGAAGAACGACTTCCTTTGAGCCCCAAGCCATCCAACTAGCCGCTCGAGAAGCTATAGTTCATCTCCGGCACTTGTCGCCCCGAGTTGACTGTCGCTCGTTCCACTACTACCCCAGACGGGAAGGATATGGTAGACCACCCCAAGTCGCCAACGGAGATCACGAAACAGATCCTGCATTGTTGCACCTAGTGCGCTATGTAAATGCACTAGAGGAACTGTGCGATCAGGTCACTATTGATCTTATCGCAGCCCGTGGAGAGCTGGTTCGTCGAGCCCCGGCGAGAGAAGAGGACGAGCCCAGCGCCAACAACCCAGTCGTGTTGTTTGGACAACCGATCGAGCCCCTGAGGTCTACCCCAGCCATCGGCCAAAGTGTTGCGATAACCCCAGAAGTGCTTCATCGCATTTTGGGAGCACACTCCAACGGGGTTGTAGCCAACAATCCCCGAGGTGGTCATCATCGCTACCCCGAGCCTGCAGCCCCTCGACCCACTCCAGCTAATTCCGATGGTGAGAACCATGGAGACGCCTAAACATCCTCCAGGCACGCCCGCTTGGATGTAAACGAGGTAGGCTAAGTCACCCGAGAAGGATCGAGTCCCGGTGTATTCTCGCTGGTAACCGTGTGACCGTGTATATAAACGCCGCCTGTCGTTAAGCCCCTGTAGCCCTGCATGGGTATGCCAGCTTATCTACCCCCAGGCACATTTGCCAAAGACCCCGATAACCCCCACAGTAACACGTCACCCCGGTGAAATGTGTGTATCTGTAGCTCGACTCCGACCCGTGGAGCGGAGCTGGAAGTTTCCTTACCCTTCACCATGGTAAAAGTGACCCAGCTCCAGTGCTATAAAAGGCCACCGCGTGACCTTGCCAAAGCACCTCTCACCTTGTGCACCATCCTCAGATCGCCATCGGCAGATCACTGAGGCCCGGCCAAGAGAGACGCATTCATCGACTGGTTAAACCTCTTTCCCCGATAGAAGAGGAATGTGTCTCAGTACCAGAAACATTCTCGCAGGACCCCGTCCAGTTACCGTTTCCATTTTTAGCATCGCTGCTGTGTTCATTGTTGCAACATTTAATTATGTATTGTGACTTATGCGTGGTAACCTGATCTTGCAAGTTATTTGGCTTCTACTAATATGTATGGTTTTGTTGTAACTTGTGCTCCTTTATTTTAACCGTTTTCCCTCGCGAAAAATCCCGGAGAGTTTTTAAAACAACCCTTAGCAAATCTCGAGGACGAGATTTTTCTTAAGGGGGGTAGTGTTGTGACACCCAAAAATTTTTGACCTTGTTTTACTGATTAAAATTTTGCCAGGAATTAAAACTTTTATTTTCTGAGCTCCCTTTTGATTTTTTTTAACTTGGTTGTTATGGAGTTTTTCCCCAAAGTGAAAACTTTTTAAATATGTTTTTGGACTTGTTTAAGCTCTCAAGGAAAAACTTTTCTTGTGTTAGTAGAGCTAATTACAAAATTAAATTGCTTGATCCTTATTTTTCTTGAAAAATAGCTTTTCAAGGTTATAAGGCCATTTTTGAACTACACCCCCTTCATAAATTATCTCATAAATCCCACCAAAATTTGGAGATGTCATGTGGTGTTATTAAATCACTTTTGTGCAAAAATATCTTTCATTCTTAAGATAAAGTGAGCCCTACACCTAATTTTCTTCTCTGATCCAGTGGGCATGTTTGCACTACAACCCTTTTAAATATTTCTTTCTAGCCTCCACCAAAATTATGAGATGTTGGCAGCAACATATGTTTCAACTTTATGCAACAACATAGAGTTGTTCTTTGGAGTATTTGAGTGGATCAACCTCATCTTCATTCTGGCCCAGCTTGCTGGTTTGAACATCAACCACATTTTTAGTTGCTCCTTTACCCATGATTCCTTTTTCTACTTGTAGCCAACCCTGCTAAACCCCTAAGTCCAGGAGCATGCACTCTTTGGAACACTTTTGATCCATGTTATGATGCCATTTACTCCCTGTCCAGAAGTGAAGTTTTGCAAAACTTGCACTAGCAAGTTTCTTCTTTTTGCAAACCAACTTCACCACCCCCTCTTTCTTCTAAAGAGACCCCACCCTGGGAGATTTGGCCACCCCAAGAACTGCCTAGGTTCCTTTTGCATTCTGTCAAACACCCTGAGTGCATAGCCAGTTTTGGTATGATTTCAAGTTTGCGTTGTGAACTTGAGCCCCTGACCCATCCACCATGTCCCATAGATTTGCCCTAGCCTATAGCCCCGTTCTGCTAACTCTCGTGTGGTTTGGAAACCCCTAGGCTGCCCTGGCATTTCGTCGAGCATGTCCCGGGCGTGCTCCGGGCGCGAGCAGAGCGCGCGTATTGCAGCCGCGCAACCGAGCCGCCGTGTCGCGCGCCCCTGGCTTGACCCGCACGGAAGAACCTCACCTAGCACTCCCCTTCTCGACGCATCCCGCCAAAAAGCCCCGACCACTCCCTGGCGCCCTACAGCGCCGCCGTCAGAGGCCATTTGGCGGCACGCCCGCGGCCGCGCCCGCCGCCCGACCGCGCCTGCGCTAGCCAGCGCCGCCCAAGCTCCCAGCGCTTGCCACCTGCCTCCTGGAGCAGTGCGTGCTCATCCGCAACTTCATCGCCTAGCTCTCATCGCCGCCACGTTCCCCTGCAGCTACAGAACGTCGGTTCGCCGGCGATCTTATCCCCACCGCCGCGGAACCGCCTTGCCTCGCCTATTTAAGGAACCCCGAGTCCGTCTCCGCACGCAGGCAACTCGAAGCCATCACCCTAAGACCCCCATGAGCAGCCAATCGACCCGGAAAAGCTTCCTTCCCCATCTCCGGCAACCACAACCGCCGCCGCGGCCCCAGCTCTACCAGCGCCACCAGGGCCTCTCCCTCCCATTTCTCTTCACCAAGAACACCTCCTCCCTCCCGTGAACCTTTCCCTCTACTTGATTTTGATCGGGACACACTGCGGGAGAAAAATCACTTTGCCCGATAGCCTCCCTCCGCCGCGAAGCTCGCCGCCGGCAGCTCCGTCCATCCCTGAGACCGTAGAGACTACCGGAGCGACCGTCTTGATCCCCTGAGCACGCTGATGGCCTCCGTTCTCCGAGCGATGCCGTCATTCGCCGGCAAAACCTCGCCGGAGCCCCGCCTCTGTTTCGGCCGGAAGGGACGACGCGCGCGTGGACCAGTCAAACCTGACCAGTGGGCCAGGCGGGCCCACTGTCGGTGACCCACGCGCAGTCCACGCTGGATAAGTGGAGGCGTATTTGCAGAATACGCTTTCGACGTGTACGTATATATTCGAACCGTTTTTCTTTTTCTGATTTGTTTTTTTTAGAATTTTGACCACAACTATGACTGGCAATATCTTTTAAAATACAACTCCAAATGAATTGATTCTTTTTCCTACATCTCTCAATTTCTGTCTAGTTTATTTTAAGATTTATTTGAAAATTTTCCAAACAACTCTTCTGTGATGTTTTGATTTGTATGTTAATTTAAATTTATTTCAAAATAGGAATTCTGGAGAGAGGAATGAAGGCTTTCAAAAGTTTTGGAGTACACCCTGTCTTTCCTTATATTGAAGGCAAGCATTCTGAACCCTGGTGTAATTTTTGTGTGTGTCATTTGACTTGGTAACAACACCACCCCGGCACGTGCATGTGTCATTTTATGTGAGGACGTGATCCTACTCATAAGTGCTTATTAGTGGATTTCATGCATATGGAGTTGACATGTTTTGTGATGGAAATCACCGCCGTACACTTTTCATGCATACCGGAAGGAAATGCCGGGTAGGCCTCTGTCTTGGGTAGACGCGGTCTTGGCCCTAGTCCTCCGTTGAGACGGTCGTGTCCGGTATGGCATGATGGAGTATGTCGTATGGTGTTCCTATCTGTTGGTTGAAGTATATACATTGTTATGCTAAACTTGCAGGGATTATTACTACCTCCTAAGTCGACCGTAGATCGAGTCTTGTGCCAGTAACCCCCATACTTGTTCCGTACTGCCACAGGTCCCTACCATAGGTGGGGTATGGTTCAGTAAGCTGTTAACCCTTGTCTTGGCACACACCGTACAGAGAGGCCATGGTGGAAGATATCGGTTGTAGCCGGTAGGCATGCCACCTGGTCAGGGGGCATGGGTGTTTCGGTTGTAGCCGAAGGGGGTAGCTCCCCCAGTTTGCGCGCGGTATAAATTTTGTGATCCCATGCTACGTCGAGGTTGTAGCCTCCCCACTTAGAGTTTGCTTGACAGGTGTCGTGGGTGATTCCAGACACCGGTGAGTTAAGCTGGTGTGTGCAAGTCAGGTGTGTTTTCAACTAAAAGACCGTAGACGGAATTAGTCCCGATGGACTAAAGGAATCCGTTACTCGTGGGTAAAGAGTACACCCTCTGCAGAGATTAAACCTATTCGAATAGCCGTGTCCATGGTTAAGGACTACAGTCTGGGATGGGTCAAGCGTCGGTCTTAGTGTCGGTCTTCGGAGGTGAAACGGTTAAACCAGAACGGGAACTACTACTTGAGACTTGTGATGATTATGATTATTACTATTGTTGACTAACCCGTGATATTATTGTTATCATCGAATATCTCTGGGATGGTTCTACCTCCGGGATATTTCACTATGATTATTTAATTTTAAGCCCTTTATGTGGTGTCGCTCAGACGCCCGACTGTGGCATTTCTTTTAAAGCCCTTTATGTGGTGTCGCTCAGATGCCCGACTGTGGCATTTCTTTTAAAGCCCTTATGTGGTGTCGCTCAGACACCCGACTGTGGCATTTCTTTTAAAGCCCTTTATGTGGTGTCGCTCAGACGTCCGACTGTGGCATTTCTTTTAAAGCCCTTATGTGGTGTCGCTCAGACGCCCGACTGTGGCATTTCTTTTAAAGCCCTTTATGTGGTGTCGCTCAGACGCCCGACTGTGGCATTTCTTTTAAAGCCCTTTATGTGGTGTCGCTCAGACGCCCGACTGTGGTATTATTATTATTCTGCATTTTCCGCTCGAGGAGTCCTTCAGACACTCGTTTGGCACCAGTATTATTATTCTGCATTTTCCGCTCGAGGAGTCCTTCAGACACTCGTTTGGCACCAGTATTATTATTCTGCATTTTCCGCTCGAGGAGTCTTTCAGACACTCGTTTGGTACCAGTATTATTATTTCGCATTTTCCGCTCGAGGAGTCATTCAGACCCTCGCTTGGCGCCCAGTATTTATTACCTCTATGTGGCCATTGCATAAATTTCCGGTTGTATATGAATAACCTGTTTGCCTGCATCAAGATATTTATTTTTATGACTAACTAAGTGAGTATAAGGATATTGCAAAGCATGAGCATCAATGGTTATATTATACATGTGTTCTTAATGTTTGCGAGTACATTCAAAGTACTCACTGGCTTGTCCCTGGCTATTGTCTTGGCCAGAGTGCTTGCTTGGAGAGGAGCATTGCGACGACAACCTCGGAACCTGAGCAACGGTGATAGCAGCCTCGTGAAGATAGGAGTTAACCTGGTCAGCTGTTCCCGTGGGAAATGGAGTCCCATAGCCGTGGTGATCCACAAACCGCTTCCGCCCTCAACCACTAGAAACCTTTTGTTGTACTCATAGGCCACAATGGTCTTTTACTACATATTTTTGTACTTTTGCTTGGAATTTCTGTATCAAGTTGGTGTCTCATCAGCTAACAGTAATCCTGGGGCTGGTGAGCACAACGGCCATTTTCTGGAAATTAATGCCCGGAAAACCGGTCGTGACAGACTTGGTATCAGAGCCAGGCTGACCATTGGCTAATCCTATCCTAGCCAGGCCAATAAATCTTAGGCAAACCAACCCACCAAGCCATAACCAAAACCCCAGCCAAGCTTCTCCTGCAAGATAGCCCCCCAGTGACCCGACATGTTGGCAGTCGGTGCCCAACCTATCAACCTAGACTGTCGCTCATGCGCCAGTGATCGAATCCTGAACAGTCTTTCTCGCAAGCGTGCGAAGGAAGACTCCGTCCCCTTTTTCCTATAAAAAGGGCACGTTAACCCCAACCAGCACAACACAACCACTATCCCAAACCGAACCACAATGCCTGGTCCTGTCGTGCACACTGAGACTATGGCAACCAACCTTGGAGGTTTTGTGACCATACTCGCAAACCTCACCCGTCGAGCCTATGCGTTAGAAGAGCCCCCAGAATATGTCGTGTACCAAGGATCCATGAGCGGTGAGAGCCGTCAATTCTGGGCCACTGTGCATGTCTATGGTAGGGGTCTAGCACCCGAACGCCCCTACAGGTTCACAGGAAGAACGACTTCCTTTGAGCCCCAAGCCATCCAACTAGCCGCTCGAGAAGCTATAGTTCATCTCCGGCACTTGTCGCCCCGAGTTGACTGTCGCTCGTTCCACTACTACCCCAGACGGGAAGGATATGGTAGACCACCCCAAGTCGCCAACGGAGATCACGAAACAGATCCTGCATTGTTGCACCTAGTGCGCTATGTAAATGCACTAGAGGAACTGTGCGATCAGGTCACTATTGATCTTATCGCAGCCCGTGGAGAGCTGGTTCGTCGAGCCCCGGCGAGAGAAGAGGACGAGCCCAGCGCCAACAACCCAGTCGTGTTGTTTGGACAACCGATCGAGCCCCTGAGGTCTACCCCAGCCATCGGCCAAAGTGTTGCGATAACCCCAGAAGTGCTTCATCGCATTTTGGGAGCACACTCCAACGGGGTTGTAGCCAACAATCCCCGAGGTGGTCATCATCGCTACCCCGAGCCTGCAGCCCCTCGACCCACTCCAGCTAATTCCGATGGTGAGAACCATGGAGACGCCTAAACATCCTCCAGGCACGCCCGCTTGGATGTAAACGAGGTAGGCTAAGTCACCCGAGAAGGATCGAGTCCCGGTGTATTCTCGCTGGTAACCGTGTGACCGTGTATATAAACGCCGCCTGTCGTTAAGCCCCTGTAGCCCTGCATGGGTATGCCAGCTTATCTACCCCCAGGCACATTTGCCAAAGACCCCGATAACCCCCACAGTAACACGTCACCCCGGTGAAATGTGTGTATCTGTAGCTCGACTCCGACCCATGGAGCGGAGCTGGAAGTTTCCTTACCCTTCACCATGGTAAAAGTGACCCAGCTCCAGTGCTATAAAAGGCCACCGCGTGACCTTGCCAAAGCACCTCTCACCTTGTGCACCATCCTCAGATCGCCATCGGCAGATCACTGAGGCCCGGCCAAGAGAGACGCATTCATCGACTGGTTAAACCTCTTTCCCCGATAGAAGAGGAATGTGTCTCAGTACCAGAAACATTCTCGCAGGACCCCGTCCAGTTACCGTTTCCATTTTTAGCATCGCTGCTGTGTTCATTGTTGCAACATTTAATTATGTATTGTGACTTATGCGTGGTAACCTGATCTTGCAAGTTATTTGGCTTCTACTAATATGTATGGTTTTGTTGTAACTTGTGCTCCTTTATTTTAACCGTTTTCCCTCGCGAAAAATCCCGGAGAGTTTTTAAAACAACCCTTAGCAAATCTCGAGGACGAGATTTTTCTTAAGGGGGGTAGTGTTGTGACACCCAAAAATTTTTGACCTTGTTTTACTGATTAAAATTTTGCCAGGAATTAAAACTTTTATTTTCTGAGCTCCCTTTTGATTTTTTTTAACTTGGTTGTTATGGAGTTTTTCCCCAAAGTGAAAACTTTTTAAATATGTTTTTGGACTTGTTTAAGCTCTCAAGGAAAAACTTTTCTTGTGTTAGTAGAGCTAATTACAAAATTAAATTGCTTGATCCTTATTTTTCTTGAAAAATAGCTTTTCAAGGTTATAAGGCCATTTTTGAACTACACCCCCTTCATAAATTATCTCATAAATCCCACCAAAATTTGGAGATGTCATGTGGTGTTATTAAATCACTTTTGTGCAAAAATATCTTTCATTCTTAAGATAAAGTGAGCCCTACACCTAATTTTCTTCTCTGATCCAGTGGGCATGTTTGCACTACAACCCTTTTAAATATTTCTTTCTAGCCTCCACCAAAATTATGAGATGTTGGCAGCAACATATGTTTCAACTTTATGCAACAACATAGAGTTGTTCTTTGGAGTATTTGAGTGGATCAACCTCATCTTCATTCTGGCCCAGCTTGCTGGTTTGAACATCAACCACATTTTTAGTTGCTCCTTTACCCATGATTCCTTTTTCTACTTGTAGCCAACCCTGCTAAACCCCTAAGTCCAGGAGCATGCACTCTTTGGAACACTTTTGATCCATGTTATGATGCCATTTACTCCCTGTCCAGAAGTGAAGTTTTGCAAAACTTGCACTAGCAAGTTTCTTCTTTTTGCAAACCAACTTCACCACCCCCTCTTTCTTCTAAAGAGACCCCACCCTGGGAGATTTGGCCACCCCAAGAACTGCCTAGGTTCCTTTTGCATTCTGTCAAACACCCTGAGTGCATAGCCAGTTTTGGTATGATTTCAAGTTTGCGTTGTGAACTTGAGCCCCTGACCCATCCACCATGTCCCATAGATTTGCCCTAGCCTATAGCCCCGTTCTGCTAACTCTCGTGTGGTTTGGAAACCCCTAGGCTGCCCTGGCATTTCGTCGAGCATGTCCCGGGCGTGCTCCGGGCGCGAGCAGAGCGCGCGTATTGTAGCCGCGCAACCGAGCCGCCGTGTCGCGCGCCCCTGGCTTGACCCGCACGGAAGAACCTCACCTAGCACTCCCCTTCTCGACGCATCCCGCCAAAAAGCCCCGACCGCTCCCTGGCGCCCTACAGCGCCGCCGTCAGAGGCCATTTGGCGGCACGCCCGCGGCCGCGCCCGCCGCCCGACCGCGCCTGCGCTAGCCAGCGCCGCCCAAGCTCCCAGCGCTTGCCACCTGCCTCCTGGAGCAGTGCGTGCTCATCCGCAACTTCGTCGCCTAGCTCTCATCGCCGCCACGTTCCCCTGCAGCTACAGAACGTCGGTTCGCCGGCGATCTTATCCCCACCGCCGCGGAACCGCCTTGCCTCGCCTATTTAAGGAACCCCGAGTCCGTCTCCGCACGCAGGCAACTCGAAGCCATCACCCTAAGACCCCCATGAGCAGCCAATCGACCCGGAAAAGCTTCCTTCCCCATCTCCGGCAACCACAACCGCCGCCGCGGCCCCAGCTCTACCAGCGCCACCAGGGCCTCTCCCTCCCATTTCTCTTCACCAAGAACACCTCCTCCCTCCCGTGAACCTTTCCCTCTACTTGATTTTGATCGGGACACACTGCGGGAGAAAAATCACTTTGCCCGACGGCCTCCCTCCGCCGCGAAGCTCGCCGCCGGCAGCTCCGTCCATCCCCGAGACCGTAGAGACTACCGGAGCGACCGTCTTGATCCCCTGAGCACGCTGATGGCCTCCGTTCTCCGAGCGATGCCGTCATTCGCCGGCAAAACCTCGCCGGAGCCCCGCCTCTGTTTCGGCCGAAAGGGACGACGCGCGCGTGGACCAGTCAAACCTGACCAGTGGGCCAGGCGGGCCCACTGTCGGTGACCCACGCACAGTCCACGCTGGATAAGTGGAGGCGTATTTGCAGAATACGCTTTCGACGTGTACGTATATATTCGAACCGTTTTTCTTTTTCTGATTTGTTTTTTTTAGAATTTTGACCACAACTTTGACTGGCAATATCTTTTAAAATACAACTCCAAATGAATTGATTCTTTTTCCTATATCTCTCAAATTCTGTCTAGTTTATTTTAAGATTTATTTGAAAATTTTCCAAACAACTCTTCTGTGCTGTTTTGATTTGTATGTTAATTTAAATTTATTTCAAAATAGGAATTCTGGAGAGAGGAATGAAGGCTTTCAAAAGTTTTGGAGTACACCCTGTCTTTCCTCATATTGAAGGCAAGCATTCTGAACCCTGGTGTAATTTTTGTGTGTGTCATTTGACTTGGTAACAACACCACCCCGGCACGTGCATGTGTCATTTTATGTGAGGACGTGATCCTACTCATAAGTGCTTATTAGTGGATTTCATGCATATGGAGTTGACATGTTTTGTGATGGAAATCACCGCCGTACACTTTTCATGCATACTGGAAGGAAATGCCGGGTAGGCCTCTGTCTTGGGTAGACGCGGTCTTGGCCCTAGTCCTCCGTTGAGACGGTCGTGTCCGGTATGGCATGATGGAGTATGTCGTATGGTGTTCCTATCTGTTGGTTGAAGTATATACATTGTTATGCTAAACTTGCAGGGATTATTACTACCTCCTAAGTCGACCGTAGATCGAGTCTTGTGTCAGTAACCCCCATACTTGTTCCGTACTGCCACAGGTCCCTACCATAGGTGGGGTATTGTTCAGTAAGCTATTAACCCTTGTCTTGGCACACACCGTACAGAGAGGCCATGGTGGAAGATATCGGTTGTAGCCGGTAGGCATGCCACCTGGTCAGGGGGCATGGGTGTTTCGGTTGTAGCCGAAGGGGGTAGCTCCCCCAGTTTGCGCGCGGTATAAATTTTGTGATCCCATGCTACGTCGAGGTTGTAGCCTCCCCACTTAGAGTTTGCTTGACAGGTGTCGTGGGTGATTCCAGACACCGGTGAGTTAAGCTGGTGTGTGCAAGTCAGGTGTGTTTTCAACTAAAAGACCGTAGACGGAATTAGTCCCGATGGACTAAAGGAATCCGTTACTCGTGGGTAAAGAGTACACCCTCTGCAGAGATTAAACCTATTCGAATAGCCGTGTCCATGGTTAAGGACTACAGTCTGGGATGGGTCAAGCGTCGGTCTTAGTGTCGGTCTTCGGAGGTGAAACGGTTAAACCAGAACGGGAACTACTACTTGAGACTTGTGATGATTATGATTATTACTATTGTTGACTAACCCGTGATATTATTGTTATCATCAAATATCTCTGGGATGGTTCTACCTCCGGGATATTTCACTATGATTATTTAATTTTAAGCCCTTTATGTGGTGTCGCTCAGACGCCCGACTGTGGCATTTCTTTTAAAGCCCTTTATGTGGTGTCGCTCAGACGCCCGACTGTGGCATTTCTTTTAAAGCCCTTATGTGGTGTCGCTCAGACACCCGACTGTGGCATTTCTTTTAAAGCCCTTTATGTGGTGTCGCTCAGACGCCCGACTGTGGCATTTCTTTTAAAGCCCTTATGTGGTGTCGCTCAGACGCCCGACTGTGGCATTTCTTTTAAAGCTCTTTATGTGGTGTCGCTCAGACGCCCGACTGTGGCATTTCTTTTAAAGCCCTTTATGTGGTGTCGCTCAGACGCCCGACTGTGGTATTATTATTATTCTGCATTTTCCGCTCGAGGAGTCCTTCAGACACTCGTTTGGCACCAGTATTATTATTCTGCATTTTCCGCTCGAGGAGTCCTTCAGACACTCGTTTGGCAGCAGTATTATTATTCTGCATTTTCCGCTCGAGGAGTCTTTCAGACACTCGTTTGGTACCAGTATTATTATTCCGCATTTTCCGCTCGAGGAGTCATTCAGACCCTCGCTTGGCGCCCAGTATTTATTACCTCTATGTGGCCATTGCATAAATTTCTGGTTGTATATGAATAACCTGTTTGCCTGCATCAAGATATTTATTTTTATGACTAACTAAGTGAGTATAAGGATATTGCAAAGCATGAGCATCAATGGTTATATTATACATGTGTTCTTAATGTTTGCGAGTACATTCAAAGTACTCACTGGCTTGTCCCTGGCTATTGTCTTGGCCAGATTGCTTGCTTGGAGAGGAGCATTGCGACGACAGCCTCGGAACCTGAGCAACGGTGATAGCAGCCTCGTGAAGATAGGAGTTAACCTGGTCAGCTGTTCCCGTGGGAAATGGAGTCCCATAGCCGTGGTGATCCACAAACCGCTTCCGCCCTCAACCACTAGAAACCTTTTGTTGTACTCATAGGCCACAATGGTCTTGTACTACATATTTTTGTACTTTTGCTTGAAATTTCTGTATCAAGTTGGTGTCTCATCAGCTAACAGTAATCCTGGGGCTGGTGAGCACAACGGCCATTTTCTGGAAATTAATGCCCGGAAAACCGGTCGTGACATCTGGCCGGGGAGAAAAACCTCTCCCAGGGCGACGTTGTTGTAGATGACTGACGGAACCATCGAACCTTCTCACGACGACATAGCGGAACTCTCAATGGAAGCACCAATGTCGGTGTAAAAACCGGCGGATCTCGGGTAAGGGGTCCCGAACTGTGCGTCTAAAGTCGATGGTAACAGGAGACGGGGGACACGATGTTTACCCAGGTTTGGGGCCTCTTAATGGAGGTAATACCCTACTTCCTGCTTGATTGATCTTGATGAATATGAGGATTACAAGAATTGATCTACCACGAGATCATAATGGCTAAACCCTAGATGTCTAGCCTGTATGATTGTGATTGCCTCTACCCTCCGATTTATAAAGACACCGGAGGGGCCTAGGGTTGTATGATGACCCACAAGTATAGGGGATCTATCATAGTCCTTTCGATAAGTAAGAGTGTCGAACCCAACGAGGAGTAGAAGGAAATGATAAGCGGTTTTCAGCAAGGTATTCTCTGCGAGTACTGAAATAAGTGGTAACAGATAGTTTTGTGATAAGATAAATTGTAACGAGCAACAAGTAAAAAAAAGTAAATAAAGTGCAGCAAGGTGGCCCAATCCTTTTTGTAGCAAAGGACAAGCCTGGACAAACTCTTATATAAGGAAAAGCGCTCCCGAGGACACATGGGAATATCGTCAAGCTAGTTTTCATCACGTTCATATGATTCGCGTTCGGTACTTTGATAATTTGATATGTGGGTGGACCGGTGCTTGGGTGCTATTCTTACTTGAAGAAGCATCCCACTTATGATTAACCTCTATTGCAAGCATCCGCAACTACAACAAAAGTATTAAGGTAGACCTAACCATAGCATGAAACATGTGGATCCAAATCAGCCCCTTACGAAGCAACGCATAAACTAGGGTTTAAGCTTCTGTCACTCTAGCAACCCATCATCTACTTATTACTTCCCAATGCCTTCCTATAGGCCCAAATAATGGTGAGGTGTTATGTAGTCGACGTTCACATAACACCACTAGAGGCTACACAACATACATCTCATCAAAATATCGAACGAATACCAAATTCACATGACTACTAATAGCAAGACTTCTCCTATGTCCTCAGGAACAAACGTAACTACTCACAAAGCATATTCATGTTCATAATCAGAGGGGTATTAATATGCATAAAGGATCTGAACATATGATCTTCCACCAAATAAACCAACTAGCATCAACTACAAGGAGTAATCAACACTACTAGCAACCTACTAGTACCAATCCCGGACTTGGAGACAAGAATTGGATACAAGAGATGAACTAGGGTTTTGAGATGAGATGGTGCTGGTGAAGATGTTGATGGAGATTGCCCTCTCCCGATGAGAGGAGCGTTGGTGATGATGATGGCGATGATTTCCCCCTCCCGGAGGGAAGTGTCCCCGGCAGAACAGCTCTGCTAGAGCCCTAGATTGGTTCCGTCAAGGTTCCGCCTCGTGGCGGCGGAGTTTCGTCCCGAAAGGTTGCTTATGATTTTTTCCTCATTGAAAGACCTCATATAGCAGAAGATGGCCATCGGAGAGCCAACAGGGGGCCCACGAGGTAGGGGGCGCGCTCCCACACTCGTGGACAGGTGGGCCCCCCTCTGGTGAACTTCTTCCGCTCAATATTTTTTATTATTTCCAAAAATGACTTTCATGGAGTTTCAGGACTTTTGGAGTTGTGTAGAATAGGTCTCTAATATTTGCTCCTTTCTCAGCCCAGGATTCCAGCTGCCGGCATTCTCCCTCCTTATGTAAACCTTGTAAAATAAGAGAGAATAGGCATAAGTATTGTGACATAATGTGTAATAACAGCCCATAATGCAATAAATATCGATATAAAAGCATGATGCAAAATGGACGTATCAACTCCCCCAAGCTTAGACCCCGCTTGTCCTCAAGCGGAAGCCGATAACGGTAAATATGTCCCCATGTTTAGAGGTAGAGGTGTCGATAAAAATAAAATATGAACATGAAGGCATCATGATTATTCTCATAACAACAACATAAATAGATATTGTCATATGATTTCTTATGCTCAAGTAATAATCCATTCACAATGCAAAAGTACGAATCATAAATTTATTGAGAACCAACAAACTATAATCTCATTCATTAAAGCAATTGCAATTTATCATAACATCAGAAAGAGTCTATGTCAGAGCTTAATAGCAAGTTCACATACTCAACTATCATTTAGTCTTTCATAATTGCTAACACTCACGCGATACTTGTGGTTACGGAGTTTTAATCGGACACGGAGAAAGATAGGGGCTTATAGTTTCGCCTCCCAACCTTTTACCTCAAGGGTAATGTCAACAATAAGGACTCATGCTCCCCTATATCTAGTTAGATATATCTATCAGGATCTTTCCAACATACTGTGCTTGCCAAAGGATAAAATGAAAAAGGAAAGGTGAAGATCACCATGACTCTTGCATAAGGTAGAAGATAATAATAAAAGATAGGCCCTTCGCAGAGGGAAGCAGAGGTTGCCATGCGCTTTTATGGTTGGATGCACAAAATCTTAATGCGAAAGAACGTCACTTTATATTGCCACTTGTGATATGAACCTTTATTATGCAGTCCGTCGCTTTTATTACTTCCACATCACAAGATTGTATAAAGCTTATTTCTCCCACACCAATCAATCATACATATTTAGAACAATTTTTATTTCTTTGCACCGATGACAACTCACTTGAAGGATCTTACTCAATCCATAGGTAGATATGGTGGACTCTCATGGCAAAACTGGTTTAAGGGTTTTGGAAGCACAAGTAGTATCTCTACTTGGTGCTGAGAATTTGGCTAGCATGAGGGGGAAAGGCAAGCTCAACATGTTGGATGATCCGTGACAACATACTTTATCTCAGATATAAGAAAACATAACTCATTACGTTGTCTTCCTTGTCCAACGTCAACTCTTTAGCATGTCATAATTTAATGAGTGCTCCTAATAATAAAAGATGTCAATAATAATATATTTATATGTGAAACCTCTCCTTCCTTATTACTTCCTATTAATTGCCACGATGACCAAAGCTATGTCTGCCAACTCCCAACGACTCTTAATCACCATAGTCTTACTATGTGAAGTCATTACTCTCAATAAGATCAATATGAACTCTTTGTTTCTTTTTATTCTTTTTCTCTTTTCTTTTATTCACTCAAGATCATGGCAAAATAATCAAGCCCTTGACTCAACACTAATCTTTATTATATATATAGCTCACGGACTCAATTACATAGAGAGATCAAAAAGCAAAACTCAAAACTAGATCATGCCATAAACTTTATTCTACTAGATCAAGATACTACTAATAGGATCGAACTTAAGAAAAACGGTAAAGACAGGAGTGTGATGGTGATACGATACTGGGGCACCTCCCCCAAGCTTGGCAGTTGCCAAGGGGAGTGCCCATACCCATGTGATTATGTCTCCTTCTTTGTTGTTGGTGTAAAATTCTTGGCGATGATTCCTCTCAGGATACGATTCTCCTCCTCGAGCTTGTTGATTTGCTGCTTGAGGTCCATTATTTCCTTACGAAGCTTTCCTGTAACGGCTAAAGATCCTTGCACCCAAGGGTGTTTCATATCTGCGGGAGAACAAGTGACACTCCTCTTCAAAATTTCATAAGAAAGAAATCTAACATTGGAAGGGATAACCGAGTTTGGAATAGCTGAGGTCTGTAGTTCCCCCATCGTGAACCCAGCTCGGAAGCGAGAAGTGACTTCCTGATCCTCCATGGCATCTACCCTCATCAAGTCAGCCTCCATCTCTTCCTCCGTTGCTGGCCCAAAGTGGTCAGCGTCGCTGTTTGCCCTTGGTTCCGATGCCGGATGATACAACCGACTCTCCCCGACTGACTCTTGAGAAGACATCTTGCTCTAATATGCAGCAGCAACAGCTCGAAACAAAAACAGAGGATATTTGCGTGATAGGGAAGTCAAAACCATTGGGAGAATATATAATGAATTTTTACCGACCAAAATACGTATGGTGCAAGAAAACGGAGTCCGGAAGGCACACGAGGTGCCCACGAGATTGGGGGGCGCGCCCAGGGGGTAGGGCGCGCCCTCCACCCTCGTGGGGCCCTCGTGTCCTTCCCGGACTGCTACTTATTTTTCTATTTTTCTAAATATTCCAAAACGGAGAAATATTGCCTTAAAAACTGTTTTGGATTCGGTTTACTTACCGTACCACATACCTATTCCTTTTCGGAGTCTGAAACATTCTGGAAAGTGTCCCTTATGTATTCCTCTCGGGTTATGGTTTCAATAACATTGGTTTCAACATTTATAGGATTACCTGAGATATAATGTTTGATTCTTTGACCGTTTACCACCTTCAAAATTGTTGATTTTTATAGCACCGAAACCATTGTTCAAGAAATCGGTAACTGGTAGCTGCTCGGTCAGCTTGGGAGTAGTGATTAATCGGCGAATCGGCCTATTAACTGGATTAATCGGTCGACCATTAATCGGTAGATTAAATAGGAATTGCCAACATATATCTAGTTTTTTTATGTATTATACCATACTATCATGCTCTCAACTACGTAATGTACCAAAATATGCTACTATTTGGTCGATCCCTAGCTATTGAGGAGCGAGAGGGGGATGGGAGGGATTACAGGAAAAAAATTTAGGTTGTGTTTGCCCAGAAGTTAATGGGTCAGCAGTGATTAATTGACCTAACAACCGATTAATCGGTCTAACTGGCCAATTAATCGGCTTGGCAAGTTAACACGATGAATAGGTGTTATTCGATTCGGTCACCCTATGAGTAGCAATTAACTGGCCCATTAACTGATTAATCGGATGAATTCTTGAACAGTGACCGAAACGATAGACCTCCTCGATAACGTAAGGGCCTTCCCATTTAGAGAGAAGTTTTCCTGCAAAAAATCCTAAACAAGAGTTGTATAGTAATACATAATCATCTACATTAAACTCACTCTTTTTTATCCTTTTGTCATGCCATCTTTTAACTTTTTCTTTAAACAACTTGGCATTTTCATAAGCTTGGGTTCTCCATTCATCGAGTGAGCTAATATCAAATAACCTCTTCTCACCGGCAAGTTAGAAATCATAGTTGAGCTCTTTAATAGCCCAATAAGCCTTATGTTCTAGTTCGAGAGGTAAGTGACATGCTTTTCCATACATCATTTTATATGGAGACATACCCATGGGATCTTTAAATGCAGTTCTATAGGCCCATAAAGCATCATCAAGTTTCTTGGACCAATTCTTTCTAGACCTATTGGCAGTCTTTTGCAAAATTAATTTGAGCTCTCTATTACTCAATTCTACTTGACCACTAGATTGTGAGTGATAAGGAGATGCAATTCTATGATTAACATCATACTTAGCAAGCATTTTACGGAAAGCACCATGAATAAAATGTGTACCACCATCAGTCATTAAATATCTAGGGACTCCAAACCTCGGAAAAATAACTTCTTTAAGCATCTTAATAGAGGTGTTATGATCAGCACTACTAGTTGGAATAGCTTCTACCCACTTAATAACGTAATCAACAGCAACTAAAATATGTGTATATCCATTAGAGGCAGGAAAAGGTCCCATATAATCAAAGCCCCAAACATCAAATGGTTCAATAACAAGGGTATAATTCATAGGCATTTCTTGATGTATACTAATATTACCAATTCTCTGGAATTCATCACAAGATAAGACAAACTTACGGGCATCCTTGAAGAGAGTAGGCCAATAAAAACCGGATTGCAATACCTTATGTGCAGTTCTGTCTCCCGCGTGGTGTCCTCCATAAGCTTCGGAGTGGCACTTGCGTAGGATTTGTTCATGTTCATGCTCAGGTACACAACGTCTAATAACACCATCTACTCCTTCTTTATAAGATGTGGTTCATCCCAAAAGTAATGTCTCAAATCATAGAAAAACTTTTTCTTTTGCTAGTATGTGAAACTAGGTGGTATAAATTTAGCAACAATGTAATTAGCATAATCAGCATACCATGGAGTACTACGAGAAGTACTTATGACATTTAATTGCTCATCAGGAAAGCTATCATCAATAGGTAGTGGGTCATCAAGAACACTTTCTAACCTAGACAAGTTGTCTGCCACAGGGTTCTCAGCTCCCTTTCTATCAACAATATGCAAATCAAATTCTTGTAGCAAGAGAACCCATCTAATAAGTCTAGGTTTAGCATCTTTCTTGTCCATAAGATATTTAATAGTAGCATGATTAGTGTGAATAGTTACTTTAGAATCAACAATATAAGGTCTGAACTTATCACAAGCAAATACAACTGCTAAGAATTCCTTTTCAGTAGTAGCACAATTTCTTTGAGCATTGTCTAAAGTTTTACTAGCATAATGAATAACATTTAATTTCTTACCAACTCTTTGCCCTAGAATAGCACCTACATCATAATCACTAGCATCACACATAATTTCAAAGGGTAAATTCCAATCAGGTGGTTGAACAATAGGTGCAGAGATCAATGCTTTCTTAAGTATTTCAAATTCTTCTACACAATCATCATCAAAGACAAATGGTATATCTTTTTGTAATAAATTAGTAAGAAGCCGAGAAATTTTTGAGAAGTCCTTAATGAACCTCCTATAAAATCCGGCGTGACCAAGGAAACTTCTTATACCTTTGATGTCCTTGGGACATGGCATCTTTTCAATAGCATCAACCTTGGCTTTATCAACTTCAATACCTCTTTCAGAAACTTTATGCCCCAAGACAATACCTTCATTAACCATAAAGTGGCACTTTTCCCAATTCAAGACAAGATTAGTTTCTTCACATCTCTGCAAAACTCGATCAAGATTGCTTAAGCAATCATCAAAAGAAGATACATAGACGGAAAAGTCGTCCATGAAAACCTCACAAATCTTTTCACAAAAGTCAGAGAATATAACCATCATGCATCTTTGAAAGGTAGCAGGTGCATTACATAAACCGAAAGGCATACGTCTATAAGCAAAAGTACCAAAAGGGCAGGTAAAAGTGGTCTTTGATTGATCTTTAGCTGACACAGGTATTTGAGAGAAACCAGAATAACCATCTAGAAAGCAATAGTGTGTATGTTTGCATAATCTTTCTAGCATCTAATCGGTAAAAGGTAAGGGGTAATGATCTTTCTTAGTAGCCTTATTTAATTTGCGGAAATCAGTTACCATCCTATAACCTGTAATAATTCTTTGTGGAATCAATTCATCTTTATCACTAGGAACAACAATAACACCTCCCTTCTTAGGGACACAATGAACAAGACTTACCCACTGATTATCAGCAACGGGATAAATTATACCTGCCTCCAAAAGTTTATTATCTCTTTTCTTACCACTTCTTTCGTCTTAGGATTAAGCCTTCGTTGATGATCACGGACTGGTTTAGCACCTTCCTCCAAATTTATTTTATGTTGACATAGAGTGGGACTAATGCCCTTAAGATCATCAAGAGTATATCCAATAGCAGCACAGTGCTTCTTCAGAGTTTTCAATAATCTCTCTTCTTCATGATCTGAAAGGTTAGCACTAATAATAACAGGATATATCTTCTTTTCATCAAGATAAGCATATTTAAGATTATCAGGTAATGGTTTAAGCTCAAACACGGGATCACCCTTGGGTGGAGGAGGATCCCCTAGGATTTCAACAGGCAAATTGTGTTTCAGAATAGGTTCCTGCTTAAAGAATACTTCATCTATTTCCCTTCTTTCATTCATAAACATATCATTTTCATGGTCTAGCAAATATTGTTCTAAAGGATCACTAGGAGGTACGCAATAGAAGCAAGACCAATAACTTCATCCTTACTAGGTAATTCTTCTTCACGGTGTTGTTTACTAAATTTAGAGAAATTAAACTCATGAACCATATCATCCAAGCCAATAGTAACAACATTCTTTTCGCAATCTATCTTAGCATTAACAGTGTTTAAGAAGGGTCTACCAAATATAATGGGACAAAAGCTATCTTGTGGGGAACCGAGAACAAGAAAATCAGCAGGATATTTAGTTTTCCCACACAAGACTTCAACATCTCTAACAATTCCCATTGCTGAAATAGTATCTCTATTGGCAAGTTTAATTGTAACATCAATATCTTCTAACTCAGCAGGTGCAATTTCATGCTTGATTTCTTTATACAAGTTATAAGGTATAACACTAGCACTAGCACCCATATCACATAAGCCATGATAACAATGATCTCCTATTTTAACAGAAATAACAGGCACGCCTACCACAGGTCTATGTTCATCTTTAGCGCAAGGTTTAGCAATTCTAGCAGATTCACCGCAAAATTGAATAACATGCCCATCAATATTATCAGACAAGAGATCTTTAACAATAGCAATATTAGGTTCTACTTTAACTTGCTCAGGAGGTGTATAAGTTCTAATATTGCTTTTACGAACCACAGTTGAAGCTTTAGCATGATCCTTTATTCTAACAGGGAAAGGTGGTTCCTCAACATAAGAAGTAGGAACAATAGGATCATTATAAGTGACAGTCTTTTCTTCAACTTTAATAGGTGCAGCTACTCTTACTTCTATGGGAGGATGATATTTAAACCACTTCTCCTTGGGGAGATCAACATAAGTAGCAAAAGATTCACAGAAAGAAGCTACTATCTCAGAGTCAAGTCCATTTAGTGCTAAATTTACGGAAAACATCGGTATCCATAAAAGATTTAACACAATCAAATTTAGGTGTCATACCTGACTCCTTACCTTCGTAGAGATCCCAATCTTCAGAGTTGTGTTTAATTCTATCCAATAAATTCCATTTGAATTCAATAGTTTTCATCATAAAAGAGCCAACACAAGAAGTATCGAGCATGGATTGATTATTATGAGAAAGCCGAGCATAAATTTTTTGAAGAATTATTTCCCTTGAGAGCTCATGATTGAGGCATGAATATAACATTGATTTAAGCCTCCCCCAAGCTTGAGTGATGCTTACTCATTCGCGAGGCCAAAAATTATATATATAATTGCGATCACGATGAACAAGATGCATAGGATAATACTTTTGATGAAATTCCAACTTCATTCATTTATAGTTCCATGATCCCGTATCATCACATAGCCTATACCATGTCGATGCATCTCCCTTCAAATATAAAGGGAAGACCTTCTTCTTAACAACATCATCAGGTATACCTGCAAGCTTAAATAATCCACAAACTTCATCCACATAGAGTAGATGTTCATCAGGATGCTTTGTTCCATCTCCTGTAAAAGGATTATCTAGCAGTTTTTTTAACATACCCGAAGGAACTTCAAAGGGAACATTTTCATTTTCAGTAGGTTCAGTAGGTTGAGGAGCAATTCTTTGCTCTACTGGTCGGGGTGAAGATACCCCAAACAAGCCCCTCAGAGGATTACTTTCCATAGTAACAAGTGACAGTAAATTTCAGCACACTATATAAATTTTTCCTTACCAAATTGCACCTACCAAAGGCGCTTCACTCCCCGGAAACGGCGCCAGAAAAGAGTCTTGATGACCCACAAGTATAGGGGATCTATCGTAGTCCTTTCGATAAGTAAGAGTGTCGAACCCAATGAGGAGCAGAAGGAAATGATAAGCGGTTTTTAGCAAGGTATTCCCTGCAAGTACTGAAATAAGTGGTAACAGATAGTTTTGTGATAAGATAAATTGTAACGAGCAACAAGTAACAAAAGTAAATAAAGTGCAGCAAGGTGGCCCAATCCTTTTTTTAGCAAAGGACAAGCCTGGACAAACTCTTATATAAGGAAAAGCGCTCCCGAGGACACATGGGAATATCGCCAAGCTAGTTTTCATCACGTTCATATGATTCGCGTTCGGTACTTTGATAATTTGATATGTGGGTGGACCGGTGCTTGGGTGTTGTTCTTACTTGAACAAGCATCCCACTTATGATTAACCTCTATTGCAAGCATCCGCAACTACAACAAAAGTATTAAGGTAAACCTAACCATAGCATGAAACATGTGGATCCAAATCAGCCCCTTACGAAGCAACGCATAAACTAGGGTTTAATCTTCTGTCACTCTAGCAACCCATCATCTACTTATTACTTCCCAATGCCTACCTCTAGGCCCAAATAATGGTGAAGTGTTATGTAGTCGACGTTCACATAACACCACTAGAGGCTAGACAACATACATCTCATCAAAATATCGAACGAATACCAAATTCACATGACTACTAATAGCAAGACTTCTCCTATGTCCTCAGGAACAAACGTAACTACTCACAAAGCATATTCATGTTCATAATCAGAGGGGTATTAATATGCATAAAGGATCTGAACATATGATCTTCCACCAAATAAACCAACTAGCATCAACTACAAGGAGTAATCAACACTACTGGCAACCTACTAGTACCAATCCCGGACTTGGAGACAAGAATTGGATACAAGAGATGAACTAGGGTTTTGTGATGAGATGGTGCTGGTGAAGATGTTGATGGAGATTGCCCTCTCCCGATGAGAGGACCGTTGGTGATGACGATGGCGATGATTTCCCCCTCCCGGAGGGAAGTGTCGCCGGCAGAACAGCTCTGCCGGAGCCCTAGATTGGTTCCGCCAAGGTTCCGCCTCGTGGCGGCAGAGTTTCATCTCGAAAGGTTGCTTATGATTTTTTCCTCATCGAAAGACCTCATATAGCAGAAGATGGCCATCGGAGAGCCAACAGGGGGACCACAAGGTAGGGGGGCGCGCCCGGGGGGTAGGGCGTGCCCCCACCGTCGTGGACAGGTGGGCCCCTCTCTGGTGAACTTCTTCCACTCAATATTTTTTATTATTTCCAAAAATGACTTTCGTGGAGTTTCAGGACTTTTGGAGTTGTGCAGAATAGGTCTCTAATATTTGCTCCTTTTTCAGCCCAGAATTCCATCTGCCGGCATTCTCCCTCCTTATGTAAACCTTGTAAAATAAGAGAGAATAGGCATAAGTAATGTGACATAATGTGTAATAACAGCCCATAATGCAATAAATATCGATATAAAAGCATGATGCAAAATGGACGTATCATTGTACAAAGTCGGTTTACAGAGGAAGGAATCTTCATATCCGAACTGTCGGATTTCGGGTTCCGGCAGACCCTTGAGGTTCGAACTCTGGGGTGCGCGCGGAGACTACGCCCTCTACCTCTCCGTCTCGCAAAGATCTAAACTACTGAAAGAACAGCACAAGAGACACAGGGTTTATACTAGTTCGGGCCACCATTGTGGTGTAATACCCTACTCTAGTTTGTGGTGGGTGGATTGCCTCTTGGGCTGATGATGATGAACAATACAAGGAAGAACAGCCTCGCGAGGGTCTGCTCTTGGCTGGGGCGATGAACTGCTAGGAGGAGTTCAGCCGCCCTTCTCTGTCTCTCTCTCTCTGGTTCTCTGCTTGCCCAGGTTCTAGACCTCTCTTGCTCTAGATACCGAATTGTTCCTCTCCTCTACCCTGGGGGTGGCTAGTCCTATTTATAGGCAAAGGCCCTGGGCCTCTTCCCAAATATTGAGCGGGAAGGGCGCCAACAATTGGCCATTTTGAAGGGGAACATCTGGTACACTTATCCTGACTAAAGTTGGTCCTCGCCTGCCAAAGGCTCTGTGGTGACGCCGTCCTGGGCTCCACGATGACCTCCTTTCCACCGTTGGACTGGTCTTGGTCTCGTTGCACCGAAATGGATGCCTTTGCTTGATCCTCTCGCCTGCGCTTGCCCCCTTTGCACCAAAGAGGAAAGGAGGACACTGCGCGGGCTGGCGCCCGCCTGGCGCCCTTGGTCATCATGGCTTGCGTCATGGGCACCTCATGAGGTACCCCGCCTTGAACTCTCCGCCTCCTCGTGAGCCAGCCTGATGAGGCCGCGCCTGAGGAAGCTCCGCATCGTCCGCCCCGCGAGGCTTGGTCCCTCGCGAGGGTCTTGGGTCTTGTGTTGATGAAGATGGGCCGTGTTGGGCCCCCTTTGAGCCACGCCGCAGGCCGCAGGCAGGCAAGTCTGGGGACCCCCGTTGTCAGAACGCCGACAGTAGCCCCCGGGCCCAAGGCGCGCCCGGACTTGGCCGTGCTGAGATGCGAAAGGGCAAGGGCGAAGCGCTGCGAGCCCTAACAGCCTGCGGTCTTGGCCGCCGCGTGGCGGTTGATTGGACGCGAGTGCTTCAGCAACCGCGCAGGTTGATAAAGGAGCGGCATCTGCCCAGGCCTTGCCTTTTGCTTTCTCCGGTTGCTGCTCAGATCTCCTTTCTTGCGCCTCCTCTTTCTTCCTCCAAACTTCCAGATCTACTCCGACCGCGTGACCTAGAAGACATGGCGCCTCGTCAGCCTCCGGCCGAAGCTTGGTACTCGTCTGCTCTGGATCTGCCGAACGTGTCGGAGGCGGGCTTTGCCCGGCTGCGCCGGATGGCGGCGGCGCAGGGCATCAACGGGGTGCAGGTGTTCAAGGCCGGCTCCGCCACCCCTGAAGGCCGAGGGAGCACCTTTTACCCTCTCTTCGTAAGCTCCATTGCTGCTGGTCTAGTGCCTCCCTTCTCCGAGTTCTTCTTCTCTGTCCTCCGCCATTACAACTTGCAGGCTCTGCATCTCCACCCCAACTCCATCCTTCTTCTGGCAATCTTTGCCTACTACTGGCTCACGTGGGGGTGTAGCCCTCTGTGGCCTTGCTGCGCCACTACTTCTCCCTCCGGGTCTCTCACGGTTCTCCTTCCGCGTGCGCGAGCTTCGTCGCGTATGGCGGCACCATTGCCATTTCGAAGCCCGGGAAGAGGATTGAGGGCTTCAGGAGCAAGTGGGTCTTGGTAGATGCCGGGCGCATCCACCCTCGGCTGATCTTGCCCGCGGAGCAGCCCGCGAGCTCTGGCGACTGGTGCCGAGCGGAGCTCACGGACCCCCGCGCGGAACCGGTGTTGGAGAAGATGGACGCGGACCTGAGGCCGGTCAACATGGTGGCGGCGAAGCTGACCGGCGCGTCGCTGCTGAGGGAGTTCCTGGAGCACCAGCTGGCTCCACTTCAGCAGTATTCACCTCCGATGTGGAGGCCTCATCTGAGCCCCGCGGCCTTGGGCGACGAAGATTTGGCCGCGGTCCTCCAATCTCTGGTCGAGGGCGAGGTGGCAAGGTTGGAGGGCGCGCCTACGCCCTTATTCCTCCGCGATGACTGGAAGCAGGTGGTGGAGTCCATGCCCGTTTTCAACGGGGATGGGCCCGTGCCCGTGGCGGCTCCCGAGGGACTGGTGGACATGTCCTCCGGCGACTCCGGCAGAGAGGAGGACAAAGAGGAGCGGGAGAAGGGGCCTGACCCCGAGGCGACCGACGGAGAGTCGAGGGCTCCCCTCCCCCGGCGCAGGCCCCACACTCTTCACCTTTCTTCGAGCGATGATGACGAGGATGGCGACGAGCAGGTCGGCAGGAGCTTGCCCCTGATCCCGAAGAAGGACAGGACCGGGATGATCTCCCGCGGGTCTGCCCCCGCCCCGAGGCAGTCTGCAGACGCGCCTTCAGGCTTCAAGTTTGGTCGGAGACTGCCCGAGCTCGCCGGCGACGACCCGTAAGTGCTTGACCCTTGTCTTTATTTCTTGTTCCGCTGCTGAGGCTTGACGTTTGCATCTCTTGAATAGGCTGGCGCCCGCGGCGAAGAAGCCGATGGGGGCTCCTGAGGCTCCATCCGCGGCAGCGCCTCCGCCTGTGGGAGAGGGTGACCGCGACGCACGGGTTTCTCCTGCCCGGTCGTCCTCGCGAGGCCTGACCGAGCTGGCTGGGGCGAGTTCAGCCCCCATGGCCCAAGTGACTCCTGTGGTGCCTTTGCCTGCTGCCGCCGCCACAGTCGTTGGGGCGCAGCAGACTCCGCCTCAGGATGTTGTGGTCTCACCGCCGCTGCCTTCTCCTCCCGTTCCGCCGACTGCTGTCTCTCCGACTCCTCCTGCCGTCCTGGAGCGTGTTGTTGCTGGACTGGACCGGCTGCGGCAGGATCTTCTTGGCGCCGACCCTCGCCTGGTGGCCGGGCGCTTGGAGCTGGCTTTAGGATGGATTCGTTCCGACGCCTCGATCCGGGCGGCGCTGGTTTAGGCCTCGACGGCCTGCGACGAGGAGAAGCAGGCCGTCCTTGAGACGAAGGCTGCTCGTGACGCAGCCCTGGGGGAGGTGGTTGAAGTCCGCGATCATTGCAAGGCGCTGGAGGACGAGCTGCAAGGTCTGCAGGACCAGCTCGCGAAAGAGGTTCGTCTTCGCCAAGAGCAAGAATAAGGCATGAAGGCTCGCGAGGCGGCCATCGAGGGCCGGGAGGCCAAGCTCAAGAAGCGTCGCGACCGTCTAGGCGCGCTGAAGAAGGAGCTGGAGGCGACGGAGGTTGAGCTAGACGGCAAGGCCTGGGTTCTTGCCGAGGATCGCGTGGCCTTCGCGGACATGGAGAAGAAAGCTCGTTCCTCGCCGAAGAACGGAGCGGTGGGAGACGAATTCCGGCGCACCCCTACCTGGCGCGCCAAATGTCGGATTTCGGGTTCCGATAGACCCTTGAGGTTCGAACTCTGGGGTGCACGCGGAGACTACGCCCTCTACCTCTACTGAAAGAACAACACAAGAGACACAGGGTTTATACTAGTTCGGGCCACCATTGTGGTGTGATACCCTACTCTAGTTTGTGGTGGGTGGATTGCCTCTTGGGCTGATGATGATGAACAATACAAGGAAGAACAGCCTCGCGAGGGTCTGCTCTTGGCTGGGGCGATGAACTGCTAGGAGGAGTTCAGCCGCCCTTCTCTCTCTCTCTCTGGTTCTCTACTTGCCCAGGTTCTGGACCTCTCTTGCTCTAGATACCGAATTGTTCCTCTCCTCTACCCTGGGGGTGGCTAGTCCTATTTATAGGCAAAGGCCCTGGGCCTCTTCCCAAATATTGAGCGGGAAGGGCGCCAACAATTGGCCATTTCGAAGGGGAACATCTGGTACACTTATCCTGACTAAAGTTGGTCCTCGCCTGCCAAAGGCTCTGTGGTGACGCCGTCCTGGGCTCCACGATGACCTCCTTCCCGCCGTTGGACTGGTCTTGGTCTCGTTGCACCGAAATGGATGCCTTTGCTTATCCTCTCACCTGCGCTTGCCCCCTTTGCACCAAAGAGGAAAGGAGGACACTGCGCGGGCTGGCGCCCGCCTAGCGCCCTTGGTCGTCATGGCTTGCGTCATGGGCACCTCGTGAGGTACCCCGCCTTGAACTCTCCGCCTCCTCGTGAGCCAGCCTGATGAGGCCGCGCCTGAGGAAGCTCCGCGTCGTCCGCCCCGCGAGGCTTGGCCCCTCGCGCGGGTCTTGGGTCTTGTGTTGATGAAGATGGGTCGTGTTGGGCCCCCTTTGAGCCACGCCGCAGGCCGCAGGCAGGCAAGTCTAGGGACCCCCGTTCCCAGAACGCCGACACGAACGCCAAGCTTGCCTTCCACGCAAAGGAGAATCCCATCCGGACACGGGAGTGTCATCTTCTGTCTTGTTTCTTCATGGCCCATTAGTCTGGCCCACGTCACATAGCCCGGACACCCGAGGACCCCTTAATCGAGGACTCCCTCACCGAACACACCTTTCTAGGGTCAATGCCGGGCCTCGTAAGATCAACACGTCGTAGCCCTACCTAGGCTCAGTAGAGAGGTCCCCATCGGTCTACATCCTAAGCACTCTGGGGTCTGGGCCCATCTCCCGTTGCACTCTGGGTCGTTACGTGCAGGGCCGACCTAGGCACCACCTCTGGGCTGCCGGCCCAGTCATGCTGCAATGCTGAACTGGACGCCTGACAAAGCTTCGACTGATACTGCGACGTCAAGGCCCATAACTATTCTCGCGTGGTGGTTAGTGCGTAAATGCAAAGGCCAATTCAGAACAAATACCCAAACCTATTAGTGCATTATTAAAAGAAGTGACGGGTGTCGGGACAAGTCCGGAGCTATCACCCCCTCCCGGGTGATACCGCTAAACAGCCATCCGCCATCGTAACTCCTCGGGTGCTCTCCGGGCCCGCCCGATTTCACCAATGTCTCAAGTAAAGTCAAGGTAACCGTGTGTCCAAACATCAAGGGGAAAAACCAAGGAATCACCCTCGGAGGATTCCACTCGATGTAATCATCAAGGTGAACGTAAGAGAAACCACCCTCGAGGTTCACACTTGAGGTGTTGCACGACAGAGTCGTATCGGGAATGGTGAAGGAGGAACCACCCTCGTTGACCACGACCGAATAGCTACACTACATAATTATCATCAGGAGTGCGTTATGAGGTACCACCCTCGACACTCGATAGTACCTCTGCAGTGTCGAGCAACAAAAGGGGCGTGATGTGATGTGAGGTGTCGGGCTCTGGTCGTCGATCACGTTGATCGAGTCATCAATGATGAAGCAGAGGCAACGAGGACAAGGTGGGGTCACTGATGGATCACTAACCAACCTATACTAAGCAGTTTAGGATAAGCATGTAAGGTACAACAGCAGGTTACAAAAGCAGGCTATGCATCAGAATAGGAGCAATCAATTACAGTAGCAAAATCTAATGCAAGCATGAGAGAATGAAATGGGTGATATCGGGATGATCAAAGTGGGGGGCTTGCCTAGAAGCTCCGCTGAAAGGGAAGAAGGGTCGTCGTCGACATAGTCGATCACAGTGGCATCAACAGCGGTCTCGAGGTCTACCGGAGAGAAGAGGGGGGAGAAACAGTAAATACAAGCAAACATATGCAATACTATGCATGACAAGACAATAATCAGCACGAGGGGTGAACTAACGCAAGGTTACACGTTACCGGCGAAGGGGGAAACATCCAAGAAAGTTTTCCAGAAGTTTGGCATTTTCGGACAAATGAATCGAAGGGGGACGGTTGCATGTTCTCTATGCTGGGGGCGTACGACAGATGACGGAGGTCATATTCAGATTCATCTCGTTGTTCTAAGAAACTTTCATGTATAAGACTTTTTCATCCGAGTTACGGATTATTTTCTATGATTTTCCGAAGTTTTAAACAATTTCTGAATTTATTATCATTTCAAAATTAAAGATTAAATGCTAGGTGCACCTAGCTTTGCGTACATAGAAATGTACCAGAGGCTGATAGGTGGGCTAGGGGGTCCCAGTTGACCAGTCAACGTTTGACTGGTCAACAGGGGTGGGCCCCCCTATCATACACTATGTAGTTAACTAATTTAGCTTCAACTAATCCAGTGATTTGGCTAATTATTCCCGAGTTAATTAACCTAATTAATTAATTAATTAATTAATTATTATTATTTTATCTTTTTCTAACAAAAGCCAGGGCGCGTGGGGCCCGTATGCCAGTGGCCCTGGGGCTTTAGTGGAGCGGGTGTAACGGGCGCTGGGGCATCGCCCCGGCCTGTGTTGGCGGGGCGCCCGGGTGATGGCCGCTGTGGCCGGCGGCGTCACGGGGCTGGGGGCGCGGCCCCCGGCGGAGCGGCACTGCTGCCCAGGCGTGCCGCTGTGGGAAGCACCAGGGGGCACGCACGGGGGGTGGGCACGGTCAGCGGCGGCCGGAGGCGGCAACTGGAGAGGCGTGCGGGGTCGGGCGGACGCGGCGACGCACGGCGAGCGTGGCCGGGCGTGCAGCACCAGATAGCGTCGGCAGCGGGCGGAGCACAATAGCTAGCAGCGTGGCAAGGCGGGGCGGAGGGGACCGGTGCCGCGGTCGCGGTGGTGGACGGGTGGTGCCAGCGGCAGCAGCAGGCAGCCGCGGGTCGGGGTGGGCGCAGCAGCAGCTTAGCAGGGCGGCAGCGATGTAGCAGCCTCGCAGCAGAGCAGTAGCAACCGCGAGGGGAGGTGGTGGCCGGGCGCGGGATGGGAGCGAAACAGGGGAAGCGGACGGGGATGCCTATGTGTGGCCTGCACACGGTGGACGTGGGGTAGGGGAGCGGCGAGCGGAGCGCTGGCGACGAACAAGGGAAGCAGCGGTGAGCAGCGCACAGGCAAGCAACACAGCAGCGGGAACGGCGCAACGCAGCACGCGGTAAGCGGCAGCTCGAAGAGCAGCCGCAAGCGGCTGTAGCACGGGCGAGCGTGCGCGGCGACCGGAGATGAACGCGGCATCGGTGCGGGGAGCAGGCTACGAATCGATGGCATATAAACGGAGGAAGGGAGAGGGGCCTGGGCTCATGTTGCGGCACACGAAGGCAGTTGGTGGCTTAGTAGCGCAGGGCGGTGGCCGGAGTCGAAGGCGACACGACGACGGTGATCCGAGGAAGAAGACGAAGTGGGCGACGGCGCTGGTGGTCCTCCTCGTCGATCCAGGGTCGTAGGCGAAGTAGAGGAGCCCAGCAGACCGGCTGAACACGAGACCAGGGCGCGGGGGTGATGGAGGCCAAGCCGGTGAGCTTGGCCATGGCGACAGCGGGGCTGGTGGATCTGGCGAGGGAAGGGAGGTCGGGAGGGCGAGGGGAGTGAGTGGGTGGGGTGAGTGGATGAGAGTGGGAGAGGGAATCAAGGGGACGAGGGGGTTCCTTATCCCCTCCCGGCGTCGGCGCCGGCGAGGTGGTCCGGCGGGGACCATGCCCCTGTAGCGACTGGTCGGAGGAACAGGGCGATCGACCGGGGTGGGAGTTGGGCTGGATGGGTTGGTGTAATGGGCTAGGCCCAGTGGGAGTCAGGGGGTTTCTTTTTCTTTTGCTTCTTTTCTTTTTCTTATTTTTCTTTTTACAATTTAATTTTCTTTTTTATAGAAATTAGCTTTATAAAATATAGTAACAACATCTAAATTGGTTTTACTAATTATACCATGGCCACATTTAGTTTGAGGTTCAAATAAAATAGTTTAGTATTTCTATTATTTAAAAAGCATTTAACAATTCTTTAGCCACCGTTATATTCACAAAAGGGCATTGAAATATTTTACAAAAGTGTTGGTCACCACCATAATTAGTTATGGAATATTTTCCACACTTTGAACATTTTATTTGCATGTTTGAGAAATTTGATTTTTGGGCTTTAATTTGAATTTGAGTTTGACTAAGATTTGGATCAAGCGAGGATTAGCAATAGTAATGTGATGTCATGGCACCATTAATGGGGAATTACTGTAGCTTAATTATCCGGGTGTCACAAGGAGGAGGGGGCAACCACCAAGGACGGAAGGTCCCTCCTTGGGGCGACGTCCAAGGGGGAGGAGTGTTGAACTGAGAAAACCATAGCTATACTTAAGAGTAAAACACTAGGAAAAGCCCATACGCGATGAAGATTTTTTGTTGCTGTCAGAATAAGAATATGGCCAAATCCCATTGACATAATAACTGAAAGTGGGAGAAGAGGGATTACCCATGCATATTGATATGCATGTTCCATAAGAAAAGAAATTGCAATTTTTACTTCAATTTTTCTATAAAATTGTTTTCGATTCACCAAACCAATTCTTAGCCCTTCCTGAAAGAATAAATAAAAAGAATAAGAAAAAATAATGAAATAATTTTTTTCCAAAATTTATGTCATTGAAATAATTAAAAATTAAGAACGGGTTTAGTTGGTTAAATTCAAAAAGTTAATAAAATAACTAGGTAACGAAGTTATTTTATTACGTAAATAAAGATATTTATAAAAATAAAAAAAGTTGAATCAATTTACTTTCTATTTATAATTCATTTTTATATTTCTTTAAAACGAAGATGAAACAACTCTCTTGTTACATATTTAACTGATTGAGTGAATTCCAATGAAAACCTATGTTTATAAGAAATTACCAAATAGTCCTTACTTCATATAGAACTAAAATCCTAATGACTATAAATTACCTAAGTTTTAGAATGTCTTGTTTAAGAAACTCAGTATTTTTTGTTTGGAACATTTACATCTATGCCCCTAATTTGCGCCCACTCTCAGATTTACCCCTAATTTCAAAGTCTGCTCAAATTTGCCCCTCCGCCGTTAGGTGCACTTACAGAAATGCCTTTCTGTGCCGTTACCGTCCGGTCAAAGCAGGTCAAAGCCGGTCAAAGGGCATTGACCGGCCTCAAAAAAATAGCAAAAAAAATCTAAAAAATCTGAAAATTTGTGAGATCAAAGATACTCAGGTTCGCAAGGTGCGTGCAAAATTTCGTGCTGTTTGGGCATTCCAGGAGCTCGCGTCAAAGGAAAAACAGTAAATATGTAAGCCTGTGAACAGTAAATTCAAAAAAATAGCAAGAAAATTCAAAAAAATATGAATTTTTTTGGCATCAAAAAGGCTATGGTGTAAAAGCTGCGTGCCAACTTTTGTTGTGTTTGGACATTGGAGGGGCTTGTGGAGAAAAAAACAACATCTGGCTCGGGAAAAAACTTGGGAAAAAATGACTATTTTGTTTTTTCTTGCGAGAGCTCCTCGCATGTCATTTGATCACAAAAACTTGCAAGCACCTTGTGCACCCAAGCCTCTTTGATGCCAAAAAATTCATATTTTTTTGAATTTTATTGCTGTTTTATTTCAAATTTACTGTTCACAAGCGTGCATATTAACTGTTTTTCCTCGCCACGAGCTCCTGGATGTCCAAATAGCACAAAAATTTGCACGCACCTTGCGCACATGAGTATCTTCGATCTCACAAAATTTTAGATTTTTTTAAATTTTTTGCTATTTTTTTCAGGACGGTCAAAGTTGTTTGACCGGACGGTAACGACGCAGAAGGGCTTTTCTGTAAGGGCACCTAACGGCGGAGGGGCAAATTTGAGCAGACTTTCAAATTAGGGGTATATCTGATTAGGTGGTTCGAGTTAGGGACAGAAATGCAAATGGCCCTTCTTGTTTTATTTGGAATTCCTTTCCTTCATGGAATACCATTCTGAACTTAATTAACTATTTTCATTTTCCCTTCTTTTTATCCCCCCGTCTTATCTTATATGGGGGATAGGCTTCCATACCATATATCTATATATGGAATATACTTGATATATAAATAGATTTAAATGAAAAATCCTTCTATATATTCTATATTATTAAAAAACAAGTATAAAATATATAAAGAAAAAATGTGAAAAAATTCTTGTTGTCTTATCCGTATTAGACAAAATGCAGTAAAAAAATAATTCAAAATTTAAGTATCTTTCAGTATCTAAGTATAAATACTAATAAAAAGAAGAAAGAGGATTGATTTGCAGCAATAGATGTCTTTCACATACAACTAGAAAAAAATTAATTTCCTTTTTGAATGGCAGTTAAAAAAACGTACTTCGATGTTAAAAAAGTGTATTCGTAAAAATATTTGGAAGAAAAAGACTTATTTTTCCATAGTACAATCTTATTCTTTAGTAAAATCAAGATCATTTTCGAGCGGTAATGAGCATCCAAAACCAAAGGGTTTTTTGGTCAACAAACAAATAATAAGATTTTGGAATAATATGAATTGACTTATCAAAAAAGAATTCGAATTATTTAATAATTTTGATTCTTCTTTGAATGTACTTTTTGTGTCGAATTACTCAGTACAATATTCTTAGAACAAAAAACCCCTCTTATATATACAACAAAGAAAGTTTTGTTTGGTATACTGTGTGCTAAGTATTCTTTTCCTATCAATGAACATTTCATAATTTTCATAATAGAACCCTCATATTTTATTATGAAAATTATGAAAAGTGAGGTATTCTTACAATAGGACTTACAACTTCCACCTATCGTCTCCAAAACCATAAGGTTAGTAAATCTTATTAATAAGAGCATAAAGACTTTTATTCTAGAAATTTAAAAAAAATCCAAAAAGCCTATATATAATAAGTAGGACTCCTCCCCTAGTCCAATTCGCCCCGCCCCCCCATATGGCAAGGGGGTGCCACTTCCTTATGGGCCTTCGTGGCTCATAATTCCTTCCACCACTTGGCCTTTTTAGGATTGTTGATATTTAAATTAAATATAAAATGTTCTAAATACTTCTAGACCATTATATATATTTTTTAACATCTTCAAAAACTTTTCCACCTATTTAGATACATTATAACTGAGTACTTTCCCTGCCCTCTCAGACTATTAGTGTTTCCAACCGTCAGATAATCGGCTTGGTGCATTTTTGGCCATTGGATTTCCTCTTAATCCCGCTTTGACTCGCTACGTTTGCTACAATTGAGAGGTTTCCGCTAGGGCACCGCTCCTTCGGCCAGGAAAATGCGAGCACTCCGGTTCGTGCATATCGACTCAATCGCGGGGTTGGTGAGTCACTATTGCCCAAAACCAAGCGGTGGATGGCGCTCACGAGCAAAAGCAATCACATCATCATCTTCAGGGCTAAGATCAACGTGCTCCTGCCCTTTAGGCCTTTTGCCATCACGCTCCACTACCTCTCCAGAAACCACAATAATCACACTTATAAATTAATTTTCAGTATTCATCAAAATTGTACAGTATTTTTGCCCTTTTATGTTTAATTATTTTTCCTATTTAGTGTTACTTTTGAATCTTCCATAGCACAAGCATCCGTTTCTTCTTATAAATTACATGTCACGTTTTGTCGCAGGAGCAGGACTGACATGTAGTGCCTTCTATATCCTCAATTTTCTATCTTCAAATGGTTCATATTAAGCAGATGTACTCAAACATGTAGTTATGTTTTCCCAGCAATTGTGCTTTATGCTAACATAATTTGAAATGAATCCCTGTGTTCTAGGAGGACAAATTTGAGCTCCATATTACTTGGTCTGCTACTTCTTCTGGGTTGTTTTCTACCTTCCAGTAGATTCTATGAAGCTCCAATGGCTAACAAACAGGTTAGTGCTCTGGGTGGAACTGACCGCTCTACTGCAGTGTGATTCCTCTAGATGGAACTGACTGCTCTATTGCACGACATTGCTAGGTCGCCAGTTCGTTCTTGATTTCGATTATGGACGTGATATTGTGATATTATGCATGAACTTGAGAATGGAATGAAAACAATTGGTCTACTGATGAACTTGACAATTAGTATTTTTATGGCAGATGCATCAAATTTCAGTGTCAGGAGTCTGCCTTTTGGTATGTCCTTGTGGTGCGTTGCCTCTCCATTAAATTTTCATGTTCGCGGATTCTGGAGTGTAGTTATATTGTGTCATGCCTTTTTAGATGAAAATAGAATGGAGTGGTACGTTCCATCACTTGGGACCATGTAATTATATTATTTGATATTTAGTATAGAGTTCTGAACTATCTTGGTTGGGCTTGATTCAGGCAAAAAAATTACTTCTGTAAAGTTGTAGTCACAACTCACAACTATAATTACCCAAGGAGGAAGTGTTGTAAAAGGAGATGTCTTGCACTACTGTTGCTTGGTAGACGTGAATGACTACATTAGGAGTTTGCTGCATTGTTGGAGGTCAGCTCAGCTTTTCTATCTGCTTAACTTTTGCAGATATAAAAACTTAGGTAGTCTTGAAGCTGAAATTTAGTTGATTGAAAGTTAAGAGATTCAGAGTAAGAGACTTTTTTTTTTGCACTCAGGGGACGAGCACGGTAACATGTCTTCTCAGTCCAATATTTGAGACTGAATTTGATAAAATTAGGCACTGCAAAAAAAATTAAAATTATTGGCAAAATACACTCATGCACAATTTTAAAGAAAACAAAAGTGCATAATTTTTGTCTGCTTTGTGTTGAAGTCCTCTCGTATAGGGCATTTGAGGTTCTGTTTAGTGCATAATTTGGCGAATCTTTTGCAGTAAACACTCATTTATTTGCTTTGCCATGAAATTTCCTACATATCACCGTCTTGTTCTATCCATGTGCCATAATTTTAGGTTTGACATCTAATAAGTTAACTTCAAATTTGAATGCCATGTATAGCATTTTGAGAATTGGAAGTGACGGCATCGGTCGCTACTACTTTAGTGATCTAAAACGTCTTATATTAGTTTACAGAGGTAGTATTTGGGTTGTCATTGACATCACACATTGACTGGCGATGTTGCATGTCAGAGGGGTCTACTCATACGTGCAGTTTTCCATTGTCTCTGGTGATTCTTTTCTTTATTTCCCACCTTGCACGTTTGTTATATTCATGGGTTCACCCTTCTTTCTAATACTTTATAGTTTACTAAAATCGTAACAATTGTTGTCAAAACCTTATATTCGCTGCTATTGTAGATCAGTACCATTGCCCTATTTGCAGATTTTTAGTTAAGCTATATTAGAAGAAATCATATGCTAACTTACAACCCAGCTAAAAAAAGATATTGAAAATCAAATAAAACGTAAGCCAAAAAGATGACCAATACATTGTACTATTTGGATCATGCTTCTTACATATATGTTTGATTACATTATCTATACAATTCTAATTGTCCACATTATTTTCCTTAGCTTAACATGCCACTGCATTCCATACATAAATATCTGTTATAACAACAATTATAAGGTGAACCATGTTTGCCGCGACTTGCACATTTTTAATGTTCGATGGACTTAGACCAGAGTTTTCCCGTCTGTACACATTCTATTTGCATTACATTTTTCTGTAAAATAATACTGACAACTTCATCATTGTTGATTCCAATACCATACCATGTTGATCTACACCTGGTGTGATTTCTCTCATATTTATGCTTTGGTTTCAGTGGTTCTAAGGCTCGCACATAATAATTGAGAAAAGTAGCATAGTGTTTTTGGCTATTTGCTATCGATGGCATGTTGCAGTTTACCAAGGACCATGCTAAACGTGCACCTATCCAATGAATACTGTACTTTATGGGATTTCTCATATATTTGTAGATTTATTGTATTTTGTTTGAGTTTTATTGTAGATTTGTTGTTGTGTTGTCAGAATAGACAATGCATGAATTCGGTAACTGATTTTATAGCTGCAGTCTCCTAAGCACAATTATTGGTGCTTTATTTTATAATCTTCAGTTTTCTTTTGTCGTTAAATACCATACAGCTTTGTTTTGTTAAACTTTAATCCAATCATATATTTACATCAATTACTATTATTTTAATGACAAAATAGACAGGCGCAGCAACGCGTGCCATCATGATCTAGTATATAATAAGGCCGTCCACTATGTATGCCAAAACCGGTGTCAAGACAACTGTTGCTACATTTTGCATCGGTGCCTTGCGAGCCGATGCAGAGAAAAAAATCAGGGAACCGGATTCCCGAGCACCTAGTTGCTCCGATGCCCATTTCCTTCATGCCATAAAGTTTTTAGTATTTTACTGCTTGGCTGCTCGGATGTGTGGACCAAAGTTGGTTGCAAAAACTGTTGAAGCGGTGCCAAATAATTTTCTAATTGCATCGCTGATGAGATGACAACATTTTTTAGGTATTAGGTAGAAACTGTGACAGTCTTAATCCCATCCAGAATAACATAGCATAGTGGCAGTGTCTGGATCACATCTAACAAATGATTTGTAACAACGAAAGTGGGGATAACCTTCTCTGCACATGCCAGAAACTTCCTCCCACTATCCATAGATCCAAATGCAACTAACTTCACGCATGGAGATTGATAGTGACAAACAGTAGGCAGATCTTCAGCCACCCCGCTCCATTCGTTGCGACTGATGGTCCTAGGGAGCTACAAGAGGAAGAAATGACTCAAATCGACCGCCGGGTTAAGATCCTTCATTCCAAATTATAACTCGAGAGAGAGAGAGAAGATAGGAATAGAGAGGAATACCCAGGTGGTGAAAGATTTGTCATCGTAGGAGGAACTGCTGGAGAGGTCAGTGAAGAAGACTATGGCGACTGCGGCGGTCGGATGAAAGACGGCGAGAGCTGTTGGGGAACATTGCATGGAAAACAAAAAAAAATTATACGAACATGCAAGATCTATCCATGGAGATGAATATCTAAGAGAGGGGGAGAGCATCTACATACCCTTGTAGATCGCTAAGTGGAAGCGTTTATCACGCGGTTGATGTAGTCGTACTCTTCGCGATCCGATCACGATCCAGCCGATCTAGTGCTGAACGGACGACACCTCTGAGTTTTGCACACGTGTGGCTCGATGACGCCTCCTCCTTCTTGATTCAGCAAGCGGGAGAGAAGAAGTAGATGGGATCACAACCAACACGACGGCGTGGTGGTGATGGTGGTGGCGGAGCACCGACAGCGCTTCGCTAAGCGTCGCCGGGATGAGGCGGTGGAACTACGGAGTAACGGGAGAGAGAGGGGCGTCGAGGGCTTGGTGTATCCTCTTGGGGTGCCCCTCCCCTCTATATATTGGTGGAGGGTCATGGGAAACAGCCCCTCCAAGCCCTAGGGCACAGCTAAGGGGGAGACGACTTGGACTCGAAGTCCGATCCTATTCCTACTAGGACTCCTTCCTTGTTTGCCTTCCCTAGCCACATGGGCTTTTTAGGACTTGGTGCGCCTAGCCTGATAAGGCTAGGGCGCCTCCCTGCAGCCCATGCTAGCCCTTGGGTTGTGGTGGACCCACATGTGAACTTCCGGACTCCTCTGGAATCCTCCAAACCTTCTGGGAGCTTCCTGGTACAATACCAAAAAACTGCACCTTTTTTGGAACCCAAAATATGACTTCCCATATATAAATCTGTACCTCTTGACCATTCCGAGACTCCTCATGACGTCCGGGATCTCATCCAGGACTCCAAACAACATTTGGTTACCACTTATCAAATATCCCAATACTACTGTAGCGTCAACGAACGTTAAGCGTGCGACCCTGCGGCTTTGGGAATTATAGAGTCATGACCGAGACAACTCTCCAGTCAATAACCAATAGCGGGACCTGGATGCCCATATTGATTCCTACATATTCCATGAAGATCTTTTATCGGTTGAACCTTTATGACAACATACGTAATTCCCTTTGTCTATCGGTATGTTACTTGCCCGAGATTCGATCATCGCTATCACTATTACCTAGTTCAATATCGTTACCGGAAGTCTCTTTACTCGTTCCGTAATACATCATCTTGCAAATAACTCCTTAGTCACTTTGCTTGCAAGCTTCTTGTGATGTGTATTACCAAGAGGGCCAAGAGATACCTCTCCGATACACGGAGTGACAAATCCCAATCTCGAGTCACGCCAACTCAACAGACACCTTCGGAGATACCTGTAGAGCATCTTTAAGATCACCCAGTTACGTTGTGACATTTGATAGCACACAAGGTATTCCTCCGGCATCCGGGAGTTGCATGATCTCATGGTCGAAGGAACATGTATCTGAAATTAAGAAAGCAGTAACAATAAACTAAATGATCATATGGTAAGCTAACCGATGGGTCTTTTCCATCACATCATTCTCCTAATGATGTGATCCTATTATCAAATGAAAATTCATGTCTATGGTTAGGAAACCTTAACCATCTTTGATCAACGAGCTAGTCTAGTAGAGGCTCACTAGGGACGCGATATTTGTTTATGTATCCACACATGTATTTAAGTTTCCGGTCAGTACAATTCTAGCATGAATAATAAACCTTTATCATGATTAAGGAAATATATTAATAACCATTTTATTATTGCCTCTAGGGCATATTTCCATCAGTCTCCCACTTGCACTAGAGTCAATAATCTAGTTCACATAGTGATGTGATTAACACCCAAAGTTCAAATCGCCATGTGACTAACACCCAAAGAGTTTACTAGAGTCAATAATCTAGTTCACATCGCCATGTGATTAACACCCAAAGATTTTAATAGAGTGTGATCATGTTTTCTGTGTGAGAGAGGTTTTAGTCAACGGGTCTGCAACATTCAGATTCGTGTATACTTTCCAAATGTCTATGTCTACAATGCTCTGCATAGAGCTACTCTAGCTAATTGTTCCCATGTTCAATACATATCCAGATTGAGACTTAGAGTCATCTGGATTAGTGTTAAAGCTTGCATCAATGTAACCCTTTACGACGAACTCTTTATCACCTCCATAACCGAGAAACATTCCCTTAGTCCTCTTAGGTAACTAAGGATAATTTTGATCGCTGTCCAGTGATCCACTCCTGGATCACTATCGTACCCCCTTGCCAAACTCATGGCAAGGCACACAACTGGTCTGGTACACAACATGGCATATGTCGGTGTACTAAAGTAGGGGTACCTTAGTACCCCGAACTTGTGCACGGATAGTCGCAGCACCCCACGGCAAGGCTGGCCAGGGGAACGCCAAAACCTTCCATGGCCCTCTTTTGGCCATTCAAGAACAAAGTACGAAGACAAGACCCCGGCAAGAGGAGCTTGCCGGGCCAAGGAGGCAAGACCCCGGCAAGAAGAGCTTGCCGGGACGACCAAGCAAAGCGCAGAGACCCCGGCGGGAGGAGCTCGCCGGGAAGGCCCACCAGGGCATCTCAGGGAAAACTCGCCTCGGCGCACCGTGCGCCCCGGCAAGGCCTGGCGAGCGGCAAGTACCCAGGCACGGCAAGACAGCAGCCGCGGCAAGCCACTTGCCGCGACAAGCCACCACCTCAGGGCTGCGCTCCAGCTCACACACCCACGCGTCACTTTGGGGCTTCCCCGGAGGCACGTGGCGGGGCACCGCGCAGCCAGAGACGTGCGGTGGCACGCGGCGCTGACAAGATCGCCATCGTGGCAAATGGGGGCGTCCCTAACGGCCCTTTTCAACACTGTTCGGGCGATCCAGACGGGCATTTAATGCCCTTGTCCCCTGCCGTCAGAGTTAGGTGCGATAGCACTGTGCAGCCACTGTACATTCAGCTCTTTTCCATTTTTACCCTCATCTGCGTTGCCACCTGTGGATAGCCCCTTGCACATATAAAAGGAGGCCCCATGCGCACGTAGTGGGGAGGAGGAACCCAGAGGACGCTCACCTACGTCCAGCTTCAAACACACTGTAGCATCTCGCGCTCTTGAGCTAGAACCCAATCGAATCAGACAAGCAGCAGTAGGGTTTTACGCATCCATGCGGCCCGAAGCTGGGTAAAATCCCTCGCATGCTTTGCCTCAATCCGCTCTTCGTGCAACCTCCGCCCCCCGCCAAACCGAGAAGGGGCTTCGTCCCCATAGGTGTTCGAGGAGGCCGATTTCCCCCGACATCTTTGGCGCGCCAGGTAGGGGGCGTCGAGGTTGTGCGAACCAGATCCGGCATCTGCACATGCTAGATTCTCGCCATCTTCATCGACATGCCACCAAAGAAGAAGGCGCCGGAGGCAGCAGGTCCGTCCGCGTCAAACCCACCGCCCCTGGAGCAGACGGGCAGTGGAGAAGACGCCGGCGGAGGAACGGGCGTCGTTGAACTAGCTCATGGTGCCACGGCGTCCGAACTCGCACAGCGCCCCTCCCAGGAGGCGCGGAACCAGCAGCGTCCTGGTATCCACGGTACCATACGCTCGCTGGACCCATATCGAGCTGGCGAACTCCAGGGCGTTCAAGGCCAGCACACGCACCAACGTGCTGGCACAAGCGTGGCATGGCTGCCTGGACCGGGTGCTGCTCCTTCTAACGTGGTTAGAAGTTCGAGCACATCCCGCTCCTCGCGTCGTTCGCCACCACTACCCACCACTCCAGCAGAAGCTCTAGCACGAGCTCAGCTGCTCCTAGACTACCCTCCGACGTCGGACAAGCTCGACAGTTGGAGGGCCACCATTCAGAGCCTCATCGGTTTCGCCAACGGCGACACCCCGCGGCAGCCCAGTGCGTCGCAGCCGCGGCCGGTCGCTCAGGCGAGAACCGATGGCGCCAAGACTGGTGGGGGTGCGACCACCGTGCACTCCCCACACCAGAGGCAACGATCGCCGACCCGCCGGTCCCGTCACGACAACGACTCCACCGCGTCGTCGAACCCGCAGACTCGCCGCGACCAACGCCAAATTCTTCATGAACGAAAGGAAGAAGACGCTCGAACCTGCATCGAGCGCAGAAGGGAAGCGCGGCGTCAATCAGACCAGCGCGCTGAGCCTGCTGGCGACATGCATGCACCAGGGGAACCGGGCGACCTGCCGTATTCGGTAGGTTGCCCCGCGTTTACCCGTGAGCTGCGGCAAGTCCAGTGGCCCAGTACGAAGAACTTCAAGCCAGACGTACCCGAGAAGTACGACGGCAAGTCGCATCCGTCAGAGTTCCTCAGCATCTACACCATTGCGGTGCAGGTTGCCGGGGGGCGGGACGACAAGATCCTTGCCAACTACTTCCCGTTGGTACTCAAGCCCAACGTCAGGTCCTGGCTCATGCACTTGCCGGACAACTCCATATCTTCCTGGCCAGACCTGTGCCATCAGTTTGTTGGCGCCTTCACAGGCGGCCACAAACCGCACGGCCAGGCGAGCGACCTTCACCTGCTCGTCCAGAAGGAAGGATAGTCCCTGCGCAAGTTTATTCAAAGATTCAGCCGCGTGCACTATAACATCCCAGACGTCCACCCCGCCGCGGTCATCAGCGCGTTCCATCAGAACGTGCGTAACAGCAGGATGAGGGAGGAAATGGCGATGTGCAAGATCAAGGACGTCAGCGAGCTATATGCCCTGGCCGACAAGTGTGCGCGTGCTGAAGAGGGGAGGAAACTCCCCGGAGAGAATGCAGGAACATTGGGATCTGACAGTGAGGATACCGCCCCGGCAAGGAAAGGCCGGCGGCGAGGCAACAGGAACAAAAAGGGCAAAGATGTACTGGTTGTTGAGCAGTCCAGCAGCGAAGGCACCGCCAAGAAAGCCCAGGCTGGTAGCTTCGACAAGGAGGTTGCCGGATGCGCTAACTGCCAGGTTGTGGCAGTCGCCGACAAGCAGAACGACACCAACAAGCAGTACTGCAAGATCCACCGCACCAAGGGCCACGACCTCCAAAGCTGCAAGCAGGTCGAGCGGCTCGTCGAGCTGCAGAAGGCCGAGTACGAGCGGCGCGACAAGGAGAGAGCCCAAGGAGGTAGCGGAGGATCCGGTACAAAGCGCCCCGGCCAAGGGCAGCGCCGCGGCAAGGACAAGCAGCGGCAAGCAGACAGACCTCCCCGCGGCCGCGACAAGGACGAAGACAACGACGACGATGAAGACATGGATGATGCCGAGACCAGTGAGCAGGAGTTTCAGAAAGCCACAGAGGTCTTATGCGTGGACGGCGGTGCTTCTCTTCATACTTCTCGCCGCCAGCTTAAACAGTGGGCGCGAGAAGTCAATGCGGCAGAACCGCCCGTCGAGTCGCGCAAGCCTCTGAAATGGTCTAGCACGCCTATCGTCTTTGACATTGAGGACCACCCGGATCGCACAACCGCGATCGGGTGCTTGCCGATGTTGGTCTCACCAACGATCCGCAACCTCAAGGTCACTAAGATGCTAGTTGACGGCGGGGCCGGCTTGAACCTGATCTCCTCCGCGGTGCTCCAGAAACTCCAAGTCCCTGACAGCGAGCTCGAAGAGACCGGCACATTCCAAGGAATCAATCCGGGAAGGAGCAAGCCGAAGGGAAAGATCACGTTGCCAGTGATGTTTGGCAGCGGGTTGAACTTCAGGACTGAGAGGGTCACCTTTGACGTTGCCGATTTTCCATTGCCATACAATGGGATCCTCGGCCGTCCAGCACTCGCCAAGTTCATGGCGGCCTCTCACTACGCGTACAACATGCTCAAGATGCCGGGCCCGATAAGCATCATCTCTGTCCATGGCGACAAGAAGGACGCCCTTATCTGCGCGGACAAGATATACCGGGAAGCAGCAGCCGCAACAGATCACGACCCACTTGCCGCTGAAGCTCCCGGGGGAAAGGAGAAGACCAAGTCCGGCAAGCGCTCTGGTGCACACTCCGGCAAGCGCGCCTCTTCGGAGTGCTGCGCTACCGTCGAGGACGCACCATCGAGCTCCACCGGCAAGTGCAAGAAGACAATGGCAGCTCCGCCAGCGACCAAGAAGGTGCCCGCCAAGGAGGACGGCACTGGTGGTACCTTCACCATCAGTGCCACGCTCGACCCCAAATAGGAAAGCGCGCTCGTCGCTTTCCTGTGGGCGAATGTCGATATGTTTGCCTGGCAACCATCTGACATCCCCGGTGTTCCCAGGAAAGTGATCGAGCACCACCTTGCCGTCTGTCCTCACGCGCGGCCCGTCAAGGAGAGAGTTAGGAAGCAAGCGGTGGAGCGCCAAGAGTTCATCGCAGAAGAGATCAAGAAATTGGAAGCGGCAGGCCTCGTCCGAGGCGTGCTCCATCCGACGTGGTTGGCCAGTCCTGTTGTCGTGCGTAAAGCAAATGGGAAGTGGAGGCTTTGCATCGATTTTACCGATGTCAATAAGGCTTGTCCCAAAGATCCATTTCCCTTGCCGCGCATTGACCAGATTGTTGACTCCACGGCCGGATGCGACTTGCTTTCATTTCTTGATGCATACTCAGGATACCACCAGATCTTCATGGCCGAGGAAGACGAAGAGAAGACTGCATTCATCACTCCATGTGGCACGTACTGCTTTGTACGGATGCCTTTCGGACTGAAGAATGCTGGCTCAACATTTGCAAGGGTTGTCCACACCGCTTTTGAGCCGCAAATCCACAGAAATGTGGAGGCCTACATAGATGACATAGTGGTCAAGAGCAAGGACAGGGCAACCCTGGTTCAAGACTTAGAAGAGACCTTTGCGAACCTGCGCAGTATCAGCCTCAAGCTAAACCCCGAGAAATGTGTGTTCGGGGTCCCTTCCGGCAAGCTTCTCGGGTTTTTCGTATCTCAGCGAGGAATCGAAGCCAATCCCGATAAGATCAAGGCCATCGAGCAGATTGAAGCCCCGACACGTGTCAAGGATGTGCGAAGACTTGCCGGCTGTGTGGCGGCTCTCAGCAGATTTATTTCCAAGTCTGCGGAACGCGCCCTGCCATTTTTCAAAATCTTGAAAAAGGCGGGTCCAGTAAAATGGACTCCGGAAGCGGAGGCTGCGCTGCAAGACTTGAAGAAATACCTATCCTCCGCTCCAATACTTGTCGCGCCTAGGCCACAAGAGAAGTTGCTGCTGTACCTGGCGGCAACCAATCAAGTGGTTAGCGCTGCGCTAGTAGCGGAGAGGGAGGCAGATGGTGAGCCGACAACCACGGCAAGTGCATCCAGCGACAACCAGAGGGCTCCCCCGGCAAGCTCTGGCCCCGACAAGGATGGAACTGCGCAGACACAAGAGGAGGTGTAGAGGAAGAAAATGGTACAGCGCCCAGTTTACTTTGTCAGTTCCCTCTTGCAGGGGGCTAGGTCAAGGTACTCTGGTGTGCAGAAATTGCTTTTCGGCCTCCTTATGGCCTCGAGAAAGCTGCGCCATTACTTCCAAGCACACGAGATCACAGTTGTCACTCGCTTTCCCCTGAAGAGGATACTGCAGAATCCCGAGGCAACAGGCAGGATCGTCGAGTGGGCACTGGAACTGTCAAGCTTTGGCCTCAAGTTTGAAAGCACTTCAACCATTCAAAGCAGAGCATTGGCAGAGTTCATAGCGGAGTGGACGCCAACACCAGACGAAGAAATTCCAGAGACGAGCATCCCCGACAAGGAAGCAAGCAAAGAGTGGCTGATGTACTTTGATGGAGCTTTCTCGCTGCAAGGCGCCGGTGCTGGCGTACTGCTTGTCGCGCCCACCGGGGAGCACCTCAAGTACATCATCCAAATGCACTTTCCCAAGGAGCACGCAACCAATAATACGGCAGAGTATGAAGGCTTGCTTGCCGGTCTTAGGATCGCGGCAGAACTTGGGATCAAGAAGCTCATTGTCAGGGGAGACTCGCAGCTTGTCGTCCACCAAGTGAACAAGGATTACCAGAGTCCGTTGATGGAAGCATACGTTGATGAAGTGAGGAAGCTAGAGGAGCGCTTTGACGGCCTGCAAATGGAACACATTCCAAGGGCTGAGAACGACATCGCCGATGGCCTGTCAAAGTGCGCTGCGCTGAAGTTACCTGCGGAACCAGGTACCTTCGTGCTCAAGCTAACTCAACCATCCGTAACACCATCAACCGGGCAGGGCAAGAAGAGGAAGTTGGTCTCCGGCGACTATCTTCCGGCAGAGCTTCCCGAAGCCGCCGTCAAGAGAGTCCCCAAGATCGACGCCAAGAGTGCTGAGGAGCAGCCTGCTCCGGCAAGCCCTAGGGTTTGTTCCGTCGAAGCAGGTGCTCCCGACAAGTTCTGCTCCGGCAAGCTTGCCGGGGAACGACAAGCTCCGGCCGAGCCCCAGACTCTCGCCGTAGAAGCTAACGTTCCCGCAGCCGCCGACATGCCTTTAGTCCTTGTTGTCGAGCCACGGGCTCCAACATGGGCGCAGCAGATCGTCCGTTTCCTCCAGACAAGAGATCTTCCCGAAGAACAAGAAGAAGCGGAAAGAGTAGCCCGCCAGTCCAGCATGTACCAGTTTGTTGACAGCACGCTGTACAGAAGAGGACGCAACGGGGTGAAATTGAAGTGTATCCACCGGGAAGACGGACAGAAGCTGTTGGCGGAGATACATGGAGGCATATGTGGCCACCACATTGGCGCAAGAGCACTTGCCGGCAAAGCATTACGACAAGGTTTCTTCTGGCCAACAGCCCTCCAGGATGCAACTGCACAAGTAATCAAGTGTGAAGCGTGCCAGTTCCACTCCAAGCAAATACATCAACCAGCTCAAGCTCTCGAGACGATCCCTTTATCCTGGCCATTTTCGGTCTGGGGGCTCGACATCCTCGGCCCCTTCCCCCGAGCTGTCGGGGGCTTTGAGTACTTGTACGTCGCAATCGACAAGTTCACAAAGTGGCCGGAAGTGGAACCAGTGAGGAAGGTGACGGCCCAGTCCGCGATCAAATTCTTCAGGTCGATTGTTTGCCGTTTCGGGATCCCTAACAGGATCATCACCGACAACGGTACGCAATTCACGAGCCACGCCTTCATGCAGTACATCCAAGATCTCGGCGCCAAGGTCTGCTTCGCTTCTGTTGCTCATCCCAGGAGCAACAGTCAAACGGAGAGGGCCAATGCCGAGGTGCTGCGCGGGCTCAAGACCAGAACATTAGACAGGCTGCACAAGTGCGGACGGAACTGGATCGAGGAGCTGCCAGTGGTTCTTTGGTCGATCAGGATGACGCCAAATCGAGCCACTGGCCAGACACCATTTGCTCTAGTCTATGGAGCAGAAGCAATTACCCCCACGAAACTCGTATACGGGTCACCTCGAGTGCTCGCTTATGATGAGCTTGAGCAAGAGCGACTGCGTGAAGATGACGCGCTGCTCCTTGAGGAAGATCGTCTCCAGGCTGCTGTGCGAGCCACTCGCTACCAGCAAGGTTTGCGTCGCTACCATAGCCGCAAAGTCAAGGCCAGGAGCTTCGAGGAAGGCGACCTTGTTCTTCGGCACGTTCAGTCGGCCAAGAATCACAACAAGTTGACGCCAAAGTGGGAAGGCCCTTACCGGGTGAGACGAGTCACGAGGCCCGGCGCTGTCCGCCTTGAGACCGAAGATGGCTCTCCGGTGAGCAATTCCTGGAATATTGAGCATCTTCGTAAGTTTTACCCGTAAGGCGCGTTTGTCGGACCCCGTTCGGCAACCAACCTTTTGTACAAGTCTTGCCGCAGTTGCATGTAATCCTTTGTACAAAGCCAGGCGCAGACCCTGAGCAGCAGATAATGAAGCGCTGGCGCCCCAAGTCATAGCATGCATGCTGAGTCGAGTCCCGTCCTTGGTTAGGGTTGATAGTGCCTAACAGCTACTAACCCCTAGCTTAGAGGTCGGGTGTGCGTCCTTTTGGCTGTTCTTCCGTTTCCTTTGGCTCGCAGGGTTAACACATCCTAGCCGGACCGCTTGAGGACGAAGAAGAGAAGAAGGACAAGCCAGCACCTGCAACCCGGCGAGCCAAAGTTGCCGGGGGCTGCGGACACCCAGATTCACCCACGGCAGGCCAGGCCCGCCGGGGGCTGCAACCTCAGATAAGTCTTTGCATCCCTTGTCATGCATTCTCTTATGGACTGTGGAATACGAAAACCTTGTTCCTTCCTAGAACTGCCGTGCTCTCTTAACGGCAAACCCCCAGAGCGCGTTCCTGGGGCCCGTTTTGATAGTAGCCGCGGCAGCGAAAAGGGGGGGACGAGGGGCCAGAACCCGCCTTCTCCCTGCCTCCGCCAAGGGTGCGAGGGAGCTTGAGCGGCGCGGGAAGATGGCAGGGCCTGTTGCCGGACGAGGAAATGTCTATCTTAATGATGTAAAGGATTCGCTCCTTGCCGCGGGTCGTACCCGCAAGACAAATGATCCGGCAAACATTCCCTTTTCATTAAAAACATTCTGCTCAGGTACAGTTCAGAGAGAATGGAAAACATGAATGATGGGATTACAAGATTTAAATGCAACTAAGGCCCGAGGGCTTACAAGCTAAAAAGAGATAAGGTGCCCGTAATCCCTTTCTTGTCTCTCTCCTCAGGAGGTAGGGCAAGGAGACGAGAAGGGCAAAAGGGGCGCCTAGGCAAGCTACGGGTGGCAGAAGTCACCAAGAGAACATCCGGGGCCCGTCCGGGGGCTCCGAAGGCTGGATGGCGACGGTGGCGTCGGAAGCGGAGCTCAAAGATGAGGCAGCGGGACGTCAGCACGCTGACGAGGGCGTCTAGCCCTCGTACTCCAAGTTGACGGCCTTGCAGCCAGCCTCCTCCCCCTTCCGCAGCCTCGCCACTCCGGCCATCCGGGAAGACAAAGCCCCGGCAAGAGGAGCTTGCCGGGCCGGAGAGAAGACCCCGGGGGCCGTCGCCGAGAGCAAGGGTGATGGCGGCGTCTGGGACGAAGCTGGAAGATGAGGCGAAGGAACGTCAGCACGCTGTCAAAGACGACGCGTACTCCGACTTCGCGGCCTTGCGGCCCACCCTCTTCCTCTTCCGCAGCCTCCCTACGCCAGCCGCCCAAGGGGACGACCCCGGGGAGTTCACGGAGCCAGCGACGCGGATGATGGGGTCGCCGGTGCCACACGGAGCTGCGACCGGCGCCTTGTCGGACCCGTCATCCCGACGACTACTACCCTCATCGTCGCTGTCGCTCCCCTCCTCGTCACTCTTGCTCGAGGAGGAGCCTTTGCTGTCGGAGGAGCTATCCACGCAGCACCGAGCTCGGGTGCTGAAGTCCCCGAAGGCCTTGACGGAGAGAAGGTCGCCCTCCATCAACTTGAAATGGAGGGTGAACCCCTCCATCAGGCTGTGGATGCGGGCGAACGACTTCCACCCTCGGCCAAGATACATCACGCCGGGGGCTGGGGATTCGATGTGGACTTGCGTTCCACCGATCCTGCAACCCCTCATGCGCAGTCTCAGCGTCTCAGGTTGCTCCACCTCCAGCACGCCCACGAAGGGAGCCGGGAGGCGGAGGCGACGGAGGGGCGCCCAACGCAACTTGATGAACTCACAGGGGTCGTCCCCGAGGTGAACCGCCGTGAGAAGAGGAGCTGCTGGCGGGGGCAAGGCCGGCGCGCTGCCCCGTCCGCCTCGTCCCCGAGCGCCTCGGCCTCGTCCACGACCTCGCCCCCTCCCCCTTCCCCTTACGGCTGGCTCCGCCGCCGCGGGCGCAAGGGGAGGAGGGGCGCGCTGCCTGGCGAAGACCCTCGCCGCCACCGATGAAGAGCCAGGGTTCCCTCCCTCCATGACAAATGAGGGGAAGGGAATCAGAAGCCGAAGCAGAGAAGAGATGAAGGAGTGCAGATTTCCGTTCCCCCCCCATCGCCCCTTATAAAGGAGCGGGGTGGGGGCTCGGCCGCCCCACTTAGCCAATTAAGGCGGAAGAAGAGCAGGCGGCTGGGTCCGACCCGCTGTCTCGACCCGCGACGGCCCGGCCTCCTGCCTCCACCGCCACGACCCCAAGTGCATGGAGACCGCGTGGCAGGCGCGCAGAGCCGAGGCGACGGGTGAGGCGACCTATCCCCACCCCGTGATCGTGGGGAGCGGACGCCCCGAAAACCGCGCCTCGGCCCCGTTCGTTCGCCGAACCGCGCCTCCACGTCTCCCCCCACCTATGGAGAGGGCGCGAACCGTCCCCTTTATTGCGACGTGATGCATGCCTGCGGGGCACGGCCCCGCGCACGCCGCCCACGTCACACACGCCTCTCCCCACGACGCCGCGTTCGACGCGTGCCACCTGGGGAAGGTGCATGGGGCGCGGAAGTAAGATGCAGTGCGACCCAGGCCACGCGTGTCCGTGCACTGTCTTGGGCCTGGCCCAACAGCGCTCGGCACCGTGTATGGCCCAGGCCCAGGGGCTCCTGTCGGTGTACTAAAGTAGGGGTACCTTAGTACCCCGAACTTGTGCACGGACAGTCGCAGCACCCCACGGCAAGGCTGGCCAGGGGAACGCCAAAACCTTCCATGGCCCTATTTTGGCCATTCAAGAACAAAGTACGAAGACAAGACCCCGGCAAGAGGAGCTTGCCGGGCCAAGGAGGCAAGACCCCGGCAAGAAGAGCTTGCCGGGATGACCAAGCAAAGCACAGAGACCCCGGCGGGAGGAGCTCGCCGGGAAGGCCCACCTGGGCATCTCAGGGAAAACTCGCCTCGGCGCACCGTGCGCCCCGGCAAGGCCTGGCGAGCGGCAAGTACCCAGGCATGGCAAGACAGCAGCCGCGGCAAGCCACTTGCCGCGACAAGGCACCACCTCAGGGCTGCGCTCCAGCTCACACACCCACGCGTCACTTTGGGGCTTCCCCGGAGGCACGTGGCGGGGCACCGCGCAGCCAGAGACGTGCGGTGGCACGCGGCGCTGACAAGATCGCCATCGTGGCAAATGGGGGCGTCCCTAACGGTCCATTTCAACACTGTTCGGGCGATCCAGATGGGCATTTAATGCCCTTGTCCCCTACCGTCAGAGTTAGGTGCGATAGCACTGTGCAGCCACTGTACATTCTGCTCTTTTCCATTTTTACCCTCATCTGCGTTGCCACTTGTGGATAGCCCCTTGCACATATAAAAGGAGGCCCCATGCGCACGTAGTGGGGAGGAGGAACCCAGAGGACGCTCACCTACGTCCAGCTTCAAACACACTGTAGCATCTCGCGCTCTCGAGCTAGAACCCAATCGAATTAGACAAGCAGCAGTAGGGTTTTACGCATCCGTGCGGCCCGAAGCTGGGTAAAATCCCTCGCGTGCTTTGCCTCGATCCGCTCTTCGTGCAACCTCCGCCCCCCGTCGAACCGAGAAGGGGCTTCGTCCCCATAGGTGTTCGAGGAGGCCGATTTCCCCCGACAGCATACTTTATAGAACTATGGCTAAGGCACAGGGAATGACTTTCATTCTCTCTCTATCTTCTATCATGGTCGAGCTTTGAGTCTTACTTAACTTCACACCTTGCAACACATGCAAGAACCCTTTCTTTGACTGATCCATTTTGAACTTCTTCAAAACTTTTTCCAAGGTATGTGCTTTGTGAAAGTCCAATTAAGCATCTCGATCTATCCCTATAGATCTTGATGCCCAATATGTAAGTAGCTTCATCGAGGTTTTTCATTGAAAAATTCTTATTCAAGTATCCTTTTATGCTATCCAGAAATTCTATATCATTTCCAGTCAACAATATGTCATTCACATATAATATCATAAATGCTCCAGAGCTCCCACTCACTTTCTTGTAAATACAGGCTTCACCGTAAGTCTGTATAAAACTGTATGCTTTGATCACCTCATCAAAGCGTATATTGCAACTCCTAGATGCTTGCACCAGTCCATAGATGGATCGCTGGAGCTTGCACACTTTGTTAGCACCTTTCGATCGACAAAAAACTTCTGGTTGCATCAGATACAACTCTTCTTTAAGAAACCGTTAAGGCATGCTGGTTTGACATCCATTTGCGAGATTTCATAATCATAAAATGTGGCAATTGCTAACATGATTCGGACAAACATAAGCATCGCTACGGGTGAGAAAGTCTCATCTTAGTCAACCCCTTGAACTTGTCAAAAACCTTTCAAGACAAGTCGAGCTTTATAAACAATGATATTACCATCAGCATCCATCTTCCTCTTGAAGATCCTTTTATTTTCAATGGCCTGCCAATCATCGGGCAAGTCCACCAAAGTCCACACTTTGTTCTTGTACATGGATCCTATCTCAGATTTCATGGCCTCAAGCCATTTGTCGGAATCTGGGCTCATCATAACTTCTTCATAGTTCGTAGGTTTGCCGTTGTCTAACAACATGACTTCCGGGACAGTATTACCACTCTGGTGCGGAATGTGTTCTGGTTGACCTACGAAGTTCAGTAGTCACTTGATCTGAAGTTTCATGATCAACATCATTAGCTTCTTCTCTAGTTGGTGTAGGCATCACGGAAGCACTTTTCCCTGGTGAGCTACTTTCCAACTCGAGAGAATGTACAACTACCTCATTGGTAACCCACAAGTATAGGGGATCGCAACAGTTTTCGGGGGTAGAGTATTCAACCCAAATTTATTGATTCGGCACAAGGGGAGCCAAAGAATATTCTCAAATATTAGTAGTTGAGTTGTCAATTCAACCACACCTGGATAACTTAGTATCTGCAGCAAAGTATTTAGTACCAAAGTAATATGATAGTAGTGGTAACGGTAACAAAAGTAACGAAAGCAAAAGTAATATTTTTGGTGTTTTGTAGTGATTGTAACAATAGCAACGGAAAAGTAAATAAGCGGAGAATAATATAGGAAAAGCTCGTAGGCATTGGATCGGTGATGGAGAATTATGCCGGATGCGGTTCATCATGTAACAATCATAACATAGGGTGACACAGAACTAGCTCCAATTCATCAATGTAATGTAGGCATGTATTCCGAATATAGTCATACGTGCTTATGGAAAAGAACTTGCATGACATCTTTTGTCCTACCCTCCCGTGGCAGCGGGGTCCTAATGGAAACTAAGGGATATTAAGGCCTCCTTTTAGTAGAGAACCGGAACAAAGAATTAGCACATAGTGAATAGATGAACTCCTCAAACTATGGTCATCACCGGGAGTGGTCCCGATTATTGTCACTTCGGGGTTGCCGGATCATAACACATAGTAGGTGACTATAGACTTGCAAGATAGGATCAAGAACTCACATATATTCATGAAAACATAATAGGTTCAGATCTGAAATCATGGCACTCGGGCCCTAGTGACAAGCATTAAGCATAGCAAAGTCATAGCAACATCAATCTCAGAACATAGTGGATACTAGGGATCAAACCCTAACACAACTATCTCAATTACATGATAGATCTCATCCAACCCATCACCGTCCAGCAAGCCTACGATGGAATTACTCACGCACGGCGGTGAGCATCATGAAATTGGTGATGAAGGATGGTTGATGATGACGACGACGATGAATCCCCCTCTCCGGAGCCCCGTACGGACTCCAGATCAGCCCTCCCAAGATGTTTTAGGGCTTGGCAGCGGCTCCGTATCGTAAAACGTGATGAATTCTTCTCTCTGATTTTTTCTCCCCGAAAGCAAATATATAGAGTTGGAGTTGAGGTCGGAGGAGCTCCAGGGGGCCCACGAGGTAGGGGGCGCGCCCTAGGGGAGGGCGCACCCCCACCCTCGTGGACAGGGTGTGGGCCCCCTGGTCATCATCTTTTGCAAGGATTTTTTATTAATTCAAAATAGACGTTTCATGGAGTTTCAGGTCATTCCGAGAACTTTTGTTTTTGCACATAAATAACACCATGGAAAGTCTGCTGAAAACAACGTCAGTCCGGGTTAGTTCCATTCAAATCATGCAAGTTAGAGTCCAAAATAAGGGCAAAAAGTGTTTGGAAAAGTAGATACGACAGAGACGTATCAACTCCCCCAAGCTTAAACCTTTGCTTGTCCTCAAGCAATTCAGTTGATAAACTGAAAGTGATAAAGAAAAACTTTTACAAACTCTGCTTGCTCTTGTTGTTGTAAATATGTAAAGCCAGCATTCAAGTTTTCAGCAAAGATTATGACTAACCACATTCACAATAACATTTATATCTCGTGTTTACTCATATCAATAGGATAATCAACTAGCGAGCCATAATAATAAATCTTGGATGACAACACTTTCTCAAAACAATCATGATAATATATAACAAGATGGTATCTCGCTAGCCCTTTATGAGACCGCAAAACATAAATGCAGAGCACCTTTAAAGATCAAGGACTGACTAGGCATTGTAATTCATGGTAAAAGAGATCCAATCATAGTCATACCCAATATAAATTAATAGTAATGGATGCAAATGACAGCTGCGCTCTCCAGCTAGTGCTTTTTAATAAGAGGGTGATGACTCAACATAAAAATAAATAGATAGGCCCTTCGCAGAGGGAAGCAGGTATTTGTAGAGGTGTCAGAGCTCGGTTTTGAAATAGAGATAAATAATATTTTGAGCGGCATACTTTCATTGTCAACATAACAACCAAGAGATGGCGATATCTTCCATGCTACACACATTATAGGCGGTTCCCAAACAGAATGGTAAAGTTTATACTCCCCCTCCACCAACAAGCATCAATCCATGACTTGCTCGAAACAACGAGTGTCTCCAACTAGCAATAGTCCTAGGGGGAGTTTTGTTTGCAATTAATTTGATTTAGTTTGCATAAAGCATGGGACTGGGCATCCCGGTGACCAGCCATTTTCTCGAGAGTGAGGAGCGGAGTCCACTCCTCTTGAGAATAACCCGCCTAACATGGAAGATAAGGGCAGCCCTAGTTGATACATGAGCTATTCGAGCATACAAAACAGAATGTTTATTTGACGGTTTAGAGTTTGGCACATACAAATTTACTTGGAACGGCAGGTAGATACCGCATATAGGAAGGTATAGTGGACTCATATGGAATAACTTTGGGGTTTAAGGGATTGGACGCACAAGCAGTATTCCCGCTTAGTACAAGTGAAGGCTAGCAAAAGACTGGGAAGCGACCAACTAGAGAGCGACAACAGTCATGAACATGCATTAAAATTAATAAACATTGGATGCAAGCATGAGTAGGATATAATCCATCATGAACATAAATATCGTGAAGGCTATGTTGATTTCGTTTCAACTACATGTGTGAACATGTGCCAAGTCAAGTCACTTAATTCATTCAAAGGAGGATACCACCCCACTATACCAAATCACAACCATTTTAATAGCATGTTGGCACGCAAGGTAAACCATTATAACTCATAGCTAATCAAGCATGGCATAAGTAACTATAATCTCTAATTGTCATTGCAAACATGTTTATTCATAATAGGCTGAATCAGGAACGATGAACTCATCATATTTACAAAAACAAGAGAGGCTGAGTTCATACCAGCTTTTCTCATCTCAGTCACTCCATCATATATCATCATAATTGCCTTTCACTTGCACGACCGAACGAAGTGAATAATAATAAGAGTGCACGTGCATTGGACTAAGCTGGAATCTGCGAGCATTTAATAAACAAGAGAAGACAAGGCAATATGGGCTCTTGGTTAAATCAACAATAATGCATATAAGAGCCACTTCAACAATTTAATTATGGTCTTCTCCTATCGACCCCCAAAGAAAAGAAAAGAAATAAAACTATTTACACGGGAAACCTCCCAACAAGCAAAAGAAGAACGGGAAATATTTTTGGGTTTTCTTTTTAATTATTACTACTACAGCAAGAAAGTAAACTAACTAAAAGCTATTACTAATTTTTTTGGTTTTTCTTAAAGTTTATCAAACACACAAGAGGAAAGCAAGAAAAAGAAAATAAACTAGCATGGATAGTACAATGAAAGAGTGTGTGTGAACATAAATGTAATGTCGGTGGGAAATACGTACTCCCCCAAGCTTAGGCTTTTGGCCTAAGTTGGTTTTATTTCCAAGGATGGCCTGCCGGATATCCGTAGTTGTAGCCAGGGTCGTACTGAGATGCAGAGGCTATCACCTCCTGAGCTGCAGCGTGGCAACGAGCTGCCTCCGCCCTCCTCTCGTACTCATCTGCCTCCTCTCTGGTAATAACATATCTTCCTTTTGCCTGATAATCAAAGAAGGCAGGAGCAGGGAGAGTAATATGGACAGCACGCCGTTTGTCAACGATTAGTCGATACTGGAGAGGTGATTCATTCCTCTCGACAAACTGGTGGTAGACCATAGAATTATAGTCTAAATAAGTAGGAGGCAACTCAATATCATCCTCACGAATGTCTACACCAAGAAAATTAGCTAAGTGGGTTGCATAAATTCCTCCAAAGAAATCTCCATTAAATCTATTATGATGCAACCTACGTGCAACAATGGCTCCCAAATTATAAGATTTGTCTCCTAACACAGCACTCCTAAGAATACTAAGGTCAGGCAGACACATATGACATGCTTCATCTTTACCATTTATGCACCTACCTATGAAGAGAGCAAAATAATGTATAGTAGGAAAATGAATGCTCCCTATGGTAGCTTGTGCTATATCTCTAGATTCCCCCACGGTTATACCAGCAAGAAAGTTTCTAAATTCAGATTTACGGGATCACTAACACTACCCCATTGTGGAAGTTTGCAAGCAGAAGTAAAATCCTCTAAGTCCATGCTATAAGATTTTTCGTAAAGATCAAACAGGACAGCTGGAGAATTACGTGAAGATGAAAATTCAAACCTCCTCACAAATGTACTAGTGAGATAGTGGTACTGGGGGCATTTGTCTGCCTCAAAGCTCACAAGATCAGCGTTACGCAAATATGCGCTAAATTCTTCCTTGATTCCCGCTCGATCCATAAAATTTTCTGAATGCCATTCACAGGGCCGCACTGGGGCGTCCCTTGGTGGCTCCTCATCAGCATCACGCATTGCAAGCCTGGGTCCTTGCTTCCTTGAAGAACCACCTTGGAACATTTTCCTAAGCATATTTCTTCCTCTGCAAATTTCTGAAATTTTTAGTGACTTCAAACAAAAGTGAACCAAACACAACAAATTTGATAGCAACTACTCCTACAAGTGCCTAGAGACTATATCATGCATTAGAACTACTTGGAACCATATAAATTTGACATGCAAGCTCAAGAACATGGTCACCTAGGCAGCACAAATTTGCAATGAATAAAGCAATAGAACAAAAACTAATTGGACCAATGGAGGAGTCACATACCAAGGAACAATCTCCCCAAGCAGTTTTGTGAGAGGTGCTTTGGGCAAGGAGATCAAAAATCACAGCAAAGTGTGCTAGAACTCGTGCTTGAGCTGGATATTGGTGTTTGTGGGAGGAAGAAGAAGTGTATGGGTGCAGGAATAAGTGGAGGAGGGCCACTGTGGGCCCACGAGGCAGGGGGCGCGCCCTGGGGGGTAGGGCGCGCCCTCCACCCTCGTGTCCAGGTGCTTGCGCCTCCTACTGTGTTCTTAGTGCCAGAAATTCTCAAATATTCGAGAAAAAAAATCATATTCCATTTTCAAGGCATTTGGAGAACTTTTATTTTCGGGGTATTTTTATATTGCACAGATAAATCAGAAAACAGACGGAAAATACTATTTTTACTTTATTTCAACTAAATAACAGAAAGTAGAGACAGGGTACAGAAAGTTGTGCCTTCTAGTTTCATCCATCTCATGCTCATCAAAAGGAATCCACTAACAAGGTTGATCAAGTCTTGTTAACGAACTCATTTTGAATAACATGGAACCGGAGAAATTTTGAATAACACTATGTTACCTCAACGGGGATATGCACATCCCAATAATAAGAATATCATATTTCTTCTTCACAGTAGGAAGAGGAAATCCAAAACCTCCAAATATAATCGATGGAATTTTTCCAATAGAATTTATACTATGAACTTGAGGTTGTTTCCTCGGAAAGTGTGCCGTATGCTCATTACCATTAACATGAAAAGTGACATTGGCTTTGTTGCAATCAATAACAGCCCCTGCAGTATTCAGGAAAGGTCTTCCAAGAATAATAGACATGCTATCGTCCTCGGGAATATCGAGAATAACAAAGTCCGTTAAAATAGTAACGTTTGCAACCACAACAGGCACATCCTCACAAATACCGACAGGTATAGCAGTTGATTTATCAGCCATTTGCAAAGATATTTCAGTAGGTGTCAACTTATTCAAATCAAGTCTATGATATAAAGAGAGAGGCATAACACTAACACCGTCTCCAAGATCACATAAAGCAGTTTTAACATAGTTTCTTTTAATGGAGCATGGTATAGTGGGTACTCTTGGATATCCAAGTTTCTTTGGTATTCCACCCTTAAAAGTATAATTAGCAAGCATGGTGGAAATATCAGCTTCCGGTATCTTTCTCTTATTTGTAACAATATCTTTCATATACTTAGCATAAGGATTCATTTTGAGCATATCAGTTAACCGCATACGCAAAAAGATAGGTCTAATCATTTCAACAAAGCGCTCAAAATCCTCATCATCCTTTTTCTTTGATGGTTTGGGAGGAAAAGGCATGTGTTTCTAAACCCAAGGTTCCCTTTCATTACCATGTTTCGTAGCAACAAAGTCTCTCTTCTCATAACGTTGATTCTTTGATTGTGGGTTATCAAGATCAACAGGAGGTTCAGCTTCTACATCATTGTCATTACTAGGTTGAGCATCATAATGAACATCATCATTAGCATTTTCACTAGGTTCACGTTCATTACCAGATTGTGTTTCAGCATTAGAAATAGAGATATCATTTGGATTCTCAGGTGGTTCAGCAATAGGTTCACTAGAAGCATGCAAAGTCCTATTATTTTTCTTTTTCTTCCTTTTGGAAGAACTAGGTGCATCAATATTATTTCTCTGAGAATCTTGCTCAATTCTCTTAGGGTGGCCTTCAGGATACAAAGGTTCCTGAGTCATTCTACCAATTCTAGTAGCCACTCTAACAGCATAATCATTTTTCTTACTATTCATTTCATTGAGCAAATCATTTTGTGCCTTAAGTACTTGTTCTACTTGAGTGGTAACCATAGAAGCATGTTTGCTAATGAGTTTAAGTTCACCTCTAACATTAGCCATGTAATCACCCAAGTGTTTAAGCATATCGGAATTTTATTTCAATTGTCTACCAAAATAAGCATTAAAATTTTCTTGCTTGACCATAAAGTTATCGAACTCATCTAAGCATTGGCTAGCAAACTTAGTAAGAGGGATTTCAGCTTTATCATATCTATAGAGAGAATTTACCTTTACTACCTGTGTTGGGTTATCGAGACCATAAGTTTCTTCAATAGGTGGAGGATTAAGATCATATGTTTCTTCGACAGGCGGTAGATTAAGACCATGTATTTCTTCAATAGGAGGTAAATTCTTAACATCTTCATCTTTAATACCTTTTTCATTCATAGATTTCTTTGTCTCTTGCATATCTTCAGGACTGAGAAATAGCACAGCTCTCTTCTTCGGAGTTGGTTTAGGAATAGGCTCCGGAATTGGCTTAGGAGGTGGCTCAGCAAGTGTCCAATTATTTTCATTTGTCAACATATTGTTCAATAGAATTTCAGCTTCATCTGGTGTTCTTTCCCTGAAAACAGAACCACCACAACTATCCAGGTAATCTCTGGAAGCATCGGTTAGTCCATTGTAAAAGATATCAAGTATTTCATTTTTCTTGAGAGGATGGTCAGGCAAAACATTAAGTAACTTGAGAAGCCTCCCCCAAGCTTGTGGGAGACTCTCTTCTTCAATTTGCACAAAGTTGTATATTTCCCTCAAAGCAGCTTGTTTCTTATGAGCAGGGAAATGTTTAGCAGGATCAAGAGAATTAAACCATATCTTAGCATCACCCTTTAATGAGAACGGAAATATTTTAAGGATATAGAAGTAGCGAGATCTCTCATCATTAGTGAACAGGGTGGATATATCATTTAATTTAGTAAGATGTGCCACAACAGTTTCAGATTCATAGCCATGAAAAGGATCAGATTCAACCAAACTAATTATATCAGGATCAACAGAGAATTCATAATCCTTATCGGTAACACAGATAGGTGAAGTAGCAAAAGCAGGGTCAGGTTTCATTCTATCATTAAGAGATTGCCTATTCCATTTAGCTAATAACCTCTTGAGTTCATATCTATCGTTGCAAGCTAAAATAGCTAAAGAAGCTTCTTTATCAAAAACATAACCCTCAGGAATAACAGGAAAGTCTTCATCATCACTTTCATCAATATAATCAGTTTCAATAATTTCTTTCTCTCTAGCCCTAGCAATTTGTTCATCAAGAAATTCACTAAGGGGCATAGTAGTATCAAGCGTAGAAGTAGTTTCATCATAAGTATCATGCATAGCAGAAGTGGCATCATCAATAACATGCGCCATATCAGAACGAATAGCAGAAGCAGGTTTAGGTGTCGCAAGCTTACTCAAAACAGAAGGTGAATCAAGTGCAGAGCTAGATGGCAGTTCCTTACCTCCCCTCGTAGTTGAGGGATAAATTGTTGTCTTAGCGTCTTTCAAGTTCTTCATAGTGACCAGCAAATATAAATCCCAAGTAACTCAAAGAATAGAGCTATGCTCCCCGGCAACGGCGCCAGAAAATAGTCTTGATAACCCACAAGTATAGGGGATCGCAACAGTTTTCGAGGGTAGAGTATTCAACCCAAATTTATTGATTTGACACAAGGGGAGCCAAAGAATATTCTGAAGTATTAGCAGTTGAGTTGTCAATTCAACCACACTTGGATAACTTAGTATGTGCAGCAAAGTATTTAGTAGCAAAGTAATATGATAGTAGTGGTAACGGTAACAAAAGTAACGAAAGCAAAAGTAATATTTTTGGTGTTTTGTAGTGATTGTAACAGTAGCAACGGAAAAGTAAATAAGCGGAGAACAATATAGGAAAAGCTCGTAGGCATTGGATCGGTGATGGAGAATTATGCCGGATGCGGTTCATCATGTAACAATCATAACATAGGGTGACACAGAGCTAGCTCCAATTCATCAATGTAATGTAGGCATGTATTCCGAATATAGTTATACGTGCTTATGGAAAAGAACTTGCATGACATCTTTTGTCCTACCCTCCCGTGGCAGCGGGGTCCTAATGGAAACTAAGGGATATTAAGGCCTCCTTTTAATAGAGAACCGGAACAAAGCATTAGCACATAGTGAATACATGAACTCCTCAAACTATTGTCATCACCGGGAGTGGTCCCGATTATTGTCACTTCGGGGTTGCCGGATCATAACACATAGTAGGTGACTATAGACTTGGAAGATAGGATCAAGAACTCACATATATTCATGAAAACATAATAGGTTCAGATCTGAAATCATGGCACTCGGGCCCTAGTGACAAGCATTAAGCATAGCAAAGTCATAGCAACATCAATCTCAGAACATAGTGGATACTAGGGATCATACCCTAACAAAACTAACTCAATTACATGATAGATTTCATCCAACCCATCACCGTCCAGCAAGCCTACGATGGAAATACTCACGCACAGTGGTGAGCATCATGAAATTGGTGATGAAGGATGGTTGATGATGACGATGGCGACGAATCCCCCTCTCCGGAGCCCCGAACGGACTCCAAATCTGCCCTCCCAAGAGGTTTTAGGGCTTGGTGACGGCTCCCTATCGTAAAATGTGATGAATTATTCTCTCTGATTTTTTTCTCCCCGAAAGCAAATATATAGAGTTGGAGTTGAGGTCGAAGGAGCTCCAGGGGGCCCACGAGGTAGGGGGCGCGCCCTAGGGGGGAGGGCGTGCCCCCCCACCCTCGTGGACAGGGTGTGGGCCCCCTGGTCTTCATCTTTTGCAAGGATTTTTTATTAATTCCAAATAGATGTTCCATGGAGTTTCGGGTCATTCCGAGAACTTTTATTTCTGCACATAAATAACACCATGGAAAGTCTACTGAAAATAGCATCAATCCGGGTTAGTTCCATTCAAATCATGCAAGTTATAGTCCAAAACAAGGGCAAAAGTGTTTGGAAAAGTAGATACGACGGAGACGTATCACTCATCAAGTTCTACTTTCCTCCCACTCACTTCTTTCGAGAGAAACTCCTTCTCTAGAAAGGAACCATTCTTGGCAACAAAGATCTTGCCTTCGGATATGTGGTAGCAGGTGTACCCAATAGTTTATTTAGGGTATCCTATGAAGACACACATCTCCGATTTGGGTTCAAGCTTATCAGGCTAAAGCCTTTTGATATCCTTCTTATCCGCCAAGTATTTGCGGCAGTTCCGCTTCCAGTGACCATTTCCCTTGCAGCAGAAGCACTCAGTTTCAAGATTGGGTCAAGCTTTGGGCTTCTTCACGGCAGCGGCAACTTGCTTGCCATTCTTCTTAAAGTTCCCTTTATTTCCCTTGCCCTTTTTCTTGAAACTAGTGGTCTTGTGAACCATCAATAGTTGATGCTCCTTCTTGATTTCTACCTTCGCTGATTTCAGCATCGTGAAGAGCTCGGGAATCGTTTTCGTCATCCTTGGCATATTATAGTTCATCACGAAGCTCTAATAGCTTGGTGATAGTGACTGGAGAATTCTATCAATCACTATCTTATCTGCAAGATCAACTCCCACTTGATTCAAGCGATTGTAGTACCCAGACATTCTGAGCACATGCTCACTGGCTGAGCTATTCTCCTCCATCTTGTAGGCAAAGTACTTGTAAGAGGTCTCATAACTCTCAACACGGGCATGAGCCTGAAGTACCAATTTCAGCTCTTGGAACATCTCATATGTTCCATGGAAATCAAAACATCTTTGGAGCCCTGATTCTAAGCCGTAAAGCATGGCGCACTAGACTATCAAGTAGACATCTGATCGAGCTTTGCCCAATGTTCAACGTCTGCATCAGCTCCTACAACAGGTCTGCACCTAGCAGCGCATCAAGGACATAATTCAAAACACCTCCAGTCAAACAGAAGGCCGTTTCCTCTATACTGCGGTACGCCAGACCCCGTTTCGGTTGTTCCGTCCAAGCCGATTGGCTCCCGATGAACATGTCACATTCCATTGCCTCCCGATGAGCACGACGCAGTTTCTCCGTTCCGACCCAGCCGGTTGGCTTCCGATGAATAGGACGTCGTTTGTTGTCGTCTGTTTCCTCTCCATGTACACGAGCCCTGGTCGTACATATGCGCGAGTATGTGTTTGAGACCCCGCCCGTATTTACGTACGTGTCCATATTTTTTGGCATCTGGTTGTACGTACATGTACACGGTTTTGACTGGACTGCCCGAACTGCTACATCGGGGGCTCTACTACTACACATGCCGCTGCTTGCTCGGCCATGGTTCATCATTTGCAGAGAAATCGATCAACCAATATGTAGGTACACGTTCACGACCAGACAGACGACCCTATGTATGGTTCGACCGAGTGGGTCCCAGCTGTTAGGTGCTACCTCCTGAGCTTGCGTTGGTTTTTCCCTTGAAGAGGAAATGGTGATGCAGCAAAGTAGCATAAGTATTTACCTCAGTTTTGAGAACTAAGGTATCAATCCAGTAGGAGACAACGCAACAAGCCACCGAATACCTGCACAAACAAACATCAACTTGCAACCAATACGACAAAGGGGTTGTCAATCCCTTCATGATTATTCGCAAAGTGAGATCTGATAGAGATGGATAAACGGTAAAGTAATATTTTTGGTATTTTTGGTTTATGGAACGGAAAGTAAAGATTGCAAAGGAAGTAAATAGGAAACTAGAATTGTAGATCGGAAACTTATATGATGGAAAATAGACCAGGGGGCATAGGTTTCATTAGAGGCTTCTCTCAAGATAGAAATTATTACGGTGGGTGAACAAATTACTGCTGAGCAATTGATAGAAAAGCGCAAAGTTATGACGATATCTAAGGAAATGATCATGAATATAGGCATCACATCTGTGTCAAGTAGACCGAAACGATTCTGCATCTACTACTATTACTCCACACATCGACCGCTATCCAGCATGCATCTGGAGTATTAAGTTCATAAAGAACGGAGTAACGCATTAAGCAAGATGACATGATGTAGACGAATTAACTCAAGCAATATGATGAAAACCCAATCTTTTTATCCTTGATGGCAACAATACAATACATGCCTTGCTGCCCCTGCTGTCACTGGGAAAGGACGCTACAAGATTGAACCCAAAGCTAAGCACTTCTCCCATTGCAAGAAAAACCAATCTAGTTGGACAAACCAAATTGATAGTTCGGAGAGACTTGCAAAGATATCAAATCATGCATATAAGAATTCAGAGGAGATTCAAATAATATTCATAGATAAGTTGATCATAAATCCACAATTCATCGGATCTCGGCAAACACACCGCAAAAGAGTATTACATCAAATAGATCTCCAAGAACATCGAGGAGAACTTTGTATTGAGAATCAAAGAGAGAGAAGAAGCCATCTAGCTACTAGCTATGGACCCGTAAGTCTGAATTAAACTACTCACGCTTCATCGGAGAGGCAATGGTGTTGATGTGGAATCCCTACGTGATCGAATCCCCCTCCGATAGGAAGCCAGAAAAGGCACCAAGATGGGATCTCACGGGTATAGAAGGTTGCGGCGGTGGAAAAGTGGTTTTGTGGCCCCCTGGATGTTTATAGGGTATAAGAGTATATATAGGAGGAAGATCTAGGTCAGGGGGTCTACGAGGGGCCCACAAGGCCGGGGGCGCGCCCTACCCCCCTGGGCGCGCCCTCCACCCTTGTGGCCGCCTCGTGGCTCTTCTGACTTGCGCTCCAAGTCTCCTGGATGTCTTCTGGTCCAAGAAAAATCATCACGAAAGTTTTATTCTGTTTGAACTCCGTTTGGTATTCCTTTTCTGCGAAACTCTAAACCAAGGAAAAAACAAAAACTGGCATTGGGCTCTAGGTTAATAGGTTAGTCCCAAAAATCATATAAAATAGCATATTAATGCATATAAAACATCCAAAACAGCTAATATAATAGCATGGAACAATCAAAAATTATAAATACGTTGGAGACGTATCATCAGGGAGGATATGGACACACTTCCTTGCGTGCAAAGATATAACTGGTGATCCCAGCTGTGAGGGGGAGGATCATTTTTTTGCCCGTAATATGAGCGCACTTCCTTGCGTGCGAAGATGTAGCTGGTGGGTCCCAGCTGTCAGGGGAGAAATGTTTTTTTTGGAAAAATACAGTCCCTTCCGGTGGGTCCCTACTGTCAGGTGGAGGAATAATTTTTTTACGTGTAATAAGGAGGCACTTCCTTGCTGCGGCCATGGACCCAGCTGTCAGCCTCTCCACGTACAGTCCTCTTCCGATGGAAATCGTTCCTTGACCACATTGACCATGCCGCGCTGAGAGAACCAAGGTGGTGGAAGACAGTGAGACCTAGGAAGGGGACAATGCGGAGCCGGGGAAGACGTGACAATGGATGCCTACACGGAAAGAAGTACGAGGGTTGACTAGTTCAACTGCGGTGTGAGGCTGTCGTCGCTGTAGAATAACAGGGTGTAGGATCGAAAGTATGTCTAGAGGGGGGTGGGGTGATTAGACTACTTGACCAAATGAATATCTAGCCTTTTCCCAATTTTAAGTTTTGGCAGATTTTAGCAACTTAGCACAAGTCACCTAATCAACCTACACATGCAAATCTAAGAGTATAGCAGCGGAATGTAAACCATTGCATATGAAGGTAAAGGGAGGAGTTTGGAGGGAGCAAACGCAATGTAGACACGAAGATTTTTCCCGTGGTTCTGATAGGTGGTGCTATTGTACATCCACGTTGATGGAGACTTCAACCCACGAAGGGTAACGGTTGCGCGAGTCCACGGAGGGCTCCACCCACGAAAGGTCCATGAAGAAGCAACCTTGTCTATCCCACCATGGCCATCACCCACGAAGGACTTGCCTCACTAGGGTAGATCTTCACGAAGTAGGCGATCTCCTTGCTCGTACAAACTCCTTGGTTAAACTCCACAATCTTGACGGAGGCTTCCAAGTGACACCTAACCAATCTAGGAGACACCACTCTCCAAAAGGTAATAGATGGTGTGTTGATGATGAACTCCTTGCTCCTGTGCTTCAAATGATAGTCTCCCCAACACTCAACTCTCTCTCACAGATTTGGATTTGGTGGAAAGATGATTTGATTGGAAAGAAACTTGGGGAAGGCTAGAGATCAAGATTCTTGTGGTTGGATTGGAATATCTTGGTCTGAACACATGAGTAGGTGGTTCTTTCTCAGAAAATGAATGCTGGAAGTGTAGGCACGTTCTGATGGCTCTCTTCACAAATGAAGAGTGGGTGGAGGGGTATATATAGCCTCCACACAAAATCTAACCATTACACACAATTCACCAAACTCGATGGGACCGAATCATGAAACTCGGTCAGACCGATTTAGTTCAAAATGTGAACGTTAGGCTTTTCGGTGAGACCGACATGTCAACTCGGTGGGACCGACTTTATTAGAGTTAGGGCATAACATAATCTCAGTGAGACCGATCACATAAACTTGGTGAGACCGATTTCTGTAATAGGCAAACAGAGAGTTGGTCACGCAAACTCGGTGGGACCGAATCGCTCATTTCGGTGAGACCGAAACATTACGAAAGGGAAACAGAGGGTTTGCATTGCGAACTCGGTGGGACCGATCGCTCATCTCAGTTAGACTGAAACATTATGAAGGGAAACAAAGAGTTTTCAATCCCATCTCGGTATTACCGAGATCCCTATCGGTGAGACCGAACTGATTAGGGTTTCTGGAAGTGGCTATGTCAAATGAACTCGGTGGCGCCGGATAGATCAAATCGGTGGGGCCGAGTTTGACTTTTGGTATGGGACATATGTGGAAATGAGAAAGTGGTTGGGGGCTTTTGGAGCATATCACTAAACATTTTGAGCAAGCAAGCCATTAAGCAACACCTCATCCCCTTTTAATAGTATTGGCTTTTCCTATGGACTCAATGTGATCTTGGATCACTAAAATGAAAAAGGTAGAGTCTTGAGCTTGAGCCAATATGTGCCCTTAGCATTTTGAGGGGTCCACATTCCTAGTCCATGCCATGCCAATCATTGAAATTTTTGAAATGATCATCTTGAAAGAGCATTAGTTCAATGAGCTATATGTTGTTAGGAATTACCAAAACCACCCAGGGATAGTTGCACTTTCAATCTCCCCCTTTTTGGTAATTGATGACAACATATAGATCAAAACTTTGACAAATAATAATAAGATTGAAATACATCGTCGCTTTGAGAAGTATGTGATAAGAAGGAGACCCCCCTAAATTTGTGCATTATTTAAAATTTGCTTTTGAATGCAAATGCACAATCGATTAGGATCATGGGTTACTCTTCCATGTCACATACATCTTGCTAGAGCGCTCAAAATGATAGAAAGTAAAATATGCACTCATCACCAAGGCAAAGTGAATGATCATATAAGAGAGATAAGAGATAACATCATTCAAGCATAAGCATTAAGGTAGGATATGACCAAACACATGATCATACAAGTATCTCACACACACAAACATAGTGTATCAAGCAAGCACACAAAGAAGTATCAACCAAATGACAAAGAAGACAAAAAGAAGCAAAGCTCTCTCTCGAAGCCTATGATCTATACACTTTATCCCCCTTTGGCAACAAGTTACCAAAAAGCTTGAAAATGCATAGTCCTATGCGTCTCTCTAGGCTTGATCTTCGGGAGGAGGCGTTGAGAGGACTCCAAGGATGAATGCATCTGTGGAAGTTGTTGGAGCTGGTGGAGTGGCAACTGGAGGTGGCACTGATGCTGTGATTGCAGGTGCTGATGTAGTTGCTCTTGTGTCAGCCATTGGTACTGCAGCAGATCTCTGACCTTTTGGCACTCTCTGAAAGGCATATGTGGTAGCTTACCCTTTCCTCTCCTTGGCTTCTTCCTAGAGCTTCTCAACTGTTGTCTGCATATCTGTCACCTTCAAATCAAGATCATAAAATTTAGTCTCAATGATCCTTTCCAGGCTCTCTTGGTTCTGAGTCGGGGTGGCCAAGCCCTTCTCAATCCTCAAGGTGGCTTGAATCAGATATCCAAGTTGATCTTGCTTAGTATTTATAAACACTTGAGATGCCTCTTCAGCACTTGGCATCTTTGCAGCTTTCTCAGCCTTAGCTTTTTCTCTCTCTCTTCTCTTGTGCCTCTATAGATGCGGGGTCTTCTTCATTCATGACAACAGTGTTGTCCTCAAAATCTGGCCTCAAGGGTAGATGTTCCTTGTCCAAAAGATATGTGCTTGTGCCCATTTTAGAGTTGATGAGCATTTGAATGTGTGGAGCATACCCACATGACCTCTTCTGATCTGCAGTTGTCATCTTAATTGTGTCAACAATCAGACTCATGACTTTGAACTTTTGGGGCACATCAAACAACTGCAGCAAGTTGATGGAGTGACCTCTGATCATTCTATGATCTCCAGACTTGGGCAACAAGGTGTGCCTCAAGATAGTATTGATTGTGGTCTGATGTCTACTATGCAACCTTCTTCTTGTAGACGTTGTTGGGCCTCCAAGTGCAGAGGTTTGTAGGACAGTAGCAAATTTCCCTCAAGTGGATGACCTAAGGTTTATCAATCCGTGGGAGGCGTAGGTTGGAGATGGTCTCTCTCAAGCAACCCTGCAACCAAATAACAAAGAGTCTCTTGTGTCCCCAACACACCCAATACAATGGTAAATTGTATAGGTGCACTAGTTCGGCGAAGAGATGATGATACAAGTGCAATATGGATGGTAGATATAGGTTTTTGTAATCGGATATTATAAAAACAGCAAGGTAACTAATGATAAAAGTGAGCGTAAATGGTATTGCAATGCGTTGAAACAAGGCCTAGGGTTCATACTTTCACTAGTGCAAGTTCTCTCAACAATAATAACATAATTGGATCATATAACTATCCCTCAACATGCAACAAAGAGTCACTCCAAAGTCACTAATAGCGGAGAACAAACGAAGAGATTATGGTAGGGTACGAAACCACCTCAAAGTTATCCTTTCTGATCGATCTATTCAAGAGTCCGTAGTAAAATAACACGAAGCTATTCTTTCCGTTCGATCTATCATAGAGTTCGTACTAGAATAACACCTTAAGACACAAATCAACCAAAACCCTAATGTCACCTAGATACTCCATTGTCACCTCAAGTATCCGTGGGTATGATTATACGATATGCATCACACAATCTCAGATTCATATATTCAAACCAACACAAAGTACTTCAAAGAGTGCCCCAAAGTTTCTACCGGAGAGTCAAGACGAAAACGTGTGTCAACCCCTATGCATAAGTTCATCGAACCCGCAAGTTGATCACCAAAACATACATCAAGTAGATCACGTGAATATCCCATTGTCACCACAGATAAGCATGTCAAGACATACATCAAGTGTTCTCAAATCCTTAAAGACTCAATCCGGTAAGATCACTTCAAAGGGAAAACTCAATCCATTACAAGAGAGTAGAGGGGGAGAAACATCATAAGATCCAACTATAATAGCAAATCTCGCGGTACATCAAGATCGTACCATCTCAAGAACACGAGAGAGAGAGAGAGAGAGATCAAACACATAGCTACTGGTACATACCATCAGCCCCGAGGGTCAACTACTCCCTCCTCGTCATGGAGAGCGCCGGGATGATGAAGATGGCCACCAGTGAGGGTTCCCCCTCCGGCAGGGTGCCGGAACAGGGCCCCGATTGGTTTTTGGTGGCTACAGAGGCTTGCGGCGGCGGAACTCCCAATCTATTCTATTCCCCAAAGTTTTTAGGGTATATGGATATATATAGGCGGAAAAAGTCGGTCAGGGGAGCCACAAGGGGCCCACGAGGGTGGGGGCGCGCCCAGGGGCAGGCGTGCCTCCCTACCTCGTGGCCACCTTGAAGCTTCCTTGACTTCAACTCCAAGTCTCCTGGATCACGTTTGTTCCAAAAATCACGCTCCCGAAGGTTTCATTTCGTCTGGACTCCGTTTGATATTCCTTTTCCGCGAAACACTGAAACAAGGGGGAAAACAAAAACTGGCACTGGGCTGTGGGTTAATAGGTTAGTCCCAAAAATAAAAAAAAGTGTATAATAAAGCCCATAAACATCCAAGATGGATAATATAATAGCATCAATACTTCATAAATTATAGATACGTTGGAGACGTATCATGGTCAAACCAGACAACGAATAGTAGATAGAGCCCATCTTGTGAGTTTCCAAGGCTTTGTCTGGAATCTTCTTATACATATTTGCCATGGAGTTGTGATCCTTCTTCTTCTTTGCATAGACATCTATGTCATCCTCTTGCTCTTCAGGGGCATTGATCAATTTTTCCCATTCATCAACTGTAGACTGGTACCTAGTACCTTCAGACATCTAGACAATTTTCCCATCAGGATAAACATTTGCTGTGGAGTAGAATTGCATGATTAGTTCATCATTCCACTTGGTCAACTTCTGACCCACAAACTTGTCCAGTCCACATAGCATGAAGCTCTCATGCACTCCTGGAAAATGGTCTTCATTGTTGTGAATGTATTTCCAATCTGGCCACTTCATATCACAAACAATTGGCTTCTTATCAAGCAAGATGGTCTCATGGAAATCCTACTGCTCTTTGGTGTGAAACCTATAATCCACAACAGTCCTTCTCCTCACAGCATATGGATCGGATTGTCTCCATAATCTGAGACCTGCATCCTTTCTGATCTTCATGTTTTCTGCCACTGGATGATTGTCATCTGAAAGTGCAACTATCCCTGGGTGGTTTTGGTAATTCCTAACAACATATAGCTCATTGAGCTAACATTATTCCAAGATTAATATTTCCGGAAAAGCTCAATGAATGCCATGGCATGGATGAGGAAAGTGGATCCCTCAAAATTCTAAGGACAAAAAGTTTGGCTCAAGATTGAAGCTCAAGACTCTACATTTTATATTTTAGTGATCCAAGATCACATTGAGTCTATAGGAAAAGCCAATACTATCAAGGAGGGATGAGGTGTTGCTTAATGGCTTGCTTGCTCAAAGTGCTTAGTGATATGCTCCAAAATCCTCAACTACCTTCGCACATCCACATATGACCTAAACCAAAAGTCAAACTCGGCCCCACCGATTCTTTCTATCCGGCGCCACCGAGTTTCAGATGTCATAGCCACTGCCACAAACCCTAGGCAAATCGGTCTCACCGATAGGGATCACGGTCTCACCGAGATGGGATTGTAATCTCTCTGTTTCCCTTCGTAACATTTCGGTCTTACCGAGATGAGCGACCGGTCCCGCCGAGATTGCAATGTAAACTCTCTGTTTCCCTTTTGTAACATTTCGGTCTCACCGAGATGAGCGAATCGGTCCCACCGAGTTTACCTGACCAACTCTCTGGTTAGCTTATTACCAAAATCGGTCCCATCGAGTTTGTGTAATCAGTCACACCGAGATTACGTTATGCCCTAACCCTAACCATATCTGTCCTGCCGAGTTGCATCTCAGTCCCACCGAAAATCCTAACGGCCACTAGGTTTGCTGAATTGGTCCGATCGAGTTTAACCATTCGGTCCCACCGAGTTTGGCTAATCGTGTGTCACGGTTAGATTTTGTGTGGAGGCTATATATACCCCTCCACCCACTCTTCATTTGTGGAGAGAGCCATCAGAACATACCTACACTTCCAATACACATTTTCTGAGAGAGAACCACCTACACTTGTGTTGAGGTCAAGATATTCCATTCCAACCATATGAATCTTGATCTCTAGCCTTCCCCAAGTTGCTTTCCACTCAAATCTTCTTTCCACCAAATCCAAATCCTATGAGAGAGAGTTGAGTGTTGGGGAGACTATCATTTGAAGCACAAGAGCAAGGAGTTCATCATCAACACACCATTTGTTACTTCTTGGAGAGTGGTGTCTCCTAGATTGGCTAGGTGTCACTTGGGAGCCTCCGACAAGATTGTGGAGTTGAACCAACGAGTTTGTAAGGGCAAGGAGATCGCCTACTTCGTGAAGATCTACCTCTAGTGAGGCAAGTCCTTCATGGGCGACAGCCGTGATGGAATAGACAAGGTTGCTTCTTCGTGGACCCTTTGTGGGTGGAGCCCTCCGTGGACTTGTGCAACCATTACCCTCCGTGGGTTGAAGTCTCCATCAACGTGGATGTACGATAACACCACCTATCAGAACCACGACAAAAACATCCGTGTCTCCAATTGCGTTTGAATCCTCCAAACCCTTCCCTTTACATTCTTGCAAGTTGCATGCTTTACTTTCCGCTGCTCATATACTCTTTTGCATGCTTGCTTGAATTGTGTGGAGATTGCTTGACTTGTGCTAAGATAGCTAAAAGCTGCCAAGAACTAAAATTGGGAAAAGGCTAGATTTTTATTTGGTCAAGTAGTCTAATCACCCCCCCTCTAGACATACTTTCGATCCTACATCATCATGGTCTGGAATCTTGGGTTTGAGTTTCCTAAGCACTTGGGCTTGAGCGTCTTCTTCATCAATCTCAGTTTCAGGCACTGGGCCTTGTTCTTCTCAGCAGCTGGAATATTTCTTGTGCTCCTCTTTGGTGCAGTCTTTTGAGCTGGAGCAGAAGCTTTGGGGGCTATCTTCGGCTTAGAAGGGCCAGCCCCAGACTTGATGGCATCCCCCATCAGCTTTTGAGCCTTTGATGCTGCTGCATCATCCTCTTCCTCTTCTTCATCTTCATCAGATGAGTGTCTCCCAAATTCTACCATGGGATCTACTTTCTTGCACCATCTTCCTCTCTTCCTTTCCTTCTTCTTCTTTCCCTCACCAGCAGCCCCTCCACCAGTTGATTTGGAAGTTTCAAGAGTGGAGGCTCTGGCCTTAGACACGAGCACTCTCTTGGCAGGTTCCTTCTTGTGCAATCCTGGCTTATTTGCAGCAGCAGCAGCAGCATATTCCTTTTTTAGCACCTTCTTCTTGGAGCTGACTTCTTCCTCAGCAGCAACATAATCCTCATATTTTGAGTCAGAATTTCTCTTCCTCCTTGTCCTTGTAGCTTCTTTGGGCAAGTTGCTTGGGGTGCTCCTGCTACCATCATCATAGCTGCTAGAGGGACTAGTGCCCTCACTCATGTTCACCTACTCTTCTGACTTGTTTTGGCTATCACTCTGATCTGACATGTCTGACACTGCAAACTGACAGCTGACCCTGTGAATAGTTATCACTACAAAAAAAGACACATCCGTGACATTTTGGGCCGAACAATTTTTTTTCGGTCATACATATGACACTTCTATGATGATAATTGTGACAAAACCCGGTATCATCATAGATGTGGTGGGCTCCTACTTCTATGACAAAAAACATGACAGAAAATGGGCTTTTCATCCTGCGCGGGCCGGAGACGCAGCTACATGACATTCTTTGGGCCATCCACGACGGAAAAAACCGTGGTAGAAGCGAGGGGGAGGAAAATATCGGGGAGTTCCCGGTTACGGTGGGAGGTCGGGGGCCGAGCGATGCGCATTTCTCTCGTACACGTACGCGCGTGTGTGTGAGGCGTTGGCTCTAACTGAACCCGAGCGAGGCGTTGGGCTCTAACTGAACCCGAGCGATTGCACTGCAGGCTACGCGTTACTGAACCCGAGCGATCGATCGATGGCTGTTAACTGAACCCGATCGAGCGATACCTTCGCTACTGCTGCTAACTGAAGCCGATCGATGGGATGATCGGTGAGCGTTGCGGGGAGGGGGGGGGTTGGATGAACAGTGAGCGGTGGCATTGCCTCTGGATGAACAGGACCCCGTGGTGTGGTGGAGGGCTGGATGAACAGTAGATGGTGGAGGGGTGCCCGTGGAGGGGTGGATGAACAGGACCCCGTGGTGTGGAGGGTTGGATGAACAGTATATGGTGGAGGGGTACCCGTGGAGGGGTGGTTGAACAGGACCCCGTGGTGTGGAGGGCTGGATGAACAGTAGACGGTGGAGGGGTGGTTGAACAGTAGCCGGTGGAGTAGCGCGCGGTGGAGGCTGGATGAACAGGAGCCCGTGGAGGCTGGAGGAGGTCAACGGTGGATGAACAGTAGCTCGTGGAGGCTGGAGGGGGTCGACGGTGGAGATGAACAATATCCTGTGGAGTCCCGTTTTGCGGTACGCCACACCCCTCTCGATGAACAGGACCCCCGTTTCGACCGTAGCGCTCCAACACAAGTCCGTTTCGTCCATTTTGCGGTACGCCACACCCCTCCCGATCAACAGGACCCCCGTTTCGACCGTAGGAGGTCCGTTTCCTCCGTTTTGCGGTACGCCACACCCCTCCCAATCAACAGGACCCCCGTTTCGACCGTAGGAGGTCCGTTTCCTCCATTTTGCGGTACGCCACACCCCTCCTGATGAACAGGATCCCGTTTCGAACGTGGCCGGTCGAACACAAGGCTGTTTCCTCCGTTCTGCGGTACGCCAGGCCTCGTTTCCATCGCCTGTTCCGTCCAAGCCCTCTCGATGAACACGACCACGCATTCCTTTGCCTCCCCATGAACACGACGATGACGTTGTTTCTCCGTTCCGACCCAGCCATGTACACGAGCCCTGGCCGTACGTATGCGCGAGTAGGCGTTCGAGACCCCGCCCGTATGTACACATACGTGGCCGTAGTTTTCTTTCTTGCACCCTCGCCGCTGTACGTACGTGTACATGCTACGTGCGCGCCTCTACTACGACACGTGCGCGCCTCTACTACGACACGTGCTCGCCTCTACCTCGACCAGTATGTACGTACACGTTCACGACCAGAATGACAATGCTACGTACGCTTCGACCAGGTGGATCCCGACTGTCAGGCACTTCCTTGCCAGCGAAGATGTAGCTGGTCGGTCCCAGCAGTCAGGGGGCGATTCGTTTTTTTTGCCCGGACGCACTTCCTTGCGTGCGAAGATGTAGCTGGTGGGTCCCAGCAGTCAGGGGGCGAAATACGGTGGCCCGTCCGGTGGGTCCCCACTGTCAGGTGGAGGAATAATTATTTTGCACGTAATAAGGAGGCACTTCCTTGCTGCTGCCGTGGACCCATCTGTCAGCCTCTCCACGTACAGTCCACGTCCGATGGAAGCCGTTCCTTGACCATGTTGACCACGCCGCGCCGAGAGCACCAGGGCGGTGGATGACGGCGAGGCCTAGGAAGGGGACGACGCGGAGCCGAGGAAGACGCGGTAGTGGATGCCCACGCGTAGAGGAGTACAAGGGCACTGCTTCGCTGTGGTGTGAGGCTGCCGTCGCCGCAGAGTAACAGGGGGTGTGGGTGAGTAGAGGGATGGCCTGGCCAGCGGTGGGAGTAGTAGGGGGCGGTGAGGCCTCCGCCGCATCGCAGCCGGCCACGGGAGGCAGGAGCACGAGGCACGACCGGCGCTGGTTTGGGCGGCTGGAGCAAGAAGACCAGAGGTTGAAGAAGCACTACGGCCGTTGGATGGAGATCGTACGGTCACTGGAGCTAGAATCGTGCATATTGACTAAGTTGAAAAGCCCTCCGTCCCCGTCAACTTAGTAGGCCCACAAGTCAGCCTGCCACTATACTGGGTCCCAGCTAACAGGGGGAGTATTCATTTTTTTTTGTGCGTAATAAGGAGGCACTTCCTTGCGTGCGAAGATATAGCTGGTGGGTCCGAGCTGTCAGCGGCGGTAACGTTTTTTCGCGAAATACAGAGGCCCTTTCGGTGGGTCCCTGATGTCATGTGGAGGAATCATTATTTTGCGCATAATAAGGAGGCATTTCCTTGCGTGCGGCCGTGGACCCAGCTGTCGGCCTCTCCACGTACAGTCCACTTCAGATGCATGTCGGTCGTTGACCACGTTGACCAGGCCGTGCCGAGAGCACCAGGGCGGTGGACGACGGCGAGGCCTAGGAAGGGAACGACACGGAGACAAGGAAGGCTCAGCAGTTGTTTCCCACGCAGAGGGGAGTACGACTGTACGAGGGTTTACTGGTTCGTCTGCCGTCGCCGGAGAATAACAGCAGGTGTGGGTGAGTAGAGGGATGGCTAGGCCAGCGATGGGAGTACGGTGGGGCGGTGAGGCCTGCGCGGCAGCACAGCCGGCCGCGGGGAGGAGGGAGCAGGCAGTCCCGCCGACGTTGTTTGAGCGGCTGGAGCAGGAAGAACAGAGATTTGAGAAGCACGACGGCCGTTGGATGGACATCCAACAGTCACTGCTTGTGCGTCAACCTTTTTTTAGGAAAGCCTCAAATCTGTGGAAAACAGCATACAACCCATCTGCCATTATTTCTAATAATTTTCAGCCCATTTGCTAATTCTTAAGGTTTTTTTGGAGCCCATATTCTTTTTGTTAGCATTACAATCCAAACTGTGGCCATGGTTAAAAAATTATACGAAATTTTGCATATTTCGGTGCGGTCCGAACTGTTTTTAATCCCGAAATTTCGACTCACATTCAAACTGATTTTAAAAATAAATGTATATCAATATAAAATCCAACGAATTCTCCACGCATAAAAATTAATGTAATTTAAAATCTTGAAATGAAAAAAAAGATATTTGAAACTAATTGCCGGTTTGATGTGTTTTAAAAATGTACAACCCATTTCTCATTACTGATGGGCCATTTTCTCGGCCAGCAGAATGAAATCTCTCCTCGTCTTGAAAGATTTGCAGCCCAACAGGCCTGACAAAGCGACTTACTTGGCAAATCCCAAAAAAACTGGGCTGTGGCCGTGGACCCAGCTGTCAGCCTCTCTACAATACTCTTCCGATGGAAGTCGTTCCTTGACCACGTTGATCACACCGCGCGAAGAGCACCACGGCGGTGGACGGCGGCGAAGCCTAGGAAGGGGACGCCGCGGAGCCAGGGAAGACGCGGCAGTGGAAGCCCGCGCAGAGAGGAGTACGAGGGTTCACTGGTTCGGCTGCGGTGTGAGGCTGTCGTCGCTGCAGGGCCTGGCCAGCGGTGGGAATAGTAGGGGGCGGTGAGGCCTCCATGGCAGCACATTTGGCCACGGGAGGCAGGAGCATGCGGCACGACCGGCGCTGCTTTGGGCGGCTGGAGCAAGAAGACCAGAGGTTGAAGAAGCACTACGCCCGTTGGATGGACATCGTACGGTCACAGGAGCTAGAATCGTTCGTATTGACTAAGTTGACAAAGCCCTCCGTCCCCGTCAACTTTGTTGGCCCACAAGTCATCCTCCCACTATGGTGGGTCCCAGCTAGGAGGGGGTATTCATTTTTTTGTGCGTAATAAGGAGGCACTTCCTTGCGTGCGAAGATATAGCTAGTGGGTCCAACATGTCAGCGGGGGGAACATTTTTCCGCGAAATACAGAGGCCCTTCCGGTGGGTCCCAGCTGTCAGGTGGAGGAATCATTATTTTGCGCGTACAGTCCACGGCCGATGGATGTCATTCGTTGACCAAGTTGACCAGGCCGCGCCGAGAGCACCATGTCGGTGGACGACGGCGAGGCCTAGGAAGGGAACGACACGGAGCCGGGGAAGACTCGGCAATGGTTGCCCACGCGGTGGGGAGTACGAGGGTTTAATGGTCCGGCTGCCGTCGTCGAAAAATAACAGGAGGTGTGGGTGAGTAGAGGAATGGCCTGGCCAGCAATGAAGTACGGTGGGGTGGTGCGGCCTGTGCGGCAGCACAGCCGGCCACGGGAGGCGGGAGCAGGCAGCCCCACCGGAGCTGGTTTGGGCGGCTGGAGCAAGAAGATCAGATATTGAAGAAGCAGCACGGCCGTTGGATTAACATCCAACGGTCACTGCTGCTAGAATCGTTTGTGGACTAAGTTGACAAAGCCAAAGTACACGTCAACCTAGTAGACCCACAAGTCAGCCTCCAAATCTGTCCCAAACAGCATACAACCCGAAATTTCTAGTCAGATTCAAATTAATTTTAAATCTAAATATACCTTAATTTAAATTCAATGAAATTTTACCCACACAAAAACAATGAAATTTAAAATATCAAAATCCGAAAGAAAACAGTATTTTGGAAGTAATTGTCTGTTTGCTATATTTTTTCATTTTACAGCCCCTTTCTTATTACTTATAGCCCATTTCTTATTACTTATAGCCCGCATAACCCAGTTGATACCCTTCTCCGTCCCGAAAAACAAAATTACTGCGCGCGCTGCTGGGTCCCTACTGTCATCCTCACCATGTATAGTCATCTCCTTATTCCTCTCGGTTGTTGACCATGTTGACAACACCGGAGGGCGGCGCCGCGGCGAGCGAACCAAGGCGGAGGACGATGGTGAGGCCTCGGACGGGATCGAACAGGAGCCGGGGCAGATCACAGCTAGCCATGGGAGGCGGGAGCAGGCAGTCCCGCCGGCGCTGGTTTGGCTTTGGCGTTCGAGGAAGAAGAGAATGAAGAAATGCGACAGACGTTGAATGCCTATCCAACGGTCAAGGTTCGCACAATTGTTTGTTGACTAAGCAGACACCAAGTAGCATACTTTTTTATATATAGGAAGAAAACTGTGAGGAAAATGCGTTCGTCTGCCTCCTCCTCACAGGGAACGTTCGCCACATAAGTGACTAGCACCCTTGGTTTTCAACCGAGAGGTCTTGGGTTCGAGTCCCAGGAACTGTCAATTTTGTCCTCCTTCCTTCCTCGCAAAAAAAAGGGAAAGAAAATCAAAGACTTGGGAAGGCGTACAGAACAAGCTAGTGTACCAGTAAAGAGACGTTGCCGAGTTTTAGAAAAAAAAAGACGTGCTCCTGTAGCTGGTTCGAATCCAAACCTAGACTATGACTATATATGGTGCTATGCTACTCTGCAAGTAATGAAACTGACATATCCAACGTTCGCTTCTCCTCTTCTCTACTTACTCTGCCTAGCATCAGAAGCTCTAGCCGCAGCAACCATGTCCGCTGGCTGCTCGTCCACCTGCTCTTCAACAGGCAACAACCAGATATGCGCCAAGTCGCAACCCGTACCATCGCCTGTGGGTCTCATCACACCCTCGCCGGCACGCGCACCGCAGCCGATTGCTCATCGCAACCCGCTGCCGTTGGTGTGGTGCCACTGCTGCAAATCACGCAGAGTCATCCGTCGCGTCTCAACCACAATCCGCAACCCTGGCCAAGTCTTCTACAAATTCCCGAATCATGGGGTAATAATATGTTTAAGTGTTGTTCTGCTGCTTTCAGTTGCTGATTTTTTTAATAGTTTGGTTGATGATCTACCAATTTGATTCATGCAGAAAAGGGAAGATTCGTGTGATTTGTATTTCTGGGAAGTTGCTGATGTGGGGGAATGCAACTACGCTGATTATTTGGTTAGCCGAGGAATCCCAATACCAGCAGGTTGGGGTGTTGGACAAGTAACTGAAGAAACGGCAGAAGAGGAAGATGCAGAGCAGAAGGTTAAAGATGCAGTTCCTCTGATCATGGCCAAGCAACAGCTGTTGAACGGCCTTGACAGCAATGAGGAGATGAAAGAGCTTGTGAAGATAATGGGCAAAATCGATGTGCTCTGTAGGATGATTGTCTCTTTATTTGAAGTGTATGTAGCACTCGTGATGTATTCAGTGGCTACGACATGAGCATTTTGCTGAAACTAGTAATGAATGAAACCTATGTAGTAGGCTGGGCATAGTGTTTTGAACATCTAATGATTTCTATTAATGGAAATCAGGGGGTATCCCCTTTTGCTCATATAAATAAATAACTAGCAGAGGCCCTGTCGGGTCAGCTTTGTTCTCATTCAAAGACGTCGAGCAAATTGCAGTCCAACAACAAACTATGTCATCAGATTCAAGTTTCACAGCCAAATATGAGTACAACTAAACAACAATGTCATCATGTTTTAGTTGTCATACAATCACCAAATACAAATCAGCATACATAACAAGTGATGTTCTCACAGCAAAATACTAAACAACATGTTCATCAGGTTTCACTTGTCATAGCAAACACAATTTCACATAGTAGATAAAAAACGTCTTCTGACAGGCAAATACGACAAAAGCAATGTAATCATCATCCGCAGCAGCAGCGTCAACATCTTTGCCATGTGTATCAGTCTGAATCGTAATTCCCCACGGTGTCATCTTCTTCTTTGTCCTCAGCGTCCTCGAACGTTGACTTCTTCTTGATCAACTCTTGTATGTCCACAGCACGACAGGCAATCTTTTCGCCGGCGTCATTGACGTGATGGTTCTCAAAGATATTAGGAACATCTATGTTATCTTGTACATCAAGAGCAGTGTAAGCATCATCTTGTTGTGCAACTTCATTAAACGAATTCCTCTGCTTAAACCTTTGCAATACTCTCCATTCATCGCTACGTGCAAATGTGTCTTCCAAGAAAAATATCTGTGTTGCTTGATTTGCCAAAATAAAAGGCTCGTTGGTCTGGTACGCCGCCTTGACATTGATGGATTTGAAATAATCATCAGCTCTGGGTTTTGCAATCCTGGAAAACAGGTTATACCAACGATAGCACAACAGAACCACACACCGATGATCCTCAAAACTGGAGATATACTACAACTGAACAATGTCTGTTATGTTAGCATACATTTCAGTTGTCTCTTTGTCATACGTATCCCTGCTCATGATGGCACTATTTTGTGTCTTCCTGCCTTCGTCTCGTGCAAGGGTGTTGTAGCGCACATCTCCAACAACGCAAGATTCATAATGTCTTACCCGAGTATCAGGACCCATTGCTAGTGAGTAAAGGGCATCATCAACTGCCTGCCCATCCTCCCGCATATTCTTAACCTATGGTTAGAAAATAGACAAGCTGATCATCTTATGTACTCAATATATTAAAAAAACCGATAGTGCACTTCAAAAGCTTACATGGTTCTTGAACCATTTCGCAAATCTTGCCATAACCAGTTTGTCAATGTTTCTTGGATTTTGCGGTAGTAACTCCTCTTTGTAGATGCTGCACAACATAGTGATCGCATCAAACATCGAAATATATAATAATGTGCTGCAAGTTTAGTAGATTACGATGTATAAGCTACAGTACTGCACTTACTTGATATAAGGTAGTATCTCAGGACAGTTATTCAACACATACCAAACCATTTTGTCCAAATCTTTAGGTTTGTCCTCTTGTCAACTCTTCCCTGTAACTCGAACAGAATAATCGAAAACATTGAGCTCGGGATTGTCTTCACCCACCTCTTTGCTAAGCTGATCAGCTGTTTCAATGTATTTTGAGCAGAATGTCAACGTTTCTGTAGAAATGTAGGCCTCTGCAATGGGACCCTTGGGTCTAGCTCTGTTCCTAACATAGCCCTTGAAAGTGCCTAGCCGCCTTTAAATAGGGTACATCCAGCCATACTATACTGGACCTCTAAGTAGTGCCTCATCAGGTAGATGAACAGCCAAATGCACCATCACATCAAAGAAGGCTGGAGGATATATCTTCTCAAGGTCGCATAGGATAGTTGGTATCTTGTCTCTAAGACGCTCCAAAGCATCTATCCTGATATTCCTACTGCAGAGTTCCCTGGAGAATTGTCCCAACTCTGCAACTGCTCTGTATAAGTCAGGGCGGCCCAATCCTCTAAGGATAATAGGTAAAACCCTTTGAAGTAGGACATGGCAGTCATGAGTTTTCAACCCTTGTACCTTGTTTCCATCTGCACTGACTCTCCTTTCAGGGTTGGAAGCAAATCCAAGTGGGAATCTCACACGTGACAGGACCTCGCAGAATTCTTTTCTTTTTACCTTTTCCAAGACGTACACAGCTGGTGCCATATCCCGTGGTTTACCTTCATCTTGCACCTGCAAATCCTGTCTGATACCCAGGTGTGTCAAATCAATCCTAGATTTTAAGGTATCTTTCGTCTTGCCTTCAATATTAAGAAGTGTGCCGATAATGCTGTCACATATATTTTTCTCGATGTGCATCACATCAAGATTATGCCGCAGATCCAAATCTTTCCAATACTCCAAGTCCCACAAAGTGGACCTGCGGGTAAACAATAATCTCTCTTCTGCCCTGCCATGCTTCCTTTTCCCGCTACCATTATCAGGATGGTTTCCTGGTGTAATATGCCTGACCTTCTCTAATTCCACTTGCAACTCATCGGCGGTGAGCCTCTTTGGCGCATCACGGTTTTCATGCTTTGCATTGAGCACATGTGTCGGTGTCAAAACCGGCGGATCTCGGGTAGGGGGTCCCGAACTGTGCGTCAAGGTCGGATGGTAACAGGAGACAAGGGACACTTTATTTTACCCAGGTTCGGGCCCTCCCGATGGAGGTAAAACCCTACTCCTGCTAGATTAATATTGATGATATGGGTAGTACAAGAGTAGATCTACCACGAGATCAAGGAGGCTAAACCCCAGAAGCTAGCCTATGGTATGATTGTGTATGATGATGGTTGTCCTACGGACTACAACCCTCCAGTTTATATAGACACCGGATAGGGTTAGGGTTACACAGAGTCGGTTACATTGGTAGGAGATCTTGGATATCCGCACGCCTAGCTTGCCTTCCATGCTAAGAAAAGATCCTTCCGGACACGGGACGAAGTCTTCAATCTTGTATCTTCATAGTCCTGGAGTCCGGCTGAAGGTATAGTCCGGCTATCCGAACACCCCCTAATCCAGGACTCCCTCGGTAGCCCCCGAACCAGGCTTCAATGACGACGAGTCCGGCGCGCAAATTGTCTTCGGCATTTCAAGGCGGGTTCCTCCTCCGAATCTTGTGTACCTGTACGAATAACGCCCGATTCTTGTAATGTAGCGCTCCTCGGCTTCTGTGCCCAATAATGACCGTCTTCCACGTGTTGAACGAGTGCGAAAAGCCCGGGGTGTTTTTACATCCACACCCTTAGTCGTATGAACAAGCCGCCTATTTAATGGGATGGGGATTTAGATCCAAACCACATCTTCCCCTCCCTGCGAGTTATCATCAGAGCGTCTCCAGCAAAGGTCCATTCCAACATGGCCAACCGTCACAGCTGCTCCCCTCGCCCCTCCGGCCCTAAACCCGGAGACTAGGAGAGTTGCACCATCCCGCACAGCGAGTTAGTGTCGCTGCAAGCCGAGGGATTTCTCCTCAGGCATACATGGTCCCGGTCCGAGACGGACTCGCCACCTATAATGGCGAAAAGCAAGCGGAGAGCACCCCCAACCCTTCTAAAGGAGAGCGGGTGTGCCTCGTCCCTTATCTATTAAGGGGACTGGGATTTCCAATTCATCCATTCCTCCGCGGGCTCCTGGAGTTCTACGGCCTCCAGTTGCACAATCTCACGCTCGGCTCTGTACTACATATTGCGGGCTTTGTTGCCCTTTGCGAGCTATTTCTAGGCGTAGAGGCTCATTTCGCGCTGTGGAAGAGGTTGCTCTGCTTGGTACCCCGTTCTCAAGAGGGGTCCATATATCAAGTGGGCGGAGCCGAAGTATGGCGCATCACCGGGTCCGGATACTTATCCGGAACCCCAAAAAAGGCGTCCGAGGACTGGCCTTCAGAATGGTTTTACATAGATGACGTCCCGTTGCCGGACCCTATCTGGGTCGGTCTCCCTGAGTTCAACAGTGCTCCCTTGAAGAAACGCTTGAGCGGGCATCCGCGGAGCTCTCAGAGAGAAAGCGACAGAGACGTCCTTTACCTGATGGGCCGGATAAGACTGTTGGCTCATTCCGGACTATCCATGATTGGAGTCATGGCCGCATGCATTATGCGGGGGGTGCAGCCGCTTCAATACAGAGGCCACCCCATGTGGGATTTTAACGGGGAGGATGTCGCCACCCATTACGGTCGCAAGGGGCTAGGCTCAGCTGCCGCTCTAGTAAAGATTTTAACATCTTTGTACAAGGGAGAAAAGGAGGACTTCCTCCGTGTCAACCCGCGGGCTGGATTCACTATGTACAAACCTCCAAGTTGGGTAAGTGAACAATTGCGCTTATCAGTTTGTCTAACACTCCCATGACTAGATGCATAGTCTGACGACTTCAATGGAGGAACTGCGACAGGAAGTGAAGGATATCGACAGCCGCCCTCCACAGCCCGAGGACCCAGAACGGTCTCTCAATCCGGACTCCGAAGAGGATCCGGACATAGCGGTGGAGCTTATCGACGGGGTGTTCCATCAGTTAAGCAAGGACAATACCTTGGTAGCCATTACGGCTGATTACCCCGGGTTAATCCCGGCCTCCCAGGTGACAGAAACCGGAGTGTTTTATTCCCTCAAGAGAGATTCCATTCCTACATATTCCAGCGTTTCAAACGACAACCGTATTTTGCAGGGGAGATTTCCGAGGCGGGAGACCGAACCTGCGGCGACCAGCCAACGAGGGGCCGCAGGGCCCCGTGGGGCAAAAAGAAATGAAGTCCGGACTGAGATTCCGGCACAAAGGTATAACGCGTCCTCTGTTTCCCTGGTGTTATTCTGTCAAGGCATGTTAACATTCGTGCTGTTTCCAGGATGAAGAGGCTTCGCCGGACGATATCCGGAGAGGCTGTCAACCGCGCCTCCACCAGCCAGGTTCCAACGTCTGGTCCGGAAGCGGGGACGAGCACCAGGCGCGCACCGGACGCCCCCTCCAACAGAGGATGCGGACCGGCTATCTGCCACAAATTCAGAAGTGGAGAGCGCCATGAACCACAGGCGTCGCCGGACAATTCTACACGACGCTTGTTTCTCCCGAGAGGCTTTAGATGCCTTTAATTCGGGAGATGCGTACCTTCGTGCCGCTCAAGATGGTTTAGCCAGAGCCACGGAGCAGTATGTGAAAGACATACGGGTGAGAAAATTTTGGTTAAATATATATATACCAGTAGCCCCCGAGACTTGAAACAGTTAAAGTAACTGATTTAAGGATCATATAACATGCAGGTTCTTACAGAGAAGAACACCGTGCTGTCCCAGGAGCTGGAAAAGTGCAAGGCCCGACTAGAGGCCGCACTAGCCGCGACAGGGGAGCCCAAAGGGACCCCCTCAGGTAAGATACACTTCAAAAGATTAGTATTTGTGCGGCTTGTGCGCAAATCTGACAATTAATGTTGCAGATGGCGCCGGACTTGATCCGGAGAAGCAACAACTCTTACGCCAGTTAAAGGCCGGTGAGAGTATGTTGACAAGGGTGAGGCGAGAGAAGAATGATCTTCAGGATGCCAACACCAAGCTGGATGTTGAACTGAAGGACGTTCGTGGCCATCTGTCGAACTCCACAAAGGAGAATCAGCGGCTTCGACGCAGCATATTTAGTAAGTGCTTGAGCGAACTTTAAAAAATGAGTTCGGCGAGGAAGTCGAATAACAGAGTATTGTCTGTAGGTATGCTCACAGGTCGTCCTGCAGAGGAGATGCCTGGTTCTACGGGTGACCTTCTCCCCGAATTCCTGCAACTGCACGAGCGAATTCAGCAGGCGATGCAAGGCGTTGCCCAAGCCTTATGGCCTGCCCACTCCATGCCCGAGGGCCTTGGAGAGCTTGTGGAGAAGCTGAAGGGAGATCGGCGGCGCTTCCGATTGTGGAAGATATCATCCTGCCGACAAGGCGCTAGGGAGGCCTGGGCCATGGTGAAGACCCGCTTTACTAAGTCTGACCCCAATCACATGGCCGAGGTCGGACCGGTGGGTCCTGACGGGAAGGAGATCCCTGTGAGCTTAGTGTATGGCCAGGTAGAATTGGCCGCAAAGTATTCCCAGCAGGACTGTAAATTAGACAGCCTGTTAGATGGTATAGAGGAGGAATATGATCAGTCAAGATGACTGTGTAATTTATAATTGACATGTGTAATGCCTTCTAGCCGGGTTGTAGATCGTTTGTCGTTGCCGACCTTTTCGCTTCAACCTCGGGACCTGACGGTCCGGAGTGTGTCCGAATACCATAACGGTTATATAAGAACCGGGGTATGCATGGAGACCAGGCGTAGGGGTCATTAGTGCTTTATCAGACAAGTGCCCAACTAGTTATGTTATATTACATGGTTAGTAAGAAACATCTTCCAGAGAGAATAGTTCCGTTAAGGGTTCCTTTCGCTGGGGTGGCGTGCCCTAAAGTGCACGTCCGGACTGCAAATGCAGAAAATCAGCTGGGGGCATGTATAAATAAAAAAGGTTCATCTTTAGTTCACCGACCAAATATTCCCTTAAGAACGCTAGCTTTCGGCTTCACCCAGTCTGAGGTACACATCTGGCTTATCCGGCAGTAGCAATCGCAGAGGTGCTCCCTTTACCGCCTAGCCGAACAATCGGGAACGTAGGGGTAAGCACAGGAGCCAGGCAACCCAGCTTGGCCAAAACTTAAGTCATATCGATGCATATAATGGTGAAGTAAAGGTGCATGCGGAAGTCTGACGCATGCGTTGGGTGTGAAACCCATATAAACAAGCTTCTGATAAAGAAGCCCCCAGGTTTAAGGAGCACGGGTAGCGCGTCACATAATGAGCCTTTAAGGGCTATAAAAGGAAAGAGTAGGAGGAGACAAAATAAAAACAGAAAAATATATATGTAAAAATGGACAGAGGAAGGAGACAAACACAGAGTCCGGCGCTAGGCATAGAATCTTCGGAGACGTGCGGCGTTCCATGGGTTCGGCTCGAGTCGGTTGTCCGACGCATCTTGCAGGCGGTACGCTCCACCAGTCAGGACTTGGTCAATTATGAATGGACCTTCCCATTTGGGCTTGAGTTTGTTCTTTTTCTTATCCGGCAGGCGTAGAACTAGTTCACCAACGTTGTAATTTTTGGCCCGTACTTCTCTGCTTTGATATCTTCGAGCTTGCTGTTGATAAAATGCGGAACGGGCTTTAGCCACGTCGCGCTCCTCCTCTAAGACGTTCAAGTTGTCCTGCCGATCAAGCTCGGCTTCTCTTTCTTCGTACATGCGCACTCGAGGTGAGTCATGAATTATGTCGCAGGGCAGAACCACCTCAGCGCCATACACCATAAAGAATGGTGTGAATCCGGTGGTACGATTTGGCGTGGTTCGCAGCCCCCAGAGTACGGAGTCGAGCTCCACTACCCAGTGCGTATTAGATTCCTTGAGGGACCGCACTAGTCTGGGTTTGATGCCGCTCATGATGAGACCATTTGCACGTTCGACCTGACCGTTAGTTTGTGGGTGATAGACAGAAGCATAATCGAGCTTAATGCCCATGTTTTTGCACCACAGCTTTACTTCGTCAGAGGTGAAGTTTGTGCCGTTATCGGTGATAATGCTGTGGGGGACACCGTAACGGTGTACGACCCCGGATATGAAGTCTATCACAGGTCCGGATTCGGCCGTCTTGACAGGCTTGGCTTCTATCCATTTGGTGAATTTGTCCACCATGACCAATAAGTTTTTTTTCTTGTGGGTTCCGCCTTTAAGGGGTCCCACCATATCAAGCCCCCAGACCGCAAAAGGCCAAGTGATGGGGATAGTTCGGAGGGCATTGGGTGGCATATGGCTTTGGTTGGCAAAGAGCTGGCAACCGACGCATCGTTTGACTAGGTCATGAGCGTCTGCTCGGGCCGTCGGCCAATAGAAGCCCGTACGGAGAGCCTTGCTTACAAGGGACCGAGCTGCGGCGTGGTGGCCGCCGAGTCCGGCATGAATTTCAGCCAACAGACTCCGCCCTTCCTCTTCGGAGATACATCTTTGAAGGACTCCTGTAGTGCTTTTCTTATATAGCTCTCCCTCGTGGACTTTATAGGCTTTAGATCGCCGCACTATGCAGCGTGCCTCATTTTGGTCCTCAGGGAGTTCCTGCCTAGTAAGGTAGGCTAGGAATGGTTCTGTCCACGGGGCGATGACCGCCATTATTACGTGGTCTGAAGGTGTGATTTCGGTTGTGGGGCCACCTATTATGTCGGATTGTTCGGCGTCGGGTTGTGCGGTTATGTCTGGACTGTTATCCGGGGGTTCCCCCTCCCATGCTACAGATGGTTTGAATAATCTTTCTAAGAAGATGTTGGGGGGGGGGACTACATCTCGTTTTGCTCCGATGCGTGCCTGGACGTCCGCTGCCTGATTATTTTCTCGGGCTATATGGTGAAACTCCAGTCCCTCGAACCGAACTGACATTTTTAGTACGGCATTGCGATAAGCTGCCATTTTTGGGTCTTTGGCGTCGAAGTCGCCATTTATTTGGGATATCGCAAGGTTTGAGTCCCTGCGTACTTCCAGGCGTTGAATGCCCATGGATACTGCCATCCGGAGACCATGTAGAAGGGCCTCATATTCGGCTGCATTGTTGGAGTCCGTGTACATAATTTGGAGTACATATTGGACTGTGTCTTCTATAGGGGACGTCAAAACGACGCCAGCCCCCAGTCCGGCCAACATTTTGGAGCCGTCGAAATGCATGATCCAGTTTGAGCATGTGCCATACTCTTTAGGGAGTTCGGCCTCTGTCCATTCGGCGACGAAGTCGGCTAGGACTTGCGATTTAATGGCTCGCCGTGGTTTGTAGGTTATATCGAACGAGAGGAGCTCTATGGACCATTTCGCTATCCGTGTCGGTGTACTAAAGTAGGGGTACCTTAGTACCCCGAACTTGTGCACGGACAGTCGCAGCACCCCGCGACAAGGCTCGCCAGGGGAACGCCAAAACCTTCCATGGCCCTCTTTTGGCCATTCAAGAACAAAGTACGAAGACAAGACCCCGGCAAGAGGAGCTTGCCGGGCCAAGGAGGCAAGACCCCGGCAAGAGGAGCTTGCCGGGACGACCAAGAAAAAGCACAGAGACCCCGGCGGGAGGAGCTCGCCGGGAAGGCCCACCAGGGCATCTCAGGGAAAACTCGCCTCGGCGCACCGTGCGCCCCGGCAAGGCCTGGCGAGCGGCAAGTACCCAGGCACGGCAAGACAGCAGCCGCGGCAAGGCACTTGCCGCGACAAGCCACCACCTCAGTCCTGCACTCCAGCTCACCCACCCACGCGTCACTTTGGGGCTTCCCCGGAGGCACATGGCGGGGCACCGCGCAGCCAGAGACGTGCGGTGGCACGCGGCGCTGACAAGATCGCCATCGTGGCAAACGGGGGCATCCCTAACGGTCCATTTCAACACTGTTCGGGCGATTCAGACGGGCATTTAATGCCCTTGTCCCCTGCCGTCAGAGTTAGGTGCGATAGCACTGTGCACTCAGCTCTTTTCCATTTTTACCCTCATCTGCGTTGCCACCTGTGGATAGCCCCTTGCACATATAAGAGGAGGCCCATGCGCACGTAGAGAGGGGGGAGGAACCCAGAGGACGCTCACCTACGTCCAGCCTCAAACACACTGTAGCATCTTGCGCTCTCGAGCTAGAACGCAATTGAATCAGACAAGCAGAAGTAGGGTTTTACGCATCCGTGCGGCCCGAAGCTGGGTAAAATCCCTCGCGTGCTTTGCCTCGATCCGCTCTTCATGCAACCTCCGCTCCCCGCCGAACCGAGAAGGGGCTTCGTCCCCATAGGTGTTCGAGGAGGCCGATTTCCCCCGACATCTTTGGCGCGCCAGGGAGGGGGCGTCGAGGTTGTGCGAACCAGATCCGGCATCTGCACAGGCTAGATCTTCACCATCTTCATCGACATGCCACCGAAGAAGAAGGCGCCGGAGGCAGCAGGTCCGTCCGCGTCGAACCCACCGCCCCTGGAGCAGACGGGTGGTGGAGAAGACGCCGGCGGAGGAACGGGCGTCGTCGAACCAGCTCATGGTGCCACGGCGTCCGAACTCGCACCGCGCCCCTCCCAGGAGGCGCGGAACCAGCAGCGTCCTGGTACCCACGGTACCATACGCTCGCTGGACCCAGATCGATCTGGCGAACTCCAGGGCGTTCAAGGCCAGCACACGCACCAACGTGCTGGCACGAGCGTGGCACAGCTGCCTGGACCGGGTGCTGCTCCTTCTAACGTGATTAGAAGTTCGAGCACATCCCGCTCCTCGCGCCGTTCGCCACCGCTGCCCACCACTCCAGCAGAAGCTCTAGCACGAGCTCAGCTGCTCCTAGACTACCCTCCGACGTCGGACAAGCTCGACAGTTGGAGGGCCACCATTCAGAGCCTCATCGGTTTCGCCAACGGCGACACCCCGCGGCAGCCTAGTGCGTCGCAGCCGCGGCCGATCGCTCAGGCGAGAACTGATGGCGCCAAGACTGGTGGGGGTGCGACCACCGTGCACTCCCCACACCAGAGGCAACGGTCGCCGACTCGCCGGTCCCGTCACGACAACGACTCCACCGCGTCGTCGAACCCGCGGACTCGCCGCGACCAACGCCAAATTCTTCATGAACGAAAGGAAGAAGACGCTCGAACCTGCATCGAGCGCAGGAGGGAAGCGCGGCGTCAATCAGACCAGCGCGCTGAGCCCGCTGGCGACATGCATGCACCAGGGGAACCGGGCGACCTGCCGTATTCGGTAGGTTGTCCCGTGTTTACCCGTGAGCTGCGGCAAGTCCAGTGGCCCAGTACGAAGAACTTCAAGCCAGACGTACCCGAGAAGTACGACGGCAAGTCGCATCTGTCAGAGTTCCTCAACATCTACACCATTGCGGTGCAGGCTGCCGGGGGGCGGGACGACAAGATCCTTGCCAACTACTTCCCGTTGGTACTCAAGCCCAACGTCAGGTCCTGGCTCATGCACTTGCCGGACAACTCCATATCTTCCTGGCCAGACCTGTGCCATCAGTTTGTTGGCGCCTTTACAGGCGGCCACAAACCGCACGGCCAGGCGAGCGACCTTCACCTGCTCGTCCAGAAGGAAGGAGAGTCCCTGCGCAAGTTTATTCAAAGATTCAGCTGCGTGCACTATAACATCCTAGACGTCCACCCCGCCGCGGTCATCAGCGCGTTCCATCAGAAAGTGCGTAACCGCAGGATGAGGGAGGAAATGGCGATGTGCAAGATCAAGGACGTCAGCGAGCTATATGCCCTGGCCGACAAGTGTGCGCGTGCTGAAGAGGGGAGGAAACTCCCCGGAGAGAATGCAGGAACATTGGGATCTGACTGTGAGGATATCGCCCCGGCAAGGAAAGGCCGGCGGCGAGGCAACAGGAACAAAAAGGGCAAAGATGTACTGGTTGTTGAGCAGTCCAGCAGCGAAGGCACCGCCAAGAAAGCCCAGGCTGGCAGCTCCGGCAAGGAGGTTGCCGGATGCGCCAACTGCCAGGCTGTGGCAGTCGCCGACAAGAAGAACGGCACCAACAAGCAGTACTGCAATATCCACCGCACCAAGGGCCACGACCTCCAAAGATGCAAGCAGGTCGAGCGGCTCGTCGAGCTGCAGAAGGCCGAGTACGAGCGGCGCGACAAGGAGAGAGCCCAAGGAGGTGGCGGAGGATCCGGCACGAAGCGCCCCGGCCAAGGGGAGCGCCGCGGCAAGGACAAGCAGCGGCAAGCAGACAGACCTCCCCGCGGCCGCGACAAGGACGAAGACAACGACGACGATGAAGACATGGATGATGCCGAGACCAGTGAGCAGGAGTTTCAGAAAGCCACAGAGGTCTTATGCGTGGACGGCGGTGCTTCTCTGCATACTTCTCGCCGCCAGCTTAAACAGTGGGCGCGAGAAGTCAATGCGGCAGAACCGCCCGTCGAGTCGCGCAAGCCTCTGAAATGGTCCAGCACGCCTATCGTCTTTGACATTGAGGACCACCCGGATCGCACAACCGCGATCGGGTGCTTGCTGATGTTGGTCTCACCAACGATCCGCAACCTCAAGGTCACTAAGATGCTAGTTGACGGCGGGGCCGACTTGAACCTGATCTCCTCCGCGGTGCTCCGGAAACTCCAAGTCCCTGACAGCGAGCTCGAAGAGACCGACACATTCCAAGGAATCAATCCGGGAAGGAGCAACCCGAAGGGAAAGATCACGTTGCCAGTGACGTTTGGCAGCGAGCTGAACTTCAGGACTGAGAGGGTGAGCTTTGACGTTGCCGATTTTCCATTGCCATACAATGGGATCCTCGGCCGTCCAGCACTCGCCAAGTTCATGGCGGCCTCTCACTACGCGTACAACATGCTCAAGATGCCGGGCCCGATAAGCGTCATCTCTGTCCATGGCGACAAGAAGGACGCCCTTATCTGCGCCGACAAGATATACCGGGAAGCAACAGCCGCAACAGATCGCGACCCACTTGCCGCTGAAGCTCCCGGGGGAAAGGAGAAGACCAAGTCCGGCAAGCGCTCTGGTGCACACTCCGGCAAGCGCGCCTCTTCGGAGTGCTGAGCTACCGTCGAGGACGCACCATCGAGCTCCACCGGCAAGTGCAAGAAGACAATGGCAGCTCCGCCAGCGACCAAGAAGGTGCCCGCCAAGGAGGACGGCACTGGTGGCACCTTCACCATCAGTGCCACGCTTGACCCCAAATAGGAAAGCGCGCTCGTCGCTTTCCTGCGGGCGAATGTCGATGTGTTTGCCTGGCAACCATCTGACATCCCCGGTGTTCCTAGGAAAATGATCGAGCACCACCTTGCCGTCTGTCCTCATGCGCGGCCCGTCAAGCAGAGAGTTAGGAAGCAAGCAGTGGAGCGCCAAGAGTTCATCGCAGAAGAGATCAAGAAGTTGGAAGCGACAGGCCTCGTCCGAGGCGTGCTCCATCCGACGTGGTTGGCCAATCCTGTTGTCGTGCGTAAAGCGAACAGGAAGTGGAGGCTTTGCATTGATTTTACCGATGTCAATAAGGCTTGTCCCAAAGATCCATTTCCCTTGCCGCGCATTGACCAGATTGTTGACTCCACGGCCGGATGCGACTTGGTTTCATTTCTTGACGCATACTCAGGATACCACCAGATCTTCATGGCCGAGGAAGACGAAGAGAAGACCGCATTCATCACTCCATGTGGCACGTACTGCTTTGTACGGATGCCTTTCGGACTGAAGAATGCTGGCTCAACATTTGCGAGGGTTGTCCACACCGCTTTTGAGCCACAAATCCACAGAAATGTGGAGGCCTACATGGATGACATAGTGGTCAAGAGCAAGGACAGGGCAACCCTGGTTCAAGACTTAGAAGAGACCTTTGCGAACCTGCGCAGTATCAGCCTCAAGCTCAACCCCGAGAAGTGTGTGTTCGGGGTCCCTTCCGGCAAGCTTCTCGGGTTCTCCGTATCTCAGCGAGGAATCGAAGCCAATCCCGATAAGATCAAGGCCATCGAGCAGATTGAAGCCCCGACACGTGTGAAGGATGTGCGAAGACTTGCCGGCTGCGTGGCGGCTCTCAGCAGATTTATCTCCAAGTCTGCGGAACGCGCCCTGCCATTTTTCAAAATCTTGAAAAAGGCGGGTCCAGTAAAATGGACTCCGGAAGCGGAGGCTGCGCTGCAAGACCTGAAGAAATACCTGTCCTCCGCTCCAATACTTGTCGCGCCTAGGCCACAAGAGAAGTTGCTGCTGTATCTGGCGGCAACCAATCAAGTGGTTAGCGCTGCGCTAGTAGCGGAGAGGGAGGCAGATGATGAGCCGACAACCACGGCAAGTGCATCCAGCGACAACCAGGGGGCTCCCCCGGCAAGCTCTGGCCCCGACAAGGATGGAACTGCGCAGACGCAAGAGGAGGTGCAGAAGAAGAAAATGGTACAGCGCCCAGTTTACTTTGTCAGTTCCCTCTTGCAGGGGGCTAGGTCAAGGTACTCTGGTGTGCAGAAATTGCTTTTCGGCCTCCTTATGGCCTCGAGAAAGCTGTGCCATTACTTCCAAGCACACGAGATCACAGTTGTCACTCGCTTTCCGCTGAAGAGGATACTACAGAATCCCGAGGCAACAGGCAGGATCGTCGAGTGGGCACTGGAACTGTCAAGCTTTGGCCTCAAGTTTGAAAGCACTTCAACCATTCAAAGCAGAGCATTGGCATAGTTCATAGCGGAGTGGACGCCAACACCAGATGAAGAAATTCCAGAGACGAGCATCCCCGACAAGGAAGCAAGCAAAGAGTGGCTGATGTACTTTGACGGAGCTTTCTCGCTGCAAGGCGCCGGTACTGGCGTACTGCTTGTCGCGCCCACCGGGGAGCACCTCAAGTACATCGTCCAAATGCACTTTCCCAAGGAGCACGCAACCAATAATACGACAGAGTATGAAGGTTTGCTTGCCGGTCTTAGGATCGCGGCAGAACTTGGGATCAAGAAGCTCATTGTCAGGGGAGACTCGCAGCTTGTCATCCGCCAAGTGAACAAGGATTACCAGAGTCCGTTGATGGAAGCATACGTTGATGAAGTGAGGAAGCTAGAGGAGCGCTTTGACGGCCTGCAAATGGAACACATTCCAAGGGCTGAGAACGACATCGCCGATGGCCTGGCAAAGTGCGCTGCGCTAAAGTTACCTGCGGAACCAGGTACCTTTGTGCTCAAGCTGACTCAACCATCCGTAACACCATCAACCGGGCAGGGCAAGAAGAGGAAGTTGGTCTCCGGCGACTATCTTCCGGCAGAGCTTCCCGAAGCCGCCGTCAAGAGAGTCCCCAAGATCGACGCCAAGAGTGCTGAGGAGCAGCCTGCTCCGGCAAGCCCTAGGGTTTGTTCCGTCGAAGCAGGTGCTCCCGACAAGTTCTGCTCCGGCAAGCTTGCCGGGGAACGACAAGCTCCGGCCGAGCCCCAGATTCTCGCCGTAGAAGCTAACGTTCCCGCAGCCGCCGACATGCCTTTAGTCCTTGTTGTCGAGCCACAGGCTCCAACATGGGCGCAGCAGATCGTCCGTTTCCTCCAGACAGGAGATCTTCCCGAAGAACAAGAAGAAGCGGAAAGAGTAGCCCGACAGTCCAGTATGTACCAGTTTGTTGACAGCACGCTGTACAGAAGAGGACGCAACAGGGTGAAATTGAAGTGTATCCACTGGGAAGACGGACAGAAGCTGTTGGCGGAGATACATGGAGGCATATGTGGCCACCACATTGGCGCAAGAGCACTTGCCGGCAAAGCATTCTGGCAAGGTTTCTTCTGGCCAACAGCCCTCCAGGATGCAACTGCACAAGTAACCAAGCGTGAAGCGTGCCAGTTCCACTCCAAGCAAATACATCAACCAGCTCAAGCTCTCCAGACGATCCCTTTATCCTGGCCATTTTCGGTCTAGGGGCTCGACATCCTCGGCCCCTTCCCCCGAGCTGTCGGGGGCTTTGAGTACTTGTACGTCGCAATCGACAAGTTCACAAAGTGGCCGGAAGTGGAACAAGTGAGGAAGGTGACGGCCCAGTCCGCGATCAAATTCTTCAGGTCGATTGTTTGCCGTTTCGGGATCCCTAACAGGATCATCACCGACAACGGTACGCAATTCATGAGCCACGCCTTCATGCAGTACATCCAAGATCTCGGCGCCAAGGTCTGCTTCACTTCTGTTGCTCATCCCAGGAGCAACGGTCAAGCGGAGAGGGCCAATGCCGAGGTGTTGCGCTGGCTCAAGACCAGAACATTTGACAGGCTGCACAAGTGCGGACGGAACTGGATCAAGGAGCTGCCAGTGGTTCTTTGGTCGATCAGGACGACGCCAAATCGAGCCACTGGCCAGACACCATTTGCTCTAGTCTATGGAGCAGAAGCAGTTACCCCCACGGAACTCGTATACGGGTCACCTCGAGTGCTCGCTTATGATGAGCTTGAGCAAGAGCGGCTGCATGAAGATGACACGCCACTCCTTGAGGAAGATCGTCTCCAGGCTGCTGTGCGAGCCACTCGCTACCAGCAAGCTTTGCGTCGCTACCATAGCCGCAAAGTCAAGGCCAGGAGCTTCGAGGAAGGCGACCTTGTTCTTCGGCACGTTCAGTCGGCCAAGAATCACAACAAGTTGACGCCGAAGTGGGAAGGCCCTTACCGGGTGAGACGAGTCACGAGGCCCGGTGCTGTCCGCCTTGAGACCGAAGATGGCTCTCCAGTGAGCAATTCCTGGAATATTGAGCATCTTCGTAAGTTTTACCCGTAAGGCGTGGTTGTCGGACCCCGTTCAGCAACCAACCTTTTGTACAAGTCTTGCCGCAGTTGCATGTAATCCTTTGTACAAAGCCAGGCGCAGACCCTGAGCAGCAGATAATGAAGCGCTGGCGCCCCAAGTCATAGCATGCATGCTGAGTCGAGTCCCGTCCTTGGTTAGGGTTGATAGTGCCTAACAGCTACTAACCCCTAGCTTAGAGGTCGGGTGTGCGTCCTTTTGGCTATTCTTTCGTTTCCTTTGGCTCGCAGGGTTAACACATCCTAGCCGGACCGCTTGAGGACGAAGAAGAGAAGAAGGACAAGCCAGCACCTGCATCCCGGCAAGCCAAAGTTGCCGGGGGCTGCGGACACCCAGATTCACCCACGGCAGGCCAGGCCTGCCGGGGGGCTGCAACCTCAGATAAGTCTTTGCATCCCTTATCATGCATTCTCTTATGGACTGTGGAATACGAAAACCTTGTTCCTTCCTGAAGCTGCCGTGCTCTCTTAACGACAAACCCCAGAGCGCGTTCCTGGGGCCCATTTTGATAGTAGCCACGACAGCGAAAAGGGGGGAGGACGAGGGGCCAGAACCCGCCTTCTCCCTGCCTCCGCCAAGAGCGCGAGGGAGGTTGAGCGACGCGGGAAGATGGCAGGGCCTGTTGCCAGACGGGGAAGTGTCTATCTTAACGATGTAAAGGATTCGCTCCTTGCCACGGGTCGTACCCGCAAGACAAATGATCCGGCAAACATCCCCTTTTCATTAAAAACATTCCGCTCAGGTACAGTTCAGAGAGAATGAAAAACATGAATGATGGGATTACAAGATTTAAATGCAACTAAGGCCCGAGGGCTTACAAGCTAAAAAGAGATAAGGTGCCCGTAATCCCTTTCTTGTCTCTCTCCTCAGGAGGAAGGGCAAGGAGACGAGAAGGGCAAAAGGGGCGCCTAGGCAAGCTACGGATGGCAGAAGACACCAAGAGAACATCCGGGGCCCGTCCTGGGGCTCCGGAGGCTGGATGGCAACGGCGGCGTCGGAAGCGGAGCTCGAAGATGAGGCAGCGGGACGTCAACTCGCTGACGAGGGCATCTAGCCCTCGTACTCCGAGTTGACGGCCTTGCCGCCAGCCTCCTCCCCCTTCCGCAGCCTCGCCACTCCGGCCATCCGGGAATACAAAGCCCCGGCAAGAGGAGCTTGCCGGGCCGGAGAGAAGACCCCGGGGGCCGTCGCCGAGAGCAAGGGTGATGACTGCGTCTGGGACGAAGCTGGAATATGAGGCGGAGGAACGTCAGCACGCTGTCGAAGACAACGCGTACTCCGACTTCGCGGCCTTGCCGCCGGCCCTCTTCCTCTTCCGCAGCCTCCCTACGCCAGCCGCCCAAGGAGACGACCCCGGGGAGTTTAGGGAGCCAGCGACGCGGATGATGGGGTCGCTGGTGCCACACGGAGCTGCGACCGGCGCCTAGTCGGACCCGTCATCCCGACTACTACTACCCTCGTCGTCGCTGTCGCTCCCCTCCTCGTCACTCTTGCTCGAGGAGGAGCCTTCGCTGTCGGAGGAGCTATCCACGCAGCACCGAGCCCGGGTGCCGAAGTCCCCGAAGGCCTTGACGGAGAGAAGGTCGCCCTCCATCAACTTGAAATGGAGGGTGAACCCCTCCATCAGGCTGTGGATGCGGGCGAACGACTTCCACCCTCGGCCAAGATACATCACGCCGGGGGCTGGGGATTCGACGTGGACTCGCGTTCCACCGATCCCGCAGCCCCTCATGCGCAGTCTCAACGTCTCGGGTTGCTCCACCTCCAGCACGCCCACGAAGGGAGCCGGGAGACGGAGGCGATGGCGGGGCGCCCGGCGCAACTTGAGGATGAACTCGCAGGGGTCGTCCCCGAGGTGAACCGCCGTGAGAAGAGGAGCCGCTGGCGGGGGCAAGGCCGGCGCGCTGCCCCGTCCGCCTCGTCCCCGAGTGCCTCGGCCTCGTCCACGGCCTCGTCCACGACCTCGCCCCCTCCCCCTTCCCCTTGTGGCTGGCTTCGCCGCCGCGGGCGCAAGGGGAGGAGGGGCGCGCTGCCTGGCGGAGACCCTCGCCGCCACCGATGAAGGGCCAGGGTTCCCTCCCTCCATGACGAATGGGGGGAAGGGAATCAGAAGCCGAAGAGGAGAAGAGATGAAGGAGTGCGGATTTCCGTTCCCCCCATCGCTCCTTATAAAGGAGCGGGGTGGGGGCTCGGCCGCCCCACTTAGCCAATTAAGGCGGAAGAAGAGCAGGCGGTTGGGGCCGACCCGCTGTCTCGACCCGCGACGGCCCGGCCTCCTGCCTCCACCGCCACGACCCCAAGTGCATGGATACCGCGTGGCAGGCGCGCAGAGCCGAGGCGACGGGTGAGGCGACCTATCCCCACCCCGTGATCATGGGGTGCAGACGCCCCGAAAACCGCGCCTCGGCCCCGTTCGTTCGCCGAACCGCGCCTCCACGTCTCCCCCCACTTATGGAGAGGGCGCGAATCGTCCCCTTTATTGCGACGTGACGCATGCCTGCGGGGCACGGCCCCGCGCACGCCGCCCACGTACGCACGCCTCTCCCCACGACGCCGCGTTCGACGCGCGCCACTTGGGGAGGGTGCGAGGGGCGCGGAGTTAAGATGCAGTGCGACCCAGGCCATGCGTGTCCGTGCACTGTCTTGGGCCTGGCCCAACAGCGCTCGGCACCGTGTATGGCCCAGGCCCGGGGGCTCCTGTCGGTGTACTAAAGTAGGGGTACCTTAGTACCCCGAACTTGTGCACGGACAGTCGCAGCACCCCGCGACAAGGCTCACCAGGGGAACGCCAAAACCTTCCATGGCCCTCTTTTGGCCATTCAAGAACAAAGTATGAAGACAAGACCCCGGCAAGAGGAGCTTGCCGGGCCAAGGAGGCAAGACCCCGGCAAGAGGAGCTTGCCGGGACGACCAAGCAAAAGCACAGAGACCCCGGCGGGAGGAGCTCGCCGAGAAGGCCCACCAGGGCATCTCAGGGAAAACTCGCCTCGGCGCACCGTGCGCCCCGGCAAGGCCTGGCGAGCGGCAAGTACCCAGGCACGGCAAGACAGCAGCCGCGGCAAGCCACTTGCCGCGACAAGCCACCACCTCAGGCCTGCGCTCTAGCTCACCCACCCACGCGTCACTTTGGGGCTTCCCCGGAGGCACGTGGCGGGGCACCGCGCAGCCAGAGACGTGCGGTGGCACGCGGCGCTAACAAGATCGCCATCGTTGCAAATGGGGGCGTCCCTAACGGTCCATTTCAACACTGTTCGGGCAATTCAGACGGGCATTTAATGCCCTTGTCCCCTGCCGTCAGAGTTAGGTGCGATAGCACTGTGCAGCCACTGTGCACTCAGCTCTTTTCCATTTTTACCCTCATCTGCGTTGCCACCTGTGGATAGCCCCTTGCACATATAAGAGGAGGCCCATGCGCACGTAGAGAGGGGGGAGGAACCCAGAGGACGCTCACCTACGTCCAGCCTCAAACACACTGTAGCATCTTGCGCTCTCGAGCTAGAACCCAATCGAATCAGACAAGCAGCAGTAGGGTTTTCCGCATCCGTGCGGCCCGAAGCTGGGTAAAATCCCTCACGTGCTTTGCCTCGATCCGCTCTTCGTGCAACCTCCGCTCCCTGCCGAACCGAGAAGGGGCTTCGTCCCCATAGGTGTTCGAGGAGGCCGATTTCCCCCGACAATCCGGCCCATTGCATCGCGGTTGTTGATAATATCGTTGAGTGGTACTTCCGAGGCTACTGTTATAGAACACTCTTGAAAGTAGTGTCGTAGCTTCCGGGATGCCATGAACACCGCGTATGCGATCTTTTGGTAATGCGGATACCGTGATTTGCATGGTGTGAGGACAGTGGACACGTAGTAAACTGGCCTTTGAAGGGGGAGTTTGTGTCCGTCCGTTATGCGTTCGACGACGAGTACTGCGCTAACAACTTGATGAGTTGCGGCAATGTACAACAACATGGGTTCGCCAGTGTTTGGCGCGGCCAGGACGGGGTTTGTTGCCAAGATGGCCTTTATTTCCTCGAGTCCGGCCGTGGCAGCGTCCGTCCACTCGAAGTGTTCGGTGCGCCTAAGGAGGCGGTAAAGGGGCAATGCCTTTTCTCCCAAGCGGGAGATAAAGCGGCTTAAAGCCGCCATGCATCCGGTGAGTTTCTGTATTTGTTTGAGGTCTTTTGGGACATCCAATTGTGACAAAGCTCGGATTTTAGCTGGATTTGCTTCAATTCCTCTACCGGATACAATGAAGCCCAGGAGCTTTCCGGCTGGAACGCCAAAAACACATTTTTACGGATTGAGCTTGATGTCGTATTTTCGGAGGTTGTCGAATGTAAGCCTCAAGTCATCTACTAGAGATTCGACATGTCTTGATTTAACGACCACATCATCTACATACGCCTCCACTGTTTTGCCGATCTGGTTTGCCAGACATGTTTGAATCATGCGCTGATATGTTGCGCCGGCGTTTTTTAGCCCAAAGGGCATTGTGTTGAAGCAGAATGGGCCGTATGGTGTGATGAATGCTGTTGCGGCTTGGTCTGATTCTGCCATCTTTATTTGATGGTAACCGGAGTATGCGTCGAGGAAGCACAGCGAATCGTGTCCTGCAGTGGCATCGATGATTTCATCTATTCGAGGGAGGGGAAACGGATCCTTTGGGCAAGCCTTATTAAGGTCTTTGAAGTCGACACACAGGCGCCAGGATTTGTCCTTCTTTGGTACCATCACTAGGTTTGCTAGCCAGTCCGGATGTTTTATATCTCTAATGAATCCGGCCTCCAATAACTTGGCTAACTCCTCTCCCATGGCCTGTCTCTTTGGTTCGGAGAAACGCCGAAGGGCTTGTTTGACAGGTTTGAATCCTTTCTGGATGTTTAAGATGTGTTCGGCCAGCCTGCGTGGGATTCCTGGCATATCTGAGGGGTGCCAAGCGAAAATGTCCCAGTTCTCTGGTAGGAACTCTCGCAGTGCGGCGTCTACATCAGGGTTTAGTCGTGCCCCGATGGACGCTGTTTTATTGGGGTCCGTTGGGTGGACCTGGAATTTGACTATTTCGTCCGCTGGTTTGAAGGATGTGGATTTGGATCTCTTATCGAGTATCACATCATCCATGTTAACCGTGGATCGCAGCGCCGTCAGTTCTTCGGCCGCTAAGGCTTCGGATAGTGCCTCGAGGGCCAATGCGGCTGTCTTGTTTTCGGCGCGGAGTGCTATGTCCGGATCACTAGCAAGAGTGATAATTCCGTTTGGCCCAGGCATCTTAAGCTTCATGTACCCGTAATGGGGTATAGCTTGGAAAACTGTAAAAGCCTCCCGTCCTAGTATAGCGTGGTATCCGCTTTTGAACGGGGCCACCTGGAACGTGATTTGTTCGGACCTGTAATTATCCGGCGTGCCGAATACCACATCTAGTGTGATCTTTCCGGTGCAGCGCGCTTCCTGACTGGGGATTATTCCTCTAAAGGTTGTGCTGCTTCGCTCAATGCGGTTCCAGTCTATTTCCATCTTTTGGAGGGTTTCCTCGTAAATGAGGTTCAATCCGCTGCCTCCGTCCATGAGTACCTTTGCGAGGCGACAACCGTCCACTATGGGACTGAGGACCAATGCGGCTGGTGCTCTGGATGTTCGAAATTTGGGTTCGTCACTCGCGTTGAAGGTGATAGCAGTATTACTCCATGGATTTATTGTAGCTACTTGGTAGACTTCGGTGAGGCTGCGGAGTGTTCTTTTTCGCATATTATTTGATGCGAAAGTCTCAAAGACTGTGAGAACGAAACTGAAATTCCCGGGCTGGTTTCCTTCGACCTCTAGAATTAGGAGGTCCTCGCCAATTTTGGCCACCTGCCGGAGTATCCAACATGCCCTGAGGCTGTGAGTTGGGGTGGCGTCCTCTGCACTATGAATCTTGCAGGGTCCATCTAGCCACTTTTCAGTACGGTTCCATGCCCCCTAGAGGGTTTTGATTTCTTGGTGTTTAGTCCGGGCGCCTTACTGTGGTGCGCCCTCTTGATTCGGACGGGATTGCTATTCAAGGCCGGATTATCCCAAAATTTAGTTTCGGTTTTCCAAGCACTTTCCATCGCACAGTATTTTTGTACTATGGACGCCAAGTCAGCAAAGCGTGTAATATTACGACGACTTACAGCGTTGAGTATTCCCTTGTCCGTGCAGTTACTGCAAAAGATTGAGATTGCGTCTCCCTCGAGGCAGTCCTTTATCCTGTTCATAAGCAGGAGGAATCTGGCCTAGTAATGATGTACTGTTTCTTCGGGAATCTGCCTGATTTGGTAAAGATCGTTTAAGATCGGGCGGGCGGGTGTCGTTGAATCTAAGACTTCGCCCGGTTTGCTGTTCGGAAGCCGAAGAACTTCCGGATTCTGAGATCCGGAGTCTTGGATGTTATCCGATTTGCCTGATTTTAAGCTCAGGTCTTGGATTGTATCCTCCCCTCCGCGAGTATCCGGCATGGAGGGTTCGGGAATTCGGACGTAGCTAGTCCTTAAGATAGATGAAGGGTTGCCGCATTGTGTCTCCACCGCAGCAACGTGATGGGTGACTTGGGGAGAGTTAATTTCCCTCAGATCGGATTTAAGCCCAACCTGGTCGTAATCTGTAGCGACCCCCAGGGCGGCGATGCGATCCAAGAGCTCGTTTACGGAAGGGAGCTCCATTGGATCCAGCCGCTCGGCATGTTCCGAGCTGACGTGGAGGTTGCTCTCGATGACCCGAGAGGTCACCTTCGGCGCGACGGCCGAACAGGCGGTCATGAGAAAACCACCTAGCCGGAGGGTTTGGACGATAGCCAAAGCTCCCTCAGTAACTGCGCCGTCTTTAAAGACGGGAAAAGGCATCCTTCCTGATTGCGACGGCACAGAGGAACTCTCAATGAAAGCACCAATGTCAGTGTCAAAACCGGCGGATCTCGGGTAGGGGGTCCCGAACTGTGCGTCAAGGTTGGATGGTAACAGGAGACAACGGACACTTTATTTTACCTAGGTTCGGGCCCTCTCGATGGAGGTAAAACCCTACTCCTGCTAGATTAATATTGATGATATGGGTAGTACAAGAGTAGATCTACCACGAGATCAAGGAGGCTAAACCCTAGAAGCTAGCCGATGGTATGATTGTGTATGATGATGGTTGTCGTACGGACTACAACCCTCCAGTTTATATAGACACCGGATAGGGTTAGGGTTACACAGAGTCGGTTACATTGGTAGGAGATCTTGGATATCCGCACGCCTAGCTTGCCTTCCACGCCAAGAAAAGATCCTTCCGGACACGGGACGAAGTCTTCAATCTTGTATCTTCATAGTCCTGGAGTCCGGCTGAAGGTATAGTCCGGCTATCCGAACACCCCCTAATCCAGGACTCCCTCAACATGTCTTCGGTATTTTCTGGGAAGCGGCTTTTCCTTGGCAAGGAAACGGCGGTGTCCAATGTAACAGATCTTGCTAAGTATTGCGTATGACAGCGGATTCCTGTCACAGCGAACACATGCATTGTAACCATGTGTCGTTCGCCCTGACATAGTGCCCAAAGCCAGATAATCATGGATGCACCAAATTATAACAACACACAGAAAGAAATCAGTTGGTGGGCTGCTATATAGGTCTCGAGTGAGAACACCCTTCCATAGCTGTTGAAGTTCCCCCACAAGAGGCTCCATGAACAAATCAAAATCCTTTCCAGGTCTTTTTGGACCTGGGATGAGCAAGGCCATCATGTAGTTTGATTCTTTGGTGCAGACATTTGGAGGCATGTTGTAAGGGATAACAAGCACTGGCCACATGCTATATGTGGCGCTCTGGTGGCCAAATGGGTTAAATCCATCTGAAGCTAAGCCAAGTCTAATGTTTCTCGGGTCAGCAGCAAACTCTTTGTGTTTATCATTGAAGCTTTTCCACTCACTACCATGAGATGGATGGCTCATTACATTCTGATCTCTGTACTCCTGGTTCCTAGAACGCCACAGTGCATCCTCTCTTGTTTCAGCATCATGAAACAACCTCTGCAATCTTGGTGTAATTGGAAAATGTCTCAGAAAATTATGAGGAATCCTCTTCACAGCATCGTCATCTTTCCATCTTGATGATTTGCATTTCGGGCATTCACTTAAGTTGGCATAATCCTTCCGGAACAGAACACAATTATTCTTACAAACATGGATCATATCATATCCAATTCCAACGGCACGAAGGAAATTCTTCATTTTACTGTAGGTGTGTGGCAGCTCAGACGCATCTGGGAAAGATTCGCGGAAAGCAGCCAACATCGCATCGAATGATTTGTTGGTCATCCGCTCAGATGTCTTCACCTGAAGAAAGGTGACCATAGCTGAGAATACTGACAGCTTATTTCCTGGGGTGACAACAACGTTGCATTGTTCCAACATGCGGGCCCACCATTTTTCTTCTGCACGTGAAAGTTCACGGAATGCACGAGCATTTCATAGCATTGTTTCAATGTTGGTCAAACTCACTGGCTCCGCCACCACCACCTCCTCCTCCTCTTCCACCTGAGCATCAGGCAGATCAAGATGGGGATCTACTGCTTCCACGTAGTCAATAACATTGACGTTCACAGCTTCACCATGATGAACCCACCTAGTATATGTGACCGACATCCCATACAAGTGTAGATGATTTTGCATAGTTGACTGGGGTCTTGTAACTGAATTCATACAACTGCTACACGGGCAGAGCACATTTGATTTTGGACCACCGTACTCAGCTCTGATAAAGTTCATGAAGTTTTCAACCCCCTCGACATATGCAGCGGAGAATCTTCGAGCAGAAGTTATCCAAGTCCTGTCCATCTGTTAGACATACAAATTAGTTCTTCTACTAGATATTACAGGAAAAACATATATGCTTTTTTATGAAGTCCAGAAAAAAATACCTAGGTCGATGTCTAAAGCTATGGCAAGATATTTGGACGAGCAATTCTAAGTAACGAAATATATGTAAAGCTAATTCAGCAAACAGATTTGAGTGCCAAATTATGGCAGGCTGTTTCAGCAGTCAATGAGGCCGAGCACACAGTCATCAAACTATCGAAGGCCATCGCAGCAACAAAGATCGAGTATAAAACGGTGTAGAGCTATTTCACCTAACAGATTGGCTACTAGACCATGGCAATCTACGTCACAATGAATATAAGGCAGGATATTTTAGCAACTAATCGGCCTTGGCATGCCATCTCAGCTAAGCAGATTGAGTGCAGAACAGGGCAAGGAAGCTTCTTAAGCAGAGCATATTGACAGTAAACTACTTCGGCAAACATTGAGATTACAGCGTCTATCAGCTAACATTCAGCGCTACACCGACATGAACAGGGCCTCAGTCTATAATGCGCGTACCATGGGAGAAGCTGACTGCCGTGCGTCTCCACACGAACGTTGCCAGCGGTGGCGGTGCTGACCGCCGTGCGCCTCCACAAGAACCTAGCCAGAGGTGGCGGCTCGGCCAGAGGACGACAGTCTATGAGAGCGTACTGTGGGAGCGAGAGGATCGCCGAACCGCGGCGCCGACGTATCGGCGCGGCGGGGAGGGAGGCTTTGGCGGAGCGAATGGAGTGGAGGGGGACAAGGGGGAGGGGGTTTGGGGAATATTATTGGCTAGTTGGCCGAAGGGCGGTTGAATCGGATTTGGGGGGAATTTTTGGGTGTTGGGGGGGGGAGGATTTTTGCGCGGTGGGCGGGGGGAGTTTGGCGCATGGTCGGTTTCTCCAAGTGCAGTCCCACGTGTCAGTGAAGAGGCAAGCCGAAGCGCGTTCTGTTTGCGTGAGCCGTGTGTAGGACCGAACGTGTGTGGGGTGCAATGCGACCGCGACAGGAGTGCTGTGAGTGTACCGCATTTTTTCCTTTTAAACTAGGTGCTTCGCCCCCTCAAAAAAAAATATGTTGCTTCGCGCGATCCATCGATACTACTACTAGTAATCCGGTAATCCCGACTAAAACGGCGCGGCCGGGTCTTTTCCCGCACGATATGCTGGGAGGTTGGCTTAGTTGGGTTTTTTAGGCCGAGTAATGCTACACCTACATAATCCCAGTTACGTAATTAACGTAATGTGAAATGTGTGAGCTGTTGATTGTAGATTGGGGGGAGGGAGGGGCCCACCACCATGAAAATCAGGGGAGGAGAGAGAGGCAATTTTCGTTAACCCTTTCGTAGGTTCCCGTAGATGTAGAAAGATGTGTCCGATCCTGATATATAGGCCGTCCAATCTATATCTAACGGATAGGAAGGAAACTATGACAATTTACCCGCACTCCTCTCCACATTTGCAGATAAGGATTTCCCTCGTTGATCCTTTTCTCCCACAAGATCTTGATCTTCCGTGCAACGCACGGGCATCTTGCTAGTACTCCTACAATATGTATATTATTGTGAAAGTTCATATACACCGGCCGAGATTAATGCAAACACGGCAGATTTTCATTACATTTCAAACTTTTATAGGACAAAAAAATAAAAGAAACCCGACCCTAAACCTATTCTACGGCGGCGACCGACGTCCTCCATCTGTGATCTCCATGTACGGGGGCGGGGTTCAAGACCCGTGAAGTGAAGGTGCGGTCTCCGGCGAGGAAAAGTAGAACACGGGAGACGGACCGGCCAGTTGGCACACCATGCTCTGCCGCCTCCCATGCCCTACTCATCCTCGGAGGAGTCCCCGACCTCAGCGGCGCCAGACGTTGGACGGAGGCAAGTAGGACGCGTGGCTGATGGTGCTCCCGTCGTAGGCTGCCAGCGTGGCCATCGATTGTGCGGCGACTTGAGAGAGGACGGCGACCTCGAGCTCCATCCCCGAAGACAAGCTCTCTCGCAGAGCGTTCGCGCTTGTGGTCATGGCGGATGTGGTTCCAGGTAGGAGGACGATGCACTATGGTGTGGAGGTTAGCTGGGCGTTGCCGCTTTAAGTAGCGCATTCCGGTGAGGCCAAGCGTCCGGGTGCGTCATTAAGTCGCCGAAGTTGTTCCTCGGGCACCGAGCCTCTTAATGACGACATACGAACAGACGACATGAATGCGGGTAGCTGGCGCCGGCTGGGAACGCACCGCGCGACGGCGCGAGGGACGAGGGTTTTGGTGTGCCAGGGTAATCAGTTGCGGTCGTGGCAACGTTGGAGATTCCCTTTGCTCACATGCGATCCGCGCATGTCATTGAAAAAGCAAGACGACCCGGCATGGTCTCAGGTCCAGAGGATGCACTTGGCCGCACTACACCACTCCGCGGACGCGTCGCGGCGCCCCGCGCATCCTCGACGAGCCGGGTGTTGGGGTGTGTTTGGATTGTGGCCAAAGTGCACCTTGCCAAAATTTTAGTCATGACCAAAAGATTGGTCTTTGTTTGGATGGTTGCCATTTTTTTGGCATGCCAATGAACTCTAGCCAACTCTAGTTCATTTTTCTTGCCAATGTAGGCCAAATCATGGGCAACCAATACCTCAACGAAAATTTTGGTCATGACCCAAAGATTGGTCTTTGTTTGGATGGTTGCCATTTCTTTGGCATGCCAATGAACTCTAGCCAACTCAAGTTCATTTTTCTTGCCAATGTAGGCCAAATCATGGGAAACCAATACCTCAACCAAAATTTTGGCTACCCAATGCTTTGATGGGGCAACCTTGGGCACAAACCAAACATACCATTGGTCATGCCACAGCACTAACGCCACCCTCGGCAAACTGAAACCGACCGTGTCTAGCGACGATATGAGCGTGTCGCTTACCGCGGTCGCCGTGTCCAGAGGCGGTGCTGGAGCTGCGCCCTGTTGTTGGCCCCAACGACCCACATGAACGGTTGTCAGTGGCGAGGAGGTCGTGGGCCAGCTCCTCCATTGGACTAGTCTGCGCTACGTCGTCCCGACGGGTGTACCCCACATGTCTGTTTCCTTGTTTTCCCGGCCATATTCGAGCGTCAGTGCTCCGCGTTGCGCATTAGGCCTTTCACTATGTAGGCCAAGCGAGACAACTTATTGTTTATTTGAGCCGTTCAAGTATAATCATGTGGCGTTTGCTTATTTCTCATTCCTCTCCAACCCTCTTCTCCATCGATCATGTCGCCATCCAGTCGAGTCCATCCTCCCGCATGCCTCATTTGAACATTCCGCCGAGTATCATTCCCATGTACCCACCCTAGTCCTGTTTTAATAGATCTCCGGACCCCGACATGAAATCGAGAGGGAACGAGTGGGGGCACGTGATACCTAAGGCGGATTCAAATTTTTGAACCGGTGATCATAGAATCCGCAAATCATATATAAAGGGTATTCAATGTTCGTTTCGTTTTTGAATGTACAATATACTCCCTCCTATCCTTTCTACTCCCTCCTTCCATCTATATTGGGCCTAATGCAATTTTCAAGATTGCCTTTGACTATTGACAAGATTAATAGTACATGACATTTATAATGAGAAAATTATATCATTGCAAGCTCCTTTCACATACGAATTTGATGGTATGCTTTGTTTAAATTGCATGTCATATATTATTGCTCTACCTTTTGGTCAAAGTTAGCCTCGAAAACGCATTAGGCCCTATACAGATGGAAGGAGGGAGTAGTTTACATATAAGTTTTATGTGTAGTCAAAGTATATCTACTTTGATAAAAAAAGGTATCAACATTCAACAACGCCCAGTCAATATTGTTAGATTCATACGTACTCCTAGATTTGTACTCGAGATGGTTTCCAATTTGACTATTGACAAGATTAATAGTACATGAGATGTATAATGTGAAAATTATATCATTGGAGACTCCTTTCACATACGAATTTGACTGTATGCTTTGTGTAAGTTGCATGTCATATATTATTACTCTAACATTTGGTCAAAGTTAGCCTCGAAAAATGCATTAGACCTTGTTTTCTTTGTGTAAGTTGCATGTCATATATTATTACTCTAACATTTGTGTAAGTTGCATGTCATATATTATTACTCTAACATTTGGTCAAAGTAGTATAGTGGAAGTGGATCCTTTGAGGTAGGTATCCCTGCCTTACCCTCCCTTTCGGTCACTTACTGGCGGACCCCATGCTTGCTAGGCCCCGCATGTCATTTACTCAATGGGTTTGGCCACGTCAGGGGATCCTCATCCGTAGTATACTCCCTCTGTTTTTATTTACTCCGCATAAAACGGAGGGAGTAGTGGTATAATAAATGACGCGGGCGGGGGAGGGGGAGGGACGTCGGTTTGCTCTCAACTGCGGTCCCACAAGCGAGCGAAAATGCAAGACGAAGCGCGTTCCATTCGGTGAGCGACATGGAGGGTCCAGCATGCCGGGCTGCAACACAAACGCGACAAGAGAGATGTACATTCAAAACCGATTGACCGGTCGTCACCGGAACCACTATTCACACCAGAACCTTCGTTGCTCGGCCTACGCCAGCCACTGCCCTAAAACCACACCAAATCTCCATCCCATTACCCCACCTTTCGATCCCCTAGCCCGCATCAAGCGTCCCCTAGTTTGCCGGAAAGCCATGGTCCGCTGCAAGATCACTTACTACAAGATGCTGACGCCGGAGCGCCGCGCAGAAATCTCGGCGGCGGTCGACGCCACAGACCTCCGTTCCCAAGCTCGCTTTGTGGTGGGGCAATCCCCGAGTTCTCTGGAGCAAAGATACGAGGAGGAGGAAGCCAATCCAATGTTCATGGCGGAGGTCGCGGCGCAGAAGGCCCCCGATGGGTATGAGACGACGGACGTCGACTTCGTGCCGGCGTCCGAGTCCCTCATGGTGCAGGCGGACCAGCGGTTCAACATGGCGATACTAAAGGAGGACCGGGAGGCAGAGGCTCAACTCGACGCGGAGCGCGCGCATGCTGCTGCCATCGAGGCTCTCCTGCAGGTGAAACCGGATGTCGTGGATGTGAACCGGGAGGCGGAGGCACAACTTGAGGCGAAGCGCGCGGATGCCGCTGCCATCAAGGCCCTCTTGTAGGCGAAACCGGACGTCCTGGACTGGAACCGGGCGCAGAGGCTTGACTCGACGCAGAGCGCGCGGATGCCGCTCTCATCAACGCCCTCCTGCAGGCGGAACCAGACGTCCTGGACTTGAACCGGGCGGCGGAGGCTCGACTCGACGCGGAGCGCGCGGATGCTGCTGCCATCGAGGCCCTCCTGCAGGCAGAACCGGACGTCCTCGACTTGAACCGGGCTGTGCTCTCGTCCGTGCAGAGCGACCGCAAGCTCCGCTTGAACGAGTAGCTTGAGGCCGAGGACAACCACTGTGCGGAGACACACGTCGGCATCAACGGCTGGTTCGCGCCGGCAGCCAAAGACGACGAGGCCGTCTCTTTCCGCAAGCAGTGATAGTTTTTCTTTATGTTGTTGTTTTCATGGATCTTTTGCTATGTAAAAACATATATTCGTTATGCAAGTCGCCTGACTTGGGTCAGTCTACCATTTCAGGCGGTTGGATGAATATCCTACGTCTCCTAACCCTTCTTTCCTTCTTCCTCACTTCTTCTTCTTCCCCAATAGACCACCGCACGGGCCGTACGGATACTCCCCAACATGCGGTTGGATAAACATACTCTATGAACGAAAACTATGTGTCAATGATAGGATGGCTGAGTTTGGTGTGTTCACATGCGACAACACGTGGCAGTGAGGGTGCGTTCCCTTGGTTGGGTTTGCGGCGTGCAGGAGCGACTGTGTGAGGGTGCGGTGCGACCGCGGCGTGCAGGAGCGACCGTGTGAGGGTGCGGTGCGACCGCGATAGTCGTGCGCAAGTGTACCTCCTTCTCATTTTGAAAACTTTAGGAAAGCTTGGCAAAAATGTGTGGCGAAGTTTGGCAATGCAAAGCCTAGACCCAAACAACATAAGTACGTACGTACTAGGAGTACTAGTGTTAAAAAAGAAAGGCTGGGTTTTCCTTCGCGGGATTTAATCGATACAAATCCTCGTTTCACGTGTCAATTAATGTGTATTTTCTTCTCCAAAGACCAAAGAGCTAACCATCTCACTCCTCATCCCTTGATTAATGCAGCGCCATGCAAACCAACCTTCTCACTTCCGCATGCATGCAGGGGATATTAATGTCCTTGGTTGCTAACCCCATCAATTTTGCCTCGATTAGTGTTAGTGGCCCTTTCCAAATTGTAATTTTGATATACTGGCTTGTGTACAAAAAATGGAGGTAGTAACTATATTTGACTTCCTTCCCCATTGCGGTGACGTCAACGATATTTTTTTTGGTGGTTTGGTGAAGTGCGTTCGACGGAGAACACCATTGAGGGAGACCACGGTAAGTCATTCACAAGTGCCGCCTGCAAGCCGAGACAACCGCCTTATTTGCATCCAGGAAGTCCTTTACTAGTACTACTAGGAGTAACTAATGCGGTGAGATGGCTTCTCGAAGAAGACGATGGAGAAGCGGAGTCAGCGAAGAGTGAAATGATGGTTGCTTCGTCCGTGCTTTTGTGATTTGACGCCTCACTGCTTTGTGATTTGTGATTGAAGGGACAGGGGAGTAGACTCTGTGCTCTATACTGTAGTACTACATGCGTCCAATAATGGGAGAAAGAGGAGAGACGTTGCATTTTTTTATTCCTTCGATCAATCATTGAGGGAGCTTCGGTTCAATCTTTTTGGCTTTGGCAACACCGTCCACAATGGTTCCCACGATGCCAAAAGCTATTTTCACATTTGGCTACACATTGTGGATGCCCTTAACCGTACCACTTGGTTTTGCTCTTGTGTGCTATCTATACAAATCTCAATTATATTGATCTAAAAAAATTATAGAATCGAGATTAGTAAAAAGGAGGTGATTTTGCCGCGCGGATGGCGGGGGAGGTTTCTTATTTGAGCAATGCTACATCCACGTAATGGTACGTAAAGTTACGAACTAATGTGATGTGGTACTATTTGATTGGATTAAAGGAGAGGATTAGGCCCACCCCACCTGAAAATCAAGGGGGCGTATATAGATTAGATGCAAAGCATACGTAGCAGCTACATAGCCCTTTGTAAGTCTAGGATTAGGCTTCTTATTTTCGGAGGACGTTGTCCTGGCGGTTTGCTAACATGCGGTCCCACGTGTCAGTGCTTTACCAAGCCGATCCGCGTCCCACATGAGACATAACAATGGCAGAAGCAACACGTGGTTAAGTTGAAGAAGATGAGGGAGAAGCGGATTCACCAACGAGTGAAATGATGGTTGCTTCGTCCCTCCAACTTAACTACGGGAAAGGTGCAACTTTGTGATTTGACGCCTCATTGCTCATTACTACGCCGGCGCCTTGACTGGGGTGCTTCACCCCGGCTGCTCTGCACTGTATTCCGGTATGGCACGTGGACCCGGTAGCTTGATGTCCCACATGTCGGTGAAAGGGACTAGAAGATTTATGAAAGCGAGCGCTCCACTCTTACGACGGAGGAGTAGAAGACATGACGGCCCAGTGAACTGTCACTTGTACTGTATAGTACTAGTATAGTTTTGCTATTTCGCAGGATCCATCGATACAAACCCGATTAAACAGGAAAGGGCGGGATTTTTCCCGCGCGGTAGATGATACTGGCCATACATTTCAACGGCAATTTTAATGTATGCAAACTGAATAATTATAAGTAACAATATGATATCTAGTAAAACTAAAAACACATATGATTTATTGTGTTAGAGTGTAGTAGTAGTGCTGTATTGCATAGTTGTTAGATGTAACATGCGAGAACGTGTAGAGATGTAGTTTTGGAGGGCCTACAGAGAGAAAAGCGTAATACAGTCACCGAACTTCAGAATAAGCTGATTACGGTCACTATATACGTTTTGCGGTGATTATACGGTCACTTGCTCACAGCTCACCATTGGATTGCACTCTGTTGACCGGCAAATAGTCTGCGTGGCGCCATGTTGACTAGTTAAATTGACCACGTTCATTGTGGGTCCCACCTGTCAGTTCGCATTGGCAAAAGGTCAGATAAACACAAATTTACGCAGGCGCGACAAGGCTCCAACCCGTGCGCGAGAATCACCTGGTTGTGTATGTGTCTGTCAGGGCCTGATGTGTGCGCATGCACGTGTAGGTTGAGCACTTGAGCGTGAGAGTGTGTGTTGGTCGTGTGGTGTACTGGTGTGTGCATGCATGCGTGCATGTGTGCGTGTGAGTGTTGTGTGCGTGCGTGTGAGTGTTGCGTGCGTGCGTGGCTGCGTGTGTGCGTGTGAGTGTTGCGTGCGTGCGTGGGTGCATGTGTTTGTGTGAGTGTTGCGTGGATGCAGTTCGTGTGCATGCGTGCGTGTGTGTATAATCACCACACCAGCTCCTGTGTGTTAGAATAGACGGCTCAGCATACCAATACAAGGCCACCTTGTCCACTGTGCCCGCGGTCATGACTTCGAACCACCGTCCAAATATTTTGTTGTCGTTTGTTTTCATTCTTACTAGCAAGATGCCCGTGCATTGCACATAACATCAAGATGCATTTGTATGACTTGTTTATCTTGTGAGATAAAAGGATGAACGAGGGAAGGCCTTATTTGCAAATGTGGAGTGGTGTGTGGGTACCTTTTTGCAAAATTGCCATAGTTTCTTTCCTATCCGTCAGATATAAATTGGGCGGCCTATATTGCAGGATTGCAGGCACACCATCATCACCAATTCTGTTTCTTATAAGAGTGTATTTTATGTATTTTATAAGAGTGTAGATGTAGAGTAGATACAAGTTGACAGGTGGGCACAATGGTAGTGAGATAATGTGATGCAACACTAGAGGTGCCACGTGGAGCGTTTAACTGGTCAACTAGTCATGTCATGAGCAAATACAGAGTTGTACGGTGAGCCCGTGACTGCATAATAACCACTAAACATAAATGGTGACCGTAATGAGTGGATTCTGAAGTCCAATGTACGTATCGTGCTTTTGCTTCAAATACAATGATCGTCATTGCATATATCGCGAGAGAAAGATGAAACATGCGTGAATTTTCTAGGGGCTTACTTTTAGAGGACCTAGAGATAGTTTTGTGTGCATACGTGAAAGGGGCGTACAGGGGGGTAGCGATGGAGAGAGAGATGCTCTTCGTTTCTCTTTATTATGACTAACTTTGGATATAGTATAAAAATATACAAATTCACAGTGCGGAATAAATATCATTGTGGGCACCATGCAATGCAAATTAGCGTTCGTACTCCTCCATATAACTTTGTAATGTTGTATATATGTAGAAACTCTAAAATATTTTTTTGGCCACACTTTATTCAAAAGGAATGTTGTATGCGAAATAAACATGAAGAGAGGGCTTTTTAGATCAATGGGGTACGTGATGTAACATGTGTGAATGTGTAGTTGATGCATTTGGCGGGTCCTAGAGAGGTATGTGTGTGTATTACGTATTCGAGAGAGGCATGGATAGAGGGGCCGACGGGGGGCGTGGGAGAGATAGCACAAGAAATGAGAGTGGTCTAGAGAGAGAGACGAATATGACGTCACGACAAGAGATTCCATTCCCTTGAGTGTGTATATGCAAGGGGGGAGGGAATAGAGGCACAAGGAGAAATTTTCTGTGTGTGTGGTGTTTGTGTTGGTATGTGTGGGTGTGAGAAGATAATGAGACATGAGGGCAGAGGGTGTGTCACCGCGTGAGGTCCGGTGGGTCGAGGTGAGGCCCTTCGTTATGTTCCGTCTTGCGCCACATTGGTCGGCCCGTGCATTTAGGAAGACCCATGGATGACTAGTTGTACAAGACAAAGATAGCAGAATTGTGAAGGACTCTGTGTCCACTGACAAAGCCAGCTAGGATTTGTAACCCTAGGTTCTTGGACTAAGGTAACCCCTTTATCTCTGATATTACTATTCATCCAACCTAACTTTAAGGGGCATCCTACAGAATGCTCTGCTAGAATCATACTCGTCGATTAGGAAGAGAGGTGTGAGACAATGCGTGAGAGACAGGCGTAAAGATAATGTGCATACATGAGACACGTAGGAAGGTCCATGTATATAGAAACGGTCGATGAGGATTGTGCGTGTGTATGTTTGCGATAGGAAGAGTGCTTGTGATAAAGGTTAGTGAAAACAGTTGTAAATGGTTACGAGAGGGAGGGAGGGTTATATCTAGAGCATGTGTGCGAGAAAGACACCTCGGGAGAGAGTGTGTGAGCATGTGTGAGAGACCACCGATGGAGAGTGAAAATACACGTAAAATACTGCTCTACACATTGATTAAAGATATAAATTGTATCCAAATATTAGGATGGGATCGTGATATTTGCAATTCGCGTAAGGAGCGGTCATTGATCCATCAGACATCTAGACTCTATCGAATTTGAGCATGTCCATGTTATTATTCGACACAATTGATCCACATAGTTAGTATTTTGAACTCCAGACAATGCATCGCTTTAGCAATCGAATATAAACGTGAGTATAGTTCATGTTGTGTGTCTAAAGCACATTATACATACGAAAGTTACACAATGGACATTATAAATAGCTACTACCTATGAACTAGCATACATTTGAATTCAACTTAAGGTGGTTTATAAAAATCAAATTCAACACGAAGTCCATTCAATTATTTGAATTTGATATCATGGCATTTGTAAACCATACCTAAATTATGGGGGCACCAATCTTTGCTCTGATTTTGTACATAATAGCATATGTAGTCGTGTACAAAACAGATTCAAATTTAGCTCCTCCATTCCAAAATAATCATAGTTATAGGATTTTCAAGTGTCAAAATTTCAAAAAGAAGCGGATAATTTAACGAGGTTTTCAAACATACAAGGTCAAATATAACGTTGTATATTTAGGTCAATCCTCATAGTTCAAGAGTACTCTAAACGTGAATGCTTGTGTTTCAAAATTTCGAACGAAGCGCCAAAAGAGCCTCTACTCGCCCGAAACCGCGTGAGACCAATGTTTGGTAGTACAAGGAAATTACTTTTCTAATAACTCCGACCCGTGAAACCTACCGTCCCGACGTCCAAAGGTCTAAACCGGGGTAGGTTTGTAGCTTAATCTAGACGCCACGCAACCGCATCCGAATAACATTCATACACAATGGCCGCCTAAGCACACATGCGCGCGGCCGAAATCGCTCCCGCCCACTATTTGGGACACTTGGGATTAACATCCTACCCCCGACCCGCAGTAGGTCTGAAATTTAAGAGGGGGGCAAAGTTTGTACTTTCACCAAATTTCAAACAAGCGCGTTCCATCTTCTGTTCAAAAAAGCCAAAAACAAGCGTGTCCCAGACCGAAACATGGTTCCCCCCACCCGTCTAATTCCCCATTCGTACTCCGTGGGCGCCAAAACTACCTCTCCACCAGCCGCGAAACCCCGGCGTCCTCCGTCCGCCACCCCATCCCACCCATCAACCGCCGCCCTCCTCCATCACGCCGGAGCCGATACCCGACGTCGTTGTCCACCGCAACCTCAACCTCAACGCCCTCCACAGCTAGTAGTTGAAGCCGAGGCCGAGCCGTCCGTACCCGAGCCAGTTCAACCACGCCGTCCTGCGCCTCACCGTTGCCGCTCCAACTTCGCCACCCTCCACCACACCGGAGCTGTTCCTGCTACTCCGTCCTTCGCCGCCTCGGATCTGCTTCCCCTTCGCTGACATACGGCCACGGCAACACAGTCAACAATTTGGCCATGGGTTCGTGCAAGCCTGCACCCTCCAGAATATCGGTTTCCCCAATAAAAAGAAGAAAATCGGCGCGACTTGTGGAGGTGACCACACCGACAACTGAAAAAGGTACTCCTCTTCCCTTATTCGTGCAAATCTTACGTCTCTGCTTGCACCGTATTCATCCCACAGAAGACACTAGTTGACCGCTTCTTCTTGATACTAGATGTTCCTAGTAACTCGCGATGCACAAGGTTTCTCCTCATATACTATTTCACCTTAGCTAGAGGTCCGTCGCCCCCTGAATTTCAATTTCTGGCTAGTTGATTCCCAATTAACGGAAGCATTTCCCGGCGTAACATGTGCTAGTACGCCTATTACGCCGGGGAAGCAGCACCTTGGTGTTTATCTTAGGGGCGTGTGCGGCCTAGAGCTACTGGCGCCCGATCTGGAGGTCGGCCGAGATTAAAGGGATGGCCTGGGGGCGCTGCCAAGCACGGCGGTGGTGTGAGGTCGATGGGAGGGCGGGGCGGCGGAGGCAGGGGTCTGGGCCGGTGGTCGCTGGCGGTTCGAGAAAGATCGTCAACAGTGACTGGCGGGAGGTAGACGAAGGCCATCTGCCCGTTCCTTATAGATCGGACGGTTCATTAAAAAAATCGACTGACCTATTTATTTCCAGTCGACTGTTATCTTAGATATGACCACATGTGGTGGTGTGCTGGAGGAGTACCTGCATTTCCTGTGCTCATATATTACAAAATCATACGGAGTAGAATCTAATTTTGTTTGCCATGTAATGTTGTAGAGCTATCATATGTCTCCTGTCATTTATTTTTCAGCCGCCTGCTATCTGCTACTTTTACAGTGCACTAGTTCTGCACACACTTCACCCTTACTCTCACTGTTGTGTTTTTATGCAAGGGTATTTCAGACTCTGCTGCCATGAGAGAAGCCAAAAAGAAAAGATATAAGTTGCTCCAGCTTGGTGTGCGGCTACGCAAGACACATTTCAACGCTTTAAAGGGTGCAGTGTCAGCAGATGGAGACGGGGAACGTAGCTCTGGAGTTGATGACCTCGCTCGCAATGAACCACCATCCCAGGTGCTTGCTTTAACTTCGCGGTGTCATATGTGGTTGCATGTTCCATATGGTGTCTAGCTTGTATTCGAAAGGCCGAAGTCGATAAGATAAGGAAAGATATTTTTTTACATGAACCACCATCCCGTGAGCACCAGAAGACAAATAGCTAGTCAGGGCACTGGCCGAGCCAGTGACAAGCCCAGCAAAGATAGGCATCACCTGGAAGCTAACTAAAAAGCTGCAATGGTGGCGAAGCAGCCCGCCTCCCACCAGGCTCTCAGGTCCTAGATGATCATGCTCACCACTCCAGCCGGATGTCTAGCTTGTATTGCTTCCAATTTGGTTAAATTGCATCTGCTTAGCTTACACATAATACCTTTGAATATGACATGCCTTTCTGTTTTTGGTTCATACTAGTACATCTGTGTATTAACCATGTTCTTACATCAAACTAATGTTCTTGTGTATCCCTCATCAATCACTTATGACGAGGCAGGCGGCAAGGGGACTACTCCTCATTTAAAGAATGCAGCGTCAGCCTCCCGACATGATTCTCAAGAAACAGAAATGCTACATAAAGATAGTGAACGTAGCTCTGTAGTTGATTACAGCATTTCCCCTACACTAGCATCGCAGGTGCTTGCTCTAACTTGGCAGCGTGATATGTGGTTGCATGTTGCATATGGTGTCTAGATTGTAATTCTTCCAATCTGGTTAAACTGCATGTGCTAGTCTGCTTAGCTTATACATTATACATGTTAATGTGACATGCCTTCCTGTATTTAGTACATAGTACATCTGTCTATTAAGCATGTCCTTACATAAAACTATTGTTTTTTGTATGCCGCATCAATCAACATGACGAGACACCTTTAGTATATGCAGTGCGATATTAGTTGCATCTTTCATATGATTTATAGCATGCGCTGCTTCTAATTTGTTGAAATTCCATTTATGATGGGACGCTTTTAACTTGGCAGAGTCATATGGGTTGCATCTTTCATATGGTGTCTAGCTTGCATTGCTTCTTATTTGCTGGAATGGTTTCTGCTTAGTTTACACAAACAGTTGTGAACATGCCATGCCGTCCTGTTTTTCGTACATATTCAATCCTGGTATCATGTGTTTGCCTTACATCAAAGTAGTGATTGTCAGTATCATGCATGAATGAGTTCTGAAGAGAGAATTTTATTGCTTTTTCTTGTCGGTTTTACTTGACAATTCAAAATCAATAAAGCGGAAGGAAGTTAGCAAGGCAGCAGATAAAGGTGCTCCTTCCGAACGGAGGGCCTCTATAGTTTCTACTCCTCCACACCCCCAAGATGATTTCCAAGACAACACATGTATAGACACTCAACAAAGTTGTGTTTATGATGAGCACGTCTCCCCTAGTGCAGCATCACCGGTGCTCCCTCTAACTTGGCACTGTTATATGTGGTTGCATGTTATGTGTGATGTCTAGCTTGTATTGCTTCTAATTTTGTTGAATTCCATCTGCTTACTTTACACATTATACTTGAATAAGACACGTGTTCCTGTTTCTAGAACATACAATATATGTCTATCACACCATGTTCTTACATCAAATTACTACTGTTGTGTAACCTGCAACAATCACTTATCATAAGACACGTTTGACTTCGGAGTGTGATATAGGTTACATCTCACATTCTTTTCTAGCTTGTACTACTAATTTGTTGAAATGGCACTTATGACGAGACAGTTTTAACTTGGTAGAGTGATATTCGTTGCATCTTTCATATGGTGTCTAGCTTTCATTGCTTCTAATTTGTTGAAATGCCTTCTCCTTAGTTTACACATCATAAGCTGTGAATATGCAATGGCACTAATGACGAGAGACCTCTAACATGGTAGTGTGATGTTGTTTGCATCTTGCATATGATTTATTTCTTGTACTGCTTCACATTTGTTTAAACGCCATTTATGATGAGACACTGTTAACTTGGCAGAGCAATATTTGTAGCATCTTTCATATGGTGTCTACCTTCCAATGCATTGCTTCTAATTTGGTGAAATGCCTTCTTCTTAGTTTACACATCATAGTTCTGGTTATCTCTTCCGTCCTGTTTTTCATACATATTACATCCTCCTATCATGTGGTTGTCTAACATCAAAGTTCAGTTCGTCTGCATCACGCATCAATTTGTTCTGAAGAACTAAATTGTTATTCGTTTTTCTTGTCGGCTTAACTTAACATGGCACAGAGAAAGAGGAAGAAACACAGAATGGCAGGGAATGAGAAGCAGATGAATCCTGCAGATTCTGCTAGTACTGATGGTGCAATAGAAGGTCAAAGTCCAGCAGAAAATTTTACAAACACGGCATCCCATGCTACACGAGTTGCAAAAAAAGACAAACAGAAACAAATAGCTGCCACCAAACAAGCAGAAACTAGTTCTTGCAAAACCTACCACAGTACTACCAGCTGCACGACGTACTTGTGCGTCAACTGAGCTAGCAGCACGTTTCCAAGCTCCCTTGCCACCTGACACTACTTCCCAAACACTCTTGACACAAGACGAGTTGGCAATATCAGCAAGAAGGTAGTTGCTGGAGTCAAGTTACAGTTGCATGCTTCTTTATATGTAGTCTCACAGTTTTGATGTACACTAACACTTCCTATGTTTGTTGTTGGACTAGTACCTAGGCGCAGGAGGAAACAAACATCAGGGATAATGCTCGATAGGTTAACTAAATCTAGAGGAGGAAGAATGGAGATCCGTTTTGAGGCAGGTTTAAAAAGGCCACGTGATGCTACAGAGTTAGCCAAGTTAGTATCAGAGGCAGCGGTTGCTGTTAGGTGTCATGTACGTATCCTCCCAACATGGATTCAGTACAGGAATGACAAAGACGAAACCCAGTTCAACATCTTCCTCGACCATTTATCTGTAAGTATGGTTATGTATGGAAACTAGTAATATCGTCTTGCTCTATCCAATACTTTCTAGGTTGCTGATAATGAGACTCCCATAATTTTCAATAGATGAGGTTCAAGTTGGATAGCCAAGATGATGCAACCAGACAAGCATGCACCCATGTTTTCAAGTCTGCTCTGCGACAGTATCGGTATAACTTGAGGAAAACTCACTTTGAAGGCAAGGCTAACAATGAACTTGCCCAAACATCTCCAGTGGAAAATATATTTGATGAAGACTGGAGAGGCCTCGTTAAACACTGGTCCGATCCGAAGTATCAGGTACATTATATATATGTCATCAGATCACATGTTGAAGTCCTATTTACGCATGTGCCACACAAATCTATCTTCTCGTAGGTGAACTATTCAAAGAACAAGGCCAACCGTACGAAAGTGAAATTCCAACAGACGGCAGGATCTCGTAGCTATATTGCACACTGTGAGGGTCTTGTAATTAGCTATTGTTTCACTCTTTTTGCTGTACCATATTATCAGATCTATATTGACTTGTTCCAAATGCAGAGGAAAGCCCGCAAGGACCAAAAAGTACCTAAACCAAATGTTGTGGAAATCTTCAAGGACTGTCACACCAGCAAGAAGAAGGGCATGACTACACCAGTCAAAGCCGCTGGTGTAAGTACTTAATCCTCATGCCTTTTAACTACTACTTACTCTGACTTGTGCCTTGAACTGCATGATTTGCAGCCAATGTCTATTACTCTTTTCAATTTTATACACAATTGTCTTAGCGTATCATTGCACCTTACAAGGTTTAAAAGAGAGGAGTGATGTTCCTTTGATCTTGACCCGTAATCTAGTTCTGTGCTAGACTTGCCCACACAACATTACAATTGCCTGTTTGTCTGTTCTCAGTTGTTTTGTGATATGAATGATGTCATACTATGCTTATCGTATTATAAACTTCGTCTCTTCATCCTTAGCCCTCAATACAATGTGAAGAAATAGACAATACATTAGCGATGGTACATGGTCATATGTTTGGAACCTGGTTTTATTATGTACTTTGCAATAAAATACAACTAATATTTTACATGGGTTCACCAGAATAAGTTCTGTATATAGACCAAAGCTATTTTGTTTGGTTTTGCGGCCTCCTTAATATCTTCTGTTCTGGTACTACTAATGTAAAACCTCAACTTTTCAGCGAGCTATGGAAAAAATGATGGAACCGCCACCTTCTGAAGGTGGCGAGGCAACTATAACCGCAATGTCAGCTCTTGCTGCAGTGGGTCAGTACCTGTCCACTAACAGTGCCAAAAGCATGTTCCTGCGTAATACTGGGTTGGTTGTTAAGGCAATATCGTCCAAACTGCCTCATGATCAAGATATGCAAGCTCAAAGCAATGTTGTATCTGCGCTCCAGACACAAGTCCATTCCCTAACAGAGACCCTTTGTGAAACAGGGAGAAACATTGCTCAATGTCGTCAAGATATGCATGGTTTTGAAACCAGACTATCAGACATTTGCTATGTTGTTCAGGAGCCTAGGGGAAATGAAGGCGAGGGTTATGGTGCTCCATCGGACAATACAGCATGAAAGCGTAACAATCAGGTCAAATGAACTGAGCTTCTGAACTTCTGGTGGTGCATTTATCTGCTAGACTGTTAAGTTTTATGCCAACCTTCCTTTTGTTATATAGTTGTAATTTGTTTTGGTGCGATACAAAATTTATTCTTAACATGCAGCCACCGCCTGAAGAAAACAGCTAGCCATTTTTGTATAGTGTAGGGTGTTCCCTATATTTGCACTGGTGGCGATCTTTGATGCCGAGTGGATGTAATCTGTGCAATCGCCTTAATAGCCTAGCGTTAGTTTCGACCTTATTTATTTCCTAGTCTTCTTTTTCCCTGGTTTGCTAGTGGCCATAACTACCATGGGCCATATACGGGCCGTAGGATCCATGGGTCTCCTACGGGCCGCCGATAAATGGGCCTGTAATCGGTGGGCCTCGGGCCGTCGGATAAATGTGTCTACATGGGCCATAATCGGGCATAATTGGTATCAGCCCAGCATGGTAACAGGCCGTTAACAGGCCGTAGGACAGCAAAGGCTTAATTCTGTCACAGGCATAACGGGTCGTTAATGGGCCAGAATATAGGACGGGCTGGAAACGGCGCAACGGGTTAACAGGCCAGAAACGGGCCGACTCTTGCCATGGGCCGAATTTGGCCCATTAGGGTAACAGGCCAGTAATGGGCCGACTCTTGCCATGGGCCGAATTTGGCCCATTAGTGGAACAGGCCAGTAACGGGCCGACTCTTGCCATGGGCCGAATTTGGCCCATTAGGGGAACAGGCCAGTAATGGGCCGGAAGTAATCGAGGGCCGAAAAGGAGCCCAAGAACGTATGGGCCGTCAATAGGCCGAAAGCTAACACGGGTTGGAAACAGCCCATGTAAATCACGGGCCGTTAACGGGTATAACGAAAATTACTGTTCATCATGGGCTAGACTCACCGTGGGCCTGTAATGGGCCAAAAGATACGAAGGCCTCATATGGGCCGAAAGACGTCGTGGGCCATACATGGGCCGAAAGTGAAAGGGGCTGGTATTATATTCGACGGCCCACATGACGTTGTTGGGCCGATTTCCTTTAGGGCCTAACGGGCCGTGAGTTAACGGGCCATAAAATGGGCTATTTGCGAAGAGACCGTTAACAGGCTTTTCATGGGCCAGCCCGTTAACTTTTGACCAAGTCAAACGGGCCGGCTTTGTAAGCTAAATGGGCCACTGTTGGGAAGTGCCACGTGTCGACATATCATAGGCGCCTATCTGACCCACTAACGAGCTGACACGTGTTTCGTCCGGCCAATAAGAATTTTACACGTGGAAATTTCCCATTGGTCGGGGCTGTTAACGGGTTATCGGATCCAAAACCCGACCCGATAGCTTAACGGCGTTCCGTTACGGTGGATGCCACGTGTCGGTCACCCTTGACGAAAGCACTTCTGTGACGCGCGATTTATCGTCATGGAAGTGGACACTTCCGTGATGATAATTTTGGTAATGTCATGGAACACTTCTATGACAGCACAGGTATGACTATCTTGATTCTGTCATAAATTTTTCATGGATGTACATGCATGACAAAAAAAGTGATCTACTGTGACAAACGCGTATCATCACAGAAGTGTATTTTTTTGTAGTGTATAGATGAGATAGACTGGATGAGCATCACAAAGTGTAGAGATTTTGTGAAACAAATGAGTCAAAAACTTAGTTTTAGTTTTCCACAAAAAGCATTTCGTAGCTACCGATTTGTTAAACTCGGTGACACCGAAGCAACTTTTGGAGTCTAAACTAGTGAAATCGGTCAGACCGAGACATAGTTCGGTGACTCTGAGATTGCTAGGGTTTCACAGAGAGTCGAACTCGGTCGCACTGATTTGCAAGTTTCGGTTAGACTGAAAAGTGCAAGTGCAATGGCCTAAGCCAAATCGGTGAGACCGATTTCCACAACTCGGTCGGTCCGAGATGAGTTCGGCGGAAACCGAACCCTAAATTTTCGAATCGAATCTAATCTAAAGGATGTTTTTGCTGGACAAGAAGATCTCATACGTGGTAAGGAACATGGCATTTGCTTTGTGCTAAGAATCAGAGTAAAGAACAACACAAAGATTCGAACTCATACCCTAGTTCGGTGATGAGCTCGCTACGACGGCAACGGCGGGGTTGAATTCCGTTGACGGCGACGGAGACCGGTGGCGGGAGCTCGCTGGCGACGAGAGGACGATCCTGAGACCCGAGGCGGCAGACCAGGACACACGCGGGTTGAGAGGTTTTGGAGTAATTTCCAAAATTTGACCTGACGGTATATATATCCTGACCCTGTCGGTGTGACCGAGTGGAACAACTCGGTGTGACCGAAAAGTTCTAATCGGTTGCACCGAGATTGAAAACCTAGATCAACTCAGTGAACTCGGTTAGACCAAAAAGGATGAATCGGTCAGGCCAAAATGCACAGAGAGGTTTTGGAAGTTTAAGTCTATGACGAATCAGGGACTCCGAGTGCTCCTCACACAGAGTGTTCAAATCTGACTTGATCAAACTTTGTGATGTAGCATGAATAGAGTTTGAGACGAGAAAAGCATAGATAGCTAGAGGAAGTTCTTAGGCATTCTTGTCCATCCATTTGGCAAAAGAAAAAGAGCCAAACAATCAAAGCAACAAATGGTGTCCTCGAATGAGAAAAATATGCAACCAACATGCTCACACAATAAAATGGCAAATGAAATATGTGACAAGGCATGCACAAACACTCTAGCATCTATCAAACAATTGGCGATGACTAGGTCATCTATATATGAGTGTATTGACTTAGGAGTCAAATGAGAACATTTGATCATAGGTCATACTCATCGTTTAAGCACAATTGGGGTTACCACTTTACATAAAGCATTGTTGTGTTCACACCATTAGGGTTGCTTTAGCTTAATTTTTTTAGAGTAAAGCTCCCCCTATATGTGATATCCCCACAAGGGATGAACTAACCTTGGGTTTTGTCGATGATGACTTCATGTAGATGTTGAAGATGTGGATGCTCAATGTTGATGTAGATCATTTGGAGCAATCCATTGGAGTGAGTTGCACTTTCAATACCTACACGGGTTAGTCCCACAAGGAACAAACAAGGATATCCATAGACATAGAGTGAACTTCACACAAGATGATGTCCATGAAAGCATTAGGTTACCTTGTCCCTTGTCTTACCAGCAAGAGGGTTTGTGATTCCTTGAACTAGTGCAAGATGTGGAAGTTGTTTGCACTTGTCCTCGCCAAGATGATATGAGTGAAATATGTTGGCGGAGTCACCCTCAAGAACTCTCTAGTTCTTTTTCTTCGGGATCCACATCATCTTGATGGGAATCCTTGGAGTTGTAGTCGTACTTGATGAAGTAGAACTTGATGTAGTTTTGGGAACCCACTTTACCAAGGCCTTGGCAGCTTCTTCAAATGCATCAATCTCCTCTTGAAGCTTGTCCTTGCCTTTTTGCTTGTGGTCTTGTGGTGGAAGATCATCTTGAGCTTGTGTCCCCTTGAAAGAAGTAGGATCATACTTCTCTTGTTGAGGAACAAACTTCGTCTTGGGGTATTGATCTTCTTCCCACTCAACTCCATTGGCATTGAACTTTGATTCAAAACAAACACCTTGATTCTTCCAGTGCCTTCCTTGCTTGCATACAATTTCCTCAAATTGCTTACATCCGGCAAGGCACTTGTAAACACCTTTCTCTTTGGGCCTTTAGCCATGAAGCATCTTGCAATTCCATCATTTGGTGAGTCAAATATGTCGTAGGAGTTGGTTGACACAAGTGCTAGACTGGCAACACCTTCATCTTGAGTATATTCAGAGTCGGAGTGATAACTTCTCTTGGAGTGATGGTCGGAATCGGAGCCGGATACCCATTCACCAATATGAGCTCGATGTCTTCGATCTGTGTAGATCCTTGTTGACTTGTCCTTCCTTTTCGAATACTTGCTTCTGCGAGAGGTTCTTCATTCATAACGATCATCTCTACTCCTTCTCTCTTTTGGAGGTGATTCTTCTCTTCTACTTCACCTTTTAGGCGAGTCTTCTCTTCTTTTGTACTGTGAAGAGCCGAGCGACGGTACGACCGACTTCATCATTGTCCATGATGAGTACAGCTTCGGAGGCCATGGCGCGAGCTCAACTGCTACTGAGGTTTCCGCCAGCGGCTGAGCAGATGGACGAATGGCGTGACACCATCCAAAGCCTGCTCGGTTTCGCCAAAGCTGGGGCTCACGGCGAGCTGGCCCACCACGACCTCCCCAAGCAACATCAATAGCTCATGTTGCTGACCATACAGAAGGGGCCATCCCCACGGTGCAGTTCCCACCACGGCAGCCAACGCGATCACAACAGAGTCAAGACCCCGACAACGTCTTGATGGCCTCTTCTAACCCTCGAGTACATCCAGGCCAATGTCGAGCCCCGGAGGATGGGCGGAGAGGAGACCCGCGCGTCGTCATCGAGCAACGCCGTGACGACCCCCGCCGGACCGAGGGGTGCGACGGCCTCAATGTCGACGAGCCTGCGCTTTGTTGGCGGGTGCCTACCTTTTGAGGTTGCGGCAAAGATGTCGCAGGAAACCACAACCACCTATGGGACTAGGAGGTCCCTTGTTGGTTTGGCGCGGGGGCGACTCATTGCACAAAGAGCAAACGAGCGTGGGGCAGCACGGCAGAGATCACATAGGCAATTTTACCCAGGTTCGAGCCGCCGTGAGGCGTAAAACCCTACTCCTGCTTTGGTGGATTGATGGTGGAAAGGTGGTGGTGGAGCGTAGTACACTTGCCCGGTAGGGGTTGCCTCGGGGCAGCAGCGACTACATGTGTATGAGGGTGTGAGTAATCCAATCTTCTAACCCTTTCTACGATTGCCATGGGCCTCCTTTTATAGATTAAGGGGTAACCATAGTGGCAAAGTAGTCACTACGCACTGATAAGATAGCAAACAGTGCTATCATACCTAACTCCGTGGGCTGACAGGGCGCATTAAATGCACCACTTAGTGTCACATCGTTGGTTGCCCGGCAAGGCTTGCCGGCCTATCTTGCCAGCTCCGCGCCTGCTTGCTTGACACGTCGCAGGACGGGTGTCATCTGTGGGTTTCTCCTGTAGGAATTGGTTGCCATGTGGCGAATGGATGCCACTTAATCTCTTTGGGGATAGACACCACACTGATCGATGACGTGGGATGTGGTAGAGTGGTTGGTGAGGTGGTTCTGCCTCCATGAGCCCCAGCACGCCCTGCCGGGCCGCTTTGGTTATTTACTTCTGGGGGTGGCCTTGCCCCTTGCCGGGCTTGCCCGCCCGGCAAGGGAGGCTTTTTTCTTGACGATGTCCTGCTTCTCTGGTTTGATCTTGGTCCTTCTGATCTGCATGCTGGTCCTTTGAATCTCCAGGGTTCTCATACTCTAATCTGGGCTGGTGCTTCAATCTTGTTCTCGTGCCTGTGCACAACATTTGGTAACACCAGCTCCTCCCCAGCGCCGCAAGGGTAAGAAGAATGGGGAGCAATTGACTACCACGCGCCATGCCTGCCTCGAGCCACGACATGGTGTCATTCGCGTCCCCTCCCACTGAAGTCAAGGCCACGGGCGGCCCGGCGGCAAACACGCCGGGATGGCCACTCCCGGCGTTGTCGCTGCATCGCCCGAGTCCCCTTTCCAGATCCGGGGGAAGCTTCAAGGTGGAGCCCGAAGCACGGCCCCAAGCCCTTCTTTCCAGCATAACCAGCAGAAGCGGAAGATAAGAAGAAGAGGAATGCGAAGATGAGTGACTCCACCCTCCTCCGCCCCTTCCTTTTATAGGCGGGGCGAGGAGGGGGCTGCTCCATCAACGGGCGGCCACCGTCCTCCTCCGCCAATTCAAGATGACCGGGCCCTGACCTTGATGCTCTCCCGCGCTACGCGCCTCCGTTACCTACCCCACGCGATGCATGCAACATACGTGGCCAAGGATAAGTGCGTGGTGGGAAGAGTGAATTGGCAGTTTCTACCCCATGCGTTAAATTCATTCACGGGCCATTACTGGAGCGGCCCCACCACTATTGGCTTTACACAAAGCACCGGGAAACCGGAAATTGGCCCGGAATCAAGGCTAATGAAGAAGCAAAGAAGGCTTCAAGAAACCAGCCTCTTCAGCAACTCTCACTTGTGCACTTATTAGGCCCTACCCCGATGCTCGGCAGCGGGTTCGGGGTAGGCCCGGGGGCTTCTGTCGGTGCAACAAACCCTGGGTCTGTTGCCCAGACTATGCATAGGCATGAGAAAAAGATTGAAGCACTAGCCTAGATCAAAGTACAAGAACCCCCGTAGATTCAAAGGACCAGCATGCAGATCAGAAGGACCAAGATCAAACGAGAGAAGCAGGATAACGTCAAGAGAAATGCCTCCCTAGCCGGGCAGGCAAACCCGGCAAGGGGCAAGGCCACACCTAGAAGTAAATGACCAAAGCGCCCCAGCAGGGCCTGCCGGGGCTCACGGAGGCAGAACCACCTCACCAACCACTCTACCGCGACCCACGTCGTCGATCAGTGCGGTGCCAAGCCGCAAAGTAATTAAGCGGTAGCTATTCGCCACATGGCAGCCAATTCCTATAGGAGAAACCCATAGATGACACCCGTCCTGCGACGTGTCAAGCAAGCAGGCGCGGAGCTGGAAAGATAGGCCGGCAAGCCTTGCCGGGCAACCAACAATGTGACACTAAGCGGTGCATTTAATGCGCCCTGTCAGCCCGCAGAGTTAGGTATGATAGCACTATTTGCTATCTTATCAGTGCGTAATGACTACTTTGCCACTGTTTTTACGCCTTGATCTATAAAAGGAGGTCCATGGCAACCGTAGAAAGGGTTAAAAGAATTGATAGCTCACACCCCCATACGCGCGTAGTCGCTGCTGCCCCGAGGCAACCCCTGTCGAGCAAGGGTACTACGCTCCACCACCACCTTTCCACCATCAATCCACCAAAGCAGGAGTAGGGTTTTACGCCTCATGGTGGCACGAGCCTGGGTAAAATTGCATGTGTGATCTCTGTCGTGCTGCCCCACGATCGTCTGCTCTTTGTGCAACGCGTCACCCCCCTGCCGAACCAGCAAGGACGGGTGTCATCTGTGGGTTTCTCCTGTAGGAATTGGCTGCCATGTGGCAAATGGCTGCCACTTAATCACTTTGCGGCTTGTCACCGCACTAATCGATGACGTGGGTCGCGGTAGAGTGGTTGGTGAGGTGGTTCTATGTCCGTGAGCCCCGGCAGGCCCTGCCGGGGCACTTTGGTTATTTACTTCTCAGGGTGGCCTTGCCCCTTGCCGGGCTCGCCTGCCTAGCAAGGGAGGCGTTTCTCTTGACGATATCCCGCTTCTCTGGTTTGATCTTGGTCCTTCTGATCTGCATGCTGGTCCTTTGAATCTCCGGGGTTCTTGTACTCTAATCTAGGCTAGTGCTTCAATCTTGTTCTCATGCCTGTGCACAATCTAAGCAACAGACCCAGGGTTTGTTGCACCGATAGAAGCACCCAGGCCTGCCCCGAACGCGCTGCTGAGCATCGTCGGGGTAAGGCCTAATAAGTGCACAAGCGAGAGTTGCTGAAGAGGATGGTTTCTTGAAGTCTTCTTTGCTTCTTCATTAGCCTTGATTCCGGGCCAGTTTCCTGTTTCTCCGCGCATCATGCGCAATGTTGGGGAAGAACTTTGATCGTGGCCTGCGGATTCTCCTCGCCCCACGATCACGGCACGGAAACTGCCATCCCACTTGCCTCCCGTTTTGCATGCACCTGCCACGTATTTCCGCATGCATTGGGCGTGGTAGGTGGTGGATGCAGAGGGTATGGGGAGGAGTGCCATGGCTGAAAACAGAGTGCCGGTGGTTGGAGCAGAAGGTCGGCCTCGACTCTCAGAGCCACAGAGGGTGCAGAGAGGCCGCATTGGAGGAGTGGGTGCCCATTTCCCGTATGAGGAGCCAACCCCCTGCCCCGTTTCCCTATAAAAGGGGGTAGGGTGGCGCTTCTCTGTACATTTACTTCTTCTTCTTCACTGCAACCCTTCCCTTCTAGCCGTGGTAAGAGGGCGAGGGAGCGGCGGTGTCCCGACGGCGGTGACGAGGGTTTCTGCTCGATAGCGCGTCCCTCCTCCTCCTCAAGCGCCGCGGCAACCTCGACCAAGTCCCCTTCCTCCTCCCCTCGCGGCCGGTTCCACCACCTCAGGGTCAGGGGATCAGCCGCCCGCGGCCTCTGACGCTGCGAGGGGTGCGGAGGTGCACGAGGATGCGAACGATGCTGGTGGAGTGGTTGGAGCAGGCGGCGCCGTCACCACTTCCCCCGTAGCCGACGCAGGAGCAGGAGGCACCAGAGGAGAGCAGCATCAACAACACCCCGATGGCCATGCTCCCCATGGTACGGGTGAAGGGCTCACTCCATCTGCGCCCCTCTCTCCCACCGATGGGCACAACCATAGCAACGACGCTCGAACCGGGGCGAATCGCCGCCCTCCAGTCGCCCCCACCACGGGTGCGGTCGCAGCGTGTGCACCTCCCCTGGGATGGGCCGACCAAACCGCTGCGCCCGACGGAGCCGCTAGCCCTCGAGTGCCCTCGCCACACCACATCAAGGTGGTCGGCCCGCAGCGACAGCGGGGGCGCAGTGCTATCGCCGCTGGCACTGTCAGGAGCCGAGCGATGGTGTAATCAACTTCATCATCGTCCATGCCGAGTACAGCTTCGGAGGCCATGGCGTGAGCTCAACTGCTGCTGAGGTTTCCGCCAACGGCCGAGCATATGGACGAATGGCGTGCCACCATCCAAAGCATGCTCGGTTTCGCCGAAGCTAGGGGCTCATGGCGAGCTGGCCCGCCACGACCTCCCCAAGCAACAACAACAGCTCATGCTGCTGACCGTACGGAAGGGGCCATCCCCACGGTGCAGTCCCCACCATGGCAGCCAGCGTGAGCGCACCAGAGTCAAGACTCCGACAACGTCTCGATGGCCTCTTCTAACCCTCAAGTACGTCCAGGCCAACGTCGAGCCCCAGAGGATGGGCGGAGAGGAGACGATACGTCCATTTTGCATCATGTTTTCTTACTGTTATTTATAATGTTTTTATCCACAATAATGTTTTTTTGGAGAAATTCTAATGCCTTTTCTCTCATAATATGCAAGGTATACACAAAGAGGGAGAATTCCGACAGCTGGAAATCTGGATCTGGAAAAGCTACGTCAGGCCACCTATTCTGCACAACTCCAAACAAGCTGAAACTTCACGGAGATTTTTTATGGAATATTTGAGGAATATTGGAGCAAATAACTACTAGAGGGGGCCCACCAGGTGGGCACAACCCACGTGGGCGCGCCAGGGAGCCCAGGCGCGCCCTGGTGGGTTTTGCTCACCCAGGCCCACCTCCGGTGCCCATCTTCTGGTATATAGGTCATTTTGACCTAGAAAAATAAGAAGAGGACTTTTGGGACAGAGTGCCACCGTCTCGAGGTGGAACTTGCGCAGGAGCACATTTGCCCTCCGGTGGAGCGATTCCGCCGGGGGAACTTCCCTCCCGGAGGGGGAAATCATCGTCATCATCATCACCAACAACTCTCCCATCTTCGGGGAGGGCAATCTCCATCAACATCTTCAGCAACACCATCTCATCTCAAACCCTAGTTCATCTCTTGTGTTCAGTCTTGTTACTGGAACTATAGATTGGTGCTTGTGGGTGACTAATAGTGTTGATTACATCTTGTAGCTTTATTTGGTGGAAGATTATATGTTCAGATACATTATGCTATTTAATACTCCTATGATCTTGAGCATGATTATCATTTGTGAGTAGTTACTTTTGTTCTTGAGGTCACGGGAGAAATCATGTTGCAAGTAATCATGTGAACTTGATATGCGTTCGTTATTTTGATAGTATGTATGTTGTGATTCCATTAGTGGTGTCATGTGAGCGTCGACTACATGACACTTCACCATATTTGGGCCTAAGGGAATGCATTGTGGATTAGCAAATAGATGATGGGTTGCGAGAGTGACAGAAGCTTAAACCCCAGTTTATGCGCTATTCCGTAAAGGACCGATTGGATCCAAAAGTTTAATGCTATGGCTACAATTTATTCTTAATACTTTTCTCATAGTTGCGGATGCTTGTGGGAGGGTTAATCATAAGTAGGAGGTTTGTTCAAGTAAGAACGACACCTAAGCACCAGTCCACCCACATATCAAATTATCAAAGTATCGAACACGAATTAAACTAACATGATGAAAGTGACTAGATGAAATTCCCGTGTACCCTCAAGAACGCTTTGCTTATCATAAGAGACCATTTTGGCTTGTCCTTTGCCTCAAAAGGATTGGCTACCTTGCTGCACTTTTGTTACTACTATCATTACTTGCTCGTTACAAATTATCTTGCTATCAAACTACTCCGCTACTTACAATTTCAGCACTTGCAGACATTACCTTGCTGAAAACCACTTGTCATTTCCTTCTGCTCCTCGTTGGGTTCGACACTCTTACTTATCGGAAAGATCTACAATTTATCCCCTATGCTTGTGGGTCATCAAGGCTATTTTCTGGCGCCGTTGCCGGGGAGTGAAGCGCCTTTGGTAATTGGAATTTGGTAAGGAAACATTCATATTGTGTGCTGAAATTTATTGTCACTTGTTACTATGGAAAACAATCCTTTGAGGGGTTTGTTCGGGGTATCTTTGCTACCTCCTGAGCACTGCGTTGGTTTTCCCTTGAAGAGGAAAGGGTGATGTAGTAAAGTAGCATAAGTATTTCCCTCAGTTTTGAGAACCAAGGTATCAATCCAGTAGGAGACCACGCTCAAGTCCCACGCACCTACACAAACAAATAAGAACCTTGCAATCAACACGATAAAGGGGTTGTCGATCCCTTCACGGCCACTTGCGAAAGTGAGATCTGATAGAGATGATAAGATAATGTTTTTGGTATTTTTATGATAAAGACTAAAAGTAAAGAAAGCAAAATAAACGGTAAAAGAAATAACGGTAGATTAATATGATAGAGAATAGACTCGGGGGCCATAGGTTTCACTAGTGGCTTCTCTCAAGAGCATAAGTATTACGGTGGGTAAACAAATTACTGTCGAGCAATTTATAGAATTGAGCATAGTTATGAGAATATCTAGGTATGATCATGTATATAGGCATCATGTCCGTGACAAGTAGACCGACTCCTGCCTGCATCTACTACTATTACTCCACACATCGACCGCTATCCAGCATGCACCTAGAGTATTAAGTTCATAAGAACGGAGTAACGCTTTAAGCAAGATGACATGATGTAGAGGGATAAACTCATGCAATATGATATAAACCCCATCTTTTTATCCTCGATGGCAACAATACAATACGTGTCATTTCCCCTACTGTCACTGGGATCGAGCACCGCAATATTGAACCCAAAGCTAAGCACTTCTCCCATTGCAAGAAAGATCAATCTAGTAGGCCAAACCAAACTGATAATTCAAAGAGACTTGCAAAGATAACCAATCATACATAAAAGAATTCAGAGGAGATTCAAATATTGTTCATAGATAATCTTGATCATAAACCCACAATTCATCGGATCTCAACAAACAAACCGCAAAAGAAGATTACATCGAATAGATCTCCAAGAGAATCGAGGAGAACTTTGTATTGAGATCCAAAGACAGAGAAGAAGCCATCTAGCTAATAACTATGGACCCGAAGGTCTGAGGTAAACTACTCACACATCATCGGAGAGGCTATGGTGTTGATGTAGAAGCCCTCCGTGATCAATGCCCCCTCCGGCGAAGCACCGGAAAAGGCCTCAAGATGGGATCTCACGGGTACAGAAGGTTGCGGCGGTGGAAAAAGGGTTTTTGCTCCTCCCCTGATGTTTTCGGGGTACGTAGGTATATATAGGAGGAAGAAGTAGGTCAGTGGAGCCACGAGGGGCCCACGAGGGTGGAGGGCGCGCCCAGGGGGGTAGGCTCGCCCCCTGCCTCGTGGCCTCCTTGTTGATTGCTTGACGTCCACTCCAAGTCCTCTGGATCACGTTTGTTCAGAAAATCACTTCCCGAAGGTTTCATTCCGTTTGGACTCTGTTTGATATTCCTTTCCTTCGAAACACTGAAATAGGCAAAAAAACAGCAATTTGGGCTGGGCCTCCGGTTAATAGGTTAGTCCCAAAAATAATATAAAAGTGCATAATAAAGCCCATTGAACATCCAAAACAGATAATATAATAGCATGGAACAATCAAAAATTATATATACGTTGGAGACGTATCAATCTTCACCTCGACCGGAACCACAATTAGCTACCCCTCAACCTACTGCACCTACTGAAAGTATTGACTATGGAATTCCTTCGAGTATGATATAACAACTTCTATCTAAACCTTATGCAGGAGATGGAACCGAACATCCTAATATGCACTTGATATATGTAGAACAAATTTGTGGATTGTTTAACTTTGCAGGTTTACCCAAGGATGAAGTTATGAAAAAGGTTTTCCCTTTATCTTTGAAGGGAAAAGCATTGATGGTATAGCCTATGCGATGATATTGGATCTTGGATTTGGAATCGTCTGAAATTGGAGTTCCACCAAAATTTTATCCTATGCATCTAGTTCATCGTGATCGGAATTATATATATATAATTTTTGGCCTCGTGAAGGAGAAAATATCGCTCTAGCTTGGGGGAGGCTTAAGTCAATGTTATATTCATGCCCCAATCATGAGCTCTCAAGAGAAATTATTATTCATAACTTTTATGCTCGGCTTTCTCGTAATGATAAAACCATGCTTGATACTTCTTGTGCTTGTTCTTTTATGAAGAAGACTATTGAATTCCGGTGGGATCTTTTGGAAAGAATTAAACGCAACTCTGAAGATTGGGAACACGATGAAGGTAAATAGTCAGGTATTAAGCTTATGTATGATTGTGTTAAATCTTTTATGGATACCGATGCTTTTCAAAAGTTTAGCACTAAATATGGACTTGACTCTGAGATAGTAGCTTCCTTTTGTGAATCATTTGCTACTCAAGTTGATCTCCCTAAAGAGAAGTGGTTTAAATATCACCCACCTATTAAAGAAGAAACTAAAGAACCAGTACCAGTTAAATAAGAAACTATACTTTACAATGTTGATCCAGTTGTTGCTTCTGCTTATATTGAGAAACCACCTTTCCCTGTTAGGATAAAGGAACATGCTAAAGTTTCAACCGTGGTTAAAAAAAGCTATATTAGAACACCTAAACCTGATGAACAAATTAAAGTAGAACCTAGTATTGATATGGTTAAAGATCTCTTGGAAGAAGATATGGATGGGCATGTTATTTACTTTTATAAAGAAGCTTCTAGAATTGCCAAACCGGATAAAAAAGATAAACATAGACCTGTTTTTGGCATGCTCGTCATCTCAGTTAAAATAGGAGATCACCGTTATCATGGTTTATGTGACATAGGTGCTATTTTGAGTGCTATTCCTTACACCTTATATCAAGAAATTATGAATGACATAGCACCCGTAGAAATAGAAGAACTAGATGTTACTATTAAACTTGCTAATAGAGACACTATATCACCAATTGGGATTGTTAGAGATGTTGAAGTCTTGTGTGGGAAAATAAAATACCCTACTGATTTTCTTGTTCTTGGTTCCCCACAAGATGACTTTTGTCCCATTATCTTTGGTAGACCTTTATTGAAAACCGTTAATGCTAGAATAAACTGTGAGAAACAAATTGTCGGTGTTAGTTTTGGTGATGAGTCTCATGAGTTTAATTTTTCCAAGTTTAGTAAAAAACTTCATGAAAAAGAATTGCCTAGTAAAGATGAATTAATTGGTCTTGCTTCTATTGCTGTGCCTCCTATTGATCCATTAGAACAATATTTGCTAGACCATGAAAATGATTTTCATATGCATGAAAGAAATGAAATAGATAAGATTCTCTTTGGACAACGCCCTCTGCTTAAACACAATTTGCCTATTGAAACTCTAGGAAGTCCTCCTCCACCTAAAGGTGATCCTGTGTTTGAATTAAAACAATTTCCAGACACTTTGAAATACGCTTATCTTGGTGAAAAGAAGATATATCCTGTTATTATCACTGCTAACCTTTCAGAACATGAAGAAGAAAGATTATTGAAAGTTCTAAGGAAGCAATGAGCTGCTATTGGATATACTGTTGATGATTTAAAGGGCATTAGTCCCACTCTATGTCAGCACAAAATTAATATGGAACCTGATGCTAAACCTGTTGTTGATCACCAACGTCGATTAAATCCGAAGATGAAAGAAGTGGTAAGAACGGAAATACTAAAACTTTTGGAAGCAGGTATAATCTATCCTATAGCTGATAGTAGATGGGTAAGTCATGTTCATTGTGTCCCTAAGAAAGGAGGTATAACTGTTGTTCCTAATGATAAGAATGAACTTATTCCACAAAGAATTGTTACACGCTATAGAATGGTAATTGATTTTAAAAAACTAAACAAAGCAACTAGAAAAGATCATTACCCTCTGCCTTTTATTGATCAAATGCTTGAAATATTATCTAAGCACACACATTTTTCCTTCCTTGATGGATATTCTGGTTTCTCACAAATACCTGTTTCTCAACCTGATCAAGAAAAGACCACTTTTACTTGTCCCTTTGGAACTTATGCTTATAGACGTATGCCTTTCGGTTTATGTAATGCACCTCCTACCTTTCAGAGATGTATGACTGCTATATTCTCTGACTTTTGTGAAAAGATTGTTGAGGCTTTCATGGATGACTTCTCTATTTATGGGAAGTCTTTTGATGATTGTTTAAGAAATCTTGATCGAGTTTTGCAGAGATGTGAACAAACAAATCTTGTCTTGAATTGGGAGAAGTGCCACTTTATGGTTAATGAAGGCATTGTCTTGGGTCATAAAATTTCTGAAACAGGTATTGAAGTGGACAAAGCTAAGGTTGATGCAATTGAGAAAATGCCATGTCCTAAAGATATAAAAGGTATTCGTAGTTTCTTAGGTCATGCTGGTTTCTATAGGAGATTTATCAAAGACTTTTCTAAAATTTCTAGGCCTCTTACTAGTTTTTTGCAAAAGGATATTCCTTTTGTTTTCGATGATGATTGTTTAAAAGCCTTTGAAACACTCAAGAAAGCCTTAATTTCTGCACCTATTGTTCAACCACCTGATTGGAACTTGCCTTTTGAAATTATGTGTGATGCTAGTGATTATGTTGTTGGTGTTGTTCTAGGGCAAAGAGTTGATAAGAAACTTAATGTAATTCATTATGCTAGTAAAACTCTGGACAGTGCTCAAAGAAATTATACTACTACTGAAAAATAGTTCTTAGCAGTGGTGTTTGCTTGTTATAAATTTATACCTTACATTGTTGATTCCAAAGTAACTGTTCACACAGACCATGCTGCTATTAAATATCTTATGGAAAAGCAAGATGCTAAACCTAGACTTATTCGATGGGTTCTCTTTTCACAAGAATTTGATTTACATATCATTGATAGAAAACGAGCTGAGAACCCCGTAGCTGATAATTTATCTAGGCTTGAAAATGTGCCTGATGACCCACTGCCTATTGATGATAGTTTTCGTGATGAGCAGTTAGCTGCAATAAATGTTGCTCACAATACTCCTTGGTATGCTGATTATGCTAATTACATTGTTGCTAAATATTTACCACCTAGCTTTACATACCAACAAAAGAAAAAATATTCAATGATTTAAGACATTACTTTTGGGATAACCCACATCTTTATAAAGAAGGAGTAGATGGTATTATTAGACCTTGTGTACCTGAGCATGAACAGGGACAGATAGAACTGCTCACAAGATATTGCAGTCTGGATTTTATTGGCCTACTCTCTTCAAGGATGCCCGTAAGTTCGTCTTATCCTGTGATGAATGTCAAAGGATAGGTAATATCGGTAAGCGTCAAGAAATGCCTATGAATTATTCACTTGCTGTTGAACCATTTGATTTTTGGGGATTTGATTACATGGGACCTTTCCCTTCCTCTAATGGGTATACACATATTTTGGCTGCTGTTGATTATGTTACTAAATGGGTAGAAGCTATTCCAACCAGTAGTGCTGATCACAACACCTCTATTAAAATGCTTAAGGAAGTTATTTTCCCAAGGTTTGGAGTCCCTAAATATCTAATGACTGATGGTGGTTCACACTTTATACATGGTGCTTTCCGTAAAATGCTTGCCAAGTATGATGTTAACCTTAGAATTGCGTCACCCTATCATCCTCAGTCTACTGGTCTAGTTGAACTTAGCAATAGAGAAATAAAATTAATTTTGCAAAAGACTGTCAATAGGTCCCGGAAGAATTGGTCTAAGAAATTAGATGATGCACTTTGGGCTTATAGAACAGCATATAAAAATCCTATGGGTATGTCTCCTTATAAAATGGTTTATGGAAAAGCTTGTCATTTGCCTCTTGAGTTAGAACATAAAGCATATTGGGCCATCAAAGAGCTCAGTTATGATTTCAAGCTTGCTGGTAAAAAGAGGTTATTTGATATTAGCTCACTAGATGAACGGAGAACCCATGCTTATGAAAATGCAAAATTATTCAAAGAAAAAGTTAAAAGATGGCATGACAAAAGAATCCAAAAGCGTGAGTTTAAAGTCGGAGAACATGTTCTTTTGTATAACTCTCGTTTTAGATTCTTTGCAGGAAAACTCCTCTCAAAATGGGAAGGCCCCTATGTTATAGAGGAGGTTTATCGGTGTGGAGCCATCAAAATAAATAATCCTGAAGGTACTAACCCGAAGGTTGTTAACGGGCAGCGAATAAAGCATTATATCTCAGGTACGCCCATTAATGTTGAAAGTAATATTATCCAAACTTTGACACCGGAAGCACACATAAAAGAGTCCTTCCGGAACACTCCGGAATCGTGAAAATAAGGATGTACGTGATACGGTAAGTAAACGGACTTCGAAAAATCCGCAAAAATATTTTTTTGTCAGTTTTGAAATATTTAGAAAATTAGGAAATAAGGAACTTCCAGGAAGTGTACCCTAGTGGGCACAAGACAACAGGGCGCGCCAGGCTTGCCTGGTGTGCCCAGGTGGATTGTGCCCACCTGGGACACCTTCCGGACACCGTTTTTCTACCGTATGCTTGTCCTCCAAGATAAAAAAAAATCTATATATACTTCCCGAACCTGTTGATCACCGTGTCGCAGAGAAATCCTCTGTTCTCTTTTCTTGTTGTTTCCTGTTAGATCTGAAAATATATCTTCACAAGACTCTGAGGGTGAGAGCTATGTTGTCGATTTCATCGCAAACCCCAAATCCTATGGGGATAAGAGGCACTATAGCTAGAGCTCCAAAGAAGATGAAGATGAATCGGTTCCTCCCCGGTTCAAAAACGAAAGCATTGAGGCGTTACGCAAGAAGATAATAAAACTCGAGATAGATAACGACGAGTTGATGATAGATAATTTTATTCTCTATCGGAAACTGTAGGAAGCGAAGGTCAAACCCTCTACTTTTTCACCACCACTACTACCATCTTCTTCACCACCAAAGGAGAATTGAGTATCGGGTATGGGCACTCCCCTTGGCTTTCGCCAAGCTTGGGGGAGGTGCCCCGGTATCGTATCATCCCACTATCTTTTTACCTTTACTTATTTTAGTTAGATCCTTTGCTTTAGATGAATAAAAGTTTAGTTCGATCCTTTCTTCTTTGAGAGTTTGCTTAGTGATCTATCCTTGTAATCTTGTGCAAGTTATATAATAAAGTTTAGTTTGAATTTTTGCTTTCTTTCCTTTCATGTTGCAAATAAAAGAAAAGAAATAAGGAAGCGAAAAAAGAGAAAGGAATTAAATAAAAGAAATAAATTAATCAAGAAGATCATATACTAATCTTATGGTAGGTGATGACACCACATAAGGAAAAATATAAGTAGAAAATTTTATTAGAGATTGACTAACATAGCATTAGTCAATGATGCAACACATGAAAGAATTAATAAGGGAAGAGAAGATTCACATACAAATATACTATCCTAGAAATCTTTTGTGATTGTGAGCCCTCATCAAAATATTATATGACAAAATTGTTGTTGGACAAGGAAGACAACTTAATGGTTTATGTTTGTTTATATTCACATAGAAGTCATATTCTCATGGATCCTTCAACATGTGGTGCTTGCCCCCTGTAACACCCCAGATGTAAAACCTTCCTTATTTTGGCAATGTATCAATTTTAGTCTTCATCTAGTTCCTTGGGTCTATCATGGTTGGATTCTTTTGGTTGCCTTTGTGTTGTTATTTGTTGCATTGCTATGTCATTTCCTTTTATGTATTGCTTTTATCATCCATGTATGCATTGTGATCATTTCAAGTGCTGCATTTGTGCTTCATGTAATGTTGCATTTCATCATGCTCATCATGTGCCTTGTGTGTTTCATGCATGATCACCCCTTGCATCACCCCACCTTCTACTTCCTTCTTTTGACAAGTGCCACCTTCCCTTCTCTTTTAATGTTCATCTTTTCCTCACAATTCAGTCATCATGGCACTTACCTCTCTGCCAAGTTTCACCTATTTTGGAGTTGATTTGGTTAGGTTCAAAAATGCCTCAAGTTTGAATTATATTCAAACTTTTTTTATTTTTCTACCTATAAAAAAAGTCCAACTCAATTTATTCAAATTCTTCTTAAATCCAGGGTCCTAAGGATATATTCATATCTTTCACAAACCACTCCAATCCTTCTGTGCTTTTTGCCCTTTTATTTCTGTTTGAAGTAATAGAAAGAGCCAGAGGGAGAGAGAGAGCAGCAGCCCCATGTAGCAGCCCATCAACCAGCGCCTGCAGCCAACTCACGCAGCAGTAGCAGCCCATCGAGCCCGCTATTTCCAGGAGCGTCGTCTCCCCTGTATGGCAGCTCATCCAGACGCGCCACCTCGACGTCCGTTCGATTTGATGGTCGGAGAAGCTCCTTAGACCCCTATAAAGTTGTCCCCGGTGCCCTAGGGTCGCCCCTCGACCGATCCCCCCTCCTTTCCTTCCATCGCCGCTGCCAGGTAAGGCTAGCCACGCCACGCCGTCACCCTACCCACCATGCTCCGACCGAGCTTGAGCTCGAGCTCGGAGTGGCTCATCGCCGCGCCTCCGACCCCCAAGGCCACCGTGGAGAGGAACTCCAAGTACCTCTCCGTCTCCTACCTCGACGCGCCCGCACCGCCACGGCCTCTGGATCTAACCCCCCCCCCCCCCCCCCCGCCGTCATCCTCTTCCTCCCCTGCTTCACGGACAGTAGCTCCACCAAGTTTAGAGCTCCTTTCCGTCGCCTGCAGGGCGTCTCCGTCTACCTCTCCGTGACCTAGGGTGATCTGTGCAACTCATCTCCCGCTCCTTTTTTTCCATGGCGTGTAGAACCCTGTAGCACTCACCCGATCAATGTCTTTGCCGCGCTCGCAGAGCTCCGGCGATCTCTGAAGTTTAAGTTGCGCATGTTTTGCTGCTGCACGTGCACGCGCACTCGCGCTCTCCCCAGTTCCCACATGCTCGCGCACGCTCGCTCGCCATGCCCGTAGCCCCGCATGCATCCGCACCCACGCGCGTACCCTGCTTTCTCGCGTCGCTCGCTCACCGTTCTGTACCGTGCCCGAGGCAAGCATGAGTTCGGGCATCTGCACGCGCGCGTTCGCATGCACACCCCCTTGCTGAACCCGCATGCCCGCCGCTACAACCCAGGCCCCGCAGTCACCGTTGCTGTCGCCGTCGTCATCCTCGTTTTCTTCTCTTATCTTGGAGAAGAAGCAGTCAGGTCCATGAGTTTTGTTCACTAGAGTTGCACCTTCCCAATCACAAGGACACAACCATCCCTACTGGTCTGCATGCAACACACACACCAGGACGTTCTGGGTTCGAGTCCCAGGCGCGCCCCTGTTTCGCTCTTTTCTTTTGCCCACACCACAGCCACTTGGGCCGCCTTCGCTGCTGGGCCGCTACACCATGCTGCTTCCGGCCCAAGCATTTTTTTCCACTGTGTATTTTAGCATTTTCCAGTGAATTCTTATTTACAGAAAAGTCCCTCTAGTTCATGCATTTAATAACTCATGAACCATGCATCCTATGTAATACTTTCAATATGAAAATGTTTAGAATTTTATCTAGTTTCATAATAAGCAATTTTCATCCATGTTTAAAATATTGTTTGTGTTTATTTTGCATAATGCCATGTTAAAATGCTTTATTTCATAACTAAATAACCGTAGATCCAATTTATATAAACTTTATATGTAAATATGGTGGAAAAATGCATAGTTTAACATGGTGGTATTACTTTGCATGTTTAACAACTCTAAAATATGGTTTAGGGCAGAACAGTATCAAATCTAAAATTTGCGCATGAGGTTTTTCCGGAATTGTTGTTTGTTATTTCCAGCCTCATTTAAACTTGCCTAAATAGTTAGTTTACTTATGCCTCACCTCTTGCCATGTTAACCAACATTTAATATTGTTGGGTACATAAACGAGAGAGAACTAAATAATTGAATGTGGTGTTTTGTCAATATGCAACTCGTTGCATATTGAGCTCCACTTAATTTGTAGTATTGTTTGTGCACCTTGCCATGCCATGCCTCATTAAACCGGACATGCATCATACTTGCTTGTGCATCATACCATGTTTATGCTTGTGTGTTTACCATGTTGTTTGCTTCTTTCCGGTTTGCTTCTCTTGTTAGCTTCGGTTTCGTTCCAGAGTTGTGAGGATTCGTTCGACTATGTCCGATTTTCTTCTTCTTGGACTCGTTCTTCTTCCTTGCGGCTCTTTTCTTTTATTTCTTTTTCCCACACCACAGCCACTTGGGCCTCCTTCGCCGCTGGGGCACTGCGTCGTGCTGCTTCCGGCCCAAGCATGTTTTTTTACTGTGTATTTTAGCATTTTCAAGTGCATTCTTATTTACAGAAAAGTCCCTCTAGTTCATGCATTTAATAACTCATGAACCATGCATCCTATGTAATACTTTAAATATGAAAATGCTTAGAATTTCATCTAGTTTCATAATATGCAATTTTCATCCATGTTTAAAATGTTTAAAATGATGTTTGTGTTTATTTTGCATAATGCCATGTTAAAATGCTTTATTTCATAACTAAATAACTGTAGCTCCAAATTATATAAAATTTATACGTAAATGGGGTGGAAGATGCATAGTTTAACATGGTGGCATTACTTTGCATGTTTAATAACTCTAAAATATGGTTTAGGGCAGAAAAGTATCAAATCTAAAATTTGCTCATGAGGTTTTTCCGGAATTGTTGTTTGTTATTTCCGGCCTCATTTAAACTTGCCTAAATAGTTAGTTTACTTATGCCTCACCTCTTGCCATGTTAACCAACATTTAATATTGTTGGGTACATAAAAGAGAGAGAAATAAATAATTGAATGTGGTGTTTTGTCAGTATGCAACTCGTTGCATATTGAGCTCCACTGAATTTGTAGTATTGTTTGTGCACCTTGCCATGCCACACCTCATTAAACCGGACATGCATCATACTTGCTTGTGCATCATGCCTTGTTTATGCTTGTGTGTTTACCATGTTGTTCGCTTCTTTCTGGTTTGCTTCTCTTGTTATCTTCGGTTTCGTTCCGGAGTTGTGAGGATTCGTTCGACTATGTCCGCTTGTCTTCTTCTTGGACTCGTTCTTCTTCCTTGCGGGATGTCAGGCAAGATGATGATTACCCTCGATATCACTTCTATCTTTGCTTGCTAGTTGTTCGCTCTATCGCTATGTCGTGCTACCTACCACTTGTTTATCATGCCTCCCATATTGCCATGTCAAGCCTCTAACCCACCTTCCTAGCAAACCGTTGTTTGGCTATGTTTCCGCTTTTGCTCAGCCCCTCTTATAGCATTGTTAGTTGCAGGTGAAGTGGAAGATTGTTCCATGTTGGAACATGGATATGTTGGGATATCACAATATCTCTTATTTAATTAATGCATCTATATACTTGGCAAAGGGTGGAAGGCTCGGCCTTTTGCCCAGTGTTTTGTTCCACTCTTGCCGCCTTAGTTTCCGTCATACCGGTGTTATGTTCCTTGATTTTTACGTTCCTTACGCGGTTGGGGTTATGGGACCCCCTTGACAGTTCGCTTTGAATAAAACTCCTCCAGCAAGGCCCAACCTTGGTTCTACATTTGCCTCACCTAAGCCTTTTTCCCTTCGGTTTCCGGAGCCCGAGGATCATCTTTATTTACCCACCCCACCGGGCCAGTGCTCCTCTGAGTGTTGGTCCAAACTAGAGCCCTTTGCAGCGCCACCTCGGGGAAACCTAAGGCTTGGTTTTAGTTTTACGGATTGCTCATCCGTTGTGCCCTGAGAACAAGATATGTGCAGCTCCTATCGGCATTTGTCGGCACAGTTGGGTGGTCTTGTTGGTCTTGTTTTACCATTGTCGAAATGTCTTGTAACCGGGATTCCGAGACTAAGCGGGTCTTTCCGGGAGAAGGAATATCCTTCGTTGATCGTGAGAGCTTGTGATGGGCTAAGTTAGGACACCCCTGCAGGGTATGAACTTTTGAAAGTCGTGCCCGCGGTTATGTGGCAGATGGGAATTTGTTAATGTCCGGTTGTAGAGAACTTGACACTTGACTTAACTAAAATGCATCAACCGCGTGTGTAGCCGTGATGGTCTCTTTTCGGCGGAGTCCGGAATGTGAACACATTTTGGGTTATGTATGAACGTAAGTAGTTTCAAGATCACTTCTTGATCACTTCTAGCTTCTCGACCGTTGCGTTGCTTCTCTTCTCGCTCTTATTTGCGTATGTTAGCCACCATATTTGCTTAGTGCTTGCTGCAAATCCACCTCATTACCCCTTCCTACCCATAATCTTAAATAGTCTTGATCTCGCGGGTTTTGAGATTGCTGAGTCCTCGTGACTCACAGATACTACCAAAACAGTTGCAGGTGCCGATAATACGAGTGCAAGTGACGCTACCGAACTCAAGTGGGAGTTCGACAAGGACCTTGGTCGTTACTATGTTTTGTTTCATGTTGATCAGTAGTGGAGCCCAGTTGGGACGATCGGGGATCTAGCATTTGGGGTTATCTTCTTTTTATTCCGTCTTGTCCGTAGTCGGACTATGCGTGTACTCTGAATGATGTATGATTTATTTAAGTATTGTGTGAAGTGGCGATTGTAAGCCAACCCTCTTTATCCCATTGTTGTTCATTACATGGGATTGTGTGAAGATGACCCTTCTTGCGACTAAACCACAATGCGGTTATGCCTCTAAGTTGTTCCTCGACACGTGGGAGATATAGCCGCATCGTGGGCGTTACAAGTTGGTAATCAGAGCCATCCCCGACTTAGGAGCCCCCTGCTTGATCGAATCGCTGACGTTGTTGAGTCTAGAACAAAAATGTTTTGAGTCTTAGGATTATATATATTGGAGAGTAGGATTCTTTTTACTCCTCAGTCCGTTCGTCGCTCTGGAGAGGTCGCGTGACGTAGATGTTTTGTCTTTCCTCTCCTCAAATTTCACTAAAAAAATTTAGGATCACGCGGGTATCTTGGGATCGTTCCGATATTCTTGTGACGAGAACATTGTTCTTGGTGCCTCCTGACATTTAGGGGTTGTGGCAGTGTCCCGGGGAGTTGAGCTCCGACGTGTTGTCGTCACAATTTTATCGTTGCAGTTCTGGAATACCTAAGTTTCGCCGACATCGAAAATCTCTTTTATGTTGTTGTTGGTGAGGTAACCTCGACGCCACCCAGTACTGGGGAGGGAGTTCGGGAGTATTGCCATGGCTCGTATAACGGATGCTTTTCGAAGGTTGAGGTACACGATTTCCGGAGTTTTCTTAGTTATGTGTTGACGGATGGATACAACTGGATGTAGGGATTGTTAGTTTGGGTGAGATATTGTGCTTCCCCTATATCCCCAACACCAGATTGCATAACCAGAAAGTTTCGGGAGTTTATAGGTGGAAATTCAAGTATCTCGTAGGATATCTTTCCAACAGACACATGATACGATATGGGATCTATCATATGTTTGTTTCCGGCTTATTCTGCAAGCCAAATCCTTTGTTTTGTTTTGTTTTGCAATGTGGTATTCAAGTTGCTTCAATGTCAAGTGTTGATTCCATACCTTTTCTAAGTGGTGTTCTCATATTCCTATGTGGATACTAATCCTTCTTGAGCATCGAGATTGCCATCTTAATTCTATTTCCAACCGGTGTGTTTCTCTTCGAGATGATCCCATCATTCTCCCCATCTGCAAGATCAATTCTAAGTTTTATCAACAGTGTTTATTCCATCGGCGCCAAGTTGCCTTTGTTTTCCCGCCCTCCCACCCTTTTATTCAAGGACTCATATATCTTAATCAGGCATCCATTTTAATGTTGTGAAGTCTCTTCATTATTTTGCTTAATGTTCTTATTCGGTGATTCTCATGAAGATTCTAAAAGAAGCTTCAAGTTTATCATTCTTTGTTCTCTTATCTTCCCCGATGGTTTCAATGCAATATTTCGGTGTTGAATATATCTTTTCCTCGTTTCAAATGTTTTCTCATGCCGGTGCACCTCTTACTCATTCATCTCTCACTATTCTTTTGTTCTGGAGTATTGAAGATATCTCAGGAGATTCGTGTTTCCATTCCTAGTCCATTCAAGCTATTTTGATGTCTGACCTTATTCAAGTCATTTAATTCAACCGGCGCAATCTATCTTTTAAATCGTTCAATGGTGTTTCTTTTGAGTGGGCCCATAACCCACAGGCTTTTTTCCAGGAGCTTACATGACTCTTCTAATTTTCCCGGAGCTATTCTCAAATTCATTTAAAAGTTTGACGTAAGAATGAATTATCATCAGTCAAATGTCTTTCTCCAAGATCTTTCAAATTATTTTCATCGTTCGTTCAATCTTTTCTAGTCTTCATTTCGGAGTGCCTCAACAATTCATAGTGGTTCTCATCATCATTCTCAACATTTGAAGACCAAAGAAAATATTTTCTCTTAAATCTTGCTCCATTCTCTTGAAGATGCGTAGTTCAAGCTTGATGCCATCCTCTCATAATTGTTTTCGATTGTGAGAATTCTTTTCACTCGTCCGGAGCAATTCAGGAGTCTTTTCAGTTTGATTCTCCGGAGCCCATCATCTCAGAATTATTCAATCCAGCGTTCAGCTCTCGTTCTCCAAATCTTACTGGTGCTTCGTTGAAGACTTTCTCAAGTTTGGCTATATCTCTTTGTCGGGGGAAATCGGCCTCCTCGAACACCTATGGGGACGAAGCCCCTTCTCAGTTCGGCGGGGGGCGGAGGCTGCGCGAAGAGCGGATCGAGGCGACGAACACAAACGATTTTACCCAGCTTCGGGCGGCATGGATGCGTAAAACCCTGCTGCTGCTTGTCTGATTGTATTGAGTTCTTGCTTGAGAGCGCAAGATGCTACAGTATGCTTGGGGTTGGACGTGAATGAGTGTCCTCTGGGTTCCTCCCCGGGTTCCTCCCCCTCCTCCTACGTGCGTATGGGCCTCCTTTTATATGCACAAGGGGCTACCCACAGGTGGCAATGCAGATGAGGGTAAAAATGGAAAAGAACTGTGCGTACAGTGGCTGCACAGTGCTATCGCACCTAACTCTGACGACAGGGGACAAGGGCATTAAATGCCCGTCTGGGTCGCCCGAACAGTGCTGAAATGGACCGTTAGGGGCGCCCCCGTTTGCCACGATGGCAATCTTGTCAGCGCCGCATGCCACCGCATGCCTCTGGCTGCGCAGCGCCCCGCCACGTGCCTCTGGGAGAGCCCCAGAGTGACGCGTGGGTGGGTGAGCTGGAGCGCAGGCCTGAGGTGGTGACTTGCCGCGGCAGGTGGCTTGCCGCGGCTGCTGTCTTGCCGCGCCTGGGAACTTGCCGCTCGCCAGGCCTTGCCGGGGCGCGTGGTGCGCCGCGGTGAGCTTTTCCTGAGATGCCTTGGTTGGCCTTCCCGGCGAGCTCCTCTCACCGGGGCCTCTGTGCTTCGGCTTGGTCGTCCCGGCAAGCTCCTCTTGCCGGGGTCTTGTCTCTTCGGCCCGGCAAGCTCCTCTTGCCGGGGCCTTGTCTTCTTGGCTTAAGTACTTTGTTCTTGAATGGCCCAGAAAGGGACCATGGAGAGTTTTGGCGTTCCCCTGGCGAGCCTTGCCACGGGGCGCTGCGACTCCCCGTGCACAAGTTCGGGGTACTAAGGTACCCCTACTTTAGTACACCGACAGGAGCCCCCGGGCCTGGGCCATACACGGTGCCGAGCGCTGTTGGGCCAGGCCCAAAACAGTGCACGGGCACGTGCGGCCTGGGTCACGCTGCATCTTAACTCCGCATCCATCGCGCCTTCCCCAAGTGGCACGCGTCGAACGCGGCATTGTGGGGAGAGGCGTGCGTGACGTGGGTGGCATGCGCGGGGCTGAGCCCCGCAGGCATGTGTCACGTCGTAATAAAGGGGACGGTTCGCGCCTTCTCCACAAGTGGAGGGAGACGTGGAGGCGCGGTTCGGTGAACGAACGGGGCCGAGGCACGGTTTTCGGGGCGTCCGCTCCCCACGATCACGGGGTGGGGAGAGGTCGCCTCACCCGTCGCCTCGGCTCTGCGCGCCTGCCACGTGGTCTCCATGCACTTGGGGTCGCGGCGGTGGACGCAGGAAGCCGAGCCGTCGTGGGTCGAGGCAGCGGGTCGGCCCCCAGTCGCCTGCTCTTCCTCCGTCTTGATTGGCTGAGCGGGGCGGCCGAGCCCCCACCCCGCTCCTTTATAAGGAGCGAAAGGGGGCGATGGAAATCCGCACTCCTTCATCTCTTCTTCTCTTCGGCTTCTGATCCCCTCTCTCCATCTGTCATGGAGAAAGGGACCCCTGGTTCTTCATCGGTGGCGGCGAGGGTCGCTGCTAGGCAGCGCGCCCCTCCTCCCCTTGCACCCGCGGCGGCGGAGCCAGCCGTAAGGGGAAGGGGGAGGGGCGAGGTCGTGGACGAGGCCGAGGCGCTCAAGGGCGAGGCAGTCGGGACGACGCGCCGGCCTCGCCTCCGCCAACGGACCCTCTTCTCACGGCGGTCCACCTTGGGGACGACCCTTGCGAGTTCCTTGTCAAGCTGCGCTGGGCGCCTCGTCGTCGCCTCCGCCTCCCGGCTCCCTTTGCGAGGGGAGCGACAGCGACGATGACGGTAGTGGTCGTCGGGATGACGGGTCCGACTAGGCGCCGGTCGCAGCTCCGTGTGGCACCGGCGACCCCATCATCCGCGTCGCCGGCTCCTTGAACTCCCCGGGGCCGTCTTCTTGGGCGGTTGGAGTGGCGAGGCTGCGGAAGAGGAAGAGGGCTGGCGGGAAGGCCGTCAACTCGGAGTACGAGGGCTAGATACCCTCGACAGCGTGTTGACGTCCCGCTGCCTCATCTTCGAGCTCCACTTCCGGCGCCGCCGTCACCATCCAGCCTCCGGAGCCCTCGGACGGCCTTCTGGGCGTTCTGTTGGTGTCTTCTGCCACCCGTAGCTCGCCTAGGCGCCCCTTTTGCCCTTCTCGCCTCCTTGCCCTACCTCCTGAGGAGAGAGACAAGAAAGGGATTACGGGCACCTTATCTCTTTTTAGCTTGTAAGCCCTCGGGCCTTAGTTGCATTTAAATCTTGTAATCCCATCTTTCATGTTTTTCATTCTCTCTGAACTGTACCTGAGCGGAATGTTTTTAATGAAAAGGGGATGTTTGCCGGGCCATTTGTCTCGCGAGTACAACCCGCGGCAAGGAGCGAATCCTTTACATCGTTAAGATAGACACTTCCTCGCCCGGCAACAGGCCCTGCCGTCTCCCCGCGCCACTCGACCTCTCTCGCGCCCTTGGCGGAGGCAGGGAGAAGGCGGGTTCTGGCCCCTCGTTTCGCCCCTTAGCTGCCGCGGCTACTACCAAAACGGGCCCCAGGAACGCGCTCTGGGGCCTCTAGTTAAGGGAGCACGGTAGCTTTTAGGAGGAAACAAGGTTTTCGTATTCCACAGTTCACAAGAGAATGCATAACAAGGGATGCAAAAACTTATCTGAGATTGCAGCCCCCGGCAACTCTGGCTTGCCGCGGGCGAATCCTTGCACTCGCAGCCCTCGGCAACTTTGGCTTGCCGGGATGTGGGTGCTGGTTCGTCCTTCTCCTCTTCTTCGCCCTCGAGCGGCCCAGCTAGGATATGTAATCCCTGCGAACCAAGGGAAAGAACAGGAAAAGGGACGCAGACTCGACCTCTAAGCTAGGGGTTAGCGACTGTTAGGCACTATCAACCCTAACCAAGGACGAGACTCGACTCAGCATGCATGCTATGACTTGGGGCGCCAGCGCTTCATTATCTGTTGCTCATGGTCTGCCCCTGGCTTTGTACAAAGGATTACATGCAACAGCGGCAAGACTTGTACAAAAGGTTGGTTGCCGGACAGGGTCCGACAACCGCGCCTTACGGGTAAAACTTACGAAGATGCTCAATATTCCAGGAGTTGCTCACCGAAGTGCCATCTTCGGTCTCGAGGCGGACGGCGCCAGGCCTCGTGACTCGTTTCACCCGGTAAGGGCCTTCCCACTTTGGCGTCAACTTGTTGTGATTCTTGGCCGACTGAACGCGCCGAAGAACAAGGTCGCCTTCCTCGAAGCTTCTGGCTTTAACTTTCCGGCTATGATAGCGACGCAAAGCTTGCTGGTAGCAAGCGGCTCGCACAGCAGCCTGAAGACGATCCTCCTCAAGGAGCAGTGCGTCATCTTCACGCAGCCGCTCTTGCTCAAGCTCATCATAAGCGAGCACTCGAGGTGACCCGTATACGAGTTCCGTGGGGGTAACTGCATCTGCTCCATAGACTAGAGCAAATGGTGTCTGGCCAGTGGCTCGATTTGGCGTCGTTCTGATCGACCAAAGAGCCACTGGCAGCTCCTCGATCCAGTTCCGTCCGCACTTGTGCAGCCTGTCGAAGGTTCTGGTCTTGAGCCCGCGCAGCACCTCGGCATTGGCCCTTTCCGCTTGACCGTTGCTCCTGGGATGAGCAACAGAAGCGAAGCAGACCTTGGCGCCGAGGTCTTGGATGTACTGCATGAAGGCGTGGCTCGTGAATTGCGTACCGTTGTCGGTGATGATCCTGTTAGGGATCCCGAAGCGGCAAACAATTGACCTGAAGAACTTGACCGCGGACTGAGCTATCACCTTCCTCACTGGTTCCACTTCCAGCCACTTTGTGAACTTGTCGATTGCGACGTACAAGTACTCAAAGCCCCCGACAGCTCGGGGGAAGGGGCCGAGGATGTCGAGCCCCCAGACCGAAAATGGCCAGGATAAAGGGACCGTCTGGAGAGCTTGAGCTGGCTGGTGTATCTGCTTGGAATGGAACTGGCACGCTTCACACTTGGTTACTTGTGCAGTTGCATCCTGGAGGGCTGTCGGCCAGAAGAAACCTTGCCGGAACGCTTTGCCGGCAAGTGCTCTTGCTCCAATGTGGTGACCACATATGCCTCCATGTATCTCCGCCAACAGCTTCTGTCCGTCTTCCCGGTGGATACACTTCAATTTCACCCCATTGCGTCCTCTTCTGTACAGTGTGCTGTCGACAAACTGGTACATACTGGACCGCTGGGCTACTCTTTCCGCTTCTTCTTGCTCTTCGGGAAGTTCTCCTGTCTGAAGGAAACGGACGATCTGCTGCGCCCATGTTGGAGCTTGTGGCTCGACAACAAGGACTAAAGGCATGTCTGTGGCTGCGGGAACATCGGCTTCTACGGCGAGAATCTAGGGCTCACCCGGAGCTTGACGTTCCCCGGCAAGCTTGCCGGAGCAGAGCTTGTCGGGAGCGCCTGCTTCGACGGAACAAACCCTGGGGCTTGCCGGAGCAGATTGCTCCTCAGCACTCTTGGCGTCGATCTTGGGGACTCTCTTGGCGGCGGCTTCGGGAAGCTCTGCCGTAAGATAGTCGCCGGAGACCAACTTCCTCTTCTTGCTCTGTCCAGTTGACGGTGTTACGGATGGCTGAGTCAGCTTGAGCACAAAGGTCCCTGGTTCCACAGGTAACTTTAGTGCGGCGCACTTTGACAGGCCATCGGCAATGTCGTTCTCAGCTCTTGGAACGTGTTCCATTTGCAGGCCGTCAAAGCGCTCTTCTAGCTTCCTCACTTCATCAACGTAAGACTCCATCAACGGACTCTGGTAATCCTTGTTCACTTGGCAGACGACGAGCTGCGAGTCACCCCTGACAATAAGCTTCTTGATCCCAAGTTCTGCCGCGATCCTGAGACCGGCAAGCAAACTTTCATACTCTGTTGTATTGTTGGTTGCCTGCTCCTTGGGAAAGTGCATTTGGACGATGTACTTGAGGTGCTCTCCGGTGGGCGCGACAAGCAGCACGCCGGCACCGGCGCCTTGCAGCGAGAAGGCCCCATCAAAGTACATCAGCCACTCTTTGCTTGCTTCCTTGTCGGGGATGCTCGTCTCTGGAATTTCTTCATCTGGTGTCGGCGTCCACTATGCTATGAACTCTGCCAATGCTCTGCTTTGGATAGTTGAAGTGCTCTCGAACTTGAGGCCAAAGCTTGACAGTTCCAGTGCCCACTCGACGATCCTGCCTGTTGCTTCGGGATTCTGCAGTATCCTCTTCAGCGGAAAGCGAGTGACGACTGTGATCTCGTGTGCTTGGAAGTAATGGCGCAGCTTTCTCGAGGCCATAAGGAGGCCAAAAAGCAATTTCTGCACACCAGAGTACCTTGACCTAGCCCCCTGCAAGAGGGAACTGACAAAGTACACTGGGCGCTGCACCATTTTCTTCTTCTGCACCTCCTCTTGCATTTGCGCAGATCCATCCTTGTCGGGGCCAGAGCTTGTCGGGGAAGCCCCCTGCTTGCCGCTGGATGCGCTTGCCGCGGTCGCTGGCTCGTCATCTGCCTCCCTCTCCGCTACTAACGCAGCACTAACCACTTGATTGGTTGCCGCCAAGTACAGCAGCAACTTCTCTTGTGGTTTAGGCGCGACAAGTATTGGAGCGGAGGATAGGTATTTCTTCAAGTCCTGCAGCGCAGCCTCCGCTTCCGGAGTCCATTTTACTGGACCCGCCTTTTTCAAAATTGTGAAAAAAGGCAGGGCGCATTCTGCAGACTTGGAAATGAACCTGCTGAGGGCCGCTACGCAGCCAGCAAGTCTTCGCACATCCTTGACACGTGTTGGTGCTTCAATCTGCTCGATGGCCTTGATCTTGTCGGGGTTGGCTTCGATCCCCCGTTGAGACACGAAGAACCCGAGAAGCTTGCCGGAGGGGACTCCAAACACGCACTTCTCGGGGTTGAGCTTGAGGCTGATCTTGCGCAGGTTCGCAAAGGTCTCTTCTAAGTCTTGAATGAGGGTTGCCCTGTCCCTGCTCTTGACCACTATATCATCCATGTAGGCCTCCACATTTCTGTGGATTTGTGGCTCAAAAGCGGTATGGACAACCCTTGCAAATGTTGAACCAGCATTCTTCAGTCCGAAAGGCATCCGTACGAAACAGTACGTGCCACATGGAGTGATGAATGCGGTCTTCTCTTCATCTTCTTCAGCCATGAAGATCTGATGGTATCCAGAATATGCGTCAAGGAATGAAAGCAGGTCGCATCCGGCCGTGGAGTCAACAATCTGGTCAATGCGCGGCAAGGGAAATGGATCTTTGGGACAAGCTTTGTTAACATCGGTAAAATCGATGCAAAGCCTCCATTTTCCGTTTGCTTTGCGCACGACAACAGGATTGGCCAACCACGTCGGATGGAGCACACCTCTGACGAGGCCTGCCGCTTCCAACTTCCTGATCTCTTCTGCGATGAACTCTTGGCGCTCCACTGCTTGTTTCCTGACTCTCTGCTTGACGGGCCGCGCATGAGGACAGACGGCGAGGTGGTGCTCAATCACTTTCCTGGGAACGCCGGGGATGTCAGATGGTTGCCAGGCAAACACATCGACATTCGCCCGCAGGAAAGTAACGAGCGCACCTTTCTATTTGGTGTCGAGAGTGGCACTGATGGTGAAGGTACCACCAGTGCCATCCTCCTTGGCGGGCACCTTCTTGGTCGCTGGTGGAGCTGCCATTGTCTTCTTGCACTTGCCGGTGGAGCTCGATGGTGCGTCCTCGACGGTAGCGCAGCACTCCGAAGAGGCGCGCTTGCCGGAGTGGGCATCAGAGCACTTGCCGGGCTTGGTCTTCTTGCCGGTGGAGCTCGATGGTGCGTCCTCGACGGTAGCGCAGCACTCCGAAGAGGCGCGCTTGCCGGAGTGGGCATCAGAGCACTTGCCGGACTTGGTCTTCTTCTTTCCCCCGGGAGCTTCAGCGGCAAGTGGACCGTGATCCGTTGCGGCCGCTGCTTCCCGGTAGATCTTGTCGGCACAGATAAGGGCATCCTTCTTGTCGCCAAGGACAGAGATGACGCTTATCGGGCCTGGCATCTTGAGCATGTTGTATGCATAGTGAGAGGCCGCCATGAACTTGGCGAGCGCTGGGCGGCCGAGGATTCCATTGTAAGGCAACGGAAAATCGGCAACATCAAAGGTGACCCTCTCAGTCCTGAAGTTCAGCTCGCTGCCAAATGTTACTGGCAACGTGATCCTCCCCTTCGGCTTGCTCCTTCCCGGGTTGATTCCTTGGAATGTGCCGGTCTCTTCGAGCTCGCTGTCGGGGACTTGGAGTTTCCGGAGCACAGCGGAGGAGATCAGGTTCAAGCCGGCCCCGCCGTCAACTAGCATCTTAGTGACCTTGAGGTTGCGGACCGTTGGTGAAACCAACATCGGCAAGCACCCGATGGCGGTGGTGCGATCAGGGTGGTCCTCAATGTCAAAGACGATAGGCGTGCTGGACCATTTCAGAGGCTTGCGTGACTCAACGGGCGGTTCTGCTGCATTGACTTCCCACGCCCACTGTTTGAGCTGGCGGTGAGAAGTATGCAGAGAGGCACCGCCGTCAACACACAAAACCTCTGTGGCTTTCCGAAACTCCTGCTCACTGTTCTCGGCATCATCCATGTCTTCGTCGTCGTCGTCTTCGTCCTTGTCACGGCCGCGGGGAGGCCTGTCTGCTTGCCGCTGCTTGTCCTTGACGCGGCGCCCTCCCTGGCCGGGGCGCTTCGTGCCGGATCCTCCGCCACCTCCTTGGTCTCTCTCCTTGTCGCGCCGCTCGTACTCGGCCTTTTGCAGCTCGACGAGCCGCTCGACCTGCTCGCAACTCTGGAGGTCGTGGCCCTTGGTGCGGTGGATCTTGCAGTACTGCTTGTTGGTGCCGTCCCGCTTGTCGGCGACCGCCACTGCCTGGTAGTTGGTGCATCCGGCAACCTCCTTGCCGGAGCCACCAGCCTGGGCTTTCTTGGCGGCGCCTTCACTGCCGGACTGCTCAACAACCAGCACTTCTTGGTTCTTTTTCTTCTTGTTGTTCCGCCGCCGGCCTTTCCTTGCCGGGGCGGCATCGTCACTGTCAGATTCTCCTGCTCCAGTATTCTCTCCGGGGAGTTTCCTCCACTCCTCAACGCGTGCACACTTGTCGGCCAGGGCATACATCTCGCTGATGTCCTTGATCTTGCACATCGCTATCTCCTCCCGCATCCTGCGGTTATGCACGTTCTGATGGAACGCGCTGATGACCGCGGCGGGGTGGACGTCTGGGATGTTGTAGTGCACACGGCTGAATCTCTGAATGAACTTGCGCAGAGGCTCTCCTTCCTTCTGGACGAGCAGATGAAGGTCGCTCGCTTGACCATGAGGTTTGTGGCCGCCCGTAAAGGCGCCAACAAATTGATGGCATAGGTCTGGCCAGGAGGATATGGAGTTGTCCGGCAAGTGCATGAGCCAAGATCGGACGTTGGGCTTGAGTACCAGCGGGAAGTAGTTGGCAAGGATCTTATCGTCTCGTCCCCCGGCAGCTTGCACCGCAATGGTGTAGATGCTGAGGAACTCCGACGGATGCGACTTGACGTCGTACTTCTCGGGTACGTCTGGCTTGAAGTTCTTTGTGCTGGGCCACTGGACTTGCCGCAGCTCACGGGTAAACGCAGGGCAGCCTACCGAGTACGGGAGGTCGCCTGGTTCCCCCGGTGCATGCATGTCGCCAGAGGGCTCAGCGCGCTGGTCTGATTGACGCCGCGCTTCTCTTCTGCGCTCGATGCGGGTTCAAGCGTCTTCTTCCTTCCGTTCGTGAAGAACTTGGCGTTGGTCACGACGAGTTCGTGGATTCGACGACGCGGTGGAGTCGTTGTCGTGGTGGGTCCGGCGAGTCGGCGACTGTTGCCTCTGGTGTGGGGAGTGCACGGTGGTCGCACCCCCACCAGTCTTGGCGCCATCGGTTCTTGCCTGAGCGACCGGCCGCGGCTGCGACGCACTAGGCTGCCGCGGGGTGTCGCCGTTGGCAAAACCGATGAGGCTCTGAATGGTGGCCCTCCAACTGTCGAGCTTGTCCGCCGTCGGAGGGTAGTCTAAGAGCAGTTGAGCTCGTGCTAGAGCTTCTGCCGGGGTGGCGGGCAGCGGTGGCGAACGGCGCGAGGAGCGGGATGTGCTCGAACTTCTAACCATGTTAGAAGGAGCAGCACCCGGTCCAGGCAGCCGTGCCACGCTCGCGCCAGCACGTTGGTGCGTGTGCTGGCCTTGAGCGCCCTGGGTTTCGCCGGCTCGATCTGGGTCCAGCGAGCGTATGGTACCGTGGGTACCAAGGCGCTGCTGGTTCCGCGCCTCCTAGGAGGGGCGCGGAGCAAGTTCGGACACCGTGGCACCATGAACTGGTTCGACGACGCCCGTTCCTCCGCCGGCGCCGGCCCCACCACCCGTCTGCTCCAGGGGCGGTGGGTTCGACGCGGACGGACCAGCCACCTCCGGAGCCTTCTTCTTCGGTGGCATGTCGACGAAGACGATGAAGATCTAGCCTGTGCGGACGCCGGATCGGGTTCACACAAGCTCGACGCCCCCTACCTGGCGCGCCAAAGATGTCGGGGGAAATCGGCCTCCTCGAACACCTATGGGGACGGAGCCCCTTCTTGGTTCGGCGGGGGGCGGAGGCTGCGCGAAGAGCGGATCGAGGCGACGCACACAAACGATTTTACCCAGCTTCGGGCCGCACGGATGCGTAAAACCCTACTGCTGCTTGTCTGATTGTATTGAGTTCTTGCTTGAGAGCGCAAGATGCTACAGTATGCTCGGGGTTGGACGTGAATGAGTGTCCTCTGGGTTCCTCCCCGGGTTCCTCCCCCTCCTCCTACGTGCGCATGGGCCTCCTTTTATATGCACAAGGGGCTACCCACAGGTGGCAACGCAGATGAGGGTAAAAATGGAAAAGAACTGTGCGTACAGTGGCTGCACAGTGCTATCGCACCTAACTCTGACGGCAGGGGACAAGGGCATTAAATGCCCGTCTGGATCGCCCGAACAATGCTGAAATGGACCGTTAGGGGCGCCCCCCTTTGCCACGATGGCAATCTTGTCAGCGCCACATGCCTCTGGCTGCGCAGCGCCCCGCCACGTGCCTCTGGGAGAGCCCCAGAGTGACGCGTGGGTGGGTGAGCTGGAGCGCAGGCCTGAGGTGGTGACTTGCCGCGGCAGGTGGCTTGCCGCGGCTGCTGTCTTGCCGCGCCTGGGAACTTGCCGCTCGCCAGGCCTTGCCGGGGCGCGTGGCGCACCGCGGTGAGCTTTTCCTGAGATGCCTTGGTTGGCCTTCCCGGCGAGCTCCTCTCGCCGGGGCCTCTGTGCTTCGGCTTGGTCGTCCCGGCAAGCTCCTCTTGCCGGGGTCTTGTCTCTTCGGCCCGGCAAGCTCCTCTTGCCGGGGCCTTGTCTTCTTGGCTTAAGTACTTTGTTCTTGAATGGCCCAGAAAGGGACCATGGAGAGTTTTGGCGTTCCCCTGGCGAGCCTTGCCGCGGGGCGCTGCGACTGCCCGTGCACAAGTTCGGGGTACTAAGGTACCCCTACTTTAGTACACCGACACTCTTCAATCTTTTCAAGAAGAATAAGTAGTATGCCAAATCCGTTGCTTGTCATCAATCTAAATTGGTGAAGGATACGCATAACATAATTCTTGTTCTTGTTTCATCCAAGTGATTACTTTCTTCTTTCCAGAGTTGTTCATCATGTCACATTCTTCGTTCGAGCTCCTTCATCTTTTCTTATCCAGAGTTCCAAGTTTTCCGCATTATCTCGTCGCGAAGATCCATCAAAATCATTGCAAGGTTCCAAGATTTCTGCATTATCTCGTCGTGAAGATCCATCAAAATCATTGCAAGGCTTCACCTTGTGTTCTCAACTTCTCTTTTTTATCATACTTTTATTACCGGAGTTCTCACAAAGGCTCAACATGGTGGTTAGTCAAGGATTCTTTTAATTCTTCAAATTTTCTTCAAGATTTCTCTCTGAGTTAAGATCCGCCAAGCTTTACTCAAAATTAAACAGGGTGTTCAACACATGTTTTGTTTTGAGGAGTTCAAGCATTCTTCATCTTGCATTCCAAAGCGCAATTCTTGCTACCTTATCTTTTGAGATGGCGTTATATCATTCTTGACAATTTCCATTCATGTTTCGGGTTTTTCACATGTTGTCAAGAATGAGGTATTTTAAATCCATCAATATCTTCGTTGGAGTTATCTTGTGTCATATTTCACCTATAGCCTTTCCTAAGGAATGTTGCTCTTTGTGGTGATTATCTATGATCCAAGTTATCTCTTTATCATCTTGGTGGTAGAAGTTTTTCATCTCTTTGGTGCTCTCAATCAAATCACTGATTTTTGTTAGTGGCCGTTTGTCACCTCATAATTTTGAGTTGTCTTCCATAAGCCCACTACAAGCTTATTCTTTTCGTAGCTAGTTTTCCAAGAACTCCGTTCGATCCTTCCTTGCAAGGATGCTCTTGAAATTCAATTATGGTGGAAGTTGTCATTTTCTTCTCTGTCCCTTTATCCCAACATTCTAGCTACTATTATTTCGTTCCGGAGGCATTGTGATGTTGCTCCCCTCGACCAATCATCTCGTTTTTCTCAAGATCATGTTCTTTCCTTGCTTATCCATTTACCCAGAGTGTTGTGTCCTTGGCTCAAGTTCTTTTCATCTTATCAACTCTTGCATCTCTTTTCAACCGGAGTGCTCTCAACGTCGTTCAACTCTGTTGTGTTCTTTCTTTCAAGTTTTCAACCTCTCAAGGTTCATCGATTTCACTCGTTTGTCAAAGAAGCAACTTTGTGTTACCTCTTCCTCTTCCGTTTCTCTCCGGTGCCATCCTTAGATCTCGGGATGAGATCCTCTTGTAGTGGTGGAGTGTTGTAACACCCCAGATGTAAAACCTTCCTTATTTTGGCAATGTATCAATTTTGGTCTTCATCCAATTCCTTGGGTCTATCATGGTTGGCTTCTTTTGGTTGCCTTTGTGTTGTTATTTGTTGCATTGCTATGCCATTTCCTTTTATGTATTGCTTTTGTCATCCATGTTTGCATTGTGATCATTTCAAGTGCTGCATTTGTGCTTCTTGTAATGTTGCATTTCATCATGCTCATCATGTGCCTTGTGTGTTTCATGCATGATCACCCCATGCATCACCCCACCTTCTCCTTCCCTCTACTTCCTTCTTTTGACAAGTGCCACCTTCCCTTCTCTTTTAATGTTCATCTTTTCCTCACAATTCAGTCATCATGTCACTTACCTCTCTGCCAAGTTTCACCTATTTTGGAGTTGATTTGGTTAGGTTCAAAAATGCCTCAAGTTTGAATTATATTAAAACTTGTTTTATTTTTCTACCTATAAAAAAGTCCAACTCAATTTATTCAAATTCTTCTTAAATCCAGGGTCCTAAGGATATTTTCATATCTCTCACAAACCACTCCAATCCTTCTGTGCTTTTCGCCCTTTTATTTCTGTTTGGAGTAATAGAAAGAGCCAGAGGGGGAGAGAGAGCAGCAACCCAGTGTAGCAGCCCATCAACCAGCGCCTGCAGCCAACTCACGCAGCAGTAGCAGCCCATCGAGCCCTCTATCGCCAGGAGCGTCGTCTCCCCTATACTGCAGCTCATCCAGATGCGCCACGTCGACGTCCGGTCGGTTTGACGGCCGGAGAACCTCCCTAGACCCCTATAAAGATGTCCCCGGTGCCCTAGGGTCGCCCCTTGACCGATCCCCCTCCTCACCTTCCATCGCCGCCGCCAGGTAAGGCTAGCCACGCCACGCCGTTGCCCTGCCCACCATGCTCTGGCCGAGCTTGAGCTCGAGCTCGGAGTAGCTCGTCGCCGCGCCTCCGACCCCCTCGGCCACCGTGGAGAGGAACTCCAAGTACCTCTCCGTCTCCTACCTCGACGTGCCTGCACCGCCACGGCCTCTGGATCTACCTCCCCGTCGTCCTCTTCCTCCCCTGCTTCACGGACAGTACCTCCACCAAATTCAGAGCTCCTTTCCGTCGCCTGCAGCACGTCTCCGTCTACCTCTCTGTGTCCTAGGGTGAGCTGGGTAACTCATCTCCCGCTCATTTTCTATCCATGGCGTGTAGAGCCCTGTAGCACTCGCCCGATCAATGTCTTCACTGCGCTCGGAGTGCTCTGGCGATCTCTGAAATTTTAGTTGTGCATGTTTTGCTGCTGCACGTGCACGCACACTCGTGCTCTCCCCTGTTCCCACATGCTCGCGCACGCTCGCTCGCCGCGCCCATAGCCCTGCATGCATCTACACCCGCACGCGTACCCTGCTTTCTCGCGTCGCTCGCTCGCCGTTCTGTACCGCGCCCGAGGCAAGCACGAGCTCGTGCTTGGGCATCTGCACGCGCTCGTCCGCACGCACACACCCCTGCTGAACCCGCATGCCCGCCGCTACAACCCAGCCCCGCCGTCACCGTTGCTGCCACCGTCGTCGTCCTCATTTTCTTCTCTATCTTGGAGAAGAAGAAGTTAGGGCCATGTTTTTGTTCACAAGAGTTGCACCTTCCCAATCACATGGACACAGCCAGCCTGTCAGCGTCGCTGACGAAGGAGCCCCACCTGCAGGAGAGGTCCATCCCAGGAGTGCGCGGCCCAGCCGTGGACACAAGCCCAATTCTCGCTACTACGGCCTAGAGTGGGCAGCGACCAAGACCTCATCTACTTAAGTGCAACTCGCCCACGAGAAGGGGCATCCAGAGGATCAAGGCAGAACCCGGCGGCGGCTACCTAGATATCTTCCTGTAGTTTCCCTTTTGCAAGAAACTAAACCCTGTATTCGATCGAAATTGCTACTACTTTGGAGAGCTGTAATAGATCGATTCCCCTCCATTATCCATCACCTTACACTTGGTATCAGAGACAATCCACCCCTCTTCCTCTGCATCATACTGGCTCAATTTGTGGAGACGAGATCTCTCCGCCAGGCCCGTGACCAACTCATCGCCATGGATCCTGCAGTCCAAGCCTTCCTGGAGAGGCTGGAAACCACGCTATCGGCCCACATCGCGTCGATCCAGGCGTCAAACGCCAAGATCGACGATCTCCTAACCTGGCGCCCTGATCTGGAGCGAAGAGTTGAGGATCTGGGTGAGGCGGTCGCAGCGCTCCAACTCGAGCGTCCTCCTTCGACCGCAGCGCGCGATGACACCAACAAGTCTACCGCACCCCCGCCATCACCACCACCACCGCATGCGGCACGCAGCGCTCACTCGAGTGTTGCGATTGGCGCGGCGAAACATCAACAAGGGTCCTTGGACCACGATGGTGCACATCTCCAACGGGAACTGCCGGCAGCGTCTTTCATGACGCCGCCGCCGGTCCCGGCCAACGGTCAGATCGCAATCCAGTCCCCCGCACATGTTCTGTCTCCTTTTTCTAGTGCTAGCCAATTGTTGACGGGTTTGGGGCAAGCTCACCCTTCGACCGTATTTCCACAATTCACAGGCGAAAATCCACGACTGTGGAGGACGCTTTGTGAACAGTACTTTGCTATGTTTGGGATACATAACTCGTTTTGGGTGCCCATGGCTTGCCTGAACTTCTCGAGCACGCCCTCAGTGTGGTTATAGTCACTGCAAAAGAAATTAGATCAATTCGACTGGGACTCGTTTTGCAATTTACTGTGTACTCGCTTCGGACGAGACAAACATCAGCTGTTGATTAGGAAATTTTACACTATTCGACAGACTTCTACAGTAGCAGCTTATATTGAGCAATTTGAACTTATTATCAATCATTCGAGTTCATATTCTGATTTCATTCACCCATACTACTACCTTACACGTTTTGTGGAAGGTTTACGTCCAGATATACGGACGGTGGTCTTGGTGCAAAGGCCGCCCGATCTAGATACGGCTTGCTCCCTGGCGCTGCTGCAAGAGGAGGTGATTCACGGAGCGTTTGGCGATGCACGGCAACCATATACGTCGCGGCCACCTGACATGCTACTGTGTGGCCCTACACCGTTGCCTCTACCTCCACCACCGCATCGTCCATCTTCTTCAATGGCTGCAACAGATCGGCGCGGCGTGGAAGGAGCTCGGGCCGAGGGTGTTCGGCCGGGCGAACCATGCTCGGACCTCGCCAAGGTCAAAGCCCTCCGCGACTACCGACGTGCACTGGGGCTCTGCTTCAAGTGTGGCGAACGCTGGGGCCATGACCACATTTGCCCCACGTCAGTACAATTGCATGTGGTCGAGGAGCTCCTAGAGCTCTTTGGTATCAGCACAGTTGGCGGTGACAATGAGGCCGGACCAGCAGGAGAATCCACAGAATCAGTTTGTGCCATCTCGTGTTTTGCTCTGTCGGGAGGAGTTTCTGCTAAAGCTTTTCAGCTGCAAGCTTGGATTCAAGGCCATGAGGTGCTCATGCTAGTGGACTCTGGTAGTTCCACTTCATTTGTCAATCAAGAGCTCGCAAAGCGTCTCGAGGGAGTGCAACCTTTAAGCACAGCATGCAAGGTTAAGGTGGCTGACGGTGATGAACTGTTCTGCACTTCGATGGTCCACCAATGCGCCTGGCATACACAGGGGCACGAATTTGCTACTGACATGAAGATTCTCGCCTTGGGCACATACGACGCCATTTTGGGAATGGATTGGTTAGAGGCCCATAGACCTATGACAGTCGATTGGCGAGCCAAATTTCTGGAGTTCCAGTCACCAACAGGAGTCATGAGTCTCAGGGGTCATGAAGCATCTTACTCCACTTGTCTGACTATCAACAGCATCCAGTTGCGAGCACTCTGCAAGCAAGGGGCCATATCTCACATAGTGCAAGTGTGTGCAGTCACTCCGGGGGAAGAGCAACAGCAATCAATACCAGCTCCTATTCAGCAAGTATTGTCTCAATTTACTGATGTGTTCGGAGAACCGCAAGGACTGCCTCCTTGCCGAGCTTGTGACCATCGGATACCATTGATCCCTGGTGCCCAGCCGGTTCACATTCGGCCTTACTGTCATAAACCTGATCACAAGGATGAAATTGAAGCGCGGGTGGAAGAATTGCTCAGATCTGGCATCATACAACCCAGCACAAGTGCTTTTTCTTCTCCAGTGATTCTGGTGAAGAAGAAAGACGACACATGGCGCCTCTGCGTTGACTAGCGGCATCTGAATGCTCTGACTAATGTGGCCAAATACCCTGTACCTGTCATAGAAGAATTGTTGGATGAGCTTTTCGGGTCATGCTGGTTTACCAAGCTGGACCTTCGTGTTGGAGATCATCAGATCCGTCTGGCAGAGGGCGAAGAACATAAGACTGCTTTTCAAACACACTCCGGTCACTACGAATTCAAGGTCCTCTCGTTTGGTTTAGCTGGAGGACCCAGCACCTTTAATGGAGCCATACACGGTACTCTGAAGCCAGTCGTACGTAAGTGTGACGCCCCCGATTCAATCGTACACTAATCATGCATGCAAACATGTACGATCAAGATCAGGGACTCACAGGAAGATATCACAACACAACTCTAAAATAAAATAAGTCATACAAGCATCATAATACAAGCCAGGGCCCTCGAGGGCTCGAATACAAGTGCTCGATCATAGACGAGTCAGCGGAAGCAACAATATCTGAGTACAGACATAAGTTAAACAAGTTGCCATAAGATGGCTAGCAAAACTGGGATACAGATCGAAAGAGGCGCTGGCCTCCTGCCTGGGATCCTCCTAACTACTCCTGGTCGTCGTCAGCGGGCAGCACGTAGTAGCAGGCACCTCCGGTGTAGTAGGAGTCGTCGTCGACGGTGGCGTCTGGCTCCTGGACTCCAGCATCTGGTCGCAGCAATCGGGTAGAGAAATGGGGAAAAGGGGGTACAAGGCAACCGTGAGTACTCATCCAAAGTAGTCGCAAGCAAGGAGCTACACTACATATGCATGGGTATATGTGTAAAGGGCCATATCAGTGGACTGAACTGCAGAATGCCAGAATAAGAGGGGGATAACTAGTCCTGTCGAAGACTACGCTTCTGGCAGCCTCCGTCTTGCAGCATGTAGAAGAGAGTAGACTGAAGTCCTCCAAGTAGCATCGTATAGCATAAACCTACCCGGCGATCCCCTCCTCGTTGCCCTGTTAGAGAGCGATCACCGGGTTTATCTGGCACTTGAAAGGGTGTGTTTTATTAAGTATCCGGTTCTAGTTGTCATAAGGTCAAGGTACAACTCTGGGTCGCCTGTTACCGTGGACACGGCTATTCGAATAGATCAACTTCCCTGCAGGGGTGCACCACATTACCCGACATGCTCGATCCCTCTGGCCGGGCACACTTTCCTGGGTCATGTCCGGCCTCGGGAGATCAACACGTCGCAGCCCCACCTAGGCTCAACAGAGAGGTCAGCACGCCAGTCTAAACCTAAGCGCACAGGGGTCTGGGCCCATCGCCCTTAGCACACATGCACGTTGCGTACGCGGCCGGAAGCAGATCTAGCCCCCTTAATACAAGCGCGAGCTTACGATCCAATGCGGCGCGCGCCGCTCAGTTGCTGACGTCAAAAAGAGCTTCGGCTGATACCACAATGCCGGTTGCCCATATCTTGTCCCACGTGGCGGTTAGTGCGTATAAGGTCAACGACCCAACTCAGATCAAATACCAAGAACTCGTTAAGCGTGTTAAGTATCCGCGAACGCCGACCAGGGCCAGGCCCACCTCTCTCCTAGGTGGTCTCATCCTGCCCTGTCGCTCCGCCACAAAGTAACAGTCGGGGGCCGTCGGGAACCCAGGCCCACCACTACCTGGGTGGAACCACCTGCCCCTTCAGGCCCCATCTCCGAACAGTATCACAGGTAATGTAACAGTGTAAAGTATATAGTATATGCCCGTGATTACCTCCCGACTGATCACGGCCCAGTAGTATAGCATGGCAGACGGACAAGAGTGTAGGGCCACTGATGGAACACTAGCATCCTATACTAAGCAGTAGGATAGCAGGTAAGGGTAACAATTGTAGCAACAATGACAGGCTATGCAGTAGAATAGGATTAACCGAAAGCAGTAACATGCTACACTACTCTAATGCAAGCAGTATAGAGAAGAGTAGGCGATATCTGGTGATCAAGGGGGGAGGGGGGGCTTGCCTGGAAGCTCAGCCGAGAAGGAGGGGTCATCAACACCGTAGTCGAACTGGGGGTCGCCGGCAGTCTCGGGGTCTACCGGAAAGAAGTAACGGAGGGGGAACACAATAAATAATAGAGCAATCAAAGCAACACAAGGCATAACATGGCAATACGCGGTGCTAGGTGTGCCCTAACGCAGTACTAGGTGATACCGTGAAAGGGGGGAAACATCCAGGAAAGGACTCCCGGTGTTTCATGTTTTCGGACAGGTGAACCGGAGGGGGAAAGTTGCAAGTTCGATAGGTTAGGGATGTGTGGCGGACGAACGGGCTGCGTATCCGGATTCGTCTCGTCGTTCTAAGCAACTTTCATGTAGAAAGTATTTTCATCTGAGCTACGGTTTATTTTATATGATTTTCTAAAGTTTTAAATCATTTTTAGACTTTAATTAATTAATTATTTCGAAAAAGAAATACTGCATCATCATGATGACAATGTGATGTCAGCGGTCAAAGTTGACCGTTGACCAGTCAACTGACAGGTGGGGTCCATTTGTCATTGAGTGCTAACTAATTAACAGATTAATTAGTTTAGTTAGATAATTAGATCAACTAACACATGTTAATTAAGTTAATTAAATTTTATAATTAATTAATTAATTAATATTATTTTTTAATCATTTTCGTTTTGTGAAAAGGGGCGTGGGGCCCCTAGCCAGGGGCTCAGGGGAGCCGTAACGGGCGGGCGCTAGCGGGCGAAAGGGGGCAGGGCGCCCGACCCGGGCGAGGGCCAGCGGACGGGGATGGACTCCGGCGTGGGGCTAGCGGAGCAAAAGCGAGGCGCGCGGCGGCGCGAGCAAACAGCTAGGCGTCGAGCAGCGATGGCCGCAGCAGCAGGCAACGCGGGCGGCACGGCCGTAGCTCGAGTAGCGAGCAGGGTGCGGGTGCCGGCGCGCTCCGGCGGAACACGGTAAGAGGTGAGAGGTGCGGGCGCACGCGCGGTCATGCGAGCTGCCAGGGCGCATCCTGGTTGCGAGGGCATGCGGAAATGAGGTCAAAAAGGACGCGGGCGCCGGCACGAATTCGTAGAGGTGGTGCTCCAGCCACGGTGTACGGCAGCGCAAGGGACGGTTATGAGCACTGGCTGGCGTAGAGCAGCAGTGGCGGGCGCAAGGTGCGGTGCGGGATGCCGTTGGGCATCGCGGGTTGAGGCCGACGGGGTAGCAGGCGGGGCGCGGAACGCGCGAGGGAGAGAGGAGGAGGGGGAGCTCACTGCGGGTGTATGGGACAAGGCAGCATGCTCGGTGGGGCTCGGGGTGGCCGGAGTCGGTGGCGGCGTGGACGCGACGGTGCAGTGGAGGGGATCGGCCCGATGGCGTCGATCTGGCACTTCCCGGCTCGATCTGGTTCTTGGGCTCGACGAAGACGGCGATGGGGGGACTCCAGGACGTGGTGGCGCGGCGCGGTGGGGTCGGGGCGTCGCGCCCCGATCCAGACGGAGGGAAGGGGAGAGAGACGAGGGGGGAGCGAGTGGGGGGGATGGTGCGGGGTGTCGCTAGGGTTTCGGTAGGTGGGAGGATAAGGGAGCGGGGGTGGGCTGGCCAGTTGGCCTTTGCAAAGTTGGGCTGAGGCCCAAGGAGGGGGGCTTGCGGCCTGCCGGGCCGAAGCCCAGGGGCAGGGGGTTTCTCTTTTTTTTGTCTTTTTGTATTTTCTTTCTTTTATTTATTTTCTCTTCTGTTTTAATTCAATTCAAAATATTTATGAATTTTATAAAACTGTGTCTTCTACACCACAATTATCTATGTAATATTTAGTACAAATCTAACATTTTTATTTCAATGTTTGAAACTTCTATTATTTACCAAACTTTGAATTTTAATTTTGGACCGGTTTTGATCTAAAGATCGATTAGCAACAGTAACGTAGGTAACGTGGCTCCATTAGCATGGGATTACTGTAGCTTAATTACCCGGGCGTCACAATTCTCCTCCACTACAAGAAATCTCGTCCCGAGATTTAAGAGGGTCAGTAAGGAGGAAGGGATTCAGTTGCGATATTCTAACGAGCCTTCTCGGTCTTGGTTGCTCTTCTTTAAGTGGTCGATCCATAATGTTGATGTCTTCATACCTCGGCTTCAGGTCACAATGATGAAGTCGTCATCCTTTCTTCGGAGTCTTCGTTGTACGCATGAAGGACAAGGGGTTACTTCGGAAAAACGGACCTATGAAAGGTCGACTATCGGGTTGATAACATCGGGGACGGTGTCAAAAAGTAACTCTCGAATGGAAACTTAAGAAAATATCAAGAGTAAAGTAAGAAGGTATCATGAGAAGTTTCCAATGGGCGGGCAATTGTTGGATGGCCTATCAGAAGGCGAAGGGGGATCCAGAGCAACGAGAATAAGTATTGCGTCTGATACCAGGATAGATCACTAGGGAGGTGACCCGTGAACTACATATGAAGTCAAGCTCTAGGAATAACTTTGGCAACAGGGCGTACAGGAGAGTCAGGTTTCGATCCTGTGGAACTGTGGGTTATGAGGCCACCATGTGGGTTAAAAATAGGAGCGGTGACATCTTGCACGGTCACAATATCAAGGCATGTCAGAGGGTAGCCTATCTGTTATGTCGGCAACAATGTCGGTACCAAGGGCGAGGGACGAAGAGAACCATTTTCCTGCTCGTTGAACGAGGCGGACCAATAGGCAAAGTTCTCGTCCATCGGTGGTAACCGGAACGCTAACGACAATTTTAACAGGGTCTTACTGACACGGTTGTACACCAAGGTTTTTTTCACATAAGCAGAAGAATATTACTGCTTAGATCCTATGGATCACAAAGAAGGTTAAACAAATCAATCGAAAGGAAAATGTGTTTGACACATATTTCAAGGTATGTCCTTACCAAGGACAAGTAGAGTATGATATCCATGACAGGATAGAAAGTAGAAAATCATTTAGGTAAGGGGGAAGGAATCTCATGATATTACCCATACAGCGGTGTTAGGATAAATGATAAAGAAAATCTAGCATTGTGCTTCAAATGCTCTTATTGAAAATCAGAGTATCATAGACATGCTTCGGGATAGCATTGACATGGTCTTCAAGCAAAGGTGAGACTTTGGATACTCAAAGGATCCATCAGGGACAACTTGTAGAATAAGCCTTACAGTTTCCTCATGGAAGAATCGCTAAGCTTGCTAAAAAGGAAACTATAACAATAGGTCCTCCGGCCAGGTGTGCTAGGCATGACATCACCTTACCGGGTCATATAAATACCAATTTTATAACTCTTGGAAATGTCCCAACCATCATATCTGATCGAGGTTCAGATCCGATTGGTGTCAGGATACCTCTGACTTAGGATGCCAGAGAAGAAAAGGTGCAAAACAAATTGACGAGATGACAATGTAAGATTCTCGAGAAATGAACTATGGGAGCGAGTCCAAAACAAGAGTTCATCATTAAACCAAGGAGAGGATGGGGAGGTGGCTGATGGTCTCAGCGACACTTCATCGAGAGTTCCAACAAGATGGATTTCCGCAATGATGTGAACAAGGAGATAACATTTGTCAGATCAAATGGTATAATGATGTATGCTTGATTGGTTGAAAGTTGCACCCGAAATATGGGTTGGCTTGCACGATCAATGTTAGAATGGTGACTTAATGAACAAAGAATTAGAATGAAACTCGACCATTAACTTCAAAGCAATCGGGTTGCTAGAAATTTTGAATTCACACCTCAAAGTTCAATTGTCGGTATTCCGATTAGAATCAACACGGGGACCAAGAAATGAACGGAGATGGCGAGAAGTAATACTATAGTAAGAATCCTTAAGAGGTGGGGCATTCCCATGACATTCTCGACATAACAGGTGGTGATACTCCAAGGTAGAACACAACATAAGCTGGATGGCAGGGAACCCCAAGGTGTAATACAAAACACGAACAAGTTTGTGTTGGAGGGAAGGCAAGGATGTTGTCGATGGTAACTTAAATTACCAAGGAACAAGGGTGGTACTTATCATCATGAATTTGATTGGTATCCTGGAAGGATTCAAAATGTTGATGGTGACCACGACAATTTTTGTCAAGAGATTTCATGAGGATGTAATCGATCAGCGATGACATCAAGTCAAAGGAATGATGAAGCAAGAGGTCAATGGAAGCACAAGTATGACACAAAGTTGAAATCAAGCTTGCTATTCAAGGTGAAATGATATGACAAGGAAAATCGACGTAAGCTTAGCTCATCGTTGAAAATTGTGCTCCGGGAAGGACCAGGTAGCACGATTAAAATTTAGCATGATAATGATATAACAATCAGGCTAGGGATGACTTGAAGGATTATTAAACTCATAAGCAACGAAGATTACTTAGTTATCGAACCAAATTGCTGAATCGGTTCACTTACCGGTGTTCTTGAGCGACTAACAACTCAGAACCCATGAAAAATTGGAACAAGTGAGAAATAATAGCTGCTGAAGGCTCATAAGATGCGACACGGTTCTTAGATATTCTCGAGATTCCAGAGTGTAATACTTGATGGTAGATCAAAGTAAAGGTTGGGCCGGGGTATTGATCCGCAGAAGACAAACGTTTAAACTTGCCGGAGAAACGGGAACAAAGAAGAACAATATGGTCGAAACCATAACTACAAAGGGTTCAATTTAATGACATCGAAAGAATTACTTGAATGAGTAAATATTTTGCAAGAAGCTTCCATGATAAGTTCCACATCGGGTCCATGGGCATGAACGCAAGGTTCAAGGTCGACTCCCACTTCTCCAATGCATACCCTTTCATTCACTTCTCATTTTCGGCGAAGTCGTAGTGTTGAAATTTTATCTGGTAAATCACCAGAAGAATATGACTCGTGAAAACTCTCGGGTTTGCACAAATTAGGGAAGGCATTGGTCCAACCCATCGGGTACCTTAGGAACATATACTGCAAAGTTCAGAAGTAAATAACTCAAGCTCGAAAGCAGAGCAAGGTTGAGAAAGTAGAGGATACAATTTACCAAAGGCATTATGTATCCGAGGGAAGGCTCACAAAATTATTGAATATGAAGGACGTTGTCAGATAAAATCCATTAAAGGATCTGTCGGTCCATAACAGAGCTGATGTGAGTATTGGTACTCAACCAGAGGAAGAAACAATGCAAGGAGATCAGACTATAGAAACAACTGACTAATTCAAAGCTCAAATGCAAAAGAATTATGATTTTCGATCAAGGGATTAGAAGCAAACATTCTGATTAAGGATGGATAAGGTGCGTATGCTTAGGGGTACAATCGATGGCAATCTGATTGGTCGAGAACCAGCTCAGGTTTAAAATGATGTCTGAGCCAGAAGGATAATTTAGAAGGGTTGATAGATGATTGTATGCATTCACACACATGTTGAATCAATAGGATCAAAATGACGGTGTCAAAAGATACTAGTGAGTATTGCTAGTGATATGGGAGCATCCATAATGTAAGCATACAAGTATTTGCAGAGCAATATTTTGAAGAGGATGCTCAGAAGGTCGAATAGTATTTCAGAGTATCTTATGAAGCATACGAACAAGTGGGGATGAACATATATTCAAAAAGTGCGAGGAATTTTCAATATGGGTATTCATGTGGAAAGGAACTGCAAGGTAGTAGGCACAAAATATTCTCGGAACATTAGAGGGGATTTAGGGTATCTTGTTATAACAAGATCAATTGGGAATAAAAGTAAGAGCGGCAAGTGTATGTAATTATCCATAGGGATATTTCGGTGGTAGGGAATTGCAAAAGCAACAGGCTCAAATTCTTGAGAGAACATCGGAGAATATCTTCGAATCCCTCGATGGACCAATCATCTGGAGTAAGGGGCTCTCCGGGTGGAAGTAGTTACGAGAACCTAGAGTCGGCGTTAGTAAAATCATTTAACCCGAATAGAAGAGAGATCAGAGTCCCAAAGTATAGATCGAGGAATAAAAGATCCTAATACCACCCAATGGCGACGTGGGCCCATGGGCACACAACTATGTTAGTAAAAGTTTTGTAATTTCTAGACACGACTTCGGCCAAGGAGTGTGGAAGGGGGATTCCTACAGGCAGTCGGCTCTGATACCAACTTGTGACGCCCCCGATTCAATCGTACAATAATCATGCACGCAAACGTGTACGATCATGATCAGGGACTCACGGGAAGATATCACAACACAACTCTAAAATAAAATAAGTCATACAAGCATCATAATACAAGCCAGGGGCCTCGAGGGCTCGAATACAAGTGCTCGATCATAGACGAGTCAGCGGAAGCAACAATATCTGAGTACAGACATAAGTTAAAAAAGTTGCCATAAGATGGCTAGCACAAACTGGGATACAGATCGAAAGAGGCGTCGGCCTCCTGCCTGGGATCCTCCTAACTACTCCTGGTCGTCGTCAGCGGGCAGCACGTAGTAGCAGGCACCTCCGGTGTAGTAGGAGTCGTCGTCGACAGTGGCGTCTGGCTCCTGGACTCCAGCATCTGGTCGCAGCAATCGGGTAGAGAAATGGGGAAAAGGGGGTACAAGGCAACCGTGAGTACTCATCCAAAGTACTCGCAAGCAAGGAGCTACACTACATATGCATGTGTATATGCGTAAAGGGCCATATCAGTGGACTAAACTGCAGAATGCCAGAATAAGAGGGGGATAACTAGTCCTGTCGAAGACTACGCTTCTGGCAGCCTCCGTCTTGCAGCATGTAGAAGAGAGTAGACTGAAGTCCTCCAAGTTGCATCGTATAGCATAAACCTACCCGGCGATCCCCTCCTCGTTGCCCTGTTAGAGAGCGATCACCGGGTTTATCTGGCACTTGAAAGGGTGTGTTTTACTAAGTATCCGGTTCTAGTTGTCATAAGGTCAAGGTACAACTCCGGGTTGCCTGTTACCGTGGACACGACTATTCGAATAGATCAACTTCCCTGCAGGGGTGCACCACTTTACCCGACACGCTCAATCCCTCTGGCCGGGCACACTTTCCTGGGTCATGTCCGGCCTCGGGAGATCAACACGTCGCAGCCCCACCAAGGCTCAACAGAGAGGTCAGCACGCCGGTCTAAACCTAAGCGCACAGGGGTCTGGGCCCATCGCCCTTAGCACACCTGCATGTTGCGTACGCGGCCGGAAGCAGATCTAGCCCCTTAATACAATCGCGAGCTTACGATCCAATGCGGCGCGCGCCGCTCAGTCGCTGACGTCAAAAAGAGCTTCGGCTGATACCACGACGCCGGTTGCCCATATCTTGTCCCACGTGGCGGTTAGTGCGTATAAGGTCAACGACCCAACTCAGATCAAATACCAAGAACTCGTTAAGCGTGTTAAGTATCCGCGAGAGCCGACCAGGGCCAGGCCCACCTCTCTCCTAGGTGGTCTCATCCTGCCCTGTCGCTCCGCCACAAAGTAACATTCGGGGGCCGTCCGGAACCCAGGCCCACCACTACCTGGGTGGAACCACCTGCCCCTTCAGCCCCCCATCTCCGAACAGTATCACGGGTAATGTAACAATGTAAAGTATATAGTATATGCCTGTGGTCACCTCCCGAGTGATCACGGCCCAGTAGTATAGCATGGCAGACGGGCAAGAGTGTAGGGCCACTGATGGAACACTAGCATCCTATACTAAGCAGTAGGATAGAAGGTAAGGGTAACAACTGTAGCGACAATGACAGGCTATGCAGTAGAATAGGATTAATCGAAAGCAGTAACATGCTACACTACTCTAATGCAAGCAGTATAGAGAAGAGTAGGCGATATCTGGTGATCAAGGGGGGGGGCTTGCCTGGAAGCTCAGCCGAGAAGGAGGGGTCATCAACACCGTAGTCGAATTGGGGGTCGCCGGCAGTCACGGGGTCTACCGGAAAGAAGTAACGGAGGGGGAACACAATAAATAATAGAGCAATCAAAGCAACACAAGGCATAACATGGCAATACGCGGTGTTAGGTGTGCCCTAACGCAGTACTAGGTGATACCGTGAATGGGGGGAAACATCCGGGAAAGGATTCCCGGTGTTTCGTGTTTTCGGACACGTGAACCGGAGGGGGAAAGTTGCGAGTTCGATAGATTAGGGATGTGTGGCGGACGAACGGGCTGCGTATCCGGATTCGTCTCGTCGTTCTGAGCAACTTTCATGTAGAAAGTATTTTCATCTGAGCTACGGTTTATTTTATATGATTTTCTAAAGTTTTAAATCATTTTTAGAATTTATTTAATTAATTATTTCAAAAAAGAAATACTGCATCATCATGATGACAGTGTGACGTCAGCGGTCAAAGTTGACCGTTGACCAGTCAACTGACAGGTGGGGTCCATTTGCCATTGGCTGCTAACTAATTAACAGATTAATTAGTTTAGTTAGATAATTAGATCAACTACCACAAGTTAATTAAGTTAATTAAATTTTATAATTAATTAATTAATAAATATTGTTTTTTTAATCATTTTTGTTTTGTCAAAAGGGGCGTGGGGCCCCCTAGCCAGGGGCTCAGGGGAGCCGTAACGGGCGGGCGCTAGCGGGCGAAAGGGGGCAGGGCGCCCGACCCGGGCGAGGGCCAGCGGGCGAGGATGGTCTCCGCCGTGGGGCTAGCGGAGCAAAAGTGAGGCGCGCGGCGGCGCGAGCAAACAGCTAGGCGTCGAGCGGCGATGGCCGCAGCAGCAGGCAGCGCGGGCGGCACGGCCACAGCTCGAGCAGCGAGCGGGGCGCGGGTGCCGGCGTGCTCCGGCGGAGCGTGGTCAGAGGTGAGAGGTGCAGGCGCACGCGCGGTCATGCGAGCTGCCAGGGCGCATCCCGGTTGCGAGGGCGCGCGGAGATGAGGTCAACAAGGACGCGGGCGCCGGCAGGAATTCGCGGAGGTGGTGCTCCAGCCACGGTGTACGGCAGCGCAAGGGACGGTAATGAGCAATGGCTGGCGTAGAGAAGCAGTGGCGGGCGCAAGGTGCGGTGCGGGACGCCGTTGGGCATAGCGGGTTGAGGCCGACGGGGTAGCAGGCGGGGCGCGGAACGCGCGAGGGAGAGAGGAGGAGGGGGAGCTCACTGCGGGTGTAGGGGACAAGGCAGCATGCTCGAGGGGGGGGGGCTCGGGGTGGCCGGAATCGGTGGCGGCGTGGACACGGCGGTGCAGTGGAGGGGATCGGCCCAATGGCATCGATCTGGCACTTCCCGGCTCGATCTGGTTCTTGGGCTCGACGAAGACGGCGATGGGGGGGACTCCAGGACGTGGTGGCGCAGCGCGGTGGGGTCGGGGCGTCGCGCCCCGATCCAGACGGGGGGAAGGGGAGAGAGACGAGGGGGGAGCGAGTGGGGGGGATCGTGCGGGGTGTCGCTAGGGTTTCTGTAGGTGGGAGGATAATGGAGCGGGGGTGGGCTGGCCGGTTGGCCTTTGCTAGGTTGGGCTGAGGCTCAAGGAGGGGGCTTGCGGCCTGCCGGGCCGAAGCCGAGGGGCAGGGGGTTTCTCTTTTTTTTGTCTTTTTGTATTTTCTTTCTTTTATTTATTTTCTCTTCTGTTTTAATTCAATTTAATATATTTATGCATTTTATAAAACTGTGTCTTCTACACCACAATTATCTATGTAATATTTAGTACATACCGAACATTTTTATTTCAATGTTTGAAAACTTTTATTATTTACCAAACTTTGAATTTGAATTTGGACCGGTTTTGATCTAACGATCGATTAGCAACAGTAACGTAGGTAACGTGGCTCCATTAGCATGGGATTACTGTAGCTTAATTACCCGGGCGTCACAGTAAGGGAGTGTTGTTCTTCTTCGACAACATCCTGGTGCACAGTAAGACACTTCATGAGCATGTGGCCAAGCTCAGAGAGGTGCTTTCTCTACTGCGCCGTGACAGCTGGAAGGTGAAACTGTCGAAGTGTGCTTTTGGACAGCAATGAATTTCATACCTGGGTCATGTCATCAGTGCCACCGGAGTAGCCACGGATCCTGAGAAGATCAAAGCAGTCTCCAATTGGGCAGTACCCACTGATGTCAAGGCGGTGCGGAGCTTTCTAGGTTTGGCCGGTTATTACCGTCGCTTTGTTAAATTTTTTGGGATTATAGCTCGTCCACTCTTTAACCTTCTCAAGAAAGGGGTACCTTTCGTCTGGACTCCAGCCACTGAAACAACATTCAGGCTACTACAACAACAACTTATTTCTGCACCAATTCTGGCTTTACCCAACTTCAAGCAGCAGTTCACAGTCGAGACTGACGCCAGTGACATGGGGATCGGTGTTGTACTGCAACAACAGGGTCATCCAATAGCTTTCATCAGCAAGGCCCTCTCACCAAGGTACCGTGGTTTGTCAGCTTACGAAAAGGAGTACCTGGCAATTCTTGTAGCGGTTGAGCAATGGAGACTATACCTACAACACGCTGAGTTCATAATACTTACGGATCAGCGCAGTTTAGTACACTTGGAGGAGCAGCGGCTGACCACTCCATGGCAGCAAAAGGCCTTCACAAAGCTATTGGGCTTGCGTTACCAGATTAAGTACTGGAAAAGTACAGACAACAGCGCAGCTGACGCTTTGTCGCGCGCGAAGCCTGCTGAAACTCTGGCAGCACTCACCACTTGTCAGTCGGCCTAGCTCGATGAGCTCCTGGCTAGTTATAACACAAACTCCCAAGCACTTCGACTCCTTGAACAGTTGGCGCTTCGCAAGGATCCTAAGGGCTGATTCTCTTTGCAGCAGGGAGTCATACACTTTAGAGATCGTATTTTGGCTGGGCGGGTCGACAGAGTTACAACAGCGTATCATTTGTTCCTTTCACGACAACACGCTGGGTGGCCATTCGGGATTCCCAGCAACATACTCACGCATCAAACGCCTGTTTGCATGGCCCAAGATGAAAAGTCAGATACTTCATTACATCAAGTGATGCACCACTTGCTAGCAAGCAAAGCCGGATCGTTCAGCGTCCCCAGGTCTGCTCTTACCACTTCCCATTCCTACTGAACCGTGGGTGCTCATCTCCATGGATTTCATTGACAGATTGCCACAATCAGGGGCCTTCAACTGTCTATGGGTTATTGTGGATAAGAGAACCAAGTTTGCTCACTTCTTGCCGCCAGCGCATCCTTACACTGCTGCAAAAGTTGATCACCTTTACATGAATTAGATTTACAAGATCCATGGGTTCCCTCAAGCCATAATATCTGATCGTGATCCGGTGTTCACAAGCCATTTCTGGCACGAGCTCTTCAAATATGCAGGGACTGACCTTCGACTGAGCACAGCCAATCATCCCCAAACTTATGGTCAAACGGAACGCGTTAATCAATGTTTGGAGACGTTCCTCCGTTGTTTCACGCATGCTGGTCCACGGCGCTAGAGCTTCTGGACAACACTAGCCCAGTTCTGGTATAACACCTCTCTTCACTCGGCTATTGGGATGAGCCCGTTCAAGGCTATGTTCGGGCATGAACCGCGACAACGGGGGCTTTCGCAAGTACTACATGTTCAGTACCATCACTTCAGGCATGGCTAGAAGAACGCGCGGTGATGCAAGAACTGATCCAACAGCACCTCAACAGGGCGCGGCAATGCATGAAGAAATAGGCTGATAAACGGCGATCTGAGCACACTTTTGAGGTGGGTGACCAAGTTTTCCTAAAGTTGCAGTCGTATGTTCAATCTTCAATTGCCCCTCGTGCCAACCACAAGTTGTCATTCAAGTATTATGGTCCATTCCCGATCATCCAGCATATCAATGAGGTCGCCTTCAAAATCCAACTCCCGCCACAAGAAACAGTGCATCCAGTCTTTTACGTCTCTCATCTTCGCAAGGCACTCCTCCCTGGTACGTCGGTCCATTCTGAACTTCCACTTGGTACTAATGATCTGGCCATTGCTGTCAAGATTCTCCAAACTCGATGGCGCAAGAAGCATGGAATGATGTGTGAGCAAGTGCAGGTGGAGTGGTCGGTGGGCGCCGGTCTTGGGCACGCCTGGGAAGACAAAGAGGCACTCCAGCATCGATTCCCATAGGCTGATGCTTGGGGGCAAGCCTCATGCAAAGAAGGGGGGATGTCGGCGTCGCTGACGAAGGAGCCCCACCTGCAGGAGAGGTCCAGCCTAGGAGTGCGCGGCGCAGCCATGGACACAAGCCCAATTCTTGCTACTACATCCCAGAGTGGGCAGCGACCAAGACCTCATCTACTTAAGCGCAACTCGCCCACGAGAAGGGGCATCTAGAGGATCAAGGCAAAACCCGGCGGCGGCTACCTAGATATCTTCCTGTAGTTTCCCTTTTGCAAGAAACTGAACCCTGTATTCGATCGAAATTGCTACTACTTCGGAGAGCTGTAATAGATCGATTCCCCTCCATTATGCATCACCTTACACAGCCCAACTGGTCTGCACGCAACGCACACACCAGGACGTCTTGGGTTTGAGTCCTATGTGCGCCCCTGTTTCGATCTTTCCTTTTATTTCTTTTGCCCACACCACAGCCACTTGGGCCTCCTTCGCTGCTGGGCCGCTGCACTGTGCTGCTTCTAGCTCAAGCATATTTTTTTCCACTGTGTATTTTAGCATTTTCAAGTGCATTCTTATTTAAAGAAAAGTCCCTCTAGTTCATGCATTTAATAACTCATGAACCATGCATCCTATGTAATACTTTAAATATGAAAATGCTTAGAATTTCATCTAGTTTCATAATATGCAATTTTCATCCATGTTTAAAATGTTGTTTGTGTTTATTTTGCATAATGCCATGTTAAAATGCTTTATTTCATAACTAAATGACCGTAGCTCCAATTTATATAAACTTTATATGTAAATGGGGTGGAAAATGCATAGTTTAACATGGTGGGCATTACTTTGCATGTTTAACAACTCTAAAATATGGTTTACGGCAGAACAATATCAAAACTAAAATTTGCACATGAGGTTTTTCCGGAATTGTTGTTTGTTATTTCCGGCCTCATTTAAACTTGCCTAAATAGTTAGTTTACTTATGCCTCACCTCTTGCCATGTTAACCAAAATTTAATATTGTTGGGTACATAAACAAGAGAGAACTAAATAATTGAATGTGGTGTTTTGTCAATATGCAACTCGTTGCATATTGAGCTCCACTTAATTTGTAGTATTGTTTGTGCACCTTGCCATGCCATGCCTCATTAAACCGGATATGCATCATACTTTCTTGTGCATCATGCCATGTTTATGCTTGTGTGTTTACCATGTTGTTTGCTTCTTTCCGGTTTGCTTCTATTGTTAGCTTCAGTTTAGTTCCGGAGTTGTGAGGATTCGTTCGACTACGTCCCCTTGTCTTCTTCTTGGACTCGTTCTTCTTCCTTGCGGGATCTCAGGCAAGATGACCATTACCCTCGATATCACTTTTATCTTTGCTTGCTAGTTGTTCTCTCTATCGCTATGTCGCGCTACCTACCACTTGTTTATCATGCCTCCCATATTGCCATGTCAAGCCTCTAACCCACCTTCCTAGCAAACCGTTGTTTGGCTATGTTGCCGCTTTTGCTCAGCCCCTCTTCTAGCATTGTTAGTTGCAGGTGAAGTGGAAGATTGTTCCATGTTGGAACATGGATATGTTGGGATATCACAATATCTCTTATTTAATTAATGCATCTATATACTTGGCAAAGGGTGGAAGGCTCGGCCTTTTGCCTGGTGTTTTGTTCCACTCTTGCCGCCTTAGTTTCCGTCATACCGGTGTTATGTTCCTTGATTTTTGCGTTCCTTACACGGTTGGGGTTATGGGACCCCCTTGACAGTTCGCTTTGAATAAAACTCCTCCAGCAAGGCCCATCCTTGGTTTTACATTTGCCTCACCTAAGCCTTTTTCCCTTCGGTTTCCGGAGCCCGAGGGTCATCTTTATTTACCCCCCCCCCCCCCGGGCCAGTGCTCCTCTGAGTGTTGGTACAAACTAGAGCCCTTTGCAGCGCCACCTCGGGGAAACTTGAGGCCTAGTTTTAGTTGTACGGATTGCTCATCCATTATGCCCTGAGAACGAGATATGTGCAGGTCCTATCAGGATTTGTCGGCACAGTCGGGTGGTCTTGCTGGTCTTGTTTTACCATTGTCGAAATGTCTTGTAACCGGGATTCCGAGACTGATCGGGTCTTTTCGGGAGAAGGAATATCCTTCGTTGATTGTGAGAGCTTGTGATGGGCTAAGTTGGGACACCCCTGGAGGGTATAAACTTTTGAAAGTTGTGCCTGCGGTTATGTGGCAGATGGGAATTTGTTAATGTCCGGTTGTAGAGAACTTGACACTTGACTTAACTCAAATGCATCAACCGCGTGTGTAGCCGTGATGGTCTCTTTTCGGCGGAGTCCGTAAAGTGAACATGGTTTGGGTTATGTATGAACGTAAGTAGTTTCAGGATCACTTCTTGATCACTTCTAGCTTCTCGACCGTTGCGTTGCTTCTCTTCTCACTCTTATTTGCGAATGTTAGCCACCATATTTGATTAGTGCTTGCTGCAACTCCACCTCATTACCCCTTCCTGCCCATAAGCTTAAATAGTCTTGATCTCGCGGGTTTTGAGATTGCTGAGTCCTCATGACTCACGGATACTACCAAAACAGTTGCAGGTGCCGATGATACCAGTGCAAGTGATGCTACCGAACTCAAGTGGGAGTTCGACAAGGACCTTGGTCGTTACTATGTTTCGTTTCATGTTGATCAGTAGTGGAGCCCAGTTGGGACGATCGGGGATCTAGCATTTGGGGTTATCTTCTTTTTATTCGGTTTTTGTTCGTAGTCGGACTATGCGTGTACTCTGAATGATGTATGATTTATTTAAGTATTGTGTGAAGTGGCGATTGTAAGCCAACCCTCTTTATCCCATTCTTGTTCATTACATGGGATTATGTGAAGATGACCCTTCTTGCGACTAAACCACAATGCGGTTATGCCTCTAAGTCGTGCCTCGACACGTGGGAGATATAGCCGCATCATGGGCGTTACACCCCCCCTATGTTTGCTAGCGAAAAATTCCGCACTAAGTAGAGATACTACTTGTGCATCCAAAAACCCTTAAACCCAAACCTTATTTTCAAGTGTCCACCATACCTACCTAGGGATTGAGCAAGATCCCTCAAGTAAGTTGTCATCGGTGCAAAAAAGCAAAAAAATTGCTTCTAAACGTATGAGATAATTTTGTGTATGAGAAAATTGAGCTTTGCACGAACTTGTGATGGTGAAGAATAAAAGCGACAGACTGCATAATAAAGGTCGCTATCACAAGGGGCAATGCGATGTGACGTTCTTTTGCACTAAGGGGTTGAGCATACAAACAAATAAGCGCATGGCAACCTCTGCTTCCCTCTGTGAAGGGCCTATCTTTTACTTTTATGTATTTACTTTTATGCAAAGAGTCAAAGTTTTCTCTATATTCCTTTTTATTTTCTCCTTTGGAAAGCATCAAGTGGTGAGGAAAGATCTAGGCACATATGTCCAGTTGAATATAGATGGCATGAGTTATTAACATCACCCTTGAGGTGAATACGTTGGGAGGCGAAACTATAAGCCCCTATCTTTCTATGTGTCCGGTTGAAACATTTTGCTCATGTGTATGCGGTGAGTGTTAGCAGTCATAGAAGACTATATGATGGTCGAGTATGTGGACTTGCCTAAAGGCTCCGACACATGACCCTTCCTGAAAAGATGATGAATTGTAGTTGCAAAGTTGACTGAGAACATAGTTTGTTGGTTTTTAATAGAGTTTTTGCTTTATACCTCGATTGTGTGATGAATTGTTACTTATTCATGAGAAGTATACGATAAAAGTCCTACGATAAAAGTCTTATGTTTAATTTTGTTGATGTTATAATAATCAACATGATGCTTCTATGTCCGTATTTTGTTTTTATCAACACCTCTCTCTCAAAGCATGTGGACATGTTTTCGATTTTGGTTTTTGCTTGAGGACAAGCGAGGTCTAAGCTTGAGGGAGTTGATACGTCCATTTTGCATCATGTTTTGTTACTGTTATTTATAATGTTTTTATCCATAATAATGCTTTTGGAGTAATTCTAATGCCTTTTCTCTCATAATATGCAAGGTGTACACAAAGAGGGAGAATTCCGGCAGCTAGAAATCTGGACCTGGAAAAGCTACGTCAGGCTACCTATTCTGCACAACTCCAAACAAGTTGAAACTTCACGGAGATTTTTATGGAATATTTGAGGAATATTGGAGCAAATAACTACCAGAGGGGGCCCACCAGGTGGGCACAACCCACCTGGGCATGCCAGGGAGCCCAGGCGTGTCCTGGTGGGTTGTGCTCACCTAGGCCCACGTTCGGTGCCTATCTTCTGGTATATAGGTCGTTTCGACCTAGAAAAAATAAGAAGAGGACTTTCGGGATGGAGCGCCGTCGTCTCGAGGCGGAACTTGGGCAGGAGCACTTTTGCCCTCCGGCGGAGCGATTCCGCCGGGGGAACTTCCCTCCCGGAGGGGGAAATCATCATCATCATCATCACCAACAACTCTCCCATCTTGGGGAGGGCAATCTCCATCTACATCTTCAACAGCACCATCTCATCTCAAACTCTAGTTCATCTCTTGTGTTCAATCTTTTTACCGGAACTATAGATTGGTGCTTGTGGGTGACTAATAGTGTTGATTACATCTTGTAGTTCATTACTATATGGTGGAAGATTATATGTTCAGATACATTATGCTATTTAATACCCCTCTGATCTTGAGCATGATTATCATTTGTGAGTAGTTACTTTTGTTCTTGAGGTCACGGGAGAAATCATGTTGCAAGTAATCATGTGAACTTGATATGTGTTTGATGTTTTGATAGTATGTATGTTGTGATTCCCATAGTGGTGTCATGTGAGCGTCGACTACATGACACTTCACCATATTTGAGCCTAAGGGAATTCATTGTGGAGTAGCAAATAGATGATGGGTTGTGAGAGTGACACAAGCTTAAACCCTAGTTTATGCGCTATTCCGTAAGGGACCGACTGGATCCAAAAGGTTAACGCTATGGTTAGCATTTATTCTTAATACTTTTCTCGTAGTTGTGGATGCTTGCAGGAGGGTTAATCATAAGTAGGAGGTTTGTTCAAGTAAGAACAACACCTAAGCACTGGTCCACCCACATATCAAATTATCAAAGTAGTGAACACGAATTAAACCAACATGATGAAAGTGACTAGATGAAATTCCCGTGTACCCTCAAGAACGCTTTGCTTATCATAAGAGACCATTTTGGCATGTCCTTTACCTCAAAAGGATTGGGCTACCTTTCTGCACTTTTGTTACTACTATCATTACTTGCTCGTTACAAATTATCTTGCTATCAAACTACTCCGCTACTTACAATTTCAGCACTTGCAGACATTACCTTGCTGAAAACCACTTGTCATTTCCTTCTGGTCCTCGTTGGATTCAACACTCTTACTTATCGAAAAGAGCTACAATTGATCCCCTATACTTGTGGGTCATCAGGAGACGCGTGTGTCGCCATCGAGCAACGCCGCGACGACCCCGTTCGACCATCGGGTGCGACGGCCTCAACATCAACGAGCCTGCGCTTGGTGTTGGCAGGTGTCTACCTTCCGAGGTTGGCTGCCTTGCCTTTACACAAGAGCTGCGGCAAGTCCGTTGGCCATCCGTTTGTACGTTCAAGGCAGAGATACCTGAGAAGTACGACGGGAGGCTAAACCCGGCAGAGTTCCTGAGCATCTACACCATCGTTGTTCAGGCTGCCAGGGGAAGAGATGAGAAGGTGTTTGCCAACTACTTTCTTTTGGCCCTCAAGTCCAATGTGAGGTCTTGGCTGATGCACCTACTAGAGAACTACATTTCGTCATGGGCTGACTTGTGCCATGAGTTCATTGGTGCCTTCATTGGTGGTCATCAAGAACCCGGCAGGCCCAGTGACTTGCAGCTTCTCCAGTAGAAGGAAGGAGAAACCCTCCATAAGTATTTATAGAGATTCAGCAAAGTTCATAGAAATATCCCAAATATCCATCCGGTAGCCGTAATAGCTGCCTTCCAGTCCAATGTGCGCAACCGTCGTATTCGTTCCGAGATGAACGTGCGGTTGCCCAAGACTGTGAAGGAGCTTTACACACTGCTGGATAAGTGTGCTCGGATGAAGGAGGGAAGAAAGTTGCCCAGAGAGGAAGATTGAGCCAGTGTTAATTTAGAAGATGATGATGAATCAACCAGTCATAAGAAAAGCAAGAAGCGCAGTAAGAAGCGAAGAGATAAGGCAATGATGACTGTTGAAGGATCTGGTACGCCTAGTACCAGCAAGAAGGCCGAAGCTGACGTCCCCGACAAGGAAGCTGTCGCGTGCACTGACTGTCGGGAAGCCGCTGCTGCCGAGAAAGCTGGGAAAGGCGATGGGTCGTACTGCAAGATTCATCGGACCAAGGGCCACGACCTTCAAGAGTGTTACCAGGTTGAGTAGCTTGTCAAAAAAACAGAGAGCAGAGTATGAGAAGCATGATAAGGAAAAAGGTCATAATGTTGCTGGCGGTAAGGGCCAAGTTGGTGAAATAAATCACCCCGGCAAACCCTTTCGGAACCAAGGAAAGCCCGCCAAAGCTCGAGAGAAGGAAACCTGTGATGATGAGAGTGATGGAGGGGACGAAGAGGAAACCAGTGAGCAGGAGTTTCAGAAGGCCACAGACGCCCTGTGCATTGACGGAGGTCCGTCTCTGCACACTTCTCATCGCCAGCTCAAACGGTGGGCATGAGAAGTCAATGCCGTGGGACCAGCACCAGAGGCCCGGAAGCCGCTCAAGTGGTCCCGCATGCCCATCATCTTTGACGAGAAGGATCATCCTAGCCGTACCACTACGGTAGGATGTCTGCCATTGTTGGTCTCCCCAACAATTTGCAACCTCAAGGTCACAAAGATGCTGGTGGACGGCAGGGCCGGGTTGAATCAGATTTCCCCAGCGGTCATCAGCAAGCTTCAGATAGGAGAAGAAGAGCTAGAGGTTACCGACACGTTTCAAGGAGTTAATCTCGGCAGGAGCCATCCTAAGGGAAAGATCACGTTGCTGGTAACTTTTGGGGGAGAACTGAACTACAGGACTGAGAGGATTTTGTTTGATGTGGTTGATCTCCCCCTGCCGTACAATGGGATTCTTGTATGCCCGGCCCTGGCTAAGTTCATGGCGGCATCCCACTATGCCTACAACACATTGAAGATGCCTGGGCCACTGGGAGTCATCACCATCCCATCAGATGAGAAGGATGCAATCATTTGTGTGGACAAGATGTACCGGGACACGGTCGTGGTAGAGACAGTTGTAGCAGCAGCTCCTGCCAAAGAAAGGAAAGAAGGGAGATTGTAGGGACTCCAGCAAAGAGTCCGGGAAGCATGCCCCCACCAAGTGCACATCACCCGTTGACGACGTGCCGGAGTGTTCTAACAGCAAGAGATCTAAGGTCGCTGCACCCCAAGTAAAGAAGGTCCCGACAGGGCTGGCTGGTGTTGATGGTACTTTCACTATCAGCGCCACCCTTGATGACAAATAGGAAAGCGCGCTCGTTGCCTTCCTGCGGGCGAATATCGATGTGTTTGCCTGGAAACCATCTGATATCCCCGGTGTTCCCAGGGAGGTAATCGAGCACCACCTTGCTGTCTGCCCACATGCCCAACCTGTCAAGCAGAAAGTTCGGAAGCAGGCCTTGGAGAGATAGCAGTTCATTGCGGAAGAGATCAAGAAACTTGAGGCGGCTGGTTTGGTTAGAGGAGAACTGCACCCCGCGTGGTTGGCAAATCCAGTGGTGGTCCGGAAGGCTAATGGGAAGTGGAGGCTTTGCATAGATTTCACAGATCTCAACAAGGCTTGCCCAAAAGACCCATTTCCCTTGCCGCCCATCGATCAGATTGTGGATTCCACTTCAAGTTGTGATTTGCTCTCCTTTCTGGATGCATATTCTCGGTATCACCAAATCTTCATGTCCAAGGAAGATGAAGAGAATACATCGTTCATCACTCCATGTGGTACATACTGCTTTGTCTGCATGCCATTCGGATTAAAGAGTGTCGGGTCCACTTTTGCAAGGGCAATCCAGATCGGTTTTGAGGCAGAGTTACACAGAAACATAGAAGCCTATATGGATGATATTGTGGTCAAGACCAAGGATAAGGCCACCCTTATTCGAGATTTGGAGGAAACATTTGATAATCTAAGCAAGATCAATCTCAAGCTCAACCTGGAGAAGTGTGTATTTGGTGTTCCCTTCGGCAAGTTGCTTGGGTTCTTTGTATCCCATCGCGGAATCAAAGCGAAAACCGACAAGATCAAGGCCATCGAGCAGATCCAAGCACCAAGGACGGTTAAGGATGTGAGGCGCCTGATGGGATATGTTGCCACTCTAAGCAGATTCATCTCCAAGTCTGCTGAGCGCGCACTGTCGTTCTTCAAATTTTGAAGAAGGACAGCCCTATGAAGTGGACCCCAAAAGCAGATGCAGTTTTGCAAGAGTTGAAGGCCTACTTGTCCTCTGTGCCTACCTTGGTTGCTCCCAAACCCTAGGAGCCGTTGTTTCTATACTTGGCGGCAACCAACCAAGTGGTTAGTGCAGCCTTGGTAGCGCAGCGAGAAGTGGATGAGGTAGAAAGTGAGCAGAGACTGGCAGAATCAGAGAAGGGTTAGGATAGCAATGAGCACGGTAGCGATAGCAACCCCAAGGACGCGGCAAGGAAGGAAGTGGTGCAGCGCCCAGTGTACTTCATCAGCTCCTTATTATAGGGGGCTAGATCGAGGTACTCTGGCGTGCAGAAGTTGATCTTTGGCCTCATCATGGCCTCAAGGAAACTTCACCACTACTTCCAAGCCCACGAGATCACGGTTGTTACTCGTTTCCCGTTGCAAAGGATACTCCGAAACCCTGAGGCTACCGGCAGAATAGTGGAGTGGGCTTTGGAGTTATCCATCTTTGATTTGAAGTTTGAGAGCACATCAAATATTCAGAGCAGGGCGTTGGCAGAGTTTATTGTAGAATGGACGCCAACCCCTGATGAGGAATTGACAGAGACAGTTATCCCCGAGAACGAATCGCCCCAAGAATGGATTATGTATTTTGATGGTGCTTTTTCCCTACAAGGTGCATGAGCTGGCGTGCTTCTTTTCGCCCCCTCTGGGGAGCACTTGAAGTACGTTGTCCAAATGCATTTTGCCCGGGAAGAGGCAACCAACAATACAGCTGAGTATGAAGGGCACCTTGCCGGGCTCAGGATCGCAGCTGAATTGGGAATTAAGAAGCTGATCATTCGAGGAGATTCACAGCTTATGGTGAGACAAGTCAACAAGGATTACCAAAGTCCATTGATGGAGGCATACGCCGAGAAAGTGAGGAGATTGGAGGAGCGCTTTAACGGAATGCAAACAGAGCACGTACCCCGTGCGGAAAACAGCACAACTGATCATCTGTCAAAGTGTGTTGTGCAGAAGTTTCCTATGGAACCAGGGACTTTTGTTCTCCATCTCACTCAGCCCTCCATATCCCCAACAACAATGGCCCGGAAGAGGAGAAAGTTGGACTACGGTAAGCCGCCCCCGGTAGAGCCGTCCGCTCCTAGGAGAGACCCTGCCAGAAGCAACTCCTCATAGCCTGCCGGATCACCCCCTCCACCCGGGCCCGTGGACCCCGCGAACGAGGTTGGTGCTCCCGCAGCAGAGGAGGTGCCCCTAGTCCTCGTTGCCAAGCCCCAGGCTCCAACTTGGGTAAGGCACATTGTCCACTTACTCCAAACCGGAGAGCTTCCCGGCGACCAAGATGAAGCTGAAAAAGTAGCCCGGAGGGCCAGTATGTATCAGTTTGTCGATGACACTCCATACATAAGGAGGCCCAACGGTGTGAAATTGAAGTGTGTCTGCCAGGAAGAAGGAAAGGAACCGCTGGCTGAGATTCACAGAGGAATGTGCGGCTCCCACATTGGATCAAGGGCATTAGTTGGGAAAGCATTCCGGCAAGGATTCTATTGGCCTACAGCCCTCCAAGATGCGGTCGAGCTAGTCACGAAATGTGAAGCCCGCCAGTTCCATTCCAAGAAAACACACCTGCATGCCCAAGCCCTTCAAACAATCCCTTTATCATGGCCATTTTCGGTCTGGGGGCTCGATATCCTCGGGACCTTCCCCCGAGCAATCTGGGGCTTTGAATTCTTGTTCGTTGCCATCGACAAGTTTACAAAGTGGCCGGAAGTGACTGCTGTGAGAAAGGTGACTGCTCAGTCAGCTATCAAGTTCTTGAAAGAATTGATGTGTCGTTTAGGAGTTCCGGCAAGGATCGTCACTGACAACGGCACCCAGTTCACGAGCAACGCCTTCATGCAATATGTTCATGCCCTCAGATGCAAGATCTCATTCGCCTCTGTAGCACACACCCAGAGCAATGGACAAGCTGAGAGGGCGAACGCTGAAGTGTTGCGTGGACTCAAGACAAGAACTTTTGATACACTGCAGAAGCACGACAGGCGGTGGATCGAGAAGCTGTCGATAGTTCTCTGGTCCCTCAGAACGACACTAAACCGAGCTACCAGGAATACTCCCTTCTCCCTCGTCTACGAGATAGAAGCAGTTATCCCCACAGAACTCATTTACGGGTCGCCTCAAGTGCTTGCCTACGATGAAGTAGCACAAGATCAGCACTGGCGTGACGACGTTGTGCTAGTCGAGGAGAACCGTCTCCGGGCTGCTACGCGTGTTGCACACTACCAGCAAGCCCTGCATCGCTATCATAGCCATAGGGTTCACGCCCGGTGTTTTGAGGAAGGTGACCTTGTACTTAGGCGCGTTCAGTCCTCCAAGGGTGCAAACAAGTTGTCACCAAAGTGGGAAGGCCCTTACCGGGTAGTACGAGTCACCAGACCTGGCGCAGTCCATCTGGAGACCGGAGATGGCACTCAGTTGCAAAACTCATGGAATATTGAGCATATCCGCAAGTTCTACCCCTAAGGCACGGCTATCGGGCCCTGCCCGGTACCCACCCTTTTGTACAGGCCTTGCCTCAGTTGCATGTAACCCCTTGTACAAAGCAGGGGTGATAACCCACAAGTATAGGGGATCGCAACAGTTTTTGAGGGTAGAGTATTCAACCCAAATTTATTGATTCGACACAAGGGGAGCCAAAGAATATTCTCAAGTATTAGCAGTTGAGTTATCAATTCAACCACACCTGTATAACTTAATATCTGCAGCAAAGTATTTAGTAGCAAAGTACTATGATAGTAACAGTAACAGTAGCAAAAGTAACAGTGATAGTTTTGTAGTGATTGTAACAGTAGCAACGGAAAAGTAAATAAGCGAAGAACAATATGGATAAACTCATATGCATTGGATCGGTGATGGAGAATTATGCCGGATGCGATTATTCATGCAACAGTTATAACATAGGGTGACACAAAACTAGCTCCAATTCATCAATGCAATGTAGGCATTTATTCCGAATATAGTCATACGTGCTTATGGAAAAGAACTTGCATGACATCTTTTGTCCTACCCTCCCATGGCAGCGGGGTATTAGCGGAAACTAAGAGATATTAAGGCCTCCTTTTAATAGAGTACCGGACCAAAGCATTAACACATAGTGAATACATGAACTCCTCAAACTATGGTCATCACCGGGAGTTGTCCCGATTATTGTCACTTCGGGGTTGCCGGATCATAACACATAGTAGGTGACTATAGACTTGCAAGATAGGATCAAGAACTCACATATATTCATGAAAACATAATAGGTTCAGATCAGAAATCATGGCACTCGGGCCCTAGTGACAAGCATTAAGCATAGCAAAGTCATAGCAGCATCAATCTCACAACATAGTGGATACTAGGGATAAAACCCTAACAAAACTAACTCGATTACATGATAAATCTCATCCAACCCATCACCGTCCAGCAAGCCTATGATGGAATTACTCACGCACGGCGGTGAGCATCATGAAATTGGTGATGGAGGATGGTTAATGATGACGATGGCGACAGATTCCCCTATCCGGAGCCCCGAACGGACTCCAGATCAGCCCTCCCGAGAGAGATTAGGGCTTGGCGGCGGCTCCGTATCGTAAAACACGATGAATTCTTCTCTCTGATTTTTTTTCTCCCCGAACGTGAATATATAGAGTTGGAGTTGGGGTCGGTGGAGCTCCAGGGGCCCCACGAGGTAGGGGCGCGCCCAGGGGGGCAAGCGCGCCCCCACCCTCGTGGATAGGGTGTGGGCCCCCTGGCCTTGATTCTTTTGCCAGTATTTTTTATTATTTCCAAAAATAATCTCCGTGAAGTTTCAGGTCATTCCGAGAACTTTTGTTTCTGCACAAAGATAACACCATGGCAATTGTGCTGAAAACAGCGTCAGTCCGGGTTAGTTCCATTGAAATCCTGCAAGTTAGAGTCCAAAACAAGGGCAAAAGTGTTTGGAAAAGTAGATACGACGGAGACGTATAAACTCCCCCAAGCTTAAACCTTTGCTTGTCCTCAAGCAATTCAGTTGATAAACTGAAAGTGATAAAGAAAAACTTTTACAAACTCGGTTTGCTCTTGTTGTTGTAAATATGTAAAGCCAACATTCAAGTTTTCAGCAAAGATTATGAACTAACCATATTCACAATAACACTTAGGCCTCATGTTTACTCATATCAATGGCATAATCAACTAGCGAGCAATAATAATAAATCTCGGATGAGACCACTTTCTCAAAACAATCATAATATGATATAACCAGATGGTATCTCGCTAGCCCTTTCTGAGACCGCAAAACATAAATGCAGAGCACCTTTAAAGATCAAGGACTGACTAAACACTGTAATTCATGGTAAAAGAGATCCAATCATAGTCATACCCAATATAAATTAACAGTAATGGATGCAAATGATAGCGGTGCTCTTCAGCTGGTGCTTTTTAATAAGAGGGTGATGACTAAACATAAAAGTAAATAGATAGGCCCTTCGCAGAGGAAAGCAGGGATTTGTAGAGGTGCCAGAGCTCATTTCTGAAGCAGAGATAAATAATATTTTGAGTGGTATACTTTCATTGTCAACATAACAACTGAGAAATGGTGATATCTTCCATGCTACACACATTATAGGCGGTTCCCAAACAGGATGGTAAAGTTTGTACTCCCCCTCCATGAACAAGCATCAATCCATGGCTTGCTCGAAACAACGAGTGCCTCCAACTAGCAACAGCCCTCGGGGAGTTTTTTTTGCAGTTATTTTGATTTGATTTGCATAAAGCATGGGACTGGGCATCCTGGTGACCAGCCATTTTTTCATGAGTGAGGAGCAGAGTCCACTACTCTTGAGAATAACCCGCCTAACATGGAAGATACAGACATCCCTGGTTGATACATGAGCTTTTCGAGCATACAAAACCTAATTTCATTTGAAGGTTTAGAGTTTGGCACATACAAATTTACTTGGAACGGCAGGTAGATGCCGCATATAGGAAGGTATGGTGGACTCATATGGAATAACTTTGGGGTTTAAGGGATTGGATGCACAAGAAGTATTCCCGCTTAGTACAAGTGAAGGCTAGCAAAAGACTGGGAAGCGACCAACTAGAGAGCGACAACAGTCATGAACATGCATTAAAATTAATGAACATTGAGTGCTAGCATGAGTAGGATATAATCCACCATGAACATAAATATCGTGAAGGCTATGTTTATTTTGTTTCAACTACATGTGTGAACATGTGCCAAGTCAAGTCACTTGAATCATTCAAAGGAGGATACCACCCTATCATACCACATCACAACCATTTTAATAGCATGTTGGCACGCAAGGTAAACCATTATAAACTCCTAGCTAATTAAGCATGGCATAAGCAACTATTATCTCTAATTGTCATTGCAAACATGTTTATTCATAATAGGCTGAATCAGGAATGATGAACTAATCATATTTACAAAAACAAGAGAGGTCGAGTTCATACCAGCTTTTCTCATCTCAATCAGTCCATAATATATCGTCATAATTGCCTTTCACTTGCACGACCGAACAATGTGTATAATAATAATAGTGCACGTGCATTGGACTAAGCTGGAATCTGCACGCATTCAATTCAAGCGAGAAGACAAGGTAATATGGGCTCTTGGTTAAATCAACAATAATGCATATAAGAGCCACTTCAACATTTTCATTATGGTCTTCTCCTCGCGACCCCCAAAGAAAAGAAAAGAAATAAAACTATTCACACGGAAAGCTCCCAACAAACAAAAGAAGAACGAGAAATCTTTTTGGGTTTTCTTTTAATCACTACTACTACAGCATGGAAAGTAAAGTAGCTAAAAGCTACAACTATTTTTTTTTTACTTTTTCTTAAGGTTTATCAAACACACAAGAGAAAGCGAGAAAAACAAAAATAAACTAACATGGATATTACAGTGAAAGAGTATGAGCACCGAAAACTAGCATGAGTGTGTGAGCATGAATGTAATGTCGGTGAGAAATACGTACTCTCCCAAGCTTAGGCTTTTGGCCTAAGTTGGTCTATTGCCACGGCTGGCCTGGTGGATATCCAAAGTTGTAATTGGGGTCATACTGAGAAGAAGCCCCAGGTTGCCACTGGCTGGCCATCTCCTCTGGATCCCACTGGTAAATAGAATGGCGTGAAGGAACAAATTGTGGTTCCGGCTCTGGCTCTGTAGCTGAGGTGGGATTCCGGTAGGCGTGAATGTCCTCCGGCGGAACAAGGTACTTGTCTGCAGATAAGTCAAACAAGGAAGGAGCAGGAAAAGTAATAGTCTCAGGGTGATTTTTATCAAATAACAGTCTATAGTTAAGCTCCTTTTTCTTGTTCTTAACAATGAAATCATGTGCAACCATACTCTTGTAGTCTAGAAAAACAGTAGGCAACAACTTTTCTTCTTTCTCATAATGCCTAATAGGTATGTTAAAGTATGCAGCGAGGCACGAGGCGAAGATGCCTTCCAAGATGGGGCCTTTAGTACGGTTAAGATTTAACCGCTTTGCAACAATAGCGCCCATACTAAATGTGTCGTCACGAAACAGGGCAAGGCACTAAAGAACAATATCAGGGGCGCTTAGGTTGCCACAGTTTCCGCGACCAATCAAGCATCTACTAGCAAATATTGCAAAGTAACGTAGGACACGAAAATATATGCTAGTAATTCTTGCATCAGAAACCTTCCTAGTTTCCCCTACAACAATTGTATCAATAAACCCCTCCACATCGTTACGATGTGGTTCCTCTACGCTGCCCAAAAAGGGAAATTTGCAAACCTCACAAAATTCAGAGAGGGGCATCTCCTTATACTCAGCATATAAATAAAAAACTACCGAAGGTGGTGACCTCCTAGCATGGAAATGAAAATTTTGCACAAAGATATTAGTGAGTAAGACATACTGTTCGTGTTGGTCGCGGAGGAAGTCGGTGAGGCCAGCATTATCAGCCAACTCATAAAAATCATCATAAATCCCGGCTGCTCTCAAGAAATCATCATAAGGACATTCACATGGCCGAACTTCCGCAGTGCGAGGGGGATTATACTTGGGCCTCTCTTCTTCTTCACTTTGCTTATCCTTCGAGCTTCGGCTCGGAGAACCCCTAAAAAATCACTGCATCATTTTCTAAAATTTCTGAAAATTTTAGTAACTTCAAAATAAAAGTGAACCAAGCTCAACAAAATTGATAGCAACTACTCCCATAAGTGCCTAGAGACTATATCATGCATTAGAACTACTTGGAACCATGTAAATTTGACATGCAAGCTCAAGAACATGGTCACCTAGGCAGCAAAAATTTGCAATGAATAAAGCACTAGAACAAAAACTAATCGGACCATTGGAGGAGTCACATACCAAGGAACAATCCCCCAAAGCAGTTTTGTGAGTGGAGCTTTGAGCAAGGAGATCGAAAATCACAGCAAAATGAGCTAGAACTCGTGATTGAGCTGGTTGGTGATTTTTTTGGGAGGAAGAAGGAGTGTGTGGTGGCTGGGATAAGTGGAGAGGAGCCACCATGGGCCCACGAGGCAGGGGGGGCGCCCAAGGGGTGGGCGCGCCCTGGACCCTCATGGCCAGGTGCCAGCTCCCCCTGATGTGTTCTTAGTGCGAGATATTCTCAAATATTCCAAAAAAATCATATTTCAATTTCAGGGCATTTGGAGAACTTTTATTTTCGGGGTATTTTTTTATAGCACGGATAATTCAGAAAACAGACAGAAAAATACTATTTTTGCTTTATTTATTCTAAATAACAGAAAGTAGAAGGAGGGTACAGAAGGTTGTGCTTTCTAACTTCATCCATCTCATGCTCATCAAAAGGAATCAAGTAACAAGGTTGTGATCTCTGTCGTGCTGTCCCGCGCTCGTCTGCTCTTTGTGCAACGCGTCGCCCCACTGCCGAACCAGCAAGGAGCCTCCTAGTCCCATAGGTGGCCATGGTTTCCCGTGACAAACAACAAGAAAAAGAAAACAAAATTACATTCCAAGAATAGCACACATCATGTGAAGAAGCAAAAACTTAGGATCAACCGATACTAACCGATAATTGTTGATGAAGAAAGGTGAGATGCCTACCGGGGCATCCCCAAGCTTAGATGCTTGAGACTTCTTGAAACATTATATTGGGATGCCTTGGGAAGCCCCAAGCTTGAGCCTTTTTGTCTCCTAAATTCCATTTATATCACGGTTGCCCTAAATCTTAAAAACTTCATCCACACAAAAACTCAACAAGAACTCGTGAGATAAGTTAGTATAAACCAATGCAAAAACCTTATCATTCTCTATTGTAGCAAATTACAAAAGTTATTATTCAACATTGCGTACTAAATGCCTCTGCATATTTAATACTTCTATCCTCAAATAGAATCATTAAACAAGCAGACATATGCAAACAATGCAAACATAACAGCAATCTGCCAAAACAGTACAGTCTATAAAGAATGCAAGAGTATCAATACTTCTTTAACTCCAAAAATTATGCAAATTTACCACACTGTAGAAAATTTATCAGAGCTTATTTTGCAAAAAGATTCAACATTTTATCACATTCTAACTTTTCTAGGGAAGTTTTGCAAGAGCAGTAAACTTTCTGTTTTCAAACAGCAACATGTAGGCTTGCAAAATAAGCATGGTAAAGGCTATCCTTGACATTTTTATTGAAAAGAAAGATGCAAAATATTATTCTAAATAATAGAAAGCAAATCACAACAAAATAAATTGATGCCCCATGTAAAACACATATCATGTGACAAATGAAAACATAGCTCCAAATGAGGTTACCGATAATGTTGGAGACGAAAGAGGGGATGCCTTTCGGGGCATCCCCAAGCTTAGTTGCTTGGATCTTCCTTGAATATTACCTTGGGGGTGCCTTGGGCTTCCCCAAGCTTGGGGTCTTTTCACTCCTTATTCTCCTCATATCGACATCTCACCCCAAGCTTGAAAACTTCAATCACACAAAACTTAACGGAACTTCGTGAGATAGCTTAGTATGATAAAGAGCAAACCATTTCACTTTGGTACTTTCAAAGACAAGATTCATAATTGTTTCCACACAATGCCTAATGTATCATATCACAATTTATATTGAGCAATATAAGCCATAAAAACTAGAAAACAAGCAAACTATGCATTGAAAACAGAATCTGTCAAAAATAGAACAGTCTGTAATGATCTGCAGAATAACCATTGTTCTGCTACTCCCAAAATTCTAAAAAATTATAAAAACGTAGATAATTTGCATATCAGTCATCTGTAAAAATTTCAGAATTTTAACACGTTCCAGTGAAATTAAACAATTCTGTTTCTGGAAGCAAAAGTTTCTGTTTTTGCACAGATTCAAGCCAACTATCATCCACACTACCCCAAAGGCTTTACTTGGCACTTTATTGAAACAGAAGCACTAAAACATGATTACTACAGTAGCATAATCATGTGAACACCCCACCCCCGCTCCCACCCTCGCCCCTCTGCTCCCGCCGGCGGCCACTCCGGCCTCGGCGTCCACCTCTTCCTGCCGGTAGCCGCTCTGGCTCCGGCGTCCACCTCTCCCCATCGGTTGCCGCTCCAGCTCCGGCGTCCCCTCCCTCATGTCGTCTGGCTTGTGCAGCCCGCCTTTCGTCTCGTCGGTGTTTCGCGAGGAGAGTCCGGTGGTCTCGGGCCTGGGGCTTTCCGGCTCTCCGGGTTCGGCTCGCTCCCTCTCGAGCAGCGCGGCCAGGGCGGAGGTCACGGCTCCGGCGCAGGAGGCGGGCTGGCACAGGCCTGGGCCGACCCGCAAGGCCATGTGGCGGCGCAGGCATGCTCTCCAGCGCCAGTAGGAGGCTGGTGCGCAGGGGAGGCACCAGTCCCCTTCTTCTTCGAAGCGGAGGCTGATTCCTCCAGATTTTTACGGGCTTTGTTTTCATTGTTTCGAGGAGGGGCATCGGAGACAAGATTGCAAGAACGATCCACTCTGCATCAGGTGCGTGCTGTCGGGGCACGTCTCCTCCCACTGCTCGATGCCGCGCAGCCCCATCTATGAGGATGAACTCCAGAGGGCGATGATCGAGAAGGTGTCTCGGGCAAGGCACACGCCGCGGATGGAAGCGGGCATGGTGAGGAGGTTGCAAGAGCCTAGGCAGGGCGCACCCCAGGTGCCACTCTCGCCAGTTGCGCCCAACCCCCTTCCCATGGTGCCGGCTCCTGACGCGGGGTTGGCGTCCTCGCCGGAGGTTTGCATCCTGCAGCGGTCGGCGGGGATGGACGACGTGGAGCGGCGGCTGCAGCTTGCCGTGGTCGCTTATGTGGGCGGATCCAGGCCCTGGGTGTCATGCGAGGAGGCGGAAGAGGCGATTTCGGCCTGCCTGGACATAGCGCGGCATCGATTCTCGGTCCACAAGTACTTCCCAGAGGTTTTCTTGGTTGTGTTTGCTTATCATGAGATCAGGAACAAAGCTATGGCTGGTCTGGCAGTCAAGCTTCGCGGAGTGCAGCTACACATCAAGCCCTAGTTGCGTCAAGCTCAAGCAAAGTCGAAGATCATGGGTGTACAAGTGGATGTCTTGATCGAAGGGGTACCGTCGCATGCGTGGACGAGGGACACGGCGGCGGAGTTACTGGGGAATGCGTGCTTGATTGACAGCCTTGCGCCGGAGATAGAGAGCCATGAAGACTTGTCCCTGTTCAAGCTCCATGCTTGGTGTGTGGATCCGGAGGAGGTCCCGGTATTTCGACGCCTTTGGGTTTCGGAGCCTGAACCGGCGCAGTTCGACCCGGTCGCGCATCGTCAGTCCTTCAGGCAGCTGCTGGAGTATCCAGCCCTCGTCCACATTGGCTGGATGCGGGATTTCAATGCACCGGAGCTGTGACGCCGGGACTCGAACTTTGATGATGGCAGTAGGCAAAGCGGCTTGCCGGATAGTTCGGGAGAGTCTATCGCTGGTGGCGATTGGGTAGTGCAGCCAGGGACTAGGGGTGTGTGTGATAGCCTTGGGGCTGGCCGGAGAAGCTCAGGGTCGGCCGATGGAGCTAGCGGCGGAGCTGGAAGATCGTACCGTCAGGTGTTGGAAGGACGGGTGGGGCCATCTGCCTGCCCCCCCCCATGACGTATGCGGGTTCTTTGGGTGCGTTGGGATCAGCAGGGTCCCACCAGAGGACAGTCGTTGGTGCGACCAGGAATTCGAACGGGTCGATTCTGGCGGTGGAAGCGGCAAGACCAGAAGAGGAGACAGCTGGAAAGATCGCCGCGGGATCCCGAGGCGAGTTGGTGGGCAGCAAGACCAGCGACCAAGCTGGAGCGGACAGGAGGACCAATCAGGAAGCACCGCCAGACCGGGCCACTCATGCCTCCAATCCCGAGGCAGATACGGTGGTGGTTGAACTGGCGGGCCCGAGGTAGAGAGAGTGGCTTTGCTGGTGGAACAGGCAGGGGATCTGGTCACGGGCGCGGCTTTGGAGACGGCGATGGGTCTGGTCTTGGCATCTGGCAAAGAGGTGGTGGACCAGGCCACATCACATGATGCGGTCCAGACGCATGAGCTGATTTTGGAGGGACCGACACGGATTGAGCACACTGGTTTTCCCGTGCCAGGAAGCGACAATCCAGACGCGCGGGCTCCAACGCGCCAGTGCATGAAAGAGGGTCTGGCCCCGAGGGAGATGCCAACAGTGCACCCAGCTAATGGATGGGCGCCAATCCCGGAGCTGGCGAACACAATCATTGCAAGCGGCTGTCCATTGGGGATATTGGGCACAAGGAATCTGGGCATGCAGGAGCCATAGGCGGATGATGTGACCACGTGCGAGGTGGTGGTGGAAGGACCGGAAGTGCATGCAGGGACGTTGGCGGTGCATGGCAATCTGACCAATCAGGAGGTGGCTAAGCAATTATCGGCCAAGGAGTTCGTGGCGCTGGGGAACATTAAGTCCTTTTGTGCTGGACTGCTAAAGAAACTTGCGCCGCCTCTTCTGAAGGAAATTGAGGGAGCCCGTGGAGTGCGACCAGGCCAAGATCCTTTCACACCGCGGCAAACCACGCGTTCTATTGGAGCGGGAGGAGCCAGGAAGTCAAAGGCCTCGGCGGCCGAGGCGGATCTACTGAACACGCTGGGAGTCTTTTTATTTTTCTTCCGACCGTAATTATAAAAAAAAACAAAAAAACGAAACCGACCATGGGTCGTGCCCGAGCGGGACTCCGCCCGGGGGGCGCCTTTAAATAGCGCTGCACCCGAGCCCCCCAGCCCATAACCGCCGCCGCCAGCCCACTCGCCCGCCGGAGCCGCCGCCCCCACCGCGACGCGCGTCGCCCGAGGTTCGCCGCCGCCTCGAAATCCGTGCCAGTTTTTTTTTTAAAATAAAAACCGATTGGTTTTCGTCGGTTTTATTTTCGGGTTTTTTATTATTTTATTTATTTTATTATTTTCGGATTAGGTTAATTATTCGTTAATCCGTTCGTCATTTTTCTTTTTTGTCGGATTTTCCGCGGTTATTTTCTGATCACAATTTGTGATCCGATTTTTGTTTTAGTATAACTTTTCACTCGTTTATCGGAATCAGGCGATTCAAGCGCCTGGAGTTTCGTCTCGAAACCCTCTATCTGATTAATCAACTTAAACAAGTTTTTGCTACTGTAAAATTTGACTTAGATCCAGATTAGTAGAACGAAGTTGTTTTCTTTTGCCATTTGACTTTCGTTGCTTTGTTCGATTTGATTCTTTTTGCAAGCCGGAGTTCTTAAGTTGAACTTTTTGGTTAGATTTTTATTTTTATTTTACCTGTGCATTAGATGAGTACTTATTGTATGCTTGTTTGTTTGTCTGCGATAGAATACCCGGAGTGCGCCGCCTGTTACTTCGAATCTCTAGGTTTCGCGGATCATCAGCAAGGCAAGTAACACTTTGATCATACCTCTTTTACTACCCAGATTTATTGCATTAGATCAATCCTCAAACATTGCATGATTATGATCTAATTAAACTATGGGATGGGAAGTAGTTGAGGTAGTACCTATTACCTGTTTTATTATGAAACCTTTGGGAGTTACTTCTACGTTTGCTTATTATGCCATGCTATGCTAGTAGACGTGGATTGGGTGAGTGATATCCATGACAGATGTGAGTTTGTTAATTTAATGGTTTACTTAAGGTGGCAACTTAAACACACATTTGGGTGGATTGAGGTACTTGGGTATTCCAGGTTACCTATTTTTTTATGGACCGCCACCCATGCTCAAAGGGATCATGAGATTATTCAAACTAGAAACTTCCGTGTGCAGCCACAAGCCATTATGGGCTCTGGCATAGTTGACTCAGTCGTGTGAACTCTTACAGTGGTACACTAGCTGATGTAGGGGATGTAGGTTGGTACGGTCTATCACATCGTAAGGTGCTAGCGCTTCTGAAAGACTATGTCTCGGTCATCCGTTTCTCAAACACTATGTAGTGCGAGAATCCCAACGGAGGTGATCGAGTCTTGTGGGGAAAAATGCGTAAACCTCTGCAGAGTGTACAAACTAATCATGGTTAGTCGTGTCCCCGGTTATGGACGTTTTGAGTATCTAGTACTTGGATATCATGTGAATCTCACCATGTTACGTGTAAAAATAATATTGTTGTTTTTTTTAATGATGATTACTTAATGGGATTGAGGATGCTGTCAACTATTCTCAATGTTTAACAACCACCATGATAGTTAAATAAATTTATTCCTTTGCAGTAGGGAAAATTGGCTTTACGCAAAACTGTAACCATAGAGCTTTCCACCAGCCATATATGCAGGTAGTATAGGCTTATCAGTCATTACTCTCTATGTGTTACATTGCCAGCATATTCCATGTGCTGACCCGTTTTCGGGCTGCAACTTTCATGTTGCAGACTTTTCAGACAACGAGTAAGGTGCTTTTAGGTCGTGGTTCTATACTCAGTGATGCCGTTGGAGTTGATGGACTCGCTTATCTTCCAAGTCTTCCGCTGTTATCCTTATTAGATGGCCTTAAGCCATATTTATTGTAATAAGTTCTCTTTGAGATATCGATGTAATAAGTGTGTGATTGCTACTCTGTTATAAATCCTTCGAAGTACTGTGTGGTGTCAGCATTACTGATCCAGGGATGACACCTGAGCACAGAGGTCAGACTGTTTGAGGTCTGGTCGCTACAAAGATGGTATCAGAGCACACGCTAACTGTAGGACACAACCACTAAGCCAAAGCCCTAGTTCACTACTCTCTTCTCATTATCTAACTCCTCATCTTTTCTACTCCTTTAGGATGACGAAAGCGAGGATCAAGTTCACCTAGCCGGATGAAGATGCACCTTTTGGACGACACTTGAAGGAAGTCACTAGGTACCTCAACATTGGAATACCAAGCTTCACCGGGACCTACAACGCCACTTTACCCGAAGAGGAGCGCTGGAAGATTCAAGCTCTAGTTCCAGGAAGGACGTTCGTACCAGTCACGGAGCCCATAGAGTGTGTTTTCAATGCACCAACATGGAGTCTGGGAAAGAGCATGGCAGCTCACATCACCATGGGACGCATTGGAGAAGTTTACCAAGAAGACATCAAGGACACTATTTACCAGATTTGCGGACGCCGAGATGAACAATGGGAGATAGTTAGCACCAAGAAGGATAGATCCATTGCAGCTTTCATCCAGGAGTTAAACCAGCACATTCGTCGCCAGGAGAACCAGATGTGCGCAGACATGATGGAGTTGAAGAAAGCAAAAGCCAAGATTATTGAGCTAGAAGGAGAACTGAAGGCCACTCGCAAGGACTACATGGATGAGATTGTAGCTCTAGTGAGACAAAACGGCGATCTTAAGGAGAAGATTGAAGAACTCATGGGGAATTCAGCACCCAGAGGAGAAGATGAAGATTGCACCTGTCCAGATAACTACATCATCATCGACGACACCGATTCCGATCCTAGTGATGATGATTTTGAAGACGAAGCTGGAGCAGATATCATGGAGTCTTCATCGGAGCAGTTTTTCTAAGTAGACCACCATAACAGTGGTAGTATTCCACCATGTACATATTATAGTCCACGCACTTTTGCGATAGTTCTAGACTGATTGTATGCTTTTTGTTTGATTGAATGAAGTGATTTTGTGTGCATTTGTCTCATGTGCATTTGGGTAGTGTTTTCTCTTAGACCTCATTCTATTCTTAATTCTCATCTTTTCTAAACCCTCAGATGCCTCCGAGACGTGACAATGGATTTGCTTTCCCACCGGAGCTCACCCAGTTGATCCAGCAGCAGAATGCTTTGATGCAGTTGTTAGTCCAGAACCCGAACAACAACAACAACAACAACAACAACAACAACAACAACAACAACAACAACAACAACAACAACAACAACAACAACAACAACAACAACAACAACAACAACAACAACAACAACAACAACAACAACAACAACACCAGCAACAGCAGCAGCAGCACCACCACCACCACCACCACCACCACCACCACCACCAACAACAACAACAACAACAACAACAACAACAACAACAACAACAACAACAACAACAACAACAACAACAACAACAACAACAACAACAACAACAACAACAACAACAACACACCGCCGCCACCACCAGTTGATCACTTGACCCGTTTCCTTAGGCTGAACCCGCCGGTGTTTTCCAGTAGCACTGAGCTGATTGTAGCAGATGATTGGCTCCGCAAGATAGGGAGGGAGTTGACCACTGCAGGATGTACAGATGAGGAAAAGGTGAAGTTTGCCGCACATCAGCTTGAAGGACCCGCAGCCGCATGGTGGGAGAATTTTACAGCCACTTACCCTGTAGACACTGTCACATGGGATCAGTTTCAGCAAGCTTTTCGTACAGCCCATGTTTCAGCAGGAGCTATGGCCATGAAGAAGCGTGAGTTTCGCAACTTGCGCCAAGGAGGACGGATAGTTGGCCAGTACGTGGATGACTTTAGTAAGCTAGCACGTTATGCCCTAGATGACGTTGCTACAGATGCAGCTAAGCAGGAGAAGTTTTTGGAAGGACTGAATGACGAGCTGAGTATGCAGTTGATGGTAGCAAGTTTCAACAACTACCAGGAGTTAGTAGATCGTGCTCTTATGATTGAGGGGAAGCAGCAGCAGATTGAAAACCGCAAGAGGAAGTATGGACAGGGGAAGTATAATTCAGGAGCCCAGCAGAAGCCCCGTCTTACCCCTAAACCGGGGTTTCATTTTCAGCATACCCATGGAGGAGGTAGCTCGCACAACCATAATGGCTCCAAGAATGGTAATGGGAATGGAGGAAGCAACGGCCAGAACCGTACTACCCCATCAACCCCAGCCAAGAGAGATCTGAGCCAAGTCACCTGTTTCAAGTGTTCCAAGACCAGACATTACGCTAATGAATGTCCTGAAGGCCAGAATGGCAATGGAAGCTCTGGAAAGAAGCCGAACCCTTTCAACAGGGGACAAGTGAACCACGTTAATGTGGAGGAGGTTGAAGCTCAGCCTGATGCAGTAATTGGTCACCCATGTTAGTAACCTCGCCTGGAGCGGAGTATATGGCTAGTCGATGGTGTGATCGGTTACCATTAAGGATTGGTAACTATGTGTTTCCCTCAGACCTAATAGTATTGGAATCTCAAGGATTGGATGTGATATTAGGCATGGATTGGTTGTCAAAGTATGAAGGGAACATTGAATGTGCCAGTAAGACAATTTTGCTTACAACGCCAGAAGGAAGAAGGATCAAGTATGTATCCCGGCATGCGCCAAACAGGAAAAAATTAAATTCCTTATCAGGAGTTGTACAGGAGGAAGTACCAGTGGTAAAGGATTTTCCTGACGTATTTCCAGAAGAGTTGCCAGGCATGCCACCAGATAGAGATATTGAGTTCTTGATTGATCTTTTACCAGGCACAGGGCCAATATCGAAGAGACCATACAGGATGCCCGCAAAGGATTTGGTGGAGATTAAGAAGCAGATTAAGGAGTTACTGGATAAAGGTTACATTCGCCCAAGTTCTTCGCCTTGGGGATCGCCAGTACTTCTAGTGGAGAAGAAGGATGGATCGTTAAGGATGGTTGTTGATTATCGTGGATTGAACGAGGTAACAATCAAGAACAAGTACCCACTACCGATGATAAATGATCTGTTTGATCGATTGCAAGGAGCTAAAGTGTTTTCCAAGATCGATTTGCGATTAGGGTACCATCAGTTGAAGATTCGAGAGCAGGACATACATAAGACAACATTCACCACAAGATATGGACTGTACGAGTATACCGTTATGTCATTCGGACTGACTAACGCACCTGCCTATTTTATGAACATGATGAACAAAGTGTTTATGGAGTTTCTGGATAAGTTCGTCGTGGTGTTCATTGATGATATTCTGGTTTATTCAAAGAATGAAGAAGAGCATAAGGAACATTTGCGATTGGTACTCGAGAAGCTCAGAGAACATCAGTTATATGCCAAGTTCAGCAAATGTGAGTTTTGGTTGAAGGAAGTTGGATTCCTCGGACATGTTATATTCGGAGAAGGAATAGCAGTTGACCCCACAAAGGTTATCACTGTGACCAATTGGGAAGCACCAACAACCGTTGGAGAGATCCTGAGTTTTCTTAGACTCGCAGGATACTACCGGAGATTTATTGAGAACTTCTCAAAGATTGCAAAGCCTATGACGGAGTTGCTGAAGAAGGATACCAAGTTCATATGGACTGAGGAGTGTGAGGCTAGTTTCCAGGAATTGAAGAAACGTTTGGTTACCTCACCAGTGTTGATTCTGCCAGATCAGACCAAGGATTATGAGGTGTATTGCGACGCTTCACGTCGAGGACTTGGAGCAGTGCTTATGCAGGAGGGAAGAGTTGTTTCGTATGCTTCACGACAACTGAAACCTCACAAATTGAGTTATGCCACGCATGATTTGGAGTTAGCAGCCGTAGTGCATGCATTGAAAACATGGAGACATTTCCTCATTGGAAATCATTGTGAGGTGTACACGGACCACAAGAGTTTGAAGTACATTTTCACGCAGAAGGAGTTGAACCTCAGACAAAGGAGATGGTTGGAGCTTATCAAGGATTATGATATGAGATTGCATTACCATCCCGGAAAGGCTAATGTAGTAGCTGACGCATTGAGCCGTAAGAGCCATGTCAATACGCTAATGACGGGAGAAATACCAAAGGAGTTAGCCAAAGATCTTCGTGAGCTATGTTTGGAAATAGTTCCGAGAGGCTATGTAGCAGCATTGGAGATTCAGTCAACTTTGATGGATAGAATCAGAGAGGCTCAGAAATCTGTCAAGGAGATTGCTTCTATAAAGGAGAAAATGAGCCAAGGAAAAGCTAAAGGATTTCGTGAGGATGAGCACGACACCCTATGGTTTGAAGACCGTGTTTATGTGCCCAATGACCCGGAGATCAGGAATTTGATTCTGCAGGAGGCACATGATTCACCGTATACGATTCACCCAGGAAATACCAAGATGTATTTGGATTTGAAGGATACTTTCTGGTGGACCGGAATGAAGAAAGACATTGCGGGATATGTAGCAGTTTGTGATGTATGTCAGAGAGTAAAGGCAGAGCATCAGAAGCCAGCAGGATTGTTGCAGCCATTGCCGATACCCGAATGGAAGTGGGATAAGCTAGGCATGGATTTTATCACGGGATTACCAAGGACTCGTTCAGGCTATGACTCGATTTGGGTTGTAGTTGATCGATTGACGAAGGTAGCTCATTTCATCCCAGTAAAGACCACTTACACTAGTGCTAAGTTGGCAAAGATATATATGACCAGGATCGTATGTCTGCATGGAGTTCCGAGGAGTATCGTATCAGATAGAGGAACCCAGTTTACCTCAAAGTTCTGGAAGCAGTTGCATGAGACTTTGGGTACCAGGCTAGAGTTCAGTACAACTTTTCATCCGCAGACAGATGGACAGACCGAGAGAGTCAATCAGATTTTGGAGGATATGATGAGAGCTTGTGCGCTAGATTACGGATCTAGTTGGGACGACAATTTGCCATATGCCGAGTTCTCTTACAACAACAGTTATCAAACCAGTTTGAAGATGGCCCCTTTTGAAGCCTTGTACGGAAGGAGGTGCAGGACACCGTTATCATGGGACGAAGTTGGAGACCGCCAGTTGTTTGGACCTGATTTGATTAAGGAGTCTGAACAGAAGGTGAAGTTGATTCGTGATAGGCTCAAGGTAGCCCAATCCAGGCAGAAGAGCTATGCAGATTCTAAACGCAAGAAGACAGTTTACTAAGTCAGAGACAGAGTTTATCTTTGAGTATCCCCAGTTCGAGGGATTAAGCGCTTTGGAGTTAAGGGAAAGTTAGCGCCACGATTTGTAGGACCATATCGAGTTTTGGAGCGTATGGGAGAAGTGGCCTACAAGTTGGAATTGCCAGAAGGATTGTCAGGAGTTCACGATGTGTTCCACATTTCGCAATTGAAGAAGTGCCACGCGGAGATGGCTGACTGTCACGCTGTCAGGACCCCGATCCTAAGCCACATCGATCCAGCGTGTAACACATCATATCACTTTGCGGCCTCACGCACGGTACTCCCACGGGTGCCACCTTACCTGGCCCGGGACCGTTTGCGCCTTTCAGCTCACGTATATGATAGTGTCGCTAGCATCCATATGACAGAGAACCCGGGCCGACATGGCTAGTCGTGAACCCAAAGCGGCGCTAGCCTATGAGGACAGGCATACATGAATCACATCGAGCATGTCGGTCATCAACGTATTTATTCGGGCTGTAGCACTGGGCTAACAGGACTCCGGTAACCCGGGCTGTAGCAGGCTAGGCAGGACTCCGAATAACAGCGCGTGACATTTCCCCGAAGGGACAGACATAGGAACGACGTGAAACACATGCCGGCCAGTCAAGTGTCCAAGCAGTAGTGCTGGGCTAGCAGGACTCCGGTGAACCGGGCTGTAGCGGACTACTATCGCTCAGAAGCACTAGACTACATTTCCCCATATGAAAGGCTGCCAAGGATAAACAACTAGATAGTCGGATCCCACTCATACCAAGCATTTCAATCATACACACAATATGCCCGATATGAGTAAATACAACATGGCATCACAACAGTACTCTACGACTCAAGTACTTTATTTAGAAGGCTCCGAGGAGCCATACATATCATCCATACAGATAGGGGTCACATGACCCAACACTCAAGTCATACAACATACAAGCACATGCGGAAGCAAACTAGTCTGAGTACAGACACTAGAAAGAAAGAAGGCTTGACGAAGCCTGGCTATCTACATCGACCCTTCACAAGTCTTGGATCACCACCTGGGTGATAAGTCACTCGTCAACGTCGAGGTCTACATAGAACCCATCAGAGGGGTTGGTGCAGTCGTCTGAAAAACATGATTAAAGCAACATGAGTACGAAGGTACTCAGCAAGTCTTACAACAGGAACCTATTATACATGCACATTCTCAAGAAGGTAGTGGGGTTATTGCAGCAAGCCAGCTTTGACTCTTGGCTAAACTATCCTACGATAGACACCACTTGTAAATCATTTGTCGCACACGAGTCCACTATCACCATCACAATACTCCACCGTGGATCCTCTCTCGCCATCCTACGAGAGGGCCATCCGCGGTACTCACACTTATCTTGAGATTTTTAGTAGTATCCAATTAACTTGTCTATGAACTGATATAGGCAACCCAGAAGTCCATTACCACGGACACGGCTATTCGAATAGTTCATTTATAACCCTGCAGGGGTGTACTTCTTCACACATGTTTTCACCACTTAGCGTCTGCACACGACATGTGCTCGGCAGACTTCAAGCGAAAGCCGACGTGGGTGTAGACCACGACCTACCTAAACACTCAAGTCTCTAGTCCAGTTTTATCGCCTATTCGGGTTCCATCCGCAGGGAGTCCGGCCGAGGTTTCCACTAACGGCCTCGAACGATGTGAACAGGGTTCCGAGACACCAAACGGGCGCCCGGTTGACCCGGCCACGTGCCTACCGCAACACAGCCCACCCCGATGGTCAGCACCGCGTGCGGCCCCCAGCATACTACAAACACCAGAAACTACTTGCAACTCCTGGACAGAGGACAAGGGTGGATAAGAAGTCGAGCGGGGTCATATTTCAGGGCCCAATGTGTGGTAGTAGCTGTATCATGGATCACAAACCCAGATCTCAGTTCTTAAGGACGGCCTCAATGAAACAACCCACCATGTACTCCTACATGGCCTCTCATCGATTCCTTTACCAAATCGTGTTCAACACTTCACTCTTGTCACCGACACAACCTTTCACTCCAGTTCATCATCCCAATGAGCCAGACCTGACACAACTCTAAGCATAGCAAGCATAGCATGGTAGGAACACACACACATGTATTGGCTCAATCAACTCCTACACATGCTAGTGGGTTTCATCTAGTTACTGTGGCAATGACAGGTCATGCAAAGGAAGTGGGTTCAACTACCGCAACACACAGCAATTTGAAACGCGTTGTCTTAATGCAGTAAACGAGAGCAGAAGCGAGAACATGGGTTTGTATCGGAATGATCAATGGGTTGCTTGCCTGATGGAGTGGTCGTGGGATACTGCCCTTCAGTTGGATACTCGGAGATATCCTCGGAGGCAGAACCTACCACGATGAACACATCGGAACACAATCAATACATGGCGATATGCAACAATATGATGCATGCTATGACATGGCAAAATGAATGTGTCCTGACCTAGTGCAAGTTAAACCAGAAGGGAATGAACCCATTTGAACCAAAGATTCAAATGGAAACTCATTTATTAAGATTATATTAGTGTATCATCTTGTAATGCCTAAACAGTGGGTTTAACTTGTTCTGACATGCATGAAACCAGCACCAATGGATAGCTTGGATTTTTCTGATCATTTTTCATATATAGAACTTTGCATTTGGAGTTACAGATAATTTTCTATGAATTTTTGAAGTTTGAACTATTTTCTGGATTTTCCTGCATAAAATTAAATCCAGTAAATAAAATTACTGCGTCAGCATGAGGTCATGCTGACCTCAGCAAGTCAACAGCCGGTCCAGGTCAACTGACCAGTGGGCCCAGGGGGTTAGTGATTAATTAAACTTGTTTAATTAGTTTTAAACTAATCCGGTGATTAACAGAAGGGGGCCCCACCTGTCATTGACTCATCAGAGTCAACCAGGGCCCACCAGTCAACGGTCAGGGTCAACTCGCAAAGTGGATTTGGCCGTTCCGGCCACCAAATGGGGCGCGGAAGGCATCTACGCGCTCCTGGGAACGAGCCGCAGCTACTGGTGGAGTTGGTTGGGGTCGGGGTGGCCGGAGTTGGCGCCGGCGACGAGTTTGGCGGCGCCGGGGCTCGGGTGAAAGTGAAACCGGGGCTACGGGGCACGGCGAGGCGCGTGGAGTGGTGCGTTGGGCCCCTGGGTGTGCGGTGAGGCTAGTGGACAAGGTGGTGCGGCCGTTGGGTGGCCGGAGCCTCGTCGGCGACGAGCTCCGCGGCGGTGCGTGCGGGCGAGCTACATGTAATCGCTACGGGGCTCGAGAGAGAGAACGGGGAGGATGGGAAGGTGGCCAGGCTCACGGTGATTGCAGCGAGCGTCGAGGCGGGCTCGGGGAAGGTCGGAGCTGAGCGGGGCGATGATGGCGATCTCGGCGGCCGGAGTTGGGGAAGACGGGGTCGGGGCGATTCCAGAGCGGGCAAGCACTCGGGGCTCGTCTTGCTCGAAGAAGAAGAGGGTGGCGGAGCTCGTGGACACGGTCGGGTGGCGCGGGGACGACGGAGAGCGCGCCTACGGCGTAGGTGCGGCGGCGGTGGCGTCGGCCATGGCGAAGGGGAGCGAGGGAGGCGAGGCAGAGGCGAATGGCGTGTCCAGGGGCTCGGGGCGACGACGTGGAACGCGTCCAGGCCAGCGGGGCGGCGAGGAGGTGAAGCAGGGCGGCGGGGAGCTGCGTGGCGCTCGCTGGTGCCAGCATCGAGCACCTGCGCGCCTGCCTGGCCAAGCCAAGCAGCTCGCTGGCGCGGCAGCTGGGCTGGGCCGGCAGGTGGGCCGGTTGGCAGGCGCCAGGTAAGTTTTCCTTTTATTTCTCCTTTTCTATTTTTCTGTAACTTTGTGGACTTATTAAAAATACTAGAACAACTCCAAAAATCACCAAACTGCACCTGGTCCTTAGTTGGAATATTTCCAGCAAGGAACATTTTGGTTTGGAAATATTTGAGCATTTGAAATATTTTATAAATTTTAAATGCCCAAATTCAAATACTAATGCAATAATTCAATGACCTTCTGTTGACCTAGAAAAATATGCACCATTTTTGCCAGAGGTTTCAACCCAAGACAAAGAGAGTGAACATTTTAGAAGGGCATTTCAGGTTCATTGAAAATATTTTTAGTAAACCCTAGTTGATTTCAGGAGGGGTGCTGGGGGGTTCTGCCTTCCCCATTTCAAATTTCTGTCAAAAGTAAACATGATGCACACTCTAATGCATGAGCTAGGTGGGATGTGACAACTCACCCCCACTCAAAAGAATCTCGTCCCGAGATTTAGGATCTGTCGGAAAGAAGGTGGGGTACTCAAGTCGAAGACGATCCTCCCTTTCCCATGTAGCTTCTTGCTCGGAATGGTGTGACCATCGAACCTTGAGAAACTTGATATTGTGGCGTCGAGTGGTACGCTCGGCTTGATCAAGGATACGAACGAGGTATTCCCGATAAGTGAGGTTATCTTAGAGATCAAGCGTTTCGTGGTCCACTCCACGGATAGGATCCGCGAAGCAACGCCTGAGTTGAGAAACGTGGAAGACGTCATGAACTCTGGAGAGATGCGGAGGTAGTTCCAATTGGTAGGCAACTTCTCCTCGTTTGGCAAGAATGCGAAAAGGTCCAATGTAACGAGGAGCCAATTTGCCTTTGATACCGAATCGATGGGTTCCCTTTAAAGGTGTAACCCGAAGGTAAGCCATCTCGCCAATTTGCCTTTTTTTGGGTTTTTTAATTATTTTATTATTTTATTATTTTCGTATTAGGTTAATTATTCGTTAATCCGTTTGTCATTTTTCTTTTTCGTCGGATTTTCCGCTGTTATTTTCTGATCGCGATTTCTGATCCGATTTTCGTTTTAGTATAACTTTTCGCTTGTTTATCGGAATCAGGCGATTCAAGCGCCTGGAGTTTCTTCTCGAAACCCTCTATCCGATTAATCAACTTAAACAAGTTTTGCTACTGTAAAATTTGACTCGGATCTAGATTAGTAGAACGAAGTTGTTTTCTTTCGCCGTTTGACTTTCGTTGCTTTGTTCGATTTGATTCTTTTTGCGAACCGGAGTTCTTAAGTTGAACTTTCTGGTTAGATTTTTTATTTGCGTTTTACCTGTGCATTAGATGAGCACTTATTGTATGCTTGTTTGTTTGTCTGCGATAGAATACCCGGAGTGCGCCGCCTGTTACTTCGAATCTCTAGGTTTCGCGGATCATCAGCAAGGCAAGTAACACTTTGGTCATACCTCTTTTACTACCCAGTTTTATTGCATTAGATCAATCCCCAAACATTGCATGATTAGGGTCCAATTAAACTGTGGGATGGGAAGTGGTTGAGGTAGTAGCTATTACCTGTTTTATTATGAAACCTTTGGGAGTTACTTCTACGTTTGCTTATTATGTCATGCTATGCTAGTAGACGTGGATTGGGTGAGTGATATCCATGACAGATGTGAGTTTGTTAATTTAATGGTTTACTTAAGGTGGCAACTTAAACACACATCTGGATGGATTGAGGTACTTGGGTATTCCAGGTTACCTTTTTTTTATGGACCGCCACCCAGGCTCAAAGGGATCATGAGATTATTCAAACTAGAAACTTCCGTGTGCAGCCACAAGCCATTATGGGCTCTGGCGTAGTTGACTAAGTCATGAACTCTTAAAGTGGTAGACTAGCTGATGTAGGGGATGTAGGTTGGTACGGTCTATCACATCGTAAGGTGCTAGCGCTTCTGAAAGACTATGTCTCGGTCATCCGTTTCTCAAACACTATGTAGTGCAAGAATCCCAACGGAGGAAAGTCGTGTCCCCGGTTAGCCGTGTCTTGTGGGGAAAAGTGCTCAAACCTCTGCAGAGTGTACAAACTAATCATGGTTAGTCGTGTCCCCGGTTATGGACGTTTCGAGTATCTAATACTTGGATATCATGTGAATCTCACCATGTTACCTCTAAAAATAATATTGTTGGGTTTTTTAATGAAGATTACTTAATGGGATTGAGGATGTTGTCAACCATTCTCAATGTTTAACAACCACCATGATAGTTAAATAAATTTATTCCTTTGCAGTCGGGAAAAATTGGCTTTACACAAAACTGTAACCATAGAGCTTTCCACCAGCCATATATGCAGGTAGTATAGGCTTATCATTCATTACTCTCTATGTGTTACATTGCCAGCATATTCCATGTGCTGACTCGTTTTCGGGCTGCAACTTTCATGTTGCAGACTTTTCAAACGACGAGTAAGGTGCTTTTAGGTCGTGGTTCTATACTCAGTGATGTCGTTGGAGTTGATGGACTCGCTTATCTTCCAAGCCTTCCACTGTTATCGTTATTAGATGGCCTTAATCCATATTTATTGTAATAAGTTCTCTTTGAGACATCGATGTAATAAGTGTGTGATTGCTACTCTGTTATAAATCCTTTGAAGTACTGTGTGGTGTCAGCATTACTGATCCAGGGATGACACCTAAGCACAGAGGTCAGACTGTTTGAGGTCTGGTCGCTACACTCTCGTAAGTGACCGTGAAGGGATTGACAACCCCTAATCGCGTTGGTTGCGAGGAGCTATTCTTTTTGTGTAGGTACAAGGGACTTGCGTGTAGCCTCCTACTGGATTGATACCTTGGTTCTCAAAAACTGAGGGAAATACTTACGCTACTTTGCTGCATCATACTCTCCTCTTCGGGTGAATCCAATGCAGTGCTCAAGTGGTAGCAAGAAGAATTTCTGGCATCGTTGCCGGGGAGTCTGCACAAAAGTCAACATACCAAGTACCCATCACAATCCCTATCTCCCGCACTACATTAGTTGCCATTTGCCTCTCGTTTTCCTCTCCTCTACTTCACCCTTGCCGTTTTATTCGCCCTCTCTTTCCCAATCTCCTTCTCTTTCCCGTTTGCGTTTTTTCTCACTTGCCTTTTGTTTGCTCGTGTGTTGGATTGCTTGTTTGTCGCGATGGCTCAAGATACTACCAAATTGTGTGACTTCACCAATACCAACAATAATGATTTCCTTAGCACTCCGATTGCTCCTCTTGCTAATACTGAATCTTGTGAAATCAATACTGCTTTGTTGAATCTTGTTATGAAAGATCAGTTCGCCGGCCTTCCTAGTGAAGATGCCGCTACTCATCTAAATAGATTCATTGATTTATGTGATATGCAAAAGAAGAAAGATGTCGATAATGATGTTGTTAAATTGAAGCTATTTCCTTTTTCGCTTAGAGATCGTGCTAAAGCTTGGTTTTCGTCTTTGCCTAAAAATAGTATTGATTCTTGGAACAAGTGCAAAGATGTTTTTATCTCTAAGTATTTTCCTCCCGCTAGGATCATCTCTCTTAGAAACGGTATTATGAATTTTAAGCAACTTCATCATGAACATGTTGCACAAGCTTGGGAGAGAATGAAATTAATGATACGTAATTGCCCTACTCATGGTTTGAATTTGTGGATGATTATACAAAAAAATTATGCCGGATTGAATTTTGCTTCTAGAAATCTTTTAGATTTGGCCGCGGGAGGCACTTTTATGGAAATCACTTTAGGAGATGCTACTAAAATCCTAAATAATATTATGGTTAATTATTCTAAATGGCACACTGAAAGATCTACTAATAAAAAAGTGCATGCGATAGAAGAAACCAATGTTTTGAGTGGAAAGATGGATGAACTTATGAAATTATTTGCTACTAAGAGTGTTTCTTCTGATCCTAATGACATGCCTTTGTCTACTTTGATTGAGAATAATAATGAATCTATGGATGTGAATTTTGTTGGTAGGAATAATTTTGGTAACAATGCGTATAGAGGGGATTTTAATCCTAGGCCTTATCCTAGTAATCCTTCTAATAATTACGGAAATTCCTACAACAACTCTTATGGAAATTTTAATAAGATGCCCTCTGAATTTGAGAATAGTGTTAAAGAGTTTATGAATTCACAAAAGAATTTTAATGCTTTGCTTGAAGAGAAATTGTTTAAAGTTGATGATTTGGCTAGGAACGTTGATAGAATTTCTCTTGAGGTTGATTCTTTAAAGCTTAGATCTATTCCTCCTAAGCATGATATCAATGAGTCTCTCAAAGCCATGAGAATTTCCATTGATGATGCAAGGAAAGAACCGCTAGGATGCGTGCTACGAAAGATGCCTTTATTAAAGCGTGTTCTTCCAATTCCTATGAAAATCAAGATGAAGATCTAAAAGTTATTTATGTGTCCTCTATTAAATCTTTGTTTTGCAATATGAATCTTGATGGAACTGAATATGATCTTCCTTTACCTAGAATGCGTTCCAAAAATTCGGAGTATTTAGATCTTGATGATGAAATTGATAAAAGTGGGATTGAAAGAAATAAAACCCTAGATGTTGCTAAACCCACTATATTGGATTTCAAGGAATTTAATTATGAAAGTTGCTCTTTGATTGATTGTATTTCCTTGTCGCAATCCGTGCTAAATTCTCCTCATGCTTATAGTCAAAATAAAGCCTTTACCGAACATATTGTTGATGCCTTGATGCAATCTTATGAAGAAAAACTTGAGTTGAAAGTTTCTATCCCTAGAAAACTCTATGATGAGTGGGAACCAACTATTAAGATTAAAATTAAAGAACATGAGTTTTATGCTTTGTGTGATTTGGGTGCTAGTGTCTCCACTATCCCCAAAACTTTGTGTGATTTGCTAGATTTCTCTGATTTTGACGATTTCTCTCTAAACTTGCATCTTGCGGATTCCACTATTAAGAAACCTATGGGAAGGATTAATGATGTTCTGAAAATAGGAATTATGTGCCCGTATATTTTATCGTTCTTGATATAGATTGCAATCCTTCTTGCCCTATTATTCTTGGTAGACCTTTCCTTAGAACGGTTGGTGCGATTATTGATATGAAGGAAGGGAATATTAGATTTCAATTTCCATTAAAAAAGGGCATGCAACACTTCCCTAAGAACAAAATAAAATTGCCATATGAAACTATCATGAGAGCCACTTATGGATTGCCTACCAAAGATGGCAATACCTAGATCTATCCTCGCTTTTATGCCTAGCTAGGGGCGTTAAACGATAGCGCTTGTTGGGAGGCAACCCAATTTTATTTTTAGTTTTTTTTGTTTTTCTTCTGTTTAGGAATAAATAATCCATCTACCTTCTGTTTATATGTGGTTTTTTGTTTTAATTAGTGTTTGTGCCAAGTTAGACCTATAGGACCTTCTTGGATGATATTTATTTGATCTTGCTGTAATTTCCAGAAACTTTGCTCTCAGTGCCACAATTGTTAAAAATCACCAGTACGTGATAAAATACTTATTCAAATTGCTGCTAATCAATAAACAAATTGTATATGTCTTCCTATTTTGGTAGATTTTTTGGAGTTCCAGAAGTTTGCGTTAGTTACAGATTACTACAGACTTTTTCTGTTTTTGACAGATTCTGTTTTTCGTGTGTTGTTTGCTTATTTTGATGAATCTATGGCTAGTAAAATAGTTTATAATCCATAGAGAAATTGGAATACAGTATGTTTAACACCAATATAAATAAAGAATGAGTTCATTACAGTACCTTGAAGTGGTCTTTTGTTTTCTTTCTCTAACGGAGCTCACGAGATTTCTATTGAGTTTTGTGTTGTGAACTTTTCAAGTTTTGGGTGAAATCTTTTGATGGATTATGGAACAAGGAGTGGCAAGAGCCTAATCTTGGGGATGCCCATGGCACCCCCAAGATAATCCAAGGACACCAAAAAGTCAAAGCTTGGGGATGCCCAGGAAGGCATGCTCTCTTTTGTCTACTTCCATCGGTAATTTTACTTGGAGCTATATTTTTATTCACCACATGATATGTGTTTTGCTTGGAGCGTCTTGTATTATTTGTGTCTTTGTTTGTTAGTGTGCCACAATCATAATTGCTGTACACACCTTTAGAGAGAGCCATACATGAATTGGAATTTGATAGAATACTCTATGTGCTTCACTTATATCTTTTGAGCTATGTAGTTTTGCTCTATGTGCTTCACTTAGATCTTTAAGAGCACGGTGGTGGATTTGTTTTAAAGATACTATTGATCTCTCATGCTTCACTTAGATTATTTTGTGAGTCTTTAATAGCATGGTAATTGCTTAATAATAATAATATGCTTGGTATTCAAGATTTGTGAAACTTTCTTTTGAGTGCGTTGAATACTAAGAAAAGATTGATGCTTGATAATTGTTTTGAGATATGAAGATGGTGATATTAGAGTCATGCTAGTTGAGTAGTTGTGAATTTGAGGAATACTTTGGTTAAAGTTTTGATTCCCGTAGCATGCACGTATGGTGAACCGTTATGTGATGAAGTCGGAGCATGTTTATTTATTGATTGTCTTCCTTATGAGTGGCGGTCGTGTAGGATCTAGAAGAAAGTGTGTCTAGAGGGGGGGTGATTAGACACTTAGTACTAAAGTTGTAGTTTTTAAGCCTTTTTGGTTTGAGTGAAGTTTAGGCACAATTTCAGCACACACAATACATATCAAGCAAGCATGCAAAGAACATATAGGCAGCGGAAAGTAAAGCATGCAACTTGCAAGAATGTAAGGGGAAGGGTTTGGAGAAATCAAACGCAATTGGAGACAAGGATGTTTTTCCCGTGGTTCGGATAGGTGGTGCTATCCTACATCCACGTTAGTGGAGACTTCAACCCACGAAGGGTAACGGTTGCGCGAGTCCACGGAGGGCTCCACCCACGAAGGGTCCACGAAGTAGCAACCTTGTCTATCCCACCATGGCCATCGCCCACGAAGGACTTGCCTCACTAGCGGTAGATCTTCACGAAGTAGGCGATCTCCTTGCCCTTACAAACTCCTTGGTTCAACTCCACAATCTTGTCGGAGGCTCCCAAGTGACACCTAGCCAATCTAGGAGACACCACTCTCCAAGAAGTAACAAACGGTGTGTTGATGATGAACTCCTTGCTCTTGTGCTTCAAATGATAGTCTCCCCAACACTCAACTCTCTCTCACAGGATTTGGATTTGGTGGAAAGAATATTTGAGTGGAAAGCAACTTGGGAAAGGCTAGAGATCAAGATTCATATGGTAGGAATGGAATGTCTTGGTCTCAACACATGAGTAGGTGGTTCTCTCTCAGAAATAGGATGCTGGAAGTGTAAGCTTAGTCTGATGGCTCTCTCCATGAATGAAGAGGAGGTGGAGGGGTATATATAGCCTCCACACAAAATCCAACCATTACACACAATTTACCAATCTCGGTGGGACCGAATCAACCAACTCGGTCGGACCAAAAAGGTAAACCTAGTGACCGTTAGAGATTTTCGGTGGGACTGACATGCATCTCGGTAGGACCGATGTGGTTAGGGTTTGGGCATAACGTAATCTCGGTGAGACCGATTACACAAACTCGGTGAGACCGATTTGGTAATTAGCTAACCAGAGAGTTGGTCAGGCAAACTCGGTGGGACCGATTACTAAACTCGGTTGGACCGATTTTGGTAAAGAGTTACCCAGAGAGTTTGCATTGTAATCTTGGTAGTACCGATTACACAAACTCGGTGAGACCGATTTGGACAATGGACATACACAGTGAGATTGCAATCCCATCTCGGTGAGACCGAGATCCCTATCGGTGAAACCGATTTGCTAGGGTTTTGGCAGTGGCTTATGACATATGAAACTCGGTGGCGCCGGATAGAAAGAATCGGTATGACCGAATTTGGCTTTGGGTTTAGGTCATAAGTGGATATGGGAAAGTAGCTGAGGGTTTTGGAGCATATCACAAAGCACATGAAGCAAGAGGCTCATTAAGCAACACCTCATCCCTCCTTGATAGTATTGGCTTTTCCTATGGACTCAATGTGATCTTGGATCACTAAAAGTGTAAAATGAAGAGTCTTGAGCTTGAAGCTTTAGCCAATCCTTTGTCCTTAGCATCTTGAAGGAGTTCCCACAACCTTTAGTCCATGCCACTCCATTGTTGAACTTATCTGAAATATACTAGATAAAAGTGTTAGTCCAACAAGAGATATGTTGACATTAATTACCAAAACCACCTGAGGAGCACTTGTGCTTTCAATCTCCCCCTTTTTGGTAATTGATGGCAACATACATCAAAGCTTTAGATAAAGATACAAAGAATAGCAAGTAAAGCTTTGGAAGGACATGTAACAAGCATAGGCTCCCCCTACATGTATGCAATCATGTGAGTATAAAATATAGAAGCATGTGAAAGCATAACCATGACAGAGTAGGCAATGTGTTACATGTATCTTGGCCATATGCATCAGAGTAAAAGATTATTAAGAGAAATACCTTCATGCCTATGAGTCCTTCTTGCAAACAGTTTGTACAAAAGCAAGAATTCCTCACACTCATGATTCTGATGCATATACTTACCTTGTAGTCTTGAGTTGGCTTAGGATGAAATGAACCTGCACAAACAAGGTTAGATAACACAGATACATTCACTAGCCAGAGCAAACAAAAGAAACTACAAGAATACCAAGACTGGGATGACATGTAGACAGTGAGTACAAAGTACCACATTATATTAGACATGTCCCCAAGAGTAAAGATATGCAATGAATTTGAATGATTTCTTTCCCTTAGGTGTCTTGCTCCCCCTGAATCTGACATGGGATATTGGGAGAAGATAGGGAACAGAAAATCAGATCTGAAAGATATCAAATGAATAGAGCTTAAAGCAAACAAGCACATATGAACATGTCTTTCCCCCAAAAATACATGTGGTATCTGTCCTCTTAATCATCAAGCATCTGGGATCCTTGAGTATTCTCTCCCCCTAGGGATTTCTTTCTCCCCCTTAATATTTTCTCCCTTGTATGTGATAAGCTTTGATGTGTTCTCTCTCACCCCCTTTGACATCAATTTCCAAGAAGGCTCTTCTAGAATCTGTCAAAAAGGATTGGTCCTTGAGATTCAGCACAAAGCAATGGATAAAATTGTGATGCTTGTAGAGGATTAGATTCATCGAGTGGAGCTGGAGCAGAAGAAATATGGAATAAGTGGCAAGCTGTTTTCCTGTTGCGAAATCGGTGGCATCGAGCGTTACATTTCGGTGGTACCGAATGGATTCGGTTGATCCGAAACGTTCAGTTCGGTGGAACCGAGTTTACTTCAGAGAAAATACTTGGCACCTCAGCTCACTAGTCAAATAAGATCTCACAAAGATTTGCAATGAATTAACTGAAAGATTTGCAAGGAATTGGATGCAGAAAATGCAGAACAAGAAACAAGAATGAAAGTTCTAGATGAAGTTTTTTTTTGAAAAAGAGGGAAACAAATATGCAAGGGACAAATGCAATAACACAGAAAAGAACGCAAGAGAACTTCATCTAGAGTTGGGCGGTGACATAGTCACCTATGTTAGAGTATATTGACTTAGGAGTCAAGTGAGAACACTTGATCATAGGTCATACTCATCGTTTAAGCTCAAAATGGGGTTACCATTTTTTGTTTAAGCATCTTGATGTATTCTCATCTTGTTGAGTTTCTTTGACTCATGTCTTGGAGTAAAGCTTCTCTAAGATGGAATGACATACCTTGGGTGGTGGTGTGGATCTTGCTCATGTAGTTGAACATGTGTGGGTGCTCGAGGTTGATGTAGCTCATCAAGAGTTGGGAGCACCACTTGGAGTTTGAGTTCATCTACCTACATGGGTTAGTTCTTGCAAGGAAAAGTACTTTTATATCCAAAAATGACTATCATGAAGCTCAATCATAGAATTAGCCAAAGGATATGTATGAATGGTTTCGTGCTTCCTTGTCAACCACCGTCGTGTAGAGACTTGATGATGTAGAGATTGCTCATGATGTGAGAGAGTTGCAATCTCATAGAAATAGATTCATCCAAGTACCTACATGGGTTAGATAACATGCAAGGTGCAAATATATCCAAGATTTAAGATAGTCATCATAAGAGATATATCAAGGATTAGACTTAAGCTCATGTCTTGCATATATCCAATGGAGTTTCTACTCCAAGTTTGAAGCATCAATGATGTTCAATTCTCCTCTCAACCTGCAAAACACTTTCTCATCAAGCGGTTTAGTGAATATATCCGCTAATTGCTTATCGGTGCGAACATGTTTAAGATCAATGTCACCCTTTGCAACATGGTCTCGAATGAAATGATGACGAACTTCAATATGCTTAGTTCGAGAATGTTGCACGGGATTATGAACAATTTTAATAGCACTTTCATTGTCACAAAGCAATGGAACATGTTTCACATAGACCCCATAATCTTTAAGAGTTTGGGTCATCCAAAGTAATTGAGCACAACATGAACCAGCGGCAATGTATTCCGCTTCGGCGGTGGATAAGGATACCGAGTTTTGTTTCTTGGTGGACCAAGACACAAGAGATCTACCAAGAAATTGACATGTACCCGAAGTGGAGTTTCTATCAACCTTGTCTCCGGCATAATCCGAGTCGGAATACCCAACAAGATCGAAAGAGGACCTCTTAGGATACCAAATGCCAAAATTTGGTGTATGGATTAAGTATCTCACTATCCTTTTCACAGCCTTAAGATGACATTCTTTAGGAGCAGCTTGATATCGTGCACACATGCACACACTTAGCATAATGTCAGGACGAGAGGCACATAGGTATAACAATGAACCAATCATAGAACGATATACCTTTTGATCAACCGGTTCACCATCTTTGGTTAAATCATTATGTCCACTAGTAGGCATAGGTGTAGACATACCTTTGCATTCTTGCATATTGAACTTCTTGAATAGGTCTTTGGTGTACTTCGTTTGAGAGATAAATGTGCCTTCCTTAGTTTGCTTAATTTGCAAACCGAGAAAGAACTTGAGTTCACTCATCATGGACATCTCAAACTTATTTGACATAAGCTTTCCAAACTTTTCACTAAAGAGAGGGTTAGTAGAACCAAATATGATATCATCGACATAAATTTGGCATACAAATAGTTCACCATTAACTCTTTTAGTGAAAAGTGTAGAATCAATTTTTCCAATTTCAAAACCACTTGCAAGAAGGAACTTAGTCAAGCATTAATACCATGCTCTAGGAGCTTGTTTAAGACCGTAAAGTGCTTTATGAAGTTTGTAAACATGATTAGGTTTCTTAGGATTGACAAAGCCGGGAGGTTGTTTGACATAAACTTCCTCCTCTATTTCACCATTTAGAAAAGCACTTTTAATGTCCATTTGGTACAAGGTGATATTGTGGTGATTAGCAAAGGCAAGTAAGATGCGAATGGACTCGAGTCTAGCAACGGGAGCATATGTCTCACCATAGTCCATACCTTCGACTTGTGTGTATCCTTGGGCGACGAGACGTGCTTTGTTGCGAACCACTTGTCCATCTTCATCTTGCTTGTTGCGAAACACCCATTTGGTACCGATGATGTTGTGGTTGTCGTCGGGCTTCTCAACTAATGTCCAAACTTGGTTTCTCTCGAAGTTATGTAGCTCTTCATGCATAGCATTTATCCAATCCGGATCCTCTAACGCTTCTTCAACCTTCATAGGTTCAATGCTAGAAATGAATGAGTAGTTTTCACAAAAGTTAGCTAAACGAGTTTTTGAGCGAGTAATTCTCCCGGTTTGGATGTCATTGTAGATTTGCTCGACGGGATGATCTTTGGCGATTCTTGCTCGAACTCGTGATAGCTTTTGCTTGGGTCTTCGTTGAACTTCTTCGTCTTGTTCTTCTTCTTCTTGGCCTTCTTCATTGTTGGCGCTGTTATTCTCTTGTCGTGGTGGAGAAGGAGGTTGTTGATGTTCATCTTGACGTATTTCCTCGTTTTCTTCATCTTGGTGTGTCCCACTTGTGGATGCTTCCGTGTCGATTCTTGGTTCACCTTGTCGTGAAGTAGAAGCTTCCACTTGGACGGACGAGGTACTCTCCTTCACCTCCGTTGGACGAATTTTGCCAATAGACAAGTCTTGAATTGCTTCTGAAGGGTCTTTGTCTCCTACATCAATTGGCAATTGCTCTACTTGCGAGCCATTAGATTCATCAAACTTCACATGTACCGTCTCTTCAACCTTTCGGGTGAAATTGTTGTAGACACGGTAAGTTTGAGAGTTTGAGCCATAACCAAGTAGAAAACCTTCATGAGACTTAGGAGAAAACTTTGAACGGCGATGCTTATCTAGAATGTAGCACTTAGAGCCAAATACTCGAAAGTATCCAACTTGGGGTTTGTTACCGGTGAGGAGCTCGTATGCCGTCTTGCCAAGTAGCTTGTGAAGATACAAGCGATTTGTTGCATGACAAGCCGTCTCAACCGCTTCTGCCCAGAAGTGCTTCGGCGTCTTGTACTCATCAAGCATCGTTCTCGCCATTTCGATGAGTGTCCAGTTCTTCCTCTCAACAACTCCATTTTGTTGAGGTGTGTACGTAGCCGAGAACTCATGTGAAATCCCTTCTTCGTCAAGAAAGGTATCCACATTTGCGTTCTTGAACTCCGTTCCGTTGTCGCTCCGAACCTTCTTGATCTTCACATCAAACTGATTTTGGGCCTTTGTAGCGAAGTTTTTGAAGATCTTTTGGACCTGCGATTTATCATCAAGAAAGAACACCCATGTAAATCTTGAAAAATCATCAACTATGACTAGACCAAAATAATTTCCACCGAGACTCTTGTAGGCATTGGGACCAAAGAGATCCATATGAAGTAGCTCGAGTGGCCTCCTTGTGGTCATGATGTTCTTCACGGGATGTCTTCCTCCAACCTGTTTACCTGCTTGACAAGCACTGCAAAGTCTATCCTTATCAAATATAACATCGTTAACTCCAAGAATATGATTTCCTTTAATAAGCTTGTCAAGGTTTCTCATACCAACATAACCTAGTCGTCTATGCCACAACCAACCTTTTGAGGATTTAGCAATAAAGCAAGTTTTAGGTTGTGCCTTTTTAGAGAAATCGACGATATAAAGGTCACCTCTACGTATACCGGTAAAGACCATTTTATGATTATGTCGACGAAACACTTGGCAATCTACCTCAGTAAATAGGACATTTAATCCGAAATCAGCAAGTCTAGATACTGAAAGTAAATTGTATCCAAGGGATTCAACAAGCATGACATTTTGAATGGAGCTATCGTGAGAGATGGCCACCTTACCAAGGCCAACCACCTTACCCTTTGAATTATCACCAAAGGTGACATATTTTCGAGGGCCATCATTTTCAGCAAGCTCACGGAACATCTCTTCATCTCCGGTCATATGGTCGGTACATCCACTATCGAGAACCCATTCCTTTCCTCCTGACACATATCCTCGAAAATTTGCCATAAGACCAAAGTGTCTCATTGCATCATCAAGATCGAAGTCACTATCATCATTCTCATCATAGTATCCATGTTCAACATGGTCTTGTGATTCACCATTTCCTAGAGAAAGTGATTCATTAGATAAATGATCATCAAAGTGGTCACTTTTATGAATTCTTATAGCTTCAGAAATAATATCACTAATGATCCCAACATTTCCTTTAGCATGCATGAGATTAGTAAGCTCAAGTAGACAATCACCAAAACTAGGATTACTAGAATTCATTTTACTCATGGCAATAGATTTATGGAGAATTTCATCCAAGTTTTTCAAGGAATAATCGGGGAATCGTTCCTCAAGAATTTTCCATATAGTATAGGCGCATTTAAAAGTAGGTAAACTAGCAATCAAGTATTTGGGCAATCCTCTAATGATGAGCTCAACGGTTCTAAGATTGTGAATCATATCAACATCTTCATCTAGAGTGGGATGCATAGGATCAACATGAGGAGCACAAGGGCTAGCAATATACTTGTTTAAATGATATTGAGTGAAAATCACAAGCATCTCATTTTTTCATTCATGAAAATACTCTCCATCAAGAATAGGCACTCTATGTCTAAGACTCCCTAAAGTAGACACATCCATCTTCCTCCAAAGGTGATTAAACCAAGGCAATGGAGACCAAAGCTTTGATACCACTTGTAGGATCTAGAATAAAGTGTGTCTAGAGGGGGGGTGATTAGACACTTAGTACTAAAGTTGCAGTTTTTAAGCCTTTTTGGTTTGAGTGAAGTTTAGGCACAATTTCAGCACACACAATACATATCAAGCAAGCATGCAAAGAACATATAGGCAGCGGAAAGTAAAGCATGCAACTTGCAAGAATGTAAGGGGAAGGGTTTGGAGAAATCAAACGCAATTGGAGACAAGGATGTTTTTCCCGTGGTTCGGATAGGTGGTGCTATCCTACATCCACGTTAGTGGAGACTTCAACCCACGAAGGGTAACAATTGCGCGAGTCCACGGAGGGCTCCACCCACGAAGGGTCCACGAAGTAGCAACCTTGTCTATCCCACCATGGCCATCGCCCACGAAGGACTTGCCTCACTAGCGGTAGATCTTCACGAAGTAGGCGATCTCCTTGCCCTTACAAACTCCTTGGTTCAACTCCACAATCTTGTCGGAGGCTCCCAAGTGACACCTAGCCAATCTAGGAGACACCACTCTCCAAGAAGTAACAAACGGTGTGTTGATGATGAACTCCTTGCTCTTGTGCTTCAAATGATAGTCTCCCCAACACTCAACTCTCTCTCACAGGATTTGGATTTGGTGGAAAGAAGATTTGAGTGGAAAGCAACTTGGGAAAGGCTAGAGATCAAGATTCATATGGTAGGAATGGAATGTCTTGGTCTCAACACATGAGTAGGTGGTTCTCTCTCAGAAATAGGATGCTGGAAGTGTAAGCTTAGTCTGATGGCTCTCTCCATGAATGAAGAGGAGGTGGAGGGGTATATATAGCCTCCACACAAAATCCAACCGTTACACACAATTTACCAATCTCGGTGGGACCGAATCAACCAACTCGGTCGGACCAAAAAGGTAAACCTAGTGACCGTTAGAGATTTTCGGTGGGACTGACATGCATCTCGGTAGGACCGATGTGGTTAGGGTTTGGGCATAACGTAATCTCGGTGAGACCGATTACACAAACTCGGTGAGACCGATTTGGTAATTAGCTAACCAGAGAGTTGGTCAGGCAAACTCGGTGGGACCGATTACTAAACTCGGTTGGACCGATTTTGGTAAAGAGTTACCCAGAGAGTTTGCATTGTAATCTCGGTAGTACCGATTGCACAAACTCGGTGAGACTGATTTGGACAATGGACATACACAGTGAGATTGCAATCCCATCTCGGTGAGACCGAGATCCCTATCGGTGAAACCGATTTGCTAGGGTTTTGGCAGTGGCTTATGACATATGAAACTCGGTGGCGCCGGATAGAAAGAATCGGTATGACCGAATTTGGCTTTGGGTTTAGGTCATAAGTGGATATGGGAAAGTAGCTGAGGGTTTTGGAGCATATCACAAAGCACATGAAGCAAGAGGCTCATTAAGCAACACCTCATCCCTCCTTGATAGTATTGGCTTTTCCTATGGACTCAATGTGATCTTGGATCACTAAAAGTGTAAAATGAAGAGTCTTGAGCTTGAAGCTTTAGCCAATCCTTTGTCCTTAGCATCTTGAAGGAGTTCCCACAACCTTTAGTCCATGCCACTCCATTGTTGAACTTATCTGAAATATACTAGATAAAAGTGTTAGTCCAACAAGAGATATGTTGACATTAATTACCAAAACCACCTGAGGAGCACTTGTGCTTTCAGGTCGGGGACGAGCGATGGTCTTTTCCTACCAATCTATCCCCCTAGGAGCATGCGCGTAATACTTTTCTTTGATAACTTCTAGATTTTTGCAATAAGTATATTAGTTCTTTATGACTAATGTTGAGTCCATGGATTATACACACTTTTTCCCATCCTTCCACCATTGCTAGCCTCTCTAATACCGCGCACCTTTCTCCGGTATCATACACCCACCATATACCTTCCTCAAAACAGCCACCATGCCTACCTATCATGGCATTTCCATAGCCATTTCGAGATATATTGCCGTGCAACTTTCCACCGTTCCGTTTATTATGACACGCTCCATCATTGTCATATTGCTAGCATGATCATGTAGTTGACATCGTATTTGTGGCAAAGCCACCATTCATAATTCTTTCATACATGTCACTCTTGATTCATTGCATATCCCGATACACCGCCGGAGGCATTCATATAGAGTCATATTTTGTTCTAAGTATTGAGTTGTAATTGTTGAGTTGTAAGAAAAATAAAAGTGTGATGATGATCATTTTTAGAGCATTGTCCCAAGTGAGGAAAGGATGATGGAGACTATGATTCCCCCACAAGTCGGGATGAGACTCCGGACAAAAAATAAAAAAAAGAGAAAAAAAGAGGCCATAAAAAAAAGAGAAAAGGCCCAAATAAAAAAATGAGAGAAAAAGAGAGAAGGGACAATGTTACTATCCTTTTACCACACTTGTGCTCCAAAGTAGCACCATGATCTTCATGATAGAGAGCCTCTCATTTTGTCACTTTCATATACTAGTGGGAATTTTACATTATAGAAATTGGCTTGTATATTCCAATGATGGGCTTCCTCAAATTGCCCTAGGTCTTCGTGAGCAAGCAAGTTGGATGCACACCCACTTAGTTTAATTTGTCGAGCTTTCATAAACTTATAGCTCTAGTGCATCCGTTGCATGGCAATCCCTACTCACTCACATTGATATCTATTGATGGGCATCTCCATAGCCCGTTGATACGTCTAGTTAATGTGAGACTATCGTCCCCTCTTTTTGTCTTGTCCGCAACCACCATTCTATTCCACCTATAGTGCTATATCCATGGCTCACGCTCATGTATTGCGTGAAGATCGAAAAAGTTTTAAAAATGTTAAAGTATGAAACAATTGCTTGGCTTGTGATCGGGGTTGTGCATGGTTTAAATAATTTGTGTGGTGAAGATAGAGCATAGCCAGACTATATGATTTTGTAGGGATAACTTTCTTTGGCCATGTTATTTTGAGAAGACATAATTGCTTTGTTAGTATGCTTGAAGTATTATTATTTTTATGTCAATATGAACTTTTGTCTTGAATCTTTAGAATCTGAATATTCATACCACAATTAAGAAGATTTGCATTGAAATTATGCCAAGTAGCACTCCGCATCAAAAATTCTCTTTTTATCATTTACCTACTCGAGGACGAGAAGGAATTAAGCTTGGGGATGCCTGATACGTCTCCAACGTATCTATAATTTTTTATTGCTCCATGCTATATTATCTACTGTTTTGGACTATATTGGCCTTTATTTTCCACTTTTATATTATTTTTGGGACTAACCTATTAACCGGAGGCCCAGCCCAGAATTGCTGTTTTTTGCCTATTTCAGTGTTTTGGAGAAACAGAATATCAAATGGAGTCCAAACGGAATGAAACCTTCAGGAACGTGATTTTCTCACCGAACGTGATCCAGGAGACTTGGACCCTACTCCAAGGAACAAAAGAGGTGGTCACGAGGGTGGGGGGCGCGCCCCCTGCCTCATGGGCCCCCTGTTGCTCCACTGACGTACTCCTTCCTCCTATATATACCTACGTACCCCCAAACGATCAGATACGGAGCCAAAAACCTAATTCCACCGCCGCAACTTTCTATATCCACGAGATCCCATCTTGGGGCCTGTTCCGGAGCTCCGCCAGAGAGGGTCGTCATCACGGAGGGCTTCTACATCATCATAGCCTCTCCGATGAAGTGTGAGTAGTTTACCTCACACCTTCGGGTCCATAGTTATTAGCTAGATGGCTTCTTTTCTCTTTTTGGATCTCAATACAATGTTCTCCCCCTCTCTTGTGCAGATCTATTCGATGTAATCTTCTTTTTGCGGTGTGTTTGTTGAGACTGATGAATTGTGGGTTTATGATCAAGTCTATCTATGAATAATATTTGAATCTTCTCTGAATTCTTTTATGTATGATTGGTTATCTTTGCAAGTCTCTTCGAATTATCAGTTAGGTTTGGCCTACTAGATTGGTTTTTCTTGCCATGGGAGAAGTGCTTAGCTTTGGGTTCAATCTTGCGGTGTCCTTTCCCAGTGACAGAAGGGGCAGCAAGGCATGTATTGTATTGTTGCCATTGAGGATAACAAGATGGGGTTTTTATCATATTGCATGAAACTATCCCTCTACATCATGTCATCTTGCTTAAGGCGTTACTCTGTTTTTAACTTAATACTCTAGATGCATGCTGGATAGCGGTCGATGAGTGGAGTAATAGTAGTAGATGCACGCAAGAGTCGGTCTACTTGTCTCGGACGTGATGCCTATATACATGATCATACCTAGATATTCTCATAACTATGCTCAATTCTGTCAATTGCTCAACAGTAATTTGTTCACCCACCGTAGAATACTTATGCTCTTGGGAGAAGCCACTAGTGAAACCTATGGCCCCCGGGTCTAATCTCATGATATCAATCCCCATCACTTTATTATTGCTTTGCTTTTTTTACTTTGCCTTTTACTTTTCACTTTGCATCTCTATATCAAAAATACCAAAAATATTATCTATCATCTCTATCAGATCTCACTCTCGTAAGTGACCGTGAAGGGATTGACAACCCCTAATCGCGTTGGTTGCGAGGAGCTATTGTTTTTGTGTAGGTACAAGGGACTTGCGTGTAGCCTCCTATTGGATTGATACATTGGTTCTCAAAAACTGAGGGAAATACTTACGCTACTTTGCTGCATCATCCTCTCCTCTTCGGGGAAATCCAACGCAGTGCTCAAGAGGTAGCATAGGACCGTAGCAAGTTTCCCTCAAGTGGATGACCTAAGGTTTATCAATCCGTGGGAGGTCTAGGATGAAGATGGTCTCTTTCAAACAACCCTGCAACCAAATAATAAAAAGTCTCTTGTGTCCCCAACACACCAAATACAATGGTAAATTGTAGGGTCTTTTACATATGTGCCCCTGGTTCCTTAGCTCTACTCATTCATCCCCGTGCTCTTAACTTTTGCTCAATTTTCCCCACTCCCTTGCCAGAAACCCTCATAACTGGGCACAACGGACGTTGCCGTCGGGTCAAAGGCTTGACCGTTAACTCTGACTAGTGGGGCCATGCTGGACTGTGCCGCGTTGGGTGGTGTCACTATTCGACCATTGGGCTGTGGTTTCGTTGGGCCGTCCCTTGCATTAAACGGCTGCGCGCGGGCGGCGCGCCGCCAGGATAGAAGCCTGCTATGCATGCACCTAGCAAGCCATGCATGCATGCATCGATCGAGGCTGCATGCGCCGATGCCACGATCCCATGATGCGCCGACCGAGCCTGCATGCGCTGATGCGTCCACCACGATGCACTGACCGAGCATCTTTCTTGCACGCAAGCCGCCACGGATGCAGCGACGGTCACTGCCGCTGGTTTCTCTCTTCTAGCTAGGTGGCTACACATTTGTGGCTTGTGTAAAAAAAGAGCCACTCCCTTGCTTAGTTGTACTCATTCATCCCTACTAACAAAGCTTGCTTCCATGCACTAGCTAGGTGGTTACTAACAAGGGAACCCTACTAACAAGCCGAGCTCTCTAAGAAAATAATCAACAAATATGCAGTCCCAATATGTAGATAGGGCCAACAAGCCCATAGCACGATCACATAGCTCGAACTAGGAAGAACTTAATAATAGAATAGATAGAAAACTTAATAATAGAATTTAAGAAAAGGGCCAATAAGCCCATAGCAACTCCAACATAGCTCAATTACAACTTACCATAACATAGACTAAAAAAAGATAGAGGGTTTAGAACCCTAGCCGCCGCCTTCTCCACCTCGCTCCTCCTTCGGGTGCCCTTTTCACTGCTCCTCCGGGGTGTTGTCGATGGGGTACGGAAGAGTCTGCATGCGCGTCGTGGTGGGGAAGATGTTGTTGTACTCCGTGAACCTGTTGTGGTTGGTGAAAGCGATGAACTCGGAGCCACACCAAAACAACCGGTCGAGGAGGTAGAAGGCGTCGAATGTGTTGGTGAAGTGGGCAAGGAGAGCAACCACCACTCGGTTTTGGATGACCTCCTCGACGCGGAACATCGTTGGAGATCCCCTCGGGAGGTGGTGGTAGCCGGACGCGAGGAAGAACTCGGTGAAGTTCCTTGCGGTCCTCAGCTTTGATATCGCCCACACACGTAGTGTGCGATCAACGTACACGCCGGTAGGGTAGAGCCTCTCCGGCACGATGGGTGGCAAGCGGTAGGTTGGTCCGGTGTACTGCATGGCTGAGGGATGTGCAGAAGACGGAGAAGGGGTCGAAGAGCAAGAAGGGCAGATGGATGAGGGATGGCAGAGGCAGAGGGTGGCTTAAATAGCCATAGTGCTACGTGTTATTTGGCCGTGGCAATAACGGGGTCAAATGTGAAGTTAGTAGCCCATTTTCAAACCCACCGCAGCATCGGGAGTGTACACGCGTGGGAAACGGTGGTTTGAAAAGAAGAAGAAAAGGAAGCTAATTGCACGCGTGGGAATCCGTGGTCAAACCCTATATTATATGAACAAAAGGAGACAATTTTGAAGAGCTTGTGGCCATTTTGAATGATAAAAATAAATTTGGCCCTGAAAAATTTGGTCATTTTGCATGATAAAAAGAGATAGAGGACTTGTGGCCATTATACAAATGCAAAATGACCCATTTTTTGATAGTTTGTGGCCGTTTTGCATGATAAAAATAAATTTGGCCCTTATAAATTTGTTCATTTTACATTTGAATAGAACAAAAAGAACGATGCAAAAAACAGAGCAAACGATGCAAAAAATATGCAAAAATACAGAGCCAGCATGTTCACAAAAAACAGAGCAAACCATGCAAAAAAAAAGGATGCAATTCGACGGCCCAACCAGAGCTTGGTTTCCTTTTGGGCCCAATAACAACGTTTTTTTCACGGAGTCAGTGGTGGGCGAGCAGCCGAGCACAACCAATAGGATCGCCTCTCGTGGATCGCCCCACGATCCAATGATGCGGAGCCGTCCTTGTGATCCAACGGCGCGGAGCCTGCACACAGCCAGCCCACCTAGTTCCTTCTAGAAGGCCAGATCTGAGGGCTGTCGCTTGGCGCGAGGGTATGATCAGACGGCTGACGTTGGGAGCTAGGGTTAGGCAAAACCCCACGGGGTTTAGAGGGGTTTTGAGCTGGTCAACGGGGTTTCGAAGGCTTTTACTGAGCATAACTAATTTAAAAAATATGAAACCTTCGCCGTTCGTCGTTTTATAAGACACACTAACGAGGAAAAAATACTAAACTTGGTCTATGGTCATTTTCATGAAAAAACCCTAGCTGGCACGATCGAGGTCAAATGAGCACCATTAATTTAAAAAAAATCAAAAAAATATAGAACCTGTGCACAATGTTGTCTTATGTGACATGTTACCAACTAAAAATCATAAACTTGCTCTATGGTCATTTTCATGAGAAAACCTTCACACATATGAGCTATCACCTACATGATTTCATAGAGTTCAAGGAGAGGAGGTGGTGTTACCTTCTGTGTTTGAAAATTTAAAAAAAAATCGAAAAAATCACTAAACCTTTATTTTAAAGTGAATAAGAAGGATCTGAAGTTAGTTTTCCATTTTCATATTTCAAAACTTTTCTTAATAGTTTTTATATTAAAGCATATGTTTTCAAAAGAAAATGTAAAAATATGAAGATTAATTCAAAAATAAGAAGGATCTATTTTTGAAAATTTTAAAAAAATAAAAAAATCACCAAACCTTTATTTCAAAAAATATAAAGATTAATTCAAAAAATAGTGAGACTTCGAATCTACACTATATAGATTGAATAGGTGTTAATAAAAAACATTTGGCTCATTTAGAGTAGGTCCAAAAAAACTTGATTACAAATGGGCTGTTTACCCTAGCCTGGGAGCTTATTTGGAGCACATTTCTCAAATTCAAATTTCTTTGAACTCCTCTAAATCACCTCAAATTTTGCACACATGATCTCCTACACAAACATAGATAGTTGATAATACATCTTCATTAAAATGTTGTTTTTTGCTCTATTATTGGAATATTTGATAAAAGGGAACCCTTGATAAAATGATGGATTGCAGCATATGTGTTATCATTGCAACACCTGAACTTTCAAAACACTGAAACAAATCATAGCAGATAAATTTAAAAACAGAAAAATACCCAACATAGATAGCCACATGCATATAAAATTCATCCAACCACCAAAAGGTAACCCACATCCTGTTCACAAACATAGTTCACCCACATAGTTCAGCAAACAACCTAAAGTACTTAAAACACAGAATAACATCATAACATCATGGAAGGGGAGACAGGACTTTGGCTTGGGCAGCATGCTGCCCCATGATCTTGTAGTCCTCGTCGTGGATGGCCACATCTTCAGCATGAGCTAGAAGGTGAATGAAGCGGCCGGACTTTGGCTTTGTCTTGGTGGTGCAGTAGGGGCAGCGCCAAGTTTTGGTTCTGCTCCTGTAGTAGTAATCCACGCCCTTGACCCTGATCTTCTCCTCTTCCTTCTCTTTGAAGGAGGCGAAGATGTTGCGGTCCACATCCACATCTTCCCCAGACACATACTGCACACACGAATGGATTACATGGGGATACACCATGTCAAACGAACTAAATGAACAATCTAAATTTCAAGTAGGCTTACCTCATACTCTTCGTTGTCACCATACGCTGGATCGTACGGGTCGTCGAAAGTATAGTCTATCTTCCTCCTCTTCCCCCCACCATCCTCCTCTTGAATATACAATTACATCCATCACTAGTAAATACATATGCCAATTGAAAATTTAGATATGCACAGATGACACATTGATCATAGCTCTATGCATTGAAAATTTACATCCATCAGAAATGTTTTAGAAGTGGGGTTTTTTATTTCTGTGCCCCTAAGCTCTATGCATTCAAAAACCACATCCATCCCTAGTATATCAATGTATTAGATTTGTACACACATTGATCAAAAACCCCAATATGACATTCAAATAACACATTGATCATTGGTCATGCACACACATTGAAGAACAGAACTAATATAAGTAACATTCAAAACCCCAATCTGAGTAGCATTCAAATACAAATCTACCAGGGACCCAATCTAAGGCAACGAATCTGAGTAGCATTAAAAACCCCAATCTGTGAGCACTAAAAACAAATCTAATAAGCATCATAGCATTAAAAAAACCAATCTGTTCACAACATCTAGCATTTTTGCAACAAATTTATCCAAATCTAAAAACCCCAATCATTGCAGCACCTAAAATCATAGTTCACAACATCTAGCTAGCATTTTTGCAACCAATTTATCCAACAAACCCTAGTCCAAAAACCCCCATCCCCCCAACCCATACAAAAAAACCTGGCCCATCCGTCAAACCAACTACTCTAACCATCTGAACTACTGTATGAATCACAATCGAACTAACTCTACAAGCTAAGAAAGTGCAAATACCTGCTCCTCCACGGCAAGCGGCGCAACTGGGGCATCGGGATGGATTGTGCTACCTCTTGAGCACTGCGTTGGTTTTCCCTTGAAGAGGAAAGGGTGATGCAGCAAAGTAGCGTAAGTATTTCCCTCAGTTTTTGAGAACCAATGTATCAATCCAGTAGGAGGCCACGCACGAGTCCCTCGCGCCTACACAAACAAATAAAATCCTCGCAACCAACGCAATAAAGGGGTTGTCAATCCCTTCACGGTCACTTACGAAAGTGAGATCTGATAGATATGATAAGATAATATTTTTGGTATTTTTATGATAAAGATGCAAAGTAAAATAAAAGGCAATAAAAATAACTAAGTGTTGGAAGATTAATATGATGGAAAATAGACCCAGGGGCCATAGGTTTCACTAGTGGCTTCTCTCGAGAGCATAAGTATTATGGTGGGTGAACAAATTACTGTTGAGCAATTGACAGAATTGAGCATAGTTATGAGAATATCTAGGTGTGATCATGTATATAGGCATCATGTCTGTGACAAGTAGACCGACTCCTGCATGCATCTACTACTATTACTCCACACATCGACCGCTATCCAGCATGCATCTAGAGTATTAAGTTCATAAGAATAGAGTAATGCTTTAAGCAAGATGACATGATGTAGAGGGATAAACTCATGCAATATGATATAAACCTCATCTTGTTATCCTTGATGGCAACAATACAATACGTGCCTTGCTGCCCCTGCTGTCACTAGGAAAGGACACTGCAAGATTGAACCCAAAGCTAAGTACTTCTCCCATTTCAAGAAAGATCAATCTAGTAGGCCAAACCAAACTGATAATTCAAAGAGACTTGCAAAGATAACCAATCATACATAAAATAATTCGGAGAAGATCAAATATTGTTCGTAGATAAACTTGATCATAAACCCACAATTCATTGGTCTCAACAAACACACCGCAAAAGAAGATTACATCGAATAGATCTCCACAAGAATCGTGGAGAACTTTGTATTGAGATCCAAAGAGAGAGAAGAAGCCATCTAGCTAATAACTATGGACCTAAAGGTATGAGGTAAACTACTCACACATCATCGGAGAGGCTATGGTGTTGATGTAGAAGCCCTCTATGATCAATGCCCCCTCCGACGGAGCTCCGGAAAAGGCCCCAGGATGGGATCTCACGGGTACAGAAGGTTGCGGTGGTGGAATTAGGTTTTTGGCTCCTTATCTGGTAGTTTGGGGGTACGTAGGTATATATAGGAGGAAGGAGTACGCCTGTGGAGCAACGTGGGCCCCACAAGGGTGGAGGGCGCGCCCCCTACCTCGTGCCTTCCAGATTGCTTTCTTGACGTAGGGTCCAAGTCCTCTAGATCACGTTTGTTCCAAAAATCACGTTCCCGAAGGTTTCATTCCGTTTGGACTCCGTTTGATATTCTTTTTCTACGAAACTCTGAAATAGGCAAGAAACAGCAATTCTGGGCTGGGCCTCCGGTTAATAGGTTAGTCCCAAAAATAATATAAAAGTGTATAATAAAGCCCATTAAACATCCAAAATAGAATATAATATAGCATGGAACAATAGAAAATTATAGATACGTTGGAGACGTATCAAGCATCCCCAAGCTTAATTCATGCTCGTCCTCGAGTAGGTAAATGATAAAAACAGAATTTTTGATGTGGAATGCTACTTAGCATAATTTCAATGTAATTCTTCTTATTGTGGCACGAATGTTCAGATTTGATATGATTCAATATAAAAGTTTAATGTTGACATAAAATCAATAATACTTCAAGCATGCTAACCAAGCAATTATGTCTTATGAAAATAACATAGCCAAAGCAAGTTATCCCTACAAAATCATATAGTCTGGATATGCTCCATCTTCCCCACACAAAATATTCATATCATGTACAACCCCGGTTTTAGCCAAGCAATTGGTCCATACTTTTTAACGCGCTTCAGCCTTTTCAACTATTACGCAATACATGAGCGCAAGCCATGGATATAGCACTATGGTGGAATAAGGTATAATGGTAGGGGTTATGTGGGAAGACAAAAAAAGGAGAAAGTCTTACGTCAATGAGGCTAATCAACGGGCTATGGAGATGCCCATCAATTGATGTCAATGCAAGGAGTAGGGATTGCCATGCAACGGATGCACTTAGAGCTATAAGTGTATGAAAGCTCAAACAAAAGAAACTAAGTGGGTGTGCATCCAACTTGCTTGCTCACGAAGACCTCGGGCATTTGAGGAAGCCCATCATTGGAATATACAAGCCAAGTTCTATAATGAAATTTCCCACTAGTATATGAAAGTGACAAAATGAGAGACTCTCTATCATGAATATCACGGTGCTACTTTGAAGCACAAGTGTGGTAAAAGGATAGTAACATTGTCCCTTCTCTCTTTTTCTCTCATTTTTTTATTTGGGCCTTTTCTCTTTCTTTTTTTATGGCCTCTTTTTTTTAGTCCGGAGTCTCATCCCGACTTGTGGGGGAATCATAGTCTCCATCATCCTTTCCTCACTTGGGACAATGCTCTAATAATGATGATCATCACACTTTTATTTACTTACAACTCATGAATTACAACTCAATACTTAGAACAAAATATGACTCTATGTGGATGCCTCCAGCGGTGTACCGGGATATGCAATGAATCAAGAGCGACATGAATTATGAATGGTGGCTTTGCCACAAATACAATGTCAACTACATGATCATGCAAAGCAATATGACAATGATGGAGCGTGTCATGATAAACGAAATGATGGAAAGTTGCATGGCAATATATCTCGGAATGGCTAAGGAAATGCCATCATAGGTAGGTATGGTGGCTATTTTGAGGAAGATATAAGGAGGTTTATGTGTGATAGAGTGTATCATATCACGGGGTTTGGATGCACCGGCGAAGTTTGCACCAACTCTCAAGGTGAGAAAGGGCAATGCACGGTACCGAAGAGGCTAGAAAATTGCGGAAAGGTAAGTGTGCGTATAACCCATGGACTCACATTAGTCATAAAGAACTCATATACTTATTGCAAAAATTTATTAGCCCTCAAAGCAAAGTACTACTACGCGTGCTCCTAGGGGAAGGGTTGGTAGGAGTTAACCAACGCGCGATCCCGACCGCCACACAAAGGATGACAATCAATAAATACCTCATGCTCCGACTTTGTTACATAACGGTTCACCATACGTGCATGCTACGGGAATCACAAACTCCAACAAAAGTATTTCTCAATTCCACAATTACTCAACTAGCACAACTATGATATTACAACCTTTATATCTCAAAACAATTATCAAGCATAAAATTTCTCATGATATTATAATTAAAGCAAATTGCCATGCTGTTTTAAGACTCTCAAAATAATATAAGTGAAGCATGAGAGATCAATAGTTTCTATAAAACAAATCCACCGCCGTGCTCTAAAAGATATAAGTGAAGCACTAGAGCAAAACTATATAGCTCAAAAAATATAAGTGAAGCACATAGAGTATTCTGATAAATTCCAATTTATATGTGACTCTCTCAAAAGGTGTGTACAGCAAGGATGATTGTGGTAAACTAAAAAGCAAAGACTCAAATAATACAAGACGCTCCAAGCAAAACACATATCATGTGGTGAATAAAAATATAGCTCCAAGTAAAGTTACCGGCGGAAGTAGACGAAAGAGGGGATGCCTTCCGGGGCATCCCCAAGCTTTGGCTTTTTGGTGTCCTCATATTATCTTGGGGTGCCATGGGCATCCCCAAACTTAGGCTCTTGCCACTCCTTGTTCCATAATCCATCAAATCTTTCACCCAAAACTTGAAAACTTCACAACACAAAACTCAGCAGAAAATCTCATGAGCTCCGTTAGCGAAAGAAAACAAAAAATCACTTCAAGGTACTGTAATAAACTCATTATTTAATTATATTGGTGTTAAACCTACTGTATTAAAACTTCTATATGGTTTATAAACTATTTTATTAGCCATAGATTCATCAAAATAAGCAAACAACACACGAAAAATAGAATCTGTCAAAAACAGAATAGTCTGTAGTAATCTGTAACTAACGCAAACTTCTGGAACTCCAAAAAATCTACCAAAATAGGAAGACATATAAATTTTCTTTATTGATCAGCTTCAATTGGAATCAATATTTTATCACGTTCTGGTGATTTTTAACGATTATTTTCGTGAGCAGAAAGTTTCTGGAATTTTCAGCAAGATCAAATAACTATCATCCAAGAAGATCCTATAGGTTAAACTTGGCACAAACACTAATTAAAACATAAAAAAAATCTAACCAGAGGCTATATCAAATATTTATTCCTAAACATAAGCAAAAATTAAAAAAATAAAAATAAAATTGGGTTGCCTCCCAACAAGCGCTATCGTTTAACGCCCCTAGCTAGGCATAAAAGCAAGGATAGATCTAGGTATTGCCATCTTTGGTAGGCAATCCATAAGTGGCTCTCATAATAGATTAATATGGTAGTTTAATTTTATTTCTAGGAAAGTGTTCCATGCCTTTCTATAAGGAGAATTGGAATCTAATATTTCATTCCTTCATATCAATAATTGCACCAATCTTTCTAAGGAAAGGTCTACCAAGAATAATAGGACATGAAGGATTGCAATCTATATCAAGAACAATAAAATCTACGAGCACATAGTTCCTATTTTCAACAATAAGAACATCATTAATTCTTCCCATAGGTTTATTAATAGTGTAATCCGCAAGGTGCAAGTTTAAAGAACAATCATCAAATTCACAGAATCCGAGGAAATCACACAAAGTCTTTGGAATCGTGGAAACACTAGCACCCAAATCACACAAAGAATAGCATTCATGATATTTAATTTTAATTTTAATAGTAGGTTCCCACTCATCATAAAGTTTTCTAGGGATAGAAACTTCCAACTCAAGTTTTTCTTCATAAGATTGCATCAAAGCATCAACGATATGTTTGGTAAAGGCTTTATTTTGACTATAAGCATGTGGAGAATTTAGCACGGATTGCAACAAGGAAATACAATCTATCAAAGAGCAATTATCATAATTAAATTCCTTGAAATCCACAATAGTGGGTTTATTGATATCTAGAGTTTTAACTTCTTCAATCCCACTTTTATCAATTTTAGCATCAAGATCTAAAAACTCCGAATTTTTGGAACGCGTTCTAGGTAAAGAGGGATCATATGTTGGAAATATGCCCTAGAGGCAATAATAAAAGGATTATTATATTTCCTTGTTCATGATAATCGTCTATTGTTCATGCTAGAATTGTATTGTCCGGGAAATCATAATACATGTGTGAATACATAGACCATAATATGTCCCTAGTAAGCCTCTAGTTGACTAGCTCGTTGATCAATAGATAGTCATGGTTTCCTGACTATAGACATGGGGATGTCATTGATAACGGGATCACATCATTAGGAGAATGATGTGATGGACAAGACCCAAACCTAAGCATAGCACAAAGATCGTGTAGTTCGTTTGCTAGAGCTTTTCTGAATGTCAAGTATCATTCCTTAGACCATGAGATTATGCAACTCCCGGATACCGTAGGAATGCTTTGGGTGTATCAAACGTCACAACGTAACTGGGTGACTATAAAGGTGCACTACAGGTATCTCCGAAAGTGTTTGTTGGGTTGGCATGAATCGAGACTGGGATTTGTCACTCCGTATGACGGAGAGGTATCTCTGGGCCCACTCGGTAAGACATCATCATAATGAGCTCAATGTGATCAAGGTGTTGATCACGGGATGATGTGTTACGGGAACGAGTAAAGAGACTTGCCGGTAACGACATTGAACAAGGTATCGGTATACCGACGATCGAATCTCGGGCAAGTATCGTACCGCTAGACGAAGGGAATTGAGTACGGGATTGATTAAGTCCTCGACATCATGGTTCATCCGATGAGATCATCGAGGAGCATGTGGGAGCCAACATGGGTATCCAGATCCCGCTGTTGGTTATTGACCGGAGATCGTCTCGGTCATGTCTTCATGTCTCCCGAACCCGTAGGGTCTACACACTTAAGGTTCGGTGCCGCTAGGGTTGTAAAGATATTAGTATGCAGCAAACCGAAGGTTGTTCGGAGTCCCGGATGAGATCCCGGACGTCACGAGAGGTTCCGGATTGGTCCGGAGGTGAAGAATTATATATAGGAAGTGTCGTTTCGGCCATCGGGGTGGATTTGGGGTCACCGGTATTATACCGGGACCACCAGATGGGTCCCGGGGGTCCACCGGGTGGGGCCACCCATCCCGGAGGGCACCGTGGGCTGAAGTGGGGAGGGAACCAGCCCATAGTGGGCTGGTGCGCCCCCCCATGGGCCTCCCCCCTGCGCCTAGGGTTGGAAACCCTAGGGCAGGGGGCGCCACACTTGCCTTGGGGTGCAAGGCACCCCCCTTGGCCACCGCCCCCCCTGGAGATCCATCTCGAGGGCTGCGCCCCCCCCCCTAGGGGGCCTATATAAAGGGGGGAGGGAGGGCAGCCGCACCCCTGCTGCATTGGCGCCTCCCTCTCCCCGTTACACCTCTCCCTCTCTCCACAGAAGCTTGGCGAAGCCCTGCTGGAACTCTGCTGCATCCACCACCACGCCGTCGTGCTGCTGGATCTTCATCAACCTCTCCTTCCCCCTTGCTGGATCAAGAAGGAGGAGACGTCATCCCGACCGTACGTGTGTTGAACGCGGAGGTGCCGTCCGTTCGGCGCTGGTCATCGGTGATTTGGATCACGACGAGTACGACTCCATCATCCACGTTCTTCTTGAACGCTTCCGTTGCGATCTACAAGTGGTATGTAGATGCTCTCCTATCCACTCGTTGCTAGAATACTCCATGGATAGATCTTGGTGATGCGTAGGAAAATTTTAATTTCTGCTACGATCCACAACAGTGGTATCAGAGCCAGGTTTATGCGTAGTTTCTATGCACGAGTAGAACACAAAGTAGTTGTGGGCGTCGAATTGTCAATTCTTCTTGCCGTTATTAGTCCTATCTTGATTCAGCGGTATTGTGGGATGAAGCGGCCCGGACCAACCTTACAGGTACGCTTACGTGAGACCGGTTCCACCGACTAACATGCACTAGTTGCATAAGGTGGCTGGCGGGTGTCTGTCTCTCCCACTTTAGTTGGATCGGATTCGATGAACAGGGTCCTTATGAAGGGTAAATAGAGATTGACAATTCACGTTGTGGTTTCAACGTAGGTAAGAAACGTTCTTGCTAGCAACCTATAACAGCCACGTAAAAACTTGCAACGACAATTAGAGGACGTCTAACTTGTTTTTGCATCAAGTGCTTTGTGATGTGATATGGCCAGAAGTTGTGATGAATCATGTATGTGATGTATGAGATGATCTTGTTATTGTAATAGGAATCACGACTTGCATGTCGATGAGTATGACAACCGGCAGGAGCCATAGGAGTTGTCTTTATTTATTTATGACCTGCGTGTCAACTTAAATCGTCATGTAATTACTTTACTTTATTGCTAAAGCGTTAGCCATAGTAGTAGAAGTAATAGTTGACGTGACAACTTCACGAAGACACGATGATGGAGATCATGATGATGGAGATCATGATGATGGAGATCATGGTGTCATGCCGGTGACGACGATGAACATGGCGCCCCGAAGATGGAGATCAAAGGAGCGAAATGATGTTGGCCATATCATGTCACTATTTGATTGCATGTGATGTTTATCATGTTTCTACATCTTATTTGCTTAGAACGACGGTAGCATAAATAAGATGATCCCTCATTAGAATATCAAAAATGTGTTCTCCCTAACTGTGCACCGTTGCTAAGGTTCGTCGTTCTGAAGCACCACGTGATGATCGGGTGTGATAGGTCCTTACGTTCGCATACAACGGGTGTAAGCCAGATGTACACACGCAATACACTTAGGTTGGATTGACGAGCCTAGCATGTACAGACATGGCCTCGGAACATGGAGGACCGAAAGGTCGAACATGAGTCGTATAGAAGATACGATCAACATGGAGATGTTCACCGATGATAACTAGTCCGTCTCACGTGATGATCGGACACGGCCTAGTTGACTCGGATCATGTATCACTTAGATGACTAGAGGGATGTCAAATCTGAGTGGGAGTTCATTCACTAATTTGATTAGATGAACTTAATTATCATGAACTTAGTCTAAATCTTTACAATATGTCTTGTAGATCAAATGGCCCACGGTAATGTCACCCTCAACTTCAACGCGTTCCTAGAGAAAACCAAGCTGAAAGATGATGGCAGCAACTATTCGGACTGGGTCCGGAACCTGAGGATCATCCTCATTGCAGCCAAGAAAGATTATGTCCTAGAAGCACCGCTAGGTGAAGCACCATTCCCAGAAAACCAGGACGTTATGAACGCCCATCAGTCACGTACTGATGATTACTCCCTCGTTCAGTGCGGCATGCTTTACAGCTTAGAACCGGGGCTCCAAAAGTGTTTTGAGCAACACGGAGCATATGAGATGTTCGAGGAGCTGAAATTGATTTTCCAAGCTCATGCCCGGGTCGAGAGATATGATGTCTCCGACAAGTTCTTTAGCTGCAAGATGGAGGAAAATAGCTCTGTCAGTGAGCACATACTCAAGATGTCTGGGTTGCACAACCGCTTGACTCAGCTGGAAGTTAATCTTCCGGATGAGGCGGTCATTGACAGAATCCTTCAGTCGCTCCCACCTAGCTACAAGAGCTTTGTGATGAACTACAATATGCAGGGGATGGAAAAGACCATTCCCGAGTTGTATTCAATGCTGAAATCTGCAGAGGTGGAGATCAAAAAGGAACATCAAGTGTTGATGGTGAATAAAACCACTAAGTTCAAGAAAGGCAAGGGTAAGAAGAACTTCAAGAAGGACGGCAAGGAGGTTGCCGCGCCTGGTAAATCAGTTGCCAGGAAGAAGTCAAAGAATGGACCCAAACCTGAAACTGGGTGCTTTTATTACAAGGGAAATGGTCACTGGAAGCGGAATTGCCCCAAGTACTTAGCGGATAAGAAGACCGGCAACACTAAAGGTATATGTGATATACATGTAATTGATGTGTACCTTACCAGTGCTCGTAGTAGCTCCTGGGTATTTGATACCGGTGTCGTTGCTCATATTTGTAACTCAAAACAGGAGCTGCGGAATAAACGGAGACTCGCAAAGGACGAGGTGACGATGCGCGTCGGGAATGGTTCCAGGGTCGATGTGATCGCCGTCGGCACGCTACCTCTACATTTACCTACGGGATTAGTTTTAAACCTCAATAATTGTTATTTAGTGCCAAGTTTGAGCATGAACATTGTATCTGGATCTCGATTAATTCGAGATGGCTACTCATTTAAATCCGAGAATAATGGTTGTTCTATTTATATGAGTGATATGTTTTATGGTCATGCTCCGATGGTTAATGGTTTATTCTTAATGAATCTCATACGTGATGTTACACATATTCATAGTGTGAATACCAAAAGATGTAAAGTTGATAACGAACGTCCCACATACTTGTGGCACTGCCGCCTTGGTCACATTGGTGTCAAGCGCATGAAGAAGCTCCATGCTGATGGACTTTTAGAGTCTCTCGATTATGAATCGTTTGACACATGCGAACCATGCCTCATGGGCAAAATGACCAAGACTCCATTCTCAGGGACAATGGAGCGAGCAACCAACTTGTTGGAAATCATACATACAGATGTGTGTGGTCCAATGAGCGTTGAGGCTCACGGAGGCTATCGTTATGTTCTCACTCTCACTGATGATTTGAGTAGATATGGCTATGTCTACTTAATGAAACACAAGTCTGAGACCTTTGAAAAGTTCAAGGAGTTTCAGAGTGAGGTTGAAAATCAACGTGACAGAAAAATCAAGTTTCTACGATCAGATCATGGAGGAGAATACTTGAGTCACGAATTTGGCACACACTTAAGAAAATGTGGAATAGTTTCACAACTCACGCCGCCTGGAACACCTCAGCGTAACGGTGTGTCCGAACGTCGTAATCGCACTCTATTGGATATGGTGCGATCTATGATGTCTCTTACCGATTTACCGCTTTCATTTTGGGGATATGCTTTAGAGACTGCCGCATTCACTTTAAATAGGGCTCCGTCAAAATCCGTTGAGACGACACCGTATGAATTGTGGTTTGGAAAGAAACCTAAGCTGTCGTTTCTGAAAGTTTGGGGTTGCGATGCTTATGTCAAGAAACTTCAACCTGAAAAGCTCGAACCCAAATCGGAAAAATGTGTCTTCATAGGATATCCCAAAGAAACAGTTGGGTATACCTTCTACCTCAGATCCGAAGGCAAGATCTTTGTTGCCAAGAACGGGTCTTTTCTAGAGAAAGAGTTTCTCTCGAAGGAAGTAAGTGGGAGGAAAGTAGAACTTGATGAAGTACTACCTCTTGAAAGTCAGAGTAGCGCAGCTCAGGAAAATGTTCCTGTGGTACCTGCACCGATTCAAGAGGAGATTAATGATGATGATCAAAATACTTCTGATCAAGCTCCTACTGAACTTCGTAGGTCCACGAGGAAATGATCCGCACCAGAGTGGTACGACAACCCTGTCCTGGAAATCATGTTGTTGGACAACAGTGAACCTTCGAACTATGAAGAAGCGATGGCGGGCCCAGATTCCGACAAATGGCTAGAAGCCATGAAATCCGAGATAGAATCCATGTATGAAAACAAAGTATGGACTTTGAATGACTTGCCCGATGATCGGCGAGCCATAGAAAATAAATGGATCTTTAAGAAGAAGACAGACGCGGATGGTAATGTGACCATCTATAAAGCTCGACTTGTCGCTAAGGGTTATCGACAAGTTCAAGGGGTTGACTATGATGAGACATTCTCACCCGTAGCGAAGCTGAAGTCCGTCCGAATCATGTTAGCAATTGCCGCATTCTATGATTATGAGATATGGCAAATGGAAGTCAAAACGGCATTCCTTAACGGCTTTCTTAAGGAAGAATTGTATATGATGCAGCCGGAAGGTTTTCTCGATCCTAAGAATGCTAACAAAGTATGCAAGCTCGAGCGCTCTATCTATGGGCTGGTGCAAGCATCTCGGAGTTGGAACATTTGCTTTGATGAGATGATCAAAGCGTTTGGGTTTATGCAGACTTATGGAGAAGCCTGCGTTTACAAGAAAGTGAGTGGGAGCTCTGTAGCATTTCTCATATTATATGTGGATGACATACTATTGATGGGAAATGATATAGAATTCTTGGAAACCATAAAGGCCTATTTGAACAAGTGTTTTTCAATGAAGGACCTTGGAGAAGCTGCTTATATATTAGGCATCAAGATCTATAGAGATAGATCGAGACGCCTCATCGGTCTTTCACAAAGTACGTACCTTGATAAGATTTTGAAGAAGTTCAAAATGGATCAGTCCAAGAAGGGGTTCTTGCCTGTATTGCAAGGTGTGCGATTGAGCACGGCTCAATGCCCGACCACGGCAAAAGATATAGAAGAGATGAGTGTCATCCCCTATGCCTCAGCCATAGGGTCTATTATGTATGCCATGCTGTGTACCAGACCCGATGTAAACCTTGCCGTAAGTTTGGTAGGTAGGTACCAAAGTAATCCCGGCAAGGAACACTGGACAGCGGTCAAAAACATCCTGAAGTACCTGAAGAGGACTAAGGATATGTTTCTCGTTTATGGAGGTGCCGAAGAGCTCGTCGTAAAGGGTTACGTCGACGCCAGCTTCGACACAGATCTGGATGACTCCAAGTCACAAACCGGATACGTGTATATTTTGAATGGAGGGGCAGTAAGCTGGTGCAGTTGCAAGCAAAGCGTCGTGGCGGGATCTACATGTGAAGCAGAGTATATGGCAGCCTCGGAGGAAGCACAAGAAGCAGTCTGGGTGAAGGAGTTCATTACCGACCTAGGAGTCATACCCAATGCGTCGGACCCGATGACTCTCTTCTGTGACAACACTGGAGCAATTGCCCTTGCGAAGGAGCCCAGGTTTCACAGGAAGACCAGGCATATCAAGCGTCGCTTCAACTCCATTCGTGAAAGTGTTCAAAATGGAGACATAGAGATTTGTAAAGTACATACGGACCTGAATGTGGCAGATCCGTTGACTAAACCTCTCCCTAGAGCAAAACATGATCAACACCAAAATTCCATGGGTGTGCGATTCATCACAATGTAACTAGACTATTGTCTCTAGTGCAAGTGGGAGACTGTTGGAAATATGCCCTAGAGGCAATAATAAAAGGATTATTATATTTCCTTGTTCATGATAATCATCTATTGTTCATGCTATAATTGTATTGTCCGGGAAATCATAATACATGTGTGAATACATAGACCATAATATGTCCCTAGTAAGCCTCTAGTTGACTAGCTCGTTGATCAATAGATAGTCATGGTTTCCTGACTATAGACATGGGGATGTCATTGATAACGGGATCACATCATTAGGAGAATGATGTGATGGACAAGACCCAAACCTAAGCATAGCACAAAGATCGTGTAGTTCGTTTGCTAGAGCTTTTCTGAATGTCAAGTATCATTCCTTAGACCATGAGATTATGCAACTCCCGGATACCGTAGGAATGCTTTGGGTGTATCAAACATCACAATGTAACTGGGTGACTGTAAAGGTGCACTACAGGTATCTCCGAAAGTGTTTGTTGGGTTGGCATGAATTGAGACTGGGATTTGTCACTCCGTATGAAGGAGAGGTATCTCTGGGCCCACTCGGTAAGACATCATCATAATGAGCTCAATGTGATCAAGGTGTTGATCACGGGATGATGTGTTACGGGAATGAGTAAAGAGACTTGCCGGTAACGAGATTGAACAAGGTATCGGTATACCGACGATCGAATCTCGGGCAAGTATCGTACCGCTAGACGAAGGGAATTGAGTACGGGATTGATGAAGTCCTCGACATCGTGGTTCATCCGATGAGATCATCGAGGAGCATGTGGGATCCAACATGGGTATCCAGATCCCGCTGTTGGTTATTGACCGGAGATCGTCTCGGTCATGTCTGCATGTCTCCCGAACCCGTAGGGTCTACACACTTAAGGTTCGGTGACGCTAGGGTTGTAAAGATATTAGTATGCAGCAAACCGAAGGTTGTTCGGAGTCCCGGATGAGATCCCAGACGTCACGAGAGGTTCCGGATTGGTCCGGAGGTGAAGAATTATATATAGGAAGTGTCGTTTCGGCCATCGGGGTGGATCTGGGGTCACCGGTATTATACCGGGACCACCAGATGGCTCCCGGGGGTCCACCGGGTGGGGCCACCCATCCCGGAAGGCCCCATGGGCTGAAGTGGGGAGGGAACCAGCCCATAGTGGGCTGGTGCGCCCCCCCCATGGGCCTCCCCCCTGCGCCTAGGGTTGGAAACCCTAGGGCAGGGGGCGCCACACTTGCCTTGGGGGGCAAGGCACCCCTCTTGGCCGCCGCCCCCTTGGAGATCCATCTCCAGGGCTGCGCCCCCCCCCTAGGGGGCCTATATAAAGGGGGGAGGGAGGGCAGCCGCACCCCTGCTGCATTGGCGCCTCCCTCTCCCCGTTACACCTCTCCCTCTCTCCACAGAAGCTTGGCGAAGCCCTGCTGGAACTCTGCTGCATCCACCACCACGCCGTCGTGCTGCTGGATCTTCATCAACCTCTCCTTCCCCCTTGCTGGATCAAGAAGGAGGAGACGTCATCCCGACCGTACGTGTGTTGAACGCGGAGGTGCCGTCCGTTCGGCGCTGGTCATCGGTGATTTGGATCACGACGAGTACGACTCCATCATCCACGTTCTTCTTGAACGCTTCCGTTGCGATCTACAAGTGGTATGTAGATGCTCTCCTATCCACTCGTTGCTAGAATACTCCATGGATAGATCTTGGTGATGCGTAGGAAAATTTTAATTTCTGCTACGATCCACAACATCATATTCAGTTCCATCATTATTAAGATTCATATTGCAAAACAAAGATTTAATAGGGGACACATCAATAACTTTTAGATCTTCATCTTTATTTTCATAGAAACTAGAAGAACACGCTTTCACAAAGCAATCTTTCTTAGCACGCATCCTAGCGGTTCTTTCTTTGCACTCATCAATGGAAATTCTCATGGCTTTGAGAGACTCATTGATATCATGCTTAGGTGGAATAGATCTAAGTTTCAAATAATCAACATCAAGAGAAATTCTATCAACGTTCCTAGCCAATTCATCAACCTTGAGCAATTTTTCTTCAAGCAAGGCATTGAAATTCTTTTGTGAATTCATAAATTCTTTAACACTAATCTCAAATTCAGAGGGCATCTTATTATAATTTCCATAAGAATTGTTGTAGGAATTACCATAATTATTATTAGACGAATTACTAGGATACGGCCTAGGATTAAAGTTTCCTCTATACGCGTTGTTACCAAAGTTATTCCTACCAACAAAATTCACATCCATAGATTCATTATTATTCTCAATCAAAGTAGAAAAAGGCATATCATTAGGATCAGAAGAAACACTTTTAGGAGCAAATAATTTCATAAATTCATCCATCTTTCCACTCAAAACATTAATTTCTTCTATCACATGCACTTTTTTCTTAGTAGATCTTTCGGTGTGCCATTGAGAATAATTAACCATAATATTTTCTAGGAGTTTAGTAGATTCTCCTAAAGTGATTTCCATGAAAGTACCTCCCGCGGCTGAATCTAAAAGATTTCTAGAAGCAATATTCAATCCGGCATAATTTTTTTTGTATAATCATCCAAAGATTTAAACCATGTGTAGGGCAATTACGTATCATTAATTTCATCCTCTCCCAAGCTTGTGCAACATGTTCATGATCAAGTTGCTTAAGGTTCATAGTATCGTTTCTAAGATAAATGATCTTAGCGGGAGGAAAATATTTAGAGATAAAAGCATCTTTGAACTTATTCCATGAATCAATACTATTTTTAGGCAAAGACGAAAACCAAGCTTTAGCACGATCTCTAAGCGAAAAAGGAAATAGCTTCAATTTAACAATATCATTGTCCACATCTTTCTTCTTTTGCATATCACACAAAGCAACGAAGCTATTTAGATGGGTAGCGGCATCTTCACTAGGAAGGCCGGCGAATTGATCTTTCATGACAAGATTCAATAAAGCAGCATTAATTTCACAAGATTCAGTATCGGTAAGAGGAGCAATCGGAGTGCTAAGAAAATTATTATTGTTGGTATTGGTGAAATCACACAATTTAGTATTATCTTGAGCCATCGTGACAAGCAAGCAATCCAACACACGAGCAAACAAGAAGCGAGTGAAAAAGAGGCAAACGGAAAAGAGGGAGGGCGAATAAAATGGAAAGGGTGAAGTGGGGGAGAGGAAAACAAGAGGCAAATGGCAAATAATGTAATTCGGGAGATAAGGGTTTGTGATAGGTACTTGGTATGTTGACTTTTGCTTAGACTCCCCGGCAACGGTGCCAGAAATTTTTCTTGCTACCTCTTGAGCACTTCGTTGGTTTTCCCTTGAAGAGGAAAGGGTGATGCAGCAAAGTAGCGTAAGTATTTCCCTCAGTTTTTGAGAACCAAGGTATCAATCCAGTAGGAGGCCACGCACGAGTCCCTTACACCTACACAAACAAATAAAATCCTCGCAACCAACGCAATAAAGGGGTTGTCAATCCCTTCACGGCCACTTACGAAAGTGAGATCTGATAGATATGATAAGATAATATTTTTGGTATTTTTATGATAAAGGCAATAAAAATAACTAAGTGTTGGAAGATTAATATGATGCAAAATAGACCCGGGGGCCATAGGTTTCACTAGTGGCTTCTCTCGAGAGCATAAGTTTTACGGTGGGTGAACAAATTACTGTTGAGCAATTGACATAATTGAGCATAGTTATGAGAATATCTAGGTATGATCATGTATATAGGCATCACGTCTGTGACAAGTAGACCGACTCCTGCCTGCATCCACTACTATTACTCCACACATCGACCGCTATCCAGCATGCATCTAGAGTATTAAGTTCATAAGAACAGAGTAACGCTTTAAGCAAGATGACATGATGTAAAGGGATAAACTCATGCAATATGATATAAACCCCATCTGGTTATCCTCGAAGGCAACAATACAATACGTGCCTTGCTGCCCCTGCTGTCACTTGGAAAGGACACCGCAAGATTGAACCCAAAGCTAAGCACTTCCCCCACTGCAAGAAAGATCAATCTAGTAGGCCAAACCAAACTGATAATTCAAATAGACTTGCAAAGATAACCAATCATACATAAAAGAATTCAGAGAAGATTCAAATATTGTTCATAGATAAACTTGATCATAAACCGACAATTCATCGGTCTCAACAAACACACCACAAAAGAAGATTACATCGAATAGATCTCCACGAGAATCGTGGAGAACTTTGTATTGAGATCGAAAGAGAGAGAAGAAGCCATCTAGCTAATAACTATGGACCCAAAGGTCTGAGGTAAACTACTCACACATCATCGGAGAGGCTATGGTGTTGAAGTAGAAGCCCTCCATGATCAATGCCCCCTCCGGCGGAGCTCCGGAAAAGGCCCCAAGATGGGATCTCATGGGCACAGAAGGTTGCGGCGGTGGAATTAGGTTTTGGCTCCGTATTTGGTAGTTTGGGGTTACGTAGGTATATATAGGAGGAAGGAGTACGTCGGTGGAGCAACATGGGCCCCACGAGGGTGGAGGGCGCGCCCCCCTACCTTGTGCCTTCCTGATTGCTTTCTTGACATAGGATCCAAGTCCTCTGGATCACGTTTGTTCCAAAAATCACGTTCCCGAAGGTTTCATTCCGTTTGGACTCCATTTGATTTTCTTTTTCTGCGGAACTCTGAAATAGGCAGAAAACAGCAATTCTGGGTTGGGCCTCCGGTTAATATGTTAGTCACAAAAATAATATAAAAGTGTATAATAAAGCCCATTAAACATCCAAAACAGAATATAATATAGCATGGAACAATCAAAAATTATAGATACGTTTGAGACATATCAGACTGCGCTGCTCGACGCTGTCACCTTCTGCAGCGATGAGGCGGAGCCCGCCACATCTGCAGCGGTTGCGAGTTTCCCTGCACCGCCGTGGACGCCGCCGACATCCGCGGTCACCGCGCCCTGACCCTGCAGCTCCACCACATCTCCAGCCGCTGCGTCGGCGTCGCCACGAGCGTCGGCCTTCTGACAGATGGAGGCGATGAAGGTGAGGAAGAGGATGCGGTGGGGGAGAGCGAGACAGTGCGGTGGAGGCAGTGGAGGAGAGCGAGACGACGACGGCATGGAGAGGAAGACGATGCGGCAGCGAGGAGATTTGGGGGAAAATGGTAGGGGCGATGGAGGTGGTTTCCCTCTTTATATGATGGGACGTTTCGGGAATGTCCATGGACACGTGCTACCCCACGACCGTGGTATTACATGCGCCCACGTATACGCAACCCCACTCGTCAGCTAACGGTCAAAGGCATTGACCTGACGGCAATGTCCGTTATAACCAGTTATGAGGGTTTCGGGCAAGGAAGTGGGGGAAAGTGAGCAAAAGTTAACAGAGTGGGATGAATGAGTAGAGCTAAGGAACCAGGGGCACAGAAATAAAACTCCCTAAATTATATAGGTGCACTAGTTCAGCGAAGAGATGGTGATACATGAAGGAAATATGCCCTAGAGGCAATAATAAAGTTATTATTTATTTCCTCATATCATGATAAATGTTTATTATTCATGCTAGAATTGTATTAACCGGAAACATAATACATGTGTGAATACATAGACAAACATAATGTCACTAGTATGCCTCTACTTGACTAGCTCGTTGATCAAAGATGGTTGAGTTTCCTAGCCATAGACATGAGTTGTCATTTGATTAACGGGATCACATCATTAGGAGAATGATGTGATTGACTTGACCCATTTCGTTAGCCTAGCACTTGATCGTTTAGTTTACTGCTATTGCTTTCTCCATGACTTATACATGTTCCTATGACTATGATATTATGCAACTCCCAAACACCAGAGGAACACTTTGTGTGCTACCAAACGTCACAACATAACTGGGTGATTATAAAGGTGCTCTACAGGTGTCTCCGATGGTGTTCATTGAGTTGGCACAGATTGAGAATAGGATTTGTCACTCCGATTGTCGGAGAGGTATCTCTGGGCCCTCTCGCTAATGCACATCACTATAAGCCTTGCAAGCAATGTGACTAATGAGTTAGTTATGGGATGATGCACTACGGAACGAGTAAAGAGACTTGCCGGTAATGAGATTGATCTAGGTATTGAGATACCGACGATTGAATCTTGGGCAAGTAACATACCGATGACAAAGGGAACAACGTATGCTGTTATGCGGTTTGACCGATAAAGATCTTCGTAAAATATGTAGGAACTAATATGGGCATCCAGGTTCTGCTATTGGTTATTAACCGGAGACGTGTCTCGGTCATGTCTACATAGTTCTCGAACCCGTAGGGTTGGCACACTTAAAGTTCTGTGACGATTGGTATTATGAGTTTTTTGTGTTTTGATGTACCGAAGGTAGTTCGGAGTCCTGGATGTGATCACAGACATGACGAGGAGTCTCGAAATGGTCGAGACATAAAGATCGATATATTGGACGACTATATTCGGACATCGGAAAGGTTCTGAGTGATTCGGCCTATATTTGGACATTGGAATAGTTCAGGGTGAAATCGGGAATTTACCGGAGTGCCGGAGGGGTTACTGGGACCCCCCGGGGATTAATGGGCCTTGTTGGGCCCTAGTGGAGAGAGAGAGGGGTCGGCCAAGGCAGGCCACGCGCCCCCTCCCCTTGAGTCCGAATAGGACAAGGAAGGGGGGGTGGCGCCCCCCTTGCCTTCCCCCTCTCCCACTCCTTCCTTCCCCCTCCTAGTGGGACTAGGAAAGGGGAGTCCTACTCCCAGTAGGAGGAGGAGGACTCCTCCTGGCGCGCCCTGCTAGGGTCGGCCGGCCTCCACCCTTGCTCCTTTATATACGGGGGCAGAGGGGCACCCCAGGACACACAAGTTGATCATTGATCTCTCTTAGCCGTGTGCGGTGCCCCCCTCCACCATAATCCACCTCGGTCATATCGTAGTGGTGCTTAGGTGAAGCCCTGCGTCGGTAACTTCATGAACACCATCACCATGCCATCGTGCTTACGAAGCTCTTCTCCGAACCTCTACTGGATCGTGAGTTCGCGGGACGTCACCGAGCTGAACGTGCGCTGAACGCGGAGGTGTCGTACATTCAGTACTGAGGATCGGTCGGTCGTGAAGACGTACGACTACATCAACCGCGTTGTCATAACGCTTCCGCTTACGGTCTACGAGGGTACGTGGAAGACACTCTCCCCTCTCGTTGCTATGCATCACCATGATCTTGCGTGTGCGTAGGAACTTTTTTGAAATTACTACGTTCCCCAACAGTGGCATCCGAGCCAGGTTTATGCGTAGTTGTTATATGCACGAGTAGAACACAAGTGAGTTGTGGGCGATACAAGTCATACTGGTTACCAGCATGTCATACTTTGGTTCAGCGGTATTGTTGGATGAAGCGGCCCGGACCGACATTACGCGTACGCTTACGTGAGACTGGTTCTACCGACGTGCTTTGCACACAAGTGGCTGGCGGGTGTCAGTTTCTCCAACTTTAGTTGAACCGAGTGTGACTACACCCGGTCCTTGTTGAAGGTTAAAACATCACTAACTTGATGAACTATCGTTGTGGTTTTGATGCGTACGTGAGAACGGTTCTTGCTCAGCCCGTAGCAGCCACGTAAAACTTGCAACAACAAAGTAGAGGACGTCTAACTTGTTTTTGCAGGGCATGTTGTGATGTGATATGGTCAAGACATGATGCTATATTTTATTGTATGAGATGATCATGTTTTGTAACAGAGTTATCGGCAACTGGCAGGTGCCATATGGTTGTCGTTTTATTGTATGCAATGCAATCACCCTGTAATTGCTTTACTTTATCACTAAGCGGTAGCGATAGTCGTAGAAGCAATAGTTCGCGAGACGACAACGATGCTACGATGGAGATCAAGGTGTCGCGCCGGTGACGATGGTGATCATGACGGTGCTTTGGAGATGGAGATCAAAGGCGCAAGATGATGATGGCCATATCATATCACTTATATTGATTGCATGTGATGTTTATCCTTTATGCATCTTATTCTGCTTTGATTGACGGTAGCATTATAAGATGATCTCTCACTAAAAATTTCTAGGTACAAGTGTTCTCCCTGAGTATGCACCGTTGCCAAAGTTCGTCGTGCCGAGACACCACGAGAAGATTGGGTGTGATAAGCTCAAAGTTCTTATACAACGGGTGCAAGCCAGTTTTGCACACGCAGAATACTCGGGTTAAACTTGACGAGCCTAGCATATACAGATATGGCCTAGGAACACTGAGACCGAAAGGTCGAACGTGAATCATATAGTAGATATGATCAACATAGTGATGTTCACCATTGAAAACTACTCCATTTCACATGATGATCGGGTATGGTTTAGTTGATTTGGATCACGTGATCACTTAGATGATAAGAGAGATGTCTATCTAAGTGGGAGTTCTTAAGTAATATGATTAATTGAACTTAAATTTATCATGAACTTAGTACCTGATAGTATTTTTCTTGTCTATGTTGTTGTAGATAGATGGCATGTGCTGTTGTTCCGTTGAATTTTAATGCGTTCCTTGAGAAAGCAAAGTTGAAAGATGATGGTATCAACTACACGGACTGGGTCCGTAACTTCAGGACTATGCTCATTGCTGAACAGAAGAATTACGTCCTGGAAGCACCGCTGGGTGCCAGGCCTGCTGCAGATGCTACTGATGATGTTAAGAACGTCTGGCAGAGCAAAGCTGATGACTACTTGATAGTTCAGTGTGCCATGCTTTACGGCTTAGATCCGGGACTTCAACGACGTTTTGAACGTCATGGAGCATATGAGATGTTCCAGGAGTTGAAGTTAATATTTCAAGCAAATGCCCAGATTGAGACATATGAAGTATCTAATAAGTTCTACAGCTGCAAGATGGAGGAGAATAGTTCTATTAGTGAACATATAATCAAAATGTCTGGGTATAATAATCACTTGATTCAACTAGGAGTTAATCTTCCGGATGATAGTGTAATTGACAAAATTCTTCAATCACTGCCACCAAGCTACAAGAGCTTCGTGATGAACTATAATACGCAAGGGATGAATAAGACATTTCCCGAGCTCTTCGCAATGCTAAAGGCTGCGGAGGTAGAAATCAAGAAGGAGCATCAAGTGTTTATGGTCAACAAGACCACCAGTTTCAAGAAAAAGGGTAAAGGGACGAAGAAGGGGAACTTCAAGAAGAATAGCAAACAAGTTGTTGCTCAGGAGAAGAAACCTAAGTCTGGACCTAAGCCTGAGACTGAGTGCTTCTACTACAAACAGACTGGTCACTGGAAGCAGAACTGCCCCAAGTATTTGGCGGATAAGAAGGATGGCAAGGTGAACAAAGGTATATGTGATATACATGTTATTGATGTGTGCCTTACTAAAGCTTGTAGTAGCACCTGGGTATTTGATATTTGTTCTGTTGCTAATATTTGCAACTCGAAACAGGGACTACGGATTGAGTGAAGATTGGCTAAGGACGAGGTGACGACGTGCGTGGGAAATGGTTCCAAAGTCGATGTGGTCGCCGTCGGCATGCTACCTCTACATCTACCTTCGGGATTAATTTTAGACCTGAATAATTGTTATTTGGTGCCAGCGTTAAGCATGAACATTATATCAGGATCTTCTTTTATGCGAGACGGATATTCATTTAAATCTTGGAATAATGGTTGTTCTATTTATATGAGTAATATCTTTTATGGCCATCCACCCTTGAAGAGTGGTCTATTTGTGTTGAATCTTGATAGTAGTAATACACATATTCATAATGTTGAAGCCAAAAGATGCAGAATTGATAATGATAGTGCAACTTATTTGTGGCACTGCCGTTTGGGTCATATTGGTGTAAAGCGCATGAAGAAACTCCATACTGATGGACTTCTGGAATCACTTGATTATGAATCACTTGGTACTTGCAAACCATGCCTCATGGGAAAGATGACTAAAACGTCGTTCTTCGGAACAATGGAGCGAGCAACAGATTTATTGGAAATCATACATACTGATGTATGTGGTCCAATGAATATTGAGGCTCGCGGCGGGTATCATTATCTTCTCACCTTCACAGATGATTTGAGCAGATATGGGTACATCTACTTAATGAAACATAAGTCTGATTTGAAAAGTTCAAAGAATTTCAGAGTGAAGTAGAAAATCATCATAACAAGAAAATAAAGTTTCTATGATCTGATTGTGGAGGAGAATATTTGAGTTACGAGTTTGGTCTACATTTGAAACAATGCGGAATAGTTTCGCAACTCACACCACCCGGAACACCACAACGTAATGGTGTGTCCGAACATCGTAATCGTACTTTACTAGATATGGTGCGATCTATGATGTCTCTTACTGATTTACCGCTATCGTTTTGGGGTTATGTTTTAGAGACAGCTGCATTCACATTAAATAGGCCACCATCAAAATCCATTGAGACGACGCCTTATGAACTGTGGTTTAGCAAGAAACCAAAATTGTCGTTTCTTAAAGTTTGGGGCTGCGATGCTTAGGTGAAAAAGCTTCAACCTGATAAGCTCGAACCCAAATCAAAGAAATGTGTCTTCATAGGATACCCAAGGGAAACTATTGGGTACACCTTCTATCACAGATCTGAAGGCAAGACATTTGTTGCTAAGAATGGATCCTTTCTAGAGAAGGAGTTTCTCTCGAAAGAAGTGAGTGGGAGGAAAGTAGAACTTGATGAGGTAAATGTACCTGCTCCCTTATTGCAAAGTAGTTCATCACAGAAACCTGTTTCTGTGGCACCTACACCAATTAATGAGGAAGCTAATGATGTTGATCATGAATCTTCAGATCATGTTACTACCGAACCTCGTAGGTCAACCAGAGTAAGATCCACACCAGAGTGGTACGGTAATCCTATTCTAGAAGTCATGTTACTAGACCATGGCGAACCTACGAACTATGAGGAAGCGATGATGAGCCCAGATTCCGCGAAATGGCTTGAGGCCATGAAATCTGAGATGGAATCCATGTATGAGAACAAAGTGTGGACTTTGCTTGACTTGCCAGATGATCGACCGGCCATAGAAAATAAATGGATCTTCAAGAAGAAGACTGACGCTGACGGTAATGTTACTGTCTACAAAGCTCGATTTGTTGCGAACGATTTTCGACAAGTTCAAGGAGTTGACTACGATGAGACCTTCTCACCCGTAGCGATGCTTAAGTCCGTCCGAATCATGTTAGCAATTGCTGCATTTTATGATTATGAAATTTGGCAAATGGATGTAAAGACTGCATTCCTGAATGGATTTCTGGAAGAAGAGTTGTATATGATGCAACCCGAAGGTTTTATCAATCCAAAGGATGCTAACAAAGTGTGCAAGCTCCAGCGATCCATTTATGGACTGGTGCAAGCATCTCGTAGTTGGAATAAATGTTTTGATAGTGTGATCAAAGCATATGGTTTTACACAGACTTTTGGAGAAGCTTGTATTTACAAGAAAGTGAGTGGGAGCTCTGTAGCATTTCTTATATTATATGTGGATGACATATTGTTGATTGGAAATGATATAGAATTTCTGGATAGCATAAGAGGATACTTGAAAAAGAATTTTTCAATGAAAGACCTCGGTGAAGCTGCTTATATATTGGGCATCAAGATCTATAGAGATAGATCAAGACGCTTAATTGGACTTTCACAAAGCACATACCTTGATAAAGTTTTGAAAAAGTTCAAAATGGATCAAGCAAAGAAAGGGTTCTTACCTGTGTTACAAGGTGTGAAGTTGAGTCAGACTCAATGCCCGACCACTGCAGAAGATAGAGAGAAAATGAAAAGTGTTCCCTATGCTTCAGCCATAGGCTCTATCATGTATGCAATGATGTGTACCAGACCTGATGTGTGCCTTGCTATTAGCTTAGCAGGGAGGTACCAAAGTAATCTAGGAGTGGATCACTGGACAGCGGTCAAGAACATCCTAAAATACCTGAAAAGGACTAAGGATATGTTTCTCGTTTATGGAGGTGACAAAGAGCTCGTCGTAAATGGTTACGTCGATGCAAGCTTTGACACTGATCCGGACGATTCTAAATCGCAAACCGGATACGTGTTTATATTAAACGGTGGAGCTGTCAGTTGGTGCGGTTATAAACAAAGCATCGTGGCGGGATCTACATGTGAAGCGGAGTACATAGCTGCTTCAGAAGCAGCAAATGAAGGAGTCTGGATGAAGGAGTTCATATCCGATCTAGGTGTCATACCTAGTGCATCGGGTCCAATGAAAATCTTTGGTGACAATACTGGTGCAATTGCCTTGGCAAAGGAATCCAGATTTCACAAGAGAACCAAGCACATCAAGAGACGCTTCAATTCCATCCGGGATCAAGTCCAGGTGGGAGACATAGAGATTTGCAAGATACATATGGATCTGAATGTTGCAGACCCGTTGACTAAGCCTCTTCCACGAGCAAAACATGATCAGCACCAAGACTCCATGGGTGTTAGAATCATTACTGTGTAATCTACATTATTGACTCTAGTGCAAGTGGGAGACTGAAGGAAATATGCCCTAGAGGCAATAATAAAGTTATTATTTATTTCCTCATATCATGATAAATGTTTATTATTCATGCTAGAATTGTATTAACCGGAAACATAATACATGTGTGAATACATAGACAAACATAATGTCACTAGTATGCCTCTACTTGACTAGCTCGTTGATCAAACATGGTTGAGTTTCCTAGCCATAGACATGAGTTGTCATTTGATTAACGGGATCACATCATTAGGAGAATGATGTGATTGACTTGACCCATTTCATAAGCTTAGCACTTGATCGTTTAGTTTACTGCTATTGCTTTCTCCATGACTTATAAATGTTCCTATGACTATGAGATTATGCAACTCCCGAATACCGCAGGAATACTTTGTGTGCTACCAAACGTCACAAGATAACTGGGTGATTATAAAGGTGCTCTACAGGTGTCTCCGATGGTGTTCGTTGAGTTGGCATAGATCGAGAATAGGATTTATCACTCTGATTGTCGGAGAGGTATCTCTCGGCCCTCTCGGTAATGCACATCACTATAAGCGTTGCAAGCAATGTGACTAATGAGTTAGTTACAGGATGATGCACTACGGAACGAGTAAAGAGACTTGCCGGTAATGAGATTGAGCTAGGTATTGAGATCCCGACGATCGAATCTCGGGCAAGTAACATACCGATGACAAAGGGAACAACGTATGTTGTTATGCGTTTGACCGATAAAGATCTTCGTATAATATGTAGAAACCAATATGAGCATCTAGGTTCCGCTATTGGTTATTGACCAGAGACGTGTCTCGGTCATGTCTACATAGTTCTCGAACCCGTAGGGTCCGCACACTTAAAGTTCTGTGACGATCGGTATTATCAGTTTTTTGTGTTTTGATGTACCGAAGGTAGTTCGGAGTCCCGGATGTGATCACGGACATGACGAGGAGTCTCGAAATGGTCGAGACATAAAGATTGATATATTGGAAGCCTATATTTGGACATCAGAATAATTTCAAGTGAAATCGGGATTTTACAGGAGTGCCGGAGGGGTTACCGGAACCCCCTCGGGGATTAATGGGCCTTGTTGGGCTCTAATGGAGAGAGAGAGGGGACGTACAAGGCAGGCCGCGTGCCCCCTCCCCTTGAGTCCGAATTGGACAAGGAAGGGGGGAGGCGCCCCCTTGCCTTCCCCCTCTCCCACTCCTTCGTTCCCCCTCCTAGTGGGACTAGGAAAGGGGAGTCCTACTCCCACTAGGAGGAGGACTCCTCCTCCTGGCGCACCTTGCTAGGGCCAGCCGGCCTCCCCCCTTGATCCTTTGTATACGGGGGCAGGGGGCACCCCAAGACACACAAGTTGATCATTGATCTCTCTTAGCCGTGTGCGGTGCCCCCCTCCACCATAATCCACCTCGGTCATATCGTAGCGGTGCTTAGGCGAAGCCCTGCGTCGGTGACTTCATCAACACCGTCACCACGCCGTCGTGCTAACGAAGCTCTTCCCCGAAGCTCTACTAGATCGTGAGTTTGCGGGACGTCACCGAGTTGAACGTGTTCTGAACGCGGAGGTGCCGTACGTTCGGTACTAAGGATCGGTCGATCGTGAAGACGTACGACTACATCAACCGCGTTGTCATAACGCTTCCGCTTATGGTCTACGAGGGTACGTGGACGACACTCTCCCCTCTCGTTGCTATGCATCACCATGCATGATCTTGTGTGTGCGTAGGAATTTTTTGGAAATTACTACGTTCCGCAACAATACAAGTGTAGTAATGATACTTGATATTGATTTTTGTAATAGTAACAATAAAAAACAGCAAGGTGGCAATTGATAAAACGGAGCACAAACAGTATTGCAATGCTTGAAAATGAGGCCTAGGGTCTGTACTTTCTCTAGTGCAGTCTCTCAACAATGCTAATATAATTGGATCATATGACCATACCTCAAAGTGTCATGAAGAATCACTCCAAAGTTCCTATCTAGCGGAGAACATAAGAAGAAATTGTTTGTAGGGTACGAAACCACCTCGAAGCTATTCTTTTCGATCGATCTATCCAAGAGTTCGTATTAAAATAACACCAAATAATTTCAGATTCATATTAATCAATCCAACACAAAGAACCTCAAAGAGTGCCTCAAGATTTCTACCGAAGAAACAAAGACAAGAACATGCATCAACTCCTATGCATAGATTACCCCAATGTCACATCGGGAATCCGCGAGTTGAGTGCCAAAACACATATCAAGTGAATCAATATGATACCCCATTGTCACCACGAGTATTCATTTGCAAGACACATATCAAGTGTTCTCAAATCCATAAAAGTATTCAATCCGATAAAACTAAATCTCAAAGGGAAAACTCAATTCATCACAACAAGATAGAGAGGGGAAAACACCATATGATCCGACTATATTAACAAAGCCCGCGATACATCAAGATCGTGACATCTCAAGAACACGAGAGAGAGAGAGAGAGAGAGAGAGAGATTAAACACATAGCTACTGGTACAAACCCTCATCCCCGAGGGTGGACTACTCCCTCCTCATCATGGTGGCCTCCGGGATGATGAAGATGGTCACCTGTGATGATTCCCCCCTCTGGTAGGGTGCCGGAACGGGGTCTAGATTGGTTTCTTATGGCTACAGAGCATTGCGGCGAGGAAACTTCCGATCTAGGTTTACCCCGAGAGTTTTTGGAATATTTGGGAATTTATAGGGCGAAGAGGGCCCAGGTGCTTCTCTGGCCCACTGGATGTCTTCTGGTCCATAAAAATCCGCAAAAAGTTTCGCGGTGTTTAGACTCCGTTTGATATTGATTTCCTACGATTAAAAAAACAAGCAAAAAACAGCAACTGGCACTGGGCACTGGGTCAATAGGTTAGTACCAAAAAATGATATAAAGTTGCTATAAAATGATTGTAAAACATCCAAGAATGATAATATAACGGCATGAATACTTCATAAATTATAGATACGTTGGAGACGTATCACCCCCCTCCTCCATTCCCCATATATATAGAGGGGTAGAGGGAGGGCAGTCGCGCCCATATATGCCACGAAGCTGCCCTCCCTCTCCCTCGTAGTTCCTCTCCCTCTTCGCATAGCTTAGCGAAGCTCTGCTGAGATTGCTCCACCACCGCCGCCGCCACGTCGTCGTGCTGCCGGAGCTACTACATCACCATCGCTCGCTGGATTGAGGAGGTGAAGGCGTCATCAAGCCATATGTGTGTTGAACGCGGAGGTGTCGTCCATTCGGTGCTTGGATCAGTAGTTCATGGACGTATCGTGATTGGATCGCGAAGACGTTCGACTACATCAACCGTGTTTCTTAACGCTTCCGCTTAGCGATCTACAAGGGTATGTAGATGAAATCTCTCCTCTCGTAGATGTTCATCTCCTAGATTGATCTTGGTGAGCATAGGAAATTTTTTGTTTCCCATGCAACCTTCTCCAACAATTCATGTGTGTCCTCGAGAATGCGTTAATCGCTATAAGAAGTACTTCTAGCTTGTCCTTAGCAATAATAAGGATTGGGCCACCTTGCTGCACCTTGTTACTTTTGTTACTTGTCACTCGTTACCAATTATCTTGTTATCAAACTCTCTATCAAAACTATCTTACGAAACTTGCAAAGAATACCTTGTTCAAAACCTCTTATCGATTCCTTCTGCTCCTAGTTGGGTTCGATACTCTTACTTATCGAAAGGACTATGATTGATCCCTATATTTTTGGGTCATCAATGGCCTCATTTGAATCACCTCGGGTGACCACGGTCGTATCCACGTCCGCAAGGACATACTCATCCCTTTCCCCATTGCCATCCATACACTTTTTATTGTAAAGACCTTAATAAAGATACAAGGCTCTGATACCAATTGAAAGGATCAACATGGTCGACTAGAGGGAGGTGAATAGGCGACTAACAATTTTTGACCTCTTTGCAGATTTTACTCGTAATAACAAAGATATGTTGTCTAGAAACACAACTAGGTGGACAACATATATGTCAAGCAACACAACAATAAGTGCAAGCAAAAGGTAAACCACACAATACAAGCTTGCACAAAGTAAAGGCATGAAGTAAAGGCAAGTGGAGCCGATGGACACGGGGATGTGTTGCTGAACTTTCCTCCTTTGGGGAGGTACGTCTCCGTTCGAGAGGTGTGGAGGCACAATGCTCCCCAAATGTCCCTAGGACCACCTTCTTCACCTCACGCCCTCCAATGATGCAAGGTGCCGGTAATCCACTAGCGGTGCCCTGCTACTTGTAAGCTGCGTTGGGAATTCCTTGAAGAGGAGAGGATGAAGCAATACAATAGAGATAAGTATTTCCTTCGGTTAAGAACCAAGGTTATCAATATAGTAGGAGAACCACACAGAACCTCGTTAGCAGCACATGCACACACAAAAGCAAATACTTACACCCAACACAAACAAGGGGGTTGCCAATCCCCTTGGTGGTTATTTGCAAGGATTAAATCTCGTAGTGGTAGGAAAATAAATAAATTGCAAAATAAAAAAATATATATATATAAAACTACAGCAAGGTGTTTTTGGATTTTTATATAGGATAAAAGTAGACCCAGTGCCATAGTTTTCACTAGAGGCTTCTCTCTCGAGCACATAAAGTATGGCGGGTGAACAAATTACTATTGGGCTATTGATAGAAAAGCGCATAGTTATGACGATATTCAAGGCAATGGTCATGTATATAGGCATCACGTCCGAGACAAGTAGACCAACTCCTGCATGCATCTACTACTATTACTCCACCCATCGACCGCTATCCAGCATGCATCTAGGGTATTAAGTTAATGAAAACAGAGTAACGCCTTAAGCAAGATGACATGATGTAGACAAAGTAAACCCAATCAATATGAGTAAACCCCATCTTTTTATCCTTAATGGAAATAATACAAATATGTGCCATGTCCCTTTCTATCACTGGGATTGAGCACCGCAAGATTGAACCCATCACAAAGCACCTCTTCCATTGCAAGAAAAATTAGTCTAGTTGGCCAAACTAAACGGATAGATCAGAGAGAAATACAATGCTATAATAATCATGCATAAAAGAATTCAAAGAAGACTCAATTAATATTCATGAATAATCTGATCATAAACCCACAATTCGTTGGATCCAACAAACACACCGCAAAAGAAGATTACATCGAATAGAAATCCAAGAACATGGAGGAGAACATTGTATTGAAGATCAAAGCGAGAGAAGAAGCCATCTAGCTACTAGCTATGGACCCGTAGGTCTGTAGTAAACTACTCACGCATCATCTAAGGGTAGCAAGGATGATGTAGAAGCCCTCAGTGATCGATTCCCCCTCTGGGAGGGTGCCGGAAAAGCCTCCAAATGGGATCATGGAAGAAGAGAAACTTGCGAAGGAGGAAAAGTATATCAGGTGGCTCTCTGATGTATTGGGAATATTTGGAAATTTATAGAGGTGGAATTAGGTCAAGAGGTGCCACGATAGGCCCACAAGCCTAGAGGGCGTGCCCCCCGGGCTTGTCGCTTCCTTGTGACTCCCCAAGTCTTCTCGCAAACCTTCTTGGGTCCCTTCTGGTCCACAAAAAATTAATCCAAAGTTTTTTCTCCGTCTGGACTCTGTTTTATATTGATTTTCTGAAAAGCCAAAAACAAGCAAAAACAACAAGTGGCACTGGGCACTAGGTTAATAGGTTAGTCCCAAAAAATGATATATGATTGCATATAAAATATACAGGATTGATACTATAATAGCATGGAACAATAAAAATATAGATACGTTGAAGACGTATCATGCCCTTGAGGGCAGCAACCGAAACTTTTACAAACAAGGTTGAGGCTCTCTCCAAAACTTAATTGGAGGCTCCCAACACCACCATGAAGCGTCACCACAATGGAATGTGGCTCTGATGTGACCTCTTCCATCTAGGGTGCCCAAACACCCAAGAGTAACAAGATCCACAAGTGAAAGTATGGGGGAATCAAATTTCCTTTGGTGGAAGTTTAGATCTAGGTCTCCTCCCTCAATACCTAGCAAATCAACAAGTTTGGTTGGCTAGAGAAGGAGATCGGGCAAGAAAAAGCTTGGGGCAATGGAGGAGAGAGAGAGAGAGAGGCAAGAGGTAAGTGGGAGGTGGAAGAACCTCCCCCATTTATAGCATGCTCCAAATCCAACCATTATGTGCAGAATCCCATAGGGGCGGTACAAAACATAGGGGGTGCGGTACAACTGCCCAAGGTAGAATATCCCACATGGAGAGTCCGGGCGGTACAACCGCAAGGTGGCCCGGTTGTACCAATAAATAGGTACACCAGAACAACCGCAGGGCCACCGCCCCTGTACTCCTACCACCAAAAGAAATCACCTTCTTGCGGTGGATCGAGCTGTACAAGGGTCGGTTCAACCGCCAATTTTCTATTCCTCAGTGGCCACTAAGTCCAAAGTGGTACACGGCAGCAGGAACAACCAGTTGGCCACTGCCCTGTACTGCCCTTTACGGAAAGGAATCACCATTTTACCGGGACAAGGGGCGATACATGGCCGAGAACAACCGCCATATGGTGCCAGGTGGGGATGCTAAGTCCCATGCAGTACAACCACACTTGGGATACCAGTACAACCCGTAAGCCCCCACCCTGTGCACTGCCAGACACGAGGGAATCACCCCTCATGCGGTAGTTCTGCCAACGAATGAGTGGTACAACTGCATGTACACGCGGTACAACCGCTCTGAACAAGATTTCTGCACTTGGTTGAATAAGGAACTCTCTCCTCAAAAGGAAAGGTAATATTTGAGTGCAATATATGGATGTGTACATGTCTGATTTACTAAGTACCTTCCAAAGCAGGCCCCCTCTTAATAGTATGGATTTCCTACCACCAAAGAAATAAAAGTGTCAGAAATGTCGTCTTCGCTTTTTCCCGTTCGGAGGGGTGCCCAACCGTCTTGTGCCAACTAGAGTATACCTGTATAGCTTAGGTATATGGTTAGTCCACAAATTGCATTGTTTTTTTTTGAGAGTACGCCAATGGCGTACCATATTTTTATAGAAGGCAGAAAGAATATTTACAAGATACCAGGCCAAGATGCGAACATCTGACTGGTAGGAACCCCACACCCACACCACTAGCACACACTAGGTCACTATCTCACAAAAGGGTCTAAACCACCTACACCTAGTCCAACTATCCTCCAATCATTGACCTCAGCCAACACCTGATCAATCAACCGAGGTGGGGACCTATGCTTGTGCAGTCTATGAAATACCCTTGCATTCCGTTGCTTCCACAACAACCAAGCAGTCGCAATCACGAAGGAGTCGAAGCCGCGTTTGATTCGGCCAGCGAAGTTTCTTCTCTTGTCAAGCCACCACTCTGTGAGCGAGTCTGTGTGAGTGGGCGGTAGGATGTTGATGTGTAAGACCTCGAAACACCTATGCCAAACTTCTCGAGCGTATGGGCATTGGGTGAGGATATGATCCATGTTATCTTCCTCTTGTAAGCAAGTGTAGCAAGGTGAGGGGTCATCTTGTAGCCCGTGCTTTTCCCTCTGATCCGACATCCACAAGCGATGTTGCACGGCAAGCCAAGCGAAGATTTTACAACGCAAAGGGGCAAAGGGGCCCAACTCCTCCAGATGTAGTCAGCCGTTGGGGATCTGGTAACACCCATGCAAAGCTTAGAATATGTTGATCTAGTAACAACAAAACACTTAAGGCAGGAAATGCCCGTACAACCCCAAAGGTGTTGGTGAAGAAAACCAGACTGGATGATATCGGAGTCGTGCTCGGAGTGAGGCGGCGGCGTTTGGAGATCAGTGAGGTGAGGACGGTCAAAGGATAAAGGGGAGGTCGTCGTGGGCTTGTCCAGCGGGTCGGCGCAGGCAAAGCATAGTCGAAGTGGGTGACGAAGAGGGCCGAGGCGAGGTGGTGGCGCTTGTTGAGATATGTATTTAGCACATGTATTCTTGTACTCCAAGTCTCCTCCTTGTGTATAGTTGAGGATATGACTTGCCCTATGTACTATATATACTTGTGCATATGCACCTATCAATACATTGAGAGTTGCATCCTATTCCTCTACATGGTATCAGCCTAACCCTCGATCCCCAGCCCTAGCCGCGCCGCCGTCGCCTTCCAGGCCGCCGCCGCTCCCGCTGCCTAGCGCCGCTGCCTTCCCCGGCCGCCGCGCCGCCCTCCCACCTTCCCCATCACGCCTCCGTCCCCTCTCACCGCCACCCAATCCCCTCTGCCCCGCCCCCTTCTCAATTCCCCGCCCCGCGCCGCCTCCCACCCAAAACCCTAAGCCGATCGCATCTCGCGCCGCCGCCTCGTCGCTACGATGTCGGCCCTCGGTACCTCCTCCTCCTCCAGCTCCCACCCCAGCAACTCGTTCGATTCCTCCTACGGGTCCGAGCCCGATGAACCCCAAGCCGCCGACATCCGCAACATCCACCTCTCCGATCACGTTCCCATCATCCTCTCCCACGCCTCCGCCAACTACTATGCCTGGAAAACCTACTTCAATCTTCTCTTCCGTGAGTATAACCTTCGTGATCATGTGGACGGCCTCGCCAACTTCTTTGCCGGCGCCCACGACGCCAACTGGCTCGCCATCGATGCCACCCTCATCCGGTGGTTCTTCCTCACCGTCTCTCCGGACATCTTCCACACCGTCGTTCGCGATGGGGACGATGCCTACACGGTGTGGACCAAGACCAATGGCCTCTTCACCGACAACAAGCTTCAACGGATTGCTTTCTTGCAGAAGGAATTTTTTGGGTGTCACCAGAACGACTCCACCATTGATGCCTTCTGTCTCCGGCTCAAGACGCTCTCCGACGAGCTCAACGACGTCGGGTTCAAGGTGGGCGACGAGCTTCTCCTCTCGACGCTCACCGCTGGCCTCAACGAGGACTTCGGCAACGCCGCTTCCAACCTCACCCTCATGGCCAACCCTACTTACGAGCGGGCGGTGGCCTACCTTCGCCTTGAGGAGCGGCGGATGAAGCACCTCCGCACCCGCGCCGTCCACACCGCGCTTGTCGCCGGCCTCTCAACTGGCGCCTCTACACCACCCTCGGCGCCCCGACCTCCAGTCGTCCCGCACCCCACGCCGGTGCCGCAGCCGCCCCAACCGCCGCATAACGGTGGGAACGGTGGCAACCGTCACCGCGGTCACGGCGGCCAACGCCAAAATGGCGGCAAAGGAGGAGGTGGCGGCGGTCAGGCCCCCAGCAGCAGCCCCCGCCACCCTGGGCCGGTGGCTACAACCCCTGGACGGGGGTCGTGCATGCATACAGTATGCCTGTGCCGCGGCCCCCCGCCCCGGGCATCCTCGGCCCGCGCCCGAGTCACCAGGCGCTCCTGGCAGCGCCCACCGGCGTCTATGGCGCCCCTCCACCCGCGCCCTCCTACGGCGCGCCTGGCGCCCCTGGCGCGTACGGTGCCCCCTACTCCGACCCGGCTCTTCTAGCGGCCCTGCAGCAACCGCCGCCCTACTCTGGTGGTGGCGGCGATTGGATCATGGACTCCGGTGCCACCGCTCATATGTCCGCTCATCCGGGTAACCTCTCCTCCGTTCATCCCACTTCCACTCCTTCCCGCATCATCATCGGTAATGGTGTCGGTCTTCCCATCTCTCATGTCGGTTCTGCACCCTTTCCCTCTAACTCTCGACCACTTTCTCTTAATAATGTCATTGTTTCTCCTGATCTTATTCAGAACTTAGTTTCCGTTCGTAATCTTTCTCGTGACAATTTTGTAACTGTGGAATTTGACGAAGTTGGTTTTTCTGTTAAGGACGCTCGCACCAAGATGATTCTTCACCGTTGTGACAGTCCTGGCGACCTCTACCCAGTTCAGTCGCCATCATCTCCGGGTGGTCCTCGAGCTTTTTTCGCCGGCGTCGATCTTTGGCATGCTCGTCTTGGGCATCCTAGCACTTCTTCACTTCGTCAAATAATGAGAGGATTTTCCTTTTCATGTAATAAAACGGCCGCTCACTCTTGTGAAGCCTGCCGGTTAGGCAAACATGTTCGCCTTCCTTTTAGTTCCTCTTCCACAGTTGCATCTTTTCCGTTTGAATTGATTCATAGCGATGTATGGACATCTCCAGTTTCTAGTAATTCTGGTTATCTTTATTATCTTGTTATACTGGATGACTACTCTCACTTTGTGTGGACATTTCCTCTTCGTAGGAAATCCGATGTTGCCGCCACTCTCATTGCATTTTATGCTTATGTCTCCACACAGTTTGGGCGGCCCATACTCGCCCTTCAGACCGATAACGGGAAAGAATTCGACAATCTCACCATCCGCCATCTTCTTTCCTCCCGTGGCACCGTGTTTCGTCTCACGTGTCCATACACCTCCCAGCAGAATGGCCGTGCCGAGCGCATCCTACGCACCCTCAATGAGTGTGTGCGTACCCTCCTTTTCCATGCCTACATGCCGTCTCGGTTTTGGCCCGATGCCCTCGCTACCGCCACCCTCCTCCTTAATCTTCGGCCATGTCGTCCGCGCTGGAACTATGCGCCTCATCATCTCTTATATGGCACTCCTCTCTCCTACGATGGTCTCCGAATTTTTGGTTGCCGTTGCTACCCCAACACCACCGCCACCACACCTCATAAACTCGCTCCTCGTTCCATTCCATGTGTCTTTCTTGGTTACCCGGCTAACACTAAGGGTTATCGCTGCTATGACCCCGTGTCTCACCGTGTCATCACCTCCCGGCACGTGTACTTTGATGAGCTTGTTTTTCCTTTCGCACAGGAACAGGTGGCGCCGTCTTCTCCTCCCGCGGCGGGGTCTCCTCCACGCCGCCGCCCGCTGCTGGCCCTGGGTGCTCCGGCCACCCCGCCTGTGGCGCCCCCATCCGGGTCGGGCCCCTCTGTGGCCCCCTTCCCCGGCTCGGCGCCCTCGTCGCCTGGAGCCGGCTCGGCGCCCTCGTCGCCTGGAGCCGCCTCGACGTCGCCTAAGTCGCCCACCATGCATGCTGGGCCGCATGATGGGCCGCCGGCTGGTCTGGCCCGCACTGGCGAGGCTTCCCTTGGCGCGTCGGTCTCGCCTCGGTCGCCCGCGCCGACTCCGCCTCGGTCGCCCGTGCCGACTCCGCCTCGGTCGCCCGCGCCGCCTCAGCCCCGGTCGCCTTCTGGCGTGCTCGATGCCCCGGTGTCGCCTGGCTCTGCCGGTGCCGCGGCCCCGTCTTCCGATCGGCCCGCCTCTCCCGTGGCTGCGCCGGCCTCGCCGCCACCCGCGGCTGCTCCGCTGGCTGGCCCCGTCACTCGCTCGCGCACTGGCGTCTTTCGCCCGAGCTCCCGCTATGCGGATGACTACGTCTGCACCGCCTCGACGTCCGCTCCTTCCCCGTTGCCGTCCTCGGTTCGGGCTGCTCTCCGCGGCCCGCTTTGGATGGCCGCCATGCAGGAGGAGTTTGACGCTTTGCAGCGGAACCGGACTTGGCAGCTTGTTCCCCGTCCCCGGCACGCTAATGTGATCACCGGGAAGTGGGTCTTCAAACACAAGCTTCGTCCCGACGGCACGCTTGATCGATACAAGGCGCGTTGGGTCGTTCGTGGCTTCCGGCAACGCGCCGGTGTGGACTTGACCGACACTTTCGCTCCGGTTGTTAAGCCCGGGACGATCCACACTGTCTTACAGTTGGCGGTTTCTCGTGCCTGGCCAGTTCATCAGATGGATGTCTCCAACGCCTTTCTCCATGGTCATCTTAAGGAGCAGGTCTTCTGTCAGCAGCCCACGGGGTTTGTTGATCCAGCGTGTCCTGATCATGTGTGTCTGCTTTCACGCTCATTATATGGGCTCAAGCAGGCTCCCCGTGCCTGGTACCAGCGCATCGCAGCGTTCCTTCACCAACTCGGCTTCCGCTCTACACGCTCCGATGCTTCGCTGTTTGTTTATCACCAGGGCACAGACACGGCGTACTTGCTGCTCTATGTTGACGACATCATCCTGACAGCATGCACTTCTGAGCTCCTTCGCCGGCTTACTGATCGTCTCCGTGCTGAGTTTGCTATTAAGGACTTGGGTCCCTTGCACTATTTCCTCGGTGTTGAGGTGGTACGTCGTCCTGATGGGTTCTTTCTTCATCAACGGAAGTACGCTCATGAGCTTCTCGACCGTGCTGGAATGCTTAATTGCAAACCGGTCGCCACTCCTGTCGACACGAAGGCCAAGCTCTCTGCTACTGATGGTACTCCTGCTCCAGACGCTGGCTTCTACCGGTCCATTGTTGGCGCTCTTCAGTATCTCACTCTTACTCGGCCAGAGCTTCATTATGCGGTTCAGCAGGTTTGCCTCCATATGCATGCCCCTCGAGATGTTCACTGGACTGCCGTTAAGCGGATTCTCCGCTACATCTGTGGTGCTATGGATCTTGGACTCACTCTGCGCGCCTCTACTGCCACTGATCTGGTCGCCTACTCCGACGCCGACTGGGCTGGTTGCCCGGATACTCGCCGATCTACTTCCGGTTACTGCATCTTCCTTGGACCATCCCTGGTGTCGTGGTCGTCCAAGCGGCAGCCCACTGTTTCGCGGTCTAGCGCCGAGGCTGAGTACCGCGTTGTGGCCAACGTTGTTGCTGAGTGCTCCTGGCTTCGTCAGCTTCTTCACGAGCTCTCGTGTCCTGTTGATAAGGCCACCGTGGTCTACTGCGACAACGTCTCCGCTGTCTACCTCTCCGCCAACCCGGTTCATCATCGTCGCACCAAGCACATTGAGCTTGATATCCATTTTGTTCGGGATCAGGTCGCTCTTGGCCATGTTCGTGTTCTACACGTTCCCACCTCCCAACAATTTGCAGACATCATGACCAAAGGCTTGCCTACGACGCCTTTTGAGGAGTTCCGGTCCAGTCTCTGCGTCAGCAATGGTGCCGCTTCGACTGCGGGGGGGTGTTGAGATATGTATTTAGCACATGTATTCTTGTACTCCAAGTCTCCTCCTTGTGTATAGTTGAGGACAGTGGCGGAGCTTGGGCTGAAATTATGCAGGGGCAAATGGGCTGAGGGGGCAAGAAACGTGACTCTGGCTGATTTTTTCTGAACAAATAGGCCTAATACTAAGTGCTATTTCGTATTTTTCTCATGGTGTAGGGGGGCGGTGGCCCAGGATGGCCCCACGTAGCTCCGCCACTGGTTGAGGATATGACTTGCCCTGTGTACTATATATACTTGTGCATATGCACCTATTAATACATTGAGAGTTGCATCCTATTCCTCTACAGCGCTGAATATGGACACGTCTGTCGCAATCAAAGGTGAGGGAACCATCAACGGACGTCATGGGGATGCCATCTTTGGGCCAATTGAGAGGATGAAGGAAACTTCACGTGCATGGAGATGCGCAACCACGAGCAGCCCCAGGACGCGCAGTGCATGCCCGAGGGCCTCGTGCGCCAGGTGGCCGCGGCCGCCCGCGCCGCCGGCATCGGCCTGGCCGGTGAGAACGCGCTGCCCCGGTACGACGACACGGCGCATGACCAGGTGGTGGGCACCGCCGCGGAGCGCGCCGAGGAGGACCGGATGGTGGCCTTCACCTACCTCCGCATGGGCCCCGATCTGTTCCAGCCCGACAACTGGCGCCGGTTCGCGGCATTCGTGAAGCGGATGTCCAAGTCCGGGTCGTGCAGGGAGGCCGCCGAGCAGGAGGCGCACGGCGTCGCCCACGCCACGGGCTCTCTCGTGCACGAGGCCGCCGCCGCGCTACGGTGCTGATGGTAGATGAAGGCCGTACGTTGTGTAGTTTGTGGGAGGTTTCGGCTTGTTCGTTTTGCCAGGGGGGGACGAACGCTCGGAGAACCAGAGCATCCTCCCATTGTTCGTAGAAAAGATTGTGATTGAGCCGGAGGGAGGGGAGGGCATAGTTGTCACGTTTCACGCCCTGACGCTGGTGCTTGATGCATTGGATGACTCGGGGATTGTTCGGGAATATATCGATTGCCATTTCCAGCCAAAACTTTGCACAGTTTGTTTGCGTTCTTGCCCTCTGAGAGCAACTTCTATGAGACGACCCATTTCCGCCCGCGTCCGTTTGGGTTGGCGCGGACAAAAGTGGCGGCCGAACGCGCCGACCCAAACTTAAATCGTGTTCGTCCGGCGTCCGCACCGATCCATTTTCGGTCCAAAATTGCGCCTGGAATGCGTCGGCGCGGACGCTGTTGAGTATATGTGTTATGTGCATATTGTGTATTGGGCCTGCCTTCTAGTTTCTTATATAGTTGAGGTCCGTGGTCCATCTTTGTACATCATATAGACGTGCCTATGCACGAAGAGCAATACGTCGTGCAATTACAACATCATACATGGTATGAGTTTTTTAGGTTTTCTTCCTCGCTTCCGCTCCTCCGCCGCCGCCTCGCGTCTACCCGCGCCGCCGCCGCCGCTCCCTGCTGCCGCCGCTCGCGCCCCTGTCGCGACCCGCCACCGCGTTTTGCCCATCTCCACGCGCTTCCGAACGCATCGTGCGAGCCCGTCTCCACGCGCTGCTGCCGCTTTTCCATCACGCCAGCCGCTCCCGCCGAAGCTGCCTCGACCCGTGGCGCTGCTGCCTCGTGCCTCCATGGCCGGTGCCTCCCAATCAGCTACAGTACAGGTCGTGGCTACTTTGTCTCCCGTCAACGATGGATTTGCTAGCCAGCCAATGGCCCAAGCCATCGATGGATTTGCTAGCCTGCCAATCGCCCAAGAAGCCAGGCCGCCAGATGGATTTCGTCCGCAGCCCCCACACGTATACGGTGCCCATCAATTATACGGTGCCCTGCAGCCTGCTGGTGCTCCGTCTGCGGTCAACCCCTGGTGGCGGTACGCCTCTGCCGACCCGTCGTCGGCGCTCTACAGCGTGGCCCCGTCGCCATACGGGGCGGCTGTCACCTATGACGCGTCCGTTCCCACGTACGAAAATCCTACATACGGGGCATACGGGACTCCGCCCGCATCCACGTACGGGTCTCCACCTGCGTACGGGGATCCGCCCGCGTACTGGTGGGGGTCATCAGCGGGCCAGCACTCGCCTGTTGGGCAGCAGTCAAACGGCGCCCAGCACCTGCAGCATTTGTCAGCAGGCCCGCAGGTTTTTCCGGTGGGCCATCCGGCCTATCCGACACCGCAGTTGCAGTCTGGACTGTGTGGAGCGTACCAACCGCCGTCGTTGAGCGGCGGCTACGGCTTTCCCATGGCGTCTTCGTCCTCCTCGCTGGCCTTGTCGCCGGCGCCTTGGGACCCGGTGCTCCTCACCAGGCTGCATGCCGCTCCAACGCCGAACAATTACACTGGAGGTGGTGATTGGTACATGGACACCGGTGCTACGGCTCACATGTTTGCTCATCCTGGTAACCTTGCCTCCTTCACTCCTGTCTCCACCGACCGCTGCATCATTGTCGGCGACGGTTCCACACTTCCTATCACACATGTTGGGCACACTTCTTTTCCTTCTACTTCTACTTCATTATCTTTGTCTAACATACTTGTGTCACCTCATCTTATTAAGAATCTCATTTCCGTTCGTTGTTTCACTCGTGAAAATCCTGTTACCGTTGAATTTGACGAGTTTGGTTTTTGTGTCAAAGACGCTCGAACCAGGATGGTACTTCACCGATGTGACAGCCCCGACGAGCTCTATCCAGTGCACTCGCCTTCATCCTCCACCGCCGCACCGGTTGCTCTCTCCGCTGGCGTCGATCTCTGGCACGCTCGCTTGGGTCATCCCAACCCCATCACACTTCGTCATATTCTAAGGAGTTTCAGTTTCAGTTGCAATAAGATCGAGGATCACACTTGTCATGCATGTCGAGTCGGTAAACATGTTCGCCTGCCATTTAATAATTCCACTACCATTGCTTCTTTTGCTTTTCAGTTGATTCATAGCGATGTGTGGACTTCTCCGGTTCCCAGTAACTCGGGCTATTTATATTATCTAGTCATTCTTGATGATTATTCTCATTATGTGTGGATTTTTTCTTTGCGCAGAAAGTTGGATGCATTCTCTACCTTGACGGCTTTTTACTCCTATGTCCGCACGCAGTTTGGGCGTCCTATCCTTGCGCTTCAGACAAACAATGGAAAAGAGTTCGACAACCTCGCTTTCCGCAACTTTTTGTCGCATCACGGCACAGTTTTCCGCCTCACATGCCTGTACACTTCACAACAGAATGGTCGAGCCGAACGCGTTCTTCGCACTCTGAATGACTGCGTTCGCACGCTCCTGTTTCATGCCAACGTGCCGCCTCGTTTCTGGCCGGACGCACTCGCCACTGCATCACTTCTCCTTAACATTAGACCCTGTCGCCCACGGTGGAACTACGCACCTCACCATCTTCTCTTTGGTACGCCCCCATCTTATGACGGCTTGCGTATTTTTGGGTGCCTTTGCTATCCCAGCACCGCTGACACTGCTTCTCACAAACTTGCACCTTGATACGTCGCTTGCATCTTCATTGGCTACCCCTCCAACTCCAAGGGATAACGGTGCTACGATCACATCTCCCACCGTGTGTTCACTTCCCGGCACGTTTACTTTGATGAGCATGTGTTTCCGTTTCACCAGGTACCCCCGGCTAATCCTCCCGCTATTGGTGACGCGGGCTCCTCGACGCCTCTCCCAGGGCGCTCGCGCGCCTCTCTTAGCGCGCCCCCTGGCTTTGAGGCGCGCCCACCGCATGCGGCGCCTCCTACAGCCGCGACGCCCCCGACGTTGGCGTCCGCGACCCACGCGGCTCCTCCGGCGCCCGCGGCCCTCGCGGCGCCCCCGGCGCGCCCGACGTTGGCGCCAGCGGCCCCCTCGGCGCCCCCGGCGCTCGCCCCCCCCCCCCCCACCCCCCCGGTGCTCTCGACGCCCGTGGCCCCCGCAGCCCCCCCCAGCGCTTGTGGACGGTCCGGTCACCCGCGCCCGTACGGGCGTTTTTTGCCCGAGCTCGCGCTACGCCTCAGCTGACTACGTCCATGCGGCGTCCGCCTCTGAGCCGTCGCCATTGCCGTCCTCCGTTCGAGCCGCTCTGGATGGCTGCGATGCAAGAGGAGTTTGACGCTCTGTTGCGCAACCGGACATGGCAGCTTGTTCCCCGTCCCCGGCACACCAACGTGATTACCGGGAAGTGGGTCTTTAAACGCAAGCTCCGTCCTGATGGTACCCTTGATCGCTACAAAGCACGCTGGGTCGTTCGTCGCTTCCGACAGCGTGCTGGAATTGACTTCACCGACACCTTCGCTCCGGTTGTCAAGCCCGACACGATACACACGGTTCTCCACCTTGCGGTCTCCCGTGGTTGGCCGGTGCACCAGATGGACGTCTCCAACGCCTTCCTCCATGGCCGCAGCCCACCGGGTTTATTGATCCGGCGCTTCCCGACCACGTGTGCCTGCTTTCGCGGTCCTTGTACGGACTCAAGCAGGCTCCGCGCGCTTGGTACCAGCGCATCACGGCGTTTCTCCACCAGCTTGGGATCCGCTCTACCCGCTCGGACGCCTCGCTCTTCGTCTATCATCAGGGCTCTGACACGGCCTACTTGCTGCTCTATGTCGACGACATCATCCTGACGGCATGTACGGCTGGTCTCCTCAGTCAGCTCACGGCTCGTCTTCGCACTGAGTTCGCCATCAAGGACTTGGGTCCTTTGCACTACTTCCTCGGTATCGAGGTGGTGCGCCGTCCGGATGGCTTCTTCCTTCATCAGCGGAAGTACGCTCACGAGCTCCTCGAGCGCGCTGGCATGCTTAACTGTAAGCCCGCCGCTACGCCTGTTGATACGAAGGCCAAGCTTTCTGCCATGGATGGTTCTCCTGCTTCAGATGCTGCTTTCTATCGGTCTATCGTTGGTGCTCTCCAGTACCTCACTCTGACTCGACCGGAGATCCAGTATGCCGTGCAGCAGGTGTGTCTTCATATGCATGCTCCTTGAGACCTTCACTGGGCTGTCGTCAAGCGGATTCTCCGCTATATCTGTGGCACTATGGATCTTGGCGTCACGCTTCACGCCTCCGCCGACACCGCCCTCACCGCCTACTCCGATGCAGACTGGGCGGGCTGCCCTGACACTCGTCGCTCCACTTCAGGCTATTGTGTCTATCTTGGACCCTCACTCATCTCGTGGTCATCCAAACGGCAGCCTACGGTTTCTCGTTCCAGCGCTGAGGCTGAGTATCGTGTGGTGGCCAACGCCGTCGCCGAGTGTTCGTGGCTTCGCCAGATGCTTCAGGAGCTCTCTTGCCCTGTTGACCGTGCCATGGTGGTCTACTGCGACAATGTCTCGGCGGTCTACCTCTCCGCTAACCCGGTGCATCATAGACGGACCAAGCATATTGAGTTGGATATTCATTTTGTTCGGGAACAGGTTGCCCTTGGCCATATTCGTGTTTTGCACGTCCCTACTTCCCAACAATTTGCCGATATCATGACCAAGGGCTTGCCTACGGCATCATTTGAGGAGTTCCGGTCCAGTCTTTGCGTCAGCCGCGGTGCCGCTTCGACTGCGGGGGTGTTGAGTATATGTGTTATGTGCATATTGTGTATTGGGCCTGCCTCCTAGTTCCTTGTATAGTTGAGGTCCGTGGCCCACCTTTGTACATCATATATATGTGCCTATGCACGAAGAGCAATACGTCGTGCAATTACAACATCATACAGATGCGCGTCTCCTCGCCGTCCGTCGCGTCCCCACCTAGCGGTCGTCCAACTACTATGGTCAACATAATTTATGACGACCGCCCACCTTGGGCCCACGCGTCAGCGACGGCGGTCGTCCTTTTTTAAGCCGGGCGTGCGGCGGGGCCGTCCTCATCCACTACCACTCGCCCCCCGTCCCCATCTGGCCACCCCTGCCCCCACGCCGGCGACAACCCTAGCCACCGCCAGCATGGGTTTCTTCTCCGGCATCGGCAGCAGACACAAGGGAAAAGCCCCCGCCCGCCATTCCCTCTCCCTCCCCGCCCTCCCCGCGCCGGCGCGCGCTCCCTAGCAGAGGCAGCGCATCAACGTGCCGTTGCACCAGGCCGAGTGGCACTGGCACCACCGCGTGCCTCTGCCGTACCCGGACGTGACGCTGTCGCACGACTGGCATTTGGATCCGGAGAGGATCCCAGTGCCAGCGGCGCCGCGGACGGCCAGGGCCCATGCGGAGGAGGTGCGGCGCCGGCGGGCATTGCTGACGTTGGAGCAGCACACCGACCCGCGCTTCGCCGTCGACTCGCTCAACTGGGCTCGATGGTTCGCCTTCGAGCACGAGGAGGCAAGGCAATGCGGCGTCCGCGGCGTCGAGCACCGCCTGCCGCCGCCCATGCTCGTCGTCCGCGACGAGGACCAGGAGGCCGAGGCCGCCTACCGGGTGGCCATCAAGGAGAGCGAGGAGGAGGAGCGGTGGAGGGAGGTGGACGAGGCCGCTTTCAAGGCTGCCATGGCGGAGGCCATGGCCCTCTCCGCGGTGGGCCACTGCATCGTGCCGCCGGTGGCCCCGCCGTCCCCGCCCAAAGCCGAGCCGGAGGAGCCGACCTACCTCGAGCGCTACTCCTGGACCGAAGTAGTCCGCGAGTGGGTCAGCGCTCCGCCGATCTGGCTCGGGGCGACGGAGAAGCAGGAGGCGGCCTACCTCGACCACTGGCGCCGCCTTCGGCTTGCCGAGGACCGACGGGAGGGCGAGCACTGCAGATGCTCGAGCGCGAGGCCGAAGAGGAGGTGCGCCAGGCCCAGGCAGCGGCGGCAAAGCCCGACATCACCGCCGTCTGGAACACGGCGTTCCCCTGGGCCGGCCCTGCGCCGACGTTGATCGACCTCACTGGTCCCGACGGAGACGCCGCCGCCGACGAGGATGCCTAGGGCAGCGCGTCGTCTAGTTTAGTGTTTTAATTAATGTAATGTGGACTTTCGCCGGCCTTCGTGGCCGGCTTTTATGTTTAATTAAATGCATGTATTTATTTTCAAAATGCTTGCAATACTTTTTTTGGCGCGCCGATGAAATGGGTCGGGCCAGCGTTGGGCGCTCGCGCCGACCCAAACACAGCGTCGGACGTTTGTGTCCACCGGGCCGACCCAAATGGACAAAAAGCGGACGAAATTGTCGTCCGTTTGGGTCAGCCCGTTGGAGTTGCTCTGAATCTCTGATTCTTTGGTTTTTCTTCTCCTACCTGTGTTTGCTTCTTTATGGCGTGTCTGGTTGTCTGCAACTTTTTTAAATAAGTTTTCAAATTTAAAAATGTTCACAAACTTTAAAATGATTGTTAATTTCAAAAGTATCCATGAATGTAATAAATATTATTGAATCTGAAAAAATTGTGAATTTTATTTATTTATTGCTTTCTAATGTTCACAAATTTAATAGCGCTCATGGTTTTAAAATGTGTAAAAAAAACCTAAACTGGAACAAAACACAACCTTACAGGCCCTTGGCGACCCCACAACCCCCAAGCATTAGAACGCTTCAAATCATGAGAGCTTACTATATCTCTATACAGATAGATTTTTTTATTATATGACGGTGGCCAATTTAAATCCAAACGCATTTTTAAGATCAACTTCACCATAAGCATTACCAGTGATACCCAAGGGTGTACCATACTTGTTAGGCCCTATTCATTTGAAACACAATTTTTTTCATACATTTGTGCACAATCAATAATCTTTTTTTAGGAAAATAATCGACAAGTACTAAATGATAGATATAGTGTCTCAACAATTTAATGATAATGTTGTGCTTCTTGGATGCAAGACTGGGGTTCTTTGAGCGATCCAACTTGATCATTCCATTTAATTGTCTCATTCAACTTCATCCAACAATGATCCCATGCCCTATTTTTTGACATTAAAGTACTCTTTATTGCAAGGTGATCATTATATTATCTTTTACAAGAGTATCAACAATCTCTACGAGTGGATCTTCCATCCACCCCGCAGACATCTTACTTCTAGCTAGTTTGGCTAAATCATGGGCAGCACAATTAGTCTCTCTAGGAGCATGCTCAAAAAATAATATGCGGGAAATCACACGCAAGATGATATATATATATATATATATATATATATATATATATATATATATATATATATAGTGTTACTATTCATCATCCAGGGTGCAGAACAAGTTATTCTTCACCCGAGGTAATATTACAATCATTTCATAAATGAATTATGTTTCAAATACAAATAATTACAGTCATATTGATTCACTGAGTAAAAATTGGCATAAAAAATGTCAGAAGACCAGAAAAATTACACTTTATGTACATTTTACATTATGTTTTTACATTTGTAATTTATGTAACATAAAATATTTTTTAGGCGATTATATATATTTTTTCGTTCTCTTTTTGTGTCTGACATAAGACAAAATTTAAGAAACGTAAAATTACGGTGCATTGATGTTGAAATAAAGGGGGGTGAAGAATAACTATTCCTCACCCAGGGTGACGAATAGCGTGATATGTGTGTGTGTGTGTGTGTGTGTGTGTGTGTGTGTGTGTGTGTGTGTGTGTGTGTGTGTGTGTGTGTGTGTGTCTTTGCCACCCGTGGGCATTGCCACCCCTCTGGCTTCCGTCTGATCTAGCTTTGAGATCCGTGTAGCATCTTTTAGGTCTGCCATTGATCAGTCTTTCATTTTTCTAATTGCACTGAGAGGGGTTCATAGCACTAAGTATTGACAAGGTTAAATGTTGATACATGTGTATACACATGAATCTTTTTGGGGAATATTTTTTTAGTTCATGCAGAAGTTCTTTTAGGAATATAAGTCTTAATCACCAACCAATTTTTTTGTACTATTATAGAAAGTTAGTAAGTTATACTACTTTTTATACAATTAGGGAATCTTTTTGGTTAAGTAGTCATTACCTAATATTTTGATATCCCTAGTCTAACACATACTCGACTAGAATCATATTAGTCTGGTCATTAGCATGCTTCATTAACTAAATCCCGATAAAGGAATGACGATAGCATAGTGTTTGCACGGATCACGAGGCATGCATTGAAAGGGGATAACATGGGGTGGCACTGCCACCCAGAGGGGTTGCATAACCTCGATATTGTCGGAGTTCACGTCTATGCGGTTACACCCGACTGTAGTTGCCAAATTGGGATCAGACCGTAAAGCCAATGCCTTGGCCATAAGCGCATATTCACACCAATCGATTTCCTCGTTTCCTGCCATGACGAATCTGCCATTCGAGTCTCTCATGATAACACCATACGAGCCCTCGAGTAAGACTGGGTCAAAAGCCCCATCCATGTTTAGCTTCACATAATTTCCCCTTGGTCTTTCCCAGCCATGTCACTTGCTCGTCGCCTTTGCATCACTTGCCATGGTATAGTTAGCAACCAAAGCTTTGGTTGCCATTGTTATGAACTTATGTTCCTAAACCTTTTCATTATGCACTAACTTTCTCCGCTCCCACCACAAATGTTGGGGAACATAGCATGCAATTTCAAAAAAAATCATACGCTCACACAAGATCTATCTAGGAGATGCATAGCAACGACAGGGGGAGAGTGTGTCCACGTACCCTCGTAGACCGAAAGCGGAAGCGTTTGACAATGCGGTTGATGTAGTCGAACTTCTTCTAGATCCGACCGATCAAGCACCGAACGTATGGCACATTCGAGTTCTGCACACGTTCAGCTTGATGATGTCCCTCGTCCTCTTGATCCAGCAAAGGTGTCAAGGAAGAAGGTGAGTTCCATCAGCACGACGGCGTGGTGACGGTGATGGTGAAGTGATCCCGCAGGGCTTCGCCTAAGCACTATGAAGATATGACCGGAGGCGTAAACTTTGGAGGGGGCCGCCGCACACGGCTAACGATTGTTGGTGTGTGTTCTAGGCGGCCCCTCCCCGCGTATATATAGGTGGGAGGGGGAGGGGAGCATCCATGGGGCGCCCCAAGTAGGAGGAATCCTACTTGGGGTCCTATCCCAATTCGCACCCCCCCCCCTCCTTATTTCATCGGAGGGGAAGAGGGAAGAGGGAAGGGAGAAAGGAAAGGGGGGCCGAACCCCCTCTTCCTTCCCCAATTTGGCCTCCTGCCTAAAAGGGGGGCCGCGCCACCCCTTGTGGGCTGGTGTGCTCCCCTCTTATGGCCATAAGGTCCGTTATTCCCCCCAGGGGTTCCGGTACCCCCCCCCCCCCGGGTAATCCGATAAATACATGATACTATCTGAAACACTTCCGGTGTCCAAATACTATAATCCTATATATCAATCTTTACCTCTCGACCATTTTGAGACTCCTCGTCATGTACGTGATCTCGTTCGGGACTCCGAACAACATTCGGTCACCAAATCACATAACTCATATAATACTAAATCGTCATCGAACGTTAAGCGTGCGGACCCTACGTGTTTGAGAACTATGTAGACATGACCGAGACACCTCTTTGGTCAATACCCAATAGCGGAACCTGGATGCTCATATTGGTTCCTACATATTCTACGAAGATCTTTATCGGTCGAACTATAATGACAACATAGGTTACTCCCTTTGTCATCGATATGTTACTTGACTGAGATTCGATCGTCGATATCTTCATACCTAGTTCAATCTCGTTACCGGCAAGCCTCTTTATTCATTCCGTAATACATCATCCCGCAACTAACTCATTAGTCACTTTGCTTGCAAGGCTTCTTATGACGTGTATTACCGAGAGGGCCCAGAGATACCTCTCCGATACTCGGAGTGACAAATCCTAATCTCGATCTATGCCAACCCAACAAACACCTTCGGAGATACCTGTAGAGCATCTTTATAATCACCCAGTTACGTTATGACGTTTGATAGCACACAAGCTATTCCTACGGTATCCGGGAGTTGCACAATCTCATAGTCAAAGGAATATGTATATGACATGAAGAAAGCAATAGCAATAAAACTGAACGATCAATATGCTAAGCTAACAGATGGGTCATGTCCATCACATCATTCTCCTAGTCATGTGACCCCGTTCATCAAATGACAACTCATGTCCATGGTCAGGAAACCTTAACCACCTTTGATCAACGAGCTAGACAAGTAGAGGCTCACTAGGGACACAGTGTTTGTCTATGTATTCACACATGTATTAAGGTTTCCGATCAATACAATTCTAGCATGAATAATAAACATTTATCATGAATAAGGAAATATAAAATAACAACTTTATTATTGCCTCTAGGGCATATTTCCTTCAGTCTCCCACTTGCACTAGAGTCAATAATCTAGTTCACGTCACCATGTGGTTTAACACCAAAGGGTTTACTAGAGTCAATAATCTAGTTCACATCGCCATGTGATTAACACCAATAGTTCACATCGCCATGTGAACAACACCCAAAGCGTACTAAGGTGTGATCATGTTTTGATTGTGAGAGAAGTTTAGTCAACGGGTCTGCTACATTCAGATTCGAATGTATTCCGCAAATTTCTATGTCTACAATGCTCTGCATGGAGCTACTCTAGCTAATTGCTCCCACTTATAATATGTATCAGATTGAGACTCGGAGTCATCTAGATTGGTGTTTAAAGCTTGCATCAACGTAACCCTTTACGACGAACTCGTTGTCACTGTAACGCCCTCGATGCGGCTATATCTCCCACGTGTCGAGGCACGACTTAGAGGCATAACCGCATTGAAAGCAATGTCGCAAGTGAGGTAATCTTCACACAATCCATGTAATAAATAAAGGGGAAAGATACATAGTTGGCTTACAATCGCCACTTCACACAAGTACATAAATAACATCCATCATACAGATTACACTCAAGGTCCGACTACGGTACCAAAATGAAAGAAGACTACCCCAAATGCTAAACAGATCCCCGGATCACCCAACTGGGCTCCACTACTGATCATCTGGAAAGGAAACATAGTAACGGCCACGTTCCTCGTCGAACTCCCAAGTGAGCTCGGACGCGTCATCTGCACTGGCATCATTGGTACCTGCAACTGTTGTGGTAGAATCTGTGAGTCACGGGGACTCAGCAATCTCACGCCCGCGAGATCAAGACTATTTAAGCTTATAGGTAGGAAAGGATTGTAAGGTGGAGCTGCAGCAAGCGACTAGCATATATGGTGGCTGCAATGCAAAAGAGAGTGAGAAGAGAAGGCAAAGCACGGTCGTGAAGCTAGAAGTGATCAAGAAGTGATCCTGAAACAACCTACGTCAAACATAACTCCAACACCGTGTTCACTTCCCGGACCCCGCCGAGAAGAGACCATCACGGTTACACACACGGTTGATGTGTTTTAGTTAAGGTCAACTTCGGGTTTTCTACAACCGGACATCAACAAATTCCCATCTGCCTCATAACCGCGGGCACGGCTTTCGAAAGATAATACCCTGCAGGGGTGTCCCAACTTAGCCCATTATAAGCTCTCACGGTCAACGAAGGATATTCCTTCTACCGGGAAGACCCGATCAGTCTCGGAATCCCGGACTACAAGACATCTCGGCAGTAATAAAACAAGTCCAGCAAAACCTCCCGATTGTGCCGACAAATCCTGATAGGAGCTGCACATATCTGGGTCTCAGGGCACATCCGGATAAGTCAAGCTACGAGTAAAACCAGGCCTCGAGTTGCCACGAGGTGGCCCCGCAGGTTGCTCGGTTCGGGCCAGCACTTAGAGAAGCACTGGTCCGGGGGGGGCTAAAATAAAGATGACCCTCGGGCTCGTGAAAACCCGGGGGAAAAAGGGGTAGGTGGTGGCAAATGGTAAAACCAAAGTTGGGCCTTGCTGGAAAAGTCTTATTCAAAGCGAACTGTCAAGGGGGTCCCATAAATCACCCAACCGTGTAAGGAACGCAAACTCCGGGAACATAACACCGGTATGACGGGCAAGAGTGGAACAAAACACCAGGCATAAGGCCGAGCCTTCCACCCTTTACCAAGTATATAGATGCATTAATTAAATAAGAGGTATTGTGATATCCCAACAAGTAAACATGTTCCAACAAGGAACAACAAGTCCATGTTCCAACAAGGAACAAACTTCATCTTCACCTGCAACTAGCAACGCTATAAGAGGGGCTGAGCAAAAGCGGTAACATAGCCAAAACAACGGTTTGCTAGGACATGGATGGTTAGGGGCTGACATGGCAATATGGGTGGCATGATATAGCAAGTGGTAGGTATCGCAGCATAGGCATAGCAAAAGAGCGAGCAATCTAGCAAGCAAAGATAGAAGTGATTTCGAGGGTATGGTCATCTTGCCTGCAAGGTTCTCAGAGTTGTCGAAAGCTTGGTCCTCGAAAGCGTTCTCAACAGGTTCCTCGTTCACGTACTCGTCTCCCGGCTCTACTCAAAGCAAGAAAAACAAGCAAAGGGGACAAATATCAATCACGATGCAATGCGCAAGCAACATGATGCAAAACATGGCATGATATGCGAGATGTGATATGCAATGCATATGCATGCTTCGGAAGGACAAGGATGAACAAGGCATATTCTTGGCAAACCAAGTATGCCACTGGATAGGTGAGGTGATTTCGGTTGAAATCGATATAAAGATCACCGGAATCGGATGCACGGTTTGCAAATGACAAGCAAAACAAGAATGACGATAATCTGCCATTAACAGCATGATGCTACTTAGCAAGCAACAAGAAAATAATCTACTGCACCCAAACATATCAACAAAGCATAAGACAGTAATCTACTCAAGATGCTTGACAAAAGATTAACACTGAGCTACAGCTAAATCATATCATAACAGGTTCAAACAAGCATGGCAAAAGTGCAAAAGATAACAGGTTCACAGACTTAGTGAAATAACAACATAGCAGAAATTAACATCAGGATGACATGTTTAGAGCAATGAAACAACATGCTAAAGGAACAGGACATAGCAAAGTAAGGCATGGCATGAATCTACACAAAGCACTTACCAAAAGTCCCTTACTGGCCATAAGTCAAAAAGGACCATAAAATATGATTACACCCATGTCAAATAAGCAAGTTTCGTTACAGGTTACAGACTTAGCAGAAAACTGGACATGTCAAAAACAGATAACGAGTAGGCATGTTCGTGAGCTAGATGCACTCACTACAGAGCATTGCATGATAAACTAAGCATACATACATCAATTAGACATGGCATAGGAACTAGACATGGCAAGAACAACATCATATCATGTAAGGATCAACTACACCAAGCTTGGCAAAATCGAATAACATGTAAACAATCTGCCAGCAACATTTTGAAGCAAAAGTAGAGCTCAATTGGCTCAAGCTATGGCACTCCATAATTATAAACAAAGGCATGGATGGATTAAACAAATCCTAAAGTTCAAAACACCCTTACTGATCATTCTCAAAATATGCATAGATCTCTCGTAAACAACATGAACACATGGCATAAAAATAACAGCAGTCAGGGACTTAGTAATTACTAAGTCTCTGAAATCAGCAACATCAAGTGACCTAGTTTGCATGCTTGTGCTAGTCACCACATAGATCACAAAAATACACGGCAAAATTCTCTGGAAAGGTAACATGGCATATTACAAAACTCATGTAGGACTCAACTTCATAGGATGCACACATCAATCATGGCAAAAATGACAAAAGTGCAAGTTCAGATAAGATCCAGCAACTAACATCAACTAGCCCTCTTCTAACAGCATTTCGGGTATCAAGATGACCTCAAATGAAAATTATGCAATGGAACAAAATGATGTACTCTTCGAGACGAACAATTTGACATATTATACGCACGAAACGAAGCTATGGATGCAAAGTTATGGCATGATGAGCATGTGACGATAACATGAAAAATTATGAGGACTTAGAAATAATCAGAGGAGAGGAAGAAGTCAACCCCGGTGGCACGGAAACCGAGGCGGCCGGATCTGGCGCCGGCGATCACCGGAGAGGGAGCGGCGACGGCGGGGGTCGTCGGATCCGGGTCGGGACGGCCGGATCTGGCGCCGGGAGGGCGCGGGGCGCCGGGCGGAGGCGCGGCGGAGGTCCTCGGCGGAGGAGGCGGCGAGGACGGCGGAGGCGGCGACCGTCGGCAGCGGGGCGAGGCGGCGCCGGCGCGGTGGCAGCGGAGAGTCGCGGCGCGGGCGAGCGGTCGGGCGCGGAGGGGCGCGGGCTAGGAGGGCGGCGCGGCTCGGGCTCGGGGGCCCGCGGTGGGCCGCGGCGGGCCGGCGGGCGGGCGCGCGGTGGGGCGGCCACGTGGCAGGCGGCCACTGGCTGCGGGCGGCGGCGGCGGCTCGTCCGGCCGTCGCGGACACGTCCGGCGGCGGCGGATGGATTTTTTTTAGGGTTAGGGGTGTTTTAGCCCGCAAATGGAGGAGGGGGAGGCCTTTTTATAGATAGGAGGAGCTAGGAGGCTCCAAATGGAGAGCGGTTTTCGCCCACGTGATCGCGATCAAACAGCGGAGGACATGGGAGTGACTTAGATGGGTTATTGGGCTGTTTTGAAGGGGTGTTGGGCTGCAACACACACGAGGCCTTCACGGTTACCCGGTTAACCGTTGGAGTACCAAACGAACTCCGATTGACACGAAACTTGACAGGCGGTCTTCCGGTGCTATACCAAGGCCACATGTCAAACCTCGGTCCATTTCGAGAATGTTTAATACCCGCTCACGATGAAATGTAAACGGGGACGCCGGGAGACATAGGAGCGCCGGATTGCAAAACGGACAACGGGAAAAATGCTCGGATTTATGAGACGAACACGTATGCGAATGCGATGCACATGATGACATGATATGAAATGCATGACATGAACAAAATGCAAAACGAAGGGAAAACCCAACCACGGAGAGAATATCATAACACATAGCCGAAAATGGCAAGAGTTGGATTACAAATATGGCAAGTTACATCCGGGGTGTTACAACACTCCACCACTACGAGAGGATCTCGTCCCGAGATCTAGGACTGAAAGAACTCCGGATACTCAGAACGTAGGTGATCCTCACGCTCCCAGGTGGCTTCTCGGTCTGAATGGTGTGACCATTTCACTTTCAGGAATTTGATTGACTTGTTGCGAGTCTTGCGCTCAGTTGTTTCAAGAATAGCAACGGGGTGCTCATGATAGGACAAATCTTCTTGAAGATCAATCTCTTCGAAGTTGATGGTGCGCTCAGGCGTCTTGAAGCACTTGCGAAGCTGTGACACGTGGAAGACATCGTGCACATTTGCAAAGTTGGAGGGAAGCTCAAGTTGATAGGCGAGATCGCCTCGTTTGCCGATGATCTTGAAAGGACCGACGTATCTAGGGGCAAGTTTTCCCTTGATACCGAAGCGACGAGTCCCTTTCATTGGAGAGACGCGGAGGTAGACATGGTCTCCGATCTCGAATGCCACATCTCGGTGTTTGCTATCGTAATAGCTCTTCTGGCGCGATTGCGCGGCTTTGAGGTTCTCACGAATGACCTTGCACATAGCCTCAGCCTCTGAGATCAAATCATTGCCGAGCAATTGGCGTTCACCGGTTTCAGACCAGTTGAGAGGAGTACGGCACTTTCTGCCATAGAGAATCTCGAATGGGGCTTTGCCCGAGCTGGCTTGAAAACTGTTGTTGTAAGAGAATTCAACATAAGGAAGACAATCCTCCCACTTCATGCCGAAAGAGATAACACAAGCTCTGAGCATATCTTCAAGAATTTGGTTGACACGCTCAACTTGTCCACTAGTTTGAGGATGGAAAGTTGTGCTGAAGCGAATGTTGGTGCCCATGGCCTTCTGAAAAGAATCCCAAAACTGGGAGGTAAAGATGCTGCCACGGTCTGAAGAAATCAATTGTGGAATGCCGTGCAAGGAGATAATTCTGGAGGTGTAGAGCTCTGCCAGCTGCGCTGCTGTGATGGAATCTTTGATAGGAAGAAAATGAGCCACTTTGGTGAGCTTGTCGATGACGACAAAGATAGCATCATTTCCACGCTTGGACTTTGGAAAACCAGTAACGAAGTCCATTTCGATATGATCAAACTTCCATTCAGAAATAGCAAGAGGTTGGAGAAGACCAGCTGGTCGTTGGTGTTCTGCTTTCACCCTTCTGCAGACATCACACTCGTTCACGAATTGAGCAATCTCACGCTTCATTCGAGTCCACCAGTACGACTGCTTGAGGTCATGGTACATCTTTGAACTTCCAGGATGAATTGACAGGAGAGAGTTGTGCGCTTCGTTCATAATGACTTTACGAAGATCACCCTTTGGAACCACGATCCGGTCCTCGAAGAAAAGAGTATCGCTGTCATCAACTCGATAGCACTTGTATTTGGAAATGTCCTTGTCAATACCACGTTTCACCTTCTTCACCATGGTATCCAACAGTTGTGCCTCACGAATTTGATCTTCCAAGGTAGGAGAGACGATGAGGTTGGCAAGAAAACCTTGAGGGACAACTTGGAGATTCAACTTGCGGAAAGCTTCACAAAGATCCGGTTGAAAGGGCTTGAGGATTAAGCTGTTGCAGTAAGCCTTTCTGCTCAAAGCGTCTGCAATCACATTAGCCTTGCCTGGAGTATACTCAATACTCGGATTATACTCTTGAATCATTTCGAACCATCGAGTTTGCCTGAGGTTGAGATGAGGCTGAGTGAAGATATACTTGAGACTCTTGTGATCTGTGAATATGTCCACTTTCCTTCCCAACAGGAGATGTCTCCATGTTATTAGTGCGTGGACAACTGCCGCCAACTCAAGATCGTGAGTGGGGTAGTTCCTTTCGTTGGGCTTCAACTGGCGAGAGGTATAGGCAACAACCTTCTTCTCTTGCATTAAGACGGCACCGAGGCCCTGAAGAGAAGCATCACAGAATACCTCATAAGGCTTGGATTCGTCAGGAGGAGTCAGAACTGGAGCAGTGGCGAGTTTCTCTTTGAGAGTGTTGAAAGCAACGTCACACTCAGGAGACCAGACATACTTCACATGCTTCTGGAGGAGGTTGGAAAGAGGCTTTGCAATCTTTGAGAAATTCTCAACGAATCTTCGGCAATAGCTTGCAAGTCCAAGAAAACTGCGAAGCTGCTTGACATTCTGAGGGGGTTGCCAATTCAAAACTGCAGACACCCTCTCTGGATTAATAGCAATGCCCTTGGCAGAGATGATATGACCAAGATAAAGAACTTCATCAAGCCAGAATTCACATTTGGAGAACTTCGCATATAATTGATACTCTCTGAGCTTGTCGAGCACCAATCGCAAATGTTTGGCATGATCCTTCTTATTCTTGGAGAAGACCAAAATATCATCGAGATAGACCAAGACAAATTCGTTGATGTAGGGGTTGAAGATGAAATTCATCAAGCGAGTGAAATATGGAGGAGCATTGACAAGGCCGAAAGACATGACAGTATATTCATAAGAACCAAAGCTTGTTCTGAATGCTGTCTTGGGAATATCTTCTTCACGAATGTGAATCTGGTGATAACCCATACGAAGGTCAAGCTTGGAGAACACCTTAGCACCTTTAAGTTGCTCAAATAGCTCATTGATGTTGGGAAGTGGGTACTTGTTCTTGATAGTCTTCTTGTTCAATGGACGGTAATCGACGCAAAGTCGGTCCGTGCCATCCTTCTTCTTGACAAAAAGAACACCACAACCCCACGGAGAAGAACTCGGTCTGATCAGACCCAGACGTTCTTGTTTATCGAGTTGAATCTTCAATTCCTTGAGCTCATCTGGTCCAAGCTTGTAAGGACGCTTGCAAACGGGTTCCGTGCGAGGCTCAAGATCAATAACGAATTCAACTGGCCGGCGGGGAGGCATACCCGGAAGCTCTTCTGGAAAAACATCTTGGTACTCACAAACGACTGGAATCTGAGAGATAGCCTCCAATTCATCATTCTCATTGAGAGAAAACAACCGAATGGTATCATCACGAGAAGCATAGATGATCACATCTTTAGAAGAGTGAGTCAATTTGATTTCCCTGGCAGCACACTCAAGCTGAGCCTTGTGCTTAGAAAGCCAGTCCATCCCGAGAATAAGATCAATATCAGAATCACCAAGAACAATTGGTTTAGACAAGAATTTGTAGTCACCCATCTTGATGGAAACATTGGGAACGACCAAACTAGAGCTCAAACATTTACCAGGAGAAATGACAGGCATGGGTCTATCCAAATTTGAAGAAGTGAACTCATGCTTGGCGAAAAATGGTCTTGACATGAAACAATGCGATGCACCAGTGTCAAATAAGACTTTTGCAGGAATATCATTAACAGGAAGATTACCCATGATCACTTCAGAAGAATCCTCTGCTTGAGCTGCATTCATCATATTCACCTTGGCATGCTTAGGATTATGCTTGACCACTGCATTGCTGGAAGATTTCACAGGAGGAGGAGGCGGAAGGCGCCTTTAGTTGAAGCACTTGTTCGCATAGTGACCCTTCTGCTGACATTTGTTACAAGTCACCTCTGAGAGTGGACGATGATAAGGAGCACTTGGCCTTGGAGCTTGATTCTGAGACTTGTTCTGATAGCCAGGGTTGGGTGGGTGGGAAGATCCACGACCACTTGAGTTCTTCTGCTGATAAGGCTGACGGAACGGAGGAGGAGGAGGCAACCAGAACTTCTGTTGCTTAGCTGCCACAAGTGAAGAAGAAGAAGACTGAACTGCGTCTCTGACTCTCTTCTTAGAAGCCTCACACTTGAGCTGAGCAGCTTCTTGTTTCAGCGCCATGTTGTAGAATTCATCATACTTTAATGGCTCGAAAAGCACGAGAGCAAGTTGCAGATCTTCTCTGAGACCACGCCTGAACTGGTAGATCATACTCTTCTCATCAGGAATGTCTTGCCTTGCAAAACGAGAGAGCTTCTGGAACTGAGTGTTGTATTGATAGACAGACATGTTTCCTTGCTTGAGATTGTGGAATTCCTCACGCTTAAGCTCAACAACACTTTCTGGAATGTGGTGAGCTTTGAAGTCACGGCGGAAATCATCCCAAGTAATGACACGACCTCCTCTGGAATCTTTGTATTGCTGGAACCACTCAGCAGCTTGATCTTTGAGTTGAAAAGAGGCAAACTTGACAAAGTCCTCAGGTCTGACATTGCTGCACTCGAAATGCTTGCTGATGTCCACGAGCCAATCATCTGCGTCTGTGGCCTCGACACAGTAGCTGAAGGTTTTTGGCTGATTAGCAAGGAACTGGTTCAGTGAAGCGAAGTGCAGCTGATTGTTGCCTTGGCCTTGATTCTCTTTATTAGCTTGCCCTTGGTTGCGATCTTGCAAGAGCTGAATCAGAATCTGAGCATTGGCATTTGTGGCAGTCATCAGGGCCTGCCAAGCTTCTGGAGGCGGAGGTGGTGGCGGAGGGTTAGCCTGATTCCCTTCATTGCGTTCCGGATTCTGACGCGTTGGTGGAGCCATCCTGAAGAGGGTGACATCCATTAGCATCTTGACAGAGATATATTGAAGCTGAATCAAAGGAACGAAATTGCAACATATAGTCTTCACAATTAACATTCGAACGAGAATGAACGAATGAATTCCAATGTAAATCATCACACTCCCAAAGCTGAGAAGCCACTTAGAACATGGTATGGAATAAAACCAACAAGGTACGGATGTGAACAAATACTTGGTAAGGATTACCCAATCACAAACCAAATATCTGCGGAAGAAATACTAGAGCTACAAGAATTCCCACTTATAAACTCCCGAAACTTTCTGGTTATGCAATCAGGTGTTGGGGATACAGGGGACACAAAATATATCACCCAAACTAACAATACCTAGATCCAGCTGTATCCATCCTTCAACACATAACCAAGAAATCCTCGGAAATCATCTACCTCAACCTTCGAAAAGCATCCGTTATATGAGTCATGGCAATACTCCCGCACTCGCCTCAGTACTGGGCTATCAGGGTTATCTCACCAACAACTGTACAAAAGAGATTTTCGATGTCGACGTACTAAACTCAGGTATTCCAAAACCGCAACGATAAGATTATGACGACAAACACCTCGGAGCTCAACTCCCCGGGACACTGCCACAACCCCTAAATGTCAGGAGGCAACCAAGACAATGTTGTCATCATAAAACCATCGGAACGATTGTAATATACCCGCGTGATCCTAAAAAAAATTTAGTGAAATTTGAGAAGAGAAGAGTCAAAACTCTACGTCAGGAAGCCTTACTAGAAGGTCGAAGGGACTGGGAAGTAAAAAGAATTCCTAATCTCTCCGATATATAATTCCTAAATGACTCAAAACATTTTTCTAGACACAACTCGGCCACTAAAGACGATCAAACAGTGGGGGCTCCTAAGGTCGGGGAAGGCTCTGATTACCAACTTGTAACGCCCTCAATGTGGTTATGCCTCTAAGTCGTGCCTCGACACGTGAGAGATATAGCCGCATCGAGGGCGTTACAGTCACCTCCATAACCGAGAAACATTTCCTTAGTCCTCTTTAGGTACCTAAGGATAATTTGACCATTGTCTAGTGATCTACTCCTGGATCACTATTGTACCCCTTGACAAACTCATGGCAAGGTACACAATAGGTCTGCTGGCATACTTTATAAAACCTATGGTTGAGTCATAGGGAATGACTTTCATTCTCTCTCTATCTTCTGTCGTGGTCGGGTTTTGAGTCTTACTCAACTTCACACCTTGAAACACAGGAAAGAACCCTTTCTTTGACTGTTCCATTTTGAACTTCTTTAAAATCTTGTGAAGGTATGTGCTTTGTGAAAGTTCTATTAAGCGTCTCGATCTATCCCTATAGATCTTGATGCCCAATATACAAATAGCTTCACCGAGGTCTTTCATTGGAAAATTCTTATTCAAGTATCCTTTTATGCTATCCAGAAATTCTATATCATTTCCAATCAATAATATGTCATTCACATATAATATCAGAAATGCTACAGAGCTCCCACTCACTTTCTTGTAAATACAGGCTTCACCATAAGTCTTTATAAAACCATATGCTTTAATCACCTTATCAAAGCGTATATTCCAACTCTGAGATGCTTGCACCAGTCCATAGATGGATCGCTGGAGCTCGCACACTTTGTTAGCACCTTCAGGATTGACAAAACCTTTTGGTTGCATCATATACAACTCTTCTTTAATATCCATTAAGGAATGCAGTTTTTGACATCCATTTGCCAGATTTCATAATCATAAAATGTGGCAATTGCTGACATGATTCAGACAGACTTAAGCATTGCTACAGGTGAGGAAGTCTCATTGTAGTCAACTCCTAGAACTTTGCCGGAAACCTTTTGCGACAAGTCGAGCTTTGTAGATAGTGACATTACTATCAGCGTCAGTCTTCTTCTTGAAGATCCATTTATTCTTAATGGTTTGCTGATCATCGAGCAAGTCCACCAAAGTCCACACTTTGTTCTCATACATGGATCCTACCTCATATTTCATGGCATCAAGCCATCTGTCGGAATCTCGGCTCATCATAGTTCCTTCATAGCTCGTAGGTTCGCCATGGTCTAGTAACATGACTTCCATGACAGGATTACCGTACCACTCTGGAGCGTATCATGCTCTGGTTAACCTACAAGTTTCAGTAGTAACTTGATCTTGAAGTTTCATGATCATCATCATTAGTTTCCTCTCTAGTTGGTGTAGACATCACAAGAACGGATTTATCTGATGTGCTACTTTCCAAATTGAGAGAAGGTATGATTACCTCATCAAGTTCTACTTTCCTCCCACTAACTTCTTTCGAGAGAGACTCCTTCTCTAGAAAGGATCCATTCTTAGCAACAAAGATCTTGCCTTTCAGATCTGTGGTAGAAGGTGTACCCAATTGTTTCATTAGGGTATCCTATGAAGATGCACTTCTCCGGTTTGGGTTTGAGCTTATCAGGCTGAAGCCTTTTGACAAAAGTGTCGCAACCCCAAACTTTAAGAAATGACAGCTTAGGTTTCTTGCCAAACCACAGTTCATACGGTGTAATCTCAACGGATTTAGATGGTGTCCTATTTAATGTGAATGCGGTTGTTTCTAATGCATAACCCCAAAAGATAGTGGTAAATCGGTAAGAGACATCATAGATCGCACCATATCTAATAAAGTATGGTTACGACGTACGGACACACCATTACGCTATGGTGTTCCAGGTGGCGTGAGTTTGTGAAACTATTCCACATTGTTTTAATCGAAGGCCAAACTCGTAACTCAAATATTTGTCTCCACGATCAGATCGTAGAAACTTTATTTTCTTGTTACGATGATTCTCCACTTTACTCTTAAATTCTTTGAACTTTTCAAACGTTTCAAACTTGTGTTTCATGAAGTAGATATACCCAAACCTACTCAAATCATGTGTGAAGGTTAGAAAATAACGATACCCGCCGCGTGCTTCAACACTCATCGGACCGCATACATCGGTATGTATTATTTCTAATAAGTCATTAGCTTGCTCCATTGTTCCGGAGAACGGAGTTTTTAGTCATCTTGCCCATGAGGCATGGTTCGCAAGTATCAAATGATTGATAATCAATTGATTCCAGAAGTCCATCTGCATGGAGTTTCTTCATGCGCTTTACACCAATATGACTTAAACGGCAGTGCCACAAGTATGCTGCTCTATCATTATTAACTTCGCATCTTTTGGCATCAATATTATGAATATGTGTATCACTACGATTGAGATTCAATAAACCATTTACATTGGGTGTATGACCATAGAAGGTTTTATTCATGTAAACAGAACAACAATTATTCTCTGACTTAAATGAATAACCGTATTGCAACAAACATGATCCAATCATATTCATGCTCAAAGCAAACACCAGATAACATTTATTTAGGTTCAACACTAATCCCGAAAGTAGAGGGAGTGTGCGATGGTGATCGTATCAACCTTGGAATTACCTCCAACACACATCGTCACCTCTTTCTTAACTAGTCTATGTTCACTCTGCAACTCCCGTTTCGAGTTACTAATCTTAGCAACTGAACCAGTATCAAATACCTAGGGATTGCTACAAAACTAGTAAAGTACACATATATAACATGTATATCAAATATATCTTTGTTCATTTTGCCATCCTTCTTATCCGCCAAGTATTTGGGGCAGCTCCGCTTCCAGTGACCATTCCCTTTGCACTAGAAGCACTCAGTTTCAGGCTTGGGTCCAGTTTTCGACTTCTTCACATGAGTGGCAACTTGCTTGCCATTCTTCTTGAAGTTACCTTTCTTTCCCCTTGCCCTTTTACTTGAAACTAGTGGTCTTGTCAACCATCAACACTTGATGCTTTTTCTTGATTCCTACCTTCGCCGATTTCAGCATCGCGAAGAGCTCGGGAATCGTTTTCGTCATCCCTTGCATATTACAGTTCATCATGAAGTTCTAGTAGCTTGGTAATGGTGACTAAAGAACTCTGTCAATCACTATCTTATCTGGAAGATTAACTCCCACTTGATTCAAGCGATTGTAGTATTCAGACATTCTGACTACATGCTCACTGACTGAGCTATTCTCCTTCTTGTACGCAAAGTACTTGTCAGAGGTCTCGTACCTCTCGACACGGGCATGAGTCTGAAATACCAATTTCAGCTCTTGAAACATCTCATATGCTCTGTGGTGTTCAAAATGTTTTTGAAGTCCCGGTTCTAAGCCGTAAAGCATGGCACACTGAACCATCAAGTAGTCATCATATCGAGCTTGACAAACGTTCATAACGTCTGCATCTGCTCCTGCAATAGGTCTGTCACCTAGCGGTGCATCAAGGATATAATTCTTCTGTGCAGCAATGAGGATAACCCTCAGATCACGGACCTAGTCCGCATCATTAATATTATCATCTTTCAACATAGTTTTCTCTAGGAACATATCAAAAAATAAAACAGGGGAGCTATACGCGAGCTATTGATCTATGATACGTCTCCAATGTATCTATAATTTATGAAGTATTCATGCTATTATATTATCCATCTTAGATGTTTTATATGCATTTATATGCTATTTTTTATGATTTTTGGGACTAACCTATTAACCTAGAGCCCAGTGCTAGTTTCTGTTTTTTCCTTGTTTTTGAGTTTTACAGAAAAGGAATACCAAATGGAGTCCAATGGACGTGCCAACTTTTGTTGATTTTTATGGACCAAAACAAGCCCCTGGAGCAAAAGAGTTGGGCCAGAAGAGTCCCGGGCTGTCCACGAGGGTGGGGGCGCGCCCACCCCCCCTGGGCGTGGGACCCTGCCTCATGGATGACTCAGAGACCCCCTGACGTGAAACCAATGCCAAAAATTCCTATAAATACAGAAACCCCCAGAAAATAACCTAGATCGGAAGTTCCACCGCCGCAAGCCTCTGTAGCCACGAGAAATCAATTTAGGCCCTCTCTGGCACCCTGCCGGAGGGGGCCATCATCACCGGAGGCCATGGAGGAGGATCCCGGAGGGGCCATCATTGCCATGAAGGCCAAGGACCAGAGGGAGAACCTCTCCCCATCCAAGGGGGAGGCCATGGAGGAGGAAGCACAAGGGGGAGAACCTCTCCTCCTCTCTCTCGGTGGCACCGGAGTGGCATCGGGAGGGGAATCATCGCCGCGGTGATCGTCTTCATCAACATCACCATCATCATCGCCATCCTCATCTATTTTACGCGGTCCACTCTCCCGCACCCCGCTGTAATCCCTACTTGAACATGGTGCTTTATGCCACATATTATGATCCAATGATGTGTTGCCATCTTATGATGTTTTGAGTAGATATCCTTTGTCTTTGGGTTGATTGATGATCTAGATTGGTACGAGTTGTATGTTTTATTTTGGTGCTGTCCTATTGTGCCCTCCATGTTGCGCAAGCGTGAGGGATTCCCGCTGTAGGGTGTTGCAATACGTTCATGATTCGCTTAGGGTTTGTGAGTGACTGAAACACAAACCCGAGTAAGGGGGTTGTTGCGTATGGGAATAAAGAGGACTTGATGCTTTAATGCTATGGTTGGGTTTTACCTTAATGATCTTTAGTAGTTGCGGATGCTTGCTAGAGTTCCAATCATAAGTGCATATGATCCAAGAAAACAAAGTATGTTAGCTTATGCGTCTCCCTCATATGAAATTGCAATGACGACTATTGGTCTTGTTAACAATTGCCTAGGACAATTCTGCACACCGATCCATCATTATCCCATGCTCGCTATTTATAATATTTAGTAATATATTCTAAATTTATGATAACAGCACCTACTTTTATATTTTAGCTTTTCGATACCATGCAAAATTATCCTCTTCATACGCACAACGTAGTTTTATTTCTCGTTTCTAGTTGGAAGCAAATGTTCGGTGTACGTAGAGTCGTATCAGTGGCAGATAGGACTTGAGAGAATATTGATCTTACCTTTAGCTCCTTGTCGGTTCGGCACTCCATACTTATCACTTCCACCTTTGGAAATTGCTACGATGATTCCCTGCACTTGGGGATTATCAAGCTCTTTTCTGGCGCCGTTGCCGGGGAGCAATAGCGTGGGGTTGATATTCTCGTGTGTGTGCTTGTTTGCTTTCTTCACTAAGTAGATTTTGTTTTTCCTTTTTGTTTATGTTTAGTTGTGGGTGAAACATACAAAAAATTAAAAAGAATGAAAATACAAAAAAATTATTACTTGCCTCTCATGCCTAGAAAGTTTTTCAAAACGAGAAGTGATTGGAAAGTTATGCATTGAAGAAGTGAGGGTCGACCTTGAGCACTTGTGTTCGTGCTCACGGAAAAAATGTAGAATTTTTCATGGAAGTTTCTATGTAAATAATTATACCCTTGTATATATCCATTGTATTATAAAAATAATGTTCCAAGCTTTGGTTTTAGGATGATTAGATTGCTTGTTTACTATGTGCAGAACAAAAACAGGAACTTTGGCTGTAGTGCATGAATTTACATTTTTTACTGGAAGGTCAAATGGGTCTGAAACTTTTTTCACATTATTTATGTACAAATTTTTTAAATTTTCAAATCTATTTCAGAATTTTAGGAGTTACATAAGTTTACTAAACTTCTAGATTACTACAGACTGTCCTGTTTTTGACAGATTCTGTTTTTCGCGTGTTGTTTGCTTATTTTGATGAATCTATGGCTAGTATCGGGGGGTATGAACCATAGATAAGTTGGAATACAGTAGGTTTGACACCAATATAAATAAATAATGAGTTCATTACAGTACCTTAAAGTGGTAGTTTGCTTTATTACACTAACGGATCTCACAAAGTTTTTGTTAAAGTTTTGTGTGGATTAAGTGTTCGAAGAGCAAGGAGTTACCGATGTGAGAAGAATAAAGAGAGGCAAGAGTTCAAGCTTGGGTATGCCCAAGGCACCTCAAGTAAATATTCCAAGGATACTCAAGCATCTATCCTTGGGGATGCCCCGGTTGGCATCCCATCTTTCTTCTTCAACAATTATCGGTATGCCTCGGTTTTTGTTTTGTTCACATGATTTGTGTCCTTTGTGTTTTTATTTTTCTTTAAGAACCATGCTAGTATGATATGCACCTTCATAAGTTTATAGAATACTTCCTATGCTTCACTTATATCTTTTAAGTATGATCTTATAGGATTGCTCTTTGTGCTTCATTTAAATCTTTTGAGTATGGTTTTATAGAATGCTTCGTGTGCTTCACTTATACATTTTGAGCTTGGATATTGGTTAGTCTATATTAATTGTAGAATGATCCATGAACTTCACTTATATCTTTTTGAGTATGCATAATACCATCATCTAAAGTGGGTTTGGAAGAGTGTCAACTTTGGGAATTAGTGATCCCACTATTCCGAATGAAAAGAATTTTGCTTATGTGAAGAGTAGAAAAATTTCTATGCTTATAGATCATGAAAAGAATGCTCTAAGTGATGGTTATATTATTTAATTCATTCATGATGCTACTGAAAATTTTTAGGAGGGAGGAATACATGCTTGTAGGAGTTGCAATAATATCAAGTTTCCTCTCTAGTGCTTAAAGTTTTGAAGTTATACTTGTTTTGCCTTCCTATGCTAGTTGATTCTTGTTCCTATAAATTGTGTGCTCACAAAATCCCTAGGCATAGGAAGTGGGTTATATTTAGTCATATTCTTCATGATGCTCTCTTTATGTTTCAATTCTTATCTTTTATGTGAGCATCATTGAAATCATCATGCCTAGCTAAAAGGCATTAAAGAAAAGCGCTTGTTGGGAGACAACCCAATATTTACCCTTGCTGTTTTTGTGTGTTTACATGATTAAGCTACTTTATTAATCATGTTTATAGCTTTTTTTTCAATAAAGTGCCAAGTAAGACCTTTGGGAAGACTTGGGTGAAAGTTAATGTGATCTTGCTGTAAAAAACAGAAACTTTGCGCTCATGAGATTAGTTGTCATTTTTTACAGAAGAGTGATTTTGAGTTGATTCCTTTTGCAGAAGATTAACAGAAAAATTTATAACGTCCACCAATTTATTTCATAATTTTTGGAGTAGCAGAAGTATGGTTGCTGTTCAGATCATTACAGACTGTTCTGTTTTTGACAGATTCTGTTTTCATTGCATAGTTTGCTTGTTTTCTAGTTTCTATGGCTTATATTTCTCAATATAAATTGTAGAAATGATATGGTACAGTAGGAATTGTGTGAGAACAATTATGAACCTTGTCTTTGACAGTACCAAAGTGAATGGTTTACTCTTTATCATACTAACCTATCTCACGAAGTTCCGTTAAGTTTTGTGTGATTGAAGTTTTCAAGCATTGGGTGAGATATCAATATGAGGAGAATAAGGAGTGGAAAGACCCTAAGCTTGGGGATTCTCAAGGCACCCCAAGGTAATATTCAAGGAAGACTCAAGCGCCTAAGCTTGGGGATGCCCCGGAAGGCATCCCCTCTTTCGTCTTCAAAACTATCGGTATACCAGAGCTATATTTTTATTCGTCACATGATATGTGTTTTGCTTGGAACGTATTTTCAATTTTACTTGATTTTTGAATAAAATCATTGGATCTGAAATATTGAATGAAAAATAATCCTCCCATGGCTAGTTAATTATTTGACTACTCAGTGTTCTTCACTCATATCTTTTGGAGTAGTTTGTCATTTACTCACGTGCTTCACGTATATCCTATGAGTAAATGGTTGAATGAATTAAATATCATAAATCTGAATTTATATATGTTTCATATGCTTATAACATGGGGAGTAATGACTTCACACATAATAAGTATAGGTAGTAAACTTATTGAAAGTTAGCAAACGTAGAATTGGTCACTTGAATAATTCATGAAAGAATATTGAAGGAAGAGGGATTTCACATATAAATATACTATCTTGGACATTTTTTGTAATTGTGAGCACTCATTAAAATATGACATGCTAAAAGGTTGATGTTGGACAAGGAAGACAACGTAATGGATTATGTTTTCTTATATCCGAAATAAAGTATATTGTCTTGGATCATCCAACATGTTGAGCTTGTCTTCCCCCCCCCCCCCCCCATGCTATTGCACCAAGTAGAGATACTACTTGTGCTTCCGAATATCCCTTAAACTAGTTATGCCATGAGAGTCCATCATACCTACCTATGGATTGATTAAGATCCTTCAAGTAAGTTGTCATCGGTGCATGCAATAAAAATTGCTCTTTAAATATGTATGATCTATTAGTGCGAAGAAAATAAGCTTTATACAAACTTGTGATAGGGAAGAAATAAAAGCGACGAACTGCATAATAAAGGTCTTTATCACAAGGGGCAATATAAAGTGACGTTCTTTTGCATTAAGATTTTGTGCATCCAACCATAAAAGCGCATGACAACCTCTGCTTCCCTCTGCGAAGGGCCTATCTTTTACTTTTACCTTCTACCCTTATACAAGAGTCATGGTGATCATCACCTTTCCTTTTTACACTTTTTCCTTTGGCAAGAACTTTGTGTTGGAGTGATCTGGATATGTATATCCACTTGGATGTAGGTTTTCATGAGTTATTATTGTTGACATTACCCTTGAGGCAAAAGGTTGGGAGGCAAAACTATAAGCCCCTATCTTTCTCTGTGTCTGATTAAAACTTTGAACCCATAAATATCACGTGAGTGTTAGCAATTGTGAAAGATTAAATGATAGTTGAGTATGTGGAGTTTGCTGAATCAAAGCTCTGACATAGACCCTTCCTAGAAATAAGATGAATTGCAATTGTTTGATGACTGAGAATATTGTTTGTTAGTTTTCAAGAAAGTTTATGATCTATACTTTAACATGTGAATAGCTTGTTACTTGATCATGAAAACTTTTATGAGATGAGCTACTGTTATGACATATAATGATGCTAGAAAAGATGATTGAAATTATCATTGATCAAACTTGTGCACCTGCTAGCATTCACACTTCATAAATTATTTCTTTTATCATTTACCTACTCGAGGACGAGCAGGAATTAAGCTTGGGGATGCTGATACATCTCCAACGTATCTATAATTTATGAAGTATTCATGCTATTATATTATCCATCTTAGATGTTTTATATGCTATTTTATATGATTTTGGGGACTAACCTATTAACCTAGAGCCTAGTGCCAGTTTCTGTTTTTTCCTTGTTTTTGAGTTTTACAGAAAAGGAATACCAAATGGAGTCCAATTGACGTGCCAATTTTTGTTGATTTTTTATGGACCAAAAGAAGCCCCTGGAGCAAAAGAGTTGGGCCAGAAGAGTCCCGGGCTGTCCACGAGGGTGGGGGGCGCGCCCACCCCCCTGGGCCTGGTCCCCTGCCTCGTGGACGACTCGGAGACCTCCCCTGATGTGAAACCAACGCCAAAAATTCCTATAAATACAGAAACCCCCAAAAAATAACCTAGATCGGAAGTTCCGCCGCCACAAGCCTCTGTAGCCATGAGAAATCAATCTAGGCCCTCTCTAGCACCCTGCCGGAGGGGGCCATCATCACCGGAGGCCATGGAGGAGGATCCCGGAGGGGCCATCATCGCCATGAAGGCCAAGGACCAGAGGGAGAACCTCTCCCCATCCAGGGGGGAGGCCATGGAGGAGGAAGCACAAGGGGGAGAACCTCTCCTCCTATCTCTCGGTGGCGTCGGAGTGCCATCGGGAGGGGAATCATCGCCGCGGTGATCGCCTTCATCAACATCACCGTCATCATCACCATCCTCATCTATTTTACGCGGTCCACTCTCCTGCACCCCGCTGTAATCCCTACTTGAACATGGTGCTTTATGCCGCATATTATGATCCAATGATGTGTTGCCATCTTATGATGTTTTGAGTAGATATCCTTTGTCTTTGGGTTGATTGATGATCTAGATTGGTACGAGTTGTATGTTTTATTTTGGTGCTGTCCTATTATGCCCTCCGTATCGCGCAAGCATGAGGGATTCCCGTTGTAGGGTGTTGCAATACGTTCATGATTCTCTTATAGTGGGTTGGTGAGTGACTGAAACACAAACCCGAGTAAGGGGGTTGTTGCGTATGGTAATCAAGAGGACTTGATGCTTTAATGCTATGGTTGGGTTTTACCTTAATGATCTTTAGTAGTTGTGGATGCTTGCTAGAGTTCCAATCATAAGTGCATATGATCCAAGAAAAGAAAGTATGTTAGCTTATGCCTCTCCCTCATATGAAATTGCAATGACGACTATCGGTCTTGTTAACAATTGCCTAGGACAATTCCGCACACCGATCCATCATTATTCCACACTCGCTATTTATAATATTTAGTAATATATTCTATCTTTATGATAACAGCACCTACTTTTATATTTTAGCTTTTCGATACCATGCAAAATTATCCTCTTCATACCCACAACGTAGTTTTATTTCTCGTTTCTAGTTGGAAGCAAATGTTCGGTGTACGTAGAGTCGTATCAGTGGCAGATAGGACTTGAGAGAATATTGATCTTACATTTAGCTCCTTGTGGGTTCGACACTCCATACTTATCACTTCCACCTTTGGAAATTGCTATGATGATTCCCTGCACTTGATATGCAAATACTATCAGGACTAAGTTCATGATAAATTAAGTTCAATTAATCAAATTACTTTAGAACTCCCACTTAAATAGACATCCCTCAAGTCATCTAAACGATACGTGATTCAAATTAACTAAACCATGTCCGATCATCACGTGAGATGGAGTATTCATCAATGGTAAACATCTCTATGTTAATCATATCTACTATATGATTCACGTTCGAACTTTCGGTCTCAAGTGTTCTGAGGCCATGTATGTACATGTCAGGCTCGGCAAGTTTAACCTAAGTATTCCGCATGTGCAAATTGTCTTGCACCTGTTGTATGTGAACGTAGAGTCTATCACACCCGATCATCACGTGGTGTCTCAACACGGCAAACTTTCACAACGATGCATACTCAGGGACAACACTTATACCTTTAAATTTTAGTTAAGGGGCCATCTTATAACGCTACCGCCGTACTAAGCAAAATAAGATGCATAATAGATAAACATCACATGCAATCAAAATACTCCCTACATTCCTAAATATAAGTCTTTTTAGAGATTCCAACAAGTGACTACATACGAAGCAAAATGAGTGAATCTACACTCTAAAATATGTCTACATACATCCGTATGTTGTAATCCATTTGAAATGTCTAAAAAGACTTATATTTAGGAACGGAGGGAGTATGTGACATGATATGGCCATCATCATCTTGTGCTTTTGATCTCCATCTCCAAAGCATCATCATGATCTCCATTGTCAACGGCTCGACACCTTGATCTCCATCGTAGCATCGTGGTCGTCTTGCCAACTATTGCTTCTACAACTATCACTAACATATAGTGATAAAGTAAAGCAATTACATGGGGTTTGCATTTCATACAATAAAGAGACAACTGTAAGGCTCCTGGCGGTTGCCGGTAACTTTTACAAAACATGGTCATCTCATACAACAACGTAAATCACATCATGTCTTGACCATATCACATCACAACATCCCTGCAAAAACAAGTTAGACGTCCTCTACTTTGTTGTTGCAAGTTTTACGTGGATGCTACGGGCTTCTAGAAAAAACCGTTCTTACCTACGCATCAAAACCACAACGATGATTTATCAAGTTTGCTGTTTTAACCTTCAACAAGGAACGGCCGCAGTCAAATTCGATTCAACTAAAGTAGGAGAAACAGACACCCGCCAGCCACTTTATGCAAAACTAGTTGCATGTTTGTCGCTGGAACCGGTCTCATGAACATGGTCATGTAAGGTTAGTCTGGGCCGCTTCATCCAACAATACCGCCGAATCAAAATAGGATTTGGTGGTAAGCAGTATGACGATCACCGCCCACAACTCTTTGTGTTCTACTCGTGCATATCATCTACGCATAGATCTGGCTTGGATACAACTGTTGGGGAACGTAGCATGCAATTTCAAAAAAATTCCTACGCTCACGCAAGATCTATCTAGGAGATGCATAGCAACGAGAGGGGAAGAGTGTGCCCATGTACCCTCGTAGACCGAAAGCAGAAGCGTTTGACAACATAGTTGATGTAGTCGAACTTCTTCTAGATTCGATCGATCAAGCACCGAACGTACGGGACCTCCGAGTTTTGCACACGTTCAGCTCGATGATGTCCCTCGTCCTCTTCATCCAGCAAAGGTGTCGAGGAAGAAGATGAGTTCCGTCAGCACGACGGTGTGGTGAAGGTGATGGTGAAGTGATCCACGCAGGGCTTCGCCTAAGAACTACGAAGATATGGCTGGAGGCGTAAACTGTGGAGGGGGGCGCCGGACACGGCTAACGATTGTTGGTGTGTGTTCTACGTGCCCCCTCCCCACGTATATATAGGTGGTAGGGGGAGGGGAGCATCCATGGGGCGCCCCAAGTAGGAGGAATCCTACTTGGGGTCCTATCCCAATTCGGCCCCCTTTCCTTATTTCACCGGAGGGGAAAATGGAAGAGGGAAGGGAGGAAGGAAAGGGAGGGCCGAACCCCCTCTTCCTTCTCCAACTCGGCCTCCTACCTAAAAGGGGGGCGCCACCCCTTGTGGGCTGGTGTGCTCCCCTCTTATGGCCCATAAGGCCCATTATTCCCCCGGGGGTTCCGGTCATAGTTGCCGGGAATGGGGAACGAGGCAGCGATCCTCGAACCGGGATCGTCGACCCGGATCGAGGGTCGGGGTCGACCTGTGGGACGAGCGAGTCGATGTCCGGGACGCGACCCCGTACGTACGCTAGGATACGATACCTAGCCACCCAAAATACTCAATCTGGATTCCAATTCACGATCCTCAAGGTAAATGTAAGGATCGATTCGTGGAGATGTCGAGACTTACCAGGAGCCAGGAGTCCATGGCATCCATCTTGCCCCCGCGTGAACGTGGTGCCCGGAGGCCCCCAACACGCTGCCGTTGTGTCGTCGCACCCGAAAGCCGGACTCCATGCAGCCAGGCAAGCCGCCATGGTGGACGGCGTCATTGCGGAGATGGCACCGAAGTGCTCAACCGGCGGCTCTATGTTTACCTCGAGCGGCTGTGAGATCTTGAGCGACTGAAATTTTGATGCCTCACACATTCTCTCCGTAATTTCAGCTGTCAAGAAAATTAACCATGTACGTCTAACGAAGATAAAGGAATGGGCTGGTCCTTAGCTAGCTCTACCTACAATCAATGATCCATGTAACTGGTGATATGGTAGCTATGTACAAAGAAATCAATTGATCGTAAATCTTTTTGACTCTCACGGTGATTTAGCTATCCATATATGTACCTCCCACGTTCCATCGTTCCCGGTCATCGTTCCCAAACTGTTTGGGACGCGTTCCGCCTATCGATGGGTCGTTTGAAAGATGTATACCCCCGTCGTTCCCTATTATTGGCCACAACGATCCTCGACCCTCGTTCCCGTCCCTCGACCCCATCGACCCGGGAACTTGGCACTATGGTTCCAGTAACCCCCCCCCCCCCCCCGGTAATCCGATAAATACCCAATACTATCTGAAACACTTCCGGTGTCTGAATACTATCATCCTATATATCAATGTTTACCTCTCGACCATTTTGAGACTCCTCGTTATGTCTGTGATCTCATCCGAGACTCCGAACAACATTCGGTCACCAAATCACATAACTCATATAATACTAAATCGTCATCGAACGTTAATCCTGCGGACCCTACGGGTTACAGAACTATGTAGACATGACCGAGACACCTCTCCGGTCAATAACCAATACTGGAACCTGGATGCCCATATTGGTTCCTACATATTCTACGAAGATCTTTATCGGTCGAACCGTAATGACAACATACGTTATTCCCTTTGTCATCGGTATGTTACTTGCCTGAGATTCGATCGTCGGTATCTTCATACCTAGTTCAATATCGTTACCGGCAAGTCTCTTTACTCGTTCCGTAATACATCATCCCGCAACTAACTCATTAGTCACTTTGCTTGCAAGGCTTCTTATGATGTGTATTACTGAGAGGGCCCAGAGATACCTCTCCGACACTCGGAGTGACAAAACCTAATCTCGATCTATGCAAACCCAACGATCATCTTTGGAGATACCTGTAGAGCATCTTTATAATCACCCAGTTACGTTGTGACGTTTGATAGCACACAAGGTATTCCTCCGGTATCGGGGAGTTGCATAATCTCATAGTCAAAGGAATATGTATATGACATGAAGAAAGCAATAGTAATAAAACTGAACGATCAATATGCTAAGCTAACGGATGGGTCATGTCCATCGCGTCATTCTCCTAATGATGTGATCCCATTCATCAAATGACAGGTCATGTCCATGGTCCGGAAACCTTAACCATCTTTGATCAACAAGCTAGTCAAGTAGAGGCTCACTAGGGACACAGTGTTTGTCTATGTATTCACACATGTATTGAGGTTTCCGATCAATACAATTCTAGCATGAATAATAAACATTTATCATGAATAAGGAAATATAAAATAACAACTTTATTATTGCCTCTAGGGCATATTTCCTTCAATAAATACCAGGAACCAATGGCAATTGCTTCCGTTGAATTTCCCAGACCAAGGACCACACATTTTTTAACTGGTTGCAGCAATAAATATTATAGCACAGCTTCTCCCGCATGATCCACAGTGCATGCTTTACAATAGCAAAGTCCAAACCCCGTAACCGCCATACCTATTTAGCTTTTGCACAAGTAAATAACGGTGCTTGGTATCCTCCACTCCTATACCGCACGTAGGACATAGCCCACGGACTTTTATATGTCTGTTATCTAAAGTCACCTGACATGGTTGCGATCCTAACAAAGTTGGCCAAAGGAAAATTTTAACCTTGGCACGACAGGTGAAGCTCTAGATCTTCCCACATATCGGCGAATTCGTGAGGGTCCAACTGTATTTTCTCCTGATATTTTATGTCCATATTGGTTGTGCCACTCCGCAAAGTATGCCGATCTCACTGAGAATCTCCCGTTTTTGCACAAGTTCCATGCTACGAAGTCTGACATGTCAAATTCACGCAACGGAATCGCAAGGATCCGCGTCACATTGACTTGCCAGAATGTTTGAGAAACCAACTCTTCATCCCAACGACCCGTAACAGGTTCAATGAAATCACTTACTTTTGATACTAAATTGCCTCCACGAGCCATGATCACCTTCGAGTTAGGGATCCATTTATCATCCCAAACATTGATCCGACTATCATCACCGATCCTCCATATATGACCTCCTTTTAATGTTTGCACCGCTGACATAATAATTTGCTATGTGAATGAGGCTCTCTTTTTCATTGTTGCATTCAAAATATCACAATCTGGATAATATTTGGCTTTGAGAACACGGGCACAAATGAAATCCGGATTATCAACTAATCCTGAAATCTCATTCCACCTTCCTTCTTTGGCACATACAATTTCCACCAGACAAACCAGTGCATTCTTCTCTGATTATCACCATCACCCCACCAATAATGTGATATAGCCTGTACAATTGATTTGAGTAGCACTTCCTTTCATCCTACTCCCTCCATTCTAAATATAAGCCTTTGTAGAAATTCCACTATGGACTACATACGGAGCAAAATGGGTGAATCTACACTCTAAAATGCATCTATATACATCCATCTGTATATGATTCATAATGAAATCTCTACAAAGACTTATATTTAGAAACGGACGGAGTATTGAAAGTTGTCTTCCCTTCCATCCCATAATTCTTCAATTCACCAAAAAATGGAAACAATTGTCCTATCTAAACCCCTATCTAAACCAACAGTGAATGGTAAGTCTAGATAAATATCCAATAGTGCCTCGGTCATTATATTCAAACTGCTCCAAATATGTTTCTTCATCTCAACTCTAGTGTTAGGGCTAAAAAACGCACTTAACTTGTCCACACTAATCTTCTGAAGAGGCACAATATGATGCAAGGATTTCTTTCAAGCACTCACTCAGCATTGTCCCTTGCCCTCTTTGTTATACTATAATGTCGGCACAACTAGCAAATGAATTACTCCTTCCAACTTAGATACATCCGTATCTAGACAAATCTAAGACAAGAACTTTGGGACATTGAGAGTACTTGTCAACATAAAGCGCAAAAATTGCTGTCGCTTGGGAATTCATGTGGTGGGTAGTCAAGAAAGAAGTTCCAACATGCCGACTTCTGTGAAATGAATATGTAAGCGAGGGACAAGTGGGTACGTTCGAATTGTCCAGACAAACGCCCTATTTTGGCAAACAATGAGAAGCAATCCCCGAAGCTAAGGCATGCAAACAAGATGTAGATCAAGAAAGTAATATACAAAATGAACGAGAAGTAATTGAATCGATTGGGCCAAAACTCAAAAGACAAACAGCAAGCTGCAGTAGCCCTGCAGAACCAAGGCTGTACAGGCAAAGTGAACCTTTGGAGGAAAGCAATGTAACTATGTAGTTCAACAGAGCACACCATCATTCTGAAGGAAATAGCACAGTATAGCATTTCTGCAAAACTCATGATAGCAACCTACACGGAATATCTTCTTGACATGAATAAAGACCCAACCCAGACTACTGCTCAGAGAGCAAATCCTACTCATAAGAGCACCATAGATTTGAACTGGTTGTGCAGGCAGATAACCCAAACACCCTAGTAACCACCCTTGAGATCATTGACCACATCGTAGGGAATGGGAGTGACGGTCTCAATTGTGGTACCCTCGACCATGAACCCAGGTTTAGGGCCGAGCGGCTGCCTCTTGGTGCTGATGACCTCACCACGCGCCTTGGCTTCCGCCTTGAGCTGGTCGTTCTTCACTTTCCTCAGGCGGAACTCCTCAGCACACCTGGATGGCTGCACATGCTCAACACGAACATGGATCCTTTTCCTGATAATGCGGTTTCCAACCTGGGCAATGTAAACAGGATTGTGATTGTAAATATATTAGTCCTGAACTTGACTCTACATGAAATTTTATGATACAAATTGGTATGTTCCACTAGAACACAATAAATGAAATGTAAAGCTGCACAGAAGCATCAGGATAAGTTACAAAAAATGCTTGATAGCACTATTGATTTCAAGATGCAAAGTGTTCTAGCCTATTACCATGAGCAAATCAAGATATTGAATATAGCCATATAACTTGAGGTGTATTTCAAAGAAAACAAAGGGCAAAATATACATATCTTACCACTAACAATAAAGTTAGAACTTAGCTACTAAAGAAAAGAGATAACGTGATAGCAAATAGGGCCACAGCAGAATGGATTACTATAATCTTTGTTGGCAGAAATCCTAGGAAGCTGTTTCCTCAACAAAGCAGTACTCTTCGATATCCCATAATTGTAAATGCACTCAGCAATTTATCAGTCTCTAATCACACAACAATCAATAGAAACTAATAGAATTGTAAAGCTGGGGCAGTCCAAATTTAGTATTCCATGCAATGGAAGCAGCTAAAACCATTCGAGGGAACATGATGTGTACAACAAACACTGTGAACAACTTCAGCCTCAACCCTCCTCGCCTTATCTACCATTTGGACCCATACTGATGACAAAATAACATCTCGGATTACTACAACCATAATGAATCTTCAGAGCATATAAAACATGATAACGTGGTAGGACTGCAGCCGCACAAGCATTGCCCCACACTATCGCCATTAAATCCTCTGTATGCTACACCTACCAAGCAGGCAGATCTACGCATGTCAAACTTTTACAGCCCATTACAGCTACTAAATAAACAGAATCGCACTTGCAAAAGATCAATCAGTTGCACAAATCCTACAAATGGGAGTCTACCACGACTGCGACATCGCTGTGGAGCAAGTACCCCAGCGACGCGTATCGACAGTGGCTGTGCCCGCACAGCCGCGAGGGAAGAAAACGGGATCGATCTATACCTGCTTGTTGATCTCAACGCCGATGGCGCGCTTGGTGACGTTCCACACGCGTCCGGTGCGGCCGTGGTAGAACTTGTGCGGCATACCCTTGTGCACGGCGCCGTTCACCTTGACGTCGACGTACTCGCCGACCTTGTAGGTGCGCAGGTAGGTGGTGAGCGGGATGTAACCCTTCTTCCGGAACGGGCGCGCGAACAGGTCGCGCGTCCGCGACCGCAGACCGTGGCCCGCCGGCATCCTGCTCCTCCTGCTTTGCTTCGCGGGGCGGCGGCGGGAGAAGGGTGGTTGGTGTGGGGGGGCTAGGGTTTGCGAAGGTTTGGAGATGATTCTATTTTATAGCTCTGTGGTGGGGGTCCGAGTGGTGTTGGGCTGGACTTTTATGACGGAGTTTCGGCCCATTGCAGATGTAGGAGCATGAGACTTTGGTGGAATTGATACCCCCAAAAAATGGTGGAATTGATAGTTCTCAAAAACCGCTCCAAAAAAAAAAGATAGTTCTCAAAAAAATGGTGAAATTGATTATTCTCAAAACAAAAATGGTGGAATTGATTTTTTAACTCTCCGAAAAATAAAACTAGTGCTCTACTATATAAGCTTATTATGGTGCATGTTTTAGAATAACACGTGCACTTAAAATCATGGTGAAAATAGATTGAATTTAAGGTAAAGAAAAGCTTGAGCGGCTGGAAAACAATTTTTGGGGGACGCGGAGTTTCTGCTCCCAGGCTCATCTGCACCCTCTCTCAGAAAAAAATTCAAATAAATGATGAACAAATTAAAAAATTCCAAATTATTTTTCGGTCATAGACAATTTGATGCGTGAGGTCCGCACCAAATTTCAACCAATTTAGACATCTGAGCAGCTCTCGGCAAAAAAAAACAAAATCAGTGTCGGTAAAAATGTTTACTGTTTACGCACTGTTATGACCCGATTTGTCTTTTTTGCCGAGAGCTCCTCAGATGTTCAAATGAGTTGAAATTTTGAGCGGACCTCACGCACCAAATTATCTACCACCCCAAAAAAATTGAATTTTTTTGAATTTTTCTAGTATTTATTTTGAATTTTTTTTCTGAGCAGGAGCAGATGAGCCTGGGCACCGAGTTGGATTTCCGATTTTTGGGTTTCTATATGACAATCCTACACTATTAGTAGTAACTAGTAGAATGCACGTGTGTTGCCATGGGCAGTTTAATTTTTTTTTACTGACTGCATATATAAACATAATGATCATGTTCTACTGGAAAAAAAAACATCTAAGGTTTATGGATATATATGATATTCCACATTACAATTAAGGTTACTAAATTTCTCAACCCATCAAACAATGGGTAAGTGCGTAAGTAAATGAATCTGAGTGAGTGGAATAAGGGAGGATCAAATGAATGAACATATGAATCGCGTACATGGCGTTCATGAGTTCTTCTCAAGTTGGAAATGGAACCCAGTAATACACACTGCATTACCCTACGGTAAACCATGGGCCTTCTTTCTCGCTAGTGCTGAGGAGCCCCATTTGGCCATTTCTGTCGTCCGCGGCCTCAACATCACCCCTGAGAGCAACTCTAGCAGATCCCGCATCCGCGCCCGACCCGCAAAATAACCGCCAAAATGCGGGTGCGGGCCGGAAAGCCTGCCCGACCAGACCCCGCATCTCGTCCCGGCCCGCAAAAAAATTTAGGGGGCACGGTAAATTTCCAGCCCCAACCCGGGAAAACGCGGGTTTCCCCCTCGCGGCTGCGGTGCCCTGCATCACAGAGAAGCAGTTGACGGGAGGGACATTTCAGCTCACGCTCTTTTCCCCCTTCCTTCCGCCGCCGCCCGCCCTTGCTACCGCCCACCCGCCGCCGACGATTTCCAGCCATATCCACGGGCGGAATCGCTCCGCGGGGCCGCCCCACACCCTCCCGCGCCGAGCCGCCGCACCGCCCCTCCGGATCCGACGAGAAGAGCCGCCCCCCAGTCGCCGCCGCCACTGGGATCGACCACCGTCGAGCGCACCACCCTCGTCGCCGCCCGGGATCACTCGCCACCGGTTAGTCCCCTTTTTATGATTTTCACGAGCTGTGTAGTGATTGACGCGCCGGCGTGCGTGTAGATGGAGTTGACCCCGTGCGAGAAGTTCTTGCTATCCGATTCGGACGACTCGGATGTGGAGACCATGCTTGCGGCCTTTCGGCAGCAAACATTGGTCATGGCGCTTGCCGTGAAGGAGCGTGAAGACGAGTACCGAAAGAGGAGGCGAGGATCTACTGTCGGGCGTCTGTGCATTCCGCGGAATCGCCATCTTGGAAACGAGATGTTGATGCAAGATTATTTTTCGGAAAATCCTACATATCCTGCACACCTCTTCTGCAGAAGGTACCGAATGCGTCGATCCCTTTTGTGAAAATTGTTGAAGCTTGCGAGGCAAATTGCCGGTATTTCACTCAGAGAAGGAATGTCGCGGGCTTAAAGGGATTTAGTGCATATCAAAAAATCTCCGCAGCTATGCGGGTGATTGCATATGGCGTTCCGGCTGACTATGCCTATGAGTATCTTCGCATTGGTGAAGACAGCACAATTGAGTTTGTGCGTAGATTTGCGAAAGTGATCGTGCGTGTCTTTGGTCCCGAGTATCTTTGGGCACCAAATGAAGATGACACAAATAAATTGATGGCAGCTAATGAGAGGAGAGGTTGGCCTAGGATGCTAGGTAGCATTGATTGTATGCATTGGAATTGGAAAAATTGCCCCAAGGCTTGGCAAGGAATGTGTTGTGGTAAGTCTCATGATGCAACAATTCTGCTAGAGGCCGTAGCATCCGAGGATTTATAGATTTGGCATTGCTTTTTTGGTATGCCCGGCACACTCAATGATATCAATGTGTTGCAACGCTCTCATTTGTTTGCTAGGCTTGCTAGTGGTGATGCTCCTTCTTGCAACTATACTATGAATGGCCATGAGTACACAAAGGGGTACTATCTTGCAGATGGTATATATCCTCCTTGGTGCACATTTGTCAAGAGCATCAAAGAACCCAAACAAAAAAAACAATGTGAATTTGCAAGGGCGCAAGAGGCAGCCCGAAAAGACATTGAAAGAGCATTCGGTGTTTTGCAATCTAGGTTTGCCATTGTTCGAGGTCCTACTCGTTTTTGGGATAAGAAAACCCTGAAGAACATCATGACTTGATGTGTTATCCTGCACAATATGATTCTTGAAGATGAGAGAGGAATGGACTTAGAATTCTTTTACGATAATGTGGGTAGCCGTGTCAAACCAGCTAGAGACCCAAACCGCATTAGAGCTTTTCTTCAGACATACAAGGAGATTGAAAATGCAGACACACACTTTCAACTTCAGGAAGATCTCATTGAGCACCATTGGCAAAGGGCTGGACAGTGACTAATTTTTGTATTCATTTGTATTTGTATTCATGGCAAGTTTTGTATTGCATTATTTTTAGTTTGCTACGGTGATTTGAATAATTATTTGTAATGCGGATGATTATTGTTTTATGTTTGATTTGAATAATTCAGTTTGTTTTCAATTGTTGAATTATGTTGGATTTGAGATTTGCGGGCTGATGATTTGCGGGGATGCAAGGGCGCAAAGAGCAGAATCCGCATAGCCGACCCGTAAAAACACATATTCCGCGAATATACTTTTTTACGGATCCTTTTGGGGGGTCTGCATCTGTGCCAGCCCGCGCCGGCCCGCAAAATCTGTTTTGCGTGAACTACATACGCGTTTTGCGAGCCGGCGTTTTGCGGGGTCTGCTAGAGTTGCTCTGACATCTCTCGGCAAGCTCTGAGACCATGTCCACCGTGTTTCACTTCAGCTTACAGTACTCCTTGGGTAACATAAGTAGTAATGTTCAACCATGCATATCAGTAAAATATAGCCAATATCTACACAACAAAATTTGTTTTGCTGAGCAACTTATATGCTTGCCTTTTCGAAACCAAATAACCAATCTGCCACATGTTGATCGACCCCTTTGGTCCATACACAAATTATAGTCGTTCTGCTCTCAAAAGGAGAATTGCACAGATAAAAGCGGTATATAATTCAGTTGGCTACAACGCGGTTAACCATCCTCAAATGTACATGTGAAAGATGATGGTGCAAAACAGAAGCATGACTGAAACATGTTGGTGTTTCTACTAACTTTGATATGACTCTAGTCTAGTGAGCTAACTTTGTTGAATTTCCAGGACAATTGTTTCTACACTGGTAGCACATGTCTTGAGGGATTTTGATACTTAATTGAACTAAGTACATAGAAATCAGATAGTTGTTCAGCTAGAAAATCCAGAAATGACATCGCTTTGAAATAAGCTAAACAAGTGAGTTATGCTTCTTGCCGTTTTCTATTCACGCGGTTTACATTTACATGTTTTGCCTTGTATGAGATGTCACATCCCAATTTTTCCTTGAATTCAGGATGTGCATTTAGGAGCGCTGCATCCATGGTTTCATTGAATATTCGTTTTTTTTTTAAAATCAAACATGAACAATTCTTAAACCCTAAGAAAATGTAGAGTTTAATTAATGGCCATGAGGGTTTTCTTTGAATAAAAGTTTTATCAAAATGCATAAGGATAAGAAAGAAAATTTCCTAAGATAAATATTGCCCTATTTTACTTCAGTGTTCAAAGGTTTGAAAATATTTTAAATTTGGGCAATTTAAACTATGAGTAAATCATGGTTTAAAAAACATTGCAAAAGGGCCCAATAGGAAGTGGTAGAATGAGCTTGTCAAAAAACCCAAACAAAATGTTCACCCGTTCAGGAACATTCTAATTTGAATTTAGGACAAGTGCATAGTTGAATGAAAAAACAAATTCAAAATTCATTTGAATTTACAAAGAAACTGAAAAGATAAAAGTGAAGAGTAAAAGGTAAAGGCCCAGCCAGCGGACCGAGCCTACCCCCACCCGTGCTCTCTCTCTCTCTCTCACTCTCTCTCTCTCTCTCTCTCTCTCTCTCTCTCTCTCTCTCTCTCTCTCTCTCTCTCTCTCTCTCTCTCTCTCTCTGTCACGCAGTACCCACGTGTCAGGGTCATCACCCACCTCCTACAAATCGCCGCCGACACGCATGCCCACGTTGCGCATGCCCACGATCCCCACTCTCAGCTACCGCGCACGCCCGGTCGAGCCACCATGTCCTACAAACCCCCTAGAGTCCCTCCGCAAAAGCCATCTGCCACTGTTCGCTATCACCGTCGCGTTGTGTCGCCCGCAACCCCCAACCATTGCCACTGACCTAGCTTAACGATGGGCAAATTCCGACGACGCGAGTATTGTTGAACGTGACATATTTGTACATATCTCCCAATTGATCCCTCTCTCATCCCTAGCCATGCATATTTTAACTTCTAGATATTTGGTAGGGTTATTTGGCTTATCACGCAAGACATCTCATGTATATATTGTAAATGACTCTGATGAATACAATTGAGTTGCATCTAATATCCTTTCTACATGTTATCAGTTTCCTTCATGATCTCACCGCTTCCGCCCCTAGGCCGCCACCGCGCCTCCTAAGCCACCACCACTGCCTCCATCTCTACCCTTGGACGCCGCCACATCCTTCCCAAGCCGTCGTCGCCCCTTATCTTCCACCCCTAGTCGCAGTCCCCGTTGCTTTTGTACCGTCACAAGCCACCGCCGCCCTACCCACCCCTCTCATCATCATGGTCGTGTCACGCTCCTCCCTCTCCGGCGAGAGTTCCTTCGTCGCGCCCACCTTCTCCTCCTCCCGTCTCAAGGACATACCCATCAAGGATCATGTCGCGATGGTCCTTGACCTGGACTCTCCCTCCTACAGCGGACGGCATACCTACTTCGCACTTCTATTCCGCCCTTAGTGATGCATCGATCATGTTGACGGGAGCGTCGACGTTCACGGCATGAAGGATGATGATGAGTGGCTTGTCGTCGATACCACCATCGTCAAGTGGTTGTTCCTCACGATCTCAAGGGGCCTCTTTGATATGATGAACATCTGTGACCCCTCCGCGCACGCCACCTAGACGCGGCTGTGAGACCTCTTCCTCGACAACCAGATCCAACGTTGTGTTTTTTCTCCAAGACGAGTTCCTCATGTGGATCAAAACAATCTCACGATCAATGAGTACCACACGCCGTTGAAGGTGCTCGCTGACGAGCCCCGTGACGTGGGCATGGTGATCGACGACTCCGTCCTCCTCGCCAACCTCCTTCACGCTCTCCACCCCGACCTTGGTCATGCCATCGCCAACCTATACCTCATCACGCTAACGTTCACCAAGGACGTCAACTATCTCTGGACGGAGGAGATGCACCTTCATCACACGGCTCGGCAGGCGGCTCATACGATGCTTCATGTCGGCACCACTGGTGGCCATGCCGCGCCCCCGCCGGCTCCTTGCATGCCTGCTCTATCACCGTCACCCATGCCAGATCATGGTCGCCAGCGGAAACCGGGCGTGACGAGCGGCCTCGCAAAATGCACCATGCCGTGCACCGTCGCTAACCCGGCCACTACGCCCGCTGCGGCGCCCCAGCCTACCTAGATGACGAGGTATAACCCCTGGACCGGCATCGCGCATGCGTACTCCATGCCAGTCCCAAGGGCCCCCACCAGGGTCTCTTCGGCCCGCGTCCGGCACCTCATTGCTACCTCTTGAGCACTGCGTTGGATTTCCTTGAAGAGGAAAGGATGATGCAGCAAAGTAGCGTAAGTATTTCCCTCGGTTTTTGAGAACCAAGGTATCAATCCAGTAGGAGGCTACGCGCGAGTCCCTCGTACCTACACAAAACAAATAACTCCTCGCAACCAACGCGATAAGGGGTTGTCAATCCCTTCATGGTCACTTACGAGAGTGAGATCTGATAGAGATGATAGAAAATATTTTTGGTTTTTTTGTGATAAAGATGCAAAGTAAAATAAAAGGCAAAGTGAAAAAGCAAAGGCAATAATAAAGTGTAGGAAGATTAATATGATGGAGATACACCCGGGGCCATAGGTTTTACTAGTGGCTTCTCTCAAGAGCATAAGTATTTTACAGTGGGTGAGCGAATTACTGTTGAGAAATTGACAGAATTGAGCATGGTTATGAGAATATCTAGGTATGATCATGTATATAGGCATCACGTCCGAGACAAGTAGACCGACTGCTGCCTGCATCTACTACTATTACTCCACTCATCGACCGCTATCCAGCATGCATCTAGAGTATTAAGTTCAAGAAAACCGAGTAACGCCTTAAGCAAGATGACATGATGTAGAGGGATAAATTCATGCAATATGATAAAAACCGCATCTTGTTATCCTCGATGGCAACAATACAATACGTGCCTTGCTGCCCCTAGTGTCACTGGGAAAGGACACCGCAAGATTGAACCCAAAGCTAAGCAATTCTCCCATTGCAAGAAAAACCAATCTAGTAGGCCAAACCAAACTGATAATTCGAAGAGACTTGCATAGATAACCAATCATACATAAAAGAATTTAGAGAAGATTCAAATATTGTTCATAGATAATCTTGATCATAAACCCACAATTCATCGGTCTCAACAAACACACCGCAAAAAGAAGATTACATCAAATAGATCTCCACAAGAGAGGGGGAGAACATTGTATTGAGATCCAAAAAAAGAGAAGAAGCCATCTAGCTACTAACTATGGACCCGAAGGTCTGAGGTAAACTACTCACACTTCATCGCAGGGGTTATGGTGATGATGTAGAAACCCTCCATGGTGGATGCCCCCTCCGGCGGAGCTCCGGAACAGGCCCCAAGATGGGATCTTGTGGGTACAGAAGGTTGCGGCGGTGGAATTAGGTTTTTGGCTCCGTATCTGATCGTTGGGGGTACGTAGCTATATACAGGAGGAAGAAGTACGTCGGTGGAGCAACGTGGGGCCCACGAGGGTGGAGGGCGCGCCCTAGGGGGTGGGCACGCCCCCTACTTCATGCCCTCCTCGAAGCTTCCTTGACTTAGGGTCCAAGTCTCCTGGATCACGTCCGGTGAGAAAATCACGTTCCCGAAGGTTTCATTCCGTTTGGACTCCGTTTGATATTCCGTTTCTGCAAAACTCTGAAATAGGCAAAAAACAACAATTCTGGGCTGGGCCTCCGGTTAATAGGTTGGTCCCAAAAATAATATAAAAGTGGATAATAAAGCCCAATATTGTCCAAAATAGTAGATAATATAGCATGGAGCAATCAAAAATTATAGATACGTTGGAGACGTATCACTCATCAGGCGCTCCGAATGGCGCCGCCTACGCCCTCCAGCGCACGACCCTTTAGTGTATGACGACCCCGCGGCGTCCCCCTATGATGCCCCTCCATCACCCTATGGAGCCTCCTCTGGTGGTTCCCCATTGGACCTAGCACTCATAGTCGCCCTTCACGCCGCCCCTTCCTTGAGTAACTACAACGGCCGCGCCAACTGGATATCGGCATGGGAGCTAGCTCCCACATGGCTTCAAACCCTGATATACTCTCCCATGTCTACCCCAATCCTTGCTTATCTCGCATCATTGTCGGTGATGGCACCACCCTTCCCATCACCACCACGGCGCATCTGAAGGAAATATGCCCTAGAGGCAATAATAAAGTTGTTATTTTGTATTTCCTTATTCATGATAAAGGTTTATTATTCATGCTAGAATTGTATTGACGGGAAACCTTAATACATGTGTGAATACATAAACAAACACCGTGTCCCTAGTGATCCTCTACTAGACTAGCTCATTAATCAAAGATGGTTAAGGTTTCCTAACCATTGACATGAGTTGTCATTTGATAACGGGATCACATCATTAGGAGAATGATGTGAAGGACAAGACCCATCCGTTAGCTTAGCATAATGATCGTTCAATTTTATTGCTATTGCTTTCTTCATGTCAAATACATATTCCTTCAACTGAGATTATGCAACTCACGGAATCCGGAGGAATACCTTCTGTGCTATCAAACATCACAACGTAAATGGGTGGTTACAAAGATGCTCTACATGTATCTATGAAGGTGTTTGTTGAGTTGGCATAGATCAAGATTATGATTTGTCACTCCGAGTATCGGAGAGGTATCTCTGGGCCCTCTCGGTAATACACATCATAAGCTTGCAAGCAAACGAATAAGGAGTTAGTCACAAGGTGATGTATTAGGAACGAGTAAAGAGACTTGCCAGTATCGAGATTGAACTAGGTATTAAGATACCAACGATCGAATCTCGGGCAAGTAACATACGGATGGACAAAGGGAATTACGTATGTTGTCATAACGGTTCGATCGATAAAAATCTTCGTAGAATATGTAGGAGCCAATATGTGCATCCAGGTTCCGCTATTGGTTATTGACCGGAGAGGTGTCTCGGTCATGTCTACATAGTCCTCGAACCCGTAGGGTCCGCACGCTTAACGTTCGATGACGATACAGTATTATATTAGTTATGTGATTAGGTGACCGAATGTTGTTCAGAGTCCCAGATGAGATCACGAACATGATGAGGATTCTCGAAATGGTCGAGAGGTAAAGGTTGATATATAGGATGATGGTATTCAGACACCGGAAGTGTTTCGGGGGGTACCGGGTACTTATCTGGTCACCGGAAGGGGTTCCGCCCCCCCCCCCCCGGCAAAAGATATGGGCCTTATGGGCCAAGAGGGGAAACGCACCAGCCACAAGGGGCTGGTGCGCCCCCCATATGGGCCGGCCTAAGGAGGAGAAGGAAAGGGGGTGTGGATTAGGATTCCCACTTCCTACCCTCTCTCCCCCCTCTTTCCTCCCCCCTTGGGAATACATGGCAAGGGGGGGCACCGCCAGGTGAGGAGCCCTAGGGCCGGTTGGCCACCTATGTAGTGCGCTAGGCTGCCTCCCCTCCCCTCCCACCTATATATATGTGGGAGGTGGGTGCCTGGCACACACCAGACAAAATTGCCTAGCCGTCTGCGGCGCCCCCCTCCACTGTTTACACCCCGGTCATATTTTCGTACTGCTTAGGCGAAGCCCTGCGGAGATCACTTCCCCGTCACCATCACCACGCCGTCGTGCTGACGGAACTCATCTACTACCTCGACGTCTTGCTGGATCAAGAAGGCGAGGGACGTCATCGAGCTGAACGTGTGCCGAACACGGAGGTGTCGTGCGTTCGGTACTTGACCTGTTAATGTGCGAAGAAGTTCGACTACATCAACAACGTTGTGAAACGCTTCCGCTTAGGGTCTACAAGGGTACGTAGAAACACTCTCCCCCTCGTTGTTATGCATCTCCATGGATATATCATTGCATGCCTAGAAAAAATTTTGTTTTCCATGCAACGATTCCCAACAGTGGCATCATGAGCTAGGTCTATGCGTAGATGATATGCACGAGTAGAACACAAAGAGTTGTGGATGGTGATAGTCATACTTCTTACCACCAACGTCTTATTTTGATTCGGTGGTATTGTGGGATGAAGCAGCCTGGACCAACCTTACATGTCCACGCACATGAGACCGGTTCCACCGACAGACATGCAGCTAGTTTTGCATAAAGGTGGCTGGCGGGTGTCTGTTTCTCCTACTTTAGTTGAATCAAATTTGACTACGGCCCGTCCTTGAAGAAGGTTAAAACAAAAAAACTTGATGAATCACCGTTGTGTTTTTTCCCCTAGGTAAGAACGGTTCTTGCTAGAAGCCCGTAGCAGCCACATAAAACTTGCAACAACAAAGTAGAGGATGTCTAACTTATTTTTGCAGGGCATGTTGTGATGTGATATGGTCAAGACATGATGTGATAAACATTATTATATGAGATGATCATGTTTTGTAAGTTATCGGCAACCGGCAGGAGTCTTATGGTTGTCTCTTTATTGTATGAAATGCAAACGCCATGTAATTGCTTTACTTTATCACTATGTATTAGCAATAGTTGTAGAAGCAATAGTTGGCGAGATGACCATGACGCAATGATGGAGATCAAGGTGTCGATCCAGTGACTATGGAGATCATGACGATGCTTTGGAGATGGAGATCAAAAGCACAAGATGCTGATGGCCATATCATGTCACATATTTTGATTGCATGTGATGTTTATCTTTTATGCATCTTATTTTGCTTAGTACGATGGTAGCATTATAAGATGATCCCTTCACCAAATTTCAAGGTAAAAGTGTTCTCCCTGAGTATGCACCGTTGCTACAGTTCGTCGTGTTGAGACACCACGTGATGATCGGGTCTGGTAGACTCTATGTTCACATACAACGGGTGTAAGACAGTTTTGCGCATGCAGAATACTTGAGTTAAACTTGACGAGCCTAGCATGTACAAACATGGCCTCGGAACACTGGAGACCGAAAGGTCGAATGTGAATCATATAGTAGATATGATCAACATAGAGATGTTCACCATTGGTGACTACCCCATCCCACGTGATGATCGGACATGGGTTAGTTGATTTGGATCACGTATCACTTAGATGACTTGAGGGATGTCTATTTAAGTGGGAGTTCTTAAGTAATTTGATTAATTGAACTTAATTTATCATGAACTTAGTCCTGATAGTATTTGCATATCTATGTTGTAGATCAATGGCCCGTGCTACCGTTCCCCTGAATTTTAATGCGTTCCTTGAGAAAGCTAAGTTGAAAGGTGATGGTAGCAACTACACGGACGGGGTCCGTAACTTGAGGATTATCCTCATTGCTGCATAGAAGAATTATGTCCTTAATGCACCGCTAGGTGAAAGGCCTGCTGCAGGAGCAGATGCTGATGTTTCGAACGTCTGGCAAGCTCGACCTGATGACTACTCGATAGTTCAATGTGCCATGCTTTACGGCTTAGAACCGAGACTTCAAAGATATTTTGAACGTCATGGAGTAGATGAGATGTTCCAAGAGTTGAAGTTAATATTTCAAGAAAATGCCCGGGTTGAGTGATATAAAGTCTACAAAAAGTCCTATAGCTGCAAGATGGAGGAGAACAGTTCTGTCAGTGGAAACATACTCAAAATGTCTGGGTATTATAATCACTTGACTCAGCTGGGAGTTGATCTTCCAGTTGATTGTGTCATTGACAGAGTTCTTTAATCACTGCCATCAAGCCACAAAGGCTTTGTGATGAACTATAATATGCAAGGGATGAACAAAACAATTCCCGAGCTCTTAGCCAATCTTCGTTTAATCTGTAGCTCCTGTTTTGAGTTACAAATATGAGCAACTGAACCAGTATCAAATACCCAGGCGCTACTATGAGCATTAGTAAGGTGCACATCAATAACATTTATATCAAATACACCTTTGTTCACTTTGCCATCCTTCTTATCCGCCAAATACTTGGGGCAGTTCTGCTTCCACTGACCAGTCCCTTTGCAGTAGAAGCACTCAGTTTCAGGCTTGGGTCCAGCTTTGGGCTTCTTCCCGGGACTGGCAACTTGCAATGCACGTCGGGAATGGTTCCAAGGTCGATGTGATCACCGTCGGCATGCTACCTCTACATCTATCTTCAAGATTAGTTTTAGACCTGAATAATTGTTATTTGGTGCCAGCGTTGATCATGGACATTATATTTGGATCTTGTTTACTGTGATATGGTTATTCATTTAAATCAGAGAATAATGGTTGTCCTATTTATGTGAGTAATATATTTTATGGTCATGCACCCTTGAAGAGTGGTTTATTTTTGTTGAATCTCGATTGTAGCGATACACATATTGATGCCAAAAGATGCAAATTTGATAATGATAGTGCAACATATTTGTGGCACTGCCGTTTAGGTCATATTGGTGTAAAGTGCATGAAGAAACTCCATGCAGATGGGCTTTCGCAATCACTTGATTATGAATCATTTGACACTTGCGAACCATGCCTCATGGGCAAGATGACTAAAACCCCGTTCTCTGGAACAATGGAGCGAACCAATGACTTATTGGAAATAATACATGCCGATGTATGCGGTCCGATGAGTGTTGAGGCACGCGGCGGGTATCGTTATTTTCTGACCCGCAGATGATTTAAGTAGATGTGGGTATATCTACTTAATGAAACACAAGTCTGAAACATTTGAAAAGTTCAAAGAATTTCAGAGTGAAGTAGAGAATCATCGTAGCGAGAAAATAAAGTTTCTACGATCTGATCGCGGAGGCGAATATTTGAGTTACGAGTTTGGCCTTCATTTAAAACAATGTGGAATAGTTTCACAACTCACGCCACCTGGAACACCACAGCATAATGGTGTGTCTGAACATCGTAACCGCACTTTATTGGATATGGTGCGTTCTATGATGTCACTTACCGATTTACCACTATCTTTTTGGGGTTATGCATTAGAGACAGTTGCATTCACGTTAAATAGGGTGCTACCTCTTGAGCATGCGTTGGTTTTCCCTTGAAGAGGAAAGGGTGATGCAACAAAGTAGCATAAGTATTTCCCTCAGTTTTTGAGAACCAAGGTATCAATCCAGTAGGGGACTACATGCAAGTCACCTAGTACCTGCACAAACAATCAAGAACCTTGCAACCAACGCGATAAAGGGGTTGTCAATCCCTTCACAGGCACTTGCAAAAGTGAGATCTGGTAAAGATAATAAGATAAATATTTTTGGTATTTTTGTTGTATAGGTTGGAAAGTAAAGATTGCAAAATAAAATAGATAGTAAACTAGAATTGTAGTTCGGAAACTTATATGATATAAAGTAGACCTAGGGGCCATAGGTTTCACTAGTGGCTTCTCTCATGATAGCATCTATTACGGTGGGTGAACAAATTACTGCCGAGCAATTGATAGAAAAGCGCATAGTTATGAGAATATCTAGGCATGATCATGAATATAGGCATCACGTCCATGTCAAGTAGACCGAAACGATTCTGCATCTACTACTATTACTCCACACATCAACCACTATCCAGCATGCATCTAGAGTATTAAGTTCATAAGAACAGAGTAACGCATTAGGCAAGATGACATGAAGTAGAGGGATAAACTCGAGCAATATGATATAAACCCCATCTTTTTATCCTCGATGGCAACAATACAATACGTGCCTTGCTGCCCCTACTGTCACTGGGAAAGGACACCGCAAGATTGAACCCAAAGCTAAGCACTTCTTCAATTGCAAGAAAGATCAATCTAGTAGGCCAAACTAAACCGATAATTCGAAGAGACTTGCAAAGATAAGAAATCATGCATATAAGAATTCAGAGAAGAACCAAATATTGTTCAGAGATAATCTTGATCATAAACCCACAATTCATCGGATCTCGGCAAACACACCGCAAAAGAATATTACATCGTATAGATCTCCAAGAACATTGAGGAGAACTTTGTATTGAGAACCAAAGAGAGAGAAGAAGCCATATAGCTAATAACTATGGACCCGAAGGTCTGAAGCAAACTACTCACGCATCATCAGAGAGGCTATGGTGTTGATGTAGAAGCCCTCCGTGATAGAATCCCCCTCCGGCAGATCGCCGAAAAAGGCCCCAAGATGGGATCTCACGGGTACAGAAGGTTGCGGCGGTGGAAAAGTGGTTTTGTGGCTCTCCTGGATGTTTTTAGGGTATAAGAGTATATATAGGCGAAAGAAGTACGTCGGTGGAGCTACGAGGGGCCCACGAGGGTGGGGGCGCGCCTACCCCCTAGGCGCGCCCTCCTGCCTTGTGGCCGCCTCGTTGCGTCTCTGACTTCCACTCCAAGTCTCCTGGATTGCGTTTGTTCCAAGGAAGATCCTCGCGAAGGTTTCGTTCCATTTGATATTCCTTTTCTGCGAAACACTGAAATAGGCAAAAAACAGCAACTGGCACTAGGCCTCCGGTTAATAGGTTAGTCCCAAAAATAATATAGAAGAGCATATTAAAGCCCATTAAACATCCAAAACAGATAATATAATAGCATGGAACAATAAAAAATTATAGATACGTTGCAGATGTATCATAGGGCACCATCTAATTCCGTTGAGACAACACTGTCACTACAAAAAAAAGACACATCCGTGACATTTTGGCCCGAACGAATTTTTTTTCTGTCATACATATGACACTTCTACGACGATAATTGTGACAAAACCTGGTATCGTCATAGATGTGCTGGGCTCCTACTTCTATGACAAAAAATCATGATAGAAAATGGGCTTTTCGTCCTGGGCGGGCCGGAGACGCAGCTGCATGACATTCTTTGGGCCGTCCATGACGGAAAAAACCATGGTGGAAGCGAGGGGGAGGAAAATTTCGGGGAGTTCCCGGTTACGGTGGGAGGTCGGAACAATTGATCAAGTTCATGAGGATCTAATGGCCTCTTCCACCTCCTCCTCTCCCTCCTCTCCCTCCTCCACCTTCCTCCACCTATGGATCTAGCTAGGATCAGCCATGGATGTCCTCTTGCATTGGGACTTCAAGCCTGGCCTAGCAGTGGCCGACGAGGTGCGTCGCCGTTTTGGAGAAACGGTCCATTTTTCTCCCTCTCGTTCGTCCAAGGAGTTCTTTGTCAGGACCCCGATCCTAAATCACACCGATCTAGCATGTAACACATCATACCACTTTGCGGCCTCACGCACGGTATTCCCACGGGTGCCACCTTACCTGGCCCGGGACCGTTTGCGCCTTTTGGCTCACGTATATGATAGTGTCGCTAGCATCCATATGACAAAGAACCCGGGCCGACATGGCTAGTCGTGAACCCAAAGCGGCACTAACCCATGGGGACAGGCATACATAAATGAACCTCGAGCATGTCGGTCAACATCGTGTGAATCCGGGCTGTAGCACTGGGCTAACAGGACTCCAGTAACCCAGGCTGTAGCAGGCTAGGCAGGACTCCGGATGTCACCGCGTGACATTTCCCCGAAGGGACAGACACAGGAACGAAGTGAAACACATGCCGGCCAGTCAAGTGTCCTCAGCAGTAGTGCTGGGCTAGCAGGACTCCGGTGAACCGGGCTGTAGCGGACTACTATGGCTCATGGAAGCACTAGACTACATTTCCCCATAAGAGAGGCTGCCAAGGATAAACAACTAGATTGTTGGATCCCACACATACCAAGCATTTCAATCATACACACAATATGCTCGATATGTGTAAATACAACATGGCATCACAACAAGACTCTACGACTCAAGTATCTATTCATTAGGCTCCGAGGAGCGAGATATTACAAGCATGGGTCTCACGACCTAACATTCAGAGCATACAAGTCAAAGCACAAACGGAAGCTTAACATGTCTGAGTACAGACATCTACAAATGAAAAAGGCTGAGAAGCCTGACTATCTACCAGATCCTGCCGAGGGCGCAAGATCGTAGCTGAGGTATCAAGCTAAACGTCGAAGTCCACACGGAACTACTAGCAAGGCGGACGTCTCTCTGCAAAAACATAAAATAGGCAAATGTGAGTACAAATGTACCCAACAAGACTTACATCAGAACTAGCTACATATGCATCAGTATCAATAAAGGGGATGGTGGAGTTTAACTACAGCAAGCCAGCTTTGACTCGGTGGCTATCCTGAACTACGACTGCTAGTAACTCTTTGAGGTGGCGCACACGAGTCCACATATTCACCATACCAATACACCACTATGGATCTGCTCCCGTATTCCTACGAGAACACCATCCATAGCACTCACGCTTGTCTTGCGCATTTTAGAGTATCCACTTTCACTTGTCTATGAACTATGCAAGGGGTCCAAGTTTCCATATCCGAGGAATCCGGCTATTCGAATAGATGATGATAACCCTGCAGGGGTGTACTTCTTCACACACGCTCTCGCCACTTACCACCATGTACACGTCATGTACCTCGGCAACCTTCAAGCGGAAGCCTCGCAAGGGAGTCGGCCACGAACTGACTAACCACACAAGTCTCTAGTCCAGGTTTATCGCCTATTCGGGTTCCATCCGCAAGGAGATCCGGCCGGGGTGTCGCTCACGGCCCCAAACCATGTGAGCAGGGTTCCCAAGCCCACCAACCGGGTGCCACTTGGTACACCATGCCATTGTGCCTAGTCTGTCCCAAGCCCACCTGTACCGGGTGCCACTTGGTAGACTACTAACACTACCTACAAACACCAGAAACTAGTTGCAACTCCTGGACAGAGATCAAGTTGATTAATAAGTCAAGAGAGCTTGGAGCGCCCGGAGCCCAATGTGTGGTAGTAACTGTTCATGGATCACAAACATAGAACTCAGTTCTTGAGGACGGCTGCAATGAGACAACCCACCATGTACTCCTACATGGCCTCTCACCGCTACCTTTACCAAATCGTGTTCACACACTTAGCTCTCATCGGTAGGACATGTTCACCACATTCCAATTCATCCCCGATGAATCAGACCTGACTCAACTCTAAGCAATAGCAGGCATGACAAACAAGCATGAATGAGTAGGCACATCAGGGCTCAAACAACTCCTACTCATGCTAGTGGGTTTCATCTATTTACTGTGGCAATGACAGGTCATGCAGAGGAAAGGGGTTCAACTACCGCAGTATGTAACCGTTGAATCCCTGTTGTCCTAATGCAGTAATAGAGAGCAGGAGCGAGAGAGTGGGATTGTATCAGAATGAACAAGGGGTTTTGCTTGCCTGGCACTTCTGAAGATGATATAACTCTTCATCGGTGTCATCGAACTCATCGTCGGAAACATCGTCGACTGAGAGGGGACGGTTACCGGCAAACAGAGAAGGACACAATCAATGCAATGCAACAATATGATGCATGATCATGACATGGCAATATGATGTGGTTTGAGCTAATGCAACTAGCAGCAAGTTAAATGGAGTTGGTTTGAATCTAAGATTCAAATTCAAACTCCATATATGACATTTCAAATGCCATCTAATTCAAATTGTTGTAAACAGCACCTTTAAGTTGTTCAAACATGAATTATAATGCCATAAACATGTTCCTTGGATTTTTCTGATAATTTTTCATATATAATTTGTTTGATTTGGAGCTACGGTTGAATTACTATGATTTTTAGAAGTTTAGGCAATTTTCTGGAATTTCCTGTAAAAGAGTAAATCCAGAAAAGAGTTATTGCGTCAGCATGATGTCACTGTGATGTCAGCGGTCAACGATCGCGGTCCAGGTCAAACTGACCAGTGGGTCCCGCGTGTTAGTGTCTAACTAAACTAACCTAGTTTTATTAGCACTAACCTAGGTTAAACTAATTAAATTTAAACCTAAACTAGATTAATTAGCCGGGCGGGGCCCGCATGTCAATGGGACAGAGGGGGGGAGTCAACCCAGCCAGCGGGGTCAAACCACGCTGGTCAGCGGGTCAACCCCTACCGGCGACGTGTCACCGGCGACGACAGGCGCGGCGGAGCAGCGCGGAAACGCTGCTCCGACGACCATTTGAACGAAGGAGACCACCTACGGGGAGCTGAGGCTCGCGCGCATCCAGCCGGGGTGGTGGCTCGGCTCGGGGGTGGCCGGAACGGCGCCGACGATGAGCACAGCGGCGACCGGAGCTCGAGTGAGCTCGGACTCGTGGCTTCGGTGGTCCTAGCGGCGCGGCGACATCAGCTACTCGGTCTTCGCGGTGCGGTGAGACCGTTGGGCACGGTGGCGAGGCCGTTGCGTGGCCCGAGCCACGTCAGTGACGAGGTCAGGCGACGGCGCAATCGGGTAAGAAGGGCGCGGCAGCTACGGTGCACAGGGAAGAAAACAGAGAGGGGGAGGACGGGCAGCAGCTCACGATGATCTTCTTGGAGTGGATGGCGAGCTCAGAGAGGGCCTGAGGCACTCGGGGCGTCGAGGGGGATCTCCGGCGACGGCGGTCGGGGACGAGCTCGCTGAGGGCAGAGGGGCGCGTCCGGCTACGTGTGGCGAACCGAGGAGGTCGAGGCCGTTGAGGCGGAGCTCGCAGGCATGGCGAGGGGTCAAGGGAGAGCCGGTGGCGTCGACTACAGCGGCTGGGGCTTACGGCCACGTCGGCCATAGTGGGAGAGGACGAGGGAGAGAGCTAGGGGGAATGGGGTGTTGGCGAGGTCGGGGCGACGACTAGGAAACGATCCACGCGACGCAATGGCGACCAGGGCGATGCAGAGAGGCTGGGTGGTGCGTGGCGAGCTCGGGCGTGCCATGCTCACCTCCCTGCCTGTTCTGGCAAGGGGAAGCAGCTGGCTGGCACGGGCCAGCACAGTGCTGGGTCGGCCAGTGGGCTGCCAGGTAAGTTTCTCTCCCTTTCTCTTTTATTTAGTTTCTGTTTTCTATTTTTCTGTAATTGTTTTGACTTAATTAAAATGCTAAGGCATTTTCAAAAACCCTAAAAATAATTGTGGGCTCTGTATGGAATATTTCCAACAGCCCTCACTTAAGTTCAGAATTATCTGGACATTTAAAATATTATATGGCATTTAATTGTCCAAATTTAAATACGTATGAATTAACTCCAAAATCCAGAAATGTCCTAGAAATATGTGCACCATTTCTGGAAGAGGTTTTTAGCCAATTCAAAAATGATGAACTTTTCTGCAGGGCATTTTGGGTTCATTGAAAATATTTTTATTTGAACCTAGTTGAATTTTTTTAGTGCTAGGGTTTGTCATCCCCATTTCAAGTTTCAGATAAAATTAGACATGATGCATGAAGATCAAGCAAAGTCAAACGAGGGCTGATCTAGGGCTGTGACAACTCACCCCTACTATACAAGAATCTCGTCCCGAGATTCAAGATGTGAGGTAAGAAGACAGAGGGGACACCAAGCTAATAACACGATCTTCATGATCCAACTGCCCTTCCCGAAGATGTTGGTTCCTTGCTCCAATTGATCTTGACGTCCTTGCTTTCGAGACCTTCAGTAGAACACTACGACCAAAGGAACAGGAACTCTACCAGAATCGATCTTCTCAAAGATCGAGCAACTCAGGATCAACTCACGGAGTGAGAGGAAAGAACGTCTCTTGAGCTGAGACACAAGACATACATTGAGAGGGATATATAATGAAGGTTCAACTTGGTAGGCAAAAATTCCACGCTTAAGTAGATGGTGCATGGTTTCAGAGTAGCAAGGAGATGAATTGCTATGACTCCATATCAGGGCACCTTTGAGAAGGTGACTCGTAGAATTATTCCCTTAAGTGGCAAAAAGAATTACTTCTGATACAAAGATCTTTGAAACTCTTTATACCAGCCTGAGGCAGTTCACACATGACCATTTAAAGGAGTTTGGAGAAATGGCATGCTCAGACTAGAATGGATGATGTGGACTACCTTGTTGAAGACAATGCAAGGGATGATTTTGCTTGCGCGTGCTCTCAAGAACTTGAGCATTTCCATATTCATCAAGGTTCTACCAACATCCGTGTCAAGGATCCTGGCAACACAACATACTACCATGATGAATAGTGATGGACGATGCAAATGCAAAGGAAGATAACACCTTCTCAGATTTCACCTTAGCGAGGCCAAGGAAACAAAATCTGGATGATCGACCGAGAGACATTTAGCACTCCGCTTCTAATGTTCTCCTTGATGTACTAGGTACCACGGTCAATGCTTAAAAGTATCAACATGGCCATCAAGTAAAGGTCGGACTTCGGGGGCACAAAAATCCATAAGAAACAACTTATGGAATAAGTCATACCAAATCCTCATGGAGAAGATGGTCGAATTGCTCGTTCAAGATACTACAACAATAGATCTTCCGGCTAGGTGTATCGGCCAGAACATCAACCTCGTCGGGACCTACATCATAGATCTTGGAAATGTTCCAACCATCATATCTGCCTGAGATTCAGATCTGTCTGGTAACAGGATTTTTCAGACAACATGTCCAGAAAAGAAAAGGTTGCAACACAAGTCGACGAGATAACATTGCGAGACTCTCGGGAGATGAACTATAATAGCAAGCTCCAAAACATGAGTTGGTTCTGCTACACACATGTGAACATGTTGTCCAAGACAAGCATGACCACAGAGTAGTCTTACAATAAACACTATCGAGTTCAGGTTGGGAACCATCATTGAAGATAATGAAGTCTTGTGCGCGTCCGTCTGGGCCCTTCGGGAATAGCATTTGAACTTCTTATCCTTGAACAAATCAATCAGTGGCTTTGTGTGCTAGGAATACATATGGAATGGAGATGATCAGTCTATCAAACCATAGAATACTTTGCACATGCGTGGCTGACTTGGGATGATTCCAAAGGAAGCAAAAACAAACTTTCTCGAATTCACGGCGGCAACTTACATCAGATACACATGAATTAGAGGAAGTCACTTCTCTCATCCAAACATATACCTCAGGGACGGGACTCGAAGGCATTGTTTACAAAGTTTCCAACGCTAGCTTAATGTTCAACTGAATCATGGACAAGATGAAAATATTGCCGATGGGCTCAACAACAGGTCATCCAAATTTCCATGAAGATGGAATTCCACAACTATGTGAACAAAGCGATAGCATTGGTCAAACCCAAAGAATATAATGGTGTATGTTCGAGGAAACAACCACGAGTAAGGCAACATTACGAATATCGTTGGTTCTGATTTGATTTGTCGATAGCCCATACTCAATCAAAGGTTGGATAAGGTGATAGGTCCAACAACTGATCACAGGGACCAATCAATGAAGATATCTTTCTTCAACTAACACACAACACAAGGATATCCCTTTGAAACGAACTAAATTAGGTAAGCTTTTATCTTCCAACTCTCCAAGTTGTTGTTTAGCTTAACCAACTAGCTCAGGGTATCCATCACGGATTCTTGGATAAGGAGGGGTTTACAAGAGACCAACTTGATCACAAACTCAACATAGTGGTTAGGTGACAACCTAGTAACACTTCCGAGAAGATATTAGGAAAATCACGAACCACCGATATGTTATTAAGCTCGGGAGCAATCTTGCTTTCGAGGCAAGATGATGTGATCAATTAAGCAAGGATTGACACAATCCTAACTCTTGATCGAAGAGTGCACGAGAAATAAGGACTAGGTAGCACGATCAATCTTAGGATGATGATTTAGTAACCATCACACTAAGAATGAGAGTGTTGTCCATTAACTGCCAAGCAACAGGGTTGCTAGGAGTATTGATTTCACACATCACAATTCACTTGTCGGCATTCCGGTTACAACAACACGGGACCGAGGAATGAATAATGATGGCAAGAAGTATCACTCCGTCAAGAATTCATAAGAGGTGTGCAATTCCTCTGATATTCTCGACATAACGAGGGTAATACTCTAGGGTAGAACAGAACAAAAGCTGGTTTGGCATTTGATCTGCGGAACACAACTGCTTTTACCAAATCCTAGAAATGGATAAGGTACTGGAGTTTGTTTCTCCTAGTCATTCCAAAATGGAATGGCCTGACGGAACATAAGAGTAATGAGCATCGATAACACGAATGCACAACTACTCCTGACTATCAATTTATAGACGAGGGTCAGAACACAACTAAAAAGGGACAACTCAAGGAACTTATAACTTTATGAGTTGTGGATGCATAGATTAGTATGTCGAACCAAGTTCAACATATTTCTTCCAGATAATCCATGCAGAAAGGTAGAATTGGCAGAATCACAATTATGGATGGAGAACTCCTCAAGAGTACTCTGATTGTGAGCTTTTCGTCCAAATAACTTCTGCCTTAATGGTTCATGGTATTTGGAAGAAGGAAATACCACGGACCTCGAGGACTGTTGCAAGGTTACTAATATCCTAAAGGAACTAGCAACACTATCAACATGAGGTAAGTAGGGTGAATCTTGGGTTCAAGAACCCAGGAATAGAATACCTACATACTAAATGTCATCACGGGATGCTTTCGAGAATGGTGGCCAGAATCATCACACCGGGAACACATAGCATTGCTAGATTACTAGGTGACTCCCTAAAACACCTAGGGTCATAATAATAGCTCCAACATATATGTCGAGGCAATAGAGTACCTCAACAGACCGATTAGTGTGCTTAATCTGGCCCAAAGGAACAACGAGAATTGGAAGAAGGGATTTACAAATGCATCAGACTATTTAGAGACCTGGGATGACTCGGACAGCATAACAGCTGTAAATGCTCAAAAATATTTGAGACATCCTGCAAAATAGTGGCATGACCACTCAACATCACAATATCAAGGTTCTGAGGCCAGCTATGAACATACAGAGGTAATAAAAACTGAACTGAGACTTGAACTCAACAATCCTGGGCAACTACGGTTTAGTAACACGTCATCCTGAGAGATAGAAGAGAAGCCTAGTTCTTAACCCCCGTAGAAAAGAAGAGGTTGACTCAGAGCAGAAGGGCATAAGGTAAAGGAGTAAAAAGAGCCTTACGTTCCCTTCCACAATCAATTCCCTTATATAACTAAAGCATTTCTAGACACAACTTCGACAAGTTTGGCTTGGTAATCCTACAGGCAGTCAGGCTCTGATACCAAGGCTGTCAGGACCCCGATCCTAAATCACACCGATCTAGCATGTAACACATCATATCACTTTGCGGCCTCACGCACGGTATTCCCACGGGTGCCACCTTACCTGGCCCGGGACCGTTTGCGCCTTTTGGCTCACGTATATGATAGTGTCGCTAGCATCCATATGACAAAGAACCCGGGCCGACATGGCTAGTCGTGAACCCAAAGCGGCACTAACCCATGGGGACAGGCATACATGAATCAACCTCGAGCATGTCGGTCAACAGCGTGTGAATCCGGGCTGTAGCACTGGGCTAACAGGACTCCGGTAACCCGGGCTGTAGCAGGCTAGGCAGGACTCCAGATGTCACCGCGTGACATTTCCCCGAAGGGACAGACACAGGAACGAAGTGAAACACATGCCGTCCAGTCAAGTGTCCTGAGCAGTAGTGCTGGGCTAGCAGGACTCCGGTGAACCGGGTTGTAGCGGACTACTATGGCTCATGGAGGCACTAGACTACATTTCCCCATAAGAGAGGCTGCCAAGGATAAACAACTAGATTGTCGGATCCCACACATACCAAGCATTTCAATCATACACACAATATGCTCGATATGTGTAAATACAACATGGCATCACAACAAGACTCTACGACTCAAGTATCTATTCATTAGGCTCCGAGGAGCGAGATATTACAAGCATGGGTCTCATGACCCAACATTCAGAGCATACAAGTCAGAGCACAAACGGAAGCTTAACATGTCTGAGTACAGACATCTACAAATGAAAAAGGCTGAGAAGCCTGACTATCTACCAGATCCTGCCGAGGGCGCAAGATCATAGCTGAGGTATCAAGCTAAACGTCAAAGTCCACACAGAACTACTAGCGAGACTGATGTCTCTCTGCAAAAACATAAAATAGGCAAACATGAGTACAAATGTACCCAGCAAGACTTACATCAGAACTAGCTACATATGCATCGGTATCAATAGAGGGGATGGTGGAGTTTAACTGCAGCAAGCCAGCTTTGACTCGGTGGCTATCCTGAACTACGACTGCTTGTAACTCTTTGAGGTGGCACACACGAGTCCACATATTCACCATACCAATACACCACTATGGATCCGCTCCTACGAGAACGCCATCCATAGCACTCACGCTTATCTTGCGCATTTCAGAGTATCCACTTTCACTTGTCTATGAACTATGCAAGGGGTCCAAGTTTCCATATCCGAGGAATCCGGCTATTCGAATAGATGATGATAACCCTGCAGGGGTGTACTTCTTCACACACGCTCTCGCCACTTACCACCATGTACACGTCATGTACCTCGACAACCTTCAAGCGGAAGCCTGGCGAGGGAGTCGACCACGACCTGACTAACCACACAAGTCTCTAGTCCAGGTTTATCGCCTATTCGGGTTCCATCCGCAAGGAGATCCGGCCGGGTTGTCGCTCACGGCCCCAAATGATGTGAGCAGGGTTCCCAAGCCCACCAACCAGGTGCCACTTGGTACATCGTGCCACTGTGCCTAGTCTGTCCCAAGCCCACCTGTACCGGGTGCCACTTGGTAGACTACTAACACTACCTACAAACACCAGAAACTAGTTGCAACTCCTGGACAGAGATCAAGTTGATTAATAAGTCGAGAGAGCTTGGAGCGCCCGGAGCCCGATGTGTGGTAGTAACTGTTCATGGATCACAAACATAGAACTCAGTTCCTGAGGACGGCTGCAATGAGACAACCCACCATGTACTCCTACATGGCCTCTCACCGCTACCTTTACCAAATCGTGTTCACACACTTAGCTCTCATTGGTAGGACATGTTCACCACATTCCAATTCATCCCCGATGAATCAGACCTGACTCAACTCTAAGCAAAAGCAGGCATGACAAACCAGCATGAATGAGTAGGGACATCAGGGCTCAAACAACTCCTACTCATGCTAGTGGGTTTCATCTATTTACTGTGGCAATGACAGGTCATGCAGAGGGAAGGGGTTCAACTACCGCAGCATGTAACAGTTGAATCGCTGTTGTCCTAATGCAGTAAAAGAGAGCAGGAGCGAGAGAGTGGGATTGTATCAGAATGAACAAGGGGGTTTTGCTTGCCTGGCACTTCTGAAGATGATATAACTCTTCATCGGTGTCATCGAACTCATCATCGGAAACATCGTCGACTGAGAGGGGACGGTTACCGGCAAGCACAGAAGGACACAATCAATGCAATGCAACAATATGATGCATGATCATGACATGGAAATATGATGTGGTTTGAGCTAATGCAACTAGCATCAAGTTAAATGGAGTTGGTTTGAATCTAAGATTCAAATTCAAACTCCATATATGACATTTCAAATGCCATTAATTCAAATTGTTGTAAACAGCACCTTTAAGTTGTTCAAACATGCATGGTAATGCCATAAACAGGTTCCTTGGATTTTTCTAATCATTTTTCATATATAATTTGTTTGATTTGGAGCTACGGTTGAATTACTATGATTTTTAGAAGTTTAGGCAATTTTCAGGAATTTCCTATAAGAGAGTAAATCCATAAAAGAGTTATTGCGTCAGCATGACGTCACTGTGATGTCAGCGGTCAACGGGCGCGGTCGAGGTCAAACTGACCAGTGGGTCCCGCGTGTCAGTGTCTAAGTAAACTAACCTAGTTTAATTAGCACTAACCTAGGTTAAACTAATTAAATTTAAACCTAAACTAGATTAATTAGCCGGGCGAGGCCCGCATGTCAATGGGACAGAGGGGGGGGGGGAGTCAACCCAGCCAGCGGGGTCAAACCACGCCGGTCAGCGGGTCAACCCCTACCTGCGACGTGTCGCCGGCGACGACAGGCGCGGCAGAGCAGCGCGGAAACACTGCTCCGGCGACCATTTCAATGGAGGAGACCACCTACAGGGAGCTGATGCTCGCGCGCATCCAGCCGGGGTGGTGGCTCGGCTCGGGGATGGCCGGAACGGCGCCGACGATGAGCACAGCGGCGACCGGAGCTCGAGTGAGCTCGGACTCGTGGCTTCGGTGGTCCTAGCGGTGCGGCGACAGCAGCTACTCGGTCTTCGCGGTGCGGTGAGACCGTTGGGCATGGTGGCGAGGCGTTGCGTGGCCGGAGCCACGTCGGTGACGAGGTCAGGCGACGGCGCGATCGGGTAAGAAGGGCGCGGCAGCTACGGTGCATAGGGAAGAAAACAGAGAGGGGGAGGACGGGCAGCAGCTCACGGCGATCTTCTTGGAGTGGACGGCGAGCTCAGGGAGGGCCTGAGGCACTCGGGGCGTCGAGGGGGATCTCCGGCGACGACGGTCGGGGACGAGCTCGGTGAGGGCAGAGGGGCGCGTCCGGCTACGTGTGGCAAACCGAGGAGGTCGAGGCCGTCGAGGCGGAGCTCGCAGGCACGGCGAGGGGTCGAGGGAGAGCCGGTGGCGTCGACTACGGCGGCGGGGGCTTACAGCCGCGTCGGCCATAGTGGGAGAGGACGAGGGAGAGAGCCAGGGGGGAATGGGGTGTCGGCGAGGTCGGGGCGACGACCAGGAAACGATCCACGCGGCGCAACGACGACCAGGGCAATGCAGAGAGGCTGGGTGGTGCGTGGCGAGCTCGGGCGCGCCATGCTCACCTCCCTGCCTATTCTGGCAAGGGGAAGCAGCTGGCTGGCACGGGCCAGCACAGTGCTGGGCCGGCCAGTGGGTTGCCAGGTATGTTTCTCTCCCTTTCTCTTTTATTTAGTTTCTGTTTTCTACTTTTCTATAATTGTTTTGACTTAATTAAAATGCTAAGGCATTTTCAAAAACCCTGAAAATAATTGTGGGCCCTGTATGGAATATTTCCAACAGCCCTCACTTAAGTTCAGAATTATCTGGACATTTAAAATATTATATAGCATTTATTTGTCCAAATTCAAATACGTATGAATTAACTCCAAAATCCAGAAATGTCCTGGAAATATGTGCACCATTTCTGGAAGAGGTTTTTAGCCAATTCAAAAATGATGAACTTTTCTGCAGGGCATTTTGGGTTCATTGAAAATATTTTTATTTGAACCTAGTTGAATTTATTTAGTGCTAGGGTTTGTCATCCCCATTTCAAGTTTCAGATAAAATTAGACATGATGCATGAAGATCAAGCAAAGTCAAACGTGGGTTGATCTAGGGCTGTGACATTCTTCTTGGTGGCTTCCTTTTCTTCAGCATCTTTTCCTCTTTCTGAGGAATCAGTGGGTATCGCCCTCCAATGTTGCATTGGTGGCCATCCTCGTGGTTTGAAGGTCTCTAGGCTCTGTGATCGTTCGTTCCGATTTTCTGTGGCTGGTAACAAAGTTGGTCATTATATTCATGGTCTTAAGGATCGTATTTGGCCTGATTTTATTTGCCACTTTCATCTGTTCAATGGTCGGTTCAATGCTTTCAAACATTTTGATTCAAGGTGGCATGCCGATCAGGTCATTGATGCCATTGCTGCTCACAGTGCTATGGCTATACGTGTCAACACTTCTTTCTTGGCTAAGAGTTTTGCTTTGGACCAATCAGATACCTCTCCGCTAGGTAAATTCGGCCTAGTTCCGATGGATTCTATGGTTTTCTCTAACAAAAACAAAGATGAAGCTTCGTGTTCTTTGGATGTTCATCCCTCGAGGCAAGAACAACATATTCCCAGGGACACTTCGCCGGTGATCTCGGAACCCCATGCTAAGCAACTCATTAATGGCCAAAATCTACATTTATTGTCTATTGGCAACCTTCAATTCCCCATTATGTAAATTATCTGCCTGCTCCGCAATGTTTCCTAACCCCGACCCTTAGATATGCTCCACCGCACAGTGCTTGGCCATCGGTGCTTTCCAATGCCCACCATGCAGATCTGCTGCAGGCCGAATATGGCACGTCGGATATCTTGGAGGTTTCCAAATTCTGGGGCACTCTTTGCGCTAAGTGTTTACAATGGGGTCATCCTAAAGCTAATTGCCAAAATATGATTGCTTGCCTTGCATGCTCTGCTACGGGTCATAAATGCTTGGATTGCCCCTCCCGCCAACGTCAGCTATTATCGGGTAAGTCCATTTTGAGGGATTACCATCATTGCCCTGTCAATTCTTCTGTGCCTCAGCATCAAATCAGCACTTCCCAATTTATTGAGGATTCTAGCCTTTCTGACCGGTCCACGAGCCGCCCAAATCAAGCCTTTCGCTGTGCGACATGTGGGCACTATGGACACGTGGACAAAAACTGTTGGCGGCATCGCTGGGCTCGCAAGTGGAAATGGAGACCAAAACAACCCCCCTCGCCACCCTCGCTTGATGCCTCGCATTCGCCCCCTCGCTTCCCCATAGCTCACCTCTCCGTCAAGCTCTTGCCATCTTCGCCCCTCAGCCCCCACCCACCCCACCCACCGCCATGGCGAACTATCCGATGAATCCCATCCCCTTCCTCCCTGCTGGCTGGTCGGTTGAACCTGGTCCGCCGGACCGGAAGATCCGTGCGGATATGGCCGTCAATCCCATCCCTTCACTCAACAACAGCTTCCTCGCCATTGCTGAGGCAAGTCGATTCGTTCCTCTGCATCTTCGCGAGGGACTCAGGGAAACTATTGAGGGGCTGCTGCATGAATCTGGTCTGCACAACACAGAGGCGTCGGATCACCCGCTGGGAATTGGTATGTTCGCATTTGCAAACTCTTTCGTCAGGGATATTGTTGTCAATACCACCTTCCAACTAGATGATGAAGATTTGGTGATCTCTTTTGTCCGTCATAATGCTGCTCTTAATATGAGGAAAACCACCTATGGTCCCCAAGTTTGGCTTATGTACATTGGTTTCCCGGATGACTACCAGACTGAATTCTATTTACAGAGATCTGCAGATGATTATGGTCGTCTTGTTTCTTGGAATAATCCTAACCTGGATCGTAGGGTGGTCTTGATTAAGGTTCAAGTCATTCACATGAGGCTTATCCCTAAGAGTATTGTCGTCCGTCAGCTGGGAGCTGACCGGGACTGTTAGACTGTTGCAGTTTACATCTTGAGGGGAGCAGATTGGAATGCGCATGATCCTGAGGTCCCGCCGGCAGACGAGGAGCTGCCGCCGGCTAATGGTATCCCTCACTCTATGTTTGGAGAGGGATTGACTGCTGAGCAGCTATAGCAGCAATAGTTGCAGAATTGGCTCATACAGAATGGCATCAGCAACAACGAGGGGCCCCAAAATGCTGAGCAGCACGACGACCAGCATGATCAATGGGCGAGTGGCCCGTCCCTCATGTTCCCCAGATGCCTACTGCCTTGGTGAACTTCCAAGCTTGGCTTGCTGCTCAAGGCCTTAGGGTACAGGATGGCATTCTCCCTGAAGATAATACTTCTGACATTCTGAATTCTGCCTGGATTGAGTCTAGTTCCTATGCCAGCTCGGAGGTCTCGGTGTTCTCTGTTTAATCAGCTCAGGTGACTTCTGTCCTGAGTATCCCTCCGATCAGAAGGTCTGCTATTGCTGTTGATGTTGCTATCTCTGCGGATACTCTTCATGTCAGCGTCTCAGTGGAGGGTACGGACCTGGCTAATGTGCTTGTTAATGGTGCTGTTCCATGAAGCATATTCACTGCTCATCTTTCTAGAGCAATTCTGAATGTTGTGGCATCTTATGGTCCTTGGAGAGAAGGATATGGTCTGCCTCCACTCTCTGCCCAGGCACCTACACCGGTAATCCATCTTCAGACATCTACTGATACTGATGCTGTCTCGATTCAATTTTGCTCTCGCATTGTTGCTTGCCAGCCTAGGGCCTCTTCTGTTATAATTGTTGAATTACCTGATGATGATCTGGAAGAAGGTGAGATTCCAGCTGAGGCTCTTGGCTCTGTTCCTACTGCATCTGATGCTCTAGCTCTGCTCCCGGCTGTTGCTTCTGATCAGTTATCCTTGGCGGAGACTCTGAATAATCTGTCTGTGGATGACACTGCTGCTTCTGGGAGTGCTTCTCTGGCGCCAATGAATGATTCAAATATTGGGCCGGACGTCTTGTTAGGTGGCACTAGTGATCCATGCTCAGATCTTGGCCTGGCCCAAGTGCTTTCACCAACTATTGGGCCCCAGGTTGCACGTGGTCGCCGTACCAAGGCCCAAGCTCCTATCCTCACTACTGAAGTGCGTCGCAGCACCAGATCAACTCTCTATGATGGCTTCAGAGTGCCTGCTCTATCCGATACCCGCCCCACTGTTTCCAAAGTCAAACCACGTTCGGCGCCGTCTGCAGCCTCAAGCTCCTCCTCTGGGGATATTCTTCCCCCACCAACTTCAATTGCTACTCTGCAGGATATTGGAGTCAACCGTTGTGCGATTCCCCCCCAGGAATTATCTGAAGATGCTCTGCTTGCAGCTCCTCCTGAAGCCACCCAACCTGATGCTGTTGTTGTGGACTCTGCTCTGGTGGGAGACGGACCTCTGTCCTCTGCTTGATTTACCTCTGCCGTAAATGCCCCTTTTGTGTAACTGGAACATCTTATGCTGGAATGTTCGTGATCTAAATTCGGACAAAAAACTTCTTGCCCTCTCTAATGCTATCTCTTCTAGTGGTTGTGCTATTGTCTGCCTTCAGGACATGAAAAAACCTTTGATCGATTTAGCTTTTATTAAAAGCTATTGCCCTAAACGCTTTGATAAGTTTGCTTTTGTCCCTTCGAGGGGGGCCTCTGGAGGTATCCTTACTGTCTGGAACAGCTTTGTTTTTTCTGGGGTTGTCACGTTGGCCACTTATTTTGTTTTGGCGGTTCAGTTCACCAGTACTCTTTCTGCCCAAGCGTGGACTTTGTATAATATCTATGGCCCTTGTGCTGGTCCATAGAAGGATGTTTACACTAGTTGCTTGTATGATCTTGATCTCCAACCTCAGGAAGACTGCATCCTTCTCGGTGATTTTAACTATATACGTGGACCAAAAAATCATAACAAGCCCGGTGGTGACATCTCTAACATGGCCACTTTTAATGATGTCATTAGAAAACATAATCTTATTGATTTGCCTATTAAGGGCAGGGCCTACACCTGGAGTAACATGCAGCAAGACCCCCTCCTTGAGCAGCTTGATTGGTTTCTCACCTCGCTCAATTGGACCCTTGTGTACCCGAACACCATCGTTAAACCACTATGCAAACCTGTGTCTGATCACACCCCATGCATGGTTAGCATTGAGACCAAAATTCCACGAGCCAAGCTTTTTCGTTTTGAATCTTACTGGCTACTCCACCCTGGATTCATGGATTTGGTGAGTGCTACTTGGGCCAAACCTGTTCACGCCACAAATGCGGCCACCATCCTATGCAAAAAATTCAAAGCCTTGAGACAGGCCCTCAAAGTGTGGAGTAAGTCAATCTCCCGACTAACCATAGCTATTGAGAACTCCAATCTAGCCCTTGCACACTTGGATGAACTGGAAAACTCGAGACCTTTAACGACTCTAGAGAATAATTTCCGTAGAATTTTAAAAGCCCACCTCCTCAGGTTATTGGACTATCAAAAGCAATATTGGAAAAAAAGGTGCACCATCCGTTGGGTAAAATTCGGAGATGAGAACACTAAGTTCTTCCAAGCCGTTGCTACTGAACGATACCATAAAAACATCATCTCCACCCTCCAAACAGTTGACGGGCTCATCATGGACGATCATACTGGAAAAGAACCCTCCTCTTTCACGCCTATACGGAGCGTTTGGGCACCTCTTCCCCTGCCACCATGAAATTTGATCTGCCAAACCTTATCCGTCCCAGGGTGGATTTAGACCACCTCACTGCTCCCTTCACAGAGGAAGAAATCGACAATGTTATTCGTGAAATGCCTGCTGACCGTGCCCCGGGCCCTGATGGTTTCAGTGCTCTCTTCCTCAAAACCTGTTGGCCCATTATCAAACAAGATTTCTACTTGCTCTGCCGGCAGTTCCATGATGGTGATCTTAACTTGCAAAGCATCAATGATAGCCTCATTACTCTAATACCGAAGACTCGCTCTCCTGCCACAGTCAATGATTATAGACCAATTACCTTGCTTAACTGTTACTGAAGCTAATCACCAAGCTTCTCGCAAATAGGCTGCAGCGAGTCATTTTAAAGATTGTTCATAGCTACCAGTATGGTTTCATCAAAGGCCGATCGATACAGGATTGTCTTGCATGGTCCTTTCAGTATATTCACCAATGTCAAGTTTCCAAGAAGAAGACCGTCCTCCTTAAATTGGACTTTGCTAAGGCGTTTGACACTATCGAGCATGAGCCAATGATTAACATCATGAGACACATGGGCTTTAATGATAAGTGGCTCTCTTGGATACGCTTGATCTTCTCTTTAGGCCGTTCATCTGTCCTCTTAAATGGTGTCCCGGGCCGACAGTTTCATTGCCGTCGTGGGGTCCGACAGGGCGACCCACTATCCCCGTTGATCTTTGTCCTCGCGGCTGACCTCCTACAATCTGCAATCAATGATGCTTACAGGAATGGCCTCATTCAATTACCCTTTCCCGATAGGGGTGACATGGACTACCCCATTATTCAGTACACGGACGACACTTTACTCCTCATGCCTGCATGTCCTGCCCAGGCCGCAGTCATTAAAAAGATTCTGGTTGACTATGCTGATTCGATTGGTCTTAAAATAAACTTCCACAAGTCAACGCTCATTCCAATTAATGTGGACGCTGACCTCACAACCAGTTTAGCTGCTATATTCGAATGCCCGGTTGGGTCGCTTCCATTTACTTACCTCGGGTTGCCCATGGGCACATCACGTCCCACAATTCAGGAGCTCATGCCCCTGGTCAACTCTGTGGAGCGCCAGATGACATCCACTCTATCGCTCATGTCCTATGCTGGCAAGCTCACCTGGTTGAATTCCTCAGTCACCTCTTTATTGATCTATGCTATGTGTACCCTACAGCTCCCTCCAAAGCTGATTGACATATTGGACAAGATCAGACGTTGCTGCCTCTGGATTAAGAAAACTGATCAAGGGGAGAAATGGAATTCTCTAGCAGCGTGGGATATGGTCTGCAAACCTAAGAACAAAGGTGGCCTCGGAGTTCTAAATATCAGACTCCAAAATGAAGCTCTACTCATGAAGTTCCTACATAAGTTTTATAACAAAATGGATGTGCCTTGGGTACACCTCACCTGGGAGGCATACTACAATAACAAAATCCCACATGCCACAGACCCGGTGGGCTCCTTTTGGTGGTGGGACATCCTCAAGCTCACTCCCATGTTTCGTGGAGTCTCAAAAGTTAATGTGGTCTGTGGGTCCACCACCCTCTTCTGGAAAGATCTGTGGTCCCACGAGACTCTCATGACCTCGCATCCCCGCGCTTTCTCTTTCACGACTCAAGAGGACGCGTCGGTAAAGGATTTCCTGTGTATCACGTCGCTCCGGGAGGCCTTTCATCTCCCTCTGTCTCCTCAAGAGCATGCTAAGATTCAAGACATCCAACTCAAAGCCACCCACTTTCAACCTTCGACAGCAATCTCCGATGTGTGGCACTATGTCTGGGGCAAGTCAATCTTCAAGTCAACTGACTATTATAACTTCTACTTCCGGGATATTACAACACATCCCACCTTTGAATGGATTTGGAAATCCAAATGTACAATGAAAATAAAGGTATTCGGACGGTTCCTCTTCAACGACAGGCTCAATACACGCAACATGCTCAAGAGGAGACATTACAACATTGGGGACGACCATACTTGTCTCTTATGCGGGCTTGATATTGAAGAAACAGTTGATCACATGATCTTCACCTGCTCCTTCAGCCGTCAGTGTTGGGCACGACTCAATCTCAACTGGGAACCATTTGTCAACAGGTTTCAAGCCATCCAAGACAAGAAAGAGAGTCGTGCCACGAAGATGCTGATGGAAAAATTCCTCATCACCGCTTGGAGCTTCTGGAAAGAAAGGAATAATAAGCACTTTAGAACTGTGGACCCCACGTTGCAATCCTGGCTTTCTAGGTTTATCACAGATTTTACCCTCCTCCAACACAGAGTTAAGGAGGCACGTAGGCCTATGGTGCTAGACTTTGTGTCTTCCCTTACTTAGACGCTCTCTTTTTGTATCCCCCATGGTGGGAGGTCGGGGGCCGAGCGATGCGCGTTTCTCTCGTACACGTACGCGCGTTTGTGCGAGGCGTTGGCTCTAACTGAACCCGGGCGAGGCGTTGGGCTCTAACTGAACCCGAGCGATTGCACTGCAGGCTACGCGTTACTGAACCCGAGCGATCGATCGATGGCTGTTAACTGAACCCGATCGAGCGATTCCTTGGGTACTGCTGCTAACTGAAGCCGATCGATGGGATGAACAGTGAGTGTTGCGGGGGGGGGGGGGGTTGGATGAACAGTGAGCGGTGGCATTGCCTCTGGATGAACAGGACCCTGTGGTGTGGTGGAGGGCTGGATGAACAGTAGACGGTGGAGGGGTGCCCGTTGAGGGGTGGATGAACAGGACCCCGTGGTGTGGAGGGCAGGATGAACAGTAGACGGTGGAGGGTGCCCGTGGAGGGGTGGTTGAACAGGACCCCGTGGTGTGGAGGGCTGGATGAACAGTAGACAGTGGAGGGGTGGTTGAACAGTAGCCGGTGGAGTAGCGCGCGGTGGAGGCTGGATGAACAGGAGCCCGTGGAGGCTCGAGGAGGTCGACGATGGATGAACAGTAGACGGTGGAGGGGTGGTTGTACAGTAGCCGGTGAAGTAGCGCGCAGTGGAGGCTGGATGAACAGGAGCCCGTGGAGGCTGGTGGAGGTCGACGGTGGATGAACAGTAGCTCGTGGAGGCTGGAGGGGGTCAACGGTGGAGATGAACAGTATCCCGTGGAGTCCCGTTTTGCGGTACGCCACACCCCTCCCGATGAACAGGACCTCCGTTTCGATCGTAGCGCTCCAATACAAGTCCGTTTTCTCCGTTTTGCGGTACGCCACACCCCTCCCGAACAACAGGACCCCCGTTTCGACCGTAGGAGGTCCGTTTCCTCCGTTTTGCGGTACGCCACACCCCTCCCGATCAACAGGACCCCCATTCCGACCGTAGGAGGTCCGTTTCCTCCGTTGTGCGATACGCCAGGCCTCGTTTCCATCGCCTCTTCCGTCCAAGCCCTCCCGATGAACACGACCACGCATTCCATTCCGACCCAGCCGCGTTGCCTCCCGATGAACACGACGCATTCCGTTGCCTCCCCATGAACACGATGAGGACGCTGTTTCTCCGTTCCAACCCAGCCATGTCAACGAGCCCTCGCCGTATGTATGCGCGAGTAGGCGTTCGAGACCCCGCCCGTATGTACACATACGTGGCCGTATTTTCTTTCTTGCACCCTGGCCGCTGTACGTACGTGTACATGCTACGTGCGCGCCTCTACTATGATACGTGCGCGCCTCTACATCGACCAGTATGTACGTACACATTCGTGACCAGAATGACAACGCTACGTACGCTTCGACCAGGTGGGTCCCGACTGTCAGGCACTTCCTTGCCTGCGAAGATGTAGCTAGTGGGTTCCAACAGTCAGGGGGGCAAAATACGGTGGCCCGTCCAGTGGGTCCCCGCTGTCAGGTGGAGGAATAATTATTTTGCACGTAATAAGGAGGCACTTCCTTGCTGCGGCCGTGGACCCAGCTGTCAGCCTCTCCACGTACAGTCCACGTCCGATGGAAGTCGTTCCTTGACCACGTTGACCACGCCGCGCCGAGAGCACCAGGGCGGTGGACGACAGCGAGGCCTAGGAAGGGGACGACGGGGAGCCGGGGAAGACGCGACAGTGGAAGCCCCCGCGCGCGCGGAGAGGAGTACAAGGGTTCACTGGTTCGGCTACGGTGTGAGTCTGCCGTCGCTGCAGGGCCTGGCCAGCGGTGGGAATAGTAGGGGGCGGTGAGGCCTCCGCGGCAGCACAGCCGGCCATGGGAGGCAGGAGCATGGGGCATGACCGGCGCTGCTTTGGGCGGCTGGAGCAAGAAGACCAGAGGTTGAAGAAGCACTACGGCCATTGGATGGACATCGTACGGTCACTGGAGCTAGAATCGTTCATATTGACTAAGTTGACAAAGCCCTTCGTCCCTGTCAACTTAGTAGGCCCACAAATCAGCCTCCCACCAAGGTGGGTCCCAGCAGTCAGGGGGAAACGATTTTTTTCGCAAAATACTGGTGGCCTGTCCGGTGGGTCCCTGCTGTCAGGTGGAGGAATAATTATTTTGCACGTAATAAGGAGGCACTTCCTTGCTGCGTCCGTGGACCCAGCTGTCAGCCTCTCCACGTACATTCCACGTTCGATGGAAGCCGTTCCTTGACCATGTTGACCACGCCGCGCCGAGCGCACCAGGGCGGTGGACGACGGCGAGGCCTAGGAAGGGGACAACGCGGAGCCGGGAAGACGCGGCAGTGGATGCCCACGCGTAGAGGAGTACGAGGGCACTGGTTCGCTGCGGTGTGAGGCTACCGTCGCCGCAAAGTAACAGGGGGTGTGGGTGAGTAGAGGGATGGCCTGGCCAGCGGTGGGAGTAGTAGGGGGCGGTGAGGCCTCCACCGCATCGCAGCTGACCATGGGAGGCAGGAGCATGAGGCACGACCGGTGCTGGTTTGGGCGGCTGGAGCAAGAAGACTAGAGGTTGAAGAAGCACTACGGCCGTTGGATGGACATCGTACGGTCACTAGAGGTAGAATCGTGCATTATTGACTAAGGTGACAAAGCCCTCCGTCCCCGTCAACTTAGTAGGCCCACAAGTCAGCCTGCCACTATACTGGGTCCCAGCTAACAGGGGGAGTATTCATTTTTTGTGCGTAATAAGGAGGCACTTCCTTGCGTGCGAAGATATAGCTGGTGGGTCCGAGCTGTCAGCGGCGATAACTTTTTTTCGCGAAATACAGAGGCCCTTTCGGTGGGTCCCTGATGTCAGGTGGAGGAATCATTATTTTGCGCGTAATAAGGAGGCATTTCCTTGCGTGCGGCCGTGGACCCAGCTGTCGGCCTCTCCACGTACAGTCCACTTCAGATGCATGTTGGTCGTTGACCACGCTGACCAGGCCGCGCCGAGAGCACCAGGGCGGTGGACGACGGCGAGGCCTAGGAAGGGAATGACACGGAGGCAATTGTTTCCCACACGGAGGGGAGTACGACTGTACGAGGGTTTACTGGTTCGTCTGCCGTTGCCGGAGAATAACAACAGGTGTGAGTGAGTAGAGGGATGGCTAGGCCAGCGATGGGAGTACGGTGGGGTGGTGAGGCCTGCGCGGCAGCAGAGCCGGCCGCGGGGAGGAGGGAACAGGCAGTCCCGTCGGCGCCTGTTTGAGCGGCTGGAGCAGGAAGTGCAGAGATTGAAGAAGCACGACGGCCGTTGGATGGACAAACAACAGTCACTGCTTGTGCGTCAACCTTTTTTTAGGAAAGCCTCAAATCTGTGGAAAACAACATACATCCCATCTGCCATTATTTCTAATAATTTTCAGCCCATTTGCTAATTCTTAAGGTTTTTTTGGAGCCCATATTCTTTTTGTTAGCATTACAGCCCAAATTGTGGCCACGGTTAAAAAATTATACGGAATTTTGCATATTTTTGTGCGGTCCGAACTGTTTTTAATCCTGAAATTTCGACTCACATTCAAATTTTTTTAAAAATAAATTTATATCAATATAAAATCCAACAAATTCTCCACGCATAAAAATTAATGTAATTTAAAATCTTGAAATGAAAAAAAGATATTTGAAACTAATTGCCCGTTTGATGTCTTTTAAAAATGTACAACCCATTTCTCATTACCGTTGAGCCATTTTCTCGGCCAGCCGAATGAAAGCTCTCCTCGTCTTGAAAGATTTGCAGCCCAACATGCCTGACAAAGTGACTTACTTGGCAAATCACAAAAAAAACTGGGCTGTGGCCGTGGACCCAGCTGTCAGCCTCTCCACGTACAGTACTCTTCCGATGGAAGTCATTCCTTGACCACGTTGACCACGCCGCGCGGAGAGCACCACAGCGGTGGACGACGGCAAGGCCTAGGAAGGGGACGACGCAGAGCCGGGGAAGACGTGGCAGTGGAAGCCCGCCTGGAGAGGAGTACGAGGGTTCACTGGTTCGGCTGCGGTGTGAGGCTGCCGTCGCCGCAGGGCCTGGCCAGCGGTGGGAATAGTAGGGGCGGTGAGGCCTCCGCGGTAGCACAGCCGGCCACGGGAGGCAGGAGCATGCGGCACGACCGGCGCTGCTTTGGGCGGCTGGAGCAAGAAGACCAGAGGTTGAAGAAGCACTACGCCTGTTGGATGGACATCGTACGGTCACTAGAGCTAGAATCGTTCATATTGACTAAGTTGACAAAGCCCTCCGTCCCCGTCAACTTTGTTGGCCCACAAGTCATCCTCCCACTATGGTGGGTCCCAGCTAGCAGGGGGGTATTCATTTTTTTGTGCGTAATAAGGAGGCACTTCCTTGCGTGTGAAGATATAGCTGGTGGGTCCGACATGTCAGCGGGGGGAACGTTTTTTCCGCGAAATACAGAGGCCCTTCTGGTGGGTCCCAGCTGTCAGGTCCTCGCAAAAACAAGGGAAAGAAAATCAAAGACTTGGGAAGGCGTACAGAACAAGCTAGTGTACCAGTAAAGAGATGTTGCCGAGTTCTAGAAAAAAGAAAGACGTGCTCCTGTAGCTGGTTCGAATCCAAACCTAGACTATGACTATATATGGTGCTATGCTACTCTGCAAGTAATGAAACTGACATATCCAATGTTCGCTTCTCCTCTTCTCTACTTACTCTACCTAGCATCAGAAGCTCTGGCCGCAGCAACCATGTCCGCTGGCTGCTCGTCCACCTGCTCTTCAACAGGCAACAACCAGATATGCGCCAAGTTGCATCCCGTACCATCGCCTGTGGGTCTCATCACACCCTCGCCGGCACGCGCACCGCAGCCGATTGGTCATCGCAACCCGCTGCCGTTGGTGTGGTGCCACTGCTGCAAATCACGCAGAGTCATCTGTCGCGTCTCAGCCACAATCCGCAACCTGGCCGAGTCTTCTACAAATGTCCGAATCATGGGGTAATATTATGTTTAAGTGTTGTTCTGCTGCTTTCAGTTGCTGATTTTTTTAATAGTTTGGTTGATGATCTACCAATTTGATTCGTGCAGAAAAGGGAAGATTCATGTGATTTGTATTTCTGGGAAGTTGCTGATGTGGGGGAATGCAACTACGCTGATTATTTGGTTAGCCGAGGAATCCCAATACCAGCAGGTTGGGGTGTTGGACAAGTAACTGAAGGAACGACAGAAGAGGAAGATGCAGAGCAGAAGGTTAAAGATGCAGTTCCTCTGATCATGGCCAAGCAACAACTGCTAAATGGCCTTGACTGCAATGAGGAGATGAAAGAGCTTGTGAAGATAATGGGCAAAATCGATGTGCTCTGTAGGATGATTGTGTCTTTATTTGCAGTGTATGTAGCACTCGTGATGTATTCAGTGGCTACGACATGAGCACTTTGCTGAAACTAGTAATGAATGAAACCTGTGTAGCAGGCTGGGCGTAGTGTTTTGAACATCTAATGATTTCTATTAACAGAAATCAAGGGGTATCCCCTTTTTCTCATATAAATAAATAAATAGCAGAGGCCCTGTCAGGTCAGCTTTGTTCTCATTCGAAGACGTCGAGCAAATTGCAGTCCAACAGCAAACTATGTCATCAAATTCAAGTTTCACAGCCAAATATGAGTACAACTAAACAACAATGTCATCATGTTTTAGTTGTCATACAATCACCAAACACAGATCAGCATACATAACAAGTGATGTTCTCACAGCAAAATACTAAACAACATGTTCATCAGGTTTCAGTTGTCATAGCAAACACAATTTAACATAGTAGATAAAAAAACGTCTTCTGACAGGCAAATACGACAAAAGCAATGTAATCATCATCCGCAGCAGCAGCGTCAACATCTTCGCCATGTGTATCAGTCTGAATCGTAATTCCCCACGGTGTCATCTTCTTCTTCGTCCTCAACTTCCTCGAATGTTGGCTTCTTCTTGATCAACTCTTGTATGTCCATAGCACGACAGGCAATCTTTTCGCCGGCGTCATTGACGTGATGGTTCTCAAAGATATTAGGAACATCTGTGTTATCTTGTACATCAGGAGCAGTGTAAGCATCGTCTTGTTGTGCAACTTCATTAAACGAATTCCTCTGCTCAAACCTTTGCAATACTCTCCAGTCATCGCTACGTGCAAATGTGTCTTCCAAGAAAAATATCTGTGTTGCTTGATTTACCAAAATAAAAGGCTCATTGGTCTGGTACGCCGCCTTGACATTGATGGATTTGAAATAATCATCAGCTCTGGGTTTTGCGATCCTGGAAAACAGGTTATACCAACGACAACACAACAGAACCACACACCGACGATCCTCGAAACTAGAGATATACTGCAACTGAACAATGTCTGTTATGTTAGCATACATTTCAGTTGTCTCTTTGTCATACGTATCCGTGCTCATGATGGCACTGTTTTGTGTCTTCCTGCCTTCATCTCGTGCAAGGGTATTGTAGCGCACATCTCCAACAACGCAAGATTCATAATGTCTTACCCGAGTATCAGGACCCATTGGTAGTGAGTAAAGGGCATCATCAACTGCCTGCCCATCCTCCCGCATCTTCTTATGACCCGGCAGGCGTAGAACTAATTCGCCAACGTTATAAGTTTTGGCCCGTACTTCTCTGCTTTGGTATCTTCGAGCCTGTTGCTGATAGAATGCGGAACGGGCTTTTGCCACGTCGCGCTCCTCCTCCAGGGTGTCTAGATTGTCCTGCCGATCGAGCTCGGCTTCTCTTTCTTCGTACATGCGCACTCGAGGTGAGTCATGAATTATGTCGCAGGGCAGAACCGCCTCTGCGCCGTACACCATAAAAAAGGGTGTGTATCCGGTAGTACGATTCGGCATGGTCCGCAGCCCCCAGAGTACGGAGTCGAGCTCCTCTACCCAGTGCGTGTTAGATTCCTTTAGGGACCGCACTAATCTGGATTTGATGCCGCTCATGATAAGACCATTTGCTCGCTCGACTTGACCGTTAGTTTGTGGCGATAGACAGAAGCATAATCGAGCTTAATGCCCATGTTTTTGCACCAGAGTTTTACCTCGTCGGCAGTGAAGTTCATGCCGTTATCAGTGATGATGCTGTGGAGGGCGCCATAACGGTGTACGACCCCGGATATGAAGTCTATCACTGGTCCGGATTCGGCCGTTTTAACAGGTTTGGCTTCTATCCATTTGGTGAATTTATCCAACATGACCAGCAAGTATTTTTTCTTGTGGGTTCCTCCTTTAAGGGGTCGAACCATGTCAAGCCCGTAGACCGCAAAGGGCCAGGTAATGGGGATTGTGTGGAGGGCGGTGGGTGGCATATGGCTTTGGTTTGCAAAGAGCTCACAACCGACGCAACGTTGGACCAAGTCCTGTGCTTCTGCTCGGGCCGTTGGCCAGTAAAACCCTGTACGGAAGGCCTTGCTTACAAGTGCCCGGGCTGCGGCGTGGTGGCCGCCGAGTCCGGCATGAATTTCTGCCAGAAGCTTCCGCCCTTCCTCTTCGGAGATGCACCTTTGAAGGACTCCGGTGGTGCTTTTCTTATAAAGCTCTCCCTCATGGACCCTATAGGCTTTAGATCGCCGCACTATGCAGCGTGCCTCATTTTGGTCCTCGGGGAGTTTCTGCCTAGTTAAGTAGGCCAGAAATGGTTCTGTCCACGGGGCGATGATGGCCATTATTACGTGGGCTGAAGGTGTTATTTCAGTGACAGAGCCTCCGATTATGTCAAAGTGTTCGGTATCGGGCGTTGTGGCCGGGTCCGGACTATTGTTACCGGTGTCTCCTTCCCATACCACAGATGGCTTAAACAGCCTTTCCAAATAGATGTTTGGGGGGACCGCATCGCGTTTTGCACCGATGCGTGCGAGGACGTCTGCCGCTTGATTGTTTTCCCGGGCCACATGGTGAAATTCGAGCCCCTCGAACCGAGCTGACATTTAAGGACGACGTTACGATAGGCCGCCATTTTCGGATCCTTGGCATCAAAGTCTCCATTTATTTGGGATATTGCGAGGTTCGAATCCCCCCGCACCTCCAGGCGTTGAATGCCCATGGATACTGCCATCCGGAGACCATGTAAAAGGGCCTCGTATTCGGCTGCGTTGTTGGAGTCTGTATACATTATCTGGAGTACGTATTGAATTGTATCTCCGGTTGGGGACGTCAGAACGACGCCGGCCCCCAGACCAGCCAGCATTTTGGAGCCGTCGAAGTGCATGATCCAATTGGAGTATGCGCCGTACTCTTTAGGGAGTTCGGCTTCCGTCCACTCGGCGACGAAGTCGGCCAATACTTGCGACTTAATGGCTCACCGTGGTTTGTACATTATGTCGAACGGGAGGAGCTCAATGGCCCATTTGGCAATCCGGCCCGTGGAGTCGCAGTTGTTTATAATATCATTAAGTGGCACTTCCGAGGCTACTGTTATTGAACACTCTTGAAAGTAGTGTCGCAGCTTCCTAGATGCCATGAATACCGCGTATGCTATCTTTTGATAATGCGGGTACCGTGACTTGCATGGAGTAAGGACAGTGGATACATAATAGACCGGCTTTTGAAGGGGGAATTTATGTCCGTCCGTTTCTCGTTTGACGACGAGCACTGTGCTTACAACTTGATGAGTTGCCGCAATGTATAACAACATTGGTTCACCAATGTTTGGCGTGGCCAGGATTGGGTTGGTTGCCAGTATAGCTTTTATTTCTTCCAATCCGGCTGTGGCGGCATCCGTCCACTCGAAGTGTTCGGTGCACCGTAGGAGGCAATAAAGGGGTAATGCCTTTTCTCCCAGGCGGGAGATAAAGCGGCTTAGAGCCGCCACACATCCGGTTAATTTCTGGATTTGTTTGAGGTCCGTTGGGATATCCAACTATGATAGAGCTCGGATCTTGGCCGGATTTGCTTCAATTCCTCTGCTGGATACAATGAAGCCAGGAGCTTTCCGGTTGGCACACCGAAAACGCATTTTTCCGGGTTGAGCTTGATGTCGTATATTCGGAGGTTGTCGAATGTGAGCCTCAAGTTGTCTATTAGAGAGTCGATGTGTTTGGTTTTGACGACCACATCATCTACGTATGCCTCCACTGTTTTGCCGATCTGGTTCGCCAGACATGTCTGAATCATGCGCTGATATGTTGCGCCGGCGTTTTTGAGCCCAAAAGGCATTGTGTTGAAGCAAAAGGGGCCGTATGGTGTGATGAATGCCATTGCGGCTTGGTCGGGCTCTGCCATCTTAATTTGGTGGTAGCCAGAGTATGCGTCGAGGAAACACAATGAGTCGTGTCCTGCGGTAGCATCGATAATTTGATCGATGCGGGGGAGGGGGAAGGGATCCTTTGGGCAAGCCTTGTTGAGGTCCTTGAAATCGACGCACAGGCGCCAGGATTTGTCCTTCTTTGGTACCATCACCAGGTTTGCTAGCCAGTCCGGGTGTTTTATTTCTCTAATGAATCCGGCCTCCAATAACTTGGCTAGTTCCTCTCCCATAGCTTGTCTCTTAGGTTCAGAGAAACGCCGAAGAGCCTGCTTGACAGGCTTGAATCCCTTTAGAATATTGAGGCTATGCTCGGCCAGCCTGCGTGGGATTCCTGGCATATCTAAAGGATGCCAGGAAAAAATGTCCCAGTTCTCGCGCAGGAACTCTCGTAGTGCGGCGTCTACGGCGGGGTTTAACTGTGCCCCGATGGAGGCTGTTTTTGTAGGGTCCGTCAGATGGACTTGGAATTTGACTATCATCTCCTGGTTTAAAGGAGGTGGACTTGGATCTCTTATCAAGTATCACATCGTCCCTGTCCACCGTGGAGTGCAGCGCAGTCAGTTCCTCGGCCGCAGGGGCTTCGGATAATGCCTCGAGGGCCAGTGCGGCTGTCTTGTTTTCGGCGCGAAGTGCTGTGTCCGGATCACTAGCGAGAGTGATGATTCCGTTGGGCCCGGGCATTTTGAGCTTCATGTATCCGTAATGGGGTATGGCTTGGAAGATCGTGAACGCCTCCCGCCCTAAAAGGGCGTGGTATCCGCTACTGAATAGAGCCACTTGGAACGTAATCTCTTCGGACCTGTAGTTCTCCAGCATGCCAAACACCACATCTAGTGTGATTTTGCCTGTACAGCGCGCTTCCCGACTGGGGATTATTCCTCTAAAGGTTGTGCTGCTTCGCTCGATGCGGTTCCAGTCTATTTTCCATTTTTTGAAGGGTTTCCTAATAGATGAGGTTTAATCCGCTGCCGCCATCCATGAGCACCTTGGTGAGTCGAAAGCTGTCCACAATTGGAATGAGGACCAATGCGACTTGTGCTCGGGCTGTTCGGAATTTAGATTCGTCACTGGCACTGAAAGTAATAGTCGTGTCACTCCATGGATTTATTGTTGCCACGTGGTAGATTTCGGCAAGGCTGCGGAGTGTTCGCTTTCGCCTATTATTTGATGCGAAGGTCTCAAAGACTGTTAATACCATATTGTTATCCCTGGGGTGGTGCTCTGTGGCTTCTGGGATGAGAAGATCCTCGCCACTTTTGGCTACCTGCTGGAGTATCCAACATGCTCTAAGGCTATGTGTTGGTATGGCGCCCTCTGTACTATGAATTTTGCAGGGTCCATTGAGCCATCTCTCCAGTACGGTTCCATGCTCTGTAGAGGGTTTTTGCTTTTTGGTAGTTAACCTGGGTGTCGTGTGATAATGCACCCTTTTATTTCGGACTGGGTTCGTATTTAGGGCCGGTTTGTCCCAAAATTTTATTTCGGTTTTCCACGCACTTTCCATCGCACAGTACTTTCATACTATGGATGCCAAATCGGCAAAGCGTGTAATTTCATGGCAACTTATGGCGTTAAGGATTCCCTTGTCCATGAAATTATTGCAGAAGAATGAGATTGTGTCTTCCTCGCGACAGTCCTTAGCCTTGTTCATTACAAGGAGGAATCTGGCCCAATAATGATGTACTGTTTCCTGGGGCTCTTGCCTGATGTGGGAAAGATCGCTTATGTTTGGGTGGGTGGGTGGAATTGAATCTGAAACCTCACCCGATCTGAGACCCAGGGGCCGAGGAGTTTCCAATCTTGGAAGTCCGGGTTCTGGGATGTTGCTCGATAAGTCTGGCCCGCTGCCTGACTCTAGGTTCAGGGCTTGGGTGGTGTCCTCCCGTAAACGGGTATCCGGCTCGGAGGGCTCAGGAATCCGGACATAGCTAGTCCTCAAGATAGAGGAAAGGTCGCCGCATTGTTCCTCCACCACCGCAATGTGATGGGTGACCGGTGGAGAGTTAATCTCCCTTTGATCGGGTTTAAGCCCAATCCGATCATAGTCCATAGCGACTCCGAAGGCGGCGATGTGATCCAAGAGCTCGTGTAGGGAAGAGAGCTCCATTGGATCCATCTGCTCGGTGAGTTCCGAGTTGACGTGGAGGCTGTTTTTGATGACCCGAGAAGTCATCGTTGGCGCAGCAGCCGAACAGGCGGTCATGATGAAACCACCTAGCCGGAGAGTTTGGCCGACAGCCAAAGCTCCCCCAGCGGTAGTGCCGTCTTTAAAGACGAGACGAGACACTCTTCCCTATGGCGACGACACAGTGGAACTCTCAATGAAAGCACCAATGTCGGTGTCAAAACCGGCGAATCTCGGGTAGGGGGTCCCGAACTGTGCGTCTAGGCGGATGGTAACAGGAGACAAGGGACACGATGTTTTTACCCAGGTTCGGGCCCTCTCGATGGAGGTAAAACCCTACTCCTGCTTGATTAATATTGATGATATGGGTAGTACAAGAGTTGATCTACCATGAGATCAGAGAGGCTAAACCCTAGAAGCTAGCCTATGGTATGATTGTTGTTCTTCGGACTAAACCCTCCGGTTTATATAGACACCGGAGGCGGCTAGGGTTACATAGAGCCGGTTACAAGGAAGGAGATCTGCATATCCGTATTTCCAAGCTTGCCTTCCACGCCAAGGAGAGTCCCATCCGGACACGGGACGAAGTCTTCAATCTTGTATCTTCATAGTCCAACAGTCCGGCCAAAGGTTATAGTCCGGCTGTCCGGATACCCCCTAATCCAGAACTCCCTCACTCATAGTTACAAAATATGTCCAATATAGTATATTTATAAGTGAAGCCTCTCTTTCTTTATTACTTCCTATTAATTGCAACAATGACCAAAACTAAGTTTGTCAACTCTCAACAACTTTTACTCATCATACTCTTTATATGTGAAGCCATTACTCTCCATAAGATCAATATATGATCTTTTTATATTTATTTTTATTCTTTCTTTTATTTAATTCCCTCAATATCATAGAAAGAAATCAAAGCCCTAACTCAAAAACTACTCTTTATTATATGTAACTCACGGAATCGATTACATAGAGGGAATATAAAGCAAAACTCAAAGCTAGATCATACTAAAACTTTATTCTACTAGATCAAGATATAACAAAAACGATCGAACTAAGAAAAATGATAAAGATAGAGATGTGATGGTGATACGATACCGGGGCACCTCCCCAAGCTTGGCGGTTGCCAAGGGGAGTGCCCATACCCATGTATTTAGATCTCATTCTTCGGAGGTGGTGATGAAGGGGTTGTTGATGAAATCGTGTCACACATCGAGCGTAGGAGATTATCCAATTTGTGAATAATGCCCTTGAGTGTGGTGATGTACTCTTGCAACAGAATATTTTCACGAGTGAGATACTTGTTTTGCACATGAACTATTTCAATGATCTTGAAAGCTTCAATTTCAGTAGGAGTAAGATGATCGTAGTGAGGTTGAAGGATGTCTTCTTGTACTGCCGGAACTTGATCTTTCGCGGCCTTCTTGATTTCATCATCCTCGTTGATTTTCCCGAGTTCTTCTCGCTTCATCTCTATCTTCATCAGCCACGCATCGTCGCCCGCATTGTTGGAGGAGGGGGATGACATGATGCCTGGCCTTGAAAACTCTGGCAGAAAATAGCTCGAAACCCAAACAGGAGATATTTGCGTGGTACGGTGGTCAAGACCTTCAGGAGATTATATAATGAGTTTTTACCGACCATAAGAAGTGTCGTGCAAGAAAACGGAGTCGGAGGGCACACGAGGTGGCCACAAGGACGGCGGGCGTCCAAAACGGGGAAAATTTATCATTGGAAACGTTTTGGAGTCGGTTTACATACCGTACCACATACCTATTCCTTTTCAGAGTCTGAAAAATTCCAAAAAGTGTCCCTTATGTACTCCTCCGGTGTTACGGTATCAATTATATTGGTCTCAACATCTATGGGAGTACTTAAGATATAATGTTTGAGTCTTTGACCGTTTACCACCTTCGGATTTTTACCTTCGGCGTTGTTGATTTTTATGGCACCGGAATGATAGACCTCCTCGATGATGTAAGGGCCTTCCCATTTAGAGAGAAGCTTTCTTGCAAAAAATCTTAAATGAGCAAGGAAACATTTTTATGGCACCGGAATGATAGACCTCCTCGATCATGCCATCTTTTAACTTTTTCTTTATACAACTTAGCATTCTCATAGGCTTGGGTTCTCCATTCATCAAGTGAGCTAATGTCAAATAACCTCTTCTCACCGGCAAGTTTGAAATCATAATTGAGCTCTTTAATAGCCCAATATGCCTTATGTTCTAGCTCAAGAGGTAAGTGACATGCTTTTCCATAAACCATTTTATACGGAGACATACCCATAGGATTCTTATAAGCGGTTCTATAAGCCCAGAAAGCATCATCAAGTTTCTTAGACCAATTCTTTCGAGATCTATTAATAGTCTTTTGCAAAATTAATTTGATCTCGCTATTGCTCAATTCTACTTGACCGCTAGACTGAGGATGATAAGGAGATGCAATTCTATGATTAACATCATACTTAGCAAGCATTTTACAGAAAGCACCATGAATAAAATGTGAACCACCACCAGTCATTAAATATCTAGGGACTCCAAACCTCAGAAAAATAACTTCTTTAAGCATCTTAATAGAAGCGTTGTGATCAACACTACTAGTTGGAATAGCTTCTACCCACTTAGTAACGTAATCAACAGCAACTAAAATATGTGTATACCCATTAGAGGAAGGAAAAGGTCCCATATAATCAAAGACCCAAACATCAAATGGTTCAATAACAAGCGAATAGTTCATAGGCATTTCCTGACGTCTACTAATATTGCCAATTGTCTGGCACTTATCACAAGATAGGACAAACTTACGAGCATCTTTAAAGAGAGTGGGGAAACCGGATTGCAATACCTTATGTGTAGTTCTATCTCCAGCATGGTGTCCTCCGTAAGACTCAGAGTGGCACTTGCGTAGGATCTGTTCCTGTTCATGCTCAGGTACACAACGTCTAATAACACCATCTACTCCTTCTTTATTAAAGGTGTGGATCATTCCAAAAGCAATGTCTTAAATCATAGACAAACTTTTTCTTTTGTTGTTATGTGAAACTAGGTGGTATAAATTTAGTAACAATATAATTAGCATAATCAGCATACCATGGAGTACTACGAGAAGCATTTATGACATTTAATTATTCATCAGGAAAGCTATCATCAATGGGCAGTGGGTCATCAAGAACAATTTCTAACCTAGACAAGTTGTCTGCAGCGGGGTTCTCAGCCCCCTTTCTATCAATAATATGCAAATCAAATTCTTGTAGCAAGAGAACCCATCTAATAAGTCTAGGTTTAGCATCTTTATTTTCCATAAGATATTTAATAGCAGCATGATCAGTGTGAACCGTTACTTTGGAATCAACAATATAAGGTCTGAACTTATCACATGCAAATACAACTACTAAAAATTCTTTTTCAGTGGTAGCATAATTTCTCTGGGCACTGTCTAGAGTTTTACTATCATACTGGATAACATTTAATTTCTTATCAACTCTTTGTCCTAGAACAACCCCAACAACATAATCACTAGCATCACACATAATTACAAAGGGTAAATTCCAATTAGGTGGTTGAACAATAGGTGCAAAAATCAAGGCTTTCTTAAGTATTTCAAATGCTTCTACACAATCATCATCAAAAACAAAAGGAACATCTTTTTGCAAGAGATTAGTGAGAGGCCTAGAAATTTTAGAGAAGTCTTTAATAAACCTCCTATAGAAACCAACATGAGGAAGGAAACTTCTTATACCTTTGATATCTTTAGGACATGGCATCTTTTCAATAGCATCTACTTTAGCTTTATCAACTTCAATACCTATTTCAGAAATTTTATGCCCCACAAAAATACCTTCATTAACCATAAAGTGGCACTTCTCCCAATTAAATACAAGATTAGTTTCTTCACATCTCTGCAAAACTAGATCAAGGTTGCTTAAGCAAGCATCAAAAGAAGTTCCGTAAACGGAGAAATCATCCATGAAAACCTCAACAATTTTTCACGAAAGTTAGAGAATATAGCAGTCACACATCTTTGAAAGGTATCAGGTGCATTGAATAAACCAAAAGGCATACGTCTATAAGCAAAGGTACCGAAAGGGCAAGTAAAAGTGGTTTTCTCTTGGTCTTCTTTTGACACCTGTATTTGAGGAAAACCAGAATAACCATCTAGAAAGCAAAAATGAGTATGTTTGGATAGCCTTTCTAGCATTTGATCAATAAAAGGTAGAGGGTAATGATCTTTTCTAGTAGCTTTATTCAATTTGCGAAAATCAATTACCATTCTATAACCTGTAACAATTCTTTGTGGAATCAATTCATTCTTATCATTAGGAACAACAGTAATACCTCCTTTCTTAGGGACACAGTGAATAGGGCTTACCCATTGACTATCAGCAATAGGATAAATTATACCTGCCTCCAGAAGCTTTAGTATTTCATTCCTTACCACTTCTTTCATCTTAGGATTTAACCGTAGTTGATGATCAACAACTGGTTTAGCATCTTTTTCCAATTTTATCTTGTACTCGCATAGAGTGGGACTAATGCCCTTAAGATCATCAAGATTATATCCAATAGCGGCACGGTGCTTATTCAGAGTTTTCAACAATTTCTTTTCTTCATGCTCTGAAAGGTTAGCACTAATAATAACATGATATATCTTCTTTTCATCAAGATAAGCATATTTCAGAGTGTCAGGTAATTGTTTAAGCTCAAACACGGGATCACCCTTAGGTGGAGGAGGATCCCCAAGGATTTGAACAGGCTAATTGTGATTCAAAATAGGTACCTGATTAAAGAATACTTCATCTATTTCTCTTCTTTCATTCATAAACATATCGTTTTCATGGTCTAGCAAATATTGTTTTAAAGGATCCTTAGGAGGCACGACAATAGAAGCAAGACCAATAATTTCATCCTTATTAGGCAATTCTTTATCATGGGGTTGTCTATGAAATTTAGAGAAATTAAAATCATGAGACGTATCCCCCAAACCAACAGTAACAATATCTTTCTCGCGGTCTATCTTAGCATTAACAGTATTCAAGAAGGGTCTACCAAATATAATGGGACACAAATTATCTTGTGGGGAAGCAAGAACAAGAAAATCAGTAGGATATTTTATCTTCTCGCACAAAACTTCAACATCTCTAACAATCCGAATTTTTGAAATAGTATCTCTATTGGCAAGCTTAATAGTAACATCAATATCTTCTATCTCCGCGGGTGCAGTGTCATTCATAATTTGTTTATATAAGGTATAAGGAATTGCACTCACACTAGCACCCACATCACATAGGCCATGATAACAATGATCTCCAATTTTAACATAAACAATAGGCATGCCAACAACATGTCTATGTTTATCTTTAGTATCAGGTTTAGCAATCCTAGCAGATTCATCACAGACATAAATAACATGCCCATCAATATTATCAACCAAGAGATCTTTAACCATAGCAATACTAGGTTCAACTTTAATTTGCTCATGGGGTGTAGGTGTTCTAATATAACTTTTGTTGACCACAGTTGAAGCTTTAGCATGATCCTTTATTCTAACAGGAAAAAGTGGTTTCTCAATATAAGCAGTAGGAACAGTAGGATCAACATTATAAGTTATACTTTCTTCTTCAACTTTAATAGGTTCTACTACTTAAACTTCAATGGGAGGATGATATTTGAACCACTTATCCTTAGGGATATCAACATTAGTAGCAAAATATTCAAAAAAAAGAAGCTACTATCTCAGAGTCAAGTCCATATTTAGTGCCAAAATCATGAAAAGCATCGGTATCCATAAAAGATTTAACGCAATCAAACTTAAGGTTTATACCTGACTCCTTAACTTTGTCGAGTTCCCAATCTTCAGAGTTGTGTTTAGTTCTTTCCAATAAATCCCATTTGAATTCAATGTCTTTCTTAATATAGGAACCAATACAAGAAGTATCGAGCATGGATTGATCATTATGAGAAAGCCGAGCATAAATTTTTTGAATAATAATTTCTCTTGAGAGATCATGATTGGGGCATGAATATAACATTGACTTAAGCCTCCCCCCAAGCTTGAGCGATACTTTCTCCTTCACAAGGCCAAAAATTATATATATAATTCCGATCACGATGAACCAGATGCATATGATAAAACTTTTGATGAAATTCCAATTTCAATCGGTTGTAGTTCCATGATCCAATATTATCCAATAGCCTATACCATGTCAATGCATTTCCCTTCAAAGATAAGGGGAAGACGTTCTTCTTGACAACATCCTCGAGCGTACCTGCAAGCTTAAATAATCCACAAACTTCATCCACATAGATTAGGTGCATATCGGGATGTAATGTTCCATCTCCTGCATAAGGATTAGCTAGCAGTTTCTCTATCATACCCGAAGGAATTTCATAATAAATATTTTCAGTAGGCGCAGTAGGTTGAGGAGCAACTCTTTGTTCTTCTGGTCGAGGTGAAGATACCCTGAACAAGCCCCTTAAAGGATTATTTTCCATAGTAACAAGTGATAGTAAATTTCAGCACACTATATAAATGTTTCCTTACCTTCCACTTACCAAAGACGCTTCACTCCCCGGCAACGGCGCCAGAAAAGAGTCTTGATGACCCACAATTATAGGGGGTCTATCATAGTACTTTCGATAAGTAAGAGTGTCGAACCCAACGAGGAGCAGAAGGAAATGACAAGTGGTTTTCAACAAGGTATTCTCTGCAAGCACTGAAATTGTCGGTAACAGATAGTTTTGTGATAAGATAAATTGTAATGGGTAACAAGTAACAAAAGTAAACAAGGTGCAGCAAGGTGGTCCAATCCTTTTTGTAGCAAAGGACAAGCTTGGACAAGCTCTTACATAAAGCAAAGCACTCCCGAGGACACATGGGAATTACTGTCAAGTTAGTTTTCATCATGCTCATATATTCGCGTTCGTTACTTTGATAATTTGATATGTGGGTGGACCGGTGCTTGGGTGCTGCCCTTCCTTGGACAAGCCTCCCACTTATTATTAACCCCTCTCGCAAGCATCCGCAACTATGAAAGAAGAATTATGGTAAACCTAACCATAGCATGAAACATATGGATCCAAATCAGCCCCTTACGAAGAAACGCATAAACTAGGGTTTAAGCTTCTGTCACTCTAGCAACCCATCATCTACTTATTACTTCCCAATGCCTTCCCCTAGGCCCAAATAATGGTGAAGTGTCATGTAGTCGACATTCACATAACACCACTAGACGTAACTACTCACAAAGCATATTCATAGTCAAGATCAGAGGATTATTAATTATAATTAAGGATCTAAAAATATAATCTTCCACATGATAAACCAACTAGCATCAACTACAAGGAGTAATCAACACTACTAGCAACCCACAGGTACCAATCTAAGGTTTTGGGACCAAAATCGAATACAAGAGATGAACTAGGGTTTGAAAGGAGATGGTGCTGGTGAAGATGTGATGGAGAATGACACCCTCTCGATGAGAGGATCGTTGGTGATGATGACGGCGACGAATTTCCCCTGCCGGAGGGATGTTTCCCCGGCAGAATAGCTTCGCCGGAGACCTAGATTGGTTCTGGCCAGGTTCCGCCTCGAGACGGCGGTGCTTCGTCCCGAAAGCTTCCTTCTAATTTTTTACAAGTCAAAACACACCATATAGCCAAAGATGGGCACCGAAGGCCTGCCAGGGGGCCCACAAGGTCGGGGGCATGCCCGGGGGTAGGGCGCGCGCTCCACCCTTTTGGCTGGCTGGTGGCCCCCCTCTGGTACTTTCTTTGCCCAATATTTTTTATATATTCCAAAAACATGCTCTGTGAAGTTTCAGGACTTTTGGAGTTGTGCAGAGCAGGTCTCTAATATTTGCCCCTTTTCTAGTCCAGAATTCCAGCTGCCAGCATTCTCCCTCTTCATGTAAACCTTATAAGAGATAATAGGCATAAGTATTGTGATATAATGTGTAATAAAAGCCCATAATGCATTAAATATTAATATAAAAGCATGATACAAAATGGACGTATCAGCTAACAAAGTGTGCAAGCTCCAGCGATCCATCTATGGACTGGTGCAAGCATCTCGGAGTTGGAATATACGCTTTGATGAGGTGATCAACGCATATGGTTTTATACAGACTTTCGATGAAGCGTGTTTTTACAAGAAAGTGAGTGGGAGCTCTCTAGCATTTCTAATATTATATGTAGATGACATATTGTTGATTGGAAATGATATAGAATTTCTGGATAGCATAAAAGGATACTTGAGTAAGAGTTTTTCAATGAAAGACCTTGGCGAAGCTGCTTATATATTGGGCATCAAGATCTATAGAGGTAGATCAAGACGCTCAATAGGACTTTCACAAAGCACATACCTTGACAAAGTTTTGAAGAAGTTCAAAATGGATCAGTCAAAGAAAGGGTTCTTGGCTGTATTACAAGGTGTGAAGTTGAGTCAGACTCAAAGCCCGACCACTTCAGAAGATAGAGAGAAAATGAAAGTCATTCCCTATGCCTCAAGCATAGGTTCTATCATGTATGTTATGCTGTGTACCAGACCTGATGTGTGCCTTGCCATAAGTCTGTCAGGGAGGTACCAAAGTAATCCAGGAGTGAATCACTAGACAGTGGTCAAGAACATCCTGAAGTACCCGAAAAGGACCAAGGATATGTTTCTCGTTTATGGAGGTGACAAAGAGCTCGTCGTAAATGGTTATGTCGATGCGTATCCTAAAGTACCCGAAAAGGACCAATGATATGTTTCTCGTTTATGGGGATGACAAAGAGCATATGCTTTGACATTGATCCGGATGACTCTAAGTCACAAACTGGATACATATTTATATTGAATGGTGGAGCTGTCAGTTGGTGCAGTTCCAAGCAGAGCATCGTCGCGGGATCTACGTGTGAAGCGGAGTACATAGCTGCTTCGGAAGCAGCAAAGGAAGGAGTCTGGATGAAGGAGTTCATATCCGATCTAGGTGTAATACCTAGTGCATCGGATCCAATGAAAATTATTTTGTGACAACACTAGAGCAATTGCCTTGCTGAAGGAATCCAGGTTTCACAAGAGAACCAAACACATCAATAGACGCTTCAACTCCATTCGTGAATAAGTCAAGGATGGAGACATAGAAATTTGCAAGATACATACTGATCTGAATATGGCAGCCCCATTGACTAAGCCTCTTCCACGAGCAAAACATGATCAGCACCAAGACTCCATGGGTGTTAGATTCATTATAATGTAATCTAGATTATTGACTCTAGTGCAAGTAGGAGACTGAAGGAAATATGCCCTAGAGGCAATAATAAAGTTGTTATTTTATATTTCTTTATTCATGATAAAGGTTTATTATTCATGCTAGAATTGTATTGATCAGAAACCTTAATACATGTGTGAACACATAAACAAACGCCGTGTTCCTAGTGAGCCTCCACTAGACTAGCTCGTTGATCAAAGATGGTTAAGGTTTCCTAACCATTGACATGAGTTGTCATTTGATAACGGGATCACGTCATTAGGAGAATGATGTGATGGACAAGACCCATCCGTTAGCTTAGCATAATGATCGTTCAGTTTTATTGCTATTGCTTTCTTCATGTCAAATACATATTCCTTCGACTATGAGATTATGCAACTCCCAAATACCAGAGGAATGCCTTGTGTACTATCAAATGTCACAACATAACTGGGTGATTATAAAGATGCTCTACAGCTATCTCCGAAGGTGTTTGTTGAGTTGGCCTAGATCGAGATTAGGATTTGTCACTTAGAGTATAGGAGAGGTATCTCTGGGCCCTCTCGGTAATACACATTATAAACTTGCAAGCAAACGACTAAGGAGTTAGTCACAAGGTCATGTATTACGGAACGAGTAAAGAGACTTGCCAGTAATGAGATTGAACAAGGGCAAGTAACATACCGATGGACAAAGGGAATTACGTATGTTGTCATAACGGTTCGACCGATAAAGATCTTTGTAGAATATGTAGGAGCCAATATGGGCATCTAGGTTCCGCTATTGGTTATTGACCGGAGAGGTGTCTCGGTCATGTCTACATAGTTCTCGAACCTGTAGGGTCTGCACGCTTAACATTCGATGACGATATAGTATTATATGAGTTATGTGATTTGGTGACCGAATGTTGTTCGGAGTCCCGGATGAGATCACGGACATGACAAGGAGTCTCGAAATGGTCGAGAGGTAAAGATAGATATACAGGACGATGGTATTCAGACATTGAAAGTGTTTCGGGAGGTACCGGGTACTTATCGGTTCACCGGAAGGGGTTCCGGGCACACCCGACAAAAGATACGGGCCTTATGGTCCAAGAGGGGAAACGCACCAGCCACAAGGGGCTGGTGTGCCCCCCATATGGGCCGGCCTAAGGAGGAGAAGGAAAGGGGGAAGGGAAAGGAAAGTGTGGATTAGGATCCCACTTCCTTCCCTCTCTCCCCCCTCTTTCCTCCCCCCTTGGGAATACATGGCAAGGGGGGAGGCGAGGGACGTCACCGAGCTGAACATGTGCAGAACGCGAAGGTGTCGTACGTTCGATACTGGATCGGTTGAAGCACGAAGAAGTTTGACTACATCAACCGCGTTGTGAAACGCTTCCTCTTACGGTCTACGAGGGTACGTAGACTCACTCTCCCCCTCGTTGCTATGCATCTCCATGGATAGATCATTGCGTGTGCATATAAATTCTTTTGTTTTCCATGCAACGATTCCCAGCAGCATCCTCCCTTGCCATGTCAAACTCGTCATTACCACTTAGCAATGTGCTTGTTTCTCCAGCCTTAATTAAAAACTTATGTTTTGTTCGTACTCTTACTCGTGAACAACATGTTACAGTTGAGTTTCACAAACTTGTTTTTTCTATTAAGGATGCACACTCCCGGAAGGTTCTGCACCGATGTGATTTCCCCTGCGACCTCTACCCGCTTCATCCGTCGACGAGCAGTGGTCGCTCTCTGCACCGACACATCACTTTGGCATGCTCCTCTTAGTCATCCCAGCGTCGATGTTCTTCATAAAATTTTGCAAACTTTCCTGTTCTCATGTAATAAATTGGAGGCTCATACTTGACATGTCTGTCACATAGAAAACATGTTCGTTTTTTGTTTTTATCTTCAACAATTGCTACTTTACCATTTGAAGTCATTCACTGTGATGTTTGGACTTCATTGGTGCCTAGTAATTCACGTCTCTCATACCATCTTCTTATTTTGGATGATTTTTCACACTTCATGTGGACTTTTCCATTACGTCATAGATCTGATGCATCTTCAACACTCCACTCGTTTTATGCCTATGTCGCCACACACTTTAATCACCACATAGCTCATCTTCAAACTGAAAACGAAAAAGAATTTGACAATCTTGCCATTCGCAATATTTTGTCCTTCCATCGCACTATTTTTTGTCTCACATGTCCTTACATATCACAACAAAATGGTCGTGTCGAACGTGTTTTTCGTACTCTAAATGAGAGTGTATGTGCTTTGCTCTTCCACTCGCATATGCCTGCGCGCTTTTGGCTAAGCCGGGGCTCCTCCCGTGCTTCCGCAATTGTGAGGGGTGGCTCTTCCTAGCTTGACACATGACAACAATAAAAATAGTGTTTATGAATACTGCCTCCCAATGAACAGTGCCAGTAAATAGTAGGTAAAATGGTAAGCACACCCTACGCGTGACTAGTACTCTATCAAACAATATTTCTGGAAACTAATGCAAACACACTTATAAAATTGTATGAACGTTAATTGCCTATGCATATAATATTTTCTTATGAAGAGTAATTTTGGAAATAAAAATAATAGCATTTTAAAAAAAATGAGATTTTTGCACACACACACACACACACACACACACACATATATATATACCAATATAAAAAGACATAAAGGGGCAGATCCAATTAATCTTGGCCATCAAATCATGTCAATCCGACGACCTAGACTGGTTCAACGTCGAACACTCAACACGTTTAGCGTGCAGTTAATTTCATGCCAAATATAGTGCTAATCACATAATAACACGCAAATAATATCCTACTTAATATTTGCATGCACTTAATATACTTCCAAATTAATGTGCATTGCACGTACACATTGACCAGTCAAAAACAAAGGACCCTTCTACTAGGTTTGTGCAAATTTTCATGCCAAGATAACATCTAAGAAGCCCAATGCAAAAATAAAGTCAGAGCTCAAATTAGCTTCCTCTTTTTTTCTTTTGCCTTTCCTCCCGAGTGTTTTACATTAGAACAACATGAGAACTACATGTGTTTATTCAGACGGCCACCACCTTGAATAAGTCTTCACAAACTATTTTCCTTTCTTCTAGCTTTTTCCTCGCACCCGATTCTAAATTACAATATTATTTATTTCCTCCCTTCTCAGAAATCTACAATAATGGGGAGAAAGTACAAACAAAAGTGCATATGTTTGTATATATAAAAGAATTGAACAAGCAAGAGCTCCTGCCGTGCAATCCCAGTGCTGAGCGATAGCTCTTATCTACCCGACACGTGTCATCGGGATTTTTTTTGGTTCGGTCTGGTTTGACGATCGGTGATAACGATTTTCTTTTGGTTCATTCGTATTTTCCCCACCGTTGTCTCCCTCATACGTGACTGCCGCCCTCGATGGTGCCCTCACGAAAGCTTCTCTGCACTCCCGTCCTATGCAACCATCCACCACCGCATCTCTACTCTCTATCCACTACAAAAAAATACACTTCCGTGATGATACGTGTTTGTCACAGTAGGTCGCATTTTTTGTCATGCATGTACATCCATGACAAATTTATGACAGAATCAAGATAGTCCTACCTGTGCTGTCGTAGAAGTGTTCCATGACATTACCAAAATTATCATCACGGAAGTGTCCACTTCCATGACGATAAATCACGCGTCACAGAAGTGCTTTCGTCAAGGGTGACCGACACGTGGCATCCACTGTAACGGAACGCCGTTAAGCTATCGGGTCGGGTTTTGGATCCGATAACCCGTTAACAGCCCCGACCAATGGGGATTTTCCATGTGTAAAATCATCATTGGCTGGAGGAAACACGCGTCGGCTCATCGTTGGGACAGATGTCATCCACTCATTGGACAGAAGGTGCCTATGATACGTCGACACGTGGCATGGCCCAACAGAGGCCCATTCCTGTGAAAAGGCCGGCCCGTTTGACTTGGTCAAAAGGTGGCGGGCCGGCCCATGTAAAGCCTGTTAATGGCCTGTTCGCATATAGCCCATTTACAGCCCGCTAACCCAAGGCCCGTTACGCCCTATCCGAATTAGGCCCAGTAGCGCCATCTGGGCCACCCAATATGATTCCAGTCCGTTTTCACTTCTGGCCCATGTATGGCCCATGACGTCTTTCGGCCCATATGAGGCCCTATGTAACTCTTGGCCTATTAACGGCCCGTGGTGAAACTGGCCCATAATGAACAGTGTATCACTTTACACCCATTAACGGCCCGTGGTGAAACTGGCCCGTAATGAACAGTGTATCACTTTATACCCATTAACGACCCGTTATTCTGTTGGGCTGTTTCCAGCCCATGTTATCTTTCGGCCTTCTTAGAGCCCATTTATTCTTGGGCTCATTTCCAGCATTCGTTTACTTACGGCCCGTTACTGTCATCTTCTGCTTGTGGGCCAAATTTAGCCTGTGGTTACAGTCGGCCCGTTTGTGGTCCGTTAATACGTTGGGCCGTTTTCGTAGCGTCATAAAACACGGCCTATTAACGATGGCCCATTATGGTCGGCCCATGAACGGACGATTCCAACTCTAGCCCGTTTACGGCCATAATGCGGTCTGTTTGGCCCATGTTTGGCCAATCGATCATACGGCCCGTATAAGGCCCATTGATGATACGGCCCGCAGAAGGCCCATTGTTTCTACGGCCCGTAGAAGGCCCATTCTTTCTATGACCCGTACAAGGCCCACTGTTTCTACGGCCAGTAGGAGGCCCAGTGTCACTACAGTAAATATTAGCCCATGGTTATTATGGCCTAGTTTTAAAAAATAGGTTATTGCAGCCACTAGCTAACTGCGGAAAAAGAACTGCAATGACTACAAGCAAACAAATAAACAAGACAACAAGGAAATAAATAAGCAAGCAACTAACGCTAGGCTATCACGGCTATTACACATATTGTTGGGGAACGTAGTAATTTCAAAAAAATTCCTACGCACACGCAAGATCATGGTGATGCATAGCAACGAGAGGGGAGAGTGTTGTCTACGTACCCTCGTAGACCGAAGCGGAAGCATTGACGCAACGTAGAGGAAGTAGTCGTACGTTTTCCCGATCCAACCGATCCAAGCACCGTTACTCCGGCACCTCCGAGTTCTTGGCACACGTTCAGCTCGATGACGCACCCCTAGCTCCGATCCAGCAAAGCTTCGGGGAGGAGTTCCATCAGCACGACGGCGTGGTGACAATCTTGATGTTCTACCGGCGCAGGGCTTCGCCTAAGCACTGCAACGATATATTCGAGGTGGAATATGGTGGAGGGGGGCACCGCACACGGCTAAGGAACGATCACGAAGATCAACTTGTGTGTCCATGGGGTGCCCCCTGCCCCCGTATATAAAGGAGCAAGGGAGGGAGGAGGCCGGCCCTATGTTTGGCGCGCCAAGGGGAGTCCTACTCCCACCGGGAGTAGGATTCCCCCTTTCCTAGTCTAACTAGGAGTTCTTCCTTGTAGGGGGAGTAGGAGAGAAGGAAAGGGAAGAGAGAAGGAGAAGGAAGGAGGGGGGCGCCCCCCTCCCTAGTCCAATTCGGACTAGTCCAAGGGGAGGGGTGCGGCCACCCTTTTGGCCCTTTCTCTCCTTTCCCGTATGGCCCAATAAGGCCCAATACGAATTCCCGTAACTCTCCGGTACTCCGATAAATACCCGAACCACTCAGAACCTTTCCGATGTCCGAATATAGTCGTCCAATATATCGATCTTTACGTCTCGACCATTTTGAGACTCCTCGTCATGTCCCCTATCTCATCCGGGACTCCAAACTCCTTTGGTACATCAAAACTCATAAACTCATAATAACTGTCATCGTAACCTTAAGCGTGCGGACCCTACGGTTCGAGAACAATGTAGACATGACCGAGACACATCTCCGGTCAATAACCAATAGCGGGACCTGGATGCCCATATTGGCTCCTACATATTCTACGAAGATCTTTATCGGTCAGACCGCATAACAACATACGTTGTTCCCTTTGTCCATCGGTATGTTACTTGCCCGAGATTCGATCGTCGGTATCCAATACCTAGTTCAATCTCGTTACCGGCAAGTCTCTTTACTCGTTCCGTAATACATCATCCTGCAACTAACTCATTAGTTGCAATGCTTGCAAGGCTTAAGTGATGTGCATTACCGAGAGGGCCCAGAGATACCTCTCCCACAATTGGAGTGACAAATCTTAATCTCGAAATACGCCAACCCAACATCTACCTTTGGTGACACCTGTAGTACTCCTTTATAATCACCCAGTTACGTTGTGACGTTTGGTAGCACCCAAAGTGTTCCTCCGGCAAACGGGAGTTGCATAATCTCATAGTCAAAGGAACATGTATAAGTCATGGATAAAAGCAACAGCAACATACTAAACGATCGGGTGCTATGCTAATGGAATGGGTCATGTCAATCAGATCATTCAACTAATGATGTGACCTTGTTAATCAAATGACAACTCCTTTGTCCATGGTTAGGAAACTTAACCATCTTTGAATAACAAGCTAGTCAAGTAGAGGCATACTAGTGACACTCTGTTTGTCTATGTATCCACACATGTATTATGTTTCCAGTTAATACAATTCTAGCATGAATAATAAACATTTATCATGATATGTAAGGAAATAAATAATAACTTTATTATTGCCTCTAGGGCATATTTCCTTCAGTCTCCCACTTGCACTAGAGTCAATAATCTAGGTCACATCATCATGTGATTAACTCACATCACCATGTGATTAACTCGATAGTTCACATCATCATGTGATTAACACCCATAGTTCACATCGCCATGTGACCAACACCCAAAGGGTTTGCTAGATTCAGTAATCTAGTTCACATCGCTATGTGATTAACACCCAAAGAGTACTACGGTGTGATCATGTTTTGCTTGTGAGAGAAGTTTAGTCAACGGGTCTGCCACATTCAGATCCGTTATGTATTTTGCAATTTTCTATGTCTACAATGCTCTGCACAGAGCTACTCTAGCTAATTGCTCCCACTTTCAATATGTATCTAGATCGAGACTTAGAGTCATCCAGATCGGTGTCAAAACTTGCATCGACGTAACCCTTTACGACGAACCTTTTGTCACTTCCATAATCGAGAAACATATCCTTATTCCACTAAGGATAATTTTGACCGCTGTCCAGTGATCTACTCCTAGATCACTATTGTACTCCCTTGCCAAACTCAGTGTAGGGTATACAATAGATCTGGTACACAGCATGGCATACTTTATAGAACCTATGGCCAAGGCATAGGGAATGACTTTCATTCTCTTTCTATCTTCTACCGTGGTCGAGTTTTGAGTCTTTACTCAACTTCATACCTTGTAACACAGGAAAGAACTCTTTCTTTGACTGTTCCATTTTGAACTACTTCAAAATCTTGTCAAGGTATGCACTCATTGAAAACTTATCAAGCGTCTTGATCTATCTCTATAGATCTTGATGCTCAATATGTAAGCAGCTTTATCGAGGTCCTTCTTCGAAAAACTTCTTTCAAACACTCCTTTATGCTTTGCAGAATAATTCTACATTATTTCTGATCAACAATATGTCATTTACATATACTTATCAGAAATGCTGTAGTGCTCCCACTCACTTTCTTGTAAATACAGGCTTCACCGCAAGTCTGTATAAAACTATATGCTTTGATCAACTCATCAAAGCATATATTCCAACTCCGAGATGCTTGCACCAGTCCATAGATGGATCGCTGGAGCTTGCACATTTTGTTAGCATCTTTAGGATTGACAAAACCTTCTGGTTGCATCATATACAACTCTTCTTTAATAAATCCATTAAGGAATGCAGTTTTGTTTTATCCGTTTGCCAGATTTCATAAAATGCGGCAATTGCTAACATGATTCGGACAGACTTAAGCATGGATACGAGTGAGAAACTCTCATCGTAGTCAACACCTTGAACTTGTCGAAAACCTTTTGCGACAATTCTAGCTTTGTAGATAGTAACACTACTATCAGCTTCTGTCTTCCTCTTGAAGATCCATTTATTTTCTATGGCTTGCCGATCATCGGGCAAATCCATCAAAGTCCATACTTTGTTCTCATACATGGATCCCATCTCAGATTTCATGGCTTTAAGCCATTTTGCGGAATCTGGGCTCACCATCGCTTCTTCATAGTTCGTAGGTTCATCATGATCTAGTAGCATGACTTCCAGAACAGGATTGCCGTACCACTCTGGTGCGGATCTTACTCTGGTTGATCTACGAGGTTCTGTAGTAACTTGTTCTGTAGTTCTATGATCATCATCATCAACCTCCTCACTAGTTGGTTTTGACGTCACAGAAACTGGTTCCTGTGATGTACTGGTTTCCAACAAGGGAATAGGTACAGTTACCTCATCAAGTTCTACTTTCCTCCCACTCACTTCTTTCGAGAGAAACTCCTTCTCTAGAAAGGATCCATTCTTAGCAACGAATGTCTTGCCTTCGGATCTGTGATAGAAGGTGTACCCAACTGTCTCCTTTGGGTATCCTATGAAGACATATTTCTCCGATTTGGGTTTGAGCTTATCAGGATGAAACTTTTTTCACATAAGCATCACAACCCCAAACTTTAAGAAACGACAACTTTGGTTTCTTGCTAAACCACAGTTCATATAGTGTCGTCTCAACGGATTTAGATGGTGCCCTATTTAACGTGAATGCAGCTGTCTCTAATGCATAACCCCAAAACGATAGTGGTAAATCGGTAAGAAACATCATAGATTGCACTATATCAATAAAGTATGGTTATGACGTTCGGACACACCATTATGCTGTGGTGTTCCAGGTGGCGTGAGTAGTGAAACTATTTCACATTGTTTAACTGAAGGCCAAACTCGTAACTCAAATGTTTTACCTCTGCGATCATATCGTAGTAACTTTTATTTTCTTGTTACGATGATTCTCTACTTCACTCTGAAATTCTTTGAACTTTTCAAACGTTTCAGACTTATGTTTCATCAAGTAGATATACCCATATCTGCTCAAATCATCTGTGAAGGTTAGAAAATAATGATACTTGTCGCGAGCCTTAATATTCATCGGACCACATACATCAGTATGTATGATTTCCAATAAATCTGTTGCTTGCTCCATTGTTCCGGAGAACGGCGTTTTAGTCATCTTGCCCAAGAGGTATGGTTCGCAAGCATCAAGTGATTCATGATCAAGTGATTCCAAAATCCCATCAGCATGGAGTTTCTTCATGCGCTTTACACCAATATGACCTAAACGGCAGTGCCACAAATAGGTTGCACTATCATTATTAACTTCGCATCTTTTGGTTTCAATATTATGAATATGTGTATCACTACGATCGAGATCCAATGAACTATTTTCATTGGGTGTGTATGTCCATAAAAGGTTCTATTCATGTAAACAGAACAACAATTGTTCTCTAACTTAAATGAATAATCGTATTGCAATAAACATGACCAAATCATATTTATGCTCAATGCAAACACCAAATAACACTTATTTAGGTTCATCACTAATCCCGAAAGTATAGGGAGTGTGCGATGATGATCATATCAATCTTGGAACTACTTCCAACTTTCATCGTCACTTCACCCTTAACTAGTCTTTGTTCATTCTGCAACTCCCGTTTCGAGTTACTACTCTTAGCAACTGAACCAGTATCAAATACCGAGGGGTTGCTATGAACACTAGTAAAATACATATCAATAATCTGTATATCAAATATACCTTTGTTCACTTCGCCATCCTTCTTATCCGCCAAATACTTGGGGCAGTTCCGCTTCCAGTGGCCAGTCCCTTTGCAGTAAACGCACTCAGTCTCAGGCTTAGGTCCAGACTTGGGCTTCTTCACTTGAGCAGCAACTTGCTTGCCGTTCTTCTTGAAGTTCCCCTTCTTCCCTTTGCCCTTTACTTGAAACTAGTGATCTTGTCAACCATCAACGCTTGATGCTCTTTCTTGATTTCTACCTCCATCGATTTCATCATTATGAAAAAGTTCGGGAGTCGTTTTCGTCATCCCTTGCATACTATAGTTCATCACGAAGTTCTACTAACTTGGTGATGGTGACTAGAGAATTCTGTCAATCACTATCTTATCTGGAAGATTAACTCCCACTTGATTCAAGCGATTGTAGTACCCAGACAATCTGAGCACATGCTTACTAGTTTGAGCGATTCTCCTCCATCTTTTAGCTATAGAACTTGTTGGAGACTTCATATCCCTCAACTCGGGTAGTTGCTTGAAATATTAACTTCAACTACTGGAACATCTCATATGGTCCATGACGTTCAAAACGTCTTTGAAGTCCCGATTCTAAGCCGTTAAGCATGGTGCACTAAACTATCAAGTAGTCATCATATTGAGCTAGCCAAACGTTCATAACGTCTGCATCTGCTCCTGCAATAGGTCTGTCACCTAGCGGTGCATTAAGGACATAATTCTTCTGTGCAGCAATGAGGATAAACCTCAGATCACGGATCCAATCCGCATCATTGCTACTAATATTTTTCAACACAATTTTCTCTAGGAACATATCAAAATAAACATAGGGAAGCAACAACGCGAGCTATTGATCTACAACATAGATATGCTAATACTACTAGGACTAAGTTCTTGATAAATTAAGGTTCAATTAATCATATTACTTAAGAACTCCCACTTAGATAGATATCCCTCTAATCCTCTAAGTGATCACGTGATCCAAATCAAACTAAACCATAACCGATCATCACGTGAAATGGATTAGTTTTCAATGGTGAACATTATCATGTTGATCATATCTACTATATGATTCACGCTCGACCTTTCGGTCTCCGTGTTCCGAGGTCATATCTTATATGCATAGCTCGTCAAGTATAACCTGAGTATTTCGCGTGTGCAACTGTTTTGCACCCGTTGTATTTGAACGTAGAGCCTATCACACCCGATCATCACGTGGTGTCTCAGCACGAAGAACTTTCGCAACGGTGCATACTCAGGGAGAACACTTCTTGATAATTAGTGAGAGATCATCTTATAATGCTACCGTCAATCAAAGCAAGATAAGATGCATAAAAGATAAACATCACATGCAATCAATATAAGTGATATGATATGGCCATCATCATCTTGTGCTTGTGATCTCCATCTCCGCAGCACTGTCATGATCACCATCGTCACCGGCGCGACACCTTGATCTCCATCGTAGCATCGTTGTCGTCTCGCCAATCTTATGCTTCTACGACTATCGCTACCGCTTAGTGATAAAGTAAAGCATTACAGGGCGATTGCATTGCATACAATAAAGCGACAACCATACGGCTCCTGCCGGTTGCCGATAGCTCGGTTACAAAACATGATCATCTCATACAATAAAATTTAGCATCATGTCTTGACCATATCACATCACAACATGCCCTGCAAAAGCAAGTTAGACGTCCTCTACTTTGTTTGTTGCAAATTTTACGTGGCTGCTACGGGCTGAAGCAAGAACCAATCTCACCTACGCATCAAAACCACAACGATACTTCGTCAAATAGACTCCGTTTTAACCTTCTCAAGGAGCGGGCGTAGCCATACTCGGTTCAACTAAAGTTGGTGAGACAGTCTCCCGCAAGCCATCTGTGTGCAAAGCACGTCGAGGGAACCGGTCTCGCGTAAGCGTACGCGTAAGGTTGGTCCGGGTCGTCTCATCCAACAATACCGCTGACCCAAAGTATGACATGCTGGTAGGCAGTATGACTTGTATCGTCCATAACTCACTTGTGTTCTACTCGTGCAAATAACATCAAACCATAAAAACCTAGGCTCGGATGCCACTGTTGGGGAACGTAGTAATTTCAAAAAATTTCCTACGCACATGCAAGATCATGGTGATGCATAGCAACGAGAGGGGAGAGTGTTGTCTACGTACCCTCGTAGACCAAAGCGGAAGCGTTGACGCAACGTAGAGGAAGTAGTCATACGTTTTCCCGATCCGATCCAAGCACCGTTACTCCGGCACCTCCGAGTTCTTGGCACACGTTCAGCTCGATGACGCACCCCTAGCTCCGATCCAGCAAAGCTTCGGGGAGGAGTTCCGTCAGCACGACGGCGTGGTGACAATCTTGATGTTCTACCGGCGCAGGGCTTCGCCTAAGCACTGCAACGATATATTCGAGGTGGAATATGGTGGAGGGGGGCACCGCACACGGCTAAGGAACGATCACGAAGATCAACTTGTGTGTCCATGGGGTGCCCCCTGCCCCCGTATATAAAGGAGCAAGGGAGGGAGGAGGCCGGCCCTATGTTTGGCGCGCCAAGGGGAGTCCTACTCCCACCGGGAGTAGGATTCCCCCTTTCCTAGTCTAACTAGGAGTTCTTCCTTGTAGGGGGAGTAGGAGAGAAGGAAAGGGAAGAGAGAAGGAGAAGGAAGGAGGGGGGCGCCCCCCCTCCCTAGTCCAATTCGGACTAGTCCAAGGGGAGGGGTGCGGCCACCCTTTTGGCCCTTTCTCTCCTTTCCCGTATGGCCCAATAAGGCCCAATACGAATTCCCGTAACTCTCCGGTACTCCGATAAATACCCGAACCACTCAGAACCTTTTCGATGTCCGAATATAGTCGTCCAATATATCGATCTTTATGTCTCGACCATTTCGAGACTCCTCGTCATGTCCCCGATCTCATCCGGGACTCCGAACTCATTCGGTACATCAAAACTCATAAACTCATAATAACTGTCATCGTAACCTTAAGCGTGCGGACCCTACGGTTCGAGAACAATGTAGACATGACCGAGACACATCTCCGGTCAATAACCAATAGCGGGACCTGGATGCCCATATTGGCTCCTACATATTCTACGAAGATCTTTATCGGTCAGACCGCATAACAACATACGTTGTTCCCTTTGTCCATCGGTATGTTACTTGCCCGAGATTCGATCGTCGGTATCCAATACCTAGTTCAATCTTGTTACCGGCAAGTCTCTTTACTCGTTCCGTAATACATCATCCCGCAACTAACTCATTAGTTGCAATGCTTGCAAGGCTTAAGTGATGTGCATTACCGAGAGGGCCCAGAGATACCTCTCCCACAATTGGAGTGACAAATCCTAATCTCGAAATACGCCAACCCAACATCTACCTTTGGTGACACCTATAGTACTCCTTTATAATCACCCAGTTACGTTGTGACGTTTGGTAGCACCCAAAGTGTTCCTCCGGCAAACGGGAGTTGCATAATCTCATAGTCAAAGGAACATGTATAAGTCATGGATAAAAGCAACAGCAACATACTAAACGATCGGGTGCTATGCTAATGGAATGGGTCATGTCAATCAGATCATTCAACTAATGATGTGACCTTGTTAATCAAATGACAACTCCTTTGTCCATGGTTAGGAAACTTAACCATCTTTGATTAACAAGCTAGTCAAGTAGAGGCATACTAGTGACACTCTGTTTGTCTATGTATCCACACATGTATTATGTTTCCAGTTAATACAATTCTAGCATGAATAATAAACATTTATCATGATATGTAAGGAAATAAATAATAACTTTATTATTGCCTCTAGGGCATATTTCCTTCACATATTACATCCACTGGGCATCAAAGTTCGCCACCCGTGCAAATATAGGGAACAAAGCAGCATATCATATACACTGGTTGTCAAAGTTGGCGACCAACGCAAATAAACATCGCAGCAAAAAATATCCAGAACTGAAACCACTTCAGAAGATCTCAAGAAACAATATCCTGGGTACCCATAATGCTGGCAAGATGCTTAGCAAGCTTATTAACTTTCTCTTGTTTGGCGCTTAAATCCTCCAGCGCTTGCTGTTGCACCAGAAAATATGCATCTGAATTCTGCAGGGACTTCCTCAGTCCTTCAGCTTCCTGTTGCAGCACATCTGATCGATGTCTTTCAACTTGAAGTTGAGACTCAAGAAGACGAACTGATTCAGGCAGCGAGTTCGAAGAGCTTGTGCCAGCAGTAGTGGCCAGTAACTCGAACACTACATCAAGACATGACTTTTGGGTTCCCTCACTGTCGTCAAGATAGTTTTTATCAGCTTTCTTGGAGACCAACAGGGATGTCTCACTATCTTGAACCTGATCTACATTACTTCCTTTACCATTGGATAACACGGTACTGTTCTCCAATATTTTGTCCGCATTCTAAAAGAGAAACAAGCAGACACATCACATGTTTACCATGTTGTATATGAAACTCATTTTGGTAAATGAGTTCAGTAGTAAAGTGGACAGGATAACAACATGAAACAAACATATATCTATGTACCATGGTCACTTTATGGTCTATATCATTCTAGTTTTTGTTGCCAAATCAAGATAGAGACACAGTTCAAATAATATTTGCTCAAGACAAAGCAGAATAGACAGAATATAAGTGTGGGTAACTATAGAGCAATAACAACACTTGTAATGTGCATGACATGAGAACATAACTGTTTATTCAATTGAAACTGAAATCAACATAGAGCAGGTTACAACAACAAACCAGTTAAAGAAACAGGTTTAAAACATACCTGTTGCGCCATTGGAGTTTCAATTCCATCCTTCAAATTTGAAAATAGTTGGTATGAGTAAATACAGTAATGCAAGAGCAAAGGAGTATGAACCATAGCTACAGAACCTGACCTGAGAACAAATCTTCTTCTCCTTTAAGTGTTGAGTTGGGATTCAGAGTGGTGGTCCTCGTGCTTTAGGCACTGCAGTTCCCTTACTAACTGCTCGTGTTTGGGTGCTTTGTGGTGGAGACGGTGCTGTGTCAACTGGAACTGGGTTACTATCTGCCGGGGTTGGGGTTAGAAGGAGTGTAGCTGGTTCTCTGTCCAACTGGGTAGGGGTACAATCTGCGAGAGTCTGGGTTATGTGTGGTGGATTTGGTCCTTGGGCAAGTACAGCTGTGGTTCTATCTGCATCAACTGGTAGCACTATCTTTTCTGAAAACCGTCTTGTTACTCCCTTAGATACTGCCATCACGCTCTCCAATTCAAATGGCTCATAAACAAGAAAAGTAATTGAAAGTGTAGACATTGTATGATAGACAGGTGCAATGGATAGTGGGGAATAAAAGAGGGCATGGAATAATTCATATTTATGTTGTCTAACCAAACATGATAGCATGACACAATTTCACATATATGATGGCTAACTAAACAGGATAGCATGACACAATTTCACATTATGATGGCTAACTAAAAAAGATGGAAAGACATAGTTCAAAATATGAGACTATGTAAACAGGATGACATGACATAACTATATAATGTGTTTATTAAATAGGTTGGCATGCCTAATTCACATACATTCACGGATAGAATGCCATAATTCAAAATATGATGACTGTAAACACTAAACAGGATGAGATGATATAACTATATGATGTCTTTATTAAATGGGTTGCCATGCCATAATTCAGATAGATGATGTGTATGTACTATGTAAACATGATGGCATGATATAATTCAAATATATGATTTATATAGTAAGCAAGTAAGAAGATGGCAATCCATATATGATGTAAAAACTAAGCAATGCAAGACAACATGCATGACATGGGTAATGTAACCCTGCCAAGTTTGAGCATAGACCTCAGGGGGGAAATAGGACTGGTCATCAGTCTCTGAATCCTCCTCTAAGGAGCTCTCCGTAACTAGCAAGATGTCTGCTTCAGCAGGTAGCATTGTCTGCTCTGAATACCTTGTTTTCACTCCAGATACTTCCATCACCGCTTCAAATGGCTGATGCACAGGAAGAGTAGTTGAATATACAAACGTTGTCGACAAATGGAACACGTAATACAAAAAAATGATAGTGTGATATAATTCACATACATGATGATTGGCAAAACAACATGTCATTGCATAATTCACATATATAATGCCTTTGCAACAAGATAGCATTGTATAATTCACATATATAATGTCTTGCAACAAGATGGCAATGCATAATTCACATATATGGTAATTAGACACTGAACAGGTGGCATTCACACAAAGCATGTCTAAACTAATCAAATGACATAGCAATGGGAGACACCATATGCACGATATGAGCAACATAACCCTGCCAAGTTAGAGCATACACCTGGGGGGGGGGGAATAGGACTGGTCATCTGTCTTTCTCTGAGGAGCTATTCGTAACCAGCGAGATATGCGCTTCGTCAAATAGCATAGTCTGCTCTGAAGACCTTGTTTTCACTCTAGAATTTGCCATCACCGTGTCAAATGGCTGATGCACACGAAGAGCAGTTGAATGTACTAACATTGTCGACAAATGTAATATGTAACGAAAAAAAGGATGGCCTGATATAATTTACATATAAGATGACTGGCTAAGCAGGATGGCATTGCAAAATTCACATATATGATGCCTGGCTAAACAAGATGGCGTTGCATAATTCACATAAACGATGAATAAACTAAACAGATGGCATTCGCACAAAGGATGTCTAAACTAAGCAGATGACATATTTGATGTATAAAGTAAGCAATGCAAGACACCATATGCATGATATAACCAACATCAGCATGCCAAGTTAGAGCGAAGACCTCAGGGGGTAAATAGGAGTTGTCTTCTCCTTCTGAATCCCCCTCAGAACAGATATCTTCCTCTCGATTACAATCTGAAATGCGTGGAGGGGGGCTGCCTTTGCACCTACCATGGAGCGACGTCTTCATGAAATTTAATTACCACGCAAGGCTCGTCTCTTTTGCTCTACATGTTCAGTTCCATTGTTTACAATAACTGTCATGCATAGGAATAAAACATAGTGAGATTATGTAAGGAGTGCATGCAGAAATCCAGAGTGATGGTAGCAACCTATGGATAGACCCAAAACCAATAACAGCAGGCAGATAATGGCTCCAGTTAAAAAATACAGATAATGGCTTCTTTACTGTTTGTTTCCCACCCAACATGAAACTCATAGTAGACACCGGAGATTAACCAGATAGTAGATAGATACTATTGATAGCGGCCCCGATATGTACCCCACAACCATTTAAAAACTCAAGTTTGACCATTAGTTTGGAGCTGACTCAGAGTCTAGTCGGTGAACAGGATGATAAAGTAGCATGTAATATTAAGCGATGCATAACGTAAGCAGACACGAAAGAGTGCGACCTCTCTTGTGGACCCGTGTAGTCCTCGAGGTCATCTGCTCGGTTGATGATGGTAATGCAGTTTTCATGGCTGCCAGCGGCGGGGAAGAAGATTTGAGGCGGCGAAAGACAGTCTGGAGGCCGGATCCCTATAGTGCTGGACCCTTCTGTCGTTGGAGCAGCTGAGCTGGGGTGGACGACGGCGCAGCAGGAGCGGGACAAACCACGCAAGGTTTTCTTTGACAACTATCTGTAAGAGAAGTAATTCTGTAAGGGCTCGTTTGAATTGGAGGATTCCAACAATGCAGGGATAGGAAATAGACATGAATAGGATAGGAATGCACGTGCAAAACAGAGAATTTAAAAACACAGGATTTTTGCCAATCTGGGTGTTTGATTCACAACAATTGGAAGATCATAGGATGCAAAGAAGCATGGTGAGATTAAGTCAAACCATAAGAATGTACGGTTATAATGCTATTATGCTACTATCTCTTAGTCTTGTGCTTCATGAATAGGAATTTGAAAAGGAGGACAAGTGAAAATTAAAATTCCTACGTTTTTTCTTTCAAGGAGACACTAAAGGAACAAATCCATGTGCTCAGTGGACAATATATATAACACGTAGAGTAAAAAAGAGATGCAACAAGTGTACAACCTCTTTGGCGAAGCCATGTCAATCTCAGCATGAATGGGTTGGCCGGTGAGGATGCTCCGGCTGACTTTGCTGTCGGAGGAGGGGAAGAAGATCTTAGGCGTCTGGAGATGGAGCCCGAGGTACTGCTCCGCTGTGATGGAGGGTTTCGTAGTTGGAGCAGCTCTAGTGAGTTGTACGACACCGAGGCTGAAGTAGGACAAGAGAGACAACGAACAACGTTAACCAGAGTGGAATTCTAATAGCATCTCCAATACATGACGTAAAATACATAACCACAAAGTGCTAGATGTAAAATACATCAGTCGCTCATCTCTGAACTTAACTGTCGAAACTGAACTTAACTATCGAAACTGAACTTAACTGTCGAAACTGAATTTTGCTGTCGAAACTGAACTTTGCTGTCGAAACTGAACGCACTAGCAAGGTGAGGCTACACGTCAGTCGACTAACCTTTTCATCTCTGGTCAGTCAATTTTGCAGCCGTTGGATACGAAATCAAGGGCCTGCGGTTCATCTTCAACCTCCACCCCCGTGAGCCGCCAGCCACCACCGGCCAAACAGCAGCCCCCCGCCGCACGCGGCCGTCGGTGCGCCACCTTGCCCGCCCCGAAAACACTCCCCATCGCTGGTCTGCCACCGCCCCGGCCATCCCTCTAGCCCCCCCCCCCCCGTGCCAAGCTTTTTCTCCGGCGATCCCCACGCCACCGCCCCGCCAACGCCAGCGACCACGGCCCCCATCCTGAACCCTAAGATAGATAGTGGGGTACCTCTCCGGCGAGCCCCCCTCCCCACTGCGGCTGGTTCTTCCTTCACCCCGGCGAGCCCCCCACCCCCTGAAAATCGACTGACCCAAAAGTCGATTCAGTCGACTGAAGTGTAGCTAAATCGGAGCAGCATCGCAAGCAAGATCAAGAGCGAGAGCAGCAGCGCGAGCAAGAGCAATAGCAAGAGCAGACCAGGCAGGGGACCGAGAGCAAGAGCAGAGCAGCAGCAGCTCCTACTGATGTGGATATCGCCGCCGAGGGAGCGACGCCGTGGAGGAAGTGGCCGGCGACGCCGCCGTGGATGGAGCCGCACCGTGTCGGCTCGGGACCGAGCGCCGGCAGCACCATGAGATTGAATCAAGAAGAAAATGCGGCGATTAGTGTACAACCTCTTTGGTGGCGCCGATTAGGCTGCGGCTTCATCCGAGGAAACGGTGATGATGATGCTCTTCCGGTGGTGCAGGTGAAGACGGCGATGTGGGAATGGAGGTGGCGCGAAAGACGAGGGGAACATCGGGGCAGCTCCTTGGAGGTGCAGGACGGGGTGGCTGAACCGGCGGGACGATGAGATCGAGGACGGATCCTCATCCGGTATGGTGGATGAGGGACGTCGAGGTGTTGCTGTGGACAACGTCGTCGGGGAAGAGGCTCCGACTAGGTGGCGGACGGAGCAGGGTGTGGGGTTTCGTCGTGGGATTTCGTGGCCTCGGTGTACGAATGGGTGGGCGGATGGGATGGCAGTGGGGAACCATGGCTTAGAGACGCGCTTGTCCAAAATGTGGGGTAAGTTATGAAAGTACCCCCACCAATTTGAGGCGGTTCTTTCGGTTCAGGGGTACCACGGGCATTTCGCGTGTCGGGATTTCATGGGAGGTGGGAGTTTTCGCACGCGTTGTAATTTCGGAATAGCAAGGCGCGGGTTGAGATGGAGGGAGTTGTCGGAGCACAACGAGGCAAATATATATCTTAAATATTTCGGGCTAACAAGGCGCGGGTTGAAATTTCCGGACAAGCCTAACGTGTATTGTTCCAAATCAATGCGCACTACAAATGTCATTCAAAACTTTGAATTCATGTTATGTTCAATTAAAATATTTCAGTACGTGTATAATGCATGCCACCTACTACTCAAATGAACGTTTTAGTGCATTCCAAACGTATATAGTACCGCTTCAATATGAACTAAATTTGAATTCGTTTCTCTATTTGAATAAGATCTACAGTAATGATTGTTGTGAAGTCAAAGCATTTGAATTCGTTTCTCTGTTTTAATAAGATCTACAATCATCATTATTGTCAATTTAACCATCGTCTGTGTATTATCTTCAGAACACACCACATGATTAGTCTCGAGTTACATATGAACTATGTGTACTATATGAACTCGAACTAGATTTTTTGAATCCACTTTATTTTGATTTCAAATCACATTACATTTCTAGCTCTAGCTAGATATTCATAATATAAACCATCTCTCATATGTATAATGTGTTTATCACATTATGTATGGTGCCCCGCCCCCTACGCCTACAAGTATTTAGATGTGAGTTGTAAACACCACACATTACCACAAATTCAAATAAAATGTGAGAATGTTCAATATATAGTATTGTTTAGATTGTTCGATATTTAGTTGTAAGCTGCAAACGCCACACATTATCACAAATTCAAATAAAATGTGAGATTGTTTGATGTATAGTATGGTTTAGATTGTTCGGCATTTAGCTGTGAGTTGCAAACGCCATGCATTATCACATTATGGTATAACATGTGGACAACACGTGTATCACCACTATATTCATGCATGCAATGTTTAAAACACTATGATCTCCTATTCAAATATATGATTCCGCTTTCATATCAAATTATGATCTTTGTTAGTCTCTTACACCCACACAATCCTCTAACCTTTGTAGCTACCACTAACTTCCTCTCGTGCATGGACACGCCCTCCTCGCCCTCCCCCTCCCTCGGCATTCTATCCACCGAGCACATTCATTTTTTTTCTTTAGGTCGTTCTCCCAGAGTCTCCACAACTTCTTTCCGACACACACCGATCGATAAACCTCTCCAGCGATGCCTGCCTACAACATACACACACACCTTCAATCTCCTCCTTTATGTGTCCTTGCCTCGTGTCTCTCATACGGTCAGACACACGTGTAAACTCTCACCCCTCTTTTCATCGATCTCACAACCGCACACTCCTCCCCCTATCTAGCTAGTAGTTGGGCCTCTCGCACCACCTCCTAGCTCCGTTCTCTCTGTCTATCCGTCTCGCTGGGCCTTTTTTGCCTCTAACAAATGGACGTACACCGACTGATCTCTCGCTATACATATAGCTAGCTAGGTCCTTATAACTCATTTTTACCCACACGCCAATCGATCTACCTCATTAGTTGTGTCTCTCCCTTCCTCCGACAAACAACAATTGATCTACCGATCTAGTTAGGTTTGCTTATCAAACACATGGTTCCCCTTCATCATCCATGGATGCGTCCCGACAGATCTATCACGCACAGGCACACACAGAAACACATACCCACTCTTATTGATAACATTGCAGTTCCACCCTCAGTTTGTCTAGTAGGCCTCTCCCACCATCTTCGAGAAGCAACTCCATCACCCATCCAACACTCTACCCCTCTCCCTCCCTCTCCCTCCCTCTCTCTCTCCTCTCTCTCTGTCCCATCATATTTCCCATCCTTTAGTTATGTATGGATGTCGACCGATCTCCCTCAAGACATAGTTGGGTCTCTCCTTCTCAACACATATATGAGTCGTTCTACCTCTATAGTTAGGCCTCTGCCTACCCCTCCCCCCACCCCTCCCCCCCACACACCGATACATCGAGCGCTCTAGTCATGTCTCCCTGCCACACACAAACTTGACATGTGCCCTCTAACGTTCCGGTAGGACAGTCGCCCTATATCTTTGACTTGCACACACACACACAATTTCGATGGCTCTCTTCATCGATCTCGCACCCACCCACTTGATCCTCTCTTCGACTCTATCGATAGCTATGACCCCTCCCTCTCTTCTCGTGGATTGCCCGACCCTCTATGTATGATATGGATAGGCCTTCATTTCACACACATTGCATGCAAAATTTTGTTTGAGATGTCATCGACACATATTCCCACAAATAATTCAAGAAATCAACCCCCACCCCACCCCCACCCCAAAACAAAAAACACTCACGAACGCGGTTTGTATCTCTCACACACACCCACGTAGGTGGGGGACGTGCATGAAGAGAAGAGGTGCATGCACGGCGCACGTAATCCCATCTCTTTCCCAACCACACCCGCGCGGGTACACGGTGGAGCTCATTTCTGTACGAAAAAGGCAGACCACGTGGTAATTTGGCATGTGTGCTGGTTGTCCACTTGGTGGAGGGAGGATCGTCTACCACGGGTGAACAAACAAATTGCGACTTGACGTGTTATGTTAAAAAAAGAGGCAAACCATGTGGGGCCTACCTTAGGGGCAAGGCTCTATACACTGGAGTACTTTTGATGTGTCCCGTCAACTCGCAGAACGAGGAGAAGCTTGCTTAGTACGCCGTCTCCCCCGTCCACGGGCGCGGTGGCTCGCAGGATGAGGTGAAGCTTGCTCCGCCTTACGCCCGCTCCCTCGCCCATGCGCGTGGTGGTTCGCAGGACGAGGAGAAAAATTTACTACTCCCTCCGTTTACTCCTCGTCCCTACTACCTTGGTTATAGAGATTATATCATATTGTTTGGAATATATATGTCCTTTAGTAGATTTCAATATGAACTACTAGTACATACTCCAAACACTGATGCATATAGACGTATTTTAGAGTGTAGATTCACTCATTTTGCTCCGTATGTAGCACTCTCCCTCGCCCCTCGACCCTCGCCCACGTGGTGGACGTGCAACAATTCATTCGGTCTCATATAGCCAGAACGATATATACTGCACTACCATTATTGCTCGACTTCCCGAAGAGGTGAAGAGCCAATCGCAAGGTTAATATTTTGGAGATGCCAAGCGCAAGGTTATAGGAGAACGAGTAGTAGGTGCCGCGTCATTTATAAATAAAGTTTTTTTCTTCAGTGGCACGTACGCAATATGATAGGTTCATATGGAGAGAAAAGGAAACCGCTCCACTATATACATAGTCAGGACGGGCCAGCCATCACGGTTGCTTGCTGGGGTTGCTCTCTTCACACTCTATCGCACAAAACGACTGTGGCCACATCTCTAACATCCTGGCGGATCACGTCCGCTTGGGGAAGGGGTGGATTCTTAGCGTAGATGCGGTGGCCGTCGCCGACGGCGAAAACCCACTGTCGGCACGTCCCGATCAGGGGTCCCCGCCGTTCTCTCTCACAAAGCCGGTGAGGTTGCCTTCGTCCCTTGCTCACTGCCGCGATGTGGGCAGCTGCCGCCTCCCGCCGCCCTCCTCAAGGTTGAGCTACGTCCCTCAGGTACAACTACCTTTACAGTCGACTTGCACCACTGCTCCAGCTACCCACATCACTCCCTGTGGATATTTCTTTAGTACTCTTTGCCCCGCACATACCTCTACTGGCTTCTACGTACTGTATTTGTGATGAGTTTATGTCTCATCAACTAGTCCCAGTAATCTTATTCTAATCACGCTTCTTCAATTTCTTTGCCACAGGGATGCTCATCTCAATTTTGGTGAAACTGCACAAAATGATCCGATGGTCAAAAGGTTGCAAACTTCATTTCTTAGGAAGCGCCACGTTGCCAGCAAATTAAAGCCTGGTTAGGGTTTACGGTTCAAGGGCTAGGGACTGCATGGATCGTTTTTTTCTTTAGCTGTCTCTATTACAAAATAAGTTTTAACTTTAGTAGTAGTACAACTTTGTACTAAAGTTTGCACAAAGTTGAGACACTTATTTTGGAATGGAGGGAGTACAAATTTTCTATGATCTGTCAACCATTGAGATGCAATGGCATGCATGTTAGTCTCCTTTGTATTTGATGAAATGTTGCAACGGGCAACCTTGGACGCAAGATACATGTAACAGAAGCTGGAAGCTTCATAGCATTGTACAAATTTATCTCGCTGATAAATTACAGTACGTACTATACTAGTACTTCCTCCGTTCCTAAATATAAGTCTTTGTAGAGATTTCACCATGAACCACATGCAGATGTATATAGATGCATTTTAAGTGTAGATTCATTCATTTTGTTCCGTATGTAGTGGAATCTCTAAAAAGACTTATCTACTAGTAATAGCTAGCCCCCACTACTAGGAATTCTCTATCCTCTCCTTGAGCCACATCATCAAAATTGATGTAGCCATTAGATGAAGTAAATCAGTCCAGAATAGCCGTCTGATCTAGACGTTGAGAGGCTCCGCACTAAGCCACATGCAAGCATGCAGAAATACCGTGGCACATGCATGTGAGTGGGTTTTAAATCACATCAACATGTCTGCATGCAAGCATGCACCGGTAGCATGCATGTAAGTGAGCTTTTAAGTCCCATTAACATGTCAAAAAAGAAAAATATAATCCCATTATGCAGTAGGAGTTGGCTGATCTTTTTTCCTTACGTGGGATGATCTAAATGATGATGGGAGTTTATTTAGTTTGGCTACCACATTTGTCATGCAGTTATAGAGTTTTTTTAGTTCTATGAAATCGATAATTTTGCGCACAGAGATATACCGCTGTTCCGCGGCAACGCGCGGGGACTCATCTAGTAATATTTAGGAACAGAGGGAGTACTACTATGTAAAGAGTTAGGTGTCGCGCGGTGATAGTGTGAGGTGGGCCATGTAATCACTGAGCCTGCGTGTTTCCACTGCTCTTGCACGCCTCCGCTGTAAGAATGGAGAAAATTTTAATCTAGTAGTAGTACCTCCTTTCGTCGAAAGCGTGGGACATCCAGCAGTCCTACCACCTCAGTAATAAAGACCAATGAGTCGTCAAATCACATAGACCCAACAATAAGTTGGACGGACGAAGCAACCATCACTCTTGCGCCAGTGAGAGGTCGCGTCCGCTCTGCCCGGGCATGAATGCGGCACCGATTCTTTGGAGCGGCGCTGACCGTTTCGGGCGGGAAGCGCGCGCGGGCGATGGAGGGGCTTTGGGTGGGCCAGGCTGGTCAGGAGCGGGCGTGGCAGCTGTCCGCATGTCCCTACTGGACACGCGCAGAAACGAGAGGATGCACCGACTCTCGCGGCTAAAATCGTAAACTACACATCATCTCTCTGTAGGAGTAGGTCGATCTGTCGCTCTCTCTAACACACACATGTTGTTAAACACACACACACACACACACGCATGCACACGCGCGCACCTTGGTCCCGTTGCACCTTCTAATGTGACTTATTACACCTAGACGGAGGGAGTAGTAAGTATACGAGATACGGTGGCACACTGACTTAAGTCGAATACAAGTGCCCAAAATTTGTGTGCATGTTATAATAAGGATTCACTTAAAATAGTACGTGAGCGAACAAGGGATCAATTGGACAGTGTTCCCGAGCAGTAGCGAGATGTGTGAGGTAAGATACACCGCTGGCGCTTTTAATATTTCTTATTAATTTGTTTGTTTCACCCTCTGACTGGTGGGACCCAACGTACTACGTGGAGAGAGCTAAGGTGACTAAGGCTGCATTATTTCTGCACCACTGTGGATAGTCTTACCACCAAAGCCACATGACACGATTATGATTGAAATCCCAATGACTCCCACACACAAAAAAAACACGGCATGCTTGTCACACGAATGCAGGAATGTATAAAAGGTTATTTCCCACTCGTTGAACATAACGGGAGGGTTGTGTAGCTGGTTAGCCTGTTCGCTCATCAAACTTGAGGTCTCGGGTTCAATAACTACACTTGAGCATAATTTGTGCCGGGAGGATTCTTTGACTGGTCAAAATGTTTTCTAGGGTTTGCACGCTTCACACTCTCTCTCCAGTATATATATACACGCTGGAGCCTCAGCGCTTGTAGTTGCTCTCTTCACACTCTCTCGCCCTCTCCCGCTGGAGCCTCAACGCTTGTAGTTGCTCTGTTCACACTCTCTCGCCCTCTCCAGATCTAAACAAGACTTCGTTGGCCTCTCTCTCCCCTCACTGCTGCTCAAAGAGCCGGCAGGATCCATCCGTCAGGAAGGGAAGGAGGCTTAATGCTGTTGCCGTCGGCGAGGGACTACCGGCGCAACTATTCACTTTCCACCCAGCGGCGGCGCGGGAGGGCCTCCGACCCCTTCTTCTTTGTCGTCGTCCCGTCGCCACCGAACCACGCCCCAAGAACCTTAAGGTATAATTTACTTACTCCACATGCATTGCTCTAGCTGCATGTATACCATGAATCTAGGACGTGGTTCAAAGAGGAAAGGAGTGGGGGAAAGTAGTGGGAAAAGTTGTATATAGAATGAATCTAGGACGTGGTTCAAAGAGGAAATGAAGGGGTAAAGTTGTATATCATGAATCTAGGACGTGGTTTAAAGAGGAAAGGAATGGGGGAAAGTAGTGGGGAAAGTTGTATCGCATAATTCTAGGACGTGGTTCAAAGAGGAAAGGAAGGGGCGAAAGTACTAGTTCAAAAAGGAAAGGAAGGGACAAGGCTGTAGAGTTTGAGCAGGACTAGATTTGCTACGCTCACATAGGGAAAGGTGTCTAAAGATAACAAAATTGGGACCAACACAAATATGCTCCTTGGTTGTTTGTTCTTTGTTGCAACAGACTGTGCATGACCACAGTACGTCGATAGATGCACATGGTGCTGGTGCGTCCATTGTCCCGTGCAACTCATTAGTTGTTGTTAATCTAAGGCCCTGTTTGGTTAAAAACTCCCTAGTCCCTACCTGCTTGGTTCCAGGGACTAAACATGGACTAGAGGTTATTAAATGACATGCTAAAAGACCATGTTACCCCTAGTAATGAACTAATAGAGACAAGGTGCGATGCGTGGCAGGGGCAACTATTGGAAAAAGTCACAAAAAGACTCCCTCGGGGTCTTCTTTCTTTAGTCCCAAATGCCCACTTTTAGTTCCTAAAAGTCCCTCCTGTTTGGTTTAGATGGGACTGACACGGAGTTTTTTTAGTCCCTACACCAAAATGTCCCTGTAAACAAACACCCTCTAATAATGCCGCTGGAAAATTGATGCAATGCCACAGTTAAAAGAAAATTACATGTTTAACGAATTTTATTGTTAATATAATCTCTATGTTAATATTAATCAATGGCACCATTTGAGAAATGCTACTGTCTTGCTTTCTTTTCCATTTAGATAAGGTAGATGCTTCTTATTGTTGGCTTCTGTGTCATCCACCGTTATTGACCACTAATTGTTTCCTTTGCACCTTTGTGTAAACAGGGTTATCTACTTCACCTCATTGCCATTGTGACCTTTTGTTGCACCGCACAAAACACTTCTGTTTTAAGAGTGTTTTGTGCAGTTCAACCAAAATGTCACACCGACAACGTTGCTTGATTGCTTGATCTTAGTGGAACTGCACAAGACGAGATCTTACTTCCTATCCGTTAAGGCGAATTTGGTTTAGATCTTCTTCTTGTGAGTTGTTTGAATTCCGCATCATGAGAGGTTAGTACTAGCCTTCTTTCACATGATTCTATAGTGTGCTTTCATATGTTGTGCTACTTGTATGATAATGTTGCTTGATTTTAGTGAACTGCACAAATGGAGACAAGACTTCCAATCTGTATGTGCACCATAATATCCCATTGAGGTAAGATAAGGATATTTCACAACTGAAGGCCTGTATTTTGCCACTTTCATCAGAAAATTAAGTTTAGTACTATACTTGTGCTCCCTAATTGACATGCCAAATCTTACATTGAAGGCGAAGCTTGTCTGTTATTGAACCAAGTGATGAAGGGGAAGAACAAGCATAAGAAAAACAAAAATCAACTCCTGGTGCTGTAATGAAGCACTGGAACTGTGGTGACACAAGTAATGATATAGTTTTGCATCATAATTTATTGCTATGGCTGGAACGAGCAATTGTTTCGCCACTGATTTGATGCCACTCTTAATGTAATATGTAATTATCTCTACTTGTGCAAACAGGGATCTTCTTTGAAGATACCATATATTTTAGTGGAACTGCACAAGAAGATGTTGGAAACATTAAACTAATCAAGGAGTATATAGTAAGCATGGCCACCACCGTAGATTGCAACAGATGGTTCCGGAGAAGTGCTTCATCTGTATGCTCTACACAATAAGCCTCCTGACAAAGGTTGGTACTCGCCCACTGATTTCATCCATATGATTGAGCTTTGTCATCTCTATTGGTGTTGTGCTACTGTTTAGATACTGTCATGAAAAAGTGGTATTGTCCTTGAGAAGTGCTTCATCTGTGCTGTTTTAAATATTTCCTTTCCTTTTTCTCGAGCAAACAGGGATGCTAGCATTTAGTAGTCCTCTTGTCTTTGCACAACAGGATCATCTTCCTTTGAAGAAGAATATGTAGTACGTGAAGTGACTAGTTCTGATTATGCCAGGATGAAGAAGCCCTGTCTATCTTCTCATCAGAAGGAGCAGTTGAAGGATGGTTACATTACACCCCACAAGACCAAACTAACTTCAGCTCAGGAGGACTAACAAATCTCCATTTTTTTGCTGTGATGCGCGAGTACAATGTTGTTCTGGGATTCTTTCTGGTGAGTTCCATTTTTCTAAAAGTGTGCTCTACATGGACCATGTATGTGCCTGTTGAAACTGTCAATTCATAGTACAGTTTGCTTTATACTAATCACTTTTTTGTATTTGTGCAAACAAGGGTGCTCAGCTTGATTTCAATGGGAACTGCACAAAATGTTCATGAATACATCGAATCATTCATTTCCACCACAAGAAAGGAGGTGCCTATAAGTTCAAGGCGTTGCAACATATAAGGGCGAAATCATACAAGCTACGCGCGAATTTGGTTGATTATGGTGGAACTGCACAAAAAGAACAACGGGTTTATTTAGCACGAGGTGCCATGTCAATGTCCGAACTGATGGCAAACCCTGCCCATTCCACAATCGTAGGCATTTGATATTTTGGAATGGGACAACCTTGTCAAATTTTACTCATTGATTTTAGCAAGACATGCGTTTGATATTTTCGAATGGGACGCCCTTTGCTGTCAGCAGCATCGATCAATTTTTTCTTCATTCTTTAGTTGTGAAGTAAATATTGCCTCTGACATGTGAGTCGCTGAGATGCATAATCATCGATTGTTTTGAATGTTCTCTATGAATTGCCAGGCCTGTGTGTTTGATTGCAATGTACAGAAACGCTAAAAAGCTGCTCAAACTCTTTGTACTCCTTCTGTTCCTTTTTACTTCGCACATTGTGAAAGTGCATACTTTTTTGTATAAGATTGGTCAAAGTAGAGATACTTTGACTGCAGAAAAAACTTGTATGCAGACTAGAAAGGACCGGAGGGAGTACATGTGAAACTGCTGCAAACGAGGTGATCACCCTGGGAATAATGCTAGTACGTATTGTTTTGCATGTTCATCCAATGCCAGTGATACAGGAATTCGAACTAATCGAAATAAATTCATTCATATACGGTCAGATTTCATATAAACATGCCGGATTTCATTACATTTCATACATTCTTCAACTAAAAATGGGTGCGTTGGAGGTATAATTAATTAATCGAAGCTACCCACCTGTGTCCCTCTGAGCCGAACAGAAGCTTCAGTGACTTAACTGCAGGTGCAGTTGCGTAACTGACATGTGGCATGTTGGGCCCACGTGTCAGTCAGCCAACTGCACCAGCAGTTAAGTAGAAGCAGCGTTCTTCTCCAGCGCAGCTCTCCGACTCCACGTCGCCGCCAAGAAGCTAACCGGCTGTCAATGGTCAACCCGCCTAGCTTGGCTTCAACCGGAGGGTAGCAGTGGTGGCCTTACTTGGACCCGAGCGGCGGCGACCTACCGTGTTCTACTCTTCCTCGTTTTCTGTGTGGCGCGGCCTCGTTGGCAGCGGGCGGGGCCTCGGCGGAGCCGGCGATGTCCTCTATCTCATTGCCGGTAGGGTGGGGCCTCGACGGATCCGGCAATGTCCTTGCCTCGTTGTTGGCGGGGCGGGGCCTCGGCGGAGCCGGCGGTGTCCTCTGCCTCGTTGTTGGTGCCGCGGGGCCTCGGCGGAGTAGGGCCTCGTCGACGCCAGCGGAGCGGGGACTCGTCGGAGCCGACATTGTCCTCTGCCTCGTCCTCGGTCTCGCCAAACATCGCCTCGCCCGCTTCATCGCCCTCTTTGCTAGCCTCTTTGTAGGCGGCCGCAGCCTCCGCCACCCGCATGCGGTCCCGCCAGCGCTCGAGGCGGCCCTTGCGGGAGGAGCGGTACGAGTCGAGCAGCGCCTCCTGCTCCGCCCGCTCCGCGTCGATCTGCTCCTCCGCCTGCAGGTGCTCCTGGAGGAGATGGTGGTTGTAGGCGGCGTCGGCCTGCACCCCCCGGAACTGCTCCTCACGCATCTGCCTCACCCTGTCCATTTATTGGGCACGGGCCTCACCGATGGTCATGGTGCAATGCACCAGCGAGGATGGCGCGGAGGAGGGGGTTGGCTCCGGATCGTCGACTACCATGTTCTCCATTGGGACATCGTCGTCCTCCGGCTGTCTGCCGGCCAGCCGGTCGGCAGCAATGGCTGCCATCTCCTTGTGGTCTGTCGTCCGCCCGTCCCGAAGAGCGTTGGAGCGCGAGGAAGCCATGGTGGGCAGTAGTGCTGTGGACAGGAGAAAGGGAACGGATGCGGATGACTGCGGCTATGGCCGGCGCAACAGTTTCTATAACAATGGTGGGCGGGCGGAGGGACGGACGTGTGGCGCCGGAGTAGCCGCCTCGGCAACCGTGTATCATTAATGTGGGCTACAGATGGACGGACGGACGGCACTTGTGTCGTTTGAAGGCGGAGCAATTGCCTGCACCGGGAAGCGGGGCGGGCGGCGCTGACTGTTTCGGTCGGAAAGCGCGCGCGGGCGAGGAGATGACTTTACTTGGAGAGGATGACAATGGGGACCCACCAGGTTCATAGCCTCACGTACGCAAGTGCCTCCTTATTATATATATATATATATATATAATTTATTTTGCTTCCTCCTGGTTTCCTGACATCACGGTCCCACACCATTGTCAACCTATGTGGTAGTCAATAAACGAGAGAATTGCACAAGAAGCTGCCGACAGCTGGGACCAAGCAGCTCGAGCAGTATTTGTGTTTTTGAGGTGTAAGCACTGCAGAGTTTTTCGATGTTTAGCCCAGATATTAATTCTTCTCCTCTGAACAACAACGAAAACATCGCTGCAGGTATTAACTGGGCGGGCTGTGGCCCGTCTAGACCAGGCCAGATATCCAGCCCAGATATTAATTTTTTTCAAGCTGAAAATGGCTAGCCCAGCTATACTTTCTTTAAGAATACCCAGGCAAGGTCAAGTTGTTATTCTCCGCCTCGCTGGGCTGCAAATCTTTCCTAGGAGGGATGCATTAGGCTTAACAAGAAAATGGGCTTTAAGAAATAATAAACGGGATGTAATTATAAAAACTGGGCAGTAACTATAAAAAATGCACCAAACACATGATTACTTTATAAAATATTATTTTTGGATATTGAAAATTTTAATTTCATTAATTGTTGTGAGCGCAATGTTTCGTTGGATTTTTACATAATATAAATTTATATTGAAATTGTATTTAATCTGACTAGAAATTTCGGGATAAAAATATTTCAGATCCCATCAAAATGTGGGAAATTTTATTGAATTCTGTTTTGAACGGTTGGTTGAAATGGGCTGTACTTTTAACAAACTGTAAATGGGCTGTAGTAAATTTCATTAGAATTCAAAAATGGGCTCCACATTCTTACAAATCTCAAATGGGCTATAAGTTCTCTGCCACACACTTCTGGCCTTACTAAGTTGACGCGTCCCCTAAAAAAACAGAGTTCACGCGTATGCAGGGCTTTGTCAACTTATAGTCAACACACGGTTCTAGCAGCAGTTGCCGTTGGATGTCCATCCAACGGATGCCGTGCTTCTTCTTTAATCTCGGATAATCTAGCTTCACCCGCCCAAAAAATGATTCCTCCCCCTGACATCTGGGGCGCACCGTTTCGGAAGCTGACCTGTGGGCCTACTAAGTTGACGTACCAAGGGCTTTGTCAACTTAGTCAATATAAACGATTCTAGCGGCAGTGACCGTACGATGTCCATCCAACGGCCGTTGTGCTTCTTTAACCTCTGGTCTTCTTGCTCCAGCCGCCCAAAGCAGTGCCGGTCGTGCCGCCTGCTCCTACCTCCCGTGGCCGGCTATGCTGCCGCGGAGGCCTCACCGCCCCCTACTACTCCCACCGCTGGCCAGGCCATCCCTCCACTCACCCACACCCCTGTTATTCTGCATCGATGGCAGCGCAGCCGAAACAGTGAACCCTCGTACTCCTCTCCGCATGTGCATCCACTACCGCGTCTTCCCCGGCTCCATGTCGTCCCCTTCCTAGGCCTTGCCGTCGTCCACCGCCCTGGTGCTCTCGGCGCGGCGTGGTCAACGTGGTCAAGGAACGAATTCCATCGGACGTGGACTGTACACGGAGAGGCTGACAGCTGGGTCCACGGCAGCCGCAAGGAAGTGCCTCCTTATTACGCGCAAAATAATTATTCCTCCACCTGACAGCGGTGACCCACCGGACGGGCCACCGTATTTTGCGAAAAAAATGATTCGCCCCCTGACTGCTGGGACCCACCGGATGGGCCAGCGTATTTCGTGAAAAAAACGTTCTCCCGCTATCAGCTCGGACCCCCGAAAGTGCCTCCTTATTACGCACAAAAAAATGAATACTCCCCCTGCTAGCTGGGATCCACCATGGTGGGAGGCTGACTTGTGGGCCTACTAAGTTGACTGCGACGGGGGCCTTTGTCAACTTTAGTCAATATGAACGATTCTAGCTCCAGTGACCGTACGATGTCCATCCAACGGCCGTAGTGCTTCTTCAACCTCTGGTCTTCTTGCTCCAGCTGCCCAAAGCAGGGCCGGTCGTGCCGCATGCTCCTGCCTCCCGTGGCCGGCTGTGCTGCTGTGGAGGCCTCACCGCCCCATACTATTCCCACCGCTGGCCAGGCCCTGCGGCGACGGCAGCCTCACACCGCAGCCGAACCAGTGAACCCTCGTACTCCTCTCCGCGCGGGCTTCCACTGCCGCGTCTTCCCCGGCTCCGTGTCGTCCCCTTCCTAGGCCTCACCGTCGTCCACCGCTGTGGTGCTCTCCGCGTGGTGTGGTCAACATGGTCAAGGAACGGCTTCCATCGGAAGAGTATTGTACGTGGAGAGGCTGACAGCTGGGTCCATGGCCACAGCCCAGTTTTTTTGTGATTTGCCAAGTAAGTCGCTTTGTCAGGCCTTTTGGGCTGCAAATCTTTCAAGACGAGGTGAGTTTTCATTCGGCTGGCCGAGAAAATGGCCCATCATTAATGAGAAATGGGCTGTACATTGTTAAAACACATCAAACCGGCAATTAGTTTCAAATATCATTTTTTTCATTTCAAGATTTTAAATTACACTAATTTTTATGCGTGGAGAATTTATTGGATTTTATATTGATATACATTTATTTTTAAAATCAGTTTGAATGTGAGTCAAAATTTTGGGATTAAAAACAGTTCGGACAACACCGAAATATGCAAAATTTCGTATAATTTTTTAACCGTGGCCACAATATGGGCTGTAATGCTAACAAAAAGAATATGGGCTCCAAAAAAACCTTAAGAATTAGCAAATGGGCTGTAAATTATTAGAAATAATGACAGATGGGTTGTATGCTGTTTTCCACAGATTTGAGGCTTTCCTAAAAAAAGGTTGACGCACAAGCACTGACTGTTGGATGTCCATTCAACGACCGTCGTGCTTCTTCAATCTCTGCTCTTCCTGCTCCAGCCGCTCAACAAGCGCCGACGGGACTGCCTGCTCCCTCCTCCCCGAGGCCGGCTGTGCTACCGCACAGGCCTCACCGCCCCACCGTACTCCCATCGCTGGCCTAGCCATCCCTCTACTCACCCACACCTGCTGTTATTCTCCGGCGATGGTAGACGAACCAATAAACCCTCGTACAGTCGTACTCCCCTCCGCGTGGGAAACAACTGCCGAGTCTTCCCTGCCTCCGTGTCGTCCCCTTCCTAGGCCTCGCCGTCGTCCACCGCCGTGGTGCTCTCGGCGCTGCGTGGTCAATGTGGTCAACGACCGACTTCCATCGGAAGAGTACTGTGCGTGGAGACGCTGACAGCTGGGTCCACGGCCGCAGCAAGGAAGTGCCTCCTTATTACACGCAAAATAATTATTCCTACACGAGACAGCGGGGACCCACCGGACAGGCCAGCGTATTTCGCGAAAAAAACGTTTCCCCCTGACTGCTGGGACCCACCAGCTACACCTTCGCACGCAAGGAAGTGCGTCCGGGCAAAAAAAACAAAACGATTCGCCCCCCGACTGCTGGGACCCACCAGCTACATCTTCGCACGCAAGGAAGTGTCTGACAGTCGGGACCCACCTGGTCGAAGCGTACGTAGCGTTGTCATTCTGGTCACGAACGTGTACGTACATACTGGTCGATGTAGAGGCGCACACGTGTCGTAGTAGAGGTGTGCACGTAGCATGTATACGTACGTACAGTGGCGAGGGTGCAAGAAAGAAAATACGGCCACGTCTGTGTACATACGGGCGGGGTCTCGAACGCCTACTCGCGCATACGTACGGCCAGGGCTCGTGTACATGGCTAGGTCGGAACGGAGAAACAGTGTCGTCGTCGTGTTCATGGGAAGGCAACGGAATGCGTCGTGTTCATGGGGAGGCAACGGAATATATCGTGTTCATCGGGAGGCAACGGAACGCGTGGGAGCCAACCGGCTGGGTCGGAACCGAATGTGTGGTCGTGTTCATCAGGAGGGCTTGGACGGAACAGGCGATGGAAACGAGGCCTGGCATACCGCACAATGGAGGAAACGGACCTCCTACGGTCGAAACGGGGGTCCTGTTGATCGGGAGGGGTGTGGCGTACCGCAAAACGGAGGAAACGGACCTCCTACGGTCGAAACGGGGGTCCTGTTGATCGGGAGGGATGTGGCGTACCGCAAAACGGACCTCCAACGGTCGAAACGGGGGTCCTGTTGATCGGGAGGGGTGTGGCATACCGCAAAACGGACGAAACGGACTTGTGTTGGAGCGCTACGGTCGAAACGGGGGTCCTGTTCATCGGGAGGGGTGTGGCGTACCGCAAAACAGGACTCCATGGGATACTGTTCATCTCCATCGTCGACCTCCTCCGACCTCCACGGGCTCCTGTTCATCCAGCCTCCACCGCGCGCTACTCCACCGGCTACTATTCAACCACCCCTCCACCGTCTACTGTTCATCCAGCCCTCCACACCACGGGGTCTTGTTCAACCACCCCTCCACGGGCACCCCTCCACCGTCTATTGTTCATCCAGCCCTCCACACCACGGGGTCCTGTTCATCCAGAGGCAACGCCATCGCTCACTGTTCATCCACCCCCCCCGCAACGCTCACTGTTCATCCAATCGATCGGCTTCAGTTAGCAGCAGTAGCGAAGGAATCGCTCGATCGGGTTCAGTTAGCAGCCATCGATCGATCGCTCGGGTTCAGTAATGCGTAGCCTGCAGTGCAATCGCTCGGGTTTAGTTAGAGCCCAACGCCTCGCTCGGGTTCAGTTAGTGCCAACGCCTCGCACACACGCGCGTACGTGTACGAGAGAAGCACGCGTTGCTCGGCCCCCGACCTCCCACCGTAACCGGGAACTCCCCTAAATTTTCCTCGCCCTCGCTTCTACCACAATTTTTTCCGTCATGGACGGCCCAAAGAATGTCATGCAGCTGCGTCTCCGGCCCGCCCAGGACGAAAAGCCCATTTTCTGTCATGATTTTTTGTCATAGAAGTAGGAGCCCACCACATCTATGATGATACCGGGTTTTGTCACAATTATCGTCATAGAAGTGTCATATGTATGACAGGAAAAATTTTCGTTCGGCCCAAAATGTCACAGATGTGTCTTCTTTTTGTAGTGATCTCTACTACCTAAAATAAACGGAGTGTTCCGTTTCCCCTCTTACGTTGCCCGCTCTTCGTCCAACCTCTCGTACGACCCCCTCTCCCCTGTAGCGATTTACTTTCCCCCTCCACCGGTTTTCTCCCTGACGGTTCTGCCACTTTTATCATCATCACGTAAGGTAACCAGATGCAATCAATCCAAACGCAATCAATTTGTCGTTGGATGGAATGTTTCCACTCAGAGATACACGATACAATAAAACGGAGCGATATCTCTGGTGATTTTCTTGCTCCCGATATTTTTGCATGCGATAATGGTGCTAGCCAATCAATAAACAAATTAGAAGGAAACAATCACGTGTATGTAGGGAAGATAATCGCGGAGATTGCAGGGCAGCTAAGGCCGTGTCTCACATGCAGGAAGGAATTCCCGAGTTCAGCAGAAGAGAAGACACGACTGCTCGCACTACCCCATTGACGGCCCTGCATATATTTGTTTCTTCTCTCTCCGGCCGATCCTTTGTGGGCGCGTTCATTAGTTGTGGAAGAGAAGTTGTAGACGCTGCCGACCAGACGGCAGCCGGGACGAGCTCAGCAGTGTAAAGCGCCACAAGATCGTCCTCCTGGTGACGCTGCGCCACAGCCGCCGTTGCCTCCGCGCTCCACTCGTCATGTCCGTCGCACCCGCCGAGGTGAGCTCCTTGCATTCACGTATCAAAACCAAGTTGGTGAATGTCCATCCCTGCTAGGCATGTAAACGGATCGGATCGGATCGGATAATGCCTTTACCATATCCTTTACCATATTTTTTTGTCGGATTCGGAGCGGATCAGATAATGACCGGATGCGGATTCGAATACGGATTATATCGGACTACGGATTCGGAGCGGAAGCAGAGCGGACTCGGACCGAAAATGGATAAAAAAATCTATGTACATCTTTTTCATAATATCTATCATGATCTATGCAAAGAAGAACAATATATAAGTAACCAATCAATTTTTACTGATCAATGAAATTAATAGCTTACATGCTGCAGCAAGCAAGACATTAGACATCATAGGTTCATAGTTTTCTCTAGTCCATAATAGAATCTTTTCAAATATTATGTAAGTGAGCATGTACAATACGTGTTCTCATGTCTATTGGCTATGATTGTACGTACATGTGATGTGCGTACGACGGTGCTATTAGGGATAGGGTTATATGATATTTATATATGGTTATTCTAATCTAATTGGGTATTTGGGATTGTCGATCGGACCAAATTTATCGGATAATTCTATTAGATAAACACCGGATAATCCGCAAAAAATACCGGATAATCCACATCCGTCGGATATTATCGATACCATATCCGCTACCATATTTTGTCGAATATCCGGTTGACCAAAATCCGTATCCGTCAGATTTGTAAAAGTGCATACCATATCCTTCAAAATGGATGCGGATTTGGAACGAAAATTATCCGTACCATTTACATCCATAATCCCTGCCTCTATTCTCTCCTGCTCCCGATTTTTCTATTTAAATCGGTTTTGATTTTTTCGGACAAACCAGGATCAATCTTTGGTAACACATTCAGTTCTCACATGGTAATCAATCTCTTCTTTGGCAATGCATAACGCAATCAATTCTCACATGGTAATCACCGGCATATTCTTCTCCTCCTTATCTTGGTTTTTTTCCTGGCTTTCTGCGTACTGATTTTTTCTCTCCATAAATATCTCTCCTTTCCTTATCTAGGGTACGTGCGCCGTTGATATCCCGCTCGCACCATGCCGGGAGGCCACCATCCTCCTCGAGGAGAATAGGCCGGAGCACCATGACCAAGGTAAAATCATGGTGTTGTCTAGTACTCGCCTTGAGTATACGACAACAGTGCAGGACACTAGAGGCCCGCCAAACCCGCATCGCCTCTGCGCACCTATGTCGATTGTCGCCGCAGAGCCCTTTTCTCCAAGTAGACGGCGGCGAGCGGCGCCACAGAGGTCCTCAATGTTTTATAATTTTCTGTTATGTTTCGTACCTGCTTGATTGCCATGTCTAATGTACTTTTTCCTTGGTATAGTTACGGGGATCTGCATGATGGCGAGCTAGCATGCATGATGCAGTCATGTAAGATACGGGCAATGACCTGATGGCGAGCTAGCTTTTTTCTTAATTGCTTCAATGTTCATCTTCCTCCTTTTCAGGAGTAATTGACAAAAAACTACCACATTTCACGTATCCGTCCCATTGGACTACCACATTTTGAAAACTGACCAAAAACTCCAGATTAGTGCTAATTTCATGACAAAAAACTACCAGGTCGAGTTGATGACCTTTTTTATGATTTTAAACCTGTTTATGACATGCGGGACCCGTGTGTCAGAGCTAACGTGGTGGAAGAGTCAACTCCGTTTATTTTAACAGTTACGTTCACTGTTATTACAGGTGGGTCCCACACAATCATTCTTCTTCCTCCTCCTCTCCGGGTTGCTGCGGCCGCCCAACTCCTCGGCCGCCGCTCCATCTCCATCTCCTCCCCACCCTCCCCGCCGCTCCACTCCCACTTGCCCTCTCCGCCACCGCCCGGCTCGCCGAAGGAGGACAGGCTTCCCAGATCTGTTGCCGGGGAAAACTGCCTCCACGAGCACCTATGGGGACGGAGCCCCTTTTCGGTTCGGCGGGGGGGGGGGGGGGGGGGGGGGGGAGGTCGCACGAAGAGCGGATCGAGGCGAGGCACACGAGCGGTTTTACCCAGCTTCGGGCCGCACGGATGCGTAAAACCCTACTGCTGCTTTGTGGATTGTATTGAGTTCTTGCTCGGGAGCGCTGAGTGCTACAGTACACACCAGCAGCTAACGAGACCGAGCGTGAGTGTCCTCCCCTCTCTACGTTGCGCATGGGCCTCCTTTTATATGCTCAAGGGGTCACCGACAGGTGGCAACGTAGACAAGGGTAAAATTGGAAAAGTGTTGCGGTGGGTACAACTACATGCACAGTGGCTGTACAGTGTATCATACCTAACCCTGACGGCAGGGGACAAGGGCATTAAATGCCCGTCCGCGTTGCCCAAACAGTGCGAAAAGGGACCGTCAGGGGCGCCACCGTTCGCCACGATGGCGTTCTTGTCAGCGCCGCTTGCCACCGCATACCCCTAGCTGCACAGCCTCCCGCCACGTGCGCCTGGAAGAGTGCCAGAGCGACACGTTGGTGGGTGAGCTGGAGCGCGGGCACGGGGTGGTAGTTTGCCGCGGCAAGCGCCTTGCCGCGGTTGTTGTCTTGTCGCGCCCGGGAGCTTGTCGCTCACCGGGTCTTGCCGGGACGCACGGCGTGTCGCGGCAAGTTCCTTGGTTGGTCTCCCCGGCAAGCTCCTCTTGCCGGGGTCTTTGTGCTTCGAGTGGCCTTCCCGGCAAGCTCCTCTCGCCGGGGCCTTGTGCCTTGAGTGGCCTTCCCGGCAAGCTCTCCTTGCCGGGGCCTTGTGTCTTGGCTTGAGTACTTTGTTCTTGAATGGCTCCAAAGGAGCCACGGAGGACCTTGGCGGTCACCCGGCAAGCCTTGCCGCGGGGCGTTGCGACTGCCCGTGCACAAGTTCGGGATACTAGGGTACCCCTACTCTAGTACACCGACAGGAGCCCCCGGGCCTGGGCCATACACGGTGCCGAGCGCTGTTGGGCCAGGCCCAAAACAGTGCACGGGCACGCGCGGCATGGGGCACGCCGTATCTAACTCCGTATCCACCACGCCCTCCCCGAACGGCACGCGTCGAATGCGGCGTCGTGGGGCCGAGCCCTGCAGGCATGCGTCACGTCGTAGTAAAGGGGACGGTTTACGCCTTCCCCATAAACGGAGGGAGGCGTGGAGGCGTGGGCCATTTACTGGACGAGGCCGAGGCACGGTTTTCAAGGCGTCCACTCCCCACAATCACGGGGTGGGGAGAGGTCGCCTCATCCGTCGCCTCGGTTCTGCCCGTCTGCCACGCGGCTTCCATGCGCTTGGGGTGGCGAACGGCGGAGGCGGGAAACCGGGCCGTCATGGGTCGAGGCAGCGGGTCGGTCCCAGTCCCCTGCTCCTTCCGCGTCTTGATTAGCTGAGCGGGGCGGCCGAGCCCCCACCCCGTTCCTTTATAAGGAGCGAGAGGGGGAGGACGAAAGCCCGCATTCCTTCATCTCCTCTTTTCTTCAGTTTCTGATCCCCTCTCTCTCGTTCGCCATGGAGAAAGGGAACCCTGGTCCTTCAACGGTGGCGGCGAGGGTCGCCGCTAGGCAACGCGTCCCTCCCTCTCCCGCACCCGTGGTGGCAGAGCCAGCCGTAAGGGGAAGAGGGAGGGGGCGAGGCCGCGGGCGAGATCGAGGGCGAGGCCGAGGCGCTCGGGGAAGAGGTGGACGGGGCGGCGCGTCGGCTTCGCCTCCACCAGCGGTTCCTCCTCCCTTGGTGGTCCATATCGGGGACGACCCTTGCGAGTTTTTCGTCAGGCTGCGTCGGCCGCCTCGTCGTCGCCTACGGCTCCCGACTCAATTTGCGAGGGAGATGGAGTTGGACCCGCCCGAGACGCTGAGGCTGCACATGAGGGGCTGAGGGAGTATTACTACCTCTTCTAGTCGACGGCGACGCGAGCGCATCCGCGCACGAGGGTTCTTCCAGCCGCCGGCCAGAAAAAGTTTCCGACTGGGTATCCCTTCTTCGCTTTGTTCTTCTATTGCGGGCTCTGCCCGCCCTTCTCTGAATTTTTCTGTGACATTATGAACACCTACGGGTTCCATCTCCTTGACTTCACCCCCAACGCTGTTCTGACCATGGCAGTTTTCGCACACCTCTGCGAAAACTTTGTCGGAGTCCACCCGAACGTTGCCCTCTTTCGCCACTTCTTTTCTCCTCGAGTTGAGAGGGGAGAGCCTTTATCCGGCGGGATCGCCTGGATCTCAAAGGCGGGCAAGAAGGAGGCTTATCTGGAGGGAGAGCTCCGTAGCAAATGGGAGGAGTGGAGAACAGACTGGTGCCTGATCGTCGAGGAGAACCCGCAGCCGTTTACCGCCGAGCGCCGAACTCCAGTAGTGCGCGACAGTGATTGGAGTAACGTGGCCCCGGAAGACGACAAGCTGAAGATTGCCGTTGCCCGGATCCTACGCCTCAGGCTTGCCGGGCTCACTGAAGGTGCCGTTGGCGCATATTTCCTTCGCCGCCGCATCGCCCCCCTGCAGGAGAGAGGGAGATCCGCCTGGGAGTTCGAAAATGCGGCGGATATCATGAGGCTGCGCCCGGGCCTCAACTTCAATTTCACTGTCCTGGAGCTTGACGGGATGCTCAGGGAGCTGTTCAAGCACGACCCTGATCACCCCGAATGGTTCAGGCTGCCGCCGGGCGTCGTTCCATTGTGCAATAACTCCTCGCTCAGCCGCATCCTTGCAATGATGCCGCTGTGCGACTCGCATGGAATCAACTCAACTTGGCGAGAGCCTGCAGACGACGTCGTGCAGGCGTTCTTCGATGGCTTGGTAGAAGTGCCAATCCACCTCGACGAGCAGAAGGGCCTCACCCGGGACACCACCGCCGAGGAGTTGGCGCGCATCGCCACTAGGTTGGAAGAGGCGGCGGCAGCCGCAGCCGCGGGCGAATTTGGATTCACCGTGGATGAGGCAGAGGCAGCAGAGGTGGCAAGTCTCGCCGAGCGAGAGGAGCTTGCCGGCGAGGAAGAGCCTGCCGGGCATGACGCCGAGTCGGGCGAGCCCGCCGAGGACACGAGCGGCTTGCCGGAGACAGACGCCTCTTCCTCCCAACCTTTGGGCAGCTCGTCGCAAGCAGAGCCCCCGGCTCCACCAAGAAGGCGCCTCCGCAAGGCTTGGGACGTGGCGGGGCGGTAGACGAGTCAACAGCCGCAGCGCCGCGCGACACGTTCCACCGCGGCCACCGGAGCGGGGTCTTCGCGGACCGCTGCTTCTACTCCTGCCGCTCCTCATGCCGCGGCGGCAGCTGGAGCGGGGTCGTCTCAGACCACCGCCACTGCTCCCGCCAAGCGGCCAAGGGAACCCACTCCTCCGCCTCCTCGCGCCGGAAGCGTGCCGGGCTTTGACTTCTCCGCGCTCAGCTCCGACGAAGAAGAGGAAGAAGAGTAAGACCCTTGTTGAGCTTGCATTTCTTCAATTCTTGCCGTTCTGTCTTGTATCTTGTTTGCTTTACTCTGAACTTATTCCTTTTCAGGACTCTGATCCAGAGAGCGGAAAAGAGAGCCAAGGTCCCGCTGGTCATCATCAAGGACGAACCCACCACGACAGCAGGGGGTGCGCCTGGGACAACCTTGCCGGACCCGACAACTGGTCTTCAGAGCAGCCCCCAACGCAGCCCCCAGCGTAAGTATATGACTTACTTCCCGCTGTTGGGTGTGCATAGGTGCTCTTTCTTTGCTGATATCTGACTATTGTTTTGTGTAGGAGCAGAGCAGTCCCAGCAGGAGCGTCCGGAGACCGCCCCCGTCGTGCCACCTGCTTCGACTACACCGCCAAGGGGGAGTTCTCCGACAAGGGAGAAGCCTCCGACAAGGGAGAGATCTCCGGCAAGGGAGAGGTCTCCGGCGAGGGAGAGGTCTCCGGCGAGGGACAACACCAGCGACCCCTCGGCGACGGAGACCATGACTGTAGATCCTGCTACAAGTAATCCTCTCGCTTGAAAACTTCCCTTGGGTTCTTCTTGTTATGATCTTCTTTTTGGATATTTGCTTGACTTTTCTCCCTTTTTCGGCTGTCAGACCCTTCGGCCACGGAGTCGATGGAGACCGAGGTCGTCGTTGACGACACCGCAGCCACTGTAGGAGCGGCCGGCGTTGACGATCTTGCCGGCGAAGAGGCCGCCAAGGCTGGCGCCGCAGCAGCTGGCGAGGAGACTGGCGATCGCACTGACGGCCCCGAGGCCGCAGGAGCGTCAGGCGCTACGCCGACCGCCGATCCTCCCGCCGCTGCCGCAGCGTCAGGCTCCGAAGAGCCCCAGCCAGGCGTCTACTTGAAGGCCGACGATGGTGTCTTCATCAAGCTCCCCTGGGAGTCAAACTCCAGGGTGCCGGTCAAAGGAGAGGTCTTGGATGGAGAGGTGCTCGCCTCCGCTGGGCTGACTCTAGTTGATGCGCCAAGCAGCAGCAGCGGCGTGTCTGAGGAGGAGCGGCTGCTCCGGAAGCTGGTGTCGCTCTACCGCGCTCGACAGGCCAAGGTGGAATGCCGAGAAGCGCTTGTCGCCAAGGCGGGAGCGGACATGGAAAAGCGCGCCAAGGAGCTCCAGAAGCTCAACCAGGAAGCTCTCCGGTCCCTGGCGGAGGAGCGGGAGCAGCTCGATGAGGCGCGAACAACTTTCATCCTCGAGAAGGCGGAAGCTGAGGAGCAACAACGGCTTGCCGTCGAGGAGCTGTTTGTGCGGGAGGGCGAGTTGGTGCAGCAGAAGGCCAACCTCAACAGCCACAAGGAGGAGGTTGCCGCGCGCGAGCAAACGCTTGGCGGGGCTCTCAAGCAGGCAAAGGATGCTGCCGCGGCTGCCGAGGCCGCCAAGAAGGAGCTGGAGACGAAGGTGGTGCAGCTCGAGACCGACCTCAAGGCGAGCGGTGAAGCGCTTGCCGTGCTCAAGCATGAGCGCGAGAAGGACGCCTACACCTTTGTTGAGCTGCAGGGTCGCCTCGCCGAGAATATCAAGGAGCTTGACGCCACCAAGGACTCCAAAGCTAATCTTGAGTTGAAGCTGGCTACTTTGACCAAGACGCTGGACGGCACCAGGGAGTAGGAGGCGGCCTTGAAGGAGGAGATCAAGGCCGACAAGGCGCTGCTGGAGAGTGTTGTTGTCACTCAGAACGCCTTCAGGGAGACTGTGGAGCAGTGGATGGAGGGTCTTGTGAATGCCGCCGCACACATCGACAAGGAGCTGGCGCTGCTGGGGATGGAGGATCTCGGGTATCCCTCCGACGAGAACCTCCCTTCCAGCGCCAAGCTCACTTTGTTCTTCAAAGGCGTGGCGACGGCCCTCCAGCGACTTCGGGAGAGGATCCCAAAGCAGCTGGCCGACGAGTCATGCGATATCTGCGCGGGAGCTCTTCAAAAGGTGCTGGTGAAGGTCGCCTTCCGCAACCCAGGCCTCAACCTCACCAACGTCCTCAGGTCCCTGCCACCGGATGCTGATCTGGAGGAGATCAAGACCCTTGTCGCACCCATTGTGAAAAAGGTGAGCGAGATCAAGAGGGTCGAGGGCGACCGTGTAGATTAGGCTGCCTGTTTTCTTCTTTTCTTGCCGCTGCTGGTCATGTTATAAAAACAATTTATTAGAGCCGCGACTAGCTATCTTGTAATATAACTTTATTTTGGGTAGCGATTGCACTGTTATTTCCTTTACTTGATCCCCTCCTTTGTATGCTTTTGCCCTATGCTTTTAGGGAACTTGCCGGTGCAGGCACCCTTGCCGCGAGCGCTGAGTGCGGGACGTCAGCAGCCTGCTGGCGGTGCCGCTACCGACAAGAAACCTTGTCGCAGCTAGTCGCATCTCACTTAAATTGTTGAGCAAACTCGAAACAAAGTAAGGGCGCGACTCTAGTCGTAGCTCACTTAAATTGTTGAGCAGACTCGAAACAAAGTAAGGGCGCGACTCTAGTCGCAGCTCACTTAAGTTGTTGAGCGGACTCGAAACAAAGTAAGGGCGCAACTAGTCACGAGCTGGTTCCTCCGCGCACAGGTTTTCCATACAAAGCATGGTCGTTCAAGGAAGATAACTTAATAATTAAAAAAAATTGATTGCTCAAACTTTGGCAACTTAGCTTCTCTGTCGTTTGCTGCCCGGCAAGGCGAAACTTTCTTGAACGACGCCTGGTCCATACCATTATCTTCTTCTTTTCCCCCCGGCAAACTTGTGGGCGAGGGAACCTTCCTTTTCTTGAGAGAAAGAGAGAAGAGAAAATAAAGATATGGAGCCTTATGGCTCGTTATTGCTTACCGGGGGTAGGTGCTGCACAAAGTGTCAGATAACACATGCAAAAACTAGAAAGCATGAAATCGACAAGATGTGCGGAGCACATGAGCCTTGTTTACACGCGGGGTCTGCGCCCGGCTTTGTACCAAGGATTACATACAACAGCGGCAAGACTTGTACAAAGGGTGGTTGACGGAACAGGTTCCGACAACCGCGCTGGCAAGGGCCTCCCCACGGTCGGCGTCAACTTGTTGGGATTCTTGGCGGACTGAGCGTGCCGAAGAACAAGGTCGCCTTTCTCGAGACTTCTGGCACTAACTTTGCGGCTATGGAAGCGGCGCAAAGCTTGCTGGTAGCGAGCAGCTCGCACAACAGCCTGAAGACGGTCCTCCTCAAGGAGCAGCGCGTCATCTTCACGCAGCTGCTCTTGCTCAAACTCATCATGAGCGAGCACTCGAGGTGACCCATATATGAGTTCCGTGGGGAGAACTGCCTCTGCTCCATAGACTAGAGCAAAAGGTGAAAAACTTACCCCCTACCTGGCGCGCCAAAGATGCCGGGGAAAACTGCCTCCACGAGCACCTATGGGGACGGAGCCCCTTTTTGGTTCGGCGGGGGGGGGGGGGGGGCGGAGGTCGCACGAAGAGCGGATCGAGGTGAGGCACACGAGCGGTTTTACCCAGCTTCGGGCCTCACGGATGCGTAAAACCCTACTGCTGCTTTGTGGATTGTATTGAGTTCTTGCTCGGGAGCGCTGAGTGCTACAGTACACACCAACAGCTAACGAGACCGAGCGTGAGTGTCCTCCCCTCTCTATGTTGCGCATGGGCCTCCTTTTATATTCTCAAGGGGTCATCGACAGGTGGCAACGTAGACAAGGGTAAAATTGGAAAATTGTTGCGGTGGGTACAGCTACATGCACAGTGGCTGTATAGTGTATCATACCTAACCCTGACGGCAGGGGACAAGGGCATTAAATGCCTGTCTGCGTCGCCTAAACAGTGCGAAAAGGGACCGTCAGGGGCGCCACCGTTCGCCACGATGGCGTTCTTGTCAGTGCTGCTTGCCACCGCATACCCCTAGCTGCACAGCCTCCCGCCACGTGCGCCTGGAAGAGTCCCAGAGCGACACGTTGGTGGGTGAGCTGGAGCGCGGGCACGGGGTGGTAGTTTGCCGCGGCAAGCGCCTTGCCGCGGTTGTTGTCTTGTCGCGCCCGGGAGCTTGTCGCTCACCGGGTCTTGCCGGGACGCATGGCGTGTCGCGGCAAGTTCCTTGGTTGGTCTCCCCGGCAAGCTCCTCTTGCCGGGGTCTTTGTGCTTCGAGTGGCCTTCCCGGCAAGCTCCTCTCGCCGGGGCCTTGTGCCTTGAGTGGCCTTCCCGGCAAGCTCTCCTTGCCGGGGCCTTGTGTCTTGGCTTGAGTACTTTGTTCTTGAATGGCTCCAAAGGAGCCACGGAGGAGCTTGGCGGTCACCCGGCAAGCCTTGCCACGGGGAGTTGCGACTGCTCGTGCACAAGTTCGGGATACTAGGGTACCCCTACTCTAGTACACCGACATATGTCGAGCATGGAAAGATGCCGCTGGCTCGGAACCAGACCATTGGCGGCGGCGGCGGCGTTGGGGGCGGCGAGCAATGCCGGATCTGGAACCTGGATGACGACACAGAGTTCGAGCCCGGGGAGGTGGTCCGCGAGGTCGGCACCGGCCGCCAGCTCACCCCTCGAGGAGTTCGAGCTCTGCCTCGGCCGCTTCCCAATCGTGCACGAGCTCATGTGTCGCGCCACCACCGCCGGCGCCTCCTCCTCGGCCTCCGACCACGCCGGTGCTCCCACGTTGTCCAAACTCCACAGAAAGTCCGGCGGGTGGCTGCGCGGCATCAGGCACCTGGCCGGTAGCGTCGCCTACGGAGGGCGCCGCAGCAACACCGATGAGGGACAGGGAGAAGGAGAAAAGGAGAGGGAGGCACGCCGCCTCAGCTCCGCCATCGACGGCGGCCTCGACGGCAGTAGCACACGCAATGCGGGCAGGGTTAAGGTGCGGCAGTATGACGGCGCGCCATGCTCTGTTTCACCATGTGGGCACAAACACTAGTGTTTGTTGAAATGCATAAGAGAGACAGAGGACGAGGAAGAAGAAGTTAGATGCTGACGTGTGGGACCCACCTGTAATAACGGTCAACGTAACTGTCAAAATAAACGGAGTTGACTTTTCCGCCACATCAGCTCTGACACGCGGGCCCCGCATGCCATAAACAGGTTTAAAATCATAAAAAAAGGTCATCAACTCGACCTGGTAGTTTTTTCTCACGAAATTAGCACTAATCTGGAGTTTTTGGTCAGTTTTCAAAATGTGGTAGTTTTGTGGGACGGATACGTGAAATGTGGTAGTTTTTTGTCAATTACTCTTCAAAATGTGGTTTTTGGTCAGTTTTCAGGGTCATCCCAGGAATATATTTATTATATTTCTCAGGAAAATCAGGCTCTCGGTACACAGTGATTATTATTCGTATTGCAGAAAATGTAAATCATTTGCGAGCTAGAAGGAACTCATCATTCTAAGTTTCCGGTTGTACTCTTAGTTAGGTTGGATTTTTTTGTAAATATCCTTGTAAGACTAGCACTATTTATATTCCCATGCTTTTTCCAGCATATACTATCCGAGTTGATTAATTCTTTTCAAAACTTTCTTCTTTTTAACTTGTGATGTAGTGCCACTGTCCATTGTTTCATCACAAGAATTTTTATTGTTTAGTCTAGCAGGGTCTTATGTATTTGCATGATTGTGCCCAGTATTAAGGTTAGTATGTTGATAAATGAAAAAAGTGCTTGTTTGGCAATTAAGATACATAAGAACACTATGAGGCCAGGCTTGTGCATCATCACCAATAATATTCATTGTGGCCATGTTATGTATGTTATTTAGGAATAATAATTTTAGGTAAAAGATCTGTGGAGTACAATTGGAGAGAAGGACTGATGACATGATTTCATTCATGGCGAGCCAAAAGCCCAAAAGTAGAACGAGGGCAGAACATGCATTTTCATGTGGGGTAACTCAGGGATAAATAAATGGATTATTTGTTTATATGTGTCGTTTGAGCTATACATATCTACATTCCTGTGGCAACACACAGGCAATTACCTAGTGAGGCTCCAAAAAAGCTGCTTCTTGGTCATCTCCCAAATCCACACAGGGTTACCGCTCCAGCATCGTGTGCGACAAATCCCGGATGGCCTCTCATCCCCACATCCGTCCTCCTGACCTTGCCAATGGTCTGTCTTGTGTGCTTACACTACAAAAAATACACTTCTATGATGATACGTGTTTGTCACAGTAGGTCACTTTTTTTTGTCATGCATGTACATCCATGACAAATCTATGACAGAATCAAGATAGTCCTACCTGTGCTGTCATAGAAGTGTTCCATGACATTACCAAAATTATCATCACGGAAGTGTCCACTTCCATGACGATAAATCATGCGTCACATAAGTGCTTTCGTCAAGGGTGACCGACACGTGGCATCCACCGTAACGGAACGCCGTTAAGCTATCGGGTCAGGTTTTGGATCCGATAAACCATTAACAACCCCGACCAATGGGAAATTTCCACGTGTAAAATTCTTATTGGCCGGACGAAACACGTGTCAGCTCGTCAGTGGGTCAGATAGGCGCCTATGATACGCCGACACGTGGCACGGCCCAACAAAGGCCCATTCCTGTGTAAAGGCCGGCCCGTTTGACTTGGTCAAAAGCTGGCGGGCCGGCCCATGGAAAGCCTGTTAATGGCCTGTTCGAATATAGCCCATTTACAGCCCGCTAACCCAAGGCCCGTTATGCCCTATCCGAATTAGGCCCAGTAGCGTCATCTGGGCCATCCAATATGATTCCAGCCCGTTTTCACTTCTGGCCCATGTATGGCCCATGACGTCTTTCGGCCCATATGAGGCCCTATGTAACTCTTGGCCTATTAACGGCCCGTGGTGAAACTGGCCCCTAATGAACAGTGCATCACTTTACACCCATTAACGGCCCGTGGTGAAACTAGCCCATGATGAAAAGTGTATCACTTTATACCCATTAACGGCCCGTTATTCCGTTGGGCCGTCTCCAGCTCATGTTATCTTCCGGCCTTCTTCAGAGCCCATTTATTCTTGGGCTCATTTCCAGCAATCATTTACTTACGGCCCGTTACTGTCATTTTCTGCTTGTGGGCCAAATTCAGCCTGTGGTTACACTCGGCCCGTTTGTGGTCCGTTAATACGTTGGACCGTTTTCATAGCGTCATCAAATACGGCCTATTAACGATGGCCCGTTATGGTCGGCCCATGAACGGACGATTCCAACTCTAGCCCATTTACGGCCAGAATGCGGCCTGTTCGGCCCATGTTTGGCCAATCGATCATACGGCCCGTATAAGGCCCATTGATGATACGACCCGTAGAAGGCCCATTGATGATACGGCCCGTAGAAGGCCCATTGTTTCTACGGCCCGTAGAAGTCCCACTGCTTCTACGGCCCGTAGAAGGCCCACTTTTTATACGGCCCGTAGAAGGCCCCCAGTTTCTACGGCCCGTAGGAGGCCTAGTGTCACTACAGTAAATATTAGCCCATGGTTATTGTGGCCTAGTTTTAAAAAATAGGTTATTGCAGCCACTAGCAAACCGCAGAAAAAGAACTGCACTGACTACAAGCAAACAAATAAACAAGACAACAAGGAAATAAATAAGCAAGCAAGTTACACTAGGCTATCACGGCTATTACACATATTACATCCACTGGGCATCAAAGTTTGCCGCCAATGCAAATATAGGGAACACAACAGCATATAAACGCCAGAGCAAAACAAGTCCAGAACTGAAACCACTTCAGAAGAGCTCAAGAAACAATATCCTGGGTACCCATAATGCTGGCAAGATTCTTAGCAAGCTTATTAACTTTCTCTTGTTTGGCGCTTAAGTCCTCCAGCGCTTGTTGTTGCACCAGAAAGTATGCATCTGAATTCTGCAGGGACTTCCTCAGTCCTTCGGCTTCCTGTCGCATAACATCTGATCGATGTCTTTCAACTTGAAGTTGAGACTCAAGAAGCCGAACTAATTCAGGCAACGAGTTCGAAGAGCTGGTGCCAGCAGTGGTAGCCAGTAACTTGAACACTACATCAAGACAGGACTTTGGGGTTGTCTCAGTGTCTTCAATATAGTTTTTATCAGCTTTCTTGGAGACTAACAGGGATGTCTCACTGTATTGAACCTTATCTGCATTACTTCCTTTACCATTGCATAACAGGGTACTCTTCTCCAATATTTTATCCGCGTTCTGAAAGAGAAACAAACAAACACATCTCAGGTTTACCAGTTCAGTAGTAAGGTGGACAGGATAACAACATGAAACAAACATTTATCTATGTAGTATGGTCACTGTATGGTCTATATCATTCTAGTTTATGTTGCCAAATCATGATAGATACAGTTCGAATCATATCTATTTAAGACAAAGCAGCATAGACAGAATATAAGTGTGGGAAACTGCACAACAATAACAACACTTGTAATGTGCATGGCATGAGAACACAACTGTTTATTCAATTGAAACTGAAATCAACATAGAGCAAGTTACAATAGCAAACAGCCAAACACGTTGAAGAAACAGGTTTAAAACATACCTGTTGCGCCATTGGAGTTTCAATTGCATCCTTCAAATTTGAAATTAGTTGGTATCAGTAAATACAGTGATGCAAGAGCAAAGTAGTATGAACCATAGCTATGGAACCTGACCTGAGAACAATTCTTCTTCTGCTTTAAGCGTTGACTTTGGGTTCAGAGTGGTGGTCCTCGTGATTTGGGCACTGCAGTTGCCTTACTAACTGCTCGTGTTTGGGTGCTCTATGGTGGAGACGGTGCTGTGTCAACGGGAACTGGGTGTCTATCTACTAGGGTTGGGGTTAGAAGGGGTGTAGCTGGTTCTCTGTCCAACTGGGTATGGGTACAATCTGCATGAGTGTGGGTTATGTGTGGTGGGGCTGGTTCTTGGGCAAGTATAACCGTGGTTCTATCTGCATCGACAGGTAGCACGATCTTTTCTGAAGACCGTGTTTTTACTCCCACAGATACTGCCATCACTCCCTCGAATTGAAATGGCTGATAAACAAGAAAAGTAATTGAATGTACAGACATTGTAAGATAGACAGGTGCAATGGATAGTAGGGAAGAAAACAGGGCATGAAATAATTCACATTTATGTTGTCTAAGCAAACAGAATAGCAGGGCATAATTTCACATATATGATGGCTAATTAAACAGGATAGCATGACACAATTTCACATGTATGATGGCTAACTAAACAGGATAGAATGACATACTTCAAAATATGATGACTATGTAAACAGGATGACATGATATAACTATACGATGTGTCTATTAAAGTGGTTGGCATGCCATAAATCACAAACATGCTGTCGATGGAAACATGATGGCATGATATAATTCATGGATAAAATGACATAATTTAAATACGATGACTATGTAAATAGGATGAGATGATATAACTATATTATGTCTTTAGTAAATGGGTTGGCATGCCATAATTCAGATACATGCTGTCTATGTAAACATCATAGCATGACATAGTTCAAATATATGATTTATATACTAAGGAAGTGAGCAGAGGGCAATCGCATATATGATGTGTCAACTAAGGAGATGGCATTCAATATTGTGTATATGATGTAAAAACTAAGCATTGCAATACAACATATGCATTATATGAGTAATATAACCCTGCCAAGTTTGAGCATACACCTCAGGGGGATAATAGGACTGGTCATCTGCCTCTGAATCCTCCTCTGAAGAGCTATCTGTAACCAGCAAGATATCTGCTTCAGCAGGTAGCATTGTCTGCTCTGAAGACCTTGTTTTCACTCCAGATTTCTCCATCACCAATTCAAATGGCTGATGCACAGGAAGAGCAGTTGAATATACAAACATTGTCGACAAAAGCAATGAGAAATACAAAAAAGGACGACATGATATAATTCACATATATGACGCTTGCCTAAACAGCATGGCATTGCATAATTCACATACATAATGCCTTGCAACAAGATAACATTGCATAATTCACATATATAATGTCTTGCAACAAGATGGCATTGCATAATTCACATATATGGTAATTAGACACTAAACAGGTGGCATTCACACAAAGCATGTCTAAACTAAGCAAATGACATAGCAATGCAAGATACCATACGCATGATATGAGCAACATAACCCTGCCAAGTTAGGGCATGCACCTCGGGGGGGAAATATGACTGGTCATCTGTCTCTGAATCCTCCTCTAAGGAGCTATCGGTAACCAACAAGACATGCGGTTCGTCAGATAGCATTGTCTGCTCTAAAGACCTTGTTTCCACCCCAAATTTTTCCATGACCGTGCCAAATGGCTAATGCACAAGAAGAGTAATTGAATGTACTAAAATTGTTGACAAATTTAACACGTAATAAAAATGATGGCATGATATAATTCACATATAAGATGACTGGCTAACCAGGGTGGCATTGCAAAATTCACATATATGATGCCTGGCTAGACAAGATGGCATTGCATGATTCACATATACGATAAAGAAACTAAACAGATGGCATTGACACAAAGCATGTCTAAACTAAGCAGATGACATCTTTAATGTATACAGTAAGCAATGCAAGGCACCATATGCATGATATTACCAACATCAGCATGCCAAGTTAGAGCGAAGACCTCATGGGGTAAATAGGAGTGGTCTTCTCCTTCTGAATCCCCCTCATAATAGTTATCTTTCTCTTGATTACGATCCAAAATGGGTGGAGGGGGGCTGCCTTTGCGCCCACCATGGAACGACGTCTGCATGAAATTTTATTGCCACGCAAGGCTCGCCTCTTTTGCTCTACATGATCAGTTCCATTGTGTACAATAACTGGCATGCATAGGAATAAAACATAGTGAGATTATGTAAGGAGTGCATGCACAAATCCAGAGTGATGGTAGCAAACTGTGGATAGACCCAAAACCAATGATAGCAGGCAGATAATAGCTTTAGTTAAAAAATACAGATAATGGCTCCTTTAATGTTTGTTTGCACCCAACATGAAACTCATAGTAGACACCGGAGATTAACCAGATAGTAGATAGATAATACTGATTGCTGCCCCAATATGTACCCCACAACCATTTAAAAACTCAAGTTTCAGCATTAGTTTGGAACTGACTCGGAGTCTAATAGGTGAACACGACGATAATGTAGCATGTCATCATATTAAGCGACGCATAACGTAAGCAAACACGGAAGAGTGCGACCTCTCTTGCGGACCCGTGTAGTCCTCAAGGTCATCTGCTCAGTTGATGATGGTAATGCAGTTGCCGTGGCTGCCGGCGGCGGGGAAGAAGATCTGAGGCGACAAAAGACCGTCTGGAGAGCGGATCCCTGCTGTGGTGAACCCTTCCGTCGTTGGAGCAGCTGAGCTGGGGTGGAACACAGCGCCGCAGGAGCAGGACAAACCACACAAGGTTTTCTTTGACACATATCTGTAACAGAAGAAATTGAGTAAGGGCTTGTTTGAATTTGAGGATTCTAACAATGCAGGGATAGGAAATAGACAGCAATAGGATAGGAATGCATGTGCAAAACAGAGAATTTAAAAACACAGGATTTCTGCCAATCTGGGTGTTTGATTCACAACATTGGAAGATCACAGGATGCAAAAAAGCATGGTGAGATTAAGTCAAACCACAAGAAAATGTACGGTTATAATGCTTGTCGGTGTCAAAACCGGCGGATCTCGGGTAGGGGGTCCTGAATTGTGCGTCTAGGCCGGATGGTAACAGGAGACAAGGGACACGAAGTTTTACCCAGGTTCGGGCCCTCTTGATGGAGGTAAAACCCTACGTCCTGCTTGATTAATATTGATGATATGGGTAGTACAAGAGTAGATCTACCACGAGATCAAGGAGGCTAAACCCTAGAAGCTAGCCTATGGTATGATTGTTGTATGATGAAGTTGTCCTACGGACTAAAACCCTCCGGTTTATATAGCCACCAGAGAGGGTTAGGGTTACACAAAGTCGGTTACAATGGTAGGAGATCTTGAATATCCGCATCGCCAAGCTTGCCTTCCACGCCAAGGAAAGTCCCATCCGGACACGGGACGAAGTCTCTTCAATCTTGTATCTTCATAGTCCTGGAGTCCGGCTGATGGTATAGTCCGGCCATCCGGACACCCCCTAATCCAGGACTCCCTCAGTAGCCCCTGAACCAGGCTTCAATGACGACGAGTCCGGCGCGCAGATTGTCTTCGGCATTGCAAGGCGGGTTCCTCCTCCAAATTCCTCAAGAAGATTTTAAACACCAAGGATAGTGTCCGGCTCTGCAAAAAAGCTTCCACATATTGCCATAGAGAGAATAATATTAACACAAATCTAATCTGCTGACGTATTCCGCAGTGTGACATCACACTACGGCCAAGTCTTTTACTCGAATCGTTTTTACTTTTCCACCTCAGCACGTTTTGCGAGGCGGTTTCCTTGGCACGTCTTGTCAAAGCAGAGACCGTGTCCCCTTTATTTACGGGATTCTCATCAATACGGACGTGGGTAACCCAATCGTGCCTGTTAGCATGTTTCCTCGATTAAAGGCGAGTCCCAAACGGTTACGGGGAGGGCTCTTGGTATTCAACCTCTTATAAAGAGACCAAGGCCTTACTCCTTTTTCCAATCTCAAATGAGTTCGCCCGTCGCCTCGAGTTCCAACACCCTAGGCTCCAGATTCCAGGCGCTTCGGACCTTCGACAATGTCCGGCTCCGACCTTCAAGGCCGATGGATACCCTCCTCCGTCACGGAGGAGGACGTGCTAAAGTTGAGAGAGGCTAAGTTCTTGACCGGCGAAATTTCGCATAGGTTGCCTGCTCAAGGGCAGGCCCTTCCCAGTCACCAGCCCGGTGAGAGCGTGGTGTTCATGTCTCACTTCCTTCGAGGGTTAGGCTTCCCAATGGATCCCTTTGTGAGGGGGCAGCTGTTTTATTACGGGCTGGAATTCCACGACTTACCTCCGGAGTCCATCCTCCATATTTCCTCATTCATCGTCATGTGTGAAGCGTTCCTCCGTGTTACCCCTCACTTCGGATTATGGCTCAAGACCTTTAAAGTGGAGCCGAAGATGATCGAGGGATGGGACGCAGAGTGCGGAGGCGCTGTTATAAGCAAGAATGCTGATGCTTCATGGCCCGAGGGCTCTTTTCAAGAGGAGCTCGGTTTGTGGCAACGAGAGTTGTTCTATATCACCGCTCCCAAGGGCACCAAGTGGGTGGCGCCTCCTGTCTTTCACTCAGGTCCTCCACCACGGCTAGCGTCATGGGTCAACAAAGGATTAGATTGGGGGTTATCCAAAGACGTGCCCTTGTTGCAGGGACGCATTAGGGATCTCTTAGAAAGAGACCTCAGCCTGGTCAAGGTGACGTAGGTCATGCTGATTCGCCGAATATTGCCCGGCAAACGTCGCTCCCTTTGCCTGTGGGAGTTTAATCCAGAGGGACCGCGAGCTCTCCAGCATTTCATGGGCGCAACGCCCGCGGAGATGTATAAACTGTTCTTCAGATCACAAGCAATGTGTCCGGATTTGACCGAGGATGCAGGTCTAAGCTGCAATCGCCCGGATACTCAAGTAAGTAACCTTGTGCCCAGACCTGCTATCCGTATAATTGTCATAAACTTGCCCCTAAAAGAGCTGTCCTTTTAAACAGGAGTGGATAGCGAAGGCAAAGCTGATCAGGTGTCCAGCTCCCCTTCCCGAAACCAGGCCGGATCCCGTGCTTGTCAGGATGTTGAAGATAATGCCTTTGGAGGGAAGTGAGGGGGAGGACAAGGAAACTGTCCTCGAAGGAGGCTGTTCCGAAGGGAGGAACCAACAATTCTTCTCCTAAGGGGAAGAAGAGGACTGCCTCTGAAAACCAGGAGGCTATAGCCTCCAAGCGGGGGAGAAAATCCTCGTCAGAGGGTCCTACGCCGGGGGATTCCTCGGCCGAGCTATGCCCTCAAGAGGACCAGCCCTCCAGCGAGCCGAAGTGGAGAAAGATTTTCCTTTAGAGGGATGAGAGAAATCCTTGCTTTATATCTGAGAAGATTAACCGTATTTTCACCTTGTAGCTCGGACCTCAGCCCTTCTCAGCAGAGCTCGTCTTCGGGGGATCTTCTTCCGGAGATGATGGAGAGCGGGACGCCTCCCCCTGCCGTACCGCCCAGTGAGGCGGGCGACCCTGAGGTGTCGTCGCGGAGGGTTTCTCCGAATCCGGCAGGGGTGGAAGATAGCTATGTGCCCCCCCAAGGTTCTCCGCGTCCGACCTTCGAAAGAGGCCATAGGACAAGTCCGGCACCGTCTGGTGCTCGACCGGAGGAGCTAAAGATTCTGCTATGGCGAGCTTCTATCTCAGAGGAGCACCGTGCATTGATGTGCACGATGATTGAAAGGGTTTCATCCGCAGAAATCGGATTGCATGAGGCCGTCAGAAGTTTACTGACAGGTTTTGAGGTACGTTAGATAATGTACACTTCTGTCAGTTGCGCATAAGTAGGATGCGCCCTGTGTAGATAGTAGCCCCTGAGACTCTGTGCGTTGTCAAAATTGACGGCATGCAGAGGATCATAATCCCAGGTCTTAGATGTCGCCTTTGTATATAGGTGGTGAATTGTCCGGAATCGAGCCGGATTGATGATTTTGCCGAACTAAAGCGGCAACTTGACGTGGCAGATGCCGACATCGCGCTTGTCAACAAGCAGCTTGATGAGGCTCAAGGTATGTAATTCCTCGGGCGGCATCTGGTAAGAGGAGCTTTATGCCAGTATCTTACAATGTGTGTGCTTGACGCAGATGGTGCGTCCGCCGTGGAGAGTCTTCGGGCGGAACTTGCCCGACTAAGGAACGAGCCAGGAAAAGTGATGCGGCTGCAGAGAAAGCCCTTGAAGAGCTGAGAGCCGAACAGGCTGCTCACTGCCGAAGCAAGAAGGAGATGGCCGAGATGGCCGTGAAGTTAAAGAGCGCTGCTGACCGTTGCAAGCTTCTTGAGAAAGAAGACCGGGTAAGACAGACGGACTTAGAGAAGGCCGTTGCTGATGCCAAGGATGCTCGCTCTGTGACGAGAGCTGCAAAGGAGGAGTTGCGTCAGGCCGGACAGATTGCGGCTAAAGCCCTTTATGCTGCGGAGGAAGTTTTGCGATCCGAAGTTTGCTCCGTTGGACCGGATGTGGAGTGTGGAGGACACCTATCTGGATTTCGCAGCAAGTGCTGCTGATGCGACCGAACACTTTCGATATCAAAAAGATCGCGAAGTGGAAAAGCTTTTCTGGTCGCAGTTCCACAATCCAGAGCGTCAACTGGAAATGGACGATCGTCTGGCTCAATGGGCCGAACTGAATAGCTTGTCCGGACTCGCCATGAAGTACGTCATGGGTCATCTGTGGCCGGGGAGATCGGAGCCGAAGAGTTATTTCAGCTTGGTGCAGCAATTCCTTAACGCGGTGCCGCGTATCAATGCGATGAAGAGGTCAGCATGCATAGAGGGCGCACGGATGGCTCTTGCCCGTGTCAAGACATAATGGGCAGACATGGAGACCACCGTTGTTGCGTGCCGGGATTCGGACAAAAGACGAGTACCCTCCGAGCACTATTTTCAGGAAGTCCTTGAAGGCGCTCATGTAATAGAGACGCAGTGCTCGAAGGATGCTATGTTATGATAGCATATGTAATAATATTTTGATAAATTGTAGTAGCCTTTTATACTTGTGCCTTCAAGTATTGGGAACACCTCCTGTGCAGCCATTTTAAGATATATATATATATATATATATATATATATATATATATATATATATATATATATATATATATATATATATATAATCTGAAAGATGGCAGTCGTTGGCTTCAGCCCCCACGCACATAGTGCGGGGGTGCTCGCAGAAGACGCATTTTCACACTTAATCCAACGTCTTGGTCCTACAAAGGAGGTGATAGCGCAGCGGGCTAGGCAACCGGACTATAATGCTTTAACACTTTCACTTAGCCATAGGAGCTTGACAATGGGACTATTTAGGTAGCCCCTGGTGGCGACTGCGCTCGCCCGAGTTCGGGGCGCGTATGTGCCTGGCCGGGAAATGGCCCTTCGTTAAAGCGGAGGAATCCTATAGATTCCGGTAGGTCATCGAGTGGCTGAACAGTCTCACGCTTCATCATGACAGTCAGTTTTCGGCTTTCTCTACTGAGGTGCTCGCCCTGCCTAACCGGGGCACAATCGCAGTAGTTCTCCTGGTGCTACCTTAGTCGATAGAGCGGAACGTAAGGTAGCCGAACACAGGAGCCGGGCAACCCAACATTTGACCAAAGACATGATTCGGAGCTGATGCATATAATGCCAAAACTCGCGATGCCGAACACTCCCTAAGGTGTTCGGTCTTTATGAGTGTGGGCGAAACAACACCCTTTATTAAAAAGCCCCTAGTGTCCAGGTACACGCAAAATTTTTGACGTGGCCACATGCCAAGACGCCAGCCTCCTCCTTGGTTATATCAGAGAAAACCAGGGGATATATAGCAACAAGAGATAGTAAAAAAGATTTACGCAGGGTCTTAATCTAAAAAGAATCCTTAGAGCGGGTCCCTACTGCACGTCTGCGCCTGTGTCTCCGTTGTGTCGTATCCTGGACGGGCGTAGCACGATGGTCATCTGTAAAAAGAGAGTAACTAAGTTGAAAAAAGGGTCGTGCCGAATAGAATTTATATTGAATAAACAAAGTGTAAGGTAAAATATGTGAAACCGAGCTTGATTGTCTCTTAGTTTACAGGTGCGGAGCCCCTAGAACAGGGGTGTGTGGCCGTTAAGCCTGCATCAATGATAATTTTGTACCGAACTCGTCTATCCGCGTCCGTGGTCTTTAATGACCTGTTCATATGTTTTTGGCCGGTGTAGCCATTTTATTGTGGGGCTGTCAAAGCAGCCGCACAGTCTTCCGCTTGGGGGAGGCGCACTTCAATGCTTCCCCTTCAAAGAGATGATGCCTCGTGGACCAGGCATCTTAAGCCTTAGAGATGCATAATGCGGTATTGTGTTAAAGCGGGCGAAAGTTTCACGTCCCGGTAGTGCTTGATAGCGATGTGAGAATGGGACGACGTGGAAAGTTAGCTTTTCGCGGCGGAAGTTATCGGGGTAGCCGAATATATCTTCAAGCCGGAGAAAATCCATGCACCGGGTGTCCGGACCTGGCGTTACCCCTTGAAAGGAGGTTTTGCTGTGACGAATTCTTGTTGGGTCTATCCCCATGTGGCGGATTGTGTCCTGATATATCAGGTTTAGACTGCTGCCGCCGTCCATTAGGACATTTGTAAATTGGAGTCCGCCGATTATTGGATCGAGTACCAGGGCGGTCCAGCCTGCGTTCCTGGTACTTCTGGAGTAATCCAGATGGTCGAAGATGATTGGTTTTGACAACCAGTGGCGAGATTCCTTTGGGATAGGCCGTGTGGTGCGTACCTTTATGGGCGCCGCGCATTTTGTTATGTGAAGTAAGTTTACTGTTTGTACTTCTTGTGGGAAGTTCTTTTGTTTCCTTGTGTTCTGCTTTTGGGGTTCGTCATCGTCTTCGCTTGGTATGTCGAGCCCCTTGTGTTCGGCATTGAGTCTCCCGGATTGTTTGAAGACCCAACAATCTCTGTGGGTATGGTTGGCAGGCTTCCCGGGAGTACTGTGTATTTGACATATCCTGTCCAGGATTTTGTTTAAGTTGGATGGATCATCCCTGTTATCCTGGAGGGGCGGCTTTGTCTGATTCTATCATGAGCTTTTGAATCCGGCGTTGACTGCCGTGCTCTTCGGACTTTTTTCCTTAGTCCGGCGACGGTCCTTATTGCGTCGCGGTTTTCCGTTTCATCCCTAGTTTTAGATGTACTTGGGTCGCTGGTGCTACATCTTGCCAACCAGCTGTCCTCTCCCGCACAAAAGCGGGTCATGAGGCTTGTTAGTGCGGCCATTCTTCTTGGCTTTTCCTGGCCAAGGTGTCTGGTGAGCCATTCGTCTCGGGCATTATGCCTGAAAGCTGCTAAGGCTTCAGCGTCCGGACAGTCGACTATATTATTCTTTTTAGTGAGAAATCTATTCCAGAATTGCCGAGCTGATTCTCCGGGCTGTTGAGTTATGTGACTAAGATCGTCTGCATCCGGAGGGCGGACATAGGTCCCTTGAAAATTTGCTCGGAAAGCGTCCTCGAGCTCTTCCCAACTTCCGATTGTGTTTTCAGGAAGGCTTTTAAGCCAATGCCAGGCTGGCCCTTTAAGCTTGAGGGGTAAGTATTTTATGGCGTGGAGGTCATCTCCTCTAGCCATATGTATGTGGAGGATATAGTCCTCGATCCAGACTCCAGGGTCTGTTGTTCCATCATATGCCTCTATGTTTACGGGTTTGAATCCCTCTGGAAATTCATAATCCAGGACCTCATCGGTGAAACATAGGGGGTGTGCGGCGCCCCTGTATTTGGGTGTGCCGGATTCTGATAATGGCTTTATTGCATTGCTTACGAGAGCTTGCTTTCTTGGCCCGTAAATGGACCTGGCTGGGCCATGATGCGAATCTTTAAGTGGGTCGCATGCCGGCTTAAGTGCGGCGCCGCTTGCCGCGCTGGCCATGGGGTCGTCTATCCGACCGTGTGGCTTTCTTATTTTTTGAATGCGAGGGCTCTAAGGCCTCTTCGTCGAATTCAGGCAGTAGCTTTCTCTTCGGATAGCTTTTAGTGCGGCGACTGTCGCCGTATTTATCTGCGGTATTGATCACTTTGCTCCATCTGTGTAACGCCCCGAGACCGATGTGCCAGTTGTCCTCCCGCTATTCGCTGTTGTTGCTTTGTCATTTGCTTGCGTGTCGCATCTTGCCATGTCATCATCCGCATTACATCATCATGTTTTCGAAACTTGCATCCGTCCGCGTTCTCCGAGTTCTCTCCCTTGTCCGTTCTGAGACCAACCACACTTGCACGCGCCCGCGGCATGTCCGAAATAGTATTTTATAAGTGGCCGGAAAATGTTCTCGGAATGGGACAAAAGTTGGCGTGCGGTGTTGTTTTGATGTCAGTAGACCGCCTGCCAAGTTTCATCGCATTCGGAGTCCGTTTGACGCCCCAACGTATAAATATAGTGGCATTATAGCCGGTCTAACGTCGGACGTTTTCGGTCTCCGGAAACTGTGCCGGGCTGCATCTCTCCCCTCTTCTCTCAGACCAACCCGCTCTTCACAATCCGCCAGACCCAACCTAACCTCTCTCGTCAGCCCGCGGACCACCTTGCGCGCGCGTCCGAAAGTTGTCCCGGACCCGAACCGGACTGTCGCTACCGTTGTGTCCGGAACATCCCCTAACATCTATAAAACATCTCCGTTTTTATTTTTGGTCTTCTTAACCTTTCTATCCGGACCGTTCGATTTTAATCGGAGGGTACGATTAGTCCCTAACCAAATCCAATGCTATATATAGCAGGCAACCCTAGTTTTTAGGCATCCTGTCCCATCCTTCCTCCTTGCCGCCGCCGCACTCAAATCACACATCAGGATCCCTCCAGATCCCCTTGATCCACCAACCAGCCAACCACCTCCTCCCCTCGATCCACCCAATCCCGCAACCGAGGCCACGAGCTCCTCCGCTCGATCCCTCCCCGAGCACCTCGTGCCCGACTGCCGCTGCTCCCGTGTGCTTCCAGGAGCCCCTGCCTCTGCCTGAGCTCCTCCTCGTGCGCACCCTCCTCGACCCTGCTGCCTCACCGGACCCGGACGTCCCTGCTGCCTCACTAGACCCGGACGTCCCTGCGACCAAGCTCGCCGGAGTGCCACCAGGCCGCTTCCCCATGCCCAGATGCTCCACCGCTGCCTTGCTTCGTCCTCTTCGTCCTCCCGAAGTGGAGTAGCCCCCGAGCTCGTGGATGCCCGGCGCCCGAGGCCTCATGCCTCCCTGATGCTCGTCGCCCCGAGCCCCAGAGCTCCAAGGCTGGCCCTTCTGCAGCTCCTCATCGCCTCCCTCTCCTTCTTCCACTGGTTCTTCTCTCTCCCTAACCTCGCGGTCTCTCTCTCTTTCCGCAGGACGAACACTAGGAGCCCCCGTTCGCGCCATGGCCTCCCCTGCATCTGCTGCTTCCAGCCGCGCCACCGCCCGTTCGGTCCTCCTCTGCTTCGAAACCCACGGCGAGCTCCTCAAGTCCTGCGCCGCCCGCCAAGTCCAATCCTTGGCCAGATCTGTTGAGCCCCGGCCATCTTCGTTGTTTCCTGCTCCTCCGGCCACCTCCGCCCGTTTCCCCGTCCCCGGCGCCTTCTGCAGCTGCGCCAAGTCGCCGTCGTTGCTCTGCTTCCTGTCGAGCGAGCGAGGAAAGCGCTCGCGTTGACCGCGTCTTTGCCCCAGCAGTCAAGGCCCAGCCCAGCGCCACTTCTTCCTCAGCCCAGCCGCGCCTCCACCAATCTGGGCCTCAGCCCGTGGTGAGCAGCCCAGTTCCATCAGATTCGGCCTGCCATGTATTTTTTTCCCTGCGTTGCGAATTTGCTATTTAATCAGATAACTGCAGTTTTTCAGAAAAACCCCTAGTGTTCATGCATTTAATAACTCACCAACCGTGCATCGGATCTAAATAAATTATATATGTAAAATGCTTAGAATTTTGTGTAGATTAATAATTTGCCACTTTCATCCATGTTTAAAATGTTTAAAATGTTGTTTGTTTAAATTTGCTTAAATGCCATGCTAAAATGATTTATTTCATAACTAAATAACCGTAGCTCGGATTTAAATAAATTATATATGTAAATGGGGTAGAAAAATGCCTAGTTTAACATGTTGCACTTTATTTTCCTGTTTAAAAAGAATAAAATATGGTTTAGGGCAGAACAGTAGCTAATTCGAAATATGCATATGAGGTTTTTTCGGAATTGTTGTTTGTTGTTCCGGCCTCATTTAAACTTGCCTAGATAGTTAGTCTACTTATGCTTCACCTTTTGCCATGTTAATCAACATTTAATATTGTTGGGTACATAACCGAGAGTAACTAAATAATTAAATGTGGAGTTTCATCAATATGCAACCCGTTGCATATTGAGCTCCACTTAATTTGTAGTGTTGTTTGTTGCACTTTGCCATGCCATGCTTATTTAAATCGGACATGCATCATACTTGTTTGTGCATCATGCCATGTTTATGTGAGGGTTGTTTACTATGTTGTTTGTTTCTTTCCGGGTTGCTTCTTTCATTAGCTTCGGTTTTGTTCCGGAGTTGTGAGGATTCGTTCGACTCCGTCCATTTGTCTTCTTCATGGGCTCGTTCTTCTTCCTTGCGGGATTTCAGGCAAGATGACCATACCCTCGAAATCACTTCTATCTTTGCTTGCTAGATGCTCGCTCTTTTGCTATGCCTATGCTGCAATACCTACCACTTGCTTATCATGCCTCCCATATTGTTAAACCAAGCCTCTAACCCACCTTGTCCTAGCAAACCGTTGTTTGGCTATGTTACCGCTTTGCTCAGCCCCTCTTATAGCGTTGTTAGTTGCAGGTGAAGATGAAGTTTGTTCCTTGTTGGAACATGGAGATGTTGTTACTTGTTGGAACATGTTTACTTGTTGGGATATCACAATATCTCTTATATTATTAATACATTTATATACTTGGTAAAGGGTGGAAGGCTCGGCCTTATGCCTGGTGTTTTGTTCCACTCTTGCCGCCCTAGTTTCCGTCATATCGGTGTTATGTTCCCGGATTTTGCGTCCCTAACACGGTCGGGTGATTTATGGGACCCCCTTGACAGTTTGCTTTGAATAAGACTTTTCCAGCAAGGCCCAACCTTGGTTTTACCATTTGCCTCACCACCACCTATCCCTTTCCCTTGGGTCGGCCAGCCCGAGGGTCATCTTTATTTTAGCCCCCCCGGGCCAGTGCTTCTCTAAGTGCTGGTCCAAACCGAGCGATGTCCGGCGCCCCCTGCGCAATCAGGGTCTATGCCAACCCGACGTCTGGCTCATCCGGTGTGCCCTGAGACCGAGATATGTGCAGCTCCTATCAGGATTTGTCGGCACATCTGGGAGGCTTTGCTGGACTTGTTTTATTACTGTCGAAATGTCTTGTAGCCGGGATTCCGAGACTGATCGGGTCTTCCCGGGGAGAAGGAATATCCTTCGTTGATCGCGAGAGCTTATAATGGGCTAAGTTGGGACACCCCTGTAGGGTTTGAACTTTCGAAAGCCGTGCCCGCGGTTATGTGGCGGATGGGAATTTGTTAATGTCCGGTTGTAGAAAACCCAAAGTTGATCTTAATTAAAATACACCAACCGCGTGTGTAACCGTGATGGTCTCTTCTCGGCGGAGTCCGGGAAGTGAACACGGTGTTGGAGTTATGTTTGACGTAGGTTGTTCTAGGATCACTTCTTGATCATAGTTCATCGACCGTGCTTTTGCCTTCTCTTCTCGCTCTCATTTGCGTATGTTAGCCACCATATATGCTAGTCGCTTGCTGCTGCTCCACCTCATACCTTTTACCCTACCTATAAGCTTAAATAGTCTTGATCTCGCGGGTGTGAGATTGCTGAGTCCCCGTGGCTCACAGATACTTCCAAAACCAGTTTGCAGGCGCCGATGAAACCGTGCAGGTGACGCACCCGAGCTCAAGGAGGAGCTCGATGAAGATCGTGTTCTTTGTGTTGTTTCGTTTCAGTTGATCAGCAGTGGAGCCCAGTTGGGGTCGATCGGGGATCTGTGTAGCATTTGGGGTAGTCTTCTTTTATTTTGGTTCCGTAGTCGGACCTTGATTGTATCTGTATGATGTAATGCTTTACTCATGTATTGTGTGAAGTGGCGATTGTAAGCCAACTATGTATCTTTTTCCCTTATATATTACATGGGTTGTGTGAAGATTACCTCACTTGCGACATTGCTTTCAATGCGGTTATGCCTCTAAGTCGTGCTTCGACACGTGGGAGATATAGCCGCATCGAGGGCGTTAAAAGTTGGTAATCAGAGCCTTCCCCGACCTTAGGAGACCCCACTGATTGATCGTTTTTAGCGGCCGAGTTGTGTCTAGAAAAATGTTCTGAGTCATTTAGGAATTATGTATCGGAGAGTTTAGGAATTCTTTTTACTTCCCAGTCTCCTCATCGCTCTGGTAAGGCATCCTGACGTAGAGTTTTGACTCTTCTCTTCTCAAATTTCACTTAAATTTTTTTTAGGATCACGCGGGTATCTTAGAATCGTTCCGATGGTTTTGTGATGACAACATTGTCTTGGTGCCTCCTGTCAGCAGGGGTTTAGTGGAGGTGTCCCGGGGAGTTGAGCTCCGAGGTGTTGTCGTCATAATTTTATCGTTGCGGTTCTGGAATACCTGAGTTTAGTACGCCGACATCGAAAATCTCTTTTGTACAGTTGTTGGTGAGATAACCCTGATAGCCCAGTACTGAGGCGAGTGCGGGAGTATTGCCATAACTCGTATAACGGATGTTTTTCGAAGGTTGAGGTAGACGATTTCCGAAGGTTTCTTGGTTATGTGTTGAAGGATGGATACAGCTGGATCTAGGTATTGTTAGTTTGGGTGATATATTTTGTGTCCCCTGTATCCCCAACACCTGATTGCATAACCAGAAAGTTTCGGGAGTTTATAAGTGGGAATTCAAGTATATCGTAGGATATCTTTCCAACACACACATGATACGATATGGGATCTATCATATGTTTGTTTCCGGCGTATTCTGCAAGCCAAATCCTTTGTTTTGTTTTAGTTTGTGGTATTCGAGTTGCTTCAAAGTCAAATGTTGAATCCATACCTTTCCTAAGTGGTGTTCTCATATTTCTATGTGAATACTAATCCTTCTTGATCATTGAGGTTGTCTTTTCAGTTCTTTCCAACCGGTGTGCTTCTCTTCAAGTGGATCCGATCATTTCAACATTCACAAGATCACCTCTCAGTTTTTCCCAACGTTGCTTGTTTCATCCGTCCCAAATTGTCTTTGTTTTTCCTGCCCTCCCACCCTCTTTCTTTAAGGACTCAGATTTCTTAATCAAGTATCGTTTTTATTGTTGAGAAGTCTCTCCATTCTTTTCTTCAATGTTCTTATCCGGTGATTATCATGAAGATGGTCAGGAGTTTCAAGCTCATCATTCGTCATTCTTTTCTTCTCCGGTGGTTCCAATTCAAGCTTTGTCAATCATATCTTTTCCTCGTTTCGAATGTTTTTCTCGTACCGGTGCACCCCTTAATCATTCACCTCTCGCTATTCATTTGTTCCGGAGTGATGAAGATATCTCAGAAGATTCAAGTTTCCATTCTCAATTCACTCATTTTCTTTTGAGGATGCTATCTCATTCAAGTCATTTAATTCAACCGGTGCTATCTCTCTTTTAAATCACTTCAACGGTGTTTCTTTTGAGTGGGCCCTAACCCACAGGTCTTTTCCCAGGATCTTACCTGACTCTTCTAATTTTCTCGGAGCTATTCCCAAATTCTTTTCGAGGTTTGACGTAAGAATGGGTTATCATCAGTCATATGTCTTTCTCTTATTTTCATCATTGGTTCAACCTTTCCAATTCTCATTCCGGAGTGCCTCAACAATTCATGGTGGTGTTTCTCGTCATCATTCTCAACATTTGAAGACCGAAGAAGAGTTTCTCTTAAATCTTGCTCCATTCTCTTCAAGATTCATGGTTCTAGCTTGATGCCATCCTCTCATAATTGTTTTTGATTGCGAGAATTCTATTCATACCCATCCGAAGCATTTCATGAATTGTTTCCACTTCTTTCCTCCGAAGGCCATCATTTCGTGATTCCTCATTCTCAGCTTTCAGCTCTCGTTCTCCAAATCTTACCGGTGCATCATTCCAGTTTTACCTAATCAGCTCGGGATCTCTGCGTTCACTTGTATCTAAATTCTCTCAAGTATCTTCGTTCATTTTCTAATTCTTCCCGGTGTTTCTTTATCTTTTCTTCGTTCTTTTTCAATTCTTACGGTGGTTCGTTCAAGATTCCTCTTCCTATGTTCTCATATTAATTTTTTCTTTGTTTCAATCCTACCGGTGGTTCGTTGAAGACATTCCCAAGTTTGTGCTATATCTCTCTTGATCCTTTCTATGAGAATAAGTGGTATGCCAAGTCCGTTGCTTGTCATCAATTTAAATTGATGAAGGATACGCATAACATAATTCTTGTTCTTGTTTCATCCAAGTGATTAATTCCTTCTTTCGGAGTTTGTTCATGATGAATAAATTCTTGGTTTCAATAGTTTCATCTTTTCTTTTCCCGGAGTTCCAAGCTCTCATCATCACGAAGATCCATCTAAATCATTGCAAGGCTTCACCTTGTGTTTTCAACTTCTCTTTCTTTCTATCATCCTCTTGTTTTACCGGAGTTCTTCATGGAAGGTTCACATGATGGTTCATCAAGGATTCCTTTCATTCTCGTTTTCTTCTTCAAGATTTTTCTCGAAGTTAAGATCTGCCAAGCTACTCTGAAATAAACATGGTGCTCAACACATGTTTTGTTTTGAGGAGTTCAAGTATTCTTCATCTTGCATTCCGAAGTGCAATTCGTTCTACCTTATCATTTGAGGTGGTGTTATGTCATTCTCGACAATTTGAGTTCGCGCTTCATGATTCACATGTTGTCAAGAATGAGGTATTTTAAATCCACCAATATCTTCGTTGGAGTTATCTTGTGTCATGTTTCACCTAAAGCCTTCCCTAAGGAATGTTGCTATTACAGTGCTTATAAATGATCCAAGTTTCTCCTTCTCTTCTCGGTGAAAGAGTTTTCATCTCCGTGTTGCTCTCAAGCAATCAATTGTTTTCCATAGTGGCATGTATTCAACTCTAAGTTTTGAGTTGTCTCCATAAGCCCACGAGGATCATATCCTTTCATTGTTGGTTTTCCAACAACTCCGTTCAATCCTACTTTGCAAGGATGCTCTTTCAAATTCATTTATGGTAGGAGATGTTGGTTTCATTCTTTATTCTATGCATTCCAACTATCTAACTATCATGCATTGTTTTCGGAGGCCTTGTGATGTTGCTCTCTTCACCCATCATCTCGTTTTTGCCAAGATCATATTCTTTTCATGCTTACCCTTTTAACCGGAGTGTTGTGGCTATCATTCCTCTTTCAACCGGAGTCTCATCCAAGTGCTTTTATTTTGCCAAGTTCATATTCTATTCCTTCCATTTCCAACCGGAGTGGTGCGTCCTCTTTTCAAGTTCTTCCCATTCTATCAAGTTTTGTCTTCCTTCTCAACCGGAAATCTTTCTTACACCTTGTGCCATTCTTTCAATAGTTCCGGAGGCAGTGTGTTGTTGATCTCATCAAGTATCCTCTCATCTTGTCAAGTTCATGTTCAATTCCTTCTATTTACAGTCGGAGTGCTGTCCAAATTATATCATTCTTATTCCTTCTCTATCTTGTTTCAACCGAAGTGGTGTCAATATCTATCTTGTCACTTAACCTCTTGGTTCTCGTCGTATTCTATGTTCCTCTTACCTAACGGAGTGTTCACAATCTCGCTCATCTCCATTGTATTTTTCTTTCAATTTGTTCAACCTCTCAAGGTTCATTGGTTTCTCTCGTTTGTCAAAGAAGCAACTTAGTTTTACCGCTTATCTTCCTCTTCCGTTTTTTCCCTCCGGTGCCATCCTAGATCTCGGGACGAGATCCTCTCGTAGTGGTGGAGTGTTGTAACGTCCCGAGACCGATGTGCCAGTTGTCCTCCCGCTATTCGCTGTTGTTGCTTTGTCATTTGCTTGCGTGTCGCATCTTGCCATGTCATCATCCGCATTACATCATCATGTTTTCGAAACTTGCATCCGTCCGGGTTCTCCGAGTTCTCTCCCTTGTCCGTTCTGAGACCAACCACACTTGCACACGCCCGCGGCATGTCCGAAATAGTATTTTATAAGTGTCCGGAAAATGTTCTCGGAATGGGATGAAAGTTGGCGTGCGGTGTTGTTTTGATGTCAGTAGACCGCCTGCCAAGTTTCATCACATTCGGAGTCCGTTTGACGCCCCAACGTATAAATATAGCGGCATTATAGCCGGTCTAACGTCGGACGTTTTCGGTCTCCGAAAACTGTGCCGGGCTGCATCTCTCCCCTCTTCTCTCAGACCAACCTGCTCTTCACAATCCGCCAGACCCAACCTAACCTCTCTCGTCAGCCCGCGGACCACCTTGCGCGCGCGTCTGAAAGTTGTCCCGGACCCGAACCGGACTGTCGCTACCGTTGTGTCCAGATCATCCCCTAACATCTATAAAACATCTCCGTTTTTATTTTTGGTCTTCTTAACCTTTCTATCCGGACCGTTCGATTTTAATCGGAGGGTACGATTAGTCCCTAACCAAATCCAATGCTATATATAGCAGGCAACCCTAGTTTTTAGGCATCCTGTCCCATCCTTCCTCCTTGCCGCCGCCGCACTCAAATCACACATCGGGATCCCTCCAGATCCCCTCGATCCACCCAACCAGCCAACCACCTCCTCCCCTCGATCCACCCAATCCCGCAACCGAGGCCCCGAGCTCCTCCGCTCGATCCCTCCCCGAGCACCTCGTGCCCGACTGCCGCTGCTCCCGTGTGCTTCTAGGAGCCCCTACCTCTGCCCGAGCTCCTCCTCGTGCGCACCCTCCTCGACCCTGCTGCCTCACCGGACCCGGACGTCCCTGCGACCAAGCTTGCCGGAGTGCCACCAGGCCGCTTCCCCATGCCCAGATGCTCCACCGCTGCCTTGCTTCATCCTCTCCGTCCTCCCGCAGTGGAGTAGCCCCCGAGCTCGTGGATGCCCGAGGCCTCATGCCTCCCTGATGCTCGTCGCCCCGAGCCCCAGAGCTCCAAGGCTGGCCCTTCTGCAGCTCCTCATCGCCTCCCTCTCCTTCTTCCACTGGTTCTTCTCTCTCCCTAACCTCGCGGTCTCTCTCTCTTTCTACAGGACGAACACTAGGAGCCCCCGTTCGCGCCATGGCCTCCCCTGCATCTACTGCTTCCAGCCGCGCCACCGCCCGTTCGGTCCTCCTCTGCTTCAAACCCCACGGCGAGCTCCTCAAGTCCTGCGCCGCCCGCCAAGTCCAATCCCTGGCCAGATCTGTTGAGCCCCGATCATCTTCGTTGTTTCCTGCTCCTCCGGCCACCTCCGCCCGTTTCCCCATCCCCGGCGCCTTCTGCAGCTGCGCCAAGTCGCCGTCGTTGCTCTGCTTCCTGTCGAGCGAGCGAGGAAAGCGCTCGCGTTGACCGCGTCTTTGCCCCAGCAGTCAAGGCCCAGCCCAGCGCCACTTCTTCCTCAGCCCAGCCGCGCCTCCACCGATCCGGGCCTCAGCCCGTGGTGAGCAGCCCAGTTCCATCAGATTCGGCCTGCCATGTATTTTTTCCCCTGCGTTGCGAATTTGCTATTTAATCAGATAACTGCAGTTTTTCAGAAAAACCCCTAGTGTTCATGCATTTAATAACTCACCAACCGTGCATCGGATCTAAATAAATTATATATGTAAAATGCTTAGAATTTTGTGTAGATTAATAATTTGCCACTTTCATCCATGTTTAAAATGTTTAAAATGTTGTTTGTTTAAATTTGCTTAAATGCCATGCTAAAATGATTTATTTAATAAGTAAATAACCGTAGCTCGGATTTAAATAAATTATATATGTAAATGGGGTAGAAAAATGCCTAGTTTAACATGTTGCACTTTATTTTCCTGTTTAAAAACAATAAAATATGGTTCAGGGCAGAACAGTAGCTAATTCGAAATATGTATATGAGGTTTTTTCGGAATTGTTGTTTGTTGTTCCGGCCTCATTTAAACTTGCCTAGATAGTTAGTCTACTTATGCTTCACCTTTTGCCATGTTAATCAACATTTAATATTGTTGGGTACATAACCGAGAGTAACTAAATAATTAAATGTGGTGTTTCGTCAATATGCAACCCGTTGCATATTGAGCTCCACTTAATTTGTAGTGTTGTTTGTTGCACTTTGCCATGCCATGCTTATTTAAATCGGACATGCATCATACTTGTTTGTGCATCATGCCATGTTTATGTGAGGGTTGTTTACTATGTTGTTTGTTTCTTTTCGGGTTGCTTCTCTCGTTAGTTTCGGTTTCGTTCCGGAGTTGTGAGGATTCGTTCGACTCCGTCCATTTGTCTTCTTCATGGGCTCGTTCTTCTTCCTTGCGGGATTTCAGGCAAGATGACCATACCCTCGAAATCACTTCTATCTTTGCTTGCTAGATGCTCGCTCTTTTGCTATGCCTATGCTGCGATACCTACCACTTGCTTATCATGCCTCCCATATTGTTAAACCAAGCCTCTAACCCACCTTGTCCTAGCAAACCGTTGTTTGGCTATGTTACCGCTTTGGTCAGCCCCTCTTATAGCATTGTTAGTTGCAGGTGAAGATGAAGTTTGTTCCTTGTTGGAACATGGAGATGTTGTTCCTTGTTGGAACATGTTTACTTGTTGGGATATCACAATATCTCTTATATTATTAATGCATCTATATACTTGGTAAAGGGTGGAAGGCTCAGCCTTATGCCTGGTGTTTTGTTCCACTCTTGCCGCCCTAGTTTCCGTCATATCGGTGTTATGTTCCCGGGTTTTGCGTCCCTAACACGGTCGGGTGATTTATGGGACCCCCTTGACAGTTTGCTTTGAATAAGACTTTTCCAGCAAGGCCCAACCTTGGTTTTACCATTTGCCTCACCACCACCTATCCCTTTCCCTTGGGTCGGCCAGCCCGAGGGTCATCTTTATTTTAGCCCCCCCGGGCCAGTGCTTCTCTAAGTGTTGGTCCAAACCGAGCGATGTCCAGCGCCCCCTGCGCAATCAGGGTCTATGCCAACCCGACGTCTGGCTCATCCGGTGTGCCCTGAGACCGAGATATGTGCAGCTCCTATCAGGATTTGTCTGCACATCCGAGAGGCTTTGCTGGACTTGTTTTATTACTGTCGAAATGTCTTGTAGCCGGGATTCCGAGACTGATCGGATCTTCCCGGGGAGAAGGAATATCCTTCGTTGATCGCGAGAGCTTATAATGGGCTAAGTTGGGACACCCCTGCAGGGTTTGAACTTTCGAAAGCCGTGCCCGCGGTTATGTGGCGGATGGGAATTTGTTAATGTCCGGTTGTAGAAAACCCAAAGTTGATCTTAATTAAAATACACCAACCGCGTGTGTAACCGTGATGGTCTCTTCTCGGCGGAGTCCGGGAAGTGAACACGGTGTTGGAGTTATGTTTGACGTAGGTTGTTCTAGGATCACTTCTTGATCATAGTTCATCGATCGTGCTTTTGCCTTCTCTTCTCGCTCTCATTTGCGTATGTTATCCACCATATATGCTAGTCGCTTGCTGCTGCTCCACCTCATACCTTTTACCCTACCTATAAGCTTAAATAGTCTTGATCTCGTGGGTGTGAGATTGCTGAGTCCCCGTGGCTCACAGATACTTCCAAAACCAGTTTGCAGGTGCCGATGAAACCGTGCAGGTGACGCACCCGAGCTCAAGGAGGAGCTCGATGAAGATCGTGTTCGTTGTGTTGTTTCGTTTCAGTTGATCAGCAGTGGAGCCCAGTTGGGGTCGATCGGGGATCTGTGTAGCATTTGGGGTAGTCTTCTTTTATTTTGGTTCCGTAGTCGGACCTTGATTGTATCTGTATGATGTAATGCTTTACTCATGTATTGTGTGAAGTGGCGATTGTAAGCCAACTATGTATCTTTTTCCCTTATATATTACATGGGTTGTGTGAAGATTACCTCACTTGCGACATTGCTTTCAATGCGGTTATGCCTCTAAGTCGTGCTTCGACACGTGGGAGATATAGCCGCATCGAGGGCGTTACAATATGATCCTGAGTGCATCTTCCGCCATTTTTAGCTTCCGCTTCTGCTTTTTCAGGCTGCGTGCTATTGCAACGAGCCTCTTGTGGAGGTTCTTCTGCTCCGTGGGTTTATCCGGCGTAAGGTCATCCGGAGTGCCATTTTCGCCGGGGGAGGGATGTTCAGTTTCTCTATCCGTGTTGCTCTGTTCGGACGGTTTCTCTAAGGCCTGCTCGTTGTCTACCGGCTCATCCTGCTCTATGGTTGGGTCTTGATCGAGGCGGGGCTTGGGTCGGCGTTTACGCCGACGCTTTGATTGTTTTTCGAGGGACCGGTCCCTCATTCCATCCCCTTTTTCCTCGTTGTCGCTTCCTTTAGGGGTATCCACAATGTACACATCGTGAGATGAGGTGGCTGTCCAATGCCCTATGGGCGTTGGTTCATCTACGTCTCCTACATCGTCGTCCATGCTGTCGATGTCTGCGGAGTCGAAGTTGAGCACGTCGTTTAAATTGTCGATAGTGGCTACCAAGTGGGTGGTGGGTGGGCTTTGAATTTATTCATCGTTCGTATCCCGTCCTTGCTGACCGTAATCCGGCCAGGGCTCTCCTTATAAAGAGAGAGACTTTAGAGAATTCAGGATGTCACCGAAGGGCGAGTGCTGAAAGATGTCCGCGGCGGTGAACTCCATTATCGGCGCCCAATCGAATTCGATCGGTAGAGGCACGGGGTGCTCGGAGTTCGGAGAGGAATCCGGCTCCTCGGAGTCACGGGCCATGCGGAGCGCGGGGCTGGCGTTCGGCTTGATCGCCTTTGAGATCGCAGCCCCCGAGGTGGCGTCCAACCAGTCATCCTCGATTGGCGCAGTGGGCTCCGAATTAAGGGTCAGAACCAGTGCGTGTGCGGCCTCCAGGACACTGTTCGGCGGCAGAGCTAGATCATGCCCCTCGAGACAGTGCGGCGCACTCTGCTGTGGCTCCTATCCGTCGAAGATCAAATCCCCGCGGATGTCTGCCGTGTATTTTAAGCTTCCAAACCTGAGCTGGTGGCCAGGGGAGTAGCTTTCGATCTGCTCCATGTGGCCAAGCGAATTGGCCCGCAGTGCGAAGCCGCCGAAGACGAAGATCTGTCCGGGGCGAAAATTCTCGCCCCGGACTTCATCGTTATAGATGATCGAAGGAGCCATCGGGCCCAAAAGTGACGACACAGAGGAACTCTCAATGAAAGCACCAATGTCGGTGTCAAAACCGGCGGATCTCGGGTAAGGGGTCCCGAACTGTGCGTCTAGGCCGGATGGTAACAGGAGACAAGGGACACGAAGTTTTACCCAGGTTCGGGCCCTCTTGATGGAGGTAAAACCCTACGTCCTGCTTGATTAATATTGATGATATGGGTAGTACAAGAGTAGATCTACCACGAGATCAAGGAGGCTAAACCCTAGAAGCTAGCCTATGGTATGATTGTTGTATGATGAAGTTGTCATACAGACTAAAACCCTCCGGTTTATATAGACACCGGAGAGGGTTAGGGTTACACAAAGTCGGTTACAATGGTAGGAGATCTTGAATATCCACATCGCCAAGCTTGCCTTCCACGCCAAGGAAAGTCCCATCCGGACACGGGACGAAGTCTTCAATCTTGTATCTTCATAGTCCTGGAGTCCAGCTGATGGTATAGTCCGGCCATCCGGACACCCCCTAATCCAGGACTCCCTCAATGCTATTATGCTACTATCTCTTAGTCTTGTGCTTGATGAATAGGAATATGAAAAGGAGAAGAAGTGGAAATTAGAATTCCTATGGTTTTTCTTTCAAGGAGACACTAAAGGAACGAATCCTACAGTTTTCCTTTGCTCCATTCCTTTGCACCAAATTCATGAAAAGTAGTACCATAGGAAGCTTTCCAATTCCGATTTTTTTCATTCACTTTTCCTTTCAAGCACTGGCGATTCTAGTAGGCAGGCTTTAGCAAGGAAAATGCTACACTAAAAAAATGTTTTTGTGCTACTTCTATTACTTTGGACCCATGCCACTCCCATACTAGCTCAACTCCCAGGCCCATCGACAAATGCACAGCTGAAACCCGCAGAGATAAATAATGATGGCGTTCAAGAGAGTCCATCACGGATAGCTAAGTTGCCTGGTACCTCACTGCTTGTCATATAGTAGGATAAAATAATCGTCTTTCCCGTTACTACGAGTGCTCAGTGGACAATATATATAACATGTAGAGTAAAAAGAGATGCAACAAGTGTACAACCTCTTTGGCGACGCCATGTCGATCTCAGCGTGATTGGGTTGGCCGGTGAGGATGCTCTGGCTGACTTGGCTGTCGGAGGAGGGGAATAAGATCTTAGGCGTCTGGAGATGGAGCTCGAGGTACTGCTTCGCTGTGATGGAGGGTTTCGTCGTTGGAGCAGCTCCGGTGAGTTGTACGACGCCGAGGCTAAAGCAGGACAAGAGAGACAACGAACAACGTTAACCTGAGTGGAATTCTAATAGCATCTCCAATACATGACGTAAAATACATAACCACAAAGTGCTAGATGTAAAATACATCAGCCGCTCATCTCTGAACTTAACTGTCAAAACTGAACTTAACTGTCGAAACTGAACTTAAATCGAAACTGAACTTAACTGTCGAAACTGAATTTTGCTGTCGAAACTGAATTTTGCTGTCGAAACTGAACGCACTAGCAAGGTGAGGCTACACGTCGGTCGACTGACTTTTTCATCTTTGGTCAGTCGATTTTGCAGCCTTTGGATACGAAATCAAGGGCCTGCGGTTCATCTTCAACCTCCACCCACTGAGCCGGCCAAACAGCAGCCCCTCGCCGCCCGCGGCCGATGGTGCGCCGCCCCGCCCGTCCCTAAAACACTCCCCACCGCCGGTCCGCCGCCGCCTTGGCCATCCCTCTAGCCCCCCCCCGTGCCGAGCTTTTTCTCCGGCGATCCCCACGCCACCGCCCTGCCAACGCCCAGCCACCGCCGGCGACCACCGCCCCCATCTTGAACCCTAAGATAGATAGTGGGGTATCTCTCCGGCGAGGCCCCCTCCCAACTGCGGCTGGTTCTTCCTTCACCCCAGCGAGCCCCCCACCACCTGAAAATCGACTGACCCAAAAGTTGATTCAGTCGACTGAAGTGTAGCTAAATCGGAGCAGCATCACAAGCAAGCGCAAGAGCGAGAGCAGCAGCGCGAGCAAGTGCAATAGCAAGAGCAGACCAGGCAGGGGACCGAGAGCAAGAGCAGAGCAGCAGCGCGAGCGAGAGCTAAAGCAGCAGCAGGTCCTACTGATGTGGATGTCGCCGCCGAGGGATCGACGCCATGGAGGAAGTGGCCGGCGACGCCGCCGTGGATGGAGCCGCACCGTGTCGGCTCGGGACCGAGCACCGGCAGCACCGTGAGATCGAATCAAGAAGAAAATGCGGCGATTAGTGTACAACCTCTTTGGTGGCGCCGATTAGGCCGTAGCTTCATCCGAGGAAATGGTGATGATGATGCTCTTCCGGTGGTGCAGGTGAAGACGGCGGTGTGGGAATGGAGGTGGCGCGAAAGACGAGGGGAACGTTGGGGCAGCTCCTTGGAGGTGGAGGATGGGGTGGTTGAACCGGCGGGACGATGAGATCGACAACGAATCCTCATCCGATATGATGGATGAGGGACGTCGAGGTGTTGCTGTGGACGACGTCGTCGGGGAAGAGGCTCCGGCTGGGTGGCGGACGGAGCAGTGTGTGGGGTTACGTCGCGGGTTTTCGCGGCCTCGGTGTACGAATGGGTGGGCAGATGGGATGGCAGTGGGGAACCATGGCTTAGAGACGCGCTTGTCCAAAATGTGGGATAAGTTACGAAAGTACCCCCACCGATTTGAGGCGGTTCTTTCGGTTCAGGGGTACCACGGGCATTTCGCGTGTCTGGATTTCATAGGAGGTGGGAGTTTTCGCGCGTGTTGTAATTTCGGAATAGCAAGGCGCGGGTTGACATGGAGGGAGTTGTCGGAGCACAACGAGACAAAGATATATCTTAAATATTTCAGGCTAACAAGGCGCGGGTTGAAGAGGCGGGAGTTTCGCAGCACGATAGACAGAGACGCTAGCTTGAATTTTCGGCATAACAAGGCGCGGCTTGAAATTTCGGAAGAACAAGCTTAACGTATACCCAAAAAAACAAAATTTGCACCTCAACACCCACAACATACACACAAACACCATTTAGACTAGAGTAAGGTACACGTGTTTGCACGCATTAGATTTGGCAACCAAATTATGAATAAATACCACATTATAGCATGCAAGCTTTGAGTCATATATGCATGATGTAGATTTTCGTTTAATTCTTATAGTTCATTTCATTCAAAATCATCTAGTTTTTATAAGAAAGCTAATATATTTTAAGATTCATGGAATTGTGCGTCGTAAGACATAAAGTAAAAACAAATAATGGCCAATCATGTAGAAAAACATTTGGGCAATTCTGATACGGAAGATTCTAGAACAAATAAGAAGTGCTTGTGTTTTGATGTTTGTGCATTATGCTTAAGTTCAACCATGGAGTCTTCTAGATTATACATGTGGTGAAATCTGGTGGAATCTAGATGATATCCAACGGCCAGTAGTGCTCAAATTTGCCATCTTTGGACCATCAGATTCGCCTCATCCATCGACCATCTTTCAAAGTTAAAGTTACCCGCACACAATATAAAAATATATATAATATATATAGGGGTATAGATATAGATATGTGATGCAAAAGCCGCCCATCATCTCCAATTAGAATAGTGTGTCCATGCACGGATGCGACGTGGCCAAATGATGTCTGCCATCGGTATCTCAAATTCAAATCAGCCTGACCTTGTTCAATGTGTATACATTACAACATGCTCGTTTCCAAACCACACCGCGCAAATCTCCGTTATATTCATGCATGCATGGGTTTCAAACATCAGGATCTCTTATTCAAATATTTGAATTCAACTTTACATTGATTGTGACCTCACCTATTCAGCTATTCTTTTACACCCACACAGTAGTCTTCTCTTTATAATTGTACCACTAACTTTCTCTCGTGCATGCATGCACACATACTACCAGTCGGCATTATCCATCGCACGCATGCAATCTTTTTCTTCAGGTCGGTCTCCCATGAAGGCACACACCAACACACATCCCCCTCTCCATCATATCGGGCATTCTTTATCTCTCACGCGTGCAAGCGCAACGATCGATGTTCCTCTATGTATGTGTGTATATAGCTAGGTCTTTCATAGTTTTCCACACAAATCGATCAATCGATATATCCAGTGAGGTCTCACCCTCTTTCCCACGTCCACATCGATCAATGTATATCTCTCTATATAGGACTAACATATATAGCTAATACACCCACATTAATTATGTATCCAACGTCCCCCTCTCATCATCCATGCCTTCCTCTTCATCTCTCAGACGCGTGCACAATGGCGAAGATAGGGGGTAGTAACACTACTGGAATCAGGTACTTTGCCATCTGCTAGCTCTTTGCCGTCAGCTAGCGGACGACAAAGAAGCTCTTTGCCATCAGCTACCCAAAAGCAGACGACAAAGAGCTGGCTGATGGCAAAGACCTAATTTGACATCAGCCAGTTCTTTGTCGTCCGCTAGCAGACGGCAAAGATTCTTTGCCGTCGGCTAGCGGACGGCAAAGAGGGAGGGAGCCCCACTGACGAGCTGCTTAAAAAAACCTAACGCCCCCCTCTTTGTCGTCCGCTAGCAGACGACAAAGAGCAAATAAGCGGACGGCAAAGGGGGGCGGACGGCAAAGAGGGAGGGGCCCCACTAACGTTAACGGCCGCGCCCCACCCTGCCCCTCTCTCTCTCTCTTTCTCTCCTTGCTCACACGCGCGCCGCCGCCCCAGCACTCGCCGCCGCCCCGTCGCCCCACCGCCCCGCGCGCCGCCACACTGCCCCCCGCCCCGTCGCCACTGCCGCCCGGTGCCCCACCGGCCCCCCGCCCCGTCGCCCCCGCCGCCCTGCCGTCTGGGCGCCGCCGCGCCCCGACGCCCCGGCCCCCCCGCGCCCCACCGCCCCGGCCGGTCCTGGCCCCGTCGCCACTGCCGCCCGGCGCCGCCGCCCCAGGCCGCCCCGCCCCCCTCCTCCACCAGCCCTCCCCAGGTGAGCTCTGCCTCCTCTTTTTTTTTCTTTTTTTCTTCTGTTTTTTAGTTTTAGGTTTATGTTTAGTTTAGATTTAGTTTTAGTTTTAGTTTTAGGTTTATAGGTCTAGTTTTAGTTTAGTTTTAGGTTTAGATTTTGTTTTTTCCTTTTTTTCTGTTTTTTTAGTTTTAGGTTTAGGTTTAGTTTAGTTTTAACAAAGAAGAAGAAGAAAAAAAGAGGAGAGGAGGAGAAGAAGAAGAAGAAAAAGGAAAGGAAGAAGAAGAAGAGGAGGAGGAGAAGAAGAAAAAAGAAGAAGAGGAAGAAGAAGAAGAAAAAATCTGTAGCAGTCGGACAAAATCCTCCGTGCACTGAAGATGCCCTATTAGAAGATACATGCCTGTGAGAAAGGATGTGCCTTATTTAGGCTTGACTATGCGGACTTGAACTATTGTCCCATTTGCATGTCTTCCAGGTATATTGTGGTAAACAACGGTATGGGTGAGAAGACACAGACCAAAATCCCCGTTAGTGTTCTTAGGTATATGCCAATCATACCAAGACTTCAACGTCTTTTCATGGTCGAAGAGACGGCCAGACAGATGACATGTCACAAAACAGGCAAAAGAACCGAACTAGATGCAAATGGGAATCTGATGATGGTACACACATCGGATGGTGTTGCGTGGAAAAAGGTTGATGAATTACATGTTGACAAAGCGGCAGATCCGAGGCATCCTCGAGTCGGCATCAGCACGGATGGGTTTAGTGTGTTTGGTATGACGGCAACCCAATACAGTTGTTGGCCCGTATTTGTCTTTCCACTCAATCTCCCCCCCGGACAGATTATGCAAAGAAAGAACATTTTCCTGACGTTGATAATTCCAGGGCCCAACTATCCGGGGAAAAATATGAATGTGTACATGCAACCGCTTAAGGACGAATTGCAAGAAGCCTGGGATAATGGGTTCAAGACATACGACGCCTATAGCAAACGGAACTTCATAATGCGTGTCTGGTACATGTACTCGACGCATGACTTGCCGGCGTATGCGCTATTCGTTGGCTGGTGTGTGCATGGAAGGTTCCCGTGCCCCACATGCAAGGGAGCTCTTGAGTTCCGTTGGCTTCAGGCCGGTCGCAAGTTTTCTTGCTTCGACATGCATAGACAGTTCCTGGATCCTCGCCATAAGATCAGGAAAGACAAGAAGAACTTCATCAGGGGTAGAGTTGTCAAAAACTCTGCACCACCTGCATTGACAGGTCAATAGACCCTGGATCAGTTAAACGCTCTCGAGCTAGATCCACAGCGTCCAGGGTACTTCAAGGGGTATAATACTAAGCACGCGTGGACTCACAAAACATGCTTATGGGATCTGCCTTACTTCAAAGACCTCCTTTGCCCACACAACATCGACGTGATGCACACTGAGAAGAATATCGCCGAGGCACTTTTTGGTACATTGTTCGGCATAGATGGGAAGTCAAAGGATAATACTAAGGCTAGAGTCGATCTGGAGGCGCTATGTGATAGGCCATTACAAAACATGAAAGAACCAAAAGGAAAGCAGAACTCGACGAAGCCAAAGGCATGGTTCAATCTTGGAAGGCCAGTTATGAGGGAAATTATCTTGTGGGTGCAACAGCAGTTGATGTTCCCCGATGGGTATGCAGCGAATCTTGATAAACTGAAGATATTTGGTCTCAAGAGTCATGATTGGGACATATGGATTGAGCGGGTAATGCCGGTGATGTTGCGTGGCTTCATCCTTGAGGATGAATGGCTAGTACTGGCAGAACTCAGCTATTTCTTCTGTTTCTTTGTGCGAAAGAACTATCGCCTGGCGTGCTAGAAGAAATGGAAGAGTTGGCGCCGGAGTTGATCTGCAAGTTAGAGAAGATCTTTCCACCGTGTCGGATTTCGGGTTCCGGCAGACCCTTAAGGTTCGAACTCTGGGGTGCGCGTGGAGATTATGCCCTCTACCTCTCCGTCTCGCAAGGATCTAAACTACTGAAAGAACAGCACAAGAGACACAGGGTTTATACTAGTTTGGGCCACCATTGTGGTGTAATACCCTACTCTAGTTTGTGGTGGGTGGATTGCCTCTTGGGCAGATGGTGATGAACAATACAAGGGAGAACAGCCTCGCGAGGGTCTGTTCTTGGCTAGGGGGATGAACTGCTAGGAGGAGTTCAGTTGCCCTTCTCTCTCTCTCTTTCTACTTGTTCTCTGCTTCTCGATGCCTCTTTTCTGATTGCCTCTACCCTGGGGGTGGCTAGTCCTATTTATAGGCAAAGGCCCTGGGCCTCTTCCCAAATAATGAGCGGGAAGGGCGCCAACAATTGGCCAATTCGAAGGGGAACATCTGGTACACTTATCCTGACTAAAGTTGGTCCTCGCCTGCCAAAGGCCCTGTGGTGACGCCGTTCTGGGCTCCATGGTGACATCCTTCCCACCGTTGGACTGGTCTTGGTCTTGTTGCACCGAAATGGGTGCCTTTGCTTGATCCTCTCGCCTGCGCTTGCCCCCTTTGCACCAAAGAGGAAAGGGAGACGTTGCGCGGGCTGGCGCCCGCCTGGCACCCTTGGTCGTCATGGCTTGCGTCATGGGCACCTCGCGAGGTACCCCGCCTTGATCTCTCCACCTCCTCGTGAGCTGGCCTGATGAGGCCGCGCCTGAGGAAGTGTTGTGTCATCCGCCCCACGAGGCTTGACCCCTCGCGAGGGTCTTGGGTCTTGTGTTGATGAAGATGGGCCATGCTGGGCCCCCATTTGAGCCACGCCGCAGGCCGCAGGCAGGCAAGTCTGGGGACCCCCGTTCCTAGAACGCCGACAGTAGCCCCCGGGCCCAAGGCGCGCATGGACTTGGCCATGCCGAGAGGCGAAAGGGCAAGGGCGAAGTGCCGCGGGCCCTAACAGCCTGCGGCCTTGGGCGCCGCGTGGCGGTTGATTGGACTTGAGTGCTTCTACAACTGCGCAGGTTATTAAAGGCGTGGCATCTGCTCCGGCTTTGCTCTTCTCCTTCTTCGGCCGCTGCTCAGATCCCCTTTCTTGCGTCTCCCCTCTCTTCCTTCAAGTTTCCAGATCTGCTCCATCTGCTTGACCTAGGCAGCCATGGCGCCTCGCCAGTCCCCGGCCGAAGCTTGGTTCTCGCCTTCCCTGGACTCGCCCAACGTGTCGGAGGCGAGCCTCGCCCGGCTGCACCGGATGGCGGCGGCGCAGGGCATCGACGGGGCGCAGGTGTTCAAGGTCGGCTCCACCACCCCTGAGGGCCGAGGAAGCACCTTCTACCATCTCTTCGTAAGCTCCATTACTGCAGGCCTGGTGCCTCCTTTCTCCGAGTTCTTCCTCTCTGTCCTCCGCCATTACAACTTGCAAGCTCTGCATCTCCACCCCAACTCCATCCTTCTTCTGGCGATCTTCGCCTACTACTGCGAGGCTCATGTAGGGGTGCAGCCCTCAGTGGCCTTGCTGCGCCACTACTTCTACCTCCGGGTCACCCGTGGTTCCCCTTCCGCATGCGTGAGCTTCATCGCATGCGGTGGCGCCATTGCTATTTCAAATCCCGGGAAGAGGATTGAGGGCTTCAGGAGCAAGTGGGTCTTGGTAGACGCCGGGCGCATCCATCCTCGGTTGATCCTTCCCACGGAGCAGCCCGTGAGTTCCAACGACTGGAGCCGAGCGGAGCTCATGGACCCCCGCGCGAAGCCGGTGCTGGAGAAGATGGACGCGGACCTGAAGCCGGCCAGCACGGCGGCGGCGAAGCTGACCGGCGCGTCGCTGCTGAGGGAGTTCCTGGAGCACCAATTGGCCCCGCTTCGGCAGTACTCTCCTCCAATGTGGAGGCCTCATTCGTGCCCCGCGGCTGTGGGCCACGAGGATCTGACTGCGGTCCTCCAATCCCTGGTCGAGGGTGAGGTAGCAAGGTTGGAGGGCACGACCGCACCCTTGTTCCTTCACGACGATTGGAAGCAGGCGGTGAAGTCCATGCCCGTCTTCAACGGGGACGGGCCCGTGCCCGTGGTGGCTCCCGAGGGACTGGTGGATGTGTCCTCTGGCGACTCCAATGGAGAGGAGGGCGAAGAGGAGCGGGAGGAGGGCCCTGACTCCGAGGCAACTGACGGAGAGTCCAGGGCTCCCCTCCCCCGGCGCAAGTCCCGAACTCTCCGCCTTTCTCTAAGCGATGATGATGACGACGATGCGCTGGGTAGCGGGAGCTCGCCCCCGATCCCGAAGAAGGGCAGGACCGGGCTGATCCCCCGCGGGTCCGCCCTGGCTCCGGGGCAAAACGCTGACGTGCCTTCTGCTTCTGAGGTTGACCCCTCCAGCCGGCTCTCAGGCTTTAAGTATGGCCGGAGGAAGCTTGAGCTTTCTGGCAATGACCCGTAAGTGCTTGATCCTTGATCTTTTGTTTCTTGTTCCGCCGCTAAGGCTTGATGTTTGCTTCTCTTGAATAGGCTGGCGCCCACGGCGAAGAAGCCGAAGGGAACTCCTGAGGCCCCATCTGCGGCAACGCCTCCGCCTGCAGGGGAAGGTGATCGTGACGCACGGGCTTCTCCTACCCGCTCATCCTTGCGAGGCCTGGCTGAGCTGGACGCCAAGGCCCGGGTCCTCGCCGAGGATCGCGTGGCCTTTGTGGACATGGAGAAGGATGCCCGTGCTTCGCTAAGGATGCTTTACGAGAGCGACCTGGAGAGCCCGCTGGCCGGTGACGGGGACGGCCCCGCCAAGCTGCTTCCCTTCTTGGTTAAGGCCCTTGGGGATGTCGCCCTTGGCCTCGGCCCCACGGCTGAGGCCGAGGCGCGTGTCCTGTCTTCTGCTGCGCTGACGCGGGTCTTCGCCCACATCTACCTTCGCGATCCCAGCGCCGACCTCGACAGCCTGCTGGAGCCGGTGAGCGGCGAGGGTGCTGCCGCCGCTGTCGAAGCCGTAAAGGGGCGCGCGGAGGCGCTGCTGGGGAAGTTCCGTGCCTTTAGCACCAAGCCCAAGCAAGGCGCTGCCGGCCCTGCTGCTCCACGAGGAGAAGCCACTCCGCGCTGCTCCACCGCCGACAAGTGACTCCGTTACCATTCCTGTTCTTCTTTCGATTCCTGCACATGCATCACGCCTCGGGGAGGCATTTAAACTTCCGTTTGGTACTGAGACGGCAGTATGGCCTGCAATATTTGCTTTTAAATTCCTTGAGTTTTATGTTTTTCCTCCCTACTTGCTTGTGTTCTACGCCGGCAGAGCCCGGCCCCGCGCGTGCCTCACCCGGCATTAGCCCCGACCGGAAACCAGGACGGGACCAAATGAATGAGGGGCTACGTGACAAGTTAGGTTCCTGAGTCGCGATGCTCACGAGTCCCCCTTGGCGCACGAACAACAAGTAGGGAAGCATGATGTAGGTGTATCTTTCGTTCTACGTCTGCAGAGCCCGACTCCGCGCGTACCTCACCCAGCATAGCCTTTCGGAACTAAGGAGTGAGGGGCTACGGAGCCAGTTAGGCTCCTGAGTCGCGATGCTCAGGAGTCCCCCTTGACGCGCAAACAGCTGGTGATGAGGTGAGATGCAAGCGGGACTACCATTCTACGTCTGCAGAGCCCGGCCCCGCGCGTAACTCACCCAGCATAGCCTTTCGGAACTAAGGAGTGAGGGGCTACGGGACCAGTTAGGCCCCTGAGTCGCGATGCTCAGGGGTCCCCCTTGACGCTCAAACGGCCTTCATACCTTGGCTCCGCTCGGGGAGAGACGCGCGACGAACCAGGCCCGAGGGGCCTGGCTGGGCGGCGTACGTCTGGGCGTGACCCAATCGTAGCCCCCGTGCCTAGCCCCCTTGCGCGGCGCTCCCGAGGGGAGGCGTTGCGATGAGGCCAGCCACTGAGCTCTGGGCTCCCTGAGGTTAATGCGGCCCGGAGGCCACCCTCAGTTGTTTATCACCAGCGCGGAGCATAGCGCTTCCGTATGTGTACGGGCATAGCCGCTCCTCGGCAGTGTCGTCAGCCAGCACGGAGCGTGGTGCTTCCACTGGTACGTGGGAGGGGCTCCCCTCCGGGAGGAGCCCCCGGGGCGTGTACAGCCCCGCCCTGACACGTGGCCGGCACGGTAGGGCTAGGTGAGGTGTATCTGGGCACCCGTGGGCCAGCGCGGGACTCACGGGGCCCTACCTCTAGGCGGGTTGCGCCTGGCACTGGGCCGTATCTTGAGATGTGTTCCTGCAAATTTTGGTTAGATGCCGGCACTCTACGTCCTCGGGTCCCGGCCCTCGAGCTTGTCTCAGCCGTCGCTGGTATGCCAGGTCGCGATGCCGTGGACAAGGCCAGAGGGTGAGGGCTGGAGAGCCAGTAAGAGCCCTGAGTCGCGATGCTCAGGCACCCCCCCTTTAACGTGCAAGTGGTCGACATGGAGAAGAAGAGGTGCCGTGGACAGGCATCAAGTAATCAAGCATGGTAGGCGAATGCATAGTTGGAAATAAACGCGAGGGAGATACACGCCGCTGAGCCTAGCCCGAGCGGCTTGGGGATGATGCAGCCCGAGGGGCGCCCCCAGCAAAGCAAGCTAACGACCGGAAAATAGAAAGCGATACATGCCGCAGGGACGGACCCACGCGGCCTGGGAGTGATGCAACCCTGGGAGGGCGCTCCCAGCTGGAAATGAAGCTTGAAAGATGTCACCTAAAGATGTCGAAGGCGAAGTGGCGTTGGTGCAGCAGACTCGGTGGGCTGCGGAAGCCGATCCTCACGAGCCCCCAGGCCCCGGGACCTCGGGAGGCTCCGGAGGCACTGGCGGCTCCTCGCGAGTTGTCTCCATCTCCGCCAGGGCCGTGGAACGCCTGTCTTCCTGAGCCTCCATGATGCTCCTCATGAGGCGCTGGTACGCAGCAACCATGCTCGGCAAGCCGTAAGGCATGCGAACATAGCTGTGGGGTGGACCTCCACAGCGCTCCACTTGCGAGGGCCAGAGGCGCTCTATCGTGGCGACCTGATTGAGCCCTGGTACGTCGACGCAGACGCGCAGCCCACCATCCTCGCCAGGATGTGGAGCCACAGCCGGTAGACGGCGGCAACCTCTCATGATTCTTGACTCCTGTAGTTCTTGAATGGCCTTGCTAACGAACTCCTGCTGGTTTGACCTTCCTTGCCTCGCTCCTTCTCAAGGGAAACGTGCTTCGAAGCACGCCTCCACGTGGTGCCCAAGCACCACCCTCGTGACCCTAGCTAGGTCGGTGGCCCTCCAGGTGAGAGTCCCCGAGCCCTACCTGAGGAGGGCGCCGGGCGCGCTTTCCTATGCGATGGAAGGAGGGTCCCCCTGGGCAGACGCGGGCCCTGAGGGGCCTGCTTCCTGAGGGGCTGAGCCTGACGATGTCTTCTTCTTCTTGGGGGTGGTCTCGGGAAGCCTCCTGCTTCGCGATCTGGGTCTTCTAGCGACGCGGCCTGAAAGGCTCGCTCCAGGGAACACACTGCATCCTTCTCTTCACATGGCACCGTGATGACCCCGCCACTTCCTGGCATTTTGAGGACGTTGTAGCCATGGTGAGTCACGGCCATGAACTTGGCCAGCGCTGGGTACCCGAGGATGGCGTTGTACGGCAGGCGGATGTGGGCGACGTCGAAGTCGATGAGCTCGGTGCGGTAGTTGTTGCAGGCCCCGAAGGTGACAGGGAGGCGGACTTGCCCGATCAGAATTGTGGAACCGTCGGTGACTCCTGAGAAAGGCTTAGTAGGCTGAAGCTGGTCATAGGGCACTTGGAGGTTGTTGAATGTTTCCACGGACAGGACGTTGAGCCCTGCTCCACCGTCGATGAGGGTCCTGGTGACCAGTACGTTGCTGATGACTGGGGAGCAAAGCATCGGGAGGAATCCGGCTGTGGCCGCGCACTTGAGCTGGTCCGCTGAGCTGAACGTGATGGCGCACGCCGACCACCTGAGGGGGCGTGTTGCTTCGAGCTTGGGGAGGACTGCATTCACTTCGCGGGCAAACTGCTTGAAGATGCGTTGAGAGGCTGGGGCTTGAGCTCCACCCAGGATGCAGGCGATTGCGCGCAGCTCTTGGAAGCCCCCAGCCCCCTCGTCTTGATGGCGGTCTTCGTTCCTCCTTGGCTGAGGCGGCAGCGGAGGGAGGCCTGCGTTGCCATGAGGGCGATCCTCACGAGGCTGATCCCTCCAGTCCCCCTCGCGAGGCAGGTCCCGCCAGTGGTCCTCGCGAGGTTGGTCACGCCACCCTTGGCGCGGGCCGCGATCTTCCCAGCGTCCTGGGTTTCTTCCTCCTCCTCGGCCATAGCCCCGGTCAGCGCGGTCAGGCGACGGCCGATCCTTCCTTCTTGCACGGCGCGGAGCTCTTGACATTCATTGGTGTTGTGGGTGTGGAGGTCGTGGTACACACAGTACCGTCTGCCCCTGGAGGATTCGGGCAGATCCTTGCCCCGCTTGGCGTCCGGTTCTGTTGCGAGCACGGCAGCCCCCTTGCGCTTCACGTCCTTGGCCTTGGGTTTCTTCTCTTCTGGGTCTGCGGCAGGCAGCTCGAGGAGGGAGAGACGTCCCTCCTTAGCCCTAGCGCACTTGGTCGCCAAGTTGAACAGCTCCAGGGAAGTGCATAGGTCTTCATGCATCGCTAGCTCCTCCTTCATCTTGACGTCACGCACGCCATCAGAGAAGGCGGAGATGATGGCTTCCTCGGACACCTTGGGGATCTTGAGGCGCGCACTATTGAAGTGCTGGATGTACTTTTGTAGGGTCTCTCCGGGTTGTTGCTTGATGCGGCGCATGTCGCTCACGGCGGGCGGCCGTCGCGGGTAACTTGGAAGTTGGCGATGAAGCGGGTGCACATCTGGTCCCAGGAGGAGATTGTGCCTGGAGCCAGATTCAGGAGCCAGGTGCGAGCTCCTTCCTTCAGTGCCATGGGGAACCAGTTCGCCATGACCCTTTCATCCCCGCTGGCAGCTTCGATGCCCAGCTCATAGAGCTGGAGGAACTCTGCGGGATCAGTCATGCCGTCGTTGCGAGGAGGCAGGTCTGGCTTGAACTTGCCGGGCCACGCGACGCTGCGCAGTTCGGTGGTGTAGGCGCGGCAGCCTGCGGTGGCTACGGGGGGCTTCGGTTGTGGGAGAGCTTGGCCTTGCGGGTCCCCTTGCGCTGCAGCTGGAAGTAGCACAGGGTCTTGATGTGCCGGAGCTGGAGCAGGGTCACGGCGAGCCGGAGCAGGGAGCGCCCGGGCAGCCTCTTGCGGTCGAGGGACTTCTTGGCAGCTCCATTCCTGCTGGGCTGGCGCCTGACGGAGCGGGTTCTGCCCAGGGGCCACGCGCCTTGGAGCTATGGCGTCTTCTTGGAGAGGAGGCGGTTGGTACGCCCCCGGAGCTTCATTGCCCGCGCGGGGCGGGGTGCGGCGCAGCGGAGCGGACGGCGCAGGAGAGCCCCCTGCGGCGCAGACGAGCTCGGTGACGCGGTCGAGCCACTCTTCGTAGACGTCGTCGACGGGACGGTAGCGCATGAGCTCGTTTGCCGCGATGAGCGCAGCTCGAGCCTAAAAGGGTGCGCGGAGTGCGCGGGACGAGGAGCCAGCTGGGGTGAGCGACGGAGTAGCGGTGCGTCCGTCTTGCCGCACGGACGGGTGCTGAGACGACGCCTGCTGCTCGTTCCCCGCCGGGCCGGTGGCAGTGTTGACGGCGGGCGACGGGGAACGACGAGGACGCCCACCGACGGGAGCTGTCTGGACGACGCGGGAAGCGATGGCGGCCCGGCGCTCGGCGCGGGCCCGATGAGCGTCAGACATGGATGCGAACGGTCGGAGGAGAGCGGAGCGGTGGAAGACAAATTCCGGCGCACCCCTACCTGGCACGCCAAATGTCGGATTTCGGGTTCCGGAAGACCCTTAAGGTTCGAACTCTGGGGTGCGCGCGGAGATTATGCCCTCTACCTCTCCGTCTCGCAAGGATCTAAACTACTGAAAGAACAGCACAAGAGACACAAGGTTTATACTAGTTCGGGCCACCATTGTGGTGTAATACCCTACTCTAGTTTGTGGTGGGTGGATTGCCTCTTGGGCGGATGGTGATGAACAATACAAGGGAGAACAGCCTCGCGAGGGTCTATTCTTGGCTAGGGGGGATGAACTGCTAGGAGGAGTTCAGTTGCCCTTCTCTCTCTCTCTTTCTACTTGTTCTCTGCTTCTCGATGCCTCTTTTCTGATTGCCTCTACCGTGGGGGTGGCTAGTCCTATTTATAGGCAAAGTCCCTGGGCCTCTTTCCAAATATTGAGCAGGAAGGGCGCCAACAATTGGCCAATTCGAAGGGGAACATCTGGTACACTTATCCTAACTAAAGTTGGTCCTCGCCTGCCAAAGGCCATGTGGTGACGCCTTTCTGGGCTCCATGGTGACCTCGTTCCCACCGTTGGACTGGTCTTGGTCTTGTTGCACCAAAATGGGTGCCTTTGCCTGATCCTCTCGCCTGCGCTTGCCCCCTTTGCACCAAAGAGGAAAGGGAGACGCTGCGCGGGCTGGCGCCCGCCTGGCACCCTTGGTCGTCATGGCTTGCGTCATGGGCACCTCGCGAGGTACCCCGCCTTGATCTCTCCGCCTCCTCGTGAGCTGGCCTGATGAGGCCGCGCCTGAGGAAGCGATGTGTCGTCCGCCCCGCGAGGGTTGACCCCTCGCGAGGGTCTTGGGTCTTGTGTTGATGAAGATGGGCCGTGCTGGGCCCCCATTTGAGCCACGCCGCAGGCCGCAGGCAGGAAAGTCTGGGGACCCCTGTTCCTAGAACGCCGACACACCGGGCTTCTTTAATCCAATGCAGCATTTGATTTTGCATCTCCCGACCGAGGCAAGATTGGGGGGGCCCGTACAAAATCGTTGGTGCTACCCAACTGAGAGGATGCAGAAGACGCTTCGAGAAAAATGTAAAAATAAACGTAGAATTGAAGCATCGATGGCTGAGGCATTCATCACAGAGGAGGCGGCAAACTTCGTAACAGCACACTACGAAGCCAAAAATCGTCAATTGCATAATCCGAAGCCTCGGTACAATGCTGACGACCCAAAAAAGGGTGGATCCAACCTCAGCCTATTCAAAGGGAATCTCGCACCAGCTAGTGTTTCACATCCAGTATCTTTGGATAACGAAGAATGGCAGACCATTTCGTTGTATATCTTCAACAACCTGATAGAAGTGCGGCCATACATTGAGTAAGTTCTCGGTACATTGTTTCGCAACTTCTATTTCCTTTGAACTGCTCTTATTCCTGGATATGTCATACAGTCGATACGTCGCCATATTCTTGTATGGAGCGGAGATCCAAAAGGATTCCGTCGAAGAGTATGAGCTTCTCGCAAAGCAAGGAGGCGGCTATCCCGGTTTCATCTCTTGGTTCAAACAAACGGTAATTTCTATTAGACAATTTCATTTCATTCGCTAATTTGTGCGTAATGCAACAATCCTTTCATATTAAACTTGTAGGCTAATTCAGAGTCTATGGACGCCGAATTGAGACAAGTCGCTAATGGTTTTGACTATAAGGTTCGTTCATTTGACAAGTACGACATCAACGGGTATCACTTTCGTACCTATGGCAAAGAGCTATCTATGGCCGACCGAAAGTCTACAAATTGTTGTGTATCTGCTATCGGCGAAGGAGGTACCGAGTATTATGGGAGAGTTGAAGCAATTTATGAACTTCTGTTCTATGGTGAAAACCCACCGAATGTCGTAGTCTTCAAATGTTATTAGTTTCAGCCGAAGGAGACTAGAAGGACTCATGAACATATAGGGCTAGTTGAAATCAACCAAAGCACCCATTTAGATGTTCCTGATGTCTATATTACGGCTCAACAGGCGACCCAAGTATTCTATCTACCGTGGGCCTGCCAAACTAATCCAAATCTGAAAGGTTGGAATGTCGTTTATGAAGTGTCGCCACGTGCTAGACTTTCTCCCCCAAAGGAAGAGGATTATGAACCTCACATTAACCCAGACACATATGAAGGAGAATTCTTCAAAGAGACACGTCTTTCCAAAAAGCGTTTCAAGAACCGCTATACTTCACCCCAAAATATTGAAGTACACAGCGACAATGAATCCGACATCACCCCAGAGGAGGAACAAGAAGAGCCAGAACAAGAAGAGGTTACTGCTGCGGATGACCTGTCAATGCTTGACCGATTACGTCAAGGTGGCCTTGCACATGTTGATGCCAATGAACCCTATGAGCCCATCATTGATTATAGTGATGATGATGATTATGCATTTATTGATGATACTGGTCGAGATTATTAGTAGTGTCAGGTATTCAATTTTTTTATGTTGTACTTGATGATGATACACTTAAGTGATATACATATTATTATTCATGTCGGTACTTTTTTTTATGTTGTACTAATTTCGTTTATTCTTTATCATGGCAGGTGTTGAAAGATGGTGGGCCCTGGTCGGAAGCGCGCCGAGGCCCTTTCTTCGTCGACGCGTGGTGCGAGGTCTTCCATTCCACACGCACCTCTCCGGCGAGGGATGCTGGACAGTATGGCGACACCGCCGGGCCCTTCTTCATCGACCGCAGTGCCCAGCAGGGGACGAGGTAAGAAGAAGAGAGGAGGTGGAGCACGTGGTCGCGGGAGAGGAGGTAGGGTGACTCTTACGGCGCCTTCCTCGCCGTCGCCCCCAGCTGTTTCACCCGAGCACGTGACTGCTAGGGTGGACTCGTCGGAGGAGGAGGCTGCACGGACTCCGGTCCACGAGCCTTCGGTCCACGAGCCTACGGTCCACGGGTCTTCGGCCCACGAGACTCGGGTCGACGGGCCTTCGGCCCACGAGACTTGGGCCCACGAGACCCCGGAGGAGCACACGTCAGGATGGGGTAACTGGTCGGGTCAGCCTAAGGAGCCGAGTGGCCATGCTGATGATGGCGGGGAGCCGAATGGCCATGCTGATGATGGCGGGGAGTCGAGTGGCCATGCTGATGATGGCAGGGAGCCGATTGATTTTGAGGAGGAGGGGGAGGAGGGTTGCAACGTCTACCAGCGTGGTGCTACACGGCTCCCGTTCGTGTCGGCGACCCACGAGCAGAGGTGGTTGATTTTCCCTGATGGGGAGAGGTAAGTGCATTTAATCTTTTTGTACCTTCTGCATTCACGTTTCTTAAAATAACTGATATGTTGGCCTTGTCATGCTGCAGGGGTTGGGACCACCATGAAAGTGTCCGCCGGCCCAACTCCGTCCTTGGAGTTCTGATTCGGCAAAACTTCCTGGGGTTTGTCACGTTGCCTGGTGAGGGTCGGCTTCCAGAGGTTGGATTGACTTGGGAGCACTACTTGGCTGCCCCGGCCCCGCCGGGTGAGATTATCGACGGTGTCTTGTGCAAGACGAGGGCAAACGTGGTGATCACAAAGTTCTGGGTAATTGCTCCTTTACACAATTAAAAATCTTCAACTAGCTAGTTATTAATTGTACTAATCAATATTGTCTCATTTGATTGCAGACATTCTACAGGTGTGAGGAGGGATACGAGGAGGAGGCGGCAGATGTTATCCACAAGGAGTGCAAGCGCCTACTTCAGAACTTACGGCATGAGGTTCGGGTGCAGGTTGTTCGAGACTACTACGTCGGGCGTGGTATCAAGAAGCTCAAGCAGGAGTGCCGCGATAAGTTCTTGAGTAAGGAGAAGTACATGAAGGTAATTCTTAAGGCCTTGTACTTACTTCCTTCATTTAGTAATTCATAGCCGTAGCGCTCAATTTTCTATTTGCTAACTTAGGCCCCTCCGAGATAGTGTGCGGATCGGATGGATTGTTGGGAGGTGTTGGTCAATGCGTGGTGCTCAAAAGAATGGCTGGCCACCCACAAAGAGGCCAAGGACAAACGTGCCCAAATGGAAGGTGTGCCACACCACCAAGGCAGCTCCAGCTTATTTCAGTACGGGCGGAACTGGGTATGTGGTTTGCTTCATGATTCATGCAATTCATTCATCATGCTAGCTTTAGCCCTTTAATTACTAATTTACTTTGTTTCTCTCTTTCAGGCACGCTACAATAAGGCGGATAAGGTGCCAGAGGTGTACGACCTGTATGCCATGGCCCACACTGGCCCTTACAAGAAAGTCAAGGCATTCTCTGCGTCTGACCTCGATGATCCAAAGAACTTCACCAACATCTCCGCCCACGACAAGCTCATGCAATATAGAGATCAGGGGAAGGCGAGGAAAGGGGAGGACTTTAACCCGAGCCAGGGTCCTATTGATACAAAGCTGCTGATGATATCTGGTGGCGGGAGGTCCCATGGCTCCATAGCCATGGGAGATGGACTTATCCGTTGTCCTAGCACTCTCCTGGAGATCAAGGCGCGCCAGTCGAGCTCCGCTCCTAAGATAAGGCCTCGTGAACGGCCAGTCCAACTCGCCTTCAAGGTTAGTTATACATACTCAGCTATCTTTCTCCATTACATTGTGTGTGCTTCCATCAATGATTACAAATGGTCATGTGAGTGCTGTTGCAGGTTGCTATATAGAGTGAGAGAGATAGAACAGAGAAACTTCTGGCGGAGGCGGCGGAGAGGCAGCGGGAGTTGGAGGAGAGGACGACAAAGATGTTGGAGGAGGAGAGGGCACGGAATGACATGCAGGCAAGGGCCATGTACGAGCTCCTTGTGGTAAGTTTCTTCTGCAGATTACTTGCTAGTCTTAACATTTGAGTCTCATTACTAACTAGTATGGCTATTGTGAAAACCAAATGTGCAGTCTGTGTGCGAGAAGTCCGGTCAGACCGCTCCGCCGATGCCAGTGATTGCTCCTGGGAGCATGGTGAGTTTAATTTGAATGGACATTACTTGCTAGTATTAATATTTGAGTGTCATAATGCTAACGAGACATTGGAAATGATCTTTGGTGCAGCTTAACTCCATAAACGCATCGCACGATCCTTCTCCAGCTACCGGCGCGAGCCAGCCCACTCCTACACCTCCCTGATCACGGTAAGTTTCTCTAGTGTTTTGCTTAACAAATGCATAAAGACCTAGACTTAGCTTTATTTCCTCCAATATGCTTACCATAAAGACCTAGAGGTAGAATCTTTTCCTCCAAAATGACTTAATAAGCTTACTGACCTCATAAACCATCCATTTTACCTAAGTTAGCTCTAAAACGATATGTACTTAGCTTACTTATTTCAAAAATTGCATAATTAACCTAGTTAGCTCATAAACGATCCATTTTACCTAAGTTAGCTCTAAAATGACTCATTTTACCTTAGTTAGCTTATAAGTGATCCAATTTATCCAAGTTAGCTCTAAAATGACCCATTTTACGTAGATTAGCTCCTAAATGATCCATTTTACCTACGTTAGCTTTAAAATGACCCATTTCACCTAGGTTAGCTCCAAAATGACCCATTTCACCTAGGTTAGCTCCAAAATGACCCATCTTACCTAGGTTAGCTTATAAATGATCCAGTTTATCCAAGTTAGCTCTAAAATGACCCAATTTACCTAGAGTAGCTCCTAAACGATCCATTTCACCTAAGTTAGCTAAAAAGATCCATTTCACCTAAATTAGCTCTTAAATGATCCATTTCACCTAAGTTAGCTAAAAAACGATCCATTTCACCTTAGTTAGCTCCAAAACGTGGCATTTCACCTTAGTTAGCTCATAAACGACCCATTTCAACTAAGTTAGCTCATAAACGATCCATTTCACCTAAGTTAGCTAAAAAACGATCCATTTCACCTTAGTTAGCTCAAAAATGATCCATTCCACCTTAGTTAGCTCATAAACGACCCATTTCAACTAAGTTAGCTCATAAATGATCCATTTCACCTAAGTTAGCTCATAAATGATCCATTTCACCTAAGTTAGCTCAAAAACGATCCATTTCACCTTTGTTAGCTAAAAAACGATCCATTTCACCTTAGTTAGCTAAAAAACGATCCATTTCACCTTAGTTAGCTAAAAAACGATCCATTTCACCTTAGTTAGCTCAAAAACAATCCATTTCACCTTAGTTAGCTCAAAAACGATGTCCTTCACCTTAGTTAGCTCATAAATGACCCATTTCAACTAAGTTAGCTCATAAATGATCCATTTCAACTAAGTTAGCTCATAAACAACCCATCTCAACTTAGTTAGCTCATATATGATCCATTTCACCTAAGTTAGCTCATAAATGACATATACTTCTTGTTCTAGTCTTCTTCTTGTTCTATTCACCTATTTCTAACTTTCTTATTTACCATTTTGCAGATTTCACTCACTTCATGTAAGCTAGCTTGCTATGATGGAGTGCTTGCTTTTTCTTTGCTAAAACTTTGCATTGTATCTAGCTTGCTATGATAAAACTTGCTATGTTGATGAAACTTTGCTATGTAATATGTGTATGGAACAATGTGTATGGATGGAACTTGCTATGTTGATGAAACTTTGCTATGTAATATGTATATGGAATTATGTGTTGGATATGTGATATGTTTGTTGTTAAATATATCTATATATGTCATATATATTTGCTGTGAAAATTGTTGGATTAAAAAAACAAAAAAAAGAGACAATATGCAGGCTCTTTGCCGTCGGCCACCGACGGCAAAGGGCTCTTTGCCATCAGCAACGGACGGCAAAGAGGCCACGTGGCAGGCAACTGTGCTTCCTAGGAGGTTGACCAATTTGGTTAGTTTGCCTATAGTGGCTGACAGCAAAGGCTTTGCCGTCGGCAAAGGCCTGCCGTGTAGTGACGTCGGCTGACATCATTCGGCGGACGGCAAAGGCCTTCCGAAGTTTGCTGTCAGCGGCGGACGGCAAAGGCCTGCCGTTAACCACCTAACGGAGTAACAACGCATTTATTGCCGTCTGCACTCTTCGCCGTCCGCTGCTGATGGCAAAGGCCGCTTTGCCGTCAGCCGCCCGAAGCAGACGACAAAGTAGCTCTTTGCCGAACCTTACTTTGCCGTCCCCTTTTGCCGTCCGCGGCAGACGGCAGAGACATGCCTTTGCCGTCTGCCGTGGCAGATGGCAAAGTAGTTGATTCCTGTAGTGTAAGGGCCCTGCCCCCTCCCCCCTAACATCACTATATATCAAGGCTAATATGAATGTGATCATTAGACAATTGCTGCTAAAAATGGTTTAAGTTCATGAATTGACCCTCCTCGTAAAGGATTAGCAATGCTTGGCCCCCTAGCTCATTTATTTTTCATGTCTCCGCCACTGCGCGCATCAGCGCACGTGTTCGCCCCCTCTCTCTAAATATCGATCTCCACTTGTGCATTCCTTCATAGTCTCCCTCCACTCGGCCCCTCGCACCATCTTCTAGCCCCTCCCGGATTTGCCACATGTACAGTCTAGCAGACTCCATGGTTGAGCTTAAGCATAATGCACAAACCTCAAAACAACAGTGGTTCTCTTTTGCTCTAGATTCTTCCGTATCATAGCTGCCCAAACTTTTTTTCTAGTTGAATTGCCATTATTTGTTTTTACTTTATGCTTTACAACGCACAATTCCATGAATCATAAAATATATCAAGGGCTTCTTTGATTCAAAGGATTCTCAAAGGAATTTTGGAGGATTCTAATCATTAGGATTTTTTCCTATCTTGGTTGTTTGATTCGTAGGATTGTAAACCATAGGAATTTTTCCACATGATTCATTTGCACTAGATTTCATAGGAAACATCCCATCCACTCAAACCTCTTTGAAAGAATTCTGCGTTTTTTCTATGCACAATCAAACACTCGTACAATCCTGTAGGATTGAAGACGACATTCCACTATAATCCCATGTTTTTCCTATCCCCGCGTTCTTAGCTTTTTTATAAAAACTAATTGATTTTGAACGAGATGAACTATAAGAATTAAACGAAGGGCTACATCAGGCATATATGACTCAGAGCTTACATGCTATAGTGTGGTATTTATTCATAATTTGGTTGCAAATTCGGATGTGTGCAATGCACGTGTACCTTACAAGTATTTCGAGTTTGTGCAAAACACGTAAACTAGAATACCAATGGCACGCTACACAGTGTCTCTCTTACAGTTCATGAAGCCACGTGGCACATGTGTAGGCGTTGTCGCGACCTCCTTGCGTGGATTGATCACAGTGACGTGCTGCCGGTTCCAGAAGAATGTACTCGTCCACCCTGAGCCATACTGGCGGTACATGCACGAAGCGAAGATGTGCACGCACGCCATGCACACACTCATTCCTCGCATGCACACGCGGGTACACGGGCGGACGCAATTTTGTACCAAGATCCACCCCATGTGATAATTTGACGTGTGTAAAGTCGTTCACTTCATTGATGGTCGATTAATACAGCGCATGCAAATTGAGTGGACGTGAGGGCGGAAGAAAGACATTATTACTCCACTGAGCGCATGCGAGTAGTTAAATCGTGGGTTGCTAGTAGTACTATCATTGGTCTCCTTCGTATTTTGTGCCAATTTTTGACAGTAACATACTCAATATTTACGCATTTGAGCAGTGTAGTACTTGAAATTTATGTTCCGCTAAACTCATCGGGAGCCGTTTCGGGCCTCGAAACCAAAACCATCAATTAATCTTTACCTTGTTCCCATCACATTCGAAAGCCTGCTCACACCTACTAGTAGTACGTACTAAACCTGAACGTGTTCCCACTATGCGGGTATTAGTACTAGTGCTAGTACTTAGGTTATAAAAAGGGGAACTACCTAACCGAAAATCACTCTACCTTTCCTCCTCATAAGTGCTTCTTCTTCGTCCGTCGTTGCCATGGCCGGTGAGCGGAGCTCTAGGTCGAGACCTACTTGTAACAAGGGAGTAGCAACCAAGGCTGCGGAAAAAAAGAGAGGGCTCGCCGCCACACAGAGACCTCGAAAGATCTCTCACGGGCAGGCGATGGCTCCTAGGAGCGCCCTAGCCGCGGAGGCGAACATGCCGAGCCGGCGGAGCTGGAGTCGTCGTTATCCCTCGACGGCATGCCCGATCAGCTCAATAAGCAGAAGGAGTTCATCCAAGGCTTGATGGAGTTGCTGAAGGAGAGCCTCGACGACATGCCCGTTGAGCTCAATCAGCAGGGGGAGTTGACCGCCGGCTTGGTGATGCTGCTGAAGAAGAGCATTGCCTCGGAGAAGAAGGCGACCGGCGAAATCCTGTGACTTCGGGAGGACAATGCGAAGCTCTGCCACGAGATCGACCTGTTGAATGAGAAGAACGCCGGCTGGAAGAAGCTGCATGAGAATAGAAGTTCCTCGATGAAGATGCTGCAGGCCCTCGCCATGGAACAGAAGGAAGAGTTGGCGAAGCTCCGCATCGAGCACCCGGCTGCTATCAAGGTACGTAATATGGCCGTGGAACAGATGATGAAGGCTCGCGTCAAGAAATGTCGCGTCATGGACACAATGATGAAGATGGCAGAGGAGACGCGCAAGGAGATGGAGGTCGTGGAGGCGATGAAGAAGCAGTTACAACTCCGCGGCGAATTAGATCATTTGGGGTGATAATTTTCCTTCTTCTTTTGCTCCTATGTTTCATCTTTTGCTTCGGGTGTTTCGCCGCACGTGTCACGTTCTCTGCGAGGCATGAATAGAACAATGTGTTTTTTGAGGGAATGAATAGAACAATGCTAACAATGAGATGACTAGCAAATTAGATCATTTTTTATCGCCATATGGCACTGGGCTCCCGTGTTTCGTGCTCCTCCGTCGCAGTACTACTCCAGTGGAAAACTTGAGTATACCGCACGGTTCTTTGCTCCTCCTCAATCAGGTCGTCGGCGCATTTATACGAGCAGTCAAATCATAAGGCCCCGCCTTCCAACAGTAATGAGCCGTCAAATCACAAAGGCCCTCGCCTCTCATGAAACCAACCAAGCTAGACTGCCCCGCCCTCTAGCCTTTTAAAAAATGTATACTTTTGTACAGTAGTAGTATCGGTGGATTGCGCCATGGAGCAAAACTTGAAATTAAAAAAAAGGTGGTACATATAGAGAGCGCTCGTCGCCAAATTATGCATATAGTACTATCAAAAAGGCTAGTCACAATAATGGTGTCCAGCACAACCCACCCCTCAAATAAAACTAAGAGGGTGCTTGGATACGTTTTAGTCCCATGACTAAAAGTAGTGGGACTAAAACATGCTAGCCTCACCCATGCTTGGATCCAAATACTAAAAAGGCTAAAATCAAGTTAATGAGCATTTATTATCCTCCAAACCCTCCAATCCAGAACTTGCCTGTGTTAAAGGAGAGGAGTTAAATGAGTAGAGATAGGACTAATCCACATTTTAGTAGGGGTACCCCTGACTAAAAAATTTTAGTCTCAAGACTAGTTTTAGCCCCTCTTTAGTCAGGGGTGCTTGGAACTTTAGCCTCTTAAAGAGACTATTTTTAGTCAGACTAAAATAAGTCCCTTGGATCCAAGCACCCTCTAAGCATCCTGGAATTCTTTGACAAAACTAAGCACCCTGAAATTCTTTGACAACTAAACTGCTGGCTATATGATGTTGGCCATATATATTGTACGTATATAATGTGAAGAAACGAGTGGTAGTACTATACCAACTAAAAGATGAAATGTAAGAAATACTAGTATGTACGTACTGAAGAGTTAGAGTAACAAGAAGAAACATAACATAGTTCTGCTGAGGGCTCAACACAACACACCCCGCAAATTAAATTAAGCACACCTGAAATTAAACTTCACAACTGTTCCGGTAGACACTGTATTAGAACCACCATGAGCAACGACACTGCCACCTTACTCGGAGTCCTTGTCCACATCCTCGACTTCGTCCTTGTCCCTCTTCCTCTTGGCCGATACTTCTTTGCTTGAACCGCACACTTGGCTGTTGCTCTTCATCCAACCCTTGTAGATATTGAAGCAAAGGTAGCCATCCATTGCAGCGTACTGGATGTGGTCTATATATAGTACATTCCGCTGCCATGCATGACGATGAAACGTGTATGGAGGTTTCACAAGTTTACCGTACGAAGGATGAACCATGGCTCCTGCCAGGGTCAGCATTGAAGGCTGACGAGAGGGCACCAGCCGATTCACTTGGAGGTCGAAGGGGTTGCCTACAACGAGGCCTATCCGACCCATGATTTCTTTGTTGTTACCAAAGTCTACAGTAACAAATTTGACTAGGTTGCTCCCAAGGAATTCCTTAAAATCCTGTCACTCAACGTCGACATGGCATATGTGGTAGACCAAGCATAAGTCATGCACGCAAACCTGGATCACGACGGGCTTCTTCATCTCTTCGTCCTTTAGAACCTTCTCTCGTCCCAGGACTGTGGTGTACTCAACATCTAGCCCAGCGACCCACTCATCATCTGAGTTTTCGAACATGCGTCTAAAGCGAGAAAGACATCCTTTCACCGTCGCGGAAGAACGGGTGTAGATGACGTCGAACTCATCGCCGGTGATGGTTCTAACCTTGTACACGCCGCCGATCATGGAGATTTGGGACGCCATGGATTTGGGAGGAGGGTTAGGATTAGTGGAACTGTCTTAATGAGAATGGACGGGACGACTAGGAGCGAACCGCCGTAGTATTGAAGGACGTGCGGGGACGAGTAGGAGCGAACTGCCAGTGTGCGAACGGCAGGGTAGTGGCTTTCCATTCTCCCATGATACGGGCTTCCGAGAGCCCTTGGATCTGAGATCGAACGGTTGCATGGTGTGATTCTAGACCTATGGGTGAATGTCCTATCCTGGAGGGTTATTCTGCAAATTTTCAGCAACTTAGCATGCGACCGTTTGATCTCAGATCCAAGGGCTACCAGCAGCCTGTATCATGGTCGCGCCTACCACGACCGTCGCGTCGCTCACGCGGTCGCGCCCTTGGAGATTTAACACGGTGCGTTAGGCTATCTGATGTTGGCATGTCATACATAGTCATCACTTAGTCACTCATACTACAACAAGGTTGGCTATAAGTGTATTTTTTGTTACTCCTCTCTATCTCTTTCTTCGTACTCAAGGAAGAAACGGTGCTAGTAAGCGCGTGTATTTATTGCATTTGCCAAGGAGTGACCTCTTCCAATGAAATGGCGTTGCTAAGTTTGCTTCATTTAATTAGCTATAGACTCAAAATTGTCTTTTCACCTAGGTACACGCGCTTAGCACCGTTTCTTCCTTGGGTCACCAAAATAGTCTCTCTCTTCTTGATTAACTTGCCACATCAGACTTTATGCCTATGTGGCAAGCTTAAGCACCTGTAGGAGCAAGTAAAAGTAAGTACTCCAATAGTCCTCTTTACATGGCATTTTTGCATATGTGGAGGAAATAGAGGCAAGGAAAAAGTGGAGAAGTGGGCTCTCATGCAAGAGCCAGCCTCTACTACATGGTGGAGCATTGGGAGAGGCACCTGTATGGAGGTGGTCAGGAATCTGGGAGACTCACGCCGGTCGTAGCGCCGCAGTTAAAATCATAATGGCATGTCAAATCATGGGGCCCCACCTGTCCAGCAATAACTCGCTGTCAAATCACATAGCCCTACGTTTGCAGCAGCCTACTCCCTCGTCTTCTCGCGTCTATGTCGAACCTACTAGGCGGAACTGCCCCGCCGCCTACCGCGCAGGAAAAGCCCCGCCCTCGACTTTTAAATAGTATACAGTATACTAATTTTGTATCCATGGATTGCGCCCGCGCCATGGAGCAAAGCGTCTAGAAAACGGAGGAGAGACGGTGGTCTTGCAATAGAGAAGAGGGAGAGGCGAGGCGGTGGTTTTGGAATGGAGATGATGGAGAAGAGATGAGGTGGTTTTGCAATGGAGAAGAGGGAGAGGAGCGTGTGGCAGCGGTTTAGGATTGGACGAGAGGGCCGGCGCGCTCTGACTAGATCAAAATAAAAATCAATTTACCCTTCAATTAAGAAAGCGACCCCACATTAACTAGTCTCCCTTTTATTCTGGGTCATAATTGACCATGATTTTTGCGCATAAAATATATATGTTATACGTTGTATACAAGGCCACTATCAAAATTACAATTTGCAACTATACAAGGCCACTAACATTAATCGAGGCAAAATTGATGGTGTTTGCCTCGTACTAGCACCCGAGGACATTAATATCCCTTGTGTGCATGCGGGAGTGAGAAGGTTAGCTTGCATTCCCGACATTAATCAACCAATGAGGAGTAAGATGGTTGGCTTGTTGTGCTTGGGAGAGAAAAACCACATTAATTAACACGACAATCAAGGTGACAAGCTAGCTTGCAACATTGACTTAAACATAGCATTGATTTTTACCTTGGTACCTGTAATATGAGTTTGTGGCCTTGTATAAAAAAATGGAGGGAGTATAATTTGAAAGTACATTCAGATACAAACCAAACGGTACAATTTTTGGTGACATGCATTCACATTTTGCTTGTCAAATACAGTATGTGGTCAAACTTTGACCCTAAATACACGAAACAACAAAAAAATACTTGCAAGACCGGCGCCGCTCTTCCGCTCTTCTCATCTTAAACCACCGCTGCTCCTCTCCTGTTCCAATCTAAATGCAGCGCCGCTCCTCTCCTCTTCCATTTCAAAACCACCGTCCCTCCTCTCATGTTCCAGTCCAAAATCAGCGTCGCTCCTCTCCCGTTCTAATCCAAAACCAGCGCTGCTCCTCTCCTCTTCCATTCAAAAACCACCGCCGGCGAGTGAAGGTGCTGTGGAGAAGTAGATCGATGGAGGAGTACAATCGATACGTGAGGATCGCAGACGGCGACCCTGTGAAGCTAGCTAGGATGTTGGAGATACAGTCTTGGTTTGACAACAAGGACCAACTAGCGGCGACGGCGACATCCATGGCCAAATATCTGCAACAGAGCGAAAAGGCTGCGATACTCCGGGAGGGAGTCGCGCCGGAGTACATAGAGCTGCTCCTCTGGGCCATGGAGCAAACAGATTCACTGAATCCGATCGTGAGGGAGCGGTGGTGGGAGTATCGATCCCAGATGGAGCATCCACCAGAGATTCAAGGATCGAGCATCTACAGGGTGTCGTTTGTGAGGGTGTCCTGCCAGAGCGAGCCGGTGGAGTCTTCATCGACCGAACCCAACTGCAAGAGGAGAAAAGCAGTTGGCCCGACGACGCTTCCCCGCCATCGTCTCCCTCGTCGTTCACATCGTCTCACGGGGCGGCTGTGTACCACCAAGGAATAGGAGGGGGCTGCCCCCCCCCCCCCCCCCCGCCAGCCCAATAGTCGGGCAGGTTGTGAATTGTCAGGAGGAGCTTAGGGTTGTCAGTATTTGCAGGTTGTGAATTGTGTTTTGTGTTGTGTATTTTAAGAGTACTTTCAGATATGAATGTCTTTTGAATTTCAGATTTGCAGTATTGAGCATATAAAGTATTTTATGAATTCTAGAGATCTATTTTTAGCACTTAAATAAAGTAGTTTCATAGGAGTATAGAAGTGCAGACAATGTGATTCTCAGAGAAGAAACCGCAAGTTTCAGTTTCAGATAAGAAACTGCAAGTTCAGTTTCAGATAAGAAACTGCAACTTTCAGAGGCAGAGCATTTATATTAACACGGCCTTTTCAAATAGGGTTAACATCATGTTCGAAGTTTTATTCATGGTCAAAAATGGAACTACCGACCAGTTAACATCATGCTGATCAACATTCATGCATAGCACATCTTCATATGATGCACAGTCAAAATGCCCACACAATGTTGAGTGTGCGAAACACAGAGAAAACGAGGGACGAAGTTTTGGCAAGTGTTGGACGTGGTTTTGGAGGTCCATAGGCCTGTTTGTATTTTCTTAGGGCCATCATGTATCGACCGGCCTATGGACCTCCCATCCGAGGTTTTATTTTTGGCAGCCCAATTTATGTATTTTTTGAAGAAAACGCAGAGGTTTGTTCTATTTTTCTATATAAGAATAGGAACGCCAGGTCCAACTTATGTTTCCCTTCTAACTATATTATATATATTTAAATTATTTTATATGTTGACTGTTTAGTTCACATACTCCCTCCTTTTCGGTTTATAGGGCTTATCTCAAAATTTTAGTTTTTCCATTTTATAAGGCTCAATTTGGTTGTTTTCCATCACATGTTCAGATTCCAATGTGCATTAAATCATTACACGCAAGTATTAAGAGAAAATTGACCAATGCATGTACTTTATGCATGCATGCATTGCAATTTATGCATTGATAAACATAATTTTTTGAGGAAAATAAGTGCATTAATTAGGTGCTTTTGCAAACTACAAAAAGTATTCCACCATTCATCATCTACCTTGGTTGGTGACATTTTTGAATTGAGCCCTATAAACCGAAAAGGAGGGAGTAATTGGCAAATAGATCTCGCCGCCACCCCCCACCTCCTGACTCCGGGCGCGCCTGCCCCCCTCAGCAAGTCCGCTCGCGTGCCCCATGGAGTCGCCGGCCATATCCACGGGGGAATGGCTGGAAGACAGGCAGATGTACAAGATGCATCTCCCACATGTCTACAAAGCCTTCCCGCGGATGCTCCAGCCGCTCGACTCCGTCGCGCCGGCGGTGCTGCGGGAGACTCGAGGGAGGAGATGGAGGGAGCGGGCGATGCGGATCCGCGACGACGCTCTCTCCTGGACCCAGTGCACGCGCAAATGGAGGGAAGCAGAGGAGGAAGCTGCGAGGGAGGAAGCCGAGGAGGGACCGAATCGGTTCTCTCACTCGCGCAGGTATGCTCGGATGTGCAAGGATCATGTGGATTGGGAGCTGCTGAATCTAGCCCCGTGGATCTACTTCGAAGGAGATTTCTCGGAGAAGCATAGGATGCCCCACCCCAGTGAGCCGCCGATTGCGTTCAGAATATGTTGTGGTTTCGTTCTCAGCAATGAAACCGGGGAGATGCTCCCTATTTTTCTAAAAAATATATTTCATATGTTATTATATATTATTTTTATTGTCATCATATATTTAAAAAATACTTACATATGTAAGAAAACAATATCCCACATCTTATTAACTTATAAAAATAATTTCTTAACAAATAAAATCCTGGATTGTTTTGGCACGAAAATCCTAGTGATTGTGTACAAAAGCTTGGTAAGATTTAAGGATGAATGTAATAATATCACTTATTATTTAAATTTATTTATAACAAAATGCTCAGCCCCTTTTTATTTTTTGATAACATTGTTGGCCCAACCCAACATTATAATAAGAATCAGCCCAGCAAAATCGTGTATTTCGAGAAAGTGCAAATGACATGTAATTTTTTAGGAAATAAAATAAACGGGCCGCATGGACGCTACATTATTTGTTCACCCAGCCCAGCTAATGGCTGTAATTCAAAAAAAAGATCAAATTGACTGTAAATTCTACCGCGCAAAAAAAGGCTGTAAATTCTGAAAAAATGGGTTGAATACGTGCCACATTTTTGGAGGCTGAAATGTGGGCCAATAGGTCGAAGTCAATGCAAGTCGTTGTCAATTTAGTCAACAAATGATTCTGACATGTTAGCCGTTGGATTTACATCCAACAACAGGCATCCATCTTCAATCTCTCGTCTTCTTCCTCCAGCGCCGCCGGGACCACCTCCCGCCTCCTGCTGCTAGCAGCTCTGCTTAGCACGCTTCGCTATGAAGCGCTACTCCACCTTTGGCCAGGCCATCCCTCCTCCCCTCCACACCTCCTGTTCTTCTCCACCGACTACCGAACCACACCGCACTAGAACCAGTTAACCCTCGTACACCTCTTCGTCTGCGACCCTACTCCCGCGTCTTCCCATCTCCGGCTCGTTGCTGTCCGGGGCCTCGCCTTCGTCCACCACCTTGGATGCGCTCGGCGCGGCGTGGTCAACGTGGTCAATGAACGACACCATCGGAAGTAGACTGTGCGTGGAGAGGCTGATAGCTGGGTCCACGGCCGCACACAAGGAAATGCCTCCTTATTACGCGCAAAATAATGATTCCTCCACCCAACATCTGGGACCCATCGAAAGGGTCTCTATATTTCGCGAAATAAAGTGCCCCCCGCTGACATGTCGGACCCACCAGCTATCTTTGCACGCAAGGAAGTGCCTCCTTATTATGCACAAAAAAATGAATATTCCCCCTGCCAGCTGGAACCCAGCATAGTGGGAGGCTGACTTGTGGGCTTACCAAGTTGACGGGGACGGAGGGCTTTGTCAACTTAGTCAATATGAACGATTCTAGCTCCTGTTACCGTACGATGTTCATCCAACGGCCGTAGTGCTTCTTCAACCTCTGGTCTTGTTGCTCCAGCCGCCCAAACCAGCGCCGGTCGTGCCGCGTGCTCCTGCCTCCCGTGGCCGGCTGTGATGCCGCGGAGGCCTCACAGCCCCCTACTACTCCCACCGCTGGCCAGGCCATCCCTCTACTCACCCACACCCCCTGTTAATCTGCAGCGACAGCAGCCTCACACCGTAGCCGAACCAGTGAACCCTCGTACTCCTCTTCGCGTGGGCATCCACTGCTGCGTCTTCTCCGGCTCCGAGTCATCCCCTTCCTAGTCCTCGCCGTCGTCCACCGCCCTGGTGCTCTCGGCGCGGCGTGGTCAACGTGGTCAACGACCGACTTCCATCGGAAGAGTACTGTACATGCAGAGGCTGTCAGCTGGGTCCACGGCAGCCGCAAGGAAGTGCCTCCTTATTATGTGGAAAATAATTATTCCTCCACCTGATAGCAGGGACCCACCGGATGGGCCACCAGTATTTTGCGAAAAAAATCGTTTCCCCCTGACTGCTAGGACCCACCGGACGGGCCACCGTATTTCGCGAAAAAAGCGTTCCCCCCGCTGTTAGCTGGGACCCACCGGAAGTGCCTCCTTATTACGCACAAAAAAATGAATACTCCCCCGGCTAGCTGGGACTCACCTTGCTAGGTGGCTGACTTGTGGGCCTACTAAGTTGACGAGGACGAAGGGCTTTGTCAACTTAGTCAATATGAACGATTCTAGCTCCACTGACCGTACGATGTCCATCCAACGGCCGTAGTGCTTCTTCAACCTCTGGTCTTCTTGCTCCAGCCGCCCAAAGCAGTGCTGGTCGTGCCGCATGCTCCTGCCTCCCGTGGCTGGTTGTGCTGCCGTAGAGGCCTCACCGCCCCTACTATTCCCACTGCTGGCCAGGCCCTGCGGCGACGGCAGCCTCACACCATAGCCGAACCAGTGAACCCTCGTAGTCCTCTCCGCGCAGGCTTCCACTGTCGCGTCGTCCCCTTCCTAGGCCTCGCCGTCGTCCACCGCCCTGGTGCTCTCCGCGCGGCATGGTCAACGTGGTCAAGGAACGACTTCCATCGGAAGAGTAATGTACGTGGAGAGGCTGACAGTTGGGTCCATGGCCACAGTCCAGTTTTTTTGTGATTTGCCAAGTAAGTCGCTTTGTCAGGCCTGTTGGGCTGCAAATCTTTCAAGACGAGGAGAGCTTCCATTCGGCTGGCCGAGAAAATGGCCCATCAGTAATGAGAAATGGGTTGTACATTTTTAAAACACATCGAACCGGCAATTAGTTTCAAATATCTTTTTTTCATTTCAAGATTTTAAATTACATTAATTTTTATGCGTGGAGAATTTGTTGGATTTTATATTGATATACATTTATTTTTAAAATCATCTTGAATGTGAGTCGAAATTTCGGGATTAAAAACAGTTCGGACCGCACCGAAATATGCAAATTTTTGTATAATTTTTAACCGTTGCCACAATATGGGCTGCAATGCTAACAAAAAGAATATGGGCTCCAAAAAACCCTTAAGAATTAGCAAATGGGTTGTAAATTATTAGAAATAATGGCAGATGGGCTGTATGCTGTTTTCCACAGATTTGAGGCTTTCCTAAAAAAAAGGTTGACGCACAAGCACTGACTGTTGGATGTCCATCCAACGACCGTCGTGCTTCTTCAATCTCTGCTCTTCCAGCTCCAGCCGCTCAAACAAGCGCCGGCGGGACTGCCTGCTCCCTCCTCCTCGCGGCCGGCTGTGCTGCCGCGCAGGCCTCACCGCCCGACCATACTCCCATCGCTGGCCTAGTCATCCCTCTACTCACCCACACCTGCTGTTATTCTCCGGCGATGGCAGATGAACCAGTAAACCCTCGTACAGTCGTACTCCCCTCCGCGTGGGAAACAACTGCCGTGTCTTCCTCGGCTCCCCGTCGTCCCCTTCCTAGGCCTCGCCGTCGTCCACTGCCCTGGTGCTCTCGGTGCGGCGTGGTCAACGTGGTCAAGGAACGACTTCCATCGGACGTGGACTGTACATGGAGAGGCTGACAGCTGGGTCCACGACCGCAGCAAGGAAGTGCCTCCTTATTACGTGCAAAATAATTATTCCTCCACCTGACAGCGGGGACCCACCGGACGGGCCACCGTATTTTGCCCCCCTGACTGCTGGGACCCACCAGCTACATCTTCGCAGGCAAGGAAGTGCCTGACAGTCGGGACCCGCCTGGTCGAAGCGTACGTAGCGTTGTCATTCTGGTCGCGAACATGTACGTACATATACATACTGGTCGATGTAGAGGCGCGCACGTGTCGTAGTAGAGTCGCGCACGTAGCATTTACACGTACGTACAGCGGCCAGGGTGCAAGAAAGAAAATGGCCACATATGTGTACATACGGGCGGGGTCTCGAACGCCTACTCGTGCATACGTACGGCGAGGGCTCGTGTACATGGCTGGGTCGGAACGAAGAAACATCGTCGTCGTCGTGTTCATGGGGAGGCCACGGAATGCATCGTGTTCATGGGGAGGCAACGGAATGTGTCGTGTTCATCGGGAGGCAACGCGGCTGGGTCAGAACGGAATGCGTGGTCGTGGTCATCGGGAGGGCTTGGACGGAACAGGCGATGGAAACGAGGCCTGGAGTACCGCACAACGGAGGAAACGGCCTTGTGTTCGACTGGCCACGTTCGAAACGGGATCCTGTTCATCGGGAGGGGTCTGGCGTACCGCACAACGGAGGAAATGGACCTCCTACAGTCGAAACGGGGGTCCTGTTGATCGGGAGGGGTGTGGCGTACCGCAAAACGGAAGAAACGGACCTCCTACGGTTGAAACGGGGGTCCTGTTGATCGGGAGGGGTGTGGCGTACCGCAAAACGGAGGAAACGGACTTGTGTTGGAGCGCTATGGTCGAAACAGGGGTCCTGTTCATCGGGAGGGGTGTGGCGTACCGCAAAACGGGACTCCACGGGATACTGTTCATCTCCACCGTCGACCCCCTCCAGCCTCCACGAGCTACTGTTCATCCACTGTCGACCTCCTCCAGCCTCCACGGGCTCCTGTTCATCCAGCCTCCACCGCACGCTACTCCACCGGCTACTGTTCAACCACCCCTCCACCGTCTACTGTTCATCCAGCCCTCCACACCACAGGGTCCTGTTCAACCACCCCTCCACGGGCATCCCTCCACCGTCTACTGTTCATCCTGCCCTCCACACCACGGGGTCCTGTTCATCCACCCCTCAACGGGCACCCCTCCACCGTCTACTGTTCATCCAGCCCTCCACCACACCACGGGGTCCTGTTCATCCAGAGGCAACGCCACTGCTCACTGTTCATCCAACCCCCCCCCCCTGCCGCAACACTCACTGTTCATCCAGAGGTAGCATCGATCGGCTTCAGTTTGCAGCAGTAGCCAAGGAATCGCTCGATCGGGTTCAGTTAACAGCCATCAATCGATCGCTCGGGTTCAGTAACGCGTAGCCAGCAGTGCAATCACTCGGGTTCAGTTAGAGCCCAACGCCTCGCTCGGGTTCAGTTAGAGCCAACGCCTCGCACACACGCGCGTACGTGTACGAGAGAAACGCGCATCGCTCGGCCCCCGACCTCCCACCGTAACCGGGAACTCCCCGAAATTTTCCTCCCCCTTGCTTCTACCACGGTTTTTTCCGTCATGGACGGCCCAAAGAATGTCATGCAGCTGCGTCTCCGGCCCGCCCAGGACGAAAAGCCCATTTTCTGTCATGATTTTTTGTCATAGAAGTAGGAGCCCACCACATCTATGATGATACCGGGTTTTGTCACAATTATCGTCATAGAAGTGTCATATGTATGACAGAAAAAAATTCTTTTGGCCCAAAATGTCACGGATGTGTTTTTTTGTAGTGTTATGCTCCAACCATCGGTCCCAAATCACCCTTCCTGGTGCCGACACTCCATCTCCCTTTGCCCGTTGGCGGTGTCACGACATCTTCATTGTCGTGGGCCCCACGCGTCGATTTTATCGACCTCTAGCTCGCCCAATCTGCCGACTCATCATGCTTGCCCAGTCCATTGGCAGTTCGAACCAGTGGCTGCCGCGTCGACCTCGCACTTGTTGCGGCCATCCACGCCTCAACCTCTGCGGTGTCCAGATCACGTTGTCGCCAAGTGAAACTACCGCCTCGGGTAGGTCAACACTAAAGCCGACGTGAGGATTTGCTCCACCTCCGTATGAATTACATGACAGATTCTCCTCTATTCTTTTGATTGTGCTCCTTGCCCCCGTCGTCGTATGCGTGCTTGCCACTTGTATGGGCTGCTGAGTCGTCGAGTGGGTGCTCCTGCTGCATCGTCGATTTTTTTTGCTTAGTTATTTTGTTCTCCCATCTCCCTTCTAAAAGACTGGTGATAACTGTCATTGTAATGTTAATCAAGGAATGCCAATCACCATAGATTGCTGAGTAGAATCAATTTTGACTACTTTTTTGGTTTGGACTTTTTACAGAAGAGAAAGTATTATCTAATGAACTAGTCGGAGAATTAAATATAATCTATGTACTTACTATACTACTAGCTTCAAGAAAAATAACATCATTGTTTTATTTATTTTCCCACTTGAATCTTTACAAAAATGATGTCTTACCTTTTTTGGTTGATTCACAACTATCTGTTGGGGAATGTAGTAATTTCAAAAATTTCCTATGCACATGCAAGATCATGGTGATGCATAGCAATGAGAGGGGAGAGTGTGTCCACGTACCCTCGTAGACCGAAAGCGGAAGCGTTAGCACAACGCGGTTGATGTAGTCGTACATCTTCACAATCCGACCGATCAAGTACCGAACGCACGGCACCTCCGAGTTCTGCACACGTTCAACTCGATGACGTCCTTCAAACTCCGATCCAGCCGAGCTTTGAGGGAGAGTTCCATCAGCACGACGGCGTGGTGACGATGATGATGTTCTACCGACACAAGGCTTAGCCTAAGCACCGCTACAATATTAGCGAGGTGGACTATGGTGGGGAGGGGCACCGCACACGGCTAAAAGATCAAAGAGATCAATTGTTGTGTGTATGGTGTGCCCCTCTCCTCCGTATATAAAGGGGGGAGTTGAGGGCCGACCAAGGGGAGGAGGCGACTCCTTCGTTTCCTATTTGGAGAGGGAGAGGGAGGGAAGAGGAAGGAGGGAGGAACGAAAGGGGGGCCGGCCCCCCTCCCAATTCGGATTGGGCTTGGGGGCGCCCCCCCTCCCTTGCTCCTTTCCCCTCCTTTCCACTAAAGCCCATTAAGGCCCATATACCTCCCGGGGGGTTCTGATAACCTCTCGGTGCTCCAGTATTATCCCGATCTCACCCGGAACCATTCCGGTATCCAAATATAGTCGTCCAATATATCGATCTTTACATCTCGACCATTTCCAGACTCCTCGTCATGTCCGTGATCACATCCGGGACTCCGAACTACCTTCGATACATCAAAACACATAAACTCATAATATAACTGTCATCCGGGTTCGAGAACTATGTAGACATGACCGAGACACGTCTTCGATCAATAACCAATAGCGGAACCTAGATGCTCATATTGGCTCCCACATATTCTACGAAGATCTTTATCGGTCAAACCGCATAACAACATACGTTGTTCCCTTTGTCATCGGTATGTTACTTGCCCGAGGTTCGATCGTCGGTATCTCAATACCTAGTTCAATCTCGTTACTGGTAAGTCTGTTTACTCGTTCCATAATACATCATCCCGCAACTAACTCATTAGTTACAATGCTTGCACGGCTTATAGTGATGTGTATTACCGAGTGGGCCCAGAGATGCCTCTCCAACAATCGGAGTGACAAATCCTAATCTCGAAATACGCCAACTCAACAAGTACCTTCGGAGACACCTGTAGAGCACCTTTATAATCACCCAGTTATGTTGTGACGTTTGGTAGCACACAAAGTGTTCCTCCGGTAAACGGGAGTTGCATAATCTCATAGTCATAGGAACATGTATAAGTCATGAAGAAAGCAATAGCAACATACTAAACGATCAAGTGTTAAGCTAATGAAATGGGTCAAGTCAATCACATCTCCTAATGATGTGATCCCGTTAATCAAATGACAACTCATGTCTATGGCTAGGAAGCTTAACCATCTTTGATTCAACGAGCTAGTCAAGTAGAGGCATAGTAGTGACACTCTGTTTGTCTATGCATTCACACATGTATCAAGTTTCCAGTTAATACAATTCTAGCATGAATAATAAATATTTATCATGAAATAAGGAAATAAATAATAACTTTATTATTGCCTCTAGGGCATATTTCCTTCAGTCTCCCACTTTCACTAGAGTCAATAATCTAGATCACATCGCCATGTGATTAACATCAATAGTTCACATCATCATGTGATTAACACCCATAGTTCACATCACCATGTGACCAACACCCAAAGGGTTTACTAGATTCAGTAATCTAGTTCACATCGCTATGTGATTAACACCCAAAGAGTACTAAGGTGTGATCATGTTTTGCTTGTGAGAGAAGCTTAGTCAACGGGTCTTTCACATTCAGATCTGTTATGTATTTTGAAAATTTATATGTCTACAATGCTCTGCACGGAGGAACTTTAGCTAATTGCTCCCACTTTCAATATGTATCTAGATTGAGACTTAGAGTCATCTGGATCGGTGTCAAAACTTGCATCGACGTAACCCTTTACGACGAACCTTTTGCCACCTCCATAATCGAGAAACGTATCCCTGTTCCACTAAGGATAAGTTTGACCCCTGTCCAGTGATCTACTCCTAGATCACTATTGTACTTCCTTGCCAAACTCGGTGTAGGGTATACAATAGATCTGGTACACAACATGACATACTTTATAGAACCTATGGCTGGGGCATAGGGAATGACTTTCATTCTCTTTCTATCTTCTGTCGTGGACGGGCTTTGAGTCTTACTCAACTTCACACCTTACAACACAGGCAAGAACTCTTTCTTTGACTGTTCCATTCTGAACTAATTCAAAATCTTTTCAAGGTACATACTCATTGAAAATCTTTATCAAGCGTCTTGATCTATCTCTATAGATCTTGATGCTCAACATGTAAGCAGCTTCACCGTGGTCTTTCTTTGAAGAACTCCTTTCAAATACTCCTTTATGCTTTCCAGAAAATTCTACATCATCTCTGATCAACAATATGTCAGTTACATATACTTATCAGAAAGGCTGTAGTGCTCCCACTCACTTTCTTGTAAATACAGGCTTCACCACAAGTCTGTATAAAACTATATGTTTTAATCAACTCATCAAAGTGTATATTCCAACTCCGAGATGCTTGCACCAGTCCACAGATGGATCACTGGAGCTTGCACATTTTGTTAGCACCTTTAGGATTGACAAAACCTTCTAGTTGCATCATATACAACTCTTCTTTAATAAATCCATTAAGGATTGCAGTTTTGTTATCCATTTGCCAGATTTCATAAAATGCGGCAATTGCTAACATGATTCGGATAGACTTTAAGCATCGATACGAGTGAGAAAATCTCATCGTAGTCAACACCTTGAACTTTGTCAAAAACCTTTTTCGACAAGTCTAGCTTTGTAGATAGTAACACTACTATCAGCGTCCGTCTTCCTCTTGAAGATCCATTTATTTTCTATGGCTTGCCCATCATCGAGCAAGTCAACCAAAGTCCATACTTTGTTCTCATACATGGATCCCATCTCAGATTTCATGGCCTCAAACCATTCCGCGGAATCTGGGCTCATCATCGCTTCCTCATAGTTCGTAGGTTCGTCATGGTCTAGTAAAATAACCTCTAGAACAGGATTACCGTACCGCTCTGGTGCGGATCTTACTCTGGTTGACCTACGAGGTTCAGTAACAACTTGATCCGAAGTTTCATGATCATCATCATTAACTTCCTCACTAATTGGTATAGACGTCACAGGAACCGGTTTTAGTGATGAACTACTTTCCAATAAGGGAGCAGGTACAGTTACCTCATCAAGTTCTACTTTCCTCCCACTCACTTCTTTCGAGAGAAACTCCTTCTCTAGAAAGGATCCATTCTTGGCAACGAATGTCTTGCCTTCGGATCTGTGATAGAAGGTGTACCCAACAGTTTCCTTTGGGTATCCTATGAAGACACATTTCTCCAATTTGGGTTTGAGCTTATCAGGATGAAACTTTTTCACATAAGCATCGCAGCCCCAAACTGTAAGAAACGACAACTTTGGTTTCTTGACAAACCATAGTTCATAAGGTGTCGTCTCAACGGATTTAGATGGTGCCCTATTTAATGTAAATGCAACCATCTCTAATGCATAACCCCAAAATGATAGCGGTAAATCAGTAAGAGACATCATAGATCGCACCATATCTAGTAAAGTATGATTACGACGTTCGGACACACCATTACACTATGGTGTTCTGGGTGGCGTGAGTTGCGAAACTATTCTGCATTGTTTCAAATGAAGACCAAACTTGTAACTCAAATATTCTCCTCCACGATCAGATCGTAGAAACTTTATTTTCTTGTTACGATGATTTTCCACTTCACTCTGAAATTTTTTGAACTTTTCAAATGTTTCAGACTTATGTTTCAATAAGTAGATATACCCATATCTTCTTAAATCATCTGTGAAGGTCAGAAAATAACGATACCCGCCTTGAGCCTCAACACTCATCGGATCGCATACATCAGTATGTAATATTTCCAATAAGTCAGTTGCTCGCTCCATTGTTCCGGAGAACGGCGTTTTAGTCATCTTGCCCATGAGATATGGTTCGCAAGTATCAAGTGATTCATAATCAAGTCATTCCAAAAGTCCATCAGAATGGAGTTTCTTCATGTGCTTTACACCAATATGACCTAAACGGCAGTGCCACAAATAAGTTGCACTATCATTATCAACTCTGCATCTTTTGGCTTCAATATTATGAATATGTGTATCACTACTATCGAGATCCAACAAACCATTTTCATTGGGTGTATGACCATAGAAGGTTTTATTCATGTAAACAGAATAACAATTATTCTCTAACTTAAATGAATAACCGTATTGCAATAAACATGATCAAATCATATTCATGCTCAACGCAAACACCAAATAACACTTATTTAGGTTCAACACTAATCTCGAAAGTACAGGGAGTGTGCGATGATGATCATATCAATCTTGGAACTACTTCCAACACACATCGTCACCTCGCCCTTAACTAGTTTCTGTTCATTTTGCAACTCCCGTTTCGAGTTACTACTCTTTAGCAACTGAACTAGTATCAAATACTGAGGGGTTGCTATAAACACTAGTAAAGTACACATCAATAACATGTATATCAAATATACCTTTGTTCACTTTGCCATCGTTCTTATCCGCCAAATACTTGGGGCAGTTCTGCTTCCAGTGACCAGTCCCTTTGCAGTAGAAGCACTCAGTCTCAGGCTTAGGTCCAGACTTGGGTTTCTTCACTTGAGCAGCAACTTGCTTGCCGTTCTTATTGAAGTTCCCCTTCTTCCCTTTGCCCTTTTCTTGAAACTGGTGGTCTTGTCAACCATCAACACTTGATGGTCTTTCTTGATTTCTACCTTCGTCGATTTCAGCATCGCGAAGAGCTCGGGAATTACTTTCGTCATCCCTTGCATATTATAGTTCATCACGAAGTTCTAGTAACTTGGTGATAGTGACTAGAGAACTTTGTCAATTACTATCTTATCTGGAAGATTAACTCCCACTTGATTCAAGCAATTGTAGTACTCAGACAATCTGAGCACATGCTCACTGGTTGAGCTATTCTCCTCTATCTTATAGGCAAAGTACTGTCAGAGGTTTCATACCTCTCGACACGGACATGAGTGTGAAATACCAATTTCAACTCTTGGAACATCTTATATGCTCCGTGGTGTTCAAAACATTTTTGAAGTCCCGGTTCTAAGCCGTAAAGCATGGTGCACTAAACTATCAAGTAGTCATCATATCGAGCTTGCCAAACGTTCATAATGTCTGCATATGCTCCTGCAATTGGTCTGTCACCTAGCGGTGCATCAAGGACATAATTCTTTTGTGCAGCAATGAGGATTATCCTCAGATCAAAGATCCAATCCACATCATTGCTACAAACATCTTTCAACTTAGTTTTCTCTAGGAACATATCAAAATAAACAGGGGAGCTAAACGCGAGCGATTGATCTGCAATATAGATATGCTAATACTACCAGGACTAAGTTCATGATAAATTAAAGTTCAATTAATCATATTACTTAAGAACTCCCACTTAGATAGACATCCCTCTAATCATCTAAGTGATCACGTGATCCAAATCAACTAAACCATGTCCGATCATCACGTGAGATGGAGTAGTTTTCAATGGTGAACATCACAATGTTGATCATATCTTCTATATGATTCATGCTCGACCTTTCGGTCTCAGTGTTCCGAGGCCATATCTGCATATGCTAGGCTCGTCAAGTTTAGCCCGAGTTTTCTGCGTGTGCAGAAACTGGCTTGCACCCGTTGTAGATGAACGTAGACCTTATCACACCCGATCATCACGTGGTGTCTCGGCACGATGAACTTTGGCAACGGTGCATACTCAGGGAGAACACTTTTATCATGAAATTTAGTGAGATATCATCTTATAATGCTACCGTCAATCTAAGCAAAATAAGATGCACAAAAGATAAACATCACATGCAATCAATATAAGTGATATGATATGGCCATCATCATCTTGTGCTTGTGATGTCCATCTCCGAAGCACCATCATGATCACCATCATCACCAGCGCGACACCTTGATCTCCATCGTAGCATCGTTGTCGTCTCGCCAACTATTGCTTCTACTACTATCGCTACCGCTTAGTGATAATGTAAAGCAATTACAGGGCAACTTCATTGCATACAATAAAGCGACAACCATATGGCTCCTGCCAGTTGCCGATAACTCGGTTACAAAACATGATCATCTCATACAATAAAATATAGCATCATGCCTTGACCATATCACATCACAACATTCCCTGCAAAAACAAGTTACACGTCCTCTACTTTGTTGTTGCAAGTTTTACGTGGCTGCTACGGGCTGAGCAAGAACCGTTCTTACCTACGCATCAAAACCACAACGATAGTTCATCAAGTTAGTGTTGTTTTAACCTTCTCAAGGACCGGGAGTAACCACACTCGGTTCAACTAAAGTTGGAGAAACTGACACCCGCCAGCCACCTATGTGCAAAGCACGTCGGTAGAACCAGTCTCGCGTAAGCGTACGCGTAATGTCGGTCTAGGCCGCTTCATCCAACAATATCGCCGAACCAAAGTATGACATGCTAGTAAGCAGTATGACTTGTATCGCCCACAACTCACTTGTGTTCTACTCGTGCATATAACATCAACGCATAAAACCTGGCTCAGATGCCACTGTTGGGGAACGTAGTAATTTCAAAATTTTCCTACGCACGCGCAAGATCATGGTGATGCATAGCAATGAGAAGGGAGAGTGTGTCCACGTACCCTCGTAGACCGAAAGCGGAAGCGTTAGCACAACGCGGTTGATGTAGTCGTACGTCTTCATGATCTGACCGATCAAGTACCGAATGCACGACACCTCCGAATTCTGCACATGTTCAACTCGATGACATCCCTCGAACTCCGATCCAGCCGAGCTTTGAGGGAGAGTTCCGTCAGCACGACAGCGTGGTGACGATGATGATGTTCTACCGACAAAGGGCTTCGCGTAAGCACCGCTACAATATTATCGAGGTGGACTATGGTGGAGAGGGGCACCGCACACGGCTAAAAGATCAAAGAGATCAATTGTTGTGTCTATGGGGTGCCCCTCTCCTCCGTATATAAAGGGGGGAGGAGAGGGCCGGCCAAGAGGAGGAGGCGCGCCCAAGGGGGGAGTCCTACTCTCACCGGGAGTAGGACTCCTCCTTTTCCTATTTTGAGAGGGAGAGGGAAGGAAGAGGAAGGATGGAGGAAGGAAAGGGGGCCGGCCCCCTCCCAATTCGGATTGGGCTTGGGGGTGTGCCCCCTCCCTTGCTCCTTTCCCCTCCTTTCCACTAAAGCCCATTAAGGCCCATATACTCCCGGGGGGTTCCGATAACCTCCCGGTGCTCCGGTATTATCCCGATCTCACCCGGAACCATTCCGGTATCCAAATATAGTCGTCCAATATATCAATCTTTACATGTCGACCATTTCGAGACTCCTCATCATGTCCGTGATCACATCCGGGACTCTGAACTACCTTAGGTACATAAAAACACATAAACTCATAATATAACCATCATCGAACTTTAAGCGTGCAGACCCTACGGGTTCGAGAACGTAGTAGACATGACCGGGACACGTCTCCGGTCAATAACCAATAGTGGAACCTGGATGCTCATATTGGCTCCCACATATTCTACGAAGATCTTTATCGGTCAAACCACATAACAATATACGTTGTTCCCTTTGTCATCAGTATGTTACTTGCCCGAGATTCGATCGTCGGTATCTCAATACCTAGTTCAATCTCGTTACCGGCAAGTCTCTTTACTCGTTCTGTAATACATCATCCCGCAACTAACTCATTAGTTACAATGCTTGCAAGGCTTATAGTGATGTGTATTATCGAGTGGGCCCAGTGATACCTCTCCGACAATCGGAGTGACAAATCCTAATCTCGAAATACGCCAACTCAACAAGTACCTTCGGAGACACCTGTAGAGCACCCTTATAATCACCCAGTTACGTTGTGATGTTTGGTAGCACACAAAGTGCTCCTCCGATAAACGGGAGTTGCATAATCTCATAGTCATAGGAACATGTATAAGTCATGAAGAAAGCAATAGCAACATACTAAACGATCAAGTGCTAAGCTAACGAAATGGGTCAAGTCAATCACATCATTCTCCTAATGATGTGATCCCGTTAATCAAATGACAACTCATGTCTATGGCTAGGAAACTTAACCATCTTTGATTCAACGAGCTAGTCAAGTAGAGGCATAGTAGTGACACTCTGTTTGTCTATGCATTCACACATGTATCAAGTTTCCGGTTAATACAATTCTAGCATGAGCAGTAAACATTTATCATGAAATAAGGAAATAAATAATAACTTTATTATTGCCTCTAGGGCATATTTCCTTCACTATCACCATCATGTATTAACTTACTAGAAACTAAGTGATTGTCATTTATTAGCATCTTGGGTCTATTTCTTCTGATTGCTTCATATTTTGAATACAGACCGGTATTTACACTCGGGATCCAAGAAAAAGTAAAACCTTTTTACACTATAAAAAAGACACATCCGTGACATTTTGGGCCAAACGAATTTTTTTCTTGTCGTGCTTATCACACTTTTATGACAATAATTGTGAAAAAGCCCAGTATCATCATAGATGTGGTGGGCTCCTACTTCTATGACAAAAAATCATGACAAAAAATGGGCTTTTCATCCTGGGCGGGCCGGAGACGCACCTACATGACATTCTTTGGGCCGTCCATGACAAAAAATCATGGTAGAAGCAAGGGCGAGGAAAATTTCGGGGAGTTCCCGGTTACGGTGGGTGGTCGGGGCCGAGCGATGCATGGAGGTTTGCGCATTTCTCTCGTACACGTATGCGCGTGTGTGCGAGGCGTTGCACTCTAACTGAACCCGAGCGAGGCGTTGGGCTCTAACCGAACCCGAGCGATTGCACTAGCAACGTTAGTGAACTCCGATCGATCGCTAGTAGTTAACTGAACCCGAGTGATTCCTTCGCTACTACTGCTAGCTGAAGCCGATCGAAGCTGCCTCTTGATGAACAGTTCACGGTGGGGGTTGGATGAATAGGTTCTGGTGGGGGTTGGATGAACAGGATCCCGTGGTAGTAGAGGTCGTTGCCGCTGGTTGAACAGTACCCCGATCGAGGTGGGGGTGGATGAATAGTAGCCGATGGAGGGACCCCACACGTGGAGGGCCGATTGAACAGGACCCCGTGGAGGGATGGTTGAACAGTGGCCGGTGGACGCTGGATGAACAGGACCCCGTGGAGGGCTGGATGAACAGTAGCCGGTGGAGGCTGGATGAACAGGACCCCGTGGAAGAACAGTAGCTGGTGGAGGCTGGAGGAAGTCGACGGTGGATGAACAGTAGCAGGTGGAGGCAGTAGGAAGTCGACGGTGGATGAACATTAGCCCGTGGAGTCCCGTTTTGCGGTACGCCACACCCCTCCCGATGAACAGGACCCCGTTTCGGCCGTAGGCACTCCAACAAAAGTCCGTTTCCTCCATTTTGTGGTACGCCACACCCCTCCCGATCAACAGCACCCCATTTCGACCGTAGGCACTCGAACAGAAGTCTGTTTCCTCCGTTTTATGGTACGCCAGACCCTTCCCGATGAACAAGACCCCATATCGATTGTACGCGGTCGAACAGAAGGCCGTTTCCTCCGTTCTGTGGTATGCTAGACCTCGTTTTAGTTGTTCCGTCCAAGCCGGTTGACACTTGTTTACTCCCTTCTGACCCAGCCGGTTGGCTGCCGATGAACAGGATTAGTCGTTGAACGCGTTAGAGACCCCACCTGTATGTATGTATGTATGTATGTAGTCGTATTTACTATCTTGCAGTGTGGCCGTATGTACGTGTACACGATATAGACGGGACTGCGTGACATGCTACGTCGGCGCCTCTACTTCAACACGTATCGCTCCTTACTCGGCCACGGTACGTCGCTGTAGAGAGACCGATCGACCGCTATGTACGTACACGTTTGCGGACAGACAGATAACGCTACCTTCGCTTCAACCTGGTGGGTCCCATCTGTCAGGGGGTAAGAAGGCAGTTCCTTCCGTGCGAAGATAAAGCCGGTGTGTCCCAGCTGTCAGGGGGGAACGTTTTTTTCAAGAAATACAAAGGCCCTTGCGGTAGGTCCGAGGTGTCACGTGGAGCAATCATTATTTTGTGCGTAATAAGGAGGCACTTCCTTGCGTGCGGCCATGAACTCAGCTGTCAGCCTCTCCACTTACAGTCCTCTTCAGATGGCTATCATTCTTTGACCGCGTTGACGACGCTGTACCGCCCGAGAGCACCAAGGTGGTGGATGACGGCGTGACCTAGGAAGGGAACGACCCGGAGCCAGGGAATACGCAGTAGTGGATGCCCACGCAGAGGGAGTACGAGGGTTGACTGCTTCGGCAGCGGTTTGAGGCTGCCGTCTCTGGAGAATAACAGGGGGTGTGGCTTGCTACCTCTTGAGCTTGCGTTGGATTTCCTCGAAGAGGAAAGGATGATGTAGCAGAGTAGCGTAAGTATTTCCCTCAGTTTTGGAGAACCAAGGTATCAATCCAGTAGGAGGCCACACTCAAGTCCCTCGTACCTGCACAAAACGATAGCTACTCGCAACCAACGTGATTAGGGGTTGTCAGTCCCTTCACAGTCACTTACGAGAGTGAGATCTGATAGAGATGATATATAATATTTTTGGTATTTTTGATATAGAGATGCAAAGTAAATAGTAAAAGGCAAAGTAAAAAAGCAAAGCAAAATTAAAGTGACGGAGATTGATATGATGAGAATAGACCCGGGGGCCATAGGTTTCACTAGTGGCTTCTCTCAAGAGCATAAATATTCTACGGTGGGTGAACAAATTACTGTTGAGCAATTGACAGAATTGAGCATAGTTATGAGAATATCTAGGTATGATCATGTATATAGGCATCACGTCCGAGACAAGTAGACCGACTCCTACCTGCATCTACTACTATTACTCCACTCATCGACCGCTATCCAGCATGCATCTAGAGTATTAAGTTAAAAACAGAGTAACGCCTTAAGCAAGATGACATGATGTAGAGAGATAAATTCATGCAATATGAAATAAACCCCATCTTGTTATCCTCGATGGCAACGATACAATACGTGCCTTGCTGCCCCTTCTGTCACTGGGAAAGGACACCGCAAGATCGAACCCAAAGCTAAGCACTTCTCCCATGCCAAGAAAAACCAATCTAGTAGGCCAAACCAAACTCATAATTCGAAGAGACTTGCAAAGATAACCAATCATACATAAAAGAATTCAGAGAAGATTCAAATATTATTCATAGATAGACTTGATCATAAACCCACAATTCATCGGTCTCAACAAACACACCGCAAAAAGAAGAAGATTACATCGAATAGATCTCCACGAGAGAGGGGGAGAACATTGTATTGAGATCCAAAAAGAGAGAAGAAGCCATCTAGATACTAACTATGGACCCGAAGGTCTGAGGTAAACTACTCACACTTCATCGGAGGGGCTATGATGATGTAGAAGCCCTCCGTGATGACGGCCCTCTCCGGCGGAGCTCCGGAACAGGCCCCAAGATGGGATCTCGTGGATACAGAAAGTTGCGGCGGTGGAATTAGGTTTTTGGCTCCGTATCTGATCGTTTGGGGGTATGTAGGTATATATAGGAGGAAGGAGTACGTCGGTGGAGCTTCGAGGGGCCCACGAGGCAGGGGACCCCACCCTGCTGACCGCCTCTTGGCTCCCTTGGAGTAGGGTCCAAGTCTCCTGGATCATGTTCGGTGAGAAAATCACGTCCCCGAAGGTTTCATTCCGTTTGGACTCCGTTTGATATTCTGTTTCTTCCAAACACTGAAATAGGCAAAAAAAAAGCAATTCTGGGCTGGGCCTCCGGTTAATAGGTTAGTCCCAAAAATAATATAAAAGTGGAAAATAAAGCCCAATATGGTCCAAAACAGTAGATAATATAGCATGGAGCAATCAAAAATTATGGATACGTTGGAGACGTATCAGGCATCCCCAAGCTTAATTCCTGCTCGTCCTCGAGTAGGTAAATGATAAAAAGAGAATTTTTGATGCGGAGTGCTACTTGGCACAATTTCAATGCAAATCTTCTTAATTGTGATATGAATATTCAGATTCGAAAGATTCAAGACAAAAGTTCATATTGATATAAAAAATAATAATACTTCAAGCATAGTAACAAAGCAATTATGTCTTATCAAAATAACATGGCCAAAGAAAGTTATCCCTACAAAATCATATAGTCTGGCTATGCTCTATCTTCACCACACAAAGTATTTAAATCATGCACAACCCCGATGACAAGCCAAGCAATTGTATCATACTTTAACATTTTCAAAACTTTTTCGATCCTCACGTAATACATGAGCGTGAGCCATGGATATAGCACTATATGTGGAATAGAATGGTGGTTGTGGAGAAGACAAAAAGAGGAGAAGATAGTCTCACATCAACTAGGCATATCAACGAGCTATGGAGATGCCCATCAATAGATATCAATGTGAGTGAGTAGGGATTGCCATGCAACGGATGCACTAGAGCTATAAGTATATGAAAGCTCAACAAAAGAAACTAAGTGGGTGTGCATCCAACTCGCTTGCTCACAAAGACCTAGGGCAATTTTGAGGAAGCCCATCATTGGAATATACAAGCCAAGTTCTATAATGAAAATTTCCCACTAGTATATGAAAGTGACAAAATGAGAGACTCTCTATCATGAAGATCATGGTGCTACTTTGAAGCACAAGTGTGGTAAAAGGATAGTAACATTGTCCCTTCTCTCTTTTTCTCTCATTTTTTTTATTTGGGCATTTTCTCTTTTTATGGCCTCTTTTTTGATTATTTTTATTTTTTTGTCCGGAGTCTCATCCCGACTTGTGGGTGAATCATAGTCTCCATCATTCTTTCCTCACTTGGGACAATGCTCTAAAAATTGATGCTCATCACACTTTTATTTTTTTACAACTCAACAATTACAACTCGATACTTAGAACAAAATATGACTCTATATGAATGCCTCCGGCGGTGTACCGGGATATGCAATGAATCAAGAGTGACATGCGTGAAAGAATTATGAACGGTGGCTTTGCCACAAATACGATGTCAACTACATGATCATGCTAGCAATATGACAAAGATGGAGCGTGTCATAATAAACGGAACGGTGGAAAGTTGCATGGCAATATATCTCGGAATGGCTATGGAAATGCCATGATAGGTAGGTATTGTGGCTGTTTTGAGGAAGGTATATGGTGGGTGTATGATACCGGCGAAAGGTGCGCGGTATTAGAGAGGCTAGCAATGGTGGAAGGATGGGAAAAAGTGCATATAATCCATGGACTCAACATTAGTCATAAAGAACTCATATACTTATTGTAAAAATCTATAAGTTATCAAAGCAAAGTATTACGCGCATGCTCCTAGGGGGATAGATTGGTAGGAAAAGACCATCGCTCGTCCCCGACCGCCACTCATAAGGAAGACAATAAATAAATAAATCATGCACCGACTTCATCACATAACGGTTCACCATACGTGCGTGCTACGGGAATCACAAACTTTAACACAAGTATTCTTTAAATTCACAACTACTCAACTAGCATGACTCTAATATCACCATTCCTCATGTCTCAAAACAATTATCAAGCATCAATATTTTCTGAGTATTCAACACACTCAAAAGAAAGTTTTACAAATCTTGAATACCAAGCATATTATTATTAAGCAATTTACCATGCTATTAAGACTCTCAAAGTAATTTAAGTGAAGCATGAGAGATCAATAGTTTCTTTAAAACAAATCCACCACCGTGCTCTAAAAGATCTAAGTGAAGCACATAGATCAAAATTATAATGCTCAAAAGATATAAGTGAAGTACATAGAGCAAAACGACATAGCTCAAAAGATATAAGTGAAGCACATAGAGCAAAACTACATAGCTCAAAAGATATAAGTGAAGCACATAGAGTATTCTATCAAATTCCAATTCATGTATGGCTCTCTCAAAAGGTGTGTACATCTAGGATGATTGTTGCACACTAACAAACAAAGACACAAATAATACAAGACGCTCCAAGCAAAACACATATCATGTGGTGAATAAAAATATAGCTCCAAGTAAAATTACCGATGGAAGTAGACGAAAGAGGGGATGCCTTCCGGGGCATCCCCAAGCTTTGAATTTTTGGTGTCCTTGGATTATATTGGGGTTTCCATGGGCATCCCCAAGCTTAGGCTCTTTCCACTCCTTGTTCCATAATCCATCAAAAGATTTCACCCAAAACTTGAAAACTTCACAACACAAAACTCAATAGAAATATCGTGAGTTCCGTTAGAGAAAGAAAACAAAAGACCACTTCAAGGTACTGTAGTGAACTCATTCTTTATTTATATTGGTGTTAAACCTACTGTATTCCAACTTCTCTATGGATTATAAACTATTTTACTAGCCATAGATTCATCAAAATAAGCAAACAACACACGCAAAACAGAATCTGTCAAAAACATAACAGTATGTAGTAATGTGTAACTAACGCAAACTTCTGGAACTCCAAAAAATCTACCAAAATAGGAAGACCTAGACAATTTGTTTATTGATTATTAGCAATTGGAATCAGTATGTTATCACGTTCTTGTGATTTTTAACAATTGTTTTCGTGAACAGAAAGTTTCTGGAGATTACAGCAAGATCAAATAACTATCATCCAAGAAGATCATATAGGTCTAACTTGGCACAAAAACTAATTAAAACACAAAACCACATCCAAACAGAAGGAAGATGGGTTATTTATTCCTAAACAGAAGAAAAAGCAAAAAAAACTAAAAATAAAATTGGGTTGCCTCCCAACAAGAGCTATCGTTTAACGCCCCTAGCTAGGCATAAAAGCGAGGATAGATCTAGGTATTGCCATCTTTGGTAGGCAATTCTTCAATGAGGCATCTACCTTCCTTAGAAATTTCTTTCTTTTTAGTAATTATCAAACTTTTAGGCACAAGATCGAAAAATTCATTTGTAGCAAATGGTTCCTTAATGAAGGCAAAAATATCGGGATGAATACTTATAGATTTAAGATCCGCAGATTCCTTACTAGATGATTCACCCTTATTCTTAGGAACATACATAAGCTTAGCAATTTTAGTGGGAGGACTAGGAGTATTCTTTACGGAAGAAAAAGCAGTTCCCAAGTTGGTAATGATACCCTCAAGTTTATCGATTCTAGAGGAATCTAGATTTATTTTCTCATTAACCATGGGTTCCTTCTCCTTAATATTTTTCAAAGTCATTCCTACCTTAGATCCATATTGGGTAATTTGATTATGGATCTTTTTATCTAGATTTTCAATAGATTCAATAGTAGCAACTTGGTTTTCAATAATTTCAAGCCTTTGCATAACATGCTCCAAAGTTAACATAGTTCCATTAACCAAAAGAGGTGGTGAGCCAAATAAATCTATCATAGCATTATAAGAATCAAAAGTATGGCTACCCAAGAAATTCCCCCCGATAATGGTATCAAGGATATATCTATACCAAGGACTAGCACCTACATAAAAATTGCGAAGAAGAACTGAAGTAGATTGCTTCCTGGTAGCTCTATTTTGAGCATTGCAAATTCTATACCAAGCGTCTTTTAGATTTTCTCCCTCCCTTTGTTTAAAATTTAGAACTTCCTTCTCGGGAGATAACGGAGATGATATAAGACTAGCCATGACGACAAGGTAAGCGAGAAAAAGGCAAATGGAAAAAGAGAAGGAGAAGGAGATTGGGAAAGAGAGGGTGAATAAAACGGATAGGGTGAAGTGGGGGAGAGGAAAACAAGAGGCAAATGGCAACTAATGTAATGCGAGAGATAGGGATTGTGATGGGTACTTGGTATGTTGACTTTTTGCGTAGACACCCCGGCAACGGCGCCAGAAATTCTTCTTGCTACCTCTTGAGCTTGCGTTGGATTTCCCCGAAGAGGAAAGGATGATGCAGCAGAGTAGCGTAAGTATTTCCCTCAGTTTTTGAGAACCAAGGTATCAATCCAGTAGGAGGCCACGCTCAAGTCCCTCGTACCTGCACAAAACGATAGCTACTCGCAACCAACGCGATTAGGGGTTGTCAGTCCCTTCACGGTCACTTAAGAGACTGAGATTTGATAGAGATGATAGATAATATTTTTGGTATTTTTTATATAGAGATGCAAAGTAAAAAGTAAAAGGCAAAGTAAAAAAGCAAAGCAAAATTAAAGTGATGGAGATTGATATGATGAGAATAGACCCGGGGGCCATAGGTTTCATTGTGGCTTCTCTCAAGAGCATAAGTATTCTATGGTGGGTGCACAAATTACTATTGAGCAATTGACAAAATTGAGCATAGTTTTGAGAATATCTAGGTATGATCATGTATATAGGCATCACGTCCAAGACAAATAGACCGACTCCTGCCTGCATCTACTACTATTACTCCACTCATCGACCGCTATCCAGCATGCATCTAGAGTATTAAGTTAAAAACAGAGTAACGCCTTAAGCAAGATGGCATGATGTAGAGAGATAAATTCATGCAATATGAAATAAACCCCATCTTGTTATCCTCGATGGCAACGATACAATACGTGCCTTGCTGCCCCTTCTGTCACTGGGAAAGGACACCGCAAGATCGAACCCAAAGCTAAGCACTTCTCCCATGGCAAGAAAAACCAATCTAGTAGGCCAAACCAAACTGATAATTCGAATAGACTTGCAAAGATAACCAATCATACATAAAAGAATTCAGAGAAGATTCAAATATTATTCATAGATAGACTTGATCATAAACCCACAATTCATCGGTATCAACAAACACATCGCAAAAAGAAGAAGATTACATTGAATAGATCTCCACGAGAGAGGGGGAGAACATTGTATTGAGATCCAAAAAGAGAGAAGAAGCCATCTAACTACTAACTATGGACCCGAAGGTCTGAGGTAAACTACTCACACTTCATCGGAGGGGCTATGATGATGTAGAAGCCCTCCATGATGACAGCCCTCTCCGGCGGAGCTCCGGAACAGGCCCCAAGATGGGATCTCATGGATACAGAAAGTTGAGGCAGTGGAATTAGGTTGTTGGCTCCGTATCTGATCGTTTGGGGGTACGTAGGTATATATAGGAGGAAGGAGTACGTCGGTGGAGCTTCGAGGGGCCCACGAGGCAGGGGGCGCGCCCTAAGGGGGGCTCCCCCCACCCTCGTGACCGCCTCTAGGCTCCCTTGGAGCAGGGTCCAAGTCTCCTGGATCCCGTTCGGTGAGAAAACCACGTTCCTAAGGTTTCATTCCGTTTGGACTCCGTTTGATATTCCGTTTCTTCGAAACACTAAAATAGGCAAAAAAAACAGCAATTCTGGGCTGGGCCTCCGGTTAATAGGTTAGTCCCAAAAATAATATAAAAGTGGAAAATAAAGCCCAATATGGTCCAAAACAGTAGATAATATAGCATGGAGCAATAAAAAATTATAGATACGTTGGAGACGTATCATGGGTGAGTAGAGGGAAGGCCTGGCCAACGGTGGCAGTAGGGTGGGGCGGTGAGGCCTGCGTGGTTGCACAGCCGGCCACGACAGGCATGAGCAGGCGTCACGACCGGCGCTGGTTTGAGCGGCAGGAGCACGAAGACCAGAGGTTGAAGAAGCACGACGACCGTTGGATGGACATCATACGGTCACCGCAGCTAGAATCGTTTATATTGACTAAGTTGACAAAGCTTTGCATCCGCGTCAACTTAGTAGGCCCACAAGTCAGCCTCCAAATATGGTGGGACCGACCTAGTAGCGGGGCTATTCATTATTTTTCTGCGTAATAGCCGGTGGATCCAAACTATCAGTGAGGGGAATGTTTTTTTCGTGAAATACAGAGGCCCTTCCGGTGGGTCCCATCTATCAGGAGGAGGAATCATTATTTTGCTCGTAATAAGGTGGCACTTCCTACACGCAAAAAAAGAGGCACTTCCTTGCGTGCGGCCGTGGACCCAGTTGTCAGCCTCTCCACGTACAGTCCTCTTCTGATGGATGTCATTCGTTGACCACGCCGTGCCAAGAGCACCAAGGTGGTGGACGACGGTGAGGCTAAGTAAGGGAACGACCCGGAGCCGAGGAAGACTCGGCAGTTGTTTCCCACGCGGAGTGGGTACGAGGATTTGCTTGTTTGGCCGCAGTGTGAGGCTGCCGTCATCGGAGAATAGGAGGTGTGGGTAAGTAGAGGGATAGCCAGGCCAGGGATGCAAGTATGGTGGGGCCATGAGCCCTGCCCGATAGCACAGCCGGCCACGGGAGGCGGGAGTAGGCGGTTCTGCCGGTGCTGGTTTGTGCGGCTGGAGCAGGAAGATCAGAGACTGAAGAAGCACGATTGCCGTTATATTTTGACATCTAACGGTCTGACGCTGGTAGAGTCGATTGTTGACTAAGTTTTTTTTTTGAGAAACCTTGTGTACGCATGAACTTAGTAGGCCCACAAGTCAGCCTCCAAATCTGTGGCAGACAACATAGAGCCCATTTGCTATTTTTTTAAATAATTTGCAGCCCATTTGCTAATTCTTGAGGAATTTATTATAGCCCATTTTGTGCCCAGGACCACGGTCAAAAAGTTCAACCTTATTTTGCATATTTTGGTGGAGTCTGAACTGTTTTAATCCAAAAATGATAAACATTTATTTTTAACTTATTTATTTGCCAAAAAAATATCTTTTGTTTTTGTAGCAAATAAGACGTGGGACAATTGAGTTGGTTTAAGGGAAAACCAGTGGTAAAAAAATCAGCGCTGGGAGGGAAAACAAAAAAAAGATGTAAATATGAAAAGGGAACTTTATGTATTTTCAATATAATAATACGTGTATATGGACTAGTAAAACTATAGGTAGAGATTAAAAAACGGAAGTAGGACATGGCGTTTCAAGAGGAAAATAGAACTAGGCAGTGTGTTTGATTCAGTAAAGAAACTGCGTGCGGATGTTCTAAGACAAAATATAACTAACGCTAGCGGGCCAGAGCCCAATAGATACCTGCTGGATCTTTGTGCCCCGTTGTCGTCATGTGCTGGGCCTGTTAAAAACAAAACCAAGCTTGGGCAGTCTACAGCCCAGTTGAAACTTGCTTGACCTGAAAAAACAATATATCTGCTGGATCCCAGTTATCAGTGTGTACTTGCAGAATTCTCTCGTTTATTGACTACATTGAAGACTTCAGGGGTTTCACCGACTCAGACGTCAGAATTATTTTTCCATCGTGATAATAAGTGCATGCACTTGCTTGCATACGACCATGGACCTGTTGGTTCCGTACGGTTAGGTCGTGTATGGACAGCGGTCTTGTGGTTCCACGGACGAATTTCATGCAAATCTGATGGTTTTCAGTGAAAGCGGACTAAATTCATTGCATTTTACATATTTATTATCATTATGGAATATTTTACATATTTCAACTAATAATAACGGACTAGGCCTTTTTTTAGTCCATGGGAGGCGCTTCACGATCGAGGTCGTGACACTTAACTGTTCTGGAAGGCCCAAATCCATCGCTCCTCTCTTTTAACAATTTGCAGCTGGGCTTGGCATGCCACAACCCAGTTCCGACGTGTTGTGTCCAACTATCAGCATGTGAAACAGGATGGATCCCCTGCGTACTTTGAAGATCTAAATTTTTTGCAAAACTAGGAATTCGAACGGCAGGTGCTTATGCTACCCATCAAATAAAAATCAGGTGCCTGAAAATTCGTTTCGAGACAAATGATTCAACTTTATATCCACGTCAACCCTCGACATGATGTTTGGAAGCAAATGCCAAGTTCATACTGAAAGACCGTTAACAACAATACCAACTTGCAGACGACCAGGTACGACAAGTACCAATATCAAACTAACTTATAATATTTTTAGTCCTGGCCCTAGTGTTCGTCTGGTAGAAAATCCTGCAGAGGACCAGCTCCGACCCCTTCTCTTGCTCCAGGTCCCCGAGGTGGTACTGATGCATCACCCAGTAGGTCCTCTGCTGGTCGAAGTTCTTGTTGGTGTGCAGCACCAGAACCTTTTTGCTGCCCGTCTGCCGGCCGTTGACCATCACCAGCAAGGTATTGCCGGTCTTGTGCCACATCGCGTGCATGCCGCACTCTGACTGTATCTTGCGACGCATCCACGTGCCCCTTTTAAATGCACTGGAGTTGCGCTGGAAGAAATGCTTGCTTAGGCCACTCAGTGTGATACCTGCAGTATTGTCGAATACAGGTTTTAGTGTACGTAGTTGGCATTTTCATAACATCTTTGGCATGTTGCAGTCACTTGTTTCACTTTTTGTTAACTTTCAAATTGTAATTGCTTCACTAGGTCTGCGTCTAAAAAGAAAAATAGAGCTATAAACAAAGGAATATGTTTGTGCAAGTAGACGGTCGATCGGTGTCTCACTTGGAAGTTTCTCAGGATGGGTCTAGCATATGACGTGCTCGCTGTCGATGGTTGGTATGAACAAATCGATGAGAGGGTGAGATCTCGCGTTGTCATCACTCACTTTGGCCTCAAGGTTCTCGATCAGCTCCTGATCCGTGGGATCAAACTTGACGCCAGCCGACAGCACCGGCCAATCCTTCTTGGACTTGCATCGGTTAATTCCAGTTATATGGTACTCAATGTATGATCAATCGACTATTTTAAGTGAATGATGAAAGATTTCGATAGATAAGTGGTACTCCAAATCTAAAGTCCACAATACTCGAACACGCCACCGGGACTCTTGTGTCATCTCACGCGCAGCGTGATGTCACGTCAATTCAATGTGAGGACATGATGAATAATTTTACCGACGTATACTAGTACTACTACTGTACTACTTACTATTCATATTTAGTGTCACATTTTAACCATAGGTTTAACTAACAAAATGTCAATGCATGTCACTGAAAATTATACCATTGGAACTATGTTCAAATATGAATCAAACGATATAATTTTTTGTGACGTGCATTAACATTTAGTTAGTTAAATTTATGGTTAAAATTTGACACAAATTACGAAGGGGACCAATAAACCAGTAGGGAGGTAGTAGTACGAGTAGCACAATATATGGTATAGAGGACTAGTAGAAACTTAGAAATGGAGTAAGAAGTTACAAGGCTGTGGGACAGACTTTGTAGGCTACATGAGTAATACAAAATATAATTCCAATTGGACAACACTTTCACCAACAAGTACGCACTTGAAGCCTACGTAGGTGAGTTAGGATGCACTTGATCCCAGAAAGGTATCTATCCTTCAAACTAACAAAAGTACATAATATCCAACAAAAGAGGGTCATGCTACAGCAGCAGGATACATTGCTCACTCTAGATATCAGTACGAATCAAGTTGTGCATATTTGCTATTGGCATGAACCACATCGTCGCATGTCGGGTTTGCAAAAGCCATTCATCGCATGGAAGCTTGATGCCTTTCACACACTGAAGATTATCTGGCAACAAGTTGTGTCGACGAATCTCTGGATATGGTGATTCATGAAACCCTAATACATATCCAATGTATCTATAACGTTTTATTGTTCCATGCTGTTATATTATCATTCTTGGATGTTTTACAATCATTTTATAGTCATTTTATATCATTTTTTGGTACTAACCTATTGACATAGTGCCCAATGCTAGTTGCTATTTCCTACATGTTTTTTACATCGCAGGAAATCAATACCAAACCGAGTCCAATCGCAACGAAACTTTTTGGACCAGAAGACATCCAGTGGGACAAAGAAGTACCAAAGAGGGAGCTTGAGGTGAGCACAAGACACCAGGGCGCACCTGGAGGCCCAGGCGTACCCTGGTGGGTTGTGCCCTCCTCGGTGGCCTCCCGAACCGCCTCTTTGCTCTATAAATACCCCAATATTCCAGAAACCCTAGGGGAGTCGACAAAAATCAATTCCAATCGACGCAAGTTCTAGAACCACCAGATCCAATCTAGACACCATCATGGAGGGGTTCATCATGTCCATTGGTGCCTCTCCGATGATGCGTGAGTAGTTCATTATAGACCTACGAGTTCGTAGTTAGTAGCTAGACAGCTTCCTCTCTCTCTCTTTTTATTCTCAATACAATGGTCTCTTGGAGATCCATATGATGTAATTCTTATTGCGGTGTGTTTGTTGCGATTCGACGAACTTTGAGTTTATGATAAGATCTATCTTCTTATCCATGAAAGTTATTCGAGTCTTCTTTGATCTCTTCTATGCATGATTGCTTATAGCCTCGTATTTATTCTCTGATATTTGGTTTTTTGGCCAACTCGATCTACTTATCTTGCAATGGGAAGAGGTGCTTTGTGATGGGTTCGATCTTACGGTGCTTGATCTCAGTGACAGAAGGGGAACCGACACGTATGTACCGTTGCTATTAAGGATTACAAGATGGGGTATATTTATACATAAATAGATCTTGTCTACATCATGTCATCGTTCTTATTGCATTACTCCGTTTTTCCATGAACTTAATACACTACATGCATGCTGGATAGCGGTCGATGTGTGGAGTAATAGTAGTAGATGCAGGCAGGAGTCGGTCTACTAATCTTGGACGTGATGCCTATATAATGATCATTGCCTGGATATCGTCACGATTATTTGAAGTTTTATCATTGCCCAATAGTAATTCGTTTACCCACCGTTTGCTATTTTTCTCGAGAGAAGCCACTAGTGAAATCTACGGCCCCCGAGTCTTATCTTTATTATATTTGTCGTTGCGATCTATTTTTATTTGCTTTTATTTTCAGATCTATTAAACCAAAAATACAAAAATACCTTGCTGCAATTTATTATTATTTATTTTATCTCGTGTTCCTGCAAGATCTATTTATCCAATCTATCATATTTTTATCCCGTCTACTTGCCAATTTTTGGCGTCATTGCTCGAAAGGGATTGACAACCCCTTTAATACTTCAGGTTGCGAGTATTTGTTATTTGTGTGCAGGTGCCGTTCACGTACTGTTGCATGGTTCTCCTACTGGTTCGATAACCTTGGTCTCATCACTGAGGGAAATACCTACCGTTGCTGTGCCGCATCATCCCTTCCTCTTTGGGGAAATACCGACGTAGTTCTAGCAGACGTCAAAAGGAATTTCTAGCGCCGTTGCCGGGGAGACATCATCAACATCTACCAGGTTCATAATCAAAAATCTCATTTCCTTGCAATTTACATTATTTGCCATTTGCCTCTCGTTTTCCTCTCCTGCACTTCACAAAAATTTGCCGTTTTATTCGCCCTCTTTTTCGTTCGCCGTTTTCTTGCCGGATCTGTTTTTGAGTGCAATCTTGTTGCGTAGTCATAATGACTCAAGAGAACACAAGTTGTTTGATTTCTCCAATACCAACAACAATGATTTTATTGGCACTCCGATTGCTCCTCCCGCCACTAGCAAAGTCTTGTGATATTAATACCGCTTTGATGAATCTTGTTATGAAAGATCAATTTTTTGGTACTCCTAATGAGGATGCCGCGTCCCATCTTAACACATTTGTGGAATTATGCGATATGCAAAAGAAAAAGATGTGGACAATGATGTTGTGAAGATGAAATTATTTCCCTTTTCTTTGTGAGATCATGCAAAATTTTGGTTTTCTTCGTTGCCTCGCAATAGTATTGATTCTTGGAATAAGTGCAAGGATGCTTTTATTACTAAGTATTTTCCGCATGCGAAAATTATTCCCCTTAGAACCCAGATCATGAATTTCAAGCAACTTGTACATGAGCATGTTGCGCAATCTTGGGAAAGGATGGAATTGATGCTAAGGAATTGCCCAACTCATGGGTTAAATCTTTGGATGATCATACAAAACTTTTATGTGGGGTTGAATTTTGTTTCTCGTAATCTTTTAGATTCTGCCGCTGGTGGTACTTTTATGGAAATTACTTTGGGTGAATCCACCAAATTTCTTGATAATATTATGGCAAATTATTCACAATGGCATACCGAAAGAGCTCCTACTAGTAAAAAAATTAATTCGGTTGAAGAAATTTCTTTTTGAGTGAAAAAGTTGATGCTCTTATGAAATTGGTTGCTAATAAAAGTGATCCTATTGATTTCAATGACATTCCTTTGTCTACTTTGATTGAGAAAAATAGTGATGCCATAGATGTGAATTTTTTCTCGCGAAACAATTTCAATAACAATGCTTATAGAGGTAATTTTAATCCTAGACATTTTCCTAGTAATTCCTCTAATAATTATGGTAATTCCTATGGTAATCCTTCTTATTATAATAATAATAATAATAATAATAATAATAATAATAATAATAATAATAATAATAATAATAATAATAATAATAATAATAATAATAATAATAATAATAATAATAGGAACACCTCCGATCTTGAGAATAGTATTAAAGAATTTATCAACACTCAAAAAGTTTTCAATGCTACAATGGAAGAAAAGTTGAATAAGATTGATGATTTGTCTAGAAGTGTTGATAGAATTTATCATGATGTAGAAAATCTCAATATGAAAATTTGTGTGCCTAAGGTTGAGGAATCAATTAAAGCTCTTTATTTTTCTATATATGAAAGTAAGAAAAGAACCGCTATGCTTAGAGCTAGAAGAGAATTTTTGGAAAAAGTGTTTTCTTGTGATTGCTTTCATAAAAGTGATGAAGATCTTAAAATGATTTGTGTTTATTCTATTGATTCTTTGTTTAGTAAAATTAAGATTGATAATAAAGGGACTGAAGAAGAGTCAACCTTAGCTAGAAGGCGCCCCGATAATTCGGAGGGTGAAAATCTTGTTGAGAAAATTGATAAAAGTGGGTTTGAACAGGTCAAAACTTTAACTAGTGATGTGCCCACTCTTTTGGATTACAAAGACTTTAATTATGATAGTTGCTCTTTGATTGATTGTATTTGTTTGTTGCAATCCATTATAAATTAACCCCATGCTTATGAACAAAATAAAGCTTTTACTAAACATATTGTTGATGCTATGATGAAAGCTTTAGAAGAAAAGTTGGAATTAGAAGTTTCGATTCCAAGAAAGTTACATGATGAGTGGGAACCTATTATCAAAGTCAAGATTAAAAATTATGAGTGTTTTTCTTTATGTGACTTGGGTGCTAGTGTTCCCACAATTCCGAAAACTTTATGTGATGTGCTTGGTCTTACCGATATTGAAGAATGATCTTTAAATTTGCACTTGGAAGATTCTACTATTAAAAAGCCTATGGGAAGAATTAATGATGTTCTTATTCTTGCAAATAGGAATTATGTGCCCATAGATTTTATTGTTCTTGATATTTATTGCAATCTGTCTTGTCCAATTATTCTTGGTAGACCGTTTTTACGTACTATTGGTGCCGTGATTGATATGAAAGAAGGCAATATTAAGTTTCAATTTCCACTAAGGAAGGGTATGGAACACTTCCCTAGAACAAGAATACAACCACCATATGAATCCATCATGAGGGCATTTTATGGATCTAGAAATAAAGATGACAATACTTAGATCCTTGCTTTATGCCTAGCTAGGGGCGTAAAACGATAGCGCTTGTTGGGAGGCAACCCAATGAATACAATTTATTTTTGTCTTTTGCTTTCTGTTCTTGATTGTTGCATAATTATGCTACTGTTATGATTGTGTTTTAGTTAGTGTTTGTGCCAAGCAAAGCCTTTAGGATCGTCTTAGGTGATAGTTGCTTTGATCTTGCTGAAAAACAGAATTTTTTGCGTCCAGAGAAACAATTTTTAAAAATCACAGAAGCGACGAAAAATTCTGAAGTTTTTACAGTAGATTTATATACATATTGCTCAGGTTGTCCTAATGTTTCAGAATTTTTGGAGTTACATAAGTATTCGAAATATCCAGATTGCTAGAGACTGTTCTATTTTTTGACAGATTCTGTTTTCTTTGCGTTGTGTGCTTGTTTTGATGATTCTATGGTTTTCTTTGAAGAGTTTCTGCCATAGAAAATTTGGAATATAGTAGATATAATGCAAGAATAAAATATGAATGGGTTTTCAATAGTACTTATAGTAGTGATTTGCTTTCATATACTAATGGATCTCACGAAGGTTTGGTTGAGTTTTGTGTGATTGAAGTTTTCAAGGTTTGGGTGATGTTACAATGGATGAAAGAATAAGGAGTAAGGAGATCCTAAGCTTGGGGATGCCCATGGCATCCCAACCTATTATCCAAAGATAAGCAAGCAACTAAGCTTTGGGATGCCCGAGTGGCATCCCCTCTTTCTTCTAACGACCATCGGTATTTTACTCGAAGCTATATTTTTATTCGGCACATACTATGAGTTTTGCTTGGAGAGTCTTGTATGATATGAGTCTTTGCTTGATTTGCTTTTTATTTTGAGTCATGAATCCTTGCTGGACACACCTATTTGAGAGAGTCAAAATTATGCTATGACTTGTTAGAATTGCTCTCAATGCTTCACTTAAATCCTTATGAGCTAGGGAATTGCTCTAGTGCTTCACTTATATCTTTTTGAGCACGGCGAGCTTTAGTATTTTTGAAGAAATGCTCTCTTTCTTCACTTAGATTTATTTGAGAGTTAGTAAAAAATTTCAAGAAATTCTCTCTTGCTTCACTTAAATTAATTTGAGAGAAAGAAATATTATGCTCATGATCTTCACTTATATTTGTTTGAGCTTATAAAAAGCAACACATGAAAATTAGTCCCAAAATGATAGATATCCAAGGAGGATATAATAAAAACTTTCATGAATATCATTGGAAAAAATGAACTTGATTCCTTGTAATAGTTTTAAGATATGATGATGTGATATGTGAGTCATGTTGATGAGTAATTATGCTTTTAATAAGAATATTGGTGTTAAGGTTTGTGATTCCCTTTGGAAGCACGAAAGTCAATAGTTATGCAATGAAATTACATCCTACTTGTGGTGCATTATTCGGTGTTAATTATGCTTAATGATCGCTTATGAGATTTTTCGTTTCTTGGTTGGTCGGTTCTCAATCTTTTGCTAGCCTTCATTTTGCACTAAGTATGATCACTACTTGTGCATCCAAAATCCTTTAAACCAGTTTTGCCACATAAGTCCACTATACCTACCTATATGCAGTATTCTTTTGCCGTTCTAAGCAAATTTGTATGTGCCATCTCTAATTTTCAAAATAAATTTCTCTTTTGTGTGCTCGTACCGCTCATGAAACGGTAGTGGGTGGCTAATATATTTCCATGGTAGATATGTTATTCTCATGATGAGTGTTTATTCAGTTGTCATTGCACGGGGGTAAGGCAAAGGTATTAGGGATGCCCAGTCCCGAAATGAAAAATGAATTTACTTTATGTTGTCAAATAATAAATTCCTTGGAAAGTGTTGGTATGGAAGGCACTCGTGGATACGGCTAGCCATGGAAAGTGAAAGTATGGTTGAAAAAGGAATAAACTTTAATTTCTGTTTGGGAACCACCTATGATATATCTAGCATGGAAAGAATTGGGAACTACTCGATCGTTTTCGTTGACAGGAAAAGCATCCCTCCCGAAATGTTTTTATGTCTATCTTTTTTGCTTTGAGCATCTACAAATCCCTACTTCCCTCCGTGAAGGGCCTTTTTTTACTTTATGCATTTTTTATTTTTTATTTTGAGTCTCCATCTTTTCTTATAAAGCACCAACTAAGGGGTATTATGATCGTACTTGAGCATTGGGTGTAGCTAATATGCGAGTGTGTTTCATGAATGGATCAATGATTGAGCATAATGGGCTAGGAATAGCTTATTTTCGCATTGGTATTTTGAAAGACATGGTTGCTTGTTGATATGCTTGAGTATTAAAGTTCTCATGTCAAAACTAGACTATAGCTTTGAACCATATAAAAGTCCAAATGTCCATGCTACAAAGAAAATAATATGTGATGAACATGTTAGGCAGCATTCCACATCAAAAATTCTGTTTTTATCATTTACCTACTCGAGGATGAGCAGGAATTAAGCTTGGCGATGTTGATTTGTCTCCAACGTATCTATAATTTTTTATTGTTCCACGCTCTTATATTATCATTCTTGGATGTTTTACAATCATTTTATAGTCATTTTATATCATTTTTTGTACTATCCTATTGACATAGTGCCCAGTGCCACTTGCTGTTTTCTGCATGTTTTTTACATCGCAGAAAATCAATACCAAACGGAGTCCAAACGCAGCGAAACTATTTGTGGATTTTTTTGGACCAGAAGACATCCAGTGGGCGAAGGAAGTACCAAAGAGGGAGCCCCAGGTGAGCATAGGCGCACCCTGGTGGGTTGTGCCCACCTCGGTGGCCTCCCGAACCGCCTCTTTTTTCCATAAATTCCCCAATATTACAGAAACCCTAGGGGAGTCGACGAAAATCAATTCCAGCCGCCGCAAGTTCCAAAACCACCAGATCCAATCTAGATACCATCATGGAGGGGTTCGTCATGTCCATTGGTGCCTCTCCGATGATGCGTGAGTAGTTCATTTTAGACCTACGGGTACGTAGTTAGTAGCTAGATGGCTTCCTCTCTCTCTTTTGATTCTCAATACAATGGTCTCTTGGAGATCCATATGATGTAATTCTTTTTGCGGTGTGTTTGTTGGGATCCGATGAACTTTGAGTTTATGATCAGATCTATCTTTTTATCCATGAAAGTTATTTGAGTATTTTTTGATCTCTTATATGCATGATTGCTTATAGGCACGTATTTGTTCTCCGATATTTGGGTTTTGTTTGGCCAACTCGATCTATTTATCTTGCAATGGGAAGAGTTGCTTTGTGATGGGTTCGATCTTATGGTGCTTGATATGAGTGACAGAAGGGGAACCGACACGTATGTATCATTGTTATTAAGGATAACAAGATGGGGTCTATTTCTACATAAATAGATCTTGTCTACATCATGTCATCATTCTTATTGCATTACTCCATTTTTCCATGAACTTAATACACTCGATGCATGCTGGATAGCGGTCGATGTGTAGAGTAATACTAGTAGATGCAGGCAGGAATCGGTCTACTAATCTTGGACGTGATGCCTATATAATGATCATTTCCTGGATATCGTCATGATTATTTGAAGTTTTATCAATTTCCCAACAGTAATTCGTTTACCCACCGTTTGCTATTTTTCTCAAGAGAAGCCACTAGTGAAATCTATGGCCCCGGGGTCTCTTCTTTATTATATTTGCCGTTGCGATCCATTTTTATTTGCTTTTATTTTCAGATCTATTAAACCAAAAATACAAAAATACCCTTCTGCAATTTATTCTTATTTATTTTATCTCGCGCTCCCACGAGATCTATTTGTCCAATCTATCATATTTTTATCCCGTCTACTTGGCAATTTTTGGCGCCGTTGCCCGAAAGGGATTGACAACCCCTTTAATACGTCGGGTTGCGAGCATTTATTATTTGTGTGCAGGTGCTGTTCATGTAGTGTTGCGTGGTTCTCCTACTGGTTCGATAACCTTGGTCTCATCACTGAGGGAAATACCTACCGTTGCTGTGCTGCATCATCCCTTCCTCTTTGGGGAAATACCAACTTAGTTCAAGGAGACATCAAACCCATGGTACGATGTGTAAACACAGTTTCCCCTGGCGAATGGAAGTTGCATAGCACGGTAATCATCGCCCGCGATATGATCTATGATTGGTTGGATGATCAGATAATTGAGCCCGAGGAACATGGAGTGGTTGCCAAGGCTGTAAACCCGCCTCCAGTTGAATACGCCCGGCCCAACAGAGCTGGGATCTTTCTCGAACGTGAAGCAGCCATAGCCAACATAGTCTTGAACACCCCAGGCATTGTACTGCATGTGGTTTGATGAAATGGTTTGGTCAATTTGGTACATGCGAATGAGCATCAAATGACCGCTGTTAGTTGAACGAGCGATAAATCACCACCCATTGGCTGGTATGATTTCAGGTCCTAGAATCATGAAGGCCAGCGCATTTGCGTCTGCTGCAACATATCAAATTGGTGACCAAAAGGACAAAAATATACAATCATGTTCAGAGTATGTGTGGAATTAAGATTATTATAACAATGACAAATATCATAGACAGAGCATTGCAATGCCATGGTCATAATCATACCCCAAGTTAAAAAAAATAAATCAATTGATTTCATATTCTAGCATTATGTCATGGTTCAAACATCATGTAACAATGAGAGGAAAACAGCTATGACAGGGCCTACTCATATTCTACCATAGCACTTACTACTGTTCTCATATCAACTCTAAACAATAACATGTGTGGTTATTAAAATCTTGGAAATGAGAGTAACATATAGCGATCATGAGGATATACTCATAATATCTATTCTAACAATCATTAGATGTCAATTGTTCTCATATCAACTCTAACAATAACATGTGTGGTCAGAAAAATCTAGGAAATGAGAGGAACATATAGCAACGATTTGGTTATAGACATACTATCTCTTCTAAATTTGCAGCAATCAACATGCGGTCGTATTCATCAGGTAAAGATGGGATGAGATAGGACAATTACACAACGATAGATTCCACCAGTATAGGTAGCCAATCTGTGCGTCGACCGCGTAAACGATGCCATCGTGCACTATAGCATCAGACAGAAATGGAGGCTCGACAGGATTGGCGATGAGCCGTAACCATGTATGGCGACCGGATTCCAGATAGACTAATCCCATGTTGAACAAGTCAATGAGCTTGTAATCCATGTAATCTTCTGATGGTGTGGGCACTTCGCAGATTACAACCTTCAGCAAACAGAGGTCACACCAAAAGCTCGACGCGTCTCGTGCGTAGTAGGCAGGAGTGTCCGGCGGGCCGCGATGCTCGATGGCGGAGGTATCCAACGATGGAAGGGTGATCTCTTGCTGGGTGTAGATATCCACGAGACACCACGGACCACCGGATTGGTGGATGAGGCTGATCCAGTTGGCCTTCATGCCCAACTAGTATTGGCCGCGCATGAAGGACAGGTGGACGGGTAGTGGTAGCATGTCGAGGGGCACCATGACAACCTCCGTAGGGTCGTCAAATCGGTGTTTGGGCCACCTGCGAGGATCAGGCATTAGTAAGCAGGGCGTCTTGAAAAGGGCCGGCAGGTTGCACACGAGTAGACGGTACAAAGACACCGAGCATGCTGAGGGAGTCCTGGATTAGGGGGTGTTCGGTTAGCCGGACTATACCTTCAGCCGAACTCCAGGACTATAAAGATACAAGATTGAAGACTTCGTCCCGTGTCCGGAAGGTTCTTTCCTTGGCGTGGAAGGCAAGGTAGGCGTGCGGATATTCAAGATCTCCTACCGATGTAACCGACCCTGTGTAACCCTAACCCTATCCGGTGTCTATATAAACCGGAGGGTTGTAGTCCGTAGGACCTCGATTATTATTCATCATAACCATAGGCTAGCTTCTAGGGTTTAGCCTCCTTGATCTTGTGGTAGATCTACTCTTGTACTACCCATATCATCAATATTAATCTAGAAGGAGTAGGGTTTTACCTCCATCGAGAGGGCCCGAACCTGGGTAAAACAAAGTGTCCCTTGTCTCCTGTTACCATCTGACCTTGACGCACAGTTCGGGACCCCCTACCCGAGATCCGCCGGTTTTGACACCGACATTGGTGATTTCATTGAGAGTTCCTCTGTGCCGTCGCGATCAGGAAGGATGCCTTTTCCCGTCTTTAAAGACGGCGCCGTCACTGAGGGAGCTTTGGCTACCGGTCAGACCCTCCGGCTGGGTGGTTTCCTCATGACCGCCCCGACGGCCGTTGCGCCGACGGTGACCTCTCGGGTCATCGAAAACAATCTCCACATGAGTCCGGCATCAGCCGAGCAGTTGGATCCGGTGGAGCTCTCCTCCGTAAACGAGCTCCTGGATCGTATCGCTGCCTTGGGGGTCGCCACAAATTACGACCAGGTTGGGCTTAAAACCGATCTAAGGGAAATCAACTCCTCCCGAGCTACCCACTACGTTGCCGTGGCGGAGACACAATGCGGCGACCCCTCATCAATCTTAAGGACTGGTTACGTCCGAATCCCGGAACCCTCCACGCTGGATATCCACGAAGGGGAGGACGCAGTTCAAGACTTGAACTTAAAATCAGGCAAACCGGATAACATCCGAGGCTCCGGATCTTCGAATCCGGAGATTGTTTGGCTTCCGAACAGCAAACCGGGCGAGGTATCAGATTTAACAAGATCCGCTCGCCCAATCCCAAGCGATCTCTCCCAAGTTAAGCAGAGGCCAGAAGAAACAGTACATCATTACTGGGCCAGATTCCTCCTGCTTATGCACAGGATAAAGGTCTGCCACGAGGAAGACGCGATTTCAATTTTCTGCAATAACTGCACGGACAAGGGGATACTCAACGCCGTAAGTCGCCGTAATATTACGCGTTTTGCTGACTTGGCATCCATAGTGCAGAAATACTGCGCAATGGAAAGTGCTTGGAAAACCGAAATTAAATTTTGGGATGATCCGGCCCTGAATAGCAATCCCGTCCGAATCAAAAGGGCGCACTACAGTAAGACGTCCGGATTAAACAAAAAATCAAAACCCTCTAGGGGACATGGAACCGTACTAGAAAGGTGGCTAGATGGACCCTGCAAAATTCATAGTGCAGTGGACACCGCACCAACACACAGCCTCAGGGCATGTTGGATACTCCGGCAGGTGGCCAAAATTGGCGAAGATCTCCTAATTCCAGAGGTCGAAGATAACCAGCCCGAGAATTCCAGTACCGTTCTTACAATCTCTGAGACTTTCGCATCAAATAATATGCGAAAAAGAGCACTTCGCAGCCTAACCGAAGTCCAACAAGTAGCGACAATAAATCCATGGAGCAATACGGCCATCACCTTCAACGCGAGTGACGAACCTAAATTCCGAACAGCTAGAGCACCAGCCGCATTGGTTCTCAGTCCCATAGTGGACGGCTGTCGCCTCGCAAAGGTACTCATGGACGGAGGCAGCGGATTGAACCTCATATACGAGGAAACCCTTCAAAAGATGGAAATAGACTGGAACCGCATTGAGCGAAGCAGCGCAACCTTTAGAGGTATAATCCCCAGTCAGGAAGCGCGCTGCACCGGAAAGATCACACTGGATGTGGTATTCGGCACTCCGGATAATTACAGGTCCGAACAAATCACGTTCCAAGTGGCCCCATTCAAAAGCGGATATCACGCTATATTAGGACGAGAGGCATTCACAGTCTTCCAAGCTATACCCCATTACGGGTACATGAAGCTTAAGATGCCCGGGCCGAACGGAATCATCACTCTCGCTAGTGACCCGGACATAGCACTCCGCGCCGAGAACAAGACAGCCGCATTGGTCCTCGAGGCACTATCTGAAGCCTTAGCGGCCGAAGAACTGACGGCGCTGCGATCCATGGTTAATAAGGATAATGTGATACTCGATAAGAGATCCAAATCCACATCCTTCAAACCAACGGACGAAATAGTCAAATTCCAGGTCCACCCAATGGACCCTAATAAAACAGCCTCCATCGGGGCACAACTGAACCCTGATGTAGACGCCGCACTGCGAGAGTTCCTACGAGAGAACTGGGACATTTTCGCTTGGCACCCTTCAGACATGCCAGGAATCCCACGCAGGCTGGCCGAGCACAGCTTAAATATCCAGAAAGGATTCAAACCTGTCAAACAAGCCCTTCGGCGTTTTTCTGAGCCAAAGAGACAGGCCATGGGAGAGGAGCTAGCCAAACTATTGGAAGCCGGATTCATTAGAGATATAAAACACCCGGATTGGCTAGCAAACCTGGTAATGGTACCAAAGAAGGACAAATCCTGGCGCCTGTGTGTCGACTTCAAAGACCTTAATAAGGCCTGCCCAAAGGATCCCTTTCCCCTCCCCTGAATCGATCAAATCATCGATGCCACTGCAGGACACGATTCCCTGTGTTTCCTCGACGCATACTCCGGCTACCATCAAATAAAGATGGCCGAATCAGACCAAGCTGCAACAGCATTCATCATGCCGTACGGACCATTCTGCTTCAACACAATGCCCTTCGGGCTCAAAAACGCCGGTGCAACATATCAGCGCATGATTCAAACATGTCTGGCAAATCAGATCGGCAAAACAGTGGAGGCGTACGTAGATGATGTGGTCGTTAAATCAAGACACGTCGAATCTCTAGTAGACGACTTGAGACTTACATTCGACAACCTACGAAAATATGATATCAAGCTCAATCCGGAAAAATGTGTTTTCGGCGTTCCAGCCGGAAAGCTCCTGGGCTTCATTGTATCCGGTAGAGGAATTGAAGCAAATCCAGCTAAAATCCGGGCTCTGTCACAATTGGATGTCCCAAAAGATCTCAAATAAATTCAGAAACTTACCGGATGCGTGGCGGCTTTAAGCCGCTTCATCTCCCGCTTGGGAGAAAAGGCACTACCCCTTTACCGCCTTTTAAGGCGCACCGAACACTTCGAGTGGACGGACGCAGCCACGGCCGGACTCAAGGAAATAAAGGCCATCTTGGCAACAAATCCCGTCCTGGCCGCGCCAAATACCGGTGAACCCATGCTGTTATACATCACCGCAACTCATCAAGTTGTCAGCGCAGTACTCGTCGTCGAACGGGTAGCGGACGGACACAAACTACCCCTTCAAAGGCCAGTCTACTATGTGTCCACTGTCCTCACACCATGCAAATCACGGTACCCACATTACCAAAAGATCGCATACGCGGTGTTTATGGCATCCCGAAAGCTACAACACTACTTTCAAGAGTGTTCTATAATAGTAGCCTCGGAAGTACCACTCAACGATATTCTTAACAACCGTGATGCAACGGGCCGGATAGCGAAGTGGGCCATAGAGCTCCTCCCATTTGATATAATCTACAAGCCACGGCGTGCCATTACACCACAAGTCCTAGCCGACTTCGTCGCCGAATGGACAGAGGCCGAACTCCCCAATGAGTACGGCACGTACTCAAACTGGATCATGCATTTCGATGGCTCCAAAATGTTGGCCGGACTGGGGGCTGGCGTTGTTCTGACGTCCCCTACGAGAGATACAGTCCAATACGTACTCCAAATTATGTACACGGACTCCAATAATGCAGTCGAATACGAGGCCCTCTTACATGGTCTCCGGATGGCAGTATCCATGGGCATTCAACGCCTAGAAGTACGAGGGGACTCAAACCTCGCAATATCACAAATAAACAGCGACTTCGACGCCAAAGACCCAAAGATGGCAGCTTATCGCAACGCTGTGCTAAAAATATCAGCTCGGTTCGAGGGACTGGAGTTCCATCACATCGCCCGAGAAAATAATCAGGCAGCGGATGTCCTGGCACGCATCGGAGCAAAACGAGATGCAGTCCCCCCCAACATCTTCCTCGAAAGATTATTCAAACCATCCGTGACATGGGAGGGGGAACCTTCGGACAACAGCCCGGACATAACCGCACAACTCGACGCCGAACAATCAGATATAATCGGTGGCCCTTCCACCGAAATCACACCATCAGCCCACGTCATAATGGCGGTCATTGCCCCGTGGAAAAAACCATTCCTAGCCTACCTTACTAGGCAGGAACTCCCTGAGGACCAAAATGAGGCGCGCTGCATAGTACGGCGGTCTAAAGCCTATAGAGTCCACGAGGGAGAGCTATATAAGAAAAGCGCTACAGGAGTCCTTCAAAGGTGTATCTCCGAAGAGGAAGGGCGGAGTCTATTGGCCGAAATTCATGCCGGACTCGGTGGCCATCACGCTGCAGCTCGGTCCCTTGTAAGCAAGGCTTTCCGTACAGGCTTCTATTGGCCGACGGCCCGAGCAGACACTCAGGACTTAGTCAAACGATGCGTCGGTTGTCAGCTCTTTGCCAACCAAAGCCATATGCCACCTAATGCCCTCCGAACTATCCCCATCACTTGGCCTTTTGCGGTCTGGGGGCTTGACATGGTGGGACCCCTTAAAGGTGGAACCCACAAGAAAAAATACCTATTGGTCATGGTGGATAAATTCACCAAATGGATAGAAGCCAAGCCTGTCAAGACGGTTGAATCCGGACCTGTGATAGACTTTATATCCGGGGCCGTACACCGTTATGGTGTCCCCCACAGTATTATCACCGATAATGGCTCAAACTTCACCTCTGATGAAGTAAAGTTGTGGTGCAAAAACATGGGCATTAAGCTCGACTATGCTTCTGTCTATCACCCACAAACTAACGGTCAGGTCGAATGTGCAAATGGTCTCATCATGAGCGGCATCAAACCCAGATTAGTGCGGTCCCTTAAGGAATCCAATATGCACTGGGTAGAGGAGCTCGACTCCGTACTCTGGGGGCTGCGAACCACACCAAATCGTACCACCGGATTCACACCATTTTTTATGGTGTACGGCGCTGAGGCAATTCTGCCCTGCGACATAATTCATGACTCACCTCGAGTGCGCATGTATGAAGAAAGAGAAGCCGAGCTCGATCGGCAGGACAACCTGGACGCTCTAGAAGAGGAGCGAGATGTGGCTAAAGCCCGTTCCGCGTTTTATCAACAGCAAGCTCGAAGATATCAAAGCAGAGAAGTACGGGCCAAAAAATATAATGTTGGTGAACTAGTTCTACGCCTGCCGGATAAGCAAAAGAACAAACTCAAGCCCAAATGGGAAGGTCCATTCATCATTGATCAAGTCCTAACCGGTGGAGCGTACCGCCTGCGAGACGCGTCGGACAACCGACTCGAGACAAACCCATGGAACGCAACACGTCTCCGAAGATTCTACGCCTAGTGCCGGACTCCGTGTTTGTCTCCTTCCTCTGTCCATTTTTACATTTATACATTTTTCTTTACTTTGTCTCCTACTCTTTTCTTTTTTAGCCCTTAAGGGCTCATTAAGTGATGCGCTACCCGCGCTCCTTAAACCTGGGGGCTTCTTTAACAGAAGCTTGTTTATATGGGTTTCACACCCAACGCATGCGTCAGACTTCCGCATGCACCTTTTCTTCACCATTATATGCATCGATATGAATTAAGTTTTGGCCAAGCTGGGTTGCCTGGCTCCTGTGCTTACCCCTACGTTCCCGATTGTTCGGCTAGGTGGTAAAGGGAGCACCTCTGCGACTGTTACTGACGGATAAGCCGGATGTGTACCTCAGACAGGGTGAAGCTGAAAGCTAGCATTCTTAAGGGAATATTCGGTCGGTGAACTAAATATGAACCTTTTTTATTTTCTACATGCCCCCAGATGATTTCTGCACTTGCAGTCCGGACGTGCACCTTAGGGCACGCCACCCCAGCGAAAGGAACCCTTAACGGAACTATTCTCTCTGGAAGATGTTTCTTACTAACCATGTAATATAACATAACTAGTTGGGCACTTGTCCGATAAAGCACTAATGACCCCTACGCCTGGTCTCCATGCATACCGTGGTTCTTCTTTAACCATTATGGTATTCGGACACACTCCGGACCGTCAGGTCCCGAGGTCGAAGCGAAAATGTCGGCAACGACAAACGATCTACAATCCAGCTAGAAGGCATTACATATGTCAATTTTAATCACACAGTCATTGTGACTGATTGTATTCCTCTTCTATACCATCTAACATGCTGTCTAATTTACAGTCCTGCTGGGAATACTTTGCGGCCAACTCTACTTGGCCATATACTAAGCTTACAGGGATCTCCTTCCCATCAGGCCCTACAGGTCCGACCTCGGCCATATGGTTCGGGTCAGACTTGGTATAATGCGTCTTCACCATGGCCCAGGCCTCCCTAGCGCCTTGCCGGCAGGCTGATTTCTTCCACAACTGGAAGCGCTGCCGAGCTCCGTTCAGCTTCTCTGCAAGATCTCCAAGACCTTCGGGCACGGAGTAGGAAGGCCATAATGCCCGAACGATGCCTTGCATCGCCTGCCGAACTCTATTGTGCAGCTGCATGAGCTCGGGAAGAAGGTCGCCCGTAGAACCGGGCATCTCCTCTGCAGGACGACCTGTAAGCATACCTATAGACATAAAGCTGTTAATCGACTTCCTCGTCGAACTTTTTTTTGAGAGTTCGTTCAAGCACTTACTAAAGATGCCGCGTCGAAGTCGCTGATTCTACTTTGTGGAGTCTGACAATTGGGCACGAACATCTTTTAGTTCGACATCCAATTTGGTGTTGGCATCTTGAAGATCATTCTTCTCTTGCCTCACCCTTGTCAATATACTCTCGCCAGCCTTTAACTGGCGTATGAGTTGTTGTTTATCCGGATCAAGTCCGGCGTCATCTGCAACATTATTTGTCAGATTAATATAGAAGCCGTACAATACTACTCTCGAAGTATATCGTACCTGCGGGGGTCCCTTTGGGCTCCCCTATCGCGGCTAGTGCGGCCTCTAGTTGGGCCTTGCACTTTTCCAGCTCCTGGGACAGCGCGGTGTTCTTCTCTGTAGGAAGCTGCATATGATCCTTAAATCAGTTACTTTAACTGTTTCAAGTCTCGGGGGCTACTGGTACATATGTATTTAACCAAAATTCTCTTACCCGTATGTCTTTCACATACTGCTCCGTGGCTTTGGCTAAGCCATCTTGAGCGGCACGAAGGTATGCATCTCCCGAATTAAAGGCATCTAAAGCCTCTCGGGAGAAACAAGCGTCGCGCAGAACTGTCCGGCGACGCCTATGGTTCATGGCGCTCTCCACTTCTGAATTAGTGGCAGATAGCCGGTCCGCATCCTCTGTCGGAGGAGCGTCCGGCGCAAGCCTGGTGTCCGCCCCCGCTTCTGGGCCAGACGTTGGAGCCTGTCTGGTAGAGGCGCGGTTGGCGGCACCTCCGGATATAGTCCGGCGAGGCCTCTTCGTCCTGAAAAACGGTACGGATGTTAACATGCCTTGACAGAATAACACCAGAGAGACAGAAGGCTTGTTCTTCCTTTGTGCCGGACTTTCAGTCCGGACTTCATTCCTTTTTGCCCCACGGGGTCCGGCGGCTCCTCGTCGGCCAGCCGCCGCGGGTTCGGCCTCCCTTCTCGGAAATCTCCCCTGAAAAATACGGTTGTCATCAGAAACGCCGAAATATGTTAGGATGGAATCTCTTTTAAGGGAATAAACACTCCGGTTTCCGTCACCTGGGAGGCCGGGATTAACCCAGGATAATCAGCCGTAATGGCTACCAAGGTATTATCCTTGTCCAATAGATGGAACACCCCATCGATAAGCTCCACTACTATGTCCGGATCTTCTTCGGAGTCCGGATTGTGGGACCGTTCTGGGTCCTCGGGCTGGGGAGGGCGGCTGTCGATGTCCTTCACTTCCTGCCGCAGCCCCTGCGCTAATGTTGTCAGACGGCGCGACTAAACATGGGAAAATCAAAGCAAATGGGCGAGTGCGGTTGATCGCTTACCCAGCTTGGAGGTTCTTGCATGGAGAATCCGGCCCACGGGTTGACGCGGAGGAAATCCTCCTTTTCTCCCTTGTATAAAGATGCTAATATCTGTGCTAGCGCGGCAGTGGAGGCCGGTCCTTTACGGCCATAACGAGTAGCGTCGTCCTCTCCGTTGAATTCCCACATGGGGTGGCCTCTGTATTGAAGTGGCTGCACCCCCTGCATGATACATACGGCCATGACTCCAATCATGGTTAGTCCGGAGTGAGCTAATAGTCTTATCCGGCTCATCAGGTAGCGGACATCTCTGTTATCCTCTCCCTGAGAGCTCCGCGGACGCCAACTTAGGCGTTTTTTCAAGGGAGCCATGCTGAACTCGGGGAGGCCGGCCCGGATAGGGTCCGACAACGGGACGTCGTCTATATAAAACCATTCTGAAGGCCAGTCCTCGGACGCCTTCTTTGGGGTTCCGGGCGGATATCCGGTCCCGGCGATGCGCCATATTTCGGCGCCGCCCACTTGATATATGGACCCCTCTTGAGAACGGGGTACCAAGCAGAATAGCCTTTTCCACAGCGTGAAGTGGGCCTCTATGCCCAGGAACAGCTCGCAGAGAGCAACAAAGCCCGCAATATGAAGTACGGAACCAGGCGTAAGGTCATGTAACTGGAGGCCGTAGAACTCCAGAAGCCCGCGGAGGAATGGATGAATCGGAAATCCTAGTCCCCTTAATAAATAAGGGACGAAGCACACCCTCTCTCCCTTAGAGGGATTAGGGGTGCCCTCCGCCTGCTTTCCGCCCTTGTAGGTGGCTAGTCCGGCTCGGACCAAGACCATGTACGCCTGGGGGAGAAGTCCGTTGGCTTGCAGCGACACTAACTCGCTGTGTGGGGTGGCACAACTCTCCCAGTCTCCGGGTTTAGAACCGGAGGGGCGAGGGGAGGAGTTGCGACGGCTAGCCATGTTGGAATGGGCCTTTGCTGGAAGCGCTCCGACGATAGCTCGCGAGGAGGAGGAGGTGTGGTTTGGATCTAAATCCCCATCCCATTAAATAGGCGGCTCGTTCGTATGGCTAGGGGTGTAAATGTGAAAATGCCCCGGGCCTTTCGCATTCACGTGGAAGATGGTCATTATTGGGCACAGAAGCCGAGGAGTACTGCGGAAATCGAAACATTGTTTGAACAGGTACACAGGATTTGGTGAAGGAACCCGCCTTGCAATGCCGAAGACAATTTGCGCGCCGGACTCGTCGTCATTGAAGCCTGGTTCGGGGGCTACTGAGGGAGTCCTGGATTAGGGGGTGTTCGGTTAGCCGGACTATACCTTCAGCCGAACTCCAGGACTATAAAGATACAAGATTGAAGACTTCGTCCCGTGTCCGGAAGGTTCTTTCCTTGGCGTGGAAGGCAAGGTAGGCGTGCAGATATTCAAGATCTCCTACCGATGTAACCGACCCTGTGTAACCCTAACCCTATCCGGTGTCTATATAAACCAGAGGGTTGTAGTCCGTAGGACCTCGATTATTATTCATCATAACCATAGGCTAGCTTCTAGGGTTTAGCCTCCTTGATCTTGTGGTAGATCTACTCTTGTACTACCCATATCATCAATATTAATCTAGCAGGAGTAGGGTTTTACCTCCATCGAGAGGGCCCGAACCTGGGTAAAACAAAGTGTCCCTTGTCTCCTGTTACCATCTGACCTTGACGCACAGTTCGGGACCCCCTACCCGAGATCCGCCGGTTTTGACACCGACACATGCGGCTAGATGAACAGTGCTGAGCAAGTCCATACGATTACAGATCTGCTCCAAGAGAACATCGGGGAGGGAATTCCAATCGCGGCTCTGCGTGTCAGTCGGTTCTGCCATAGGGTTTTTAGGGCACTGAGTGATTGGGGTTTTCGGTGCCTACGAGCGAGCGGGGAAGTGGATTCGAGCGGGCGAGCAAAGAAGATGGCGTGTGTGGTCGAGCAATGAGCGGGGGGATATGGTACGCGCGAGCTACCAAGGAAGAGGGCGCGGGTGGACGAGCAGTGAGCGGGGGGAAATGGTGTGCGACCGACGATGGGGAAGAGAGGAGGAAGAAGAGGGGAAGACGGGGAAGAAAGTGCATTAAATATCAATTCTACTAGTACTACTACCAGGATATACCGTCCTTCGGAGTGTAAATAGTTAAGCCGATGACATGTGGGTCTACCTCAAGAGGGCCCATATGTCAGTTAATGGAAGAGAGAGGTGCGCAGACATATTTGCAAAAGCGTGCTCCAGTGGCAAACATGATAGCAGTACTGGGTAAGGCTAAGTTAATAGCACCAACATGCTGGTTCAGCTTATTAATAAAGTGTCCCATCAGCTGCAGCATGTATTGTCACTTCACTGTGAAAACTAGTTGAATAGTTCTCTCTGACCGAGATGGGGAATAATGGATCACCAAGACTTCCTATCTACAGTATCCCTATGCCTCTACTCTCATCTTGTCCAACAACATGAAACATTGGCCAAGGCACCCGATGCCAATAATGTAGGAGTACTAGTAGTATTTTGTGTCCAACTTTGACCATCTATTTAACTAATAAAATATTAATGCATTTCACCAAATATCGTATCACTGAATTCGTATTTGAACATAGTTTTTAATGGTATAGTTTTTTATGACATGCATTGACACTTTGTTAGTTAAATTTATGGTCAAAATTTTACACTAAGTACGAAGGGGACCATTAAACCAGGACGGAGGTTTATATAAAGGTTAATAAAAAAATCATCAACCAAGGTAGTACTAAATGATGAGTGCCCGAAGAATTTTTTCTGAAAGTACTCAATAATGGGCTCGTTTACCTCAAGAAAATTGTGTTTACGAACGTATTAATTGGAATGCATGCGTGAGGAACAAATGACCAGAAATTTTACGTGCATTGGTGAGTTATCTCTTAATTTTTGCATGCAGCGTTTTAATGAAGCTTGAAATATGAACATGTCAATGGGAGGGAGTAAAAGCCTCATGCATGCATGCATGCAACATGCAACACTCACACGTAAACATGCACACACGCAACACTCACGCATCCATGCGGCACACATCACACGACACAACACACATGCTCACGCTCAAGTGCTCAACCTACTCCCTACGTTTGTGAAAGACTATACATATAGAGATTTACACATTGACCAAGAGGAACCGGAACTTCATGGCATAATTAATACCCAAAAGTAGCAGACTTATGTGTGCATGCAACCATTGAGAGAAGAAGATTAAATGAAGGTTGTTGCATGCTGTAATTAAGGATAGACATGTAGCCTATAGCTACAGCACAAGTTGGTGCATTAGTCAATCAATATCGATTAGATTAAAGGCTAAATGCATTGGAAGTGTAGATGTACACTCTTTGTTGGAGGACCGAGGGAGTACACATGCATGCACTCACATACACAGCCAGGGTGGTTCGCGCGCAAGGGTTGGACTCCTGCCGCGCCTGCGTAATGTTTTGTTTAACTGATTTCTTTGCTCTGCCAACTGATAGGTGGGACCTAGAAACCAAGTGTGAATTTAACCAATTAACAAAGTGCCATGTCGACTATGTGGCCGGTTAGTAGAGTGCAATGCGGTGCTCTACGCTGAGCTAGTGATCGTATAATCACCGCAAAACTATATAGTGACCGTAATGAGTGTATTTTACATGCGTTGACCGCCAATGTATTTTTCTCGTTTCAAATTAAGCCATATTAACCAGAAAGGACGCAATATGTAATAGTACTACTTTGATGTGTCTCGTCAACTCGCCAAACGAGGAGAAGCTTGCTTACTACGCCCTCTCCCTTGCCCACGCGCGGTGGCTCACAAGACGAGGAGAAGCTTGCTTACTATGTACGCCTACGCCCTCTCCCTCGCCCACGTGTGTGGTGGCTCGCATGACGAGGAGAGGGTTTTGACTACAGTGCCCTCACCCTCGCCCTCGCAGTGGACGTGCATCAGTTCATTCGGTGTCAGATTGCCAGAAGCGTATTGTACTGTAGTATCATCATTGTTGGACCTTCCGAAGAGGCGAAGAGCCAAGTGCAAGGTTCACACGAGTACGAACTGTTGAACCTCCTAAAGAGGCAAAGAGCCAAGCGCAAGGTTTTATAGGAGTTGTCGTCCTAGTAGGAGTACTACAACTATAGCGAACGATGCTACTGTATCATGCCGCCACGTCACCTATATCCAAAGCTGTGCCACCTTTTTTTCTCAAAGAGCATGTTGGAGCCCGTGCAACAACCACACAAGTTGCACGTACACATAACACATTTACTAGTAATAAATTCTAAAGGACAAATGCCAGTATGCAACACAAGTTCATATCCACTTCATGTGATAAATTTATGCACGACTAGTCTACATATATTCACAGCGCTACCGTTCACAATTTACCATACTCCACTTACACATTATAGATGGGCTCCATGTCCTCCTCCAGGTTCCAGTCCCAGGTGTTCTTCATGGATGGCACGATACATAGCGGTGGGCAACGGGAATCATTGTCGCAGCTTTCTAGTCCAGTTCCACACGATGGAGGCTCATCCAAGCTGAAGCGGCATAAATCAGGGATAGCGTGTCCCAGCATGTCATTCATCCGGCGGTGCACACTGAAGACACAACCATGCTTCATGAACGGCAGGCCTACAGTTTTGTGCACGGAAGGTGGCATCCGCTTCACAATGGGGTAGCTGTCCCCAATGAAAAACGAGTACTCTCCAAGAGTGTTCCTCGGCACCCACGTAGCACCACGGGGGTCGAACTTGGCGCCGTTCATCTGGTACACATGGCATCTCAGATCAGGACACATGGTGACGTACATACACTACAAAAAAATACACTTCCGTGATGATACGTGTTTGTCACAGTAGGTCGTTTTTTTGTCATGCATGTACATCCATGACAAATTTATGACAGAATCAAGATAGTCATACCTGTGCTGTCGTAGAAGTGTTCCATGACATTACCAAAATTATCATCACGGAAGTGTCCACTTCCATGACGATAAATCGCGCGTCACAAAAGTGCTTTCGTCAAGGGTGACCGACACGTGGCATCCACCGTAATGGAACGCCGTTAAGCTATCAGGTCGGGTTTTGGATCCGATAACCCGTTAACAGCCCCAACCAATGGGAAATTTCCACGTGTAAAATTCTTATTGGCCGTACGAAACACGTGTCAGCTCGTCAGTGGGTCAGATAGGCGCCTATGATATGTCGACACGTGGCATGGCCCAACAATGGCCCATTTAGCTTACAAACCCGGCCCGTTTGACTTGGTCAAAAGTTAACAGGCTGGCCCATGAAAAGCCTGTTAACGGTCTCTTCACAAATAGCCCATTTTACGGCCCGTTAACTCACGGCCCGTTAGGCCCTAAAGGAAATTGGCCCAACAACGTCATGTGGGCCGTCGAATATAATACCATCCCATTTCACTTTCAGCCCATGTATGGCCCACGACGTCTTTTGGCCCATATGAGGCCTTCGTATCTTTCGGCCCATTACAGGCCCTGAAGGAAATATGCCCTAGAGGCAATAATAAAGTTATTATTTATTTCCTTATATATCATGATAAATGTTTATTATTCATGCTAGAATTGTATTAACTGGAAACATAATACATGTGTGGATACATAGACAAACAGAGTGTCACTAGTATGCCTCTACTTGACTAGCTTGTTAATCAAAGATGGTTAAGTTTCCTAACCATGGACAAAGGAGTTGTCATTTGATTAACAAGGTCACATCATTAGTTGAATGATCTGATTGACATGACCCATTCCATTAGCATAGCACCCGATCGTTTAGTATGTTGCTGTTGCTTTTATCCATGACTTATACATGTTCCTTTGACTATGAGATTATGCAACTCCCGTTTGCCGGAGGAACACTTTGGGTGCTACCAAACGTCATAACGTAACTGGGTGATTATAAAGGAGTACTACAGGTGTCACCAAAGGTAGATGTTGGGTTGGCGTATTTCAAGATTAGGATTTGTCACTCCAATTGTGGGAGAGGTATCTCTGGGCCCTCTCGGTAATGCACATCACTTAAGCCTTGCAAGCATTGCAACTAATGAGTTAGTTGCGGGATGATGTATTACGGAACGAGTAAAGAGACTTGCCGGTAACGAGATTGAACTAGGTATTGGATACCGACGATCGAATCTCGGGCAAGTAACATACCGATGGACAAAGGGAACAACGTATGTGGTTATGCGGTCTGACCGATAAAAATCTTCGTAGAATATGTAGGAGCCAATATGGGCATCCAGGTCCCGCTATTGGTTATTGACCGGAGATGTGTCTCGGTCATGTCTACATTGTTCTCGAACCGTAGGGTCCGCACGCTTAAGGTTACGATGATAATTATTATGAGTTTATGAGTTTTGATGTACCGAAGGAGTTCGGAGTCCCGGATGAGATCGGGGACATGACGAGGAGTCTCGAAATGGTCGAGACGTAAAGATCGATATATTGGACGACTATATTCGGACATCGGAAAGGTTCTGAGTGGTTCGGGTATTTATCGGAGTACCGGAGAGTTACGGGAATTCGTATTGGGCCTCATTGGGCCATACGAGAAAAGGAGAGAAAGGGCCAAAAGGTGGCCGCGCCCCTCCCCTTGCTCTAGTCCGAATTGGACTAGGGAAGGGGGGCGCCCCCTTCCTTCCTTCTCCTTCGCTCTTCCCTTTCCTTCTCTCCTACTCCCCCTACATGGAAGGACTCCTAGTTGGACTAGGAAAGGGGGAATCCTACTCCCGGTGGGAGTAGGACTCCCCTTGGCGCGCCAAACCTAGGGCCGGCCTCCTCCCTCCCTTGCTTCTTTATATACGGGGGCAGGGGGCACCCCATGAACACAGAAGTTGATCTTCGTGATCGTTCCTTAGCCGTGTGCGGTGCCCCCCTCCACCATATTCCACCTCTGTCATATTGTATCGGTGCTTAGGCGAAGCCCTGCAACAGTAGAACATCAAGATCGTCACCACACCGTCGTGCTGACGGAACTCCTCCCCGACGCTTTGCTGGATCGGAGCCCGGGGATCGTCATCGAGCTGAACATGTGCCAAGAACTCGGAGGTGCCGGAGTATGCTTGGATCGTTCGGATCGTGAAGACGTACGAATACATCAACCGCGTTGATATAACGCTTCTGCTTTCGGTCTACGAGGGTACGTAGACAACACTCTCCCCTCTCGTTGCTATGCATCACCATGATCTTGCGTGTGCGTAGGAAAATTTTGAAATTACTACGTTCCCCAACAGTGGTATCAGAGCCTAGGTTTTTATGGTTTGATGTTATTTGCACGAGTAGAACACAAGTGAGTTGTGGACGATACAAGTCATACTGCCTACCAGCATGTCATACTTTGGGTCAGCGGTATTGTTGGATGAGACGACCCGGACCAACCTTACGCGTACGCTTACGCGAGACCGGTTCCCTCGACATGCTTTGCACACAGATGGCTTGCGGGAGACTGTCTCACCAACTTTAGTTGAACCGAGTATGGCTATGCCCAGTCCTTGAGAAGGTTAAAACAGAGTCTATTTGACGAAGTATCGTTGTGGTTTTGATGTGTAGGTCAGATTGGTTCTTGCTTCAGCCCGTAGCAGCCACGTAAAATTTGCAACAAACAAAGTAGAGGACGTCTAACTTGTTTTTGCAGGGCATGTTGTGATGTGATATGGTCAAGACATGATGCTAAATTTTATTGTATGTGATGATCATGTTTTGTAACCGAGCTATCGGCAACCGGCAGGAGCCGTATGGTTGTCGCTTTATTGTATGCAATGCAATCGCCCTGTAATGCTTACTTTATCACTAAGCGGTAGCGATAGTCGTAGAAGCATAAGATTGGCGAGACGACAACAATGCTACGATGGAGATCAAGGTGTCACGCCGGTGACGATGGTGATCATGACAGTGCTGCGGAGATGGAGATCACAAGCACAAGATGATGATGGCCATATCATATCACTTATATTGATTGCATGTGATGTTTATCTTTTATGCATCTTATCTTGCTTTGATTGACGGTAGCATTATAAGATGATCTCTCACTAATTATCAAGAAGTGTTCTCCCTGAGTATGCACCGTTGCGAAAGTTCTTCCTGCTGAGACACCACGTGATGATCGGGTGTGATAGGCTCTACGTTCAAATACAACGGGTGCAAAACAGTTGCACATGCGGAATACTCAGGTTATACTTGACGAGCTATGCATATAAGATATGACCTCGGAACACGGAGACCGAAAGGTCGAGCGTGAATCATATAGTAGATATGATCAACATGATGATGTTCACCATTGAAAACTAATCCATTTCACGTGATGATCGGTTATGGTTTAGTTTGATTTGGATCACGTGATCACTTAGAGGATTAGAGGGATGTCTATCTAAGTGGGAGTTCTTAAGTAATATGATTAATTGAACTTTAATTTATCATGAACTTAGTCCTAGTAGTATTAGCATATCTATGTTGTAGATCAATAGCTCGCGTTGTTGCTTCCCTATGTTTATTTTGATATGTTCCTAGAGAAAATTGTGTTGAAAAATATTAGTAGCAATGATGCGGATTGGATCCGTGATCTGAGGTTTATCCTCATTGCTGCACAGAAGAATTATGTCCTTAATGCACCGCTAGGTGACAGACCTATTGCAGGAGCAGATGCAGACGTTATGAACGTTTGGCTAGCTCAATATGATGACTACTTGATAGTTTAGTGCACCATGCTTAACGGCTTAGAACCGGGACTTCAAAGACGTTTTGAACGTCATGGACCATATGAGATGTTCCAGTAGTTGAAGTTAATATTTCAAGCAACTACCCGAGTTGAGGGATATGAAGTCTCCAACAAGTTCTATAGCTAAAAGATGGAGGAGAATCGCTCAAACTAGTGAGCATGTGCTCAGATTGTCTGGGTACTACAATCGCTTGAATCAAGTGGGAGTTAATCTTCCAGATAAGATAGTGATTGACAGAATTCTCTAGTCACCATCACCAAGTTAGTAGAACTTCGTGATGAACTATAGTATGCAAGGGATGACGAAAATGACTCCCGAACTTTTTCATAATGATGAAATCGATGGAGGTAGAAATCAAGAAAGAGCATCAAGCGTTGATGGTTGACAAGATCACTAGTTTCAAGTAAAGGGCAAAGGGAAGAAGGGGAACTTCAAGAAGAACGGCAAGCAAGTTGCTGCTCAAGTGAAGAAGCCCAAGTCTGGACCTAAGCCTGAGACTGAGTGCGTTTACTGCAAAGGGACTGGTCACTGGAAGCGGAACTGCCCCAAGTATTTGGCGGATAAGAAGGATGGCGAAGTGAACAAAGGTATATTTGATATACAGATTATTGATATGTATTTTACTAGTGTTCATACCAACCCCTCGGTATTTGATACTGGTTCAGTTGCTAAGAGTAGTAACTCGAAACGGGAGTTGCAGAATGAACAAAGACTAGTTAAGGGTGAAGTGACGATGAAAGTTGGAAGTAGTTCCAAGATTGATATGATCATCATCGCACACTCCCTATACTTTCGGGATTCGTGATGAACCTAAATAAGTGTTATTTGGTGTTTGCGTTGAGCATAAATATGATTTGATCATGTTTATTGCAATACGATTATTCATTTGAGTTAGAGAACAATTGTTGTTCTGTTTACATGAATAGAACCTTTTATGGACATACACACCCAATGAAAATAGTTCATTGGATCTCGATCGTAGTGATACACATATTCATAATATTGAAACCAAAAGATGCGAAGTTAATAATGATAGTGCAACCTATTTATGGCACTGTCGTTTAGGTCATATTGGTGTAAAGCGCATGAAGAAACTCCATGCTGATGGGATTTTGGAATCACTTGATTATGAATCACTTGATGCTTGCGAACCATGCCTCTTGGGCAAGATGAGTAAAACGCCGTTCTCCGGAACAATGGAGCAAGCAACAGATTTGTTGGAAATCATACATACTGATGTATGTGGTCCGATGAATATTAAGGCTCGCGACAAGTATCATTATTTTCTAACCTTCACAGATGATTTGAGCAGATATGGGTATATCTACTTGATGAAACATAAGTCTGAAACGTTTGAAAAGTTCAAAGAATTTCAGAGTGAAGTAGAGAATCATCGTAACAAGAAAATAAAAGTTACTACGATATGATCGCAGAGGTAAAACATTTGAGTTACGAGTTTGGCCTTCAGTTAAACAATGTGAAATAGTTTCACTACTCACGCCACCTGGAACACCACAGCATAATGGTGTGTCCGAACGTCATAACCGTACTTTATTGATATAGTGCAATCTATGATGTTTCTTACCGATTTACCACTATTGTTTTGGGGTTATGCATTAGAGACAGCTACATTCACGTTAAATAGGGCACCATCTAAATCCGTTGAGACGACACTATATGAACTGTGGTTTAGCAAGAAACCAAAGTTGTCGTTTCTTAAAGTTTGGGGTTGTGATGCTTATGTGAAAAAAGTTTCATCCTGATAAGCTCAAACCCAAATCGGAGAAATATGTCTTCATAGGATACCCAAAGGAGACAGTTGGGTACACCTTCTATCACAGATCCGAAGGCAAGACATTCGTTGCTAAGAATGGATCCTTTCTAGAGAAGGAGTTTCTCTCGAAAGAAGTGAGTGGGAGGAAAGTAGAACTTGATGAGGTAACTGTACTTATTCCCTTGTTGGAAACCAGTACATCATAGGAACCAGTTTCTGTGACGTCAAAACCAACTAGTGAGGAGGTTGATGATGATGATGATAGAACTACAGAACAAGTTACTACAGAACCTCGTAGATCAACCAGAGTAAGATCCGCACCAGTGTGGTACGGCAATCCTGTTCTGGAAGTCATGCTACTAGATCATGATGAACCTACGAACTATGAAGAAGCGATGGTGAGCCCAGATTCCGCAAAATGGCTTAAAGCCATGAAATCTGAGATGGGATCCATGTATGAGTACAAAGTATGGACTTTGATGGATTTGCCCGATGATCGGCAAGCCATAGAAAATAAATGGATCTTCAAGAGGAAGACAGAAGCTGATAGTAGTGTTACTATCTACAAAGCTAGAATTGTCGCAAAAGGTTTTCGACAAGTTCAAGGTGTTGACTACGATGAGAGTTTCTCACTCGTATCCATGCTTAAGTCTGTCCGAATCATGTTAGCAATTGCCGCATTTTATGAAATCTGGCAAACGGATAAAACAAAACTGCATTCCTTAATGGATTTATTAAAGAAGAGTTGTATATGATGCAACCAGAAGGTTTTGTCAATCCTAAAGGTGCTAACAAAATGTGCAAGCTCCAGCGATCCATCTATGGACTGGTGCAAGCATCTCGGAGTTGGAATATACGCTTTGATGAGTTGATCAAAGCATATAGTTTTATACAGACTTGCGGTGAAGCCTGTATTTACAAGAAAGTGAGTGGGAGCACTACAGCATTTCTGATAAGTATATGTAAATGACATATTGTTGATCGGAAATAATGTAGAATTATTCTGCAAAGCATAAAGGAGTGTTTGAAAGAAGTTTTTCGAAGAAGGACCTCGGTAAAGCTGCTTACATATTGAGCATCAAGATCTATAGAGATAGATCAAGACGCTTGATAAGTTTTCAATGAGTGCATACCTTGACAAGATTTTGAAGTAGTTCAACATGGAACAGTCAAAGAAAGAGTTCTTTCCTGTGTTACAAGGTATGAAGTTGAGTAAAGACTCAAAACTCGACCACGGCAGAAGATGGAAAGAGAATGAAAGTCATTCCCTATGCCTTGGCCATAGGTTCTATAAAGTATGCCATGCTGTGTACCAGATCTATTGTATACCCTACACTGAGTTTGGCAAGGGAGTACAATAGTGATCTAGGAGTAGATCACTGGACAGCGGTCAAAATTATCCTTAGTGGAATAAGGATATGTTTCTCGATTATGGAAGTGACAAAAGGTTCGTCGTAAAGGGTTACGTCGATGCAAGTTTTGACACCGATCTGGATGACTCTAAGTCTCGATCTAGATACATATTGAAAGTGGGAGCAATTAGCTAGAGTAGCTCCGTGCAGAGCATTGTAGACATAGAAAATTGCAAAATACATAACGGATCTGAATGTGGCAGACCCGTTGATTAAACTTCTCTCACAAGCAAAACATGATCACACCGTAGTACTCTTTGGGTGTTAATCACATAGCGATGTGAACTAGATTACTGAATCTAGCAAACCCTTTGGGTGTTGGTCACATGGCGATGTGAACTATGGGTGTTAATCACATGATGATGTGAACTATCGAGTTAATCACATGGTGATGTGAGTTAATCACATGGTGATGTGACCTAGATTATTGACTCTAGTGCAAGTGGGAGACTGAAGGAAATATGCCCTAGAGGCAATAATAAAGTTATTATTTATTTCCTTACATATCATGATAAATGTTTATTATTCATGCTAGAATTGTATTAACTGGAAACATAATACATGTGTGGATACATAGACAAACAGAGTGTCACTAGTATGCCTCTACTTGACTAGCTTGTTAATCAAAGATGGTTAAGTTTCCTAAGCATGGACAAAGGAGTTGTCATTTGATTAACAAGGTCACATCATTAGTTGAATGATCTGATTGACATGACCCATTCCATTAGCATAGCACCCGATCGTTTAGTATGTTGTTGTTGCTTTTATCCATGACTTATACATGTTCCTTTGACTATGAGATTATGCAACTCCCGTTTGCCGGAGGAACACTTTGGGTGCTACCAAACGTCACAACGTAACTGGGTGATTATAAAGGAGTACTACAGGTGTCACCAAAGGTAGATGTTGGGTTGGCGTATTTCGAGATTAGGATTTGTCACTCCAATTGTGGGAGAGGTATCTCTGGGCCCTCTCGGTAATGCACATCACTTAAGCCTTGCAAGCATTGCAACTAATGAGTTAGTTGCGGGATGATGTATTACGGAACGAGTAAAGAGACTTGCCGGTAACGAGATTGAACTAGGTATTGGATACCGACGATCGAATCTCGGGCAAGTAACATACCGATGGACAAAGGGAACAACGTATGTTGTTATGCGGTCTGACCGATAAAGATCTTCGTAGAATATGTAGGAGCCAATATGGGCATCCAGGTCCCGCTATTGGTTATTGACCGGAGATGTGTCTCGGTCATGTCTACATTGTTCTCGAACCGTAGGGTCCGCACGCTTAAGGTTACGATGATAGTTATTATGAGTTTATGAGTTTTGATGTACCGAAGGAGTTCGGAGTCCCGGATGAGATCGGGGACATGACGAGGAGTCTCGAAATGGTCGAGACGTAAAGATCGATATATTGGACGACTATATTCGGACATCGGAAAGGTTCTGAGTGGTTCGGGTATTTATCGGAGTACCGGAGAGTTACGGGAATTCGTATTGGGCCTCATTGGGCCATACGGGAAAAGGAGAGAAAGGGCCAAAAGGTGGCCGCGCCCCTCCCCTTGCTCTAGTCCGAATTGGACTAGGGAAGGGGGGCGCCCCCTTCCTTCCTTCTCCTTCTCTCTTCCCTTTCCTTCTCTCCTACTCCCCCTACATGGAAGGACTCCTAGTTGGACTAGAAAAGGGGGAATCCTACTCCCGGTGGGAGTAGGACTCCCCTTGGCGCACCAAACCTAGGGCCGGCCTCCTCCCTCCCTTTCTCCTTTATATACGGGGGCAGGGGGCACCCCATGAACACAGAAGTTGATCTTCGTGATCGTTCCTTAGCCGTGTGCGGTGCCCCCCTCCACCATATTCCACCTCGGTCATATTGAATCGGTGCTTAGGCGAAGCCCTGCAACAGTAGAACATCAAGATCGTCACCACGCCGTCGTGCTGACGGAACTCCTCCCCGACGCTTTGCTGGATCGGAGCCCGGGGATCGTCATCGAGCTGAACGTGTGCCAAGAACTCGGAGGTGCCGGAGTATGCTTGGATCGGTCGGATCATGAAGACGTACGACTACATCAACCGCGTTGATATAACGCTTCCGCTTTCGGTCTATGAGGGTACGTAGACAACACTCTCCCCTCTCGTTGCTATGCATCACCATGATCTTGCGTGTGCGTAGGAAAATTTTGAAATTACTACGTTCCCCAACAGGCCCACGGTGAGTCTAGCCCATAATGAACAGTAATTTTCTTTATACCCGTTAACGGCCCGTGATTTACATGGGCCGTTTCCAGCCCGTGTTAGCTTTCGGCCTATTGACGGCCCATACGTTCTTGGGCTCCTTTTCAGCCCTCGATTACTTCCGACCCGTTACTGGTCTGTTCCCCTAATGGGCAAAATTCGGCCCATGGCAAGAGTCGGCCCGTTACTGGCCTGTTCCACTAATGGGCCAAATTCGGCCCATGGCAAGAGTCAGCCCGTTACTGTCCTGTTACCCTAATGGGCCAAATTCGGCCAATGGCAAGAGTCGGCCCGTTTCTGGCCTGTTAACCCGTTCGCCGTTTCCAGCCCGTCCTATATTCTGGCCCATTAACGACCCATTATGCCTGTGACAGAATTAAGCCTTTGTTGTCCTACGGCCTGTTACCGTGCTGGGCCGATACCAATTACGCCCGATTATGGCCCATGTAGACACATTTATCTGACGGCCCGAGGCCCACCGACTACAGGCCCATTTATCAACGGCCCGTAGGAGACCCATGGATCCTACGGCCCGTATATGACCCATGGTAGTTGCGGCCACTAGCAAACCAGGGAAAAAGAAGACTAGGAAATAAATAAGGCCGAAACTAACGCTAGGCTATTAAGGCGATTGCACAGATTACATCCACTCGGCATCAAAGATCGCCACCAGTGCAAATATAGGGAACACCCTACACTATACAAAAATGGCTTGTTGTTTTCTTCAGGCGGTGGCTGCACGTTAAGAATACATTTTGTATCACACCAAAACAAATTACAACTATATAACAAAAGGAAGGTTGGCATAAAACTTAACAGTCTAGCAGATAAATGCACCACCAGAAGTTCAGAAGCTCGGTTCATTTGACCTTACTGTTACGTTTTCATGATGTATTGTCCGATGGAGCACCATAACCCTCGCCTTCATTTCCCCTGATGAGGACATCAATACCATTATTACACCCACAGCCCCTACTGTTACATATACTGGACCAATTACTAGAGCTCGCGCACGCCAATTAAATTACCAGGTACTTTCGTTTCTTGGTAATGATTCTAATGTTCATGAGAATATGATGCTACCTAAATTGGATACATTTGTTTTGCTTACAAATGAAGGGCCTAGCTTGGAGAAGGGTGAACATTGGAGCAAGAACACGCATGGAGTTGATGGCATGCGCAAGGGGATCAAGAACGGAGTTACAAGTGATGATTTCAGGACTTTGAAGCCACCATAAGGAGTGCATGAAGCCTTGGACGAAATATACAAGATGCCACTTCATAATATTCGTCCATAGGCTATTCTAGGTGTTGCGTCACCTTATTATTGGGCCAGGCCCATGTAATTTCAAAATACTAAAGTATAGGCTATTTTTAGAGTCCGTATGTGTGGGGAAACAAGAGTTAGGGTTGGTTTCGGACCCCACCCTCAAGGGCCACGAAATTCCCTCCTCTTCCTCCATATATACAGCCCTTAGGGCGTCGTTTAGACTTTGGGTTTTGTTTAGATCAAAAGTTCGCCATAGCTGCAACTTCGCGTACTTTGTTTGTGTTCAACGACCAGACCAAGGCGTCACAGAACCCCACCTTCATTAATAAAGCTTTCCTCTTTTATTTGCAATATCCAGATTGCAATCTCAGTTTCTTGCTTGTTCTTCGTTTGCTCGCAGGAAATAGACCCTCGTGGTCAGGTTGATCATGCTCCGGCATGGTTAATAACCCCTCGGAAGTTGGTTTAGCGATTGCTAAGGCGCGACGTCTTCGCACGTTCGTAGTCGGATCATCAAAGTCGACTCCCACAGAAAACGATTGCTATCTCATCGAAACATCGGGACACCTCTGCCTCTATCATCCCCTAGGCAATGGACTTGTGTCTAGAGCGCAGATACAACATTGCTTTGAGCTTGCATATCTTGATCATGAGGCAGTTTGGACGATATTTCCTTAACAACCAACCCAATATTATGCAGGAACGTGCTTTTGGCACTGTTAGTGGACAGGTACTGACCCACTGCAGCAAGAGCTGACATTGCGGTTATAGTTGCCTAGCCACCTTCAGAAGGTGGCGGTTCCACCATTTTTTCCATAGCTCGCTGAAAAGTTGAGGTTTTACATTAGTAGTACCAGAATAGAAGATATTAAGGAGGCAGCAAAACCAAACAAAATAGCTTTGGTCTATATACAGAACTTATTCTGGTGAACCCATGTAAAATATTAGTTGTATTTTATTGCAAAGTACATAATAAAACCAGGTTCCAAACATATGACCATGTACCATCGCTAATGTATTGTCTATTTCTTCACATTGTATTGAGGGCTAAGGATGAAGAGACGAAGTTTATAATACGGTAAGCATAGTATGACGTCATTCATATCACAAAACAACTGAGAACAGACAAACACAAAATTGTAACGTTGTGTGGGCAAGTCCAGCACGGAACTAGATTACGGGTCAGGATCAAAGGAACATCACTCCTATCTTTTAAACCTTGTAAGGTGCAATGATACGCTAAGACAATTGTGTATAAAATTGAAAAGAGTAATAGACATTGGCTGCAAACCATGCAGTTCAAGGCACAAGTTAGAGTAAGTAGTAGTTAAAAGGCATGAGGATTAAGGACTTACAACAGCGGCTTTGACTGGTGTAGTCATGCCCTTCTTCTTGCTGGTGTGACAGTCCTTGAAGATTTCCACAACATTTGGTTCAGGTACTTTTTGGTCCTTGCGGGCTTTCCTCTACATTTGGAACAAGTCAATATAGATCTGAAAATATGGTACAGCAAAAAGAGTGAAATAGCAGCTAATTACAAGAGACTCGCAGTGTGCAATATAGCTACGAGATCCTGTCGTCTGTTGGAATTTCACTTTTGTACGGTTGGCCTTGTTCTTTGAACAGTTCACCTACAAAAAGATAGATTTGTGTGGCACATGCGTAAATAGGACTTCAACATGTGATCTGATGACATATATATAATGTACCTAGTACTTCAGATCGGACCAGTGTTTAACGAGGCCTCTCCAGTCTTCATCAGATATATTTTCCACTGGAGATGTTTGGGCAAGTTCACTGTTAGCCTTGCCTTCAAAGTGAGTTTTCCTCAAGTTATACTGATACTGTCGCATAGTAGACTTGAAAACATGGGTGCAAGCTTGTCTGGTTGCATCATCTTGGCTATCCAACTTGAACCTCATCTGTTGAAAAGTATGGGTGTCTCATTATCAGCAACCTAGAAAGTATTGGACAGAGCAAGACGATATTACTAGTTTCCATACATAACTATACTTACAGATAAATGGTCGAGGAAGATGTTGAACTGGGTTTTGTGTTTGTCATTCCTGTACTGAATCCATGTTGGGAGGATACGTACATGACACCTAACAGCAACCGCTGCCTCTGATACTAACTTGGCTGACTCTGTAGCATCACGTGGCCTTTTTAAACCTGCCTCAAAACGGATCTCCATTCTTCCTCCTCTAGATTTAGTTAACCTATCGAGCATTATCCCTGATGTTTGTTTCCTCTTGCGCCTAGGTGCTAGTCCAACAACAAACATAGGAAGTTTTAGTGTACATCAAACTGTGAGACTACATATAAAGAAGCATGCAACTGTAACTTGACTCCAGCAACTACCTTCTTGCTGTTCAAGCTCACAAGGTTCATCTGATATTGCCAACTTGTCTTGTTTCAAGAGTGCTTGGGAAGTAGTGTCAGGTGGCAAGGGAGCTTGGGAACGTGTTGCTAGCTCAGTTGACGCACGAGTACGTCGTGCAGCTGGTAGTACTGTGGTAGGTGTTGCAAGAACTAGGGTTGTCTCTGCTTGTTTGGTGGCAGCTATTTGTTTCTGTTTGTCTTTTTTTGCAACTCGTGTAGCATGGGATGCCGTGTTTGTAGAATTTTCTGCTGGACTTTGACCTTCTATTGCACCATCAGTACCAGCAGAATCTGCAGGATTCATCCAGTTCTCATTCCCTGCCATTCTGTGTTTCTTCCTCTTTCTCTGTGCCATGTTAAGTCAAGCTGACAAGAAAAACAAATAACAAATTAGTTCTTCAGAACAAATTGATGCGTGATGCAGACAAACTGAACTTTGATGTTAAACAACCACATGATAGGAGGATGTAATATGTATGAAAAACAGGACATAAGAGATAACAAGAACTATGATGTGTAAACTAAGAAGAAGACATTTCACCAAATTATAAGCAATGCAATGGAAGGTAGACACCATATGAAAGATGCTACAAATATCGCTCTGCCAAGTCAACAATGTCTCATCATAAATGGCGTTTAAACAAATGTGAAGCAGTACAAGAAATAAATCATATGCAAGATGCAAACAACATCACACTACCATGTTAGAGGTCTCTCGTCATTAGTGCCATTGCATATTCACAGCATTGCATATTCACAGCTTATGATGTGTAAACTAAGGAGAGGGCATTTCAACAAATTAGAAGCAATGAAAGCTAGACACCATATGAAAGATGCAACGAATATCACTCTACCAAGTTAAAATTGTCTCGTCATAAGTGCCATTTCAACAAATTAGTAGTACAAGCTAGAAAAGAATGTGAGATGTAACCTATATCACACTCCGAAGTCAAACGTGTCTTATGATAAGTGATTGTTGCAGGTTACACAACAGTAGTAATTTGATGTAAGAACATGGTGTGATAGACAGATATTGTATGTTCTAGAAATAGGAACACGTGTCTTATTCAAGTATAATGTGTAAAGTAAGCAGATGGAATTCAACAAAATTAGAACCAATACAAGCTAGACATCACACATAACATGCAACCACATATAACAGTGCCAAGTTAGAGGGAGCACCGGTGATGCTGCACTAGGGGAGACGTGCTCATCATAAACACAGCTTTGTTGAGTGTCTATGCATGTGTTGTCTTGGAAATCATCTTGGGGGTGTGGAGGAGTAGAAACTATAGAGGCCCTCCGTTCGGAAGGAGCACCTTTATCCGCTGCTTTGCTAACTTCCTTCCGCTTTATTGATTTTGAATTGTCAAGTAAAACTGACAAGAAAAAGCAATAAAATTCTCTCTTCAGAACTCATTCATGCATGATACTGACAATCACTACTTTGATGTAAGGCAAACACATGATACCAGGATGCAATATGTACGAAAAACAGGACGGCATGGCATGTTCACAACTGTTTGTGTAAACCAAGCAGAAACCATTCCAGCAAATAAGAAGCAATGCAAGCTAGACACCACATGAAAGATGCAACCAATATGACTCTGCCAAGTTAAAAGCGTCCCATCATAAATGGAATTTCAACAAATTAGAAGCAGCGCATGCTATAAATCATATGAAAGATGCAACTAATATCGCACTGCATATACTAAAGGTGTCTCGTCATGTTGATTGATGCGGGATACAAAAAAACAATAGTTTTATCTAAGGACATGCTTAATAGACAGATGTACTATGTACTAAATACAGGAAGGCATGTCACATTAATAGGTATAATGTATAAGCTAAGCAGACTAGCACATGCAGTTTAACCAGATTGGAAGAATTACAATCTAGACACCATATGCAACATGCAACCACATATCACGCTGCCAAGTTAGAGCAAGCACCTGCGATGCTAGTGTAGGGGAAATGTTGTAATCAACTACAGAGCTACGTTCACTATCTTCATGTAGCATTTCTGTTTCTTGAGAATCATGTCGGGAGGCTGACGCTGCATTCTTTAAATGAGGAGTAGTCCCCTTGCCTGCCTGCCTCGTCATAAGTGATTGATGAGGGATACACAAGAACATTAGTTTGATGTAAGAACATGGTTAATACACAGATGTACTAGTATGTACCATAAACAGAAAGGCATGTCATATTCAAAGGTATAATGTGTAAGCTAAGCAGATGCAATTTAACCAAATTTTAAGCAATACAAGCTAGACATCCGGCTGGAGTGGTGAGCATGATCATCTAGGACCTGAGAGCCTGGTGGGAGGCGGGCTGCTTCGCCACCATCGCAGCTTTTTAGTTGGCTTCCAGGTGATTCCTATCTTTGCTGGGCTTGTCACTGGCTCGGCCAGTGCCCTGACTAGCTATTTGTCTTCTGGTGCTCACGAGATGGTGGTTCATGTAAAAAAATATCTTGCCTTATCTTATCGAATTCGGCCTTTCGAATACAAGCTAGACACCATATGGAACATGCAACCACATATGACACCGCGAAGTTAAATCAAGCACCTAGGATGGTGGTTCATTGCGAGCGAGGTCATCAACTCCAGAGCTATGTTCCCCGTCTCCATCTGCTGACACTGCACCCTTTATAGCGTTAAAACGTGTCTTGCCTAGCCGCACACCAAGCTGGAGCGACTTATCTCTTTTCTTTTTGGCTTCTCTCATGGCAGCAGAGTCTGAAATACCCTTGCATAAAAACACAACAGTGAGAGTAAGGGTGAAGTGTGTGCAGAACTAGTGCATTGTAAAAGTAGCAGATAGCAGGTGGCTGAAAAATAAATGATAGGAGACATATGATAGCTCTACAACATTGCATGGCAAACAAAATTAGATTCTACTCCATATGATTTTGTAATATGTGAGCACAGGAAATGCAGGTACTTCTCTAGCACACCACCACATGTGGTCATATCTAAGATAACAGACGACTGAAAATAAATAGGTCAGTCAATTTTTTTAATGAACCGTCCGATCTATAAGGAACGGGCAGATGGCCTTCATCTACCTCCTGCCAGTCACTGTTGATGATCTTTCTCGAACCGCCAGCGACCACCGGCCCAGACCCCTGCCTCCGCCGCCCCGCCCTCCCATCGACCTCACACCACCGCCGTGCTTGGCAGCGCCCCCAGGCCATCCCTTTAATCCCGGCCGACCTCCAGATCGGGCGCTAGTAGCTCTAGGCCACACACTCCCCTAAGATAAACACCAAGGCGCTGCTTCCCCGGTGTAATAGGCGTACTAGCACCTGTTAAGCCGGGGAATGCTTCCGTTAATTGGGAATCAACTGGCCAGAAATTGAAATTCAGGGGGGCGACGGACCTCTAGCTAAGGTGAAATCGTATATGAGGAGAAACCTTGTGCATCGCGAGTTACTAGGAACATCTAGTATCAAGAAGAAGCGGTCAACTAGTGTCTTCTGTGGGATGAATACCGTGCAAGCAGAGACGTAAGATCTGCACGAATAAGGGAAGAGGAGTACCTTTTTCGGTTGCCGGTGTGGTCACCTCCACAAGTCGCGCTGATTTTCTTCTTTTTACCGGGGAAACCGATGTTCTGGAGGGTGCAGGCTTGGACAAACCCATGGCCAAATTGTTGACTGTGTTGCCGTGGCCGTATGTCGACGGAGGGGAAGCAGATCCGAGGCGGTGAAGGACGGCATAGCAGGAACAGCTCCGGTGCGGTGGAGGGTGGCGAAGTTGGAGCGGCAGCGGTGAGGCGCAGGACGGCGTGGTTGAACTGGCTCGGGTACTGACGGCTCGTCCTCGGCTTCAACTACTAGTCGTGGAGCGCGTTGCGGTTGAGGTTGCGGTGGACGACGACGTCGGGGTATCGGCTCCGGCGTGATGGAGGAGGGCGGCGGTTGATGGGTGGGATGGGGTGGCGGACGGAGGACGCCGGGGTTTCACGGCTGGTGGAGAGGTAGTTTTGGCGCCCACAAAGTACGAATGGGGAATCGGACGGGTGGGGAGAACCATGTTTCGGTCTGGGACGCGCTTGTTTTTGGCTTTTTTTAACAGAAGATGGGACGCGCTTGTTTGAAATTTGGGGAAAGTACAAACTTTGCCCCCCTCTTAAATTTCGGACCTACTGCGGGTCGGGGGTAGGATGGTAATCCCAGGTGTCCCAAATAGTGGGCGGGAGCGATTTCGGCCGCGCGCATGTGTGCTTAGGCGGCCATTGTGTATGAATTTGTTTTCGGATGCGGTTGCGTGGCGTCTAGATGAAGCTACAAACCTACCCCGGTTTAGACCTTTGGACGCCGGGCCGGTAGGTTTCACGGGTCGGAGTTATTAGAAAAGTAATTTCCTTGTACTACCAAACATTGGTCTCACGCGGTTTCGGGCGAGTAGAGGCTCTTTTGGCGCTTCGTTCGAAATTTTGAAACACAAGCATTCATGTTTAGAGTACTCTTGAACTATGAGGATTGACCTAAATATACAACGTTATATTTGACCTTGTATGTTTGAAAACCTCATTAAATTATCCGCTTCTTTTTGAAATTTTGATACTTGAAAATCCTATAACTACGATTATTTTGGAATGGAGGAGCTAAATTTGAATCTATTTTGTACACGACTACATATGCTATTATGTACAAAATCAGAGCAAAGATTCGTGCCCCCATAATTTAGGTATGGTTTACAAATGCCATGATATCAAATTCAAATAATTGAATGGACTTCATGTTGAATTCGATTTTTTTAAACCACCTTAAGTTGAATTCAAATGTATGCTAGTCATAGGTAGTAGCTATTTATAATGTCCATTGTGTAACTTTCGTATGTATAATGTGCTTTACACACACATCATGAACTATACTCACGTTTATATTCGATTGCTAAAGCGATGCATTGTCTGGAGTTCAAAATACTAACTATGTGGATCAATTGTGTCGAATAATAACATAGACATGCTCAAATTCGATAGAATCTAGATGTCTGATGGATCAATGACCGCTCCTTACGCGAATTGCAAATATCATGATCCCGTCCTAATATTTGGATACAATTTATATCTTTAATCAATGTGTAGAGCAGTCTTTTACGTGTAGTTTCAATCTCCATCGGTGTTCTCTCACACATGCTCACACACACACTCCCGAGGTGTCTTTCTCGCACACATGCTCTCGATATAACCCTCCCTCCCTCTCTTCACCATTTACAACTGTTTTCACTAACCTTTATCACAAGCACTCTTCCTCTCGCAAACATACACACGCACAATCCTCATCGACCCTTTCTATATACATGGACCTGCCTACGTGTCTCATGTACGCACATTATCTTTACGCCTGTCTCTCACGCATTGTCTCACACCTCTCTTCCTAATCGACGAGTATGATTCTAGCAGAGCATTCTGTAGGATGCCCCTTAAAGTTAGGTTGGGTGAATAGTAATATCAGAGATAAACGGGTTACCTTAGTCCGAGAACCTAGGGTTACAAATCCTAGCCGGCTTTGTCAGTGGACACAGAGTCCTTCACAATTCTGCTATCTTTGTCTTGTACGACTAGTCATCCATGGGTCTTCCTAAATGCGTCACGGGCCGACCAATGTGGCGCAGGACGGAACAGAACGAAGGGCCTCACCTCGACCCACCGGACCTCACGCGGTGACACACCCTCTGCCCCCATGTCTCATTATCTTCTCACACCCACACATACGAACACAAACACCACACACACAGAAAATTTCTCCTGGTGCCTCTATTCCCTCCCCCCTTGCATATACACACTCAAGGGAATGGAATCTCTTGTCGTGACGTCATATTCGTCTCTCTCTCTCTAGACCACTCTCATTTCTCGTGCTATCTCTCCCACGCCCCCCCCCCCGTCGGCCCCTCTATCCATCTATCCATGGCTCTCTCGAATACGTAATACACACACATACCTCTCTAGGCCCCGCCAAATGCATCAACTACACATTCACACATGTTACATCACGTACCCCATTGATCTAAAAAGCCCTCTCTTCATGTTTATTTCGCATACAACATTCCTTTTGAATAAAGTGTGGCCAAAAAATATTTTAGAGTTTCTACATATATACAACATTACAAAGTTATATGGAGGAGTACGAACGCTAATTTGCATTGCATGGTGCCCACAATGATATTTATTCCGCACTGTGAATTTGTATATTTTTATACTATATACAAAGTTAGTCATAATAAAGAGAAATGAAGAGCATCTCTCTCTCTCCATCGCATACCCCCCCTGTACGCCCCTTTCACGTATGCACACAAAACTATCTCCAGGTCCTCTAAAAGTAAGCCCCCAAAAAATTCACGCATGTTTCATCTTTCTCTCGCGATATATGCAATGACGATCATTGTATTTGAAGCGAAAGCACGATACGTACATTGGACTTCAGAATCCACTCATTACGGTCACCATTTATGTTTAGTGGTTATTATGCAGTCACGGGCTCACCGTACAACTTTGTATTTGCTCATGACATGACTAGTTGACCAGTTAAATGCTCCATGTGGCACCTCTAGTGTTGCATCACATTATCTCACTACCATCGTGCCCACCTGTCGACTTGTATCTACTCTACATCTACACTCTTATAAAATACATAAAATACACTCTTATAAAAAACAGAGTTGGTGATGACGGTGTGCCTGCCATCCTGCAATATAGGCCGTCCGATTTATATCTGACGGATAGGAAAGAAACTATGGCAATTTTGCAAAAAGGTACCCACACAACTCTCCACATTTGCAAATAAGGCCTTCCCTCAGTCATCCTTTTCTCTCACAAGATAAACAAGTCATACAAATGCATCTTGATGTTACATGCAATGCACGGGCATCTTGCTAGTAAGAATGAAAACAAACGACAAAAATATATTTGGACGGTGGTTCGAAGTCATGACCGCGGGCGCACCGGACAAAGTGGCCTTGTATTGGTATGCTGAGCCGTCTGTTTTAACACACAGGAGCTGGTATGGTGATTATACACACACGCACGCATGCACACGAACTGCATCCACGCAACACTCACACAAACACATGCACCCATGCATGCACGCAACACTCACACGTACACACGCAGCCACGCACGCACGCAACACTCACACGCACACATGCATGCACACACCAGTACACCACACGACCAACACACCCTCTCACGCTCAAGTGCTCAACCTACACGTGCATGCGCACACATCAGGCCCTGACAGACACATACACAACCAGGTGATTCCCGCGCACGGGTTGGAGCCTTGTCGCGCCTGCGTAAATTTGTGTTTATCTAACCTTTTGCCTATGCGAACTGATAGGTGGGACCCACAACGAACATGGACAATTTAACTAGTCAACATGGCACCACGCAGACTATTTGGTCGGTCAACAGAGTGCAATCCGATGCTGAGCTGTGAGCAAGTGACCGTATAATCACCGCAAAACGTATATAGTGACCGTAATCAGCTTATTTTGAAGTTCGGTGACCGTATTACGCTTTTCTCTCTGTAGGCCCTCCAAAACTACATCTCCACACGTTCTCGCATGTTACATCTAACAACTATGCAATACAGCACTACTACTACACTCTAACACAATAAATCATATGTGTTTTTAGTTCTACTAGATATCATATTGTTACTTATAATTATTCAGTTTGCATACATTAAAATTGCCTTTGAAATGTATGGCTAGTATCATCTACCGCGCGGGAAAAATCCCTCCCTTTCCTGTTTAATCGGGTTTGTATCGATGGATCGTGCGAAACAGCAAAACTATACTAGTACTATATAGTACAAGTGACAGTTCACTGGGCCGTCGTGTCATCTACTCCTCCGTCGTAAGAGTGGAGCGCTCGCTTTCATAAATCTTCTAGTCCCTTTTGCCGACATGTGGGACATCAAGCTACTGGGTCCACGTGCCATACCGGAATATAGTGCAGAGCAGTCGGGGTGAAGCACCACAGTCATGGCGCCGGCGTAGTAATGAGCAATGAGGCATCAAATCACAAAGCTGCACCTTTCCCGCAGTTAAGTTGGAGGGACGAAGCAACCATCATTTCACTCGTTGCTGAATCTTCTCCCTCATCTTCTTCAACTTAACCATGTGTTGCTTCTGCCGTTGTTCTGCCTCATGTGGGACGCGGATCGGCTTGGTAAAGCACTGACACATGGGACCGCATGTTAGCAAACCGCCAGGACAACGTCCTCCGAAAATAAGAAGCCTAATCCTAGACTTACAAAGGGCTACGTAGCTTCTACGTATACTTTCCATCTAATCTATATATGCCCCCCTGATTTTCAGGTGGGGTGGGTGAGGGAGTCCTGGATTAGGGGGTGTTCGGATAGCCGAACTATACCTTCAGCCAGACTCCAGGACTTTGAAGATACAAGATTGAAGACTTCGTCCCGTGTCCGGAAGATTCTTTCCTTGGCGTGAAAGGCAAGCTAGGCGTGCTGATATTCAAGATCTCCTACCAATGTAACCGACTCTGTGTAACGCTAACCCTATCCGGTGTCTATATAAACCGGAGGGTTGTAGTCCGTAGGACAACGATCATCATACACAATCATACCCATAGGCTAGCTCCTAGGGTTTAGCCTCCTTGATCTCGTGGTAGATCTACTCTTGTACTACCCATATCATCAATATTAATCTAGCAGGAGTAGGGTTTTTCCTCCATCGAGAGGACCCGAACCTGGGTAAAATAAAGTGTCCCTTGTCTCCTGTTACCATCCGACCTTGACGCACAGTTCGGGACCCCCTACCCGAGATCCGCCGGTTTTGACACCCACATTGGTGCTTTCATTGAGAGTTCCTCTGTGTCGTCGCCTTTAGGCCCGATGGCTCCTTTGATCATCAGCAACGATGAGGTCCAGGGCGAGACTTTTCTCCCCGGATAGATCTTCGTCTTTGGCGGCTTCGCTCTGCGGGCCAAATCGCTTGGCCATCTGGAGCAGATCGAAAGCTACGCCCCTGGCCATCAAGTCAGGTTTGGAAGCTTAAACTATACGGCGCATATCCGTGGAGACTTGATCTTCGACGGATTCGAGCCACAGCCAAGCGCGCCGCACTATCCCGAGGGGCATGATATAGCTCTGCCCCCGAACAGTGTCCTGGAGGCCGCATACGCTCCGGCCCCGATCCTCGACTCGGCGCCCGCCGCGTCCTTCGAGGATGAACGGTTGGACGTCACCTCGGGGGCTGCGATCTTAAAGGCATTCAAGCCGAACGCAAGACCCGCACTCCGCATGGCCCATGACTCCAAGCAGCCGGACTCTTCTCCGAACTCCGAGCCTCCCGCGCCCCTTCCAATCGAATCAGATTGGGCGCCTGTAATGGAGTTCACCGCCGCGGACATCTTTCAGTGTTCACCTTTTGGTGATATTCTGAATTCTCTCAAGTCTCTCTCTTTGTCAGGAGAGCCCAGGCCGAACTATGGCCTGTGAGGTTGGGATTCGGACGACGAAGAAATTCAAAGCCCACCCACCACCCACTTAATAGCCACTGTCGATGATTTAACCGACATACTTGACTTCGGATCCGAAGACTTCGACGGTATGGACGACGAAGACGGAGACGAACTGGAACCAACACCCATAAGGCACTGGATCTCCACCCCACCTAATGACGTATTCATGGTGGATACACCTGAAAAAACTGACAATGAGGAAAAAGGAGGCGAAAAGAGGGGTAAACCCTCCAAAAAGCACTCAAAGCGGCGACGTAAACGCCGAGCCAAGCCCCGCCTCGATCAGGACCCAGCCGTGGAGCAGGATGAGCCGGTAGACGACGAGCTTGTTTCAGAACAGCCGTCCGAACAGGGCAACACGGACAGAGAGGACAAACAGCCCTCCCCCGGCCATAACAGAATCCCGGACGATATCACGCCAGATAAAACCACGGAGCAGAAGAATCTCCCCGAAAGGCTCGTTGCCACAGCGCGTAGCCTGAAAAAGCATAAGCAGAAGCTAAAGACGGCAGAAGATGCACTCAGAACAAGATAGAGCAAAGTAATCAAGACCGCAGACAAATACGGCGATAGCCGCCGCACCAAAAGCTATCCGAAGAGAAAACTACTGCCCGAATTCGACCAGGAGGCCTCAGAGCCCCCACACTTGAAAAACAAAAAAGCCACACGGTCGGATAGACGACCCCGTGGCCACTATAAAACGGCAAGCGGTGCCGCACTTAATGCGGCATGCGATCCAATCAAAGATTTGCATCATGGCCCAGCCAGGTCCATTTACGGGCCAAGAAAGCAAGCTCTCACAAGCAATGCAAAAAATCCACCATCAGAATCCGGCACACCCAAATACAGGGGCGCCGCACACCCCCTATGCTTCACCGACGAGGTCCTGGAACACGAATTTCCAGAGGGATTTAAGCCCGTCAACATAGAGGCATACGACGGAACAACAGACCCTGGAGTCTGGATCAAGGATTATATCCTCCACATATACATGGCTAGAGGAGACGATCTCCACGCCATAAAATATTTACCTCTTAAGCTTAAAGGGCCAGCTCGGCACTGGCTTAAAAGCCTTCCCAAAAACACAATTGGAAGTTGGGAAGAGCTCTAGGACACTTTCCGAGCAAATTTTCAAGGGACCTATGTCCGCCCCCCGGATGCAGACGATCTTAGTCACATAACTCAGCAGCCCGGCGAATCAGCTCGGCAGTTCTGGAACAGATTCCTTACTAAAAAGAATCAAATAGTGGATTGTCCGGACGCCGAAGCCCTAGCGGCTTTCAGGCACAATGTCCGAGACGAATGGCTCGCCAGACACCTCGGCCAGGAAAAGCCAAGAACAATGGCCGCACTCACAAGCCTCATGACCCGCTTTTGCGCGGGAGAGGACAGCTGGTTGGCACGATGCAGCCCCAGCGACCCAAGCACATCAGAAGTGAGGGATGGAAACGGGAAACCGCGACGAAATAAGGACCATCGCCGAATCAAAAGAAAAAGTCCGAAGAGCACGGCAGTCAATGCCGGATTCAAAGGCTCACGGCAAAATCAGACAAAACCACCCCCTCAGGATAATAGGGAAGATCCGTCCAGCCTAAGCAGAATCCTGGACAGAATATGTCAAATACATAGTACTCCTGGAAAGCCTGCTAATCACACCCACAGAGACTGTTGGGTTTTCAAACAATCCAGAAAGCTTAACGCCGAACACAAGGGGCTCGATACACAAAGCGAAGAAGAAGATGAACCCCAAAAGTAGAACACCAGGAAACAAAAGAACTTCCCACAAGAAGTCAAAACAGTGAACTCCCTTCACGTCACAAAACGTGTGTTGCCCATTAAGGTACACACAATGAAACCTACCCCTCGGGAGTCCCGCCACTGGTCATTAAAACCAATCATTTTCGATCAGCTAGATTATTCTAGAAATATCAAAAACGCAGGCCGGACTGCCCTGATACTCGATCCAATAATCGACGGATTCAAATTTACTAATGTCCTTATGGACGGCGGCAGCGGGCTAAACCTGATATATCAGGATACAATCCACCGCATGGGCATAAACCCAGTGAAAATCCGCCACAGCAAAACCTCCTTTCAAGGGGTAGCACCAGGCCCAGACACCCATTGTATGGGTTTTCTCCGGCTCGTAGTCATATTCGGCTCTGCCAATAATTTTCGTCGCGAAAAACTAACCTTCCATGTAGTCCAGTTCTCCAGTCGCTATCCAGCACTATTGGGATGTGAAGCTTTTGCTCGCTTTAACGCAATACCGCATTATGCATCTCTCATGCTTAAGATGCCTGGACCTCGAGGCATCATCTCTTTAAAGGGAGCGTCCTAAAGTACGCCTCCTCCAAATGGAGGATTGCGTGGCCGCTTAAACAACCGCACAATAAAATGGCCTCGCCAGCCAGAGGACCTTTTTTAAGTCATTAAAGGCCACACATCCGGACTCAATGAGTTCGCCACAAGCCCATTATCAATATAGGCTTAGTACGCCGTACCAGGGGCTGTACGCAGAGACAATAAAGCTCCACTTCATCTATTTCTTACTCTAATATTTTGTTTGTTATCCTTTTTGATCCGCACAACCCATTTTCAATTTAGTTCCTCTCTTTTACAGATGAACGTCGTACGGCGCCCATCCAGGACACGGCACAGCGGAGACACAGGCGCAGATGTGCAGTAGGGACCCGTCCTAAAGGATTCTTTTTAGATTAAGACCCTGCGTAAACCTTTTTTACTGTCTCTTGCTGTTATACATCCCCTGGTTTCTTTTGCTATAACCAAGGAGGAGGCTGGCATTTTGGCATGTGGCCACGCCAGAATTCTTGCTCGTACCTGGACACGAGGGGCTTTTTTCTTTATTAAGGGTGTTGTTCCACACACATCCACAAAGACCGAACACCTTAGGGAGTGTTCGGCGTCGCGAGTTTTGGCACTATATGCATCAGCTCCGAGTCATGATTTTGGTCACATGTTGGGTTGCCCGGCTCCTGAGTTCGGCCACCTTACGTTCCGTTTTGTCGGCTAAGGTAGCACTAGGAGAACTACTGCGATTGTGACCCGGTTCGGCCGGGCGAGCACCTCAGTAGAGAAAGCCGAAAACCGACTGTCATGATGTAGCGTGAGACTGGTCGCCACTCGATGACTTATGGGAGTTTATCGAATTCCTCCGTTTTGACGAAGGGCCGCTTCCCAGTCAGGCTCACATGCGCCCCGAATTCGGGTAAACGCAGTCGCCGCTAAAGGGCTACCTAAAGAGTCCCACTGTCAAGCTCCTATGGCTAAGTGAAAGTGTTAAAGCATTATAGTCTGGTTGCCTAGCCCGCTGCGCTATCACCTCCTTTGTAGGACCAAGACGTTGGGTTAAGTGTGAAAATGCGTCCTCTGCGCGCACCCCCGCACTATGTGTGGGGGGCTGAAGCCAACGACTGCAATCTTTCAGAATTTATATATATTTAAACGGCCGCACAGGAGGTGTTCTTAATACTTGAAGGCACAAGTCTAAAATATGCCACTTCACCTTATCAAAATATTATCTTATAATTACATATGTTGTCATAACATAGCACCCTTCGAGCACTGCGTCTCTATTATGCGAGCGCCCGCGAGGACTTCCTCAAAATAGTGCTCGGAAGGTATTCGGCTTTTATCCGAATCACGGGACGCAACAACGGTGGGCTCCATATCTGCCCAGTATGTCTTGACACGGGCAAGAGCCAGCCGAGCGCCCTCTGTGCAAGCTGACCTCTTCATAGCATCGACACGGGGCACCAAGTCGAGAAATTGCTGCACTAAGCTGAAATAACTCTTCGGCTTTGATTTCCCAGGACATATGCGCTCCATGGCGTACTTCATGGCGAGTCCGAACAACCTATGTAGCTCAGCCCATTGGGCCAGGCGATCGTCCACTGCAAGTGGACGCTCCGGATTGGCGAACTGCAACCAGAAGAGCTTCTCCACTTCATGACCCTCCTTGTCTTGAAAGCATCTGGTTGCATCAGCTACACTAGCCGCCAGATCCAGATAGGTGTCCTCCACGCTCCACGCTCTGTCCAACGGGGCAAACTTCGGATCACAGAATCTTCTACGCAGCGGGAAAGGCTTTCCATCCGCAATTTGTCCGGCTTGACGTAGCTCTTCCCTTGCCGCTCTCATTGCAGAGCGGGCATCCTTGGTGCCAGCAACGGCCTTCTCCAAGTCTGTTTGCCTTGCCCGACCTTCCTCTTCAAGAAGCTTGCAACGGTCAGTAGCACTTTTTAACTTCACGGCCATATTAGCCATCTCCTCCTTGCTTCGGCAATGGGAAGCCTGTTCGGCTTTCAGCGCTTCACGGGCTTTCCCGGCAGCCGCATCGCTTTTTCTGGCTTGTTCCTTTGCTTTGGCGAGTTCGGCCCTAAGACCTTCTACGGCAGCCGCACCATCTGCATCAAGCATACACACGGTAAGATGTTGACATAAAGCTCCTCTTACTAACAATCGCCAAATAAATTCAATACCTTGAGCATCATCAAGCCGCTTGTTAACAAGCACGATGTCGGCTTCTGCCTCATCAAGTTGTCGCTTCATTTCGGCAAAATCTCGAGTCCGGCTTGACTCCGGACAATCTGCCACCTACATATAAAGGCATCACTTAAAGGACCTGGGATTTAGATCCTCTGCACGCCGCACATCTCTGCGCCGCACAAAGTCTCAGGGGCTACTATCTACACAGGGCGCACGTTATTATGCGCAACTAACGCTAATATTTGTTATCTAAAACATACCTCAAGGCCCGCGAGTAAACTCTTGATGGCCTCGTCCAGTCCGCTTTCCGCGGATGAAATCTTTTCAATCACCGTGTTCATCAACACACGATGCTCCTCTAAAACAGAGGCTCGCCCCAGCAGAACCTTTAGCTCCTCCGACCAAACACCAGATGGTGCCGGACTCGTCCCATGGCCTTCTTCGAAGGCCGGACGCGGAGAACCTCGGGGGCCGCACGGTCACCTTCTGCCTCTGGCAGATTCGGAGAAATCCTCTGCGACGACACTTCGGCGTCGCCCGCCTTGCTAGGCGATATAGAAGGAGGAGGCGTTCTGCTCTCCATCATCTCTGGAAGAAGATCCCCCGACGACGAGCTCTGCTGAGAAGGGTTGAGGTCCGAACTACAAGGTAAGGTTTTGGTTAAAACTTCTCCGATATAAATCAAGGATTTCTCTTAAAAGAACAACTCTCCTTCTACTTACGGCTCGTTGGAGGGCTGCTCCCTTTGAGGGTTTAGTTCGGCCGAGGGGCTCCCTGGCGTTGGGCCCTCTGACATGGATTCTTTCCCCCGCTTTGGAGCTATGGCTTCCGGGTCGTCAGAGGCGGCCCTTTTCTTCCCCTTAGGAGAGGAATTATCGATTCCCTTGTCGGGACCCCGATCCTAAGCCACATCGATCCAGCATGTAACACAACATATCACTTTGCGGCCTCACGCATGGTACTCCCACGGGTGCCACCTTACCTGGCCCGGGACCGTTTGCGCCTTTTGGCTCACCTATATGATAGTGTCGCTAGCATCCATATGACAGAGAACCCGGGCCGACATGGCTAGTCGTGAACCCAAGGCGGCACTAACCCATGAGGACAGGCATACATGAATCACATCGAGCATGTCGGTCAACAACGTATAAATCCGGGCTGTAGCACTGGGCTAACAGGACTCCGGTAACCCGGGCTGTAGCAGGCTAGGCCGGACTCCGGATAACACCGCGTGACATTTCCCCGAAGGGACAGACACAGGAACGAGGTGAAACACATGCCGGCCAGTCAAGTGTTCCGAGCAGTAGTGCTGGGCTAGCAGGACTCCGGTGAACCGGGCTGTAGCGGACTACTATCGCTTAGAAGCACTAGACTACATTTCCTCATATGATAGGCTGCCAAGGATAAACAACTAGATTGTCGGATCCCACACATAGCAATACACATTACACGTACGCATAACATGCAAGTATGTGTTGTACAACATGGCATCACAACATAACGCAAACTCATATAGATAAAGGCTCAGAAGAGCCACATAACATTAAATACAAACAGGGGTCACATGACCCATCATTCAGAGCATACAAGCAACAAGCGGAAGCATTACATGTCTGAGTACAGACAACTACAAAAGAAAAAGGCTGAGAAGCCTGACTATCTACAAGACCCTCCCAAGGGTACAAGATCGTAGCTGAGGTAACAAGCTACTCGTCGAAGTCCAAGCGGAACTACTAGCAAGACCGAGGTCTCCGCTGCAAAAACATAAATAAAGCAACATGAGTACAAAGGTACTCAGCAAGGCTTACATCAGATCCTATCATACATGCATTTGTATCAAGAAGGTAATGTGGGGTTTAGTTGCAGCAAGCCAGCTTTGACTCAGTGGCTATCCTGTTCTACGACTACAAGAAACTTCTTTGAGGTGAGGCAGCGCACACGAGTCCACTAATCACCACATCAATACACTACTATGGATTCATCCCCGTCTCACTACGAGAAGGCCATCCATAGCACTCACACTTGTCTTGAGCATTTTAGAGTATCCACTTTAAGTTGTCTATGTACCACGTAAGCATCCAAGAAGTCCATAACCGAGGACACGGCTATTCGAATAGATCATGATAACCCTGCAGGGGTGTACTTCTTCACACACGCTCTCGCCACTTATCGCCCTATACACGTCATGTACCTCGGCAACCTTCAAGCGGAAGCCGGGCGAGGGAGTCAGCCACGACCTGACTAACCACACAAGTCTCTCGTCCAGGTTTATCGCCTATTCGGGTTCCATCCGCAAGGAGATCCGGTCGGGGTGTCGCTCACGGCCCCAAACGATGCGAGCAGGGTTCCCAAGCCCACCATCCGGGTGCCACTTGGTACACCGTGCCACTGTGCCTAGTCTGTCCCAAGCCCACCCTGCCGGGTGCCACTCGGTAGAAAAATAGCACTACCTACAAACACCATGAACTAGTTGCAACTCCTAGACAGAGATCGAGTTGGTTAATAAGTCGAGAGGGGCCGAGTTACCGGAACCCAATGTGTGGTAGTAGCTAGTCATTGGACAACATACACAGAACTCAGTGCTTAAGGACGGCTCGAGTGAGACAACCCACCATGTACTCCTACATGGCCTCTCACCGCTACCTTTACCAAATCGTGTTCACACGCTTAACTCTCAGCATCAGAACATATCATATCACTCCAATCCATTCCCAATGAATCAGACCTGACACAACTCTAAGCAATAGCAGGCATGGCATGGTAGAAGCACAACATGGCTCAATCAACTCCTACACATGCTAGTGGGTTTCAACTATTTACTGTGGCAATGACAGGTCATGCAGAGGAATGGGTTCAACTACCGCAGCATAAAGTAGCAGTTGAATCGTTTTTGTCCTAATGCAATAAAAGAGAGCAGAAGCGAGAGTGGGATCATATCGGAATGAACAAGGGGGGTTTGCTTGCCTGGTAGATCAACAGGGGGGCACTGCTCCTCTGACAGGTACTCTGGATCGGTCTCCGGAGCAGGACCTATCGAGAAGGAACGGTGTCGGCAATCAATACACAATCATATGCAACAATATGATGCATGAAGATGTGATGCTGTTTTAGCTAATGCAACTAGCATTCATTTGGTTGAGGTCCAATTGCACTAAAGGTTCAAATGCATCTCCAAAGTAAGTTCTTTATAAATGCCATTATAGTGTTTCATATATACAGCAGGTATAACTTGATTTTCCATGCATGAAACTGGTACAGATGGATAGCTTGCATTTTTCTGATAATTTTTCATATATAAATTATTTCGATCTGAGCTACGGTTGAATTGATATGAATTTTTGAAGTTTGAAACATTTTCTGGAATTTCCTGTTTAAAAATAATTCCAGAAAAGGATAACTGCATCAGCATTACGTCATGCTTGCGTCATCAAGTCAACAGCGCTAACTGGGGTCAAACCTGACGTGTGGGGACCACACGTCAGTGTCACAGTTAGTTAATAGGAGGGTTAATTAATCCTAACTACTAATTAGGAGGCGCCGGGGCCCACAGTCAGTGTCAGGGTTAGTTAGGTGGTGATTAGCCTTAAGCTAATCACCTGACCCACGGGGCCCACCTGACGGGCCGGCGAGGTCAAAGGGGTCAAACCCCACCGGCGTTTAGCCGCCGGCAAGGCCGAACGCGGCGGAGGGCACGGGAATCGCGTCTCCGGCGACCATTTGGACGGCGGAGACCACCCACGCGAAGCCCAGGCTCGCGCGCATCTAGGGGAGGCGACGGGAGGACGCGGGGTGGCCGGAGCTCGCCGGAGCGAAGCTCGGGGTGGCGGCCGGTGTTCGGGCGCGAGCGGTGATGCGGCTGCGGTATGCGAGGGCGAGAACGGAGAGGGGGAGGAGGAGGAGCAGCTCACAGCGATCTCGATGGGCTTGACGGCGAGCTCGGGGACGCGCTGTGGTCGACGGGGCGGCGATGGGGATCCACGGCGGCCGGCGGTGAAGAAGACGACGGTGGCGACAATGGAGGCCGTCCGGAGGTGCGTGGCTCGACGAGGAGGTAGAGGGGGTCGTGGAGGAGTTGTGGAGCGCGTCGGGGAGGCGAGGCCGTGGCTGTGGGCGCTGCAGAGGTGGCCGGTGGCGGCGGTGGCTTCGGCCGTGAGAGAGAGAGCGAGGGAGAGGAGAGGAGGGGACTGAGGAGAGTGAGAGGGTACGGGGCGGCGCGTGGCGATGTCCGGGCGTTCCAGGGCGACGAGAAGGACGCCAGGCAGGCAGCTGCGTGCCGGCGCGCACGGCGTCGGGCACCGCTTCCCCTCTGCCTACTGACAAGAGGAGGAAGACGGCTCTGCCCCTGGTGGGCTGGGCCAGAACAGAAATGGGCCGGCCAGAGGCACCAGGTAAGAAGCCCAGGTAAGGTTCCTTTTTATTCTGTTAATGTTTTCTATTATCTGACATTTGTTTTGATTTAATAAAATACTAAATCATTTTATTTGCTTATGCCAATTTTTGCAGGGGCTAATGGTATTATTCCAGAGCTCCTCAATTACTGGCATAATTTTTGGACAATATTTCATATATATAACAATATATATCCAAAGCAAATAGCTATTGCATTAATTCCAAATGCCCAAAATAAATATTTATGAGCTCCTAAAAATATTGGTTGATTTTTATCTCTGCCCAATATTTTCAGAGAGAGACATGAACATGTCTTGGACCTTTTGGAGCAATTTTTATTTGGGTCATTTCCAGAAATGATTTCTAAGGATTTCACAATTCCCCATTTCAAATTTAAATAGAACTTAAACATGATGCACACATGACTAGCTAGCCTTGAGCATACCAGAACTAGGGATGTGACATCCCTCCTTCGGAATGGCCCCTTTCGAAGAGGCCACGGTTTCCTCGTCCGCCCCTTCATTTCCCTCCAGAGGCACTACCTCCAACATCCTGACTATCACGGGATCTAGCCTGGTTTCGGGAAGGGGAGCCGGACACCGGATCAGCTTCGCCTTCGCTATCCACTCCTGCATAAAAGGAGAAGCGCTGTTAAAAAACAAGTCAATTGTGCGGATAAAAGGTCCGGGCGCAAGGTCACCTACTTCGGTATCCGGGCGGTTGCGGCTTAAACCAGCATCCTCGGTCAAATCCGGACTCACTTCTTGTGATCCGAAGAACAGTTTATACATCTCCCTAGGCGTCACGCCCATGAAATTTCGGAGAGCCCGCGGCCCCTCTGGGTTGAACTCCCACAGATGGAGGGGGCGACGCTGGCCGGGCAGAATCCGGCGAATCAGCATGACTTGTGTCACTTTGACCAAGTTGAGGTCTCCTTTCAAGATATCCTTAATGCGGCCTTGCAACAGAGGAACATCTTTTGGCAAGCCCCGATCTAACCCTGTGTTGATCCATGATGCCAAGCGTGGTGGGGGGGCCCGAGCGAAAGATGGGAGGCGCCACCCAAGTGGTGCCCCGGGGAGAGGTGATGTAGAACCACTCCTGTTGCCACAAGCCGAGCTCTTTTTGGAAAGCGCCCTCGGGCCATGGAGCATCGGTATTTCTTTTTATAACAGCGCCTCCGCACTCTGCGTGACGCCCCTCGATTATCTTCGGTTCTACCTTGAAGGTCTTGAGCCATAATCCGAAGTGAGGGGTGACATGGAGGAACGCTTCGCACACAACAATGAATGAGGAGATATGGAGGATGGACTCCGGAGCTAGGTCGTGGAATTCCAGCCCATAATAAAACATCAGCCCCCTTACAAAAGGATCCGTTGGGAAGCCTAATCCCCGAAGGAAGTGGAAGATGAATACTACGCTCTCACCGGGCTGAGGGCTCGGGATCGCTTGTCCGTGAGCAGGCAACCCGTGCGGAATCTTGCTGGTCAGGTACCTAGCTTCCCTCAACCTTGATACATCCTCCTCCGTAACGGAGGAGGGCATCCATTGGCCTTGAAGGTCGGAGCCGGACATTGTCGAAGGTCCGGTGCGCCTGGAATCTGGAAGCCTGGGGTGTTGGAACTCGAGGCAACGGGCGAGCTTGTTTCGAGAGCACAAGAGGGGAACAGGGTCTCGATCTCTTTATAAGAGGCAGAATACCAAGAGCCCTCCTCGTAACCGTCTTGGACTAGCCTTTAATTAAGGCAGGACGGTCTAACGGGCACGGTTGGGTTACCCACGTCCGTATTAATGAGAATCCCGTTAAAAGGGGCACACGATCTCTGCTTCGACAAGACGTGCCAAGGAAACCGCCTCGTTGAACGTGCCGCGGTGGAACAGTAAAAAATAATCCATACAGAAGGCTTGGTCGCAGTGTCATGACACACTTCGGAATACGTCAGCAGATTTGATTTGTGTTTGTGTTATTCTCTATATGGCAATACGTGGAAACTTGTTTTGCAGAGCCAGACACTATTTCGGGTGTTTATTATATTCTTGAAGAACTTGGAGGAGGAACCCGCCTTGCAATGCCGAAGACAATTTGCGCACCGGACTCGTCGTCATTGAAGCCTGGTTCAGGGGCTACTGAGGGAGTCCTGGATTAGGGGGTGTTCGGATAGCCGAACTATACCTTCAGCCGGACTCCAGGACTATGAAGATACAAGATTGAAGACTTCGTCCCGTGTCTGAAAGATTCTTTCCTTGGCGTGAAAGGCAAGCTAGGCGTGCGGATATTCAAGATCTCCTACCAATGTAAATGACTCTGTGTAACCCTAACCCTATCCGGTGTCTATATAGACCGGAGGGTTGTAGTCCGTAGGACAACGATCATCATACACAATCATACCCATAGGCTAGCTTCTAGGGTTTAGCCTCCTTGATCTCGTGGTAGATCTACTCTTGTACTACCCATATCATCAATATTAATCTAGCAGGAGTAGGGTTTTACCTCCATCGAGAGGGCCCGAACCTGGGTAAAATAAAGTGTCCCTTGTCTCATGTTACCATCCGACCTTGACGCATAGTTCGGGACCCCCTACCCGAGATCCGCCGGTTTTGACACCCACAGTGGGCCTAATCCTCTCCTTTAATCCAATCAAATAGTCCCACGTCACATAAGTTCGTAACTTTACGTAAACCATTACGTGGATGTAGCATTGCTCAAATAAGAAACCTCCCCCGCCATCCGCGCGGCAAAATCACCTCCTTTTTACTAATATCGATTCTATAATTTTTTAGATCAATATAATTGAGATTTGTATAGATAGCACACAGGAGCAAAACCAAGTGGTACGGTTAAGGGCATCCACAATGTGTAGCCAAATGTGAAAATAGCTTTTGGCATCGTGGGAACCATTGTGGACGGTGTTGCCAAAGCCAAAAAGATGGAACCGAAGCTCCCTGATTGATTGATTGATTGATTGATTGATTGAAGGAATAGAAGAATGCAACGTCTCTCCTCTTTCTCCCATGCTTGGACGCATGTAGTACAGTATAGAGCATAGAGTCTACTCCCCTGTCCCTTCTATCACAAATCACGAAGCAGTGAGGCGTCAAATCACAAAAGCACGGACGAAGCAACCATCATTTCACACTTCACTGACTCCGCTTCTCCATCGTCTTCTTCGAGAAGCCATCTCACTTCATTAGTTACTCCTAGTAGTACTAGTAAAGGACTTCCTGGATGAAAATAAGGCGGTTGTCTCGGCTTGCAGGCGGCACTTGCGAATGACTTACCGTGGTCTCCCTCAATGGTGTTCTCCGTCGAACGTACTTCGCCAAACCACCCAAAAAATATCGTCGACGTCACCGCAATGGGGAAGGACGTCAAATATAGTTGCTACCTCCATTTTTTTGTACACAAGGCCAGTATATCAAAATTACAATTTGGAAAGGGCCACTAACACTAATCGAGGCAAAATTGATGGGGTTAGCAACCAAGGACATTAATATCTCCTGCATGCATGCGGAAGTGAGAAGGTTGGTTTGCATGGCGCTGCATTAATCAAGCGATGAGGAGTGAGATGGTTAGCTCTTTGGTCTTTGGAGAAGAAAATACACATTAATTGACACGTGAAATGAGGATTTGTATCGATTAAATCCCGCGAAGGAAAGCCCAGCCTTTCTTTTTTAACACTAGTACTCCTAGTATGTACTCCCTCCTTCCATCTATATAGGGCCTAATCGTTTTTCGAGGCTAACTTTGACCAAGTGTTATAGCAATAATATATGGCATGCAAGTTACACAAAGCATACCGTCAAATTCGTACGTGAAAGGAGCTTCCAATGATATAATTTTCACATTATACATCTCATGTATTATTAGTCTTATCAATAGTCAAAGGCAGTCTCGAAAAACACACTAGGCCCTATATAGATGGAAGGAGGGAGTATGTACTTATCCTGTTTGGGTCTAGGCCTTGCATTGCCAAACTTCGCCACACATTTTTGCCAAGCTTGCCTAAAGTTTTCAAAATGAGAAGGAGGTACACTTGTGCACGGCTATTGCGGTCGCACCACACCCTCACACGGTCGCTCCTGCATGCCGCGGTCGCACCGCACCCTCACACAGTCGCTCCTGCACGCCGCAAACCCAACCAAGGGAACGCACCCTCACTGACACGTGCTGTCGCATGTGAACACACCAAACTCAGCCATCCTATTGCTGACACATAATTTTCGTTCATAGAGTATGTTTATCCAACCGCATGTTGGGGAGTATCCGTACGGCCCGTGCGGTGGTTAATTGGGGAAGAAGAAGAGGTGAGGAAGAAAGAAAGAAGGGTTAGGAGACGTAGGATATTCATCCAACTGCCTGAAATGGTAGACTGATCCAAGTCAGGCGACTTGCATAACAAATATATGTTTTTACACAGCAAAAGATCCATGAAAACAACAACATAAAGAAAAACTATCACTGCTCGCGGAAAGAGACGGCCTCGTCGTCTTTGGCTGCCGGCGTGAACCAGCCGTCGCTGCCGACGTGTGTCTCCGCACCGTGGTTGTCCTCGGCCTCCAGCTACTCGTTCAAGCAGAGCATGCGGGTGCTCTGCACGGACGAGAGCACAACCCGGTTCAAGTCTAGGACGTCCGGTTCCGCCTACAGGAGGGCCTCGATGGCAGCGGCATCCGCGTCGAGTCGAGCCTTCGCCGCCCGGTTCAAGTCCAGGACGTCCGGTTCCGCCTGCAGGAGGGCGTCGATGAGAGCGGCATCCGCGCCCTCTACGTCGAGTCGAGCCTCTGCCGCCCGGTTGAAGTCCAGGACATCCGGTTTCGCCTGCAGGACGGCCTTGATGGCAGCGGCATCCGTGCGCTCCGCCTCAAGTTGAGCCTCCGCCGCCGGTTCACATCCACGACATCTGGTTCCGCCTGCAGGAGAGCCTCGATGGCAGCGGAATGCGCGCGCTCTGCGTCAAGTTGAGCCTCTGCCTCCCGGTCCTCCTTTAGTATCGCCATGTTGAACCGCTGGTCCGCCTGCACCATGTGGGACTCGGACGCCGGCAGGAAGTCGACGTCCATCATCTCATACCCATCGGGGGCCTTCTGCACCGCGACCTCCGCCATGAACATTGGATTGGCTTCCTCCTCCTTGTAGCTTGGCTCCAGAGAACTCGAGGATTGGCCCGCCGCAAAGCGAGCGGTGCACCATGGCTTTCCGGCGAACTAGGGGACGCTTGATGCGGGCTAGGGGATCGAAAGGTGGGGGATTGGGCTGGAGATTTGGTGTCGTTTTAGGGCAGTGGCTGGCGTAGGCCGAGCAGCGAAGGTTCTGGTATGAATAGTGGTTTTGGTGACGACCGGTCAATCGGTTTTGACTGTACATCGCTCTTGTCGCGTTCGCGTTGCAGCCCGGCACGATGGACCCTCCATGTTGCTCACCGAATGGAACGTGCTTCGTCTTGCGTTTTCGCTCGCTTGTGGGACCGCAGTTGAGAGCAAACCGACGTCCCTCCCCCGCCCACGTCATTTATTATACCACCACTCCCTCCGTTTTATGCGGAGTAAATAAAAACAGAGGGAGTATACTACGGATGAGGATCCCCTGACGTGGCCGAACCCATTGAGTAACTGACATGCGGGGCCTAGCAAGCATGGGGTCCGCCAGTAAGTGATCGAAAGGGAGGGTAAGGCAGGGATACCTACGTTAGAGCATCCACTTCCACTATACTACTTTGACCAAATGTTAGAGTAATAATATATGGCATGCAACTTACACAAATGTTAGAGTAATAATATATGACATGCAACTTACACAAAGCATACAGGGTCTAATGCGTTTTTCGAGGCTAACTTTGACCAAATGTTAGAGTAATAATATATGACATGCAACTTACACAAAGCATACGGTCAAATTCGTATGTGAAAGGAGTTTCCAATGATATAATGTTCACATTATACATCTCATGTACTATTAATCTTGTCAATAGTCAAATTGGAAACCATCTCGAGTACAGATCTAGGAGTACGTACGAATCTAACAATATTGATTGGGCGTTGTTGAATGTTGATACCTTTTTTTATCAAAGTAGATATACTTTGACTACACATAAAACTTATATGTAAACTACTCCCTCCTTCCATCTGTATAGGGCCTAATGCGTTTTCGAGGCTAACTTTGACCAAAAGGTAGAGCAATAATATATGACATGCAACTTAAACAAAGCATACCATCAAATTCGTATGTGAAAGGAGCCTCCAATGATATAGTTTTCGCATTATACATGTCATGTACTATTAATCTTGTCAATAGTCAAAGGCGGTCTTGAAAAATGCATTAGGCCCAATATAGATGGAAGGAGGGAGTAGAAAGGATAGGAGGGAGTATATTGTACGTTCAAAAATGAAATGAACATTGAATACCCTTTATATATGATTTGCGGATGCTATGATCACCGGTTCAAAATTTTGAATCCGCCTTAGGTATCACGTGCCCCCACTCGTTCCCTCTCAATTTCATCTCGGGGTTCGGAGATCTATTGAAAGAGGACTAGGGTGGGTACATGCGAATGATACTCGGCAGAATGTTCAAATGAGGCATGCGGGAGGATGGACTCGACTGGAGGGCGACATGATCGATGGAGAAGAGGGTTGGAGAGGAATGAGAAATAAGCAAACGCCACATGATTATACTTGAACGGCTCAAATAAACAATAAGTTGTCTCGCTTGGCCTACATAGTGAAAGGCCTAATGCGCAACGTGGAGCACTGACACTCGAATATGGCCGGGAAAACAGGGAAACAGACATGTGGGGCACACTCGTCGGGACGACGTAGCGCAGACTAGTCCAATGGAGGAGCTGGCCCACGACCTCCTCGCCACTGACAACCGTTCATGTGGGTAGTTGGGGCCAACAATGGGGCGCAGCTCCAGCACCGCCTCTGGACACGGCGACCGCGGTGAGCGACACGCTCATATCGTCGCTAGACACGGTCGGTTTCAGTTTGCCGAGGGTGGCGTTAGTGCTGTGGCACAACCAACGGTATGTTTGGTTTGTGCCCAAGGTTGCCCCATCAAAGCATTGGGTAGCCAAAATTTTGGTTGAGGTATTGGTTGCCCATGATTTGGCCGACATTGGCAAGAAAAATGAACTTGAGTTGGCTAGAGTTCATTGGCATGCCAAAGAAATGGCAACCATCCAAACAAAGACCAATCTTTGGGTCATGACCAAAATTTTGGTTGAGGTATTGGTTGCCCATGATTTGGCCGACATTGGCAAGAAAAATGAACTTGAGTTGGCTAGAGTTAATTGGCATGCCAAAAAAATGGCAACCATCCAAACAAAGACCAATCTTTTGGTCATGACCAAAATTTTGGCAAGGTGCACTTTGGCCACAATCGAAACACACCCCAACACCCGGCTCGCCGAGGATGCACGGGGCGCCGTGACGCATCCGTGGAGTGGTGTAGCGCGGCCAACTGCATCCTCTGGACCTGAGACCATGCCGGGTCGTCTTGCTTTTTCAATGACATGCGGGGATCGCATGTGAGCAAAGGGCATCTCCAACGTTGCCACGACCGTAGCTGACTACCCTGGCACACCACAACCCTCGTCCCTCGCGTCGTCGCACGGTGCGTTCCCAGCCGGCGCCAGCTGCCCGCATTCATGTCGTCCGCTCGTATGTCGTCATTAAGAGGCTCGGTGCCCGAGGAACAACTCCGGCGACTTAATGACGCACCCGGACGCTTGGCCTCACAGGAATGTGCTACTTAAAGCGGCAACACCCAGCTAACCTCCACACCATAGCGCATCGTCCTCCTACCTGGAACCACATATGCCATGACCGCAAGCGCAAATGCTCTGCGGGAGAGCTTGTCTTCGGGGATGGAGCTCGAGGTCGCCGTCCTCGCTGAAGTCACCGCACAAGCGGTGGCCACGCTGGCGGCGGACGACGGCAGCACCGTCAGCCACGCGTCCTACTTGCCGCCGTCCAACGTCCGGCACCGCCGAGGTCGGGGACTCCTCCGAGGATGAGTAGGGCATGAGAGGCGGCAGGGCATGGTGTGCCAACTGGTCGGTCCGTCTCCCGTGTTCTACTTTTCCTCGCCGGAGACCCCACCTTCACTTCACGGGTCTTGAACCCCGCCCCCGTACATGGAGATCACAGATGGAGGACGTCGGTCGCCGCCGTACAATAGGTTTAGGGTCAGGTTTCTTTTTATTTTTTTGTCCTATAAAAGTTCGAAATGTAATGAAAATCTGCTGTGTTTGCATTAATCTCGGCCGGTGTACATGAACTTTCACAATAATATACATATTGTAGGAGTACTAGCAAGATGCCCGTGCGTTGCACGGAAGATCAAGATCTTGTGGGAGAAAAGGATGAACGAGGGAAAGCCTTATCTGCAAATGTGGAGAGGAGTGCGGGTAAATTGTCATAGTTTCCTTCCTATCCGTTAGATATAGATCGGACGGCCTATATTGCAGGATCGGACACATCTTTCTACATCTACGGGAACCTACGAAAGAGTAAACGTAAATTGCCTTTCTCTCTCCTCCCCTGATTTTCATGGTGGTGGGCCCCTCCCTCCCCCCAATCTATAATCAACAGCTCACACGTTTCACATTACGTTAATTACGTAACTGGGATTACGTAGGTGTAGCATTACTCATCCTAAAAAACCCAACTAAGCCAACCTCCCAGCATATCGCGCGGGAAAAGACCCGGTCACGTCGTTTTAGTCGGGATTACCGGATTACTAGTAGTAGTATCGATGGATCGCGCGAAGCAACAGATTTTTTAGGGGGCGAAGCACCTAGTTTAAAAGGAAAAAATGCGATACACTCACAGCACTCCTGTCGCGGTCGCATTGCACGCCACACACGTTCGGTCCTGCACACGGCTCACGCAAACGGAACGCGCTTCGGCTTGCCTCTTCACTGACACGTGGGACTGCACTTGGAGAAACTGACCATGCGCCAAAATCCCCCCGCCCACCGCGCAAAAATCTTCCCCCCCCCCCACACACACACACCCAAAAATTCCGCCCAAATCCGATTCAACCGCCCTTCGGCCAACTAACCAATAATATTCCCCAAACCCCTGAAAGTGCAACTATCCCTGGGTGGTTTTGGTAATTCCTAACAACATATAGCTCATTGAGCTAACATTATTCCAAGAGTAATATTTCAGTAAAAGCTCAATGGATGGCATGGCATGGATGAGGAAAGTGGATCCCTCAAAATTATAAGGACAAAAGATTGGCTCAAGCTTCAAGATCAAGACTCTAAATTTTATATTTTAGTGATCCAAGATCACATTGAGTCTATAGGAAAAGCCAATACTATCAAGGAGGGATGAGGTGTTGCTTAATGAGCCTCTTGCTTCATGTGCTTAGTGATATGCTCCAAAACCCTCAACTATCTTCCCACATCCACATATGACCTAAACCAAAAGTCAAACTCGTCCCCACTGATTCTTTCTATCCGGCGCCACCGAGTTTCACATGTCATAGCCACTGCCACAAACCCTAGCAATTCGGTTTCACCGATAGGGATCTCGGTCTCACCGAGATGGGATTGCGATTTCTCTGTTTCCCTTCTTAATGTTTCGGTCTAACCGAAGTGAGCGATCGGTCCCACCGAGATTGCAATGTAAACTCTCTGTTTCCCTTTTGTAACATTTCGGTCTCACCGAGATGAGCGAATCGGTCCCACCGAGTTTATCTGACCAACCCTCTGGTTAGCTTATTACCAAAATCGGTTCCACCGAGTTTGTGTAATCGGTCACACCGAGATTACGTTATGCCCTAACCCTAACCATATCGGTCCTACCGAGTTGCATCTCAGTCCCACCGAAAAATCCTAATGGTCACTAGGTTTGCTAAATCGGTCCAACCGAGTTTAACCATTCGGTCCCACCGAGTTTGGCAGATTGTGTGTAACGGTTAGATTTTGTGTGGAGGCTATATATACCCCTCCACCCACTCTTCATTCGTGGAGAAAGCCATCAGAACACATCTACACTTCCAATACTCATGTTCTGAGAGAGAACCACCTACACTTGTGTTGAGCTCAAGATATTCCATTCCAACCATATGAATCTTGATCTCTAGCCTTCCCCAAGTTGCTTTCCACTCAAATCTTCTTTCCACCAAATCCAAATCCTGTGAGAGAGAGTTGAGTGTTGGGGATACTATCATTTGAAGCACAAGAGCAAGGAATTCATCATCAACACACCATTTGTTACTTCTTGGAGAGTGGTGTCTCCTAGATTGGCTAGGTGTCACTTGGGAGCCTCCGACAAGATTGTGGAGTTGAACCAAGGAGTTTGTAAGGGCAAGGAGATCGCCTACTTCGTGAAGATCTACCGCTAGTGAGGCAAGTCCTTCGTGGGCGACGGCCGTGATGGAATAGGCAAGGTTGCTTCTTCGTGGACCCGTCATGGGTGGAGCCCTCCGTGGACTCGCGCAACCGTTACCCTCCGTGGGTTGAAGTCTCCATCAACGTGGATGTACGATAGCACCACCTATCGGAACTACGCCAAAAACATTCGTGTCTCCAATTGCGTTTGAATTCTCCAAACCCTTCCCTTTACATTCTTGCAAGTTGCATGCTTTACTTTCCGCTGCTCATATACTCGTTTGCATGCTTGCTTGAATTGTGTGGAGATTGCTTGACTTGTGCTAAGATAGCTAAAATCCGCCAAGAACTAAAACTGGTAAAAGGCTAGATTTTTATGTGGTCAAGTAGTCTAATCACCCCCCCCCCTCTAGACATACTTCCGATCCTACAAGTGGTATCAGAGCTTTGGTCTCCATTTGCTTTGATTTCCATAGCTTTTGGTGGTCATAGCCTTGGTTTCACAACCTAGGAGAGTATGACGTCTAGCGAGGGAAATTATGACCGTAGAGGTCCTTACTTTGATGGTACTAATTTTGCTAGTTGGAAGCATAAGATGAAAATGCACATTCTTGGACATAACCCCATCGTTTGGGCTATTGTGTGTGTTGGCTTGCAAGGTGACTTCTTTGATGGGAAAGAACCAAACCGTGAAGCTACCGCGGAAGAGTTGAAGATGCTACAATACAACGCTCAAGCTTGCGATATCCTCTTCAACGGATTGTGCCCCAAAGAATTCAACAAAATCAGCCGTCTTGAGAATGCAAAGGAAATTTGGGATACTTTGATTGATATGCACGAAGGTACCGACTCCGTCAAGGAATCCAAATTGGATGTGCTTCAAAGTCAACTTGACAAGTTCAAAATGAAGGATGGTGAAGGTGTCGCTGAAATGTACTCTAGGCTTGACCTTATCACAAATGAGATTGCCGACTTAGGGAGTGAAGAGATGACCGATAGATTCATCATCAAGAAGATCCTAAGAGCCTTGGATGGAAAATATGATACCGTGTGCACATTGATCCAAATGATGCCCAATTACAAAGATCTCAAGCCAACGGAAGTCATTGGAAGAATTGTTGCTCATGAGATGTCACTCAACGATAAAGAGGAACTTCACAACAAATCAAGTGGTGATTACAAATCCTCATGTGAAGCCCCCACATCATCAAGTGAGAAACAAACCTTCAATGAAGAATTGAGCTTAATGGTGAAGAACTTCAACAAGTTCTACAAGAGTAGAAGCAAAGATAGAAGCTCTAAGTCAAGGTCCTACAATGACAAAAGATCCTCTAGTCGAGAGCGAAACTGCTACAATTGTGGAAGGCCCGGACACTATTCTAATGAGTGTACGGCTCCCTACAAGAGAAGAGAAGATTCTCCCAAGAGAAGAAGTAGAAGAGAAGAATCACCATCTAGAGAAAGAAGGAGTAGAGATGATCGTTATGAACGAAGACACTCACGGAGAAGCAAGGATTCGGAAAGAAAGGACAAGACATCAAGGAGCTACACAAAACGAAGACATCAAGCTCATATTGGTGAATGGGTATCCGGCTCTGACTCCGACAACCACTCCGAGAGAAGCTATCACTCCGATTCTGAATATACTCAAGATGAAGGTGTTGCCGGTCTAGCACTTGTGTCAACCAACTCCTACGACATATTTGACTCACCAAATGAAGGAGTTGGAACATGCTTCATGGCTAAAGGCCCAAAGGTATCACATCCCGAGTATGTTGATTTCAATAGTGATGAAGATGACTTGTTAGGTGATGATGATTTACTTGTTGAAAACTCTAGTGATGAATACTATGATGAAACGTCAATTAATCATGCTAATCAAGATAAAACGAATGACAATGATAAGGAGAAGATTGAGTCTCTAACTAAAGAACTAAACACTCTTAAGTTAGCTCATGAAACTATCTTAGGAGATCATCGAGAACTTTTAAGGACGCATGAGAGATTACGCTTTGAAAAGCTCAACCTTGAGCAAGAGCATGAGTTCTTAAAAGCAATCAATGATGATCTTCGTAAGAAAAGTTCTTCTTACATTGCCAAGCGTTTACTCTTATCCACTTACATGCCTCAAGTTAAGTCTAGTAACAAGAACAAGAAAGATTCTTCCTCTAGTAGTAACAATGATCATGCTAAATCCAATATTGTTGCTTCTAGTGCTCTTGATTCCACTAATGATTCTCTTAGCCAAGTTACACTTGAGCAAGAAAATAGCTTATTGAAGGAAATTATAGAGAAAGGAGTTTACAACAGCCTTGCCGGAAGTAAGCAATTCGAGGAAATTGTACGCAAGCAAGGAAGGCACCGGAAGAATCAAGGCGTTGGTTTTGAACGAAAGTTCAATGCCAATGGAGTTGAGTGGGAAGAAGATCAATACCCCAAGACGAAGTTTGTTCCTCAACAAGAGAAGTATGATCCCACTTCTTTCAAAGGGACACAAGCTCAAGATGATCTTCCACCACAAGACTACAAGCAAAAAGGCAAGGACAAGCTTCAAGAGGAAATTGATGCATTTGAAGAAGCTCCTAAGACCTTAGTCAAGTGGATTCCCAAGACTACTTCAAGTTCCACTTCATCAAGTACAACTACAACACCAAGGATTCCCATCAAGATGGTGTGGATCCAAAAGAAGAAGAACTAGAGAGTTCTTGAGGGTGACTCCGCCAACATACTTCACTCTCATCATCTTGGCAAGAACAAGTGCAATCAACTTCCACATCCTACACTAGTTCAAGGAGTCACAAACCCTCTTGTTGGTAAGACAAAGGACAAGGTAATCTAAAAGCTTTCATAGACATCATCTTGTGTGTGCATCACTCTATGTCTATGGATATCCTTGTTTGTTCCTTGTGGGACTAACCCGTGTAGGTATTGAAAGTGCAACTCACTCAAATGGATAGCTCTAAATTATCTACATCAACATTGAGCATCCACATCTTCAAAATCTACATGAAGTCATCATCGACAAAACCCAAGGTTAGTTCATCCCTCTTAGGGGGGACATCACATCTAGGGGGAGCTTTACTCTAAGACTTGAGCTAAAGCAACTCTAATGGTGTGAACACAACAATGCTTTATGTAAAAGTGGTAACCCCACTTGTGCTTAAACGATGAGTATGACCTATGATCAAATGCTCTCATTTGACTCCTAAGTCAATATACTCATATATAGATGACCTAGTCATCGCCAATTGCTTGATAGATGCTAGAATTGGTTGTGCATGCTTTGCCACATATTTCATTTGCCATTTTATTGTGTGAGCATGTTGATTGCATATTTTACTCATTCGAGGACATCCACTTGTTGTTTTGATTGATTGGTTTTATTTTCTCTTGCCAAGTGGATGGACAAGAATGCCTAAGAACCCTCTCTAGCTATCTATGCTTTTCTCGTCTCAAACTCTATTCATGCTACATCACAAAATTTGATCAAGTCAGATTCAAACCACTCTGTGTGAGGAGCACTCGGAGTCCCCGATTTGTCATAGACTTAAACTTCCAAAACTTCTTTGTGCTTTTCGGTTTGACCGATTCCTCCATTTCGGTCATACCGAGATCACTAATTCGATCTAGGTTTTCACCTTGGTGCAACCGATTTGAACTTTTCAGTCACACCGAGTTGCTGTAACTGTCAACAGTTATGCATCTCGGTGCCACCGAGTTGTTCCACTCGGTCACACCGACAGGGTCGGGATATATATACTCACGGGAAAAATTTTGGAAATTTCTTCGAAACCTCTTCGCCCGCGCATAGCTCGCTCTGCCTACTGGGTCTCCGGATCGTCCTCCTCGTCGCCAGCTGCCTCCTGTCGCTGGTCTCCGCCGCCGTCAACGGATTTCGTCTCCGCCGTTGCCGCCGTAGCGAGTTCACCGCCGAACTAGGGTATGGACTCGATCACAGTGCTATCCCCGTCTACTTCCTAGCACATTGTGTTCATTATGATTCTTGCTACAATTGAAACACTTCTATCCAGTCAAAACAATCCTTAGAATAGTTGCGATTCGAAAATTTAGGTTTAGGTTTCCGCCGAAACCATCTCGGACCCACCGGGTTGCGGAACTCGGTTCCACCGATTCAGCCACGGCCATTGCACATGTGGTTCTCGGTTTGACCAAGAATTGCAAATCGGTGTGACCGAGTTCAGGACTTTGTGAAACCCTAGCAGTCTCGGTGCCACCAAACTGTGACTCGGTCTGACCGAGTTCACTAGTTTTGGTTCCAAAAGCTGCTTCGGTATCACTGAGTTTGCAAATCGATTGATCCGAAATGCTTTCTGTGGAAAACTAAAACCAAGTTTTTGACTCATTCTTTTGCAAAAATATCTGCATTTTGTGATGCTCATCCACTCTATCTCATCTACAATCTATTCACAGGGTCTGCAGTCAGTGTTTGCAACATGTCTGATCAGAGTGATAGCCAGAACAAATTAGAGGAGCAGGTTCACATGAGTGAGGGCACTAGTCCCTCTAGTAGCTCTGATGAGGGTAGCAGGAGCACCCCAAGTAACTTGCCTAAGGCTGCCACTAGAGCTAGCAGAAAGAGAACTTCAGAATCTGAGGATGAAGATTATGTGGCAGAGGAGGAAGCTACTTCTAAGAAGAAAGTGCTTAAGAAAGAATATGGCTCAGCTGCAGCCACAAAGCCTGGAATACATAAAAAGGCACCTGCAAGGAGAGTTCCCACTTCTAAGCCTAGGAAGGCTGCAACTGAAGAAACCATGAAGTTTACCATGGAATCTGAAGAGGAAGCAGGTGGCCAAGACAAGAAGAAAAAGAGAGTCAGAACCACTACTGCCAGAGTTCTTGGCAAACCCTCCATGAGGAGAGACTCTGAGGGAGAAGAAGAAGAGGTTGCTGCACCAGCACCCAAGGCACAGAAGCTTATGGGTGATGCCATAAGGTCAGGGGCTGCTTCATCCAAGCCCAAAGAGGCACCCAAAGCTTCATCCAAGCCCAAGAGTGCACCTAAGAGGAACACTAGGAACATATCTGTTGCTGAGAAGAACAAGGCCCCAGTGCCTGATGTTGCTGCTGAAGAAGAAGAAGAAGGACAAGTTCTCAGGAAGCTCAAGCCCAAGATTCCAGACCACAACGATGCTCATCCTATGGCTGAGGACATGAAAATTAGGAGAGATTCCGGGCTGAGGAAATGGAGAGAGGAAGATCCATATGCTTCAAGGAGAAGAACTACTGTTGATTACAGATTGCACACCAAGGAACAGCAAGACTTCTATGAGACAGTGCTGCTGGACAAGAAACCCATAGTGTGTGATATGAGGTGGGTTGACTGGGAGTATATCAAGGAGAACGAAGAACACTATCCTGGAGTGCTTGACAATTTCAAAGCTTGTGGAGTTGCAGACTTTGTTGGGCAGAAGCTCACAAAGTGGAATGAGGAGCTCATAATGCAATTCTACTCCACAACACATTTCTATCCAGATGGCAGGATAGTATGGATGACTAAAGGCACAAGATACCAATCTACAGTTGCAGAATGGGCTCAGCTGATCAATGCCCCAGAAGAGCAAGAAGATGACTTGGATGTCTATGCCAAGAAGAAGATGGGTCACAATTCCATGTCAAACATTTACAAGGAGATCCCAGACAAAGCTCTTGAGACTTTCAAGTTTGGGTCAGTTCACTTTCTTCTGTCAGGGCTGCCTACAATCAACTGGATTCTAAGGCACACTCTCTTGCCCAAGTCAGGTGATCACAAAATGATCAGAGGCCATGCAATAAACTTGCTTCACATATTTGATGTGCCACAGAAGTTCAAGGTGATGAGCCTCATAGTTGAGACCATCAAGAGGACAGCAGCTGATCAGAAGAGGAGCTGTGGATATGCCCCACACATTTAGGAGTTGATTAACTCGAAGATGGGCACAGGCACATACCTATTGGATAAGGAACACCTGCCCGTCCATCCAGATTTCGAGGACAATCAAGTTGTGATGAATGAGAATGAACCATCATCTGCACAAGCTCAAGCAAAGAAGGAGAAGGCAAAGATGGAGAAAGCTGCCAAGATGCCAACTCAAGAGGAGGCATCTGAGTACTTCTTGAAGAACAAGCAGGATCAGCTCGGTTATCTGATAGCATCAACTCTAAGAATTGAGAAAGGACTGGCCACCCTGACTCGAAACCAAGAGAGCCTGGAAAGAATCATGGAACAAAAGTTCTATGACCTAGATGTGAAAGTAACTGAGATTCAGTCTGTTGTGGAGCAACTACAGGATGATATGCAGGAGAGGAAGGGCAAGACCACAACTGATGCTTTTGCCAGAGTACCTAGAGCTCAGAGATCATCTGCAGTGCCAGTTCCTGACACCAGAGCCACTACTTCTGCACCAGCTATAGCCTCAGTTCCACCAGCTCCAGCTCCTACCCCAGCAGCTCCAACTACTTCTACTGAAGCCTTCGTCCTTGGCGTCATCCGGACTCCACCACCTGAAGACCAAGCCTGAGAGTCGTTTAGTGCTATGCATTTTCTATGAACATTTTTGGTAACTTGTTGCCAAAGGGGGATAAAAATATATAGATCATAGGCTTCGAGAGAGAGTGTTTGCATTTGTTCTCTCTTGTCTTCTTGGTTGAACTTTATTTGCTTTTGAGTGCTTAAGATACTATGCTTTTATCTGTGAGACATTGATGATCATGTGTTTGATCATAAGCTACACTTAATGCTTGTTGGATGTTACTATCAGTTTATCCTTATTTTGATCATTCACTTTGCTTGGTGATGAGTGCATGTATTTAATTCTTATTATTTTGAGCGCTCCACCAAGATGTATGTGACATGGAAGAGTAAACCATGATCCTAACTCATTGTGCATTTGCAGTCCAAAGCAAATCTTAAAATATGCACAAATTTAGGGGGGGCTCTGGCTTATCACATACTTCTCAAAGCGACGATATATTCCACTCTTATTATCATTTGTCGAAGCTTTGATCTATATGTTGTCATCAATTACCAAAAAGGGGGAGATTGAAAGTGCAACTATCCCTGGGTGGTTTTGGTAATTCCTAACAACATATAGCTCACTGAGCTAACATTATTCCAAGAGTAATATTTCAGGAAAAGCTCAATGGATGGCATGTCATGGATGAGGAAAGTGGATCCCTCAAAATTATAAGGACAAAAGATGGGCTCAAGCTTCAAGATCAAGACTCTACATTTTATATTTTAGTGATCCAAGATCACATTGAATATATAGGAAAAGCCAATACTATCAAGGAGGGATGAGGTGTTGCTTAATGAGCCTCTTCCTTCATGTGCTTAGTGGTATGCTCCAAAACCCTCAACTATCTTCCCACATCCACATATGACCTAAACCAAAAGTCAAACTCGTCCCCACCGATTCTTTCTATCCGGCGCCACCGAGTTTCACATGTCATAGCCACTGCCACAAACCCTAGCAATTCGGTTTCACCGATAGGGATCTTGGTCTCACCGATATGGGATTGCAATTTCTCTGTTTCCCTTCGTAACGTTTCGGTCTAACCGAAGTGAGCGATCGGTCCCACCGAGATTGCAATGTAAACTCTCTGTTTCCCTTTTGTAACATTTCGGTCTCACCGAGGTGAGCGAATCGGTCCCACCGAGTTTACCTGACCAACCCTCTGGTTAGCTTATTACCAAAATCGGTTCCATCGAGTTTGTGTAATCGGTCACACCGAGATTACGTTATGCCCTAACCCTAACCATATCGGTCCTACCGAGTTGCATCTCAGTCCCACTGAAAAATCCTAACGGTCACTAGGTTTGCTAAATCGGTCCGACCGAGTTTCACCATTCGGTCCCACCGAGTTTGGCAGATTGTGTGTAACGGTTAGATTTTGTGTGGAGGCTATATATACCCCTCCACCCACTCTTCATTCTTGGACAAAGCCATCAGAACACATCTACACTTCCAATACTCATGTTCTGAGAGAGAACCACCTACACTTGTGTTGAGCTCAAGATATTCCATTCCAACCATATGAATCTTGATCTCTAGCCTTCCCCAAGTTGCTTTCCACTCAATCTTCTTTCCACCAAATCCAAATCCTGTGAGAGAGAGTTGAGTGTTGGGGATACTATCATTTGAAGCACAAGAGCAAGGAGTTCATCATCAACACACCATTTGTTACTTCTTGGAGAGTGGTGTCTCCTAGATTGGCTAGGTGTCACTTGGGAGCCTCCGACAAGATTGTGGAGTTGAACCAAGGAGTTTGTAAGGGCAAGGAGATCGCCTACTTCGTGAAGATCTACCGCTAGTGAGGCAAGTCCTTCGTAGGCGACGGCCGTGATGGAATAGACAAGGTTGCTTCTTCGTGGATCCTTCGTGGGTGGAACCCTCCATGGACTCGCGCAACTGTTACCCTCCGTGGGTTGAAGTATCCATCAACGTGGATGTACGATAGCACCACCTATCGGAACCACGCCAAAAACATCCGTGTCTCCAATTGCGTTTGAATTCTCCAAACCCTTCCCTTTACATTCTTGCAAGTTGCATGCTTTACTTTCCGCTGCTCATATACTCTTTTGCATGCTTGCTTGAATTGTGTGGAGATTGCTTGACTTGTGCTAAGATAGCTAAAATCTGCCAAGAACTAAAATTGGGAAAAGGGTAGATTTTTATTTGGTCAAGTAGTCTAATCACCCCCCCCCTCTAGACATACTTCCGATCCTACAACCCCCTCCCCCTGTCCCCCTCCACTCCATTCGCTCCGCCAAAGCCGCCCTCCCCGCCGCGCCGATACGTCGGCGCCGCGGTTCGGCGATCCTCTCGCTCCCACAGTACGCTCTCGTAGACTGCCGTCCTCTAGCGCGCCGCCACCTCTGGCTACGTTCTTGTGGAAGCGCATGGCGGTCAGCGCCGCCACCGCTGGCGACGTTCGTGTGGAGACGCACGGCGGTCAGCTTCTCCCATGGTACGCGCATTCTAGACTGAGGCCCCGTTCATGTCGGTGTAGCGCTGAATGTTAGCTGATAGACGCTGTTAATCTCACTATTTGTCAAAGTAGTTTACTGTTAATATGCTCTGCTTAAGAAGCTTCCTTGCCCTGTTCTGCACTCAATCTGCTTAGCTGAGATGGCATGCCAAGGCCGAATAGTTGCTAAAATATCCTGCCATATATTTATTGTGACGTAGATTGCCATGGTCTAGTAGCCAATATGTTAGGTGAAATAGCTCTACACCGTTTTATACTCGATCTTTGTTGCTGCGATGGTCTTCGATAGTTCGATGGCTGTGTGCTCGGCCTCATTGACTGCTGAAACAGCCTGCCATAATTTGGCACTCAAATCTGTTTGCTGAACTAGCTTTACATATATTTGGTTACTTAGATCTGCTCGTCCAAATATCTTGCCATAGCTTTAGACATCGACCTAGGTATTTTTTTCTGGACATCATAAAAAAGCATATATGTTTTTCCTGTAATATCTAGTAAAAGAACTAATTTGTATGTCTAACAGATGGACAGGACTTGGATAACTTCTGCTCGAAGATTCTCTGCTGCATATGTCGAGGGGGTTGAAAACTTCATGAACTTTATCAGAGCTGAGTACGGTGGTCGGAAATCAGATGTGCTCTGCCCGTGTAGCAGTTGTACGAATTCAGTTACAAGACCCCAGTCAACTGTGCAAAATCATCTACACTTGTATGGGATCTCGGTCACATATACTAGGTGGGTTCATCATGGTGAAGCTGTGAACGTCAATGTTATTGACTACGTGGAAGCAGCAGATCACCATCTTGATCTGCCTGATGCTCAGGTGGAAGAGGAGGAGGAGGTGGTGGTGGCAGAGCCAGTGAGTTTGACCAACATTGAAACAATGCTACGAAATGCTCGTGCATTCCGTGAACTTTCACCTGCAGAAGAAAACGATGGGCCCGCATGTTGGAACAATGCAACGTTGATGTCACCCCAGGAAATAAGCTGTCAGTATTCTCAGCTATGGTCACCTTTCTTCAGGTGAACACATCTGAGCGGATGACCAACAAATCATTCGATGCAATGTTGGCTGCTTTCCGTGAATCTTTCCCAGATGCGTCTGAGCTGCCACACACCTATAGTAAAATGAAGAATTTCCTTCATGCAGTTGGAATTGGATATGACATGATCCATGTTTGTAAGAATAATTGTGTTCTGTTCCGGAAGGATTATGCCAACTTAAGTGAATGCCCGAAATGCAAATCATCAAGATGGAAAGATGGCGATGCTGTGAAGAGGATTCCTCATAATGTTCTGAGACATTTTCCAATTACACCAAGATTGCAGAGGTTGTTTCATGATGCTGAAACAAGAGAGGATGTATTGTGGCATTCTAGGAACCAGGAGTACAGAGATCAGAATGTAATGAGCCATCCATCTCATGGTAGTGAGTGGAAAAGCTTCAATGATAAACACAAAGAGTTTGCTGCTGACCCGAGAAACATTAGACTTGGCTTAGCTTCAGATGGATTTAACCCATTTGGCCACCAGAGCGCCACATATAGCATGTGGCCAGTGCTTGTTATCCCTTACAACATGCCTCCAAATGTCTGTACCAAAGAATCAAACTACATGATGGCCTTGCTCATCCCAGTTCCAAAAAGTCCTGGAAAGGATTTTGATTTGTTCATGGAGCCTCTTGTGGAGGAACTACAACAGCTATGGAAGGGTGTTCTCATTTGAGACCTATATAGCAGCCCACCAGTTGATTTCTTTCTGCCTCCTGTTATAATTTGGTGCATCCATGATTATCCGGCTTTGGGCACTATGTCAGGGTGAACGACACATGGTTTCGCTGTGACAGGAATCCGCTGTCATACGCAATACTTAGCAAGATCTGTTACATTGGACACCGCCATTTCCTTGCCAAGGACAAGTCGCTTCCTAGAAAATACTGAAGACATGTGTTCAATGCAAAGCATGAAAACCGTGATGCGCCAAGGAGGCTCATCGCCGATGAGTTGCAAGTGGAATTAGAGAAGGTCAGGCACATTACACCAGGAAACCATCCTAATAATGGTAGCGGGAAAAGGAAGCATGGCAGGGCAGAAGAGAGATTATTGTTTACCCACAGGTCCACTTTGTGGGACTTGGAGTATTGGAAAGATTTGGATCTGCGGCATAATCTTGATGTGATGCACATCGAGAAAAATATATGTGACAGCATTATCGGCACACTTCTTAATATTGAAGGCGAGACGAAAGATACCTTAAAATCCAGGATTGATTTGACACACCTGGGTATCAGACAGGATTTGCAGGTGCAAGATGAAGGTAAACCACGGGATATGGCACCAGCTGTGTACGTCTTGGACAAGGTAAAAAGAAAATAATTCTGCGAGGTCCTGTCACATGTGATATTCCCACATGGATTTGCTTCCAACCCTGAAAGGAGAGTCAGTGCAGATGGAAACAAGGTACAAGGGTTGAAAACTCATGACTGCCATGTCCCACTTCAAAGGGTTTTACCTGTTATTCTTAGAGGATTGGGCCGCCCTGACTTATACAGAGCAGTTGCAGAGTTGGGACAATTCTTCAGGGAACTCTGCAGTAGGAATATCAGGATAGATGCGTTGGAGCGTCTAGAGACAAGATACCAACTATCCTATGCGACCTTGAGAAGATATATCCTCCAGCCTTCTTTGATGTGATGGTGCATTTGGTTGTTCATCTACCTGATGAGTCACTACTTAGAGGTCCAGTACAGTATGGCTGGGTGTACCCTATTGAAAGGCGGGTAGGCACTTTCAAGGGCTATGTTAGGAACAGAGCTAGACCCGAGGGTTCCATTGCAGAGGCCTACATTGCTACAGAAGCATTGACATTCTGCTCAAAATACATTGAAACAGCTGATCAGCTTAGCAAAGAGGTGGGTGAAGACAATCCCGGGCTCAATGTTTTCGATTATTCTGTTCGAATTACAGGGAAGAGTCGACAAGAGGACAAACCTAAAGATTTGGACAAAATGGTTTGGTATGTGTTGAATAACTGTCCTGAGATACTACCATATATCAAGTAAGTGCAGTACTGCAGCTTATACATCGTAATCTACTAAACTTGCAGCACATTCTTATATATTTAGATGTTTGACGCGATCACTATGTTGTGCAGCATCTACAAAGAGGAGTTACTTCCGCAAAATCCAAGAAACATTGACAAACTGGTTATGGCAGGATTTGCAAAATGGTTCAAGAACCATGTAAGCTTTTGAAGTGCACTGTTAGTTTTTTTAATATATTGAGTACATAAGATGATCAGCTTGTGTATTTTCTAACCATAGGTTAAGAAGATGCGGGAGGATGGGCAGGCAGTTGATGATGCCCTTTACTCACTACCAATGGGTCCTGATACTCGGGTAAGACATTATGAATCTTGCGTTGTTGGAGATGTGCGCTACAACACCCTTGCACGAGACGCAGGCAGGAAGACACAAAACAGTGCCATCATGAGCACGGATACGTATGACAAAGAGAAAACTGAAATGTATGCTAACATAACACACATTGTTCAGTTGCAGTATATCTCCAGTTTCGAGGATCATCGGTGTGTGGTTCTGTTGTGCTGTCGTTGGTATAACCTGTTTTCCAGGATCGCAAAACCCAGAGCTGATGATTATTTCAAATCCATCAATGTCAAGGTGGCGTACCAGACCAACGAGCCTTTTATTTTGGCAAATCAAGCAACACAGATATTTTTCTTGGAAGACACATTTGCACGTAGCGATGACTGGAGAGTATTGCAAAGGTTTGAGCAGAGGAATTCGTTTAATGAAGTTGCACAACAAGATGATGCTTACACTGCTCCTGATGCACAATATAACATAGATGTTCCTAATATCTTTGAGAACCATCATGTCAATGACGCCGGCGAAAAGATTGCCTGTCGTGTCGTGGACATACAAGAGTTGATCAAGAAGAAGCCAACGTTCGAGGACGTTGAGGACGAAGAAGAAGATGACACCGTGGGGAATTATGATTCAGACTGATACACATGGCGAAGATGTTGACGCTACTGCTGTGGATGATGATTACATTGCTTTTGTCGTATTTGCCTGTCAGAAGACGTTTTTTTATCTACTATGTGAAATTGTGTTTGCTATGACAATTGAAACCTGATGAACATGTTGTTTAGTATTTTGCTGTGAGAACATCACTTGTTATGTATGTTGATTTGTGTTTGGTGATTATATGACAACTAAAACATGATGACCTTGTTGTTTAGTTGTTGCTAGGTGGCTTCTCACCCCTCGTTGGTTACCCCAAGTGGAAGGTTTGAGATGTAGTGTAGCAGAAGTTTTCCCTTGGCAAAGATACCAAGGATCAATTCCCCTGAGACTCCAAGGTTCAACAAGAAGGTGTCAACTGCTAACGGCGCCAGGTATTAGCAATCAACTTGGACCTGCACACAGATACAAATAACTTTGCTCCCAACAAGTACAAAGAGGTTGTCAATCCCTCCGGCCTTGTCGTTTACAAAGGATCAAACGCAAGTGATAATAGTGATAGGTATTGCTGCAACTAGTAAGTAAAAACGGAAAGTAAATAGCGGATGTGATCAATGATGGTAATATGGACCGGGGTCCCATGATGTTCACTAGTGATGTCTCTCTCCCAAAAGACGATAAAACAGCTATGTGAGGTAAACGAATTATAGCTGGGCAATTGACAGAATTATGTGCGCAAACCAATGCTAACTATATTGCAAGAAAGGTAGAGGTTCAAAGCATGGGCGGTACGCCAAGGTAAGTAGACCGAAATCCATCTGCATCTACTACTAATCATCCACCTTGAGATATCTATCCAGAACATCTCGCTGGTATTAAGTTGCGAGTCCCACCCATAGTGTAAACTCAAAGCAACAGACAACTGCATTAAAAGAACTTCGCGTAAAGTAAACAATCCTTGCACCCGCGGGTACAAGCACCATTGTTTTCCCCCTTGTGGCAACAGCACATCCCCTAGACTCATGTTTCTGTCACTCAAGCTAGTCATCGAGGGGCATGAACCCACAATCAAGCATAATGTTCCCTCTTGGAGTCACTACCTACTACTTGGCCAAAGCAATAAACAGCAACGGAGAACATGCAAGAATTACTTACGAACATAAATATAAAAGAGGTAAATCAAATATATTACTCAAACACAATCTGAACATAATCTCACAATCCATCGGATCCCAGCAAACTCATCATAGCAACAGCATAAGGATTACATATGTGCCTCGATCATGTAGGGCAGCTCACGAGGTCTAATTAGTGAAGCACAAGAAGGGGAGGAGAACATCACATAGCTACTGGTCATGGACCCATGGTCCAAGGGGGACTACTCACAAGTCATCCGGGAGGCGTCCATGGTGGTGGAGAGGCTCCCGGTGGTGATCCTCCCCTCCGGCAGGGTGCCGGGAAGAGTTCTCCTGGCGCTCCCGATCTTGGAAGCACGGCGGCGGCGGAACAGAGATGAGATCGTGAAAAAGGGTTCCGTCCTCGAGGGTTTCGGGACGTGTGTTAAATATAGGCCAAAGGGGGCATCAGCGGAGACCTGGGGGGCCCAGGCGCCCCCCCGGCGCGACCAGGAGGGGGGCCGCGCCACCAGGGCGCCTGGAGCCCTGGTGGCCCCCCTCCGGCTCTACTTCGGCCGTCTGGAAGCTTCCGGAACGCTGATTTTTTATATAATTTTTCCGGGATTTTTCTGGCAATTTACGTGACGGGAAAACCTAAAATACAAAAACAGCAGAAAACAGAAACTGGCACTGGGGTGCACTAAGTTAATAGGTTAGTCCAAATATGATCAAAAAGTGTATGGAAGCGTATAAATATCATAGCAATATCACACACAAGAGGCATGGAGCAAGCAGAAATTATAGATACGTTTTAGACGTATCAACATCCCCAAGCTTAATTCCTGCTCGTCCTCGAGTAGGTAAATGATAACAAGAATAATTTCTGTGGTGACATGCTATTAACCATATAAGGACTTTCATAATCATATGACAAAAGCTTACTGGGACAATGAATCTGTAGTAATTAAGTTCCCTTGTGAGAAAATCACAAAGAACTGAAAGTTTTACAACATGATACTGAAACATCAAATAGATTTGTAATGAGCATGGTGTGCAAATATAATAAAGTGATATCTCGCTTGCCCCCTTTTGTGAAGCAAAACATAAATGCAGGGGCACCTCCAAGGTTTAAGTGACGACTAGATACAATGATTTCAGAATAAACGATATCACAATCATGCAAAAGACAATGCTACTTTGGGACAATGCACATTACACTCAGAATGACAATCATGCTCTCAGTAGTTGGTGCTTAAAGAAGGTGGAGACTCTCGAACCGTGGCTTTTGTTGGCAAGGTTGAAAACCCGTGGTCGGAAACAAAGACAAAGCATGTACCAGAGCTCTTGGTTTTAAAAACAGAGGTAATAATTATTTTTTTGGATATGCATGTTTCGTCAACGAATGCTAGCAGATAACCCAATTACTTCTTGAGATGGACAAGTTTCGAGGAACGGCTCCCGAATGAGGACAATCACATCCTCTTAATCTTCTTTGTTTATCACTGCCAAAGTTTTCTGATTTCTCATGAACAAAGCGTGAAGGAGGGTTTGTTTGTTATATTATCTTTTAATGAGCCGGGCGCACTCTATGCTAGTTCCTTCTCATATTATGGTTTGCACATTAGACATGCAATCCCGGGGTGAAGCTTGTCCAACTTAAAAAGATCATGAATTAACTACTACTTCCTCATGAACTAAAACAGGGGCACAAAATAGAAATGTTTTGTTGAATAATTTCGAGATGGTACATGAAAGTCTTCGTTAGGAATGGCAGGTAAATACCATGTATAGGAAGGTATGGTGGACTCATATGGCATAACTGGTTCAAAGGATTTTGGATGCACAAGCAGTCAGTCCGCTTAGTACTGGCGAAGGTTAGCAAAAGACTGGGAGCGACCAACTAAGAGAGCAATGACGGTCATAATCATGCAGAGCGACAAAGCAACATTGAATCAGGCATGGAAGTTATATCGCTACTCAAAAATAAAAGATCATCAAGGCTTGACAGACTTTCTTTACAGTCTTAAATATGCGTGAGCATACGCCAAGTCAATCAAAATAAATTCTCGAAGGAAGATATCACTAAACCATACCACATCATAGGCAAACAAATCATGTTGGTACTCAAATAACACATTGGAAACCCCCCAGCTATTTGAGATTAACCATAAGAAAACAGGAATTACTAAGCGCCATTATGCACGTAGCATCTTTATCATAGACATATCGGCCAATGCAACAGAAGCCAAATCTCTTAATAAGATAAGCATGATAAATAAAGAGAGTTCCAAAGACCAACTAAACAAAAGCTCTTTAAAAAGATAAGCATGAAAACTAAGAGCTAAGCATGACAGTAGCTATTGAAAGACAAAGAACATACACAGCAAAGATAGACATGAAAATTCTATGTTGTGTTCTAGGTAGAAGTGGAGCGTGTTTCTCTCCCATACAAAGAAAGCTGAGTTCCGACTCGTTATGAAAAGCTAAGGAAAACTAAAAGGAAACTAAAAGCAAGACGCTCCAAGCATAGCACATAACACATGAAGTGATAAAAATATAGTGGAACGAAAGACGAACTGATAATGTTGATGGAGAAGGGGATGCGCGGGGGCATCCCCAAGCTTAGACGCTTGAGTTTTCTTGAATATTTCTTGGGGGTGCATGGGGGCATCCCCAAGCTTGAGCGTTTGACACTCCTGAATCTTTTTATCATCTTCCCTCGCACACTTGAAAACTCCCTTCATACATAACTTATCATAAACTGATTAGTGAGGTTAGTACCCATAATAGTATAATTGTTCCTTGCTGGAAATAAAGATATTCTTGAAAGTCTACTGTTTCTCAAGATTGCCAAAAGGTTTTTGCAAAGAAAAAGCAAGCTCAAGGTTTGCAAAGTGAAGGAAAGGCAAAACAGGACAGAATCTGTGAAAAACAGACCAGCAGGTAGTAAATGATTTTTTCGGGGCACTTCTGCAACTCCAATCAAAAAACTCAGAACAGACGCCTGAAAGACAATTGTATATAGCACGCTGTGTAAAAAATTCAGACCAAAATGATGATCTGGTGATTTTATACGAATTTTTCTGTTCAAGGACAGAATCTGTTTCCTGGACAGCACGTCACAACTTTTGAACTTTCTTGCAATCAGAGGCTACACTTGGCACAAAGTTGAAAAGTAAAGATACAATGATGATGCTACTGTAGTAACAACATCAAGACACAACAAAAGCAAAATAAAAATTTATTCATTGTGGGTTGCCTCCCAAGAGCGCTTTCTTTTATGCCTTTAAGCTAGGCATAATGCAAAGAGATCAAGTCTTATCAAGAATAAAAGAATAGCTAGCCCGTATAACGGACTCAAACGGTAACTTAATCTTCTTTCGAGGGAAGTGTTCCATCCCTTTCTTGAGAGGAAATTGGAATCTTATATTCCCCTCTTTCATGTCAATGATGGCACCAACGGTGCGAAGAAAAGTTCGTCCCAAAATAATTGGACAAGAAGGTTCACATTCAATGTCCATAATAGTAAAATCAACGGGAACATAATTATCATTGACAACAATAAGAACATCGTCGATCCTCCCCAAAGGTTTCTTTATGGAAGAATCAACAAGACGAACACCAAAAGAACAAGAATCAAAAGGTTTTAGTTTAAGCATGTCATATATTCTTTTGGGCATAACGGAGGTACTAGCTCCAACATCACATAAAGCATAGCAAGAGAAGTTATTCAACTTAATTTTAATCATAGGATCCCACCCATCTTCTAGCTTTCTAGGTATGGAGGCTTCTACTCTAAGCTTCTCCTCCCTAGCTTTGATGAGAGCATTAGTGATGTGCTCTATGAAGGCAAGGTTAAGCGTGCTAGTGCGGGGATCTCTAGACATCTTGTGAAGGAATTCAATAACTTCGGTAAGAGTGCAATTATCAAAATCAAGGTCACTACTATCAAGTAAAGTGGTAGTGGTGTCCTTTAGGCTCACTTGTTTGGTAGTTTCTATGGTCATAGCATCACCATTAGTAGGTCCGATGGGACCAGGAGTGCGTTGGGTGCTAAGAGTTTGGATATCCTCAACAACTTGGATAGTAGCAACAGTGTGGTGGGTAGGAAGGCTCTTAATTCTATCTTCTTCCTCCCTTTCTCTAGCCCATCTCTCTTTAAGTTTAGCCAACATCCTAATGTTTTCATTAATTTGCACTTGAATAGCATTCATAGGAGTGACCTTCCTCTCCTCAAGAGGAGAAGTTCTAATTTTAAGCAATTCTACCTCATGGGCTAAATTGTCTACCTTCGAAGAGAGATCATCTAATTTGTTTAGTTTCTCTTCTACACTCTTATTAAAGGCTTTTTGGGTAGTGATGAAATCTTTAAGCATAATCTCTAGTTCAGTAGTGGAGTTCTTGGTGCTAGAATAAGCATTGTTGTTCCCATAAGAATTAGAGGGGAACGGTCTAGGATTGCTACCAAAATTACTCCTATAAGCATTGTTATTAAAATTGTTTCTAGAGATAAAGTTCACATCTACTTGTTCTTGAGCAATCAAAGAATTTAAAGGAACATCATGAGGATCAACAGAAGATTGCTTCAAAAGTAGAGACATGATCAAGTCAACTTTTTCATTTAGGGAGGAAATCTCCTCGATAGAGTTTACCTTCCTACCTGTTGGAGCGCGTTCGGTGTGCCATTGGGAATAGTTGGTCATCATCTCATCGAGAAGCTTCGTGCCAGCACCAAGTGTAGTTGACATAAAGGTTCCTCCCGCGGCCGAATCTAACAAGTTCCGCGAGGTAAAGTTCAAGCCTGCATAAAAAGTTTGGATAACCATCCAAGTAGTCAAACCATGAGTAGGGCAGTTCTTGACAAGAGATTTCATGCGTTCCCAAGCTTGGGCAACGTGTTCATTATCCAATTGTTTAAAATTCATTATGTTACTTCTTAGTTGAATAATTTTAGCAGGTGGGTAGTATTTTCCAATAAAAGCATCTTTGCACTTGTCCCATGAATCTATGCTATTTCTAGGCAAAGATTGAAACCAAATTTTAGCTCCTCCTCTCAAGGAGAAAGGAAAAAGCTTAACTTAACAATATTACCATCTATTTCTTGGTACTTTTGCATATCACAGAGTTCAACAAAATTGTTTAAGTGTAAAGCAGCATCATCTCCAGCACCGGAGAATTGATCTTTCATGACTAGATTCAGTAAAGCAGGTTTAATTTCATAAGAAGGTGCTGAAGTGGCAGGTGTAGTAATAGGTGTGCAAATAAAGTCATCGTTGTTATGACTAGTGAAGTCACACAACTTGGTGTTCTCGGTGGAACCCATAGCAGCAAGCAAGCAAGATAACTATTTTTGTGATTTTCGATAAAGGACACTAAAGCAAAACTGAAAGGTAAACTAACAAGACTAAAAAGCAAAGGTAAAAGATAGCGTGCAACTCCCCTATCTTGAAGAGTGGAGTCCCCGGCAACGGCGCCAGAAATTTGCTTTGCTAGGTGGCTTCTCACCCCTCGTTGGTTACCCCAAGTGGAAGGTTTGAGATGCAGTGTAGCAGAAGTTTTCCCTTGGCAAAGATACCAAGGATCGATTCCCCTGAGACTCCAAGGTTCAACAAGAAGGTGTCAACTGCTAACGGCGCCAGGTATTAGCAATCAACTTGGACCTGCACACAGATACAAATAACTTTGCTCCCAACAAGTACAAAGAGGTTGTCAATCCCTTCGGCCTTGTTGTTTACAAAGGATCAAACGCAAGTGATAATAGTGATAGGTATTGCTGCAACTAGTAAGTAAAAACGGAGAGTAAATAGCGGATGTGATCAATGATGGTAATATGGACCGGGGTCCCATGATGTTCACTAGTGATGTCTCTCTCCCAAAAGACGATAAAACAGCTATGTGAGGTAAACGAATTACAGCTGGGCAATTGACAGAATTATGTGCGCAAACCAATGCTAACTATATTGCAAGAAAGGTAGAGGTTCAAAGCATGGGCGGTACGCCAAGGTAAGTAGACCGAAATCCATCTGCATCTACTACTAATCATCCACCTTGAGATATCTATCCAGAACATCTCGCTGGTATTAAGTTGCGAGTCCCACCCATAGTGTAAACTCAAAGCAACAGACAACTGCATTAAAAGAACTTCGCGTAAAGTAAACAATCCTTGCACCCGCGGGTACAAGCACCGTTGTTTTCCCCCTTGTGGCAACAGCACATCCCCTAGACTCATGTTTCTGTCACTCAAGCTAGTCATCGAGGGGCATGAACCCACAATCAAGCATAACGTTCCCTCTTGGAGTCACTACCTACTACTTGGCCAAAGCAATAAACAGCAACGGAGAACATGCAAGAATTACTTACGAACATAAATATAAAAGAGGTAAAACAAATATATTACTCAAACACAATCTGAACATAATCTCACAATCGATCGGATCCCAGCAAACTCATCATAGCAACAGCATAAGGATTACATATGTGCCTCGATCATGTAGGGTAGCTCACGAGGTCTAATTAGTGAAGCACAAGAAGGGGAGGAGAACATCACATAGCTACTGGTCATGGACCCATGGTCCAAGGGGGACTACTCACAAGTCATTCGGGAGGCGTCCATGGTGGTGGAGAGGCTCCCGGTGGTGATCCTCCCCTCCGGCAGGGTGCCGGGAAGAGTTCTCCTGGTGCTCCCGATCTTGGAAGCGCGGCGGCGGCGGAACAGAGATGAGATCGCGAAAAAGGGTTCCGTCCTCGAGGGTTTCGGGACGTGTGTTAAATATAGGCCAAAGGGGGGCATCAGCGGAGACCTGGGGGGCCCAGGCGCCCCCCCCGGCGCGGCCAGGAGGGGGGCCGCGCCACCAGGGCGCCTGGAGCCCTGGTGGCCCCCCTCCGGCTCTACTTCGGCCGTCTGGAAGCTTCCGGAATGCTGATTTTTTATATAATTTTTCCGGGATTTTTCTGGCAATTTACGTGACGGGAAAACCTGAAATACAAAAATAGCAGAAAACAGAAACTGGCACTGGGGTGCACTGAGTTAATAGGTTAGTCCAAATATGATCAAAAAGTGTATGGAAGCGTATAAATAGCATAGCAATATCACGCACAAGAGGCATGGAGCAAGCAGAAATTATAGATACGTTTTAGACGTATCAGTTGTACTCATATTTGGCTGTGAAACTTGAATTTGATGACATAGTTTGCTGTTGGACTGCTATTTGCTCGACGTCTTCGAATGAGAACAAAGCTGACCCGACAGGGCCTCTGCTATTTATTTATTTATATGAGCAAAAGGCGATACCCCCTGATTTCCATTAATAGAAATCATTAGATGTTCAAAACACTACACCCAGCCTGCTACACAGGTTTCGTTCATTACTAGTTTCAGCAAAGTGCTCATGTCGTAGCCACTGAATACATCACGAGTGCTACATACACTGCAAATAAAGAGACAATCATCCTACCGAGCACATCGATTTTGCCCATTATCTTCACAGGCTCTTTCATCTCATTGCTGTCAAGGCCGTTCAGCAGCTGTTGCTTGGCCATGATCAGAGGAACTGCATCTTTAACCTTCTGCTCTGCATCTTCCTCTTCTGCCGTTCCTTCAGTTACTTGTCCAACACCCCAACCTGCTGGTATTGGAATTCCTCGGCTAACCAAATAATCAGCATAGTTGCATTCCCTTACATCAGCAACTTCCCAGAAATACAAATCACACGAATCTTCCCTTTTCTGCATGAATCAAATTGGTAGATCATCAACCAAACTATTAAAAAAATCAGCAACTGAAAGCAGCAGAACAACACTTCAACATATTATTACCCCATGATTCGGGCATTTGTAGAAGACTCGGCCAGGGTTGCGGATTGTGGTTGAGACGCGACGGATGACTCTGCATGATTTGCAGCAGTGGCACCACACCAACGGCAGCGGGTTGCGATGAGCAATCGGCTGCGGTGCGCGTGCCGGTGAGAGTGTGATGAGACCCACAGGCGATGGTACGGGTTGCGACTTGGCGCATATCTGGTTGTTGCCTGCTGAAGAGCAGGTGGACGAGCAGCCAGCGAACATGGTTGCTGCGGCCAGAGCTTCTGATGCTAGGCAAAGTAAGTAGAGAAGAGGAGAAGCGAACGTTGGATATGTCAGTTTCATTACTTGAAGAGTAGCATAGCACCATATATAGTCATAGTCTAGGTTTGGATTCGAACCAGCTACAGGAGCACGTCTTTCTTTTTTCTAAAACTCGGCAACGTCTCTTTACTGGTACACTAGCTTGTTCTGTACGCCTTCCCAAGTCTTTGATTTTCTTTCCCTTTTTTTGCGAGGAAGGAAGGAGTACAAAATTGAGAGTTCCTGGGACTCGAACCCAAGACCTCTCGGTTGAAAACCAAGGGTGCTAGTCACTTATGTGGCGAACGTTCCCTGTGAGGAGGACGGCAGACGAACGCATTTTCCTCGCAGTTTTCTTCCTATATATAAAAAAGTATGCTACTTGGTGTCCACTTAGTCAACAAACGATTGTGCCAACCTTGACCGTTGGATTGACATTCAACGTCTATCGCGTTTTTTCAGTCTCTTCTTCCTCGAGCCGCCAAAGCCAAACCAGCGCCGGCGGGACCGCCTGCTCCCGCCTCCCACGGCTGGCCGTGATCTGCCCCGGCTCCTGTTCATTCCCGTCCGAGGCCTCACCATCGTCCTCTGCCTTAGTTTGCTCACCGCGGCGCCGCCCTCCGGTGTTGTCAGCATGGTCAACAACCGAGAGGAATAAGGAGATGACTGTACATGGTGAGGATGATAGTAGGGACCCAGCAGCGCACGCAGTAATTTTGTTTTTCGGGACGGAGAAGGGTATCAACTGGGTTGTGCGGGACCCATGGCCCGTCTAGCCCAGGCTTTTATTTCATATGTTTAGCACATGACCAGCCCAGTTTGTTTTTTTCCTTTCTGAAAATTGCTAGCCAGCTATTTTGTTTTTTGCAGAATAACCAACATAGGCCTACTTGCTTTTCTACGCCCTGCTGGGCCGGAAATCTTTCAAGACAAGGAGGGGGTGCATTTTGCCCAGAAAATGGGCTATAAGTAATAAGAAATGGGCTATAAGTAATAAGAAATGGGCTGTAAAATGAAAAAATACAGCAAACAGACAATTAGTTCCAAAATACTGTTTTCTTTCGGATTTTGATATTTTAAATTTCATTGTTTTTGTGCGGGTAAAATTTCATTGAATTTAAATTAAGGTATATTTAGATTTAAAATTAATTTGAATCTGGCTAGAAATTTCGGGCTGTATGCTGTTTGGGACAGATTTGGAGGCTGACTTGTGGGTCTACTAGGTTGACGTGTACTTTGGCTTTGTCAACTTAGTCCACAAACGATTCTAGCAGCAGTGACCGTTGGATGTTAATCCAACGGCTGTGCTGCTTCTTCAATATCTGATCTTCTTGCTCCAGCCGCCCAAACCAGCTCCGGTGGGACTGCCTGCTCCCGCCTCCCGTGGCCGGCTGTGCTGCCGCACAGGCCACACTGCCCCACCCTACTTCATTGCTGGCCACGCCATTCCTCTACTCACTCACACCTCCTGTTATTTTCCAGCGACGGCAGCCGAACCAGTAAACCCTCGTACTCCCCACCGCGTGGGCAACCATTGCCGAGTCTTCCCCAGCTCCGTGTCGTTCCCTTCCTAGACCTCGTCGTCGTCCACCGACATGGTGCTCTCGGTGCGGCCTGGTCAACTTGGTCAACGAACGACATCCATCGGCCGTGGACTGTACGCGCAAAATAATGATTCCTGCACCTGACAGCTGGGACCCACCGGAAGGGCCTCTGTATTTCACGAAAAAAACGTTCCCCCCACTGACATGTCGGACCCACCAGCTATATCTTCGCACGCAAGAAAGTGCCTCCTTATTACGCACAAAAAAATGAATACCCCCCTGCTAGCTGGGACCCACCATAGTGGCAGGATGACTTGTGGGCCAACAAAGTTGACGAGGACGGAGGGCTTTGTCAACTTAGTCAATATGAACGATTCTAGCTCCAGTGACCGTATGATGTCCATCCAACGAGCGTAGTGCTTCTTCAACCTCTAGTCTTCTTGCTCCAGCCGCCCAAAGCAGCGCCGGTCGTGTCGCATGCTCCTGCCTCCCGTGGCCGGCTGTGCTGCCGCGGAGGCCTCACCGCCCCCTACTATTCCCACCGCTGGCCAGGCCCTGCGGCGATGGCAGCCTCACACCGCAGCCGAACCAGTCAACCCTCGTACTCCTCTCCGCGCGGGCTTCCACTGCCGCGTCTTCCCCGGCTCCGCGTCGTCCCCTTCATAGGCCTCGCCGTCGTCCACCGTCGTGGTGCTCTCCGCGCGGCGTGGTCAACGTGGTCAAGGAACGACTTCCATTGGAACAGTACTGTACGTGGAGAGGCTGACAGCTGGGTCCACGGCCACAGCCCAGTTTTTTTGTGATTTGCCAAGTAAGTCGCTTTTGTCAGGCCTGTTGGGCTGCAAATCTTTCAAGACGTGGAGATCTTTCATTCAGCTGGCCGAGAAAATGGCCCATCAGTAATGAGAAATGGGTTGTACATTTTTAAAACACATCAAACCGGCAATTAGTTTCAAATATCTTTTTTTTCATTTCAAGATTTTAAATTACATTAATTTTTATGCGTGGAGAATCTGTTGGATTTTATATTGATATACATTTATTTTTGAAATCAGTTTGAATGTGAGTCGAAATTTCGGGATTAAAAACAGTTCGGACCGCACCGAAATATGCAAAATTTCGTATAATTTTTTAACCGTGGCCACAATTTGGGTTGTAATGCTAACAAAAAGAATATGGGCTCCAAAAAAACCTTAACAATTAGCAAATGGGCTGAAAATCATTAGAAATAATGGCAGATGGGCTATATGTTGTTTTCCACAGATTTGAGGCTTCCCTGAAAAAAAGGTTGACGCACAAGCAGTGACTATTGGATGTCCATCCAACGGCCGTCGTGCTTCTTTAATCTCTGCTCTTCCTGCTCCAGCCGCTCAAACAAGCGCCGGCGGGACTGCCTACTCCCTCCTCCCCGCGGTCGGCTGTGCTGCCGCGCAGGCCTCACCGCCCCACCGTACTCCCATCGCTGGCCTAGCCATCCCTCTACTCACCCACACCTGCTGTTATTCTCCGGCGACGGCAGATGAACCAGTAAACCCTCGTACAGTCGTACTCCCCTCCGCGTGGGAAACAATTGCCTCCCTGCCTCCGTGTCGTTCCCTTCCTAGGCCTCGCCGTCGTCCACCGCCCTGGTGCTCTCGGCGTGGCCTGGTCAACGTGGTCAACGACCGACATGCATCTGAAGTGGACTGTATGTGGAGAGGCCGACAGTTGGGTCCACGGCCGCACGCAAGGAAATGCCTCCTTATTACGCGCAAAATAATGATTCCTCCACCTGACATCAGGGACCCATCGAAAGGGCCTCTGTATTTCGCGAAAAAAATGTTACCATCGCTGATAGCTCGGACCCACCAGTTATATCTTCGCACGCAAGGAAGTGCCTCCTTATTATGCAAAAAAAAAGAATACTCCCCCTGTTAGCTGGGACCCACCTTGGTGGCAGGCTGACTTGTGGGCCTAATAAGTTGACGGGGACGGAGGGCTTTGTCAACTTAGTCAATATGCACGATTCTAGCTCCAGTGACCGTAGGATGTCCATCCAACGGCCGTAGTGCTTCTTCAACCTCTGGTCTTCTTGCTCCAGCCGCCCAAAGCAGCGCCGGTCATGCCGCCTGCTCCTGCCTCCCGTGGCCGGCTGTGCTACCGCGGAGGCCTCACCGCCCCCTACTATTCCCACCACTGGCCAGGCCCTGCCACGACGGCAGCCTCACACCGCAGCCGAACGAGTAAACCCTCATACTCTTCTCCGCGTGGGCATCCACAGCCGCGTCTTCACCGGCTCCGCGTCGTCCCCTTCCTAGGCCTCGCCGTCGTCCACCGCCCTGGTGCTCTCGGCGCGGCGTGGTCAACGTGGTCAAGGAACGACCTCCATCGGACGCGGACTGTACGTGGAGAGTGATAGAGGCGAGGGTGTCCCGATCTTTTGATGAGATGATAACTATCGATTTGGTGGAGACGACTTTGACGATTCGACTACAAACGTGCATGACGTTGCGCCTTAGCAATCGCAAAACCAACTCCAAGAGGTTATTGACCACGCCGCAGCACAATCAACCTGACCACGAAGGTCTATTCCTGCAAGCAATCGAAGAACAAGCAAGAATATGATAATGCAATCTGAATATTGCGAATATAGATGAAGTATTGATAAAGGTGGGGATCCGTAAGCGGCCTTGGTCTGGTCGTTGGACACAAACGAAGTACACGAAGTTGCAATGGCTAACTTTTAACTAAACAAATCCCCAAGAAAAAGCTACTAGATGGATTTACTTATATAGGAGCAAGGGGTGGCGGCCAAGGAGGTGGGAGGACGTCCCAAGGCAGCCTAAAACCAACCCTAGGTCGTACAAGGCTCATGGGCCCAAGTGGAGGTGATGCAACACCTTTGGACTTGTTGTTTGACTCGGATTCTGCTGCAGTGTCAGATTGTTTCGTCCATATCTCAACGCTCCGGATGAATTTAAAGGTGAATCCAATTGGGTTGGAAAGAGGACGAAATCTACTTTCAAAAAAAAAGAATCACCCAATTCGGAGTCCGTATGAAAAAGTTCTTGGCGTTTTGAGTCAGGTATGTCTGTGCAGTCCGAATCTGAATCCAGAACGTGAGAGACAAAACACAGAAGTGTGTGAAGTATTTTTGTTCTGCATAACATAAATAGATTATTGAATAGTTTGCACTAGAAATCACCTGATAAATATGCATGTATGCAATATTTTTGGTCGTATCCAAGGTAGTCATGTCCTCATCATCCTCCCCTTCTTGAAAACAAAGCTGTCCTCGGCGTTGCTTAATCTGAAATGTGGCTAACAAAAGAGACAAAGTGTACATGTTGTATATGTATATGTCATCCATTTTTACTTCCCATGGATTTTGCACATATGACACATGTATACATGAGTAACTTTCATAGTTAATAAAATATAAAGCCAAAATATTATCACAAGAAGTAGAAGGTATGAAAGTATTGCAACTCAGTTTGCACATATAAGTGAAGCTCTTATTCATATGGAAAGATTGACAATATTCATCATTAAACCATCCCAACATTGGTGAATAAACCTTACTTGCATCAAATTTACATGCTACAACATGCTTAAATAAGCAAACATGCAATAAGTCATTTGAGACTTAATTATCACCAAGATTAGAGGTCATATCAAAATGATTAAACATTGATTCTTTTGCATCAACAGTTAATTCATTGGGTGCACTCAAAATTGTTGGTATTTCAGTTGTTTGATCACATGACGCATTTATGACAGTAACATGATTCTCTAAAATAGGTGATGCGCTCAAATCAATAGGTAACTCGACACATGATGTATTCAAGTTAACTAGGCATGCATCATTCTCATGTGAAATTATATCATCAATACCTTTACAGTTACCTTGTCGCAAAGATGTAGCTGATGTAGGTATGAATGATGGCAATGTACCATACTCTTGAGATGATGTCGCGCTCACAATCTGAGGTGTGGCTGCTCTAGTAGGTGCAACGGTGGAGGAACCAAGCGGTGGTGGTGAGCATGAACTACAATAGTAGTTGTTGTAGTCACCCAATGCATCCTCCTGTAACTGTCTCTCAAAGGTACAAGCACGAACATACATACCAGTAATGCAACGAGGAATATACTGAAATCGTGCCTGAATATCATGGTTCAAACCACCAAAAAATCTATTCATTGTATCATCCTCAGATTCTTCTATGTCACAATGATGCATATAAGATTTGAACTCTTGGTAGTAAGCATGAACAGTGTTGTTGCCTTGTTTAAATTGTTCAAATTTGCGAAGCAATTCACGACGATAGTAAGGAGGGAAAAATTGTTGTATCATTACATCTTTCAAATCTGTCCAAGTTGTGGGTTGGTTATCAACGTTTTTCTTACAATGCACACTCCACCAAACAGAAGCAAAACTAGTAAATGTTCTAGTGGTAGCTTGTACTCTCTCAAGTTCAGAAAAATCATGGTGACTAAAAACTTGTTCTACTTCGAGCTTCCAAGCTAGATAAATAGCAGGATTAAATCTACCCTCAAATGACGGTAAAGAGATAACCTGACCATGTGCTTGTGTGTGTTGTCCCAACTCTCGTGATGTTGAGGATGTGTCCGTCGTCCAAGAACTTCTATCTCCGGAACCTGTCATGATTAGTAGAAACAAGAAACAAAATTCGATAATAATGTTCCTATGAACTACTAGGATGTGGTTGTAAAGTGCTCACAGTAAAGCAAATATCAATATCTTACAAGTTCTTACCATGCGGCAGGTGGTGACAGGCAACCAGCAGTGTCAAATAACTCCGAAGATTGTGTAAAGCGATTGCCAGGGGAAAGTACGTATACACGGTGTAGAAATATGTGGAGTTGGGTTGGCTATATATGGTAGCAAAAGATTAGCAATAATCAATTCAAAGATGCAATGTTGAATAAACGCTCAACGACGGTACTTTGCTGGTCCTAGGCTAGACCGAACTAGAGACGCGAGCCTAGAACACTAATGAGGTCACGGCGTAGCACAACTAGCATCAATGAAGGATACTATGTAGCTCTGGACAGGAAGATATAAGTGAAGATCACAACGGCAGTAAAGATAATGATGAAAAACAACTGCCAAGCAGGATATACAACAACTCTCTCTCCAACTTTCCTCTTGAAAAGTTTGAGCCAATTTTCTGATAACTTTTTTCAAAGAATGCTACTAACTCAAGCTTTCCAATGCAAAAAGAATCACTCCATTCCTAATTGATATGAGGAGTCAAAGAGTTCTAAAACTAGCCTGAAAACTAGAATAAGTTGTGTCCGCGAACTTCGGAGGGCAAAAAGACCTATTTAGAAGCCGATTTTGAGTTTGGAACTATTTTTCTACTGCGGGTAGCACGGAAGTTGGGGAGTCCTTCTCTGTCATGACTTGGAGTATGGCGTGATCTGGAAGTCCAAAAAAAAAGCAACAATTACTGGACTCATACTAGGACTGGTGGCGGAGAGGAATCTGGTGGAATCTCGGACTGGTGGTGGAGATGAATCTGGTGGAACTCGGACTGGTGGCGGATATGTGGTGGCGTATATGGACTCTAATACCACTTGATAGAGGTGAGGGTGTCCCGATCTTTTGATGAGATGATAACTATCGATTTGGTGGAGACGACTTTGACGATCCGACTACAAACGTGCACGACGTTGCGCCTTAGCAATCGCAAAACCAACTCCAAGAGGTTATTGACCACGCCGCAGCACAATCAACCTGACCACGAAGGTCTATTCCTGCAAGCAATCGAAGAACAAGCAAGAATATGATAATGCAATCTGAATATTGCGAATATAGATGAAGTATTGATAAAGGTGGGGATCCGTAAGCGGTCTTGGTCTGGTCGTTGGACACAAATGAAGTACACGAAGTTGCAATGGCTAACTTTTAACTAAACAAATCCCCAGGAAAAAGCTACTAGATGGGTTTACTTATATAGGAGCAAGGGGTGGCGGCCAAGGAGGTGGGAGGACGTCCCAAGGCAGCCCAAAACCAACCCTAGGTTGTACAAGGCTCATGGGCCCAAGTGGAGGTGATGCAACACCTTTGGACTTGTTGTTTGACTCGGATTCTGCTGCAGCGTCAGATTGTTTCGTCCATATCTCAACGCTCCGGATGAATTTAAAGGTCAATCCAATTGAGTTGGAAATATGACGAAATATACTTTCCAAAAAAAAGAATCACCCAATTCGGAGTCCGTATGAAAAAGTTCTTGGCCTTTTGAGTCAGGTATGTTTGTGCAGTCCGAATCTGAATCCAGAACGTGAGAGACTTGGACTCTATCTTCTCTTGGCCCAAAGTGACATGAGAGGACTTTTTGAACAGATCCTAAACTTCTCCTTTTTGCCTTATCTTCATATGTGGATTGTACAAATGTCCCATACACCTGCAATTAGACAAAACACAGAAGTGTGTGAAGTATTTTTGTTCTGGATAACATAAATAGATTGTTGAATAGTTTGCACTAGAAATCACCTGATAAATATGCATGTATGCAATATTTTTTGTCGTATCCAAGGTAGTCATGTCCTCATCAGAGAGGCTGACAGCTGGGTCCACGGCGGCAGTAAGGAAGTGCCTCCTTATTACGCGGAAAATAATGATTCCTCCACCTGACAGCAGGGACCCACCGGACGGGCCACCGTATTTCGCAAAAAAACGTTTCCCCCTGACTGCTGGGACCCACCAGCTACATCTTCGCACGCAAGGAAGTGCCTGACAGTCGGGACCCACCTGGTCGAAGCGTACGTAGCATTGTCATTCTGGTCGCCAACGTGTACGTACATACATACTGGTCGATGTAGAGGTGCGCACGTGTCGTAGTAGAGGCGCGCACGTAGCATGTACACGTACGTACAACGACCAGGGTGCAAGAAAGAAAATATGGCCACGTATGTGTACATATGGGCGGGGTCTCGAACGCCTACTCGCGCATACGTACGGCGAGGGCTCGTGTACATGGCTGGGTTGGAACGGAGAAACAACGTCGTCGTCGTCGTGTTCATGGGGAGGCAACGGAATGCGTGGTCGTGTTCATTGGGAGGGCTTGGACGGAACAGGCGATGGAAACGAGGCCTGGCGTACCGCACAACTGAGGAAACGGCGTTGTGTTCGACCGGCCACGGTCGAAACGGGGGTCCTGTTGATCGGGAGGGGTGTGGCGTACCGCAAAACGGAGGAAGCGGACCTCCTACGGTCGAAACGGGGGTCCTATTGATCGGGAGGGGTGTGGCGTACCGCAAAACGGAGGAAACGGACTTGTGTTGGAGCGCTACGGTCGAAACAGGGGTCCTATTCATCGGGAGGGGTGTGGCGTACCGCAAAACGGACTCCACGCGATACTGTTCATCTCCACCGTCGACCTCCTCCAGCCCCCACGGGCTCCTGTTCATCCAGCCTCCACCGCGCGCTACTCCACCAGCTACTGTTCAACCACCCCTCCACCTTCTACTGCTCATCCAGCCCTCCACACCACGGGTCCTGTTCAACCACCCCTCCACGGGCACCCCTCCACCGTCTACTGTTCATCCAGCCCTCCACACCACGGGGTCCTGTTCAACCACCCCTCCACGGGCACCCCTCCACCGTCTATTGTTCATCCAGCCCTCCACACCACGGGGTCCTGTTCATCCACCCCTCCATCGTCTACTGTTCATCCATCCCTCCACCACACCACGGGGTCTTGTTCATCCAGAGGCAACGCCACCGCTCACTGTTCATCCAACCCCCCCCCCCCCGGCAACGCTCACTGTTCATCCCATCGATCGGCTTCAGTTAGTAGCAGTAGCGAAGGAATCGCTCGATCGGGTTCAGTTAACAGCCATCGATCGATCGCTCAGGTTCAGTAACGCGTAGCCTGCAGTGCAATCGCTCGGGTTCAGTTAGAGCCCAACTCCTCGCTCTGGTTCAGTTAGAGCCAACGCCTCGCACACACGCGCATACGTGTACGAGAGAAACGCGCATCGCTCGGCCCCCGACCTCCCACCGTAACCGGGAACTCCCCGAAATTTTCCTCCCCCTCGCTTCTACCACGGTTTTTTCCGTCATGGACGGCCCAAAGAATGTCATGCAGCTGCGTCTCCGGCCCGCCCAGGATGAAAACCCGTTTTCTGTCATGATTTTTTGTCATAGAAGTAGGAGTCCACCACATCTATGATGATACCGGGTTTTGTCACAATTATCGTCATAGAAGTGTCATATGTATGACAGAAAAAATTCGTTCGGCCCAAAATGTCACGGATGTGTCTTTTTTTTGTAGTGATAGTCAAGGTCCATGCATAATAATATTGTGCTCAAATACGGCGAACAGTAATACTGTGTAGCAAATAGTACTACTCCAGTATAGAGGAAGTAAAATAACCGGCTTATTATATATAGCCAATCTTGGCTACATGGATGAGATAGTAAGACATGGAAAAACAAAAATGGTGGGAGCTAGTGGGTTCAAGTCTTCAAGGGCCTAGCTAGCTATACGTGTCCTCCAAGGTAAAAAGTACTCCTAGTAGTACTAGTAAGTAGTACAACAATGAAAGAGAAGGCGAGAGGGTTAAAAATATAATACTAAATTGTACTACTAGTACAGTAAACATGTCCCAGTCAAAAAAAGAAAATAACTAACAAGTACTACTCTACTACTCTAACACACAACAATGAGAAAATGAATACCTGGGTAGATGGTGACGGTCTGATCATGGTAGATTGTGTGGCCATGTTGCACATCAGTGGTACCATGGGTAACGACTGCTAAGATAGTTGATCCCAATATGCCAAAGTCAGCTACAAGGTTCCAGGTTAGACCGAATCGTGGATGCAAATGCACATCCAGGATCGGCGGTCTTATTTTGATCGGGGGATGACTGGTCCCTGCAAAATAATGGAGTACCGTTAGGGATGCAAATGATGGTTTGTGCATTCCGTTTGTAATATCCCGTACCGTAGGATGGCAACCAGATGAAACAAGTCCCTTGGCTTGTCACCGCGAAGATGCCGCCTACATGGCGCACGGCGTCTTCGAACATGTAGGGGCACAAATCTACCACGGCCAACATGCACCAGCCTCTGCCATTACTGCCCCTTGTATTGATGGCAATCCTTATGTCAAACACCACGATGAGATAGTAATCGTCGTAGCCGCATCGGTTTGTCGGTGGGTCCGCAGTTGCTATCTTCTTCAATCTCATGTAGGCATCATCATACGTATTCAAGCCCAGCCAGTCTGGAAGGCCGATCCCAATGGTGGAGAAGGGGTCTATGGGAATGTCTGCACTGCTGTGGATGTTGTGCAAAATGATGGTGGTATCCAGCTAGAGGTATGCAAGCCAATCTTTGTTGGCACCAACCCAGATCTATATATAAGATGGTGGGCAGCGGAGAAATTACGGGATGGAATAACTAAGTACTACATGATCAAACTCCATGACTGACCTGCTCATCGGACAAAATCCGACTACCTCTCAACATCGGCAACTCTAGCGGAGTCAACGTGCAACCATGGCCCGGGAGCGGTGGACTGTTCGAAGGATTGTCCCATAGAAGAACCTTCTCCTCGAGTACGCATGTAAGACCAACAAGCATGGACTTTTCCCAAGCCTGTTTAAGCACCGTCGTAAAAAAGTTGGTGCAGGAAGCACTGAGTCTTGCGGTAGTGAGGACAGCGGAGCGGCGTGCGATTTCTCCCAGAGGATCATCGTCCAAGGTCTCCCAGCCCCGACGAGGAGGAGAACCGCCTGGAGAATCCATGGGAGCAGCAACGAACTGCCTTCTCTTCGGGGGGAGGGGAACTGGCGAGGAGGAGATAAGACCGTAGTAACTGCAGGGCCTTGTCCCTTCGCTAAGGAAATTGTGCGGGCACGCATAGTGGTAGTGCCTCGTGCCCTGCGATTGTGAGGCTATTATTTACTACGTACTCGTACTGTAGCAGTAGCAATACAACTTTCTCAACTAGTAGTGCGATGTATTGTACTTCTATAGTGCACCAGTTTTGAACTCTGGAATCTCAGGGCCAAGGAGTTACAGTTGAAAATGGAGGGTACTACTGTTCTCTAGAACTATTGTTGTACTATCAATGCATGGAAAGTACACCTGCATAGTGGGTACTCTCCGTGCTCTATTCAAGCGCGTACCTAGCCTACTCAGCCGCTCCTCTCACGCACACACTAGCAGCCTGTTTATCAGCGACGGTTACCGCGGGGGCAGAACATTTGAGTTCTTTGATACAGTGAGACTAGGCTTTTATCTTCAATTTGTGGAGGTGTAATGGATCTCGTCGAACTTTGTTAGTACTCCCTCCTTTCTGGTTTATAGGGCTTAACTCAATTTTTTCGTTTTTCCGATTTAAAGGGCTCATCTCCATCTCCAATTGAGATTCCGAGGCGCATTAAATATTTGCATGCAAGAATTAGAAAGGAACTCACCAATGCATGTAATGTTCCTACTCATCTAGTGGCCAAGCATGCATGCACTACAATCAATCCAAATTAATACATCAATTTAATTTGGGTAGTTTTGTAAAGTACGAGATATATTCCTTCACTCACCATTTGCCTTGGTTGATGAGATTTCAGATTTGAGCCCTATAAACCGGAAAGGAGGGAGTAGTTCCTTCTTTATGACTGAGATGAGGCAAAGCTTTTGACTCCGTTTCAAACCATAAAAAAATCACGTCAAGAGGAATTTCTTTTATAGAGCCGATAATGGAGTGAATTCCATGCATGCAACGCCACAAGCTACATAGTAGTAGAGTACTAGAACTTTACCTACAGAGCCATATTGCACAGTTCCCAATGTCGTGCCAGGCTTTTCTGGCTCCTCGGGCTTAATTGGGAGGCGCTAGTTTAAATATGCTAGCTGATGAGGAAGCTGCAAGCGAGGTGCGGCTAGGGCGAGCACGCACGCGAGAAACTTTGCATGGTGTGAATTGATATATAGGAGTACTATTCTAGTACGCGAGCCACGAGATGATGGGAGGGAAAACATGTTCACGTGGCTGGGCTATCCAGTGCACCCAGACTGTGGTGCGACACATCCGTTCGACTTCAAAAGTTAAACTACCAGTGTACAATATTGGCTCGCAGCAAGGTTACTATTTAAAAAAAAGGCCGCCGTGCGTTCGACCGGGATCGAACCCACAAAACGAGCTATACACTCCCGCGACCACTACTAGTACTCGTTGGAGTACACTGTTCCTTACAAGAAACCACTAATAATGCCAAGAAACTACTACTGAGGGAGTCCTGGATTAGGGGGTATCCGGACAGCCGGACTATATCCTTTGGCCGGACTGTTGGACTATGAAGATACAAGATTGAAGACTTCGTCTCGTGTCTGGATGGGACTCTCCTTGGCGTGGAAGGCACGCTTGGCGATACGGATATGAAGATCTCCTCCCTTGTAACCGACTCTGTGTAACCCTAGCCTCCTCCGGTGTCTATATAAACCGGAGGGTTTAGTCCGTAGGACAACAACAATCATACCATAGGCTAGCTTCTAGGGTTTAGCCTCTACGATCTCATGGTAGATCAACTCTTGTACTACTCATATCATCAATATCAATCAAGCAGGAAGTAGGGTATTACCTCCATCGAGAGGGCCCGAACCTGGGTAAACATCGTGTCCCCCGCCTCCTGTTACCATCCGCCTTAGGCGCACAGTTCGGGACCCCCTACCCGAGATCCGCCGGTTTTGACACCGACATTGGTGCTTTCATTGAGAGTTCCGTTGTGCCGTCGCTGTAAGGCTTGATGGCCCCTTCGATCATCGGTAACGATGCGGTCCAGGGTGAGGTCTTCCTCCCTGGACAGATCTTTGTATTTGGCGGCTTCGCACTGCGGGCCAACTCGTTTGGCCATCTGGAGCAGATCGAGAGCTACGCCCCTAGCCACCAGGTCAGGTTCGGAAACTTGAATTACACAGCCAATATCCCTGGAGACTTGATCTTCGACATATTCGGGCCCATGCGAGGTGTGCCGCACGATCACGACGAGCATGGTATAGCTCTGCCGTCGGACAGTGCTTGGGAGATCACACCAGTAACTACTCTGGCCTTCAATCCAAAGCAGATTGCGCCATCCGAGGACGGGCGGATAGACCCCGCCTTGGAGGCCGCACTCTCAGCGGCGATAGAGCCGAACACTAACCTTACCCTTCATGAGAGCCGTGACGCCGAACCACTGGACTCGTCTCCGGCCACGGACTCGGAACCGCCTGCGCCCGTGCCTGTCGAATCCGATTGGGCGCCGATCATGGAGTTCACCTCCGCGGATATCTTTCAGCACTCACCCTTCAGCGATGTAATAAACTCGTTAAGGTCTCTCTCCCTGTCAGGAGAACCTTGGCCGAACTATGTCCGGCTAGAATGGGATGCGGATGACGGAGAAGTTCACTCCCCACCCACCACCCACTTAGTAGCCACTATCGATGATTTAACCGACATGCTCGACTTCGACTCCGAAGACATCGATGGTATGGACAACGATGAAGGAGACGAACAGGAACCACTGCCCACGGGGCACTGGACCGCCACCTCATCATATGATATATATATGGTGGATACACCCAAGGAAGGCAATGACGACAAGACAGCGGAGGATGACCCCTCCAAGAAGCAACCCAAGCGCCAGCATCAGCGGCGCCGCTCTAAGTCTTGCCACAGCAAAAGCGGTGATACCGGCACTGGAGATAACAATACTCCGGACAGTGCCGAGGATGATGACAATCCCCTCCAGCACGATCTAGAGCCGGAGGATGAACAAGCCAACCCTCCTAAGCGAGCGGCAGAGGGAGAAGCGGAGGATGACAATTGCATGCCTCTCTCTAAAGACGAAGTGAGCCTCGACGATGAAGAATTTGTCGTGCATGAGGATCCCGTCGAGCAGGAGCACTTTAAGCGTCGGCTTATAGCCACAGCAAATAGCCTGAAGAAAAAACAACAGCAGCTTTGAGCTGATCAGGATTTGCTAGCAGACAGATGGACTGAAGTCCTTGCGATCGAGGAATACGAACTCGAACGCCCCTCCAAGGGTCACCCAAAGCGCAGGTTGCTACCCCGACTTGAGGAGGAAGCATGGAAACCTACATCACTAGCGTATGACGCGGCTGATCGGCCACCTCGTGGCCGAGGCAGATAGGCATTTCAGCCAGAAGCTCCGCCTGCACCCCGCCGCCACTCAAACAAAAACACCAAGGCACCGGGAAACACGCGAGACCTGCGAGACATATTGGAAGATAGGGAAAAACACGCAAGATCAATCTACGGATCACAAGGGCACGCCCCTATGCGGGACGGTGACTGCCACGCCAGATACAGTAAAAGCAAATCTGGTCGGGCCGAATACCGCAGGCAAGACTCATACGAGCTGCGTCACGATATAGCCCAGCACAGAGGCGCGGCACACCCCCTATGCTTCACTGACGAAGTAATGGAGCATGAATTCCCAGAGGGTTTTTAACCCGTAAATATCGAATCATATGATGGTACAACAGATCCCGCGGTATGGATCGAGGACTTCCTCCTCCACATCCACATGGTCCGCGGTGATGATCTACATGCCATCAAGTACCTCCGTTAAAACTTAAAGGACCAGCTCGGCATCGGCTGAATAGTTTGCCAGCAGACTCCGTGGGCTGTTGGGAGGATCTGGAAGATGCATTCCTTGACAACTTCCAGGGCACTTATGTGCGACCACCAGATGCCAATGACTTGAGCCACATAATAGCCAGGGGAATCGGCCAGGCAATTCTGGACACGGTTCCTAACCAAGAAAAATCAAATTGTCGACTGTCCATATGCAGAGGCCTTAGCGACATTTAAGCACAACATCCGTGATGAGTGGCTCGCCCGGCACCTCGGCCAGGAAAAGCCGAAGTCTATGGCAGCCCTCACGACACTCATGACCCGCTTTTGCGCGGGAGAGGATAGCTGGCTGGCTCGAAGCAGCAATATATGAAGGAACCTTGGCACTTCGGATACCAAGGACAGTAACGGCAGGCCACGTCGCAGCAAACACAAGCACCGCAACAACGGCGATAACACCGAGGATACGGCAATCAATGCCGGATTCAGAGGCTCTAAACCCGGTCAGCGGAAAAAGCCATTCAAAAGAAGCACTCCATGACCGACCAGTTTGGACCACATACTCGATCACTCGTGTCAAATACACGGCACCCCCGATAAGCCAGCCAATCACACCAATAGAGAATGCTGGGTGTTCAAGCAGGCCGGCAAGTTAAACGCCGAAAACAAGGACAAGGGGTTGCACAACTATGACGAGGAGGAGCCACGGCCACCAAGCACGGGAGGACAGAAGAGGTTCCCCCCGCAAGTGAGGAAGTGAACATGATATACGCAACCCACATCCCCAAGAGGGAACGGAAGCGTGCACTAAGGGACGTATATGCGATGGAGCCCCTCGCCCCAAAGTTCAACCCATGGTCCTCTTGTCCGATCACCTTCAGTCGCAGGGACCACCCCACTAGTATCCGTCATGGTGGATCTGCCGCATTGGTCTTAGACCCCATCATTGACGGATTTCACCTCACTCGAGTCCTTATGGACGGCGGCAGCAGCCTGAACCTACTCTATCAGGATACAGTGTGCAAATGGGTATAGACCCCTCAAGGATCAAACCCACAAAAACGACCTTTAAAGGCGTCATCCCAGGTGTAGAGACCCATTGTACGGGCTTAATCACACTGGAAGTGGTCTTCGGATCTTCGGACAACTTCCGAAGCAAGGAGTTAATCTTCGACATCGTCCCGTTCCGTAGTGGCTATCACGCACTGCTCGGGCGAACCGCATTTGCAAGATTCAATGTGGTACCGCATTATGCATACCTCAAGCTCAAGATGCCAGGACCTAGGGGGGTCATCACAGTCAATGGAAACACAGAGCACTCGCTCCGTACGGAGGAGCACACTGCGGCCCTTGCAGTGGAGGCACAAAGCAGCCTTTTAAGGCAATCCACCAGTTTGGCGATAAAGCCCCCGGACACCGTCAAGCGCGTCGAGAGTAACCTGCAACAGGATCGCCTGGCACGTTCAGAGCTCGCCTAGCAATTCGGCCCCCGCCCTAGTCTCAGTCGAAAGGCGAAATTCGTGCAGCACGTACATAATTACGCATTGAAAATACCATAGGCGTAGGTGGGGGCACGATCATGGCACGTCCCACAATGCAGCTCAACCGCACTAGGGGCTTACTACCTTTATCATTCTCTCTCTTTCAGGACTTTACTCTCTGGAAGCCCTATCCGGCAGTATGATTGTCGGACACATGATACAACATCTAAGGAGGCAGGAAGCTCCGTCGTACAATGGAACCCCCAGGTGGTCTCTGATAACGAGTGAAATACTTGCTTTAAGATACCAGTCCGCAGCTTGCCCTCGGATGGGACATGTCAAATAGTCCTATTTTTCGCTTACCGCACTACTTGTATCAGTATGCTTTGACGCATTTCTCAAATAAACAATGCATAGCACTAGTCTATTATCGCATTCTATATTCTTTTTTATATATATGTTCATTTATGACAGTTAGCACCCGTACACTCTGGTACGGCCAGTACGCCAGGGGCTTCCGTATACCCCATAATACAGCGTGAGAAGTCCGAACACTTTCAACAGTGCGGCACCCCGAACTTATAACATTATATGCATCAGCTCCGAATCATGTCTTGGGTCAATAGTTGGGTTTGCCCGGCTCCCATGTTTTGGTACCTTACATTCTGCTATATTGGCTAAGGTAGCACTGGGAGAACTACTGCGATTGTGTCCCGGTTCTTCCGGACGAGCACCTCAGTAGAGAAAGCTAAAACTGACTGTCATGATAAGGCGAGAGCTAGTCGCTGTTCGAGAGGTCTCAAGTCCCTAAAGACTTTTTCCGCTTCGGGCGAGGAGTCGGCCTTGTCCGACTTAGGCGTGTATAGCGCCCCAAATTCGGCCTTCCGAATACTAGGGGCTTCGCCAAAATTTAAAATTGTAGACTTCTATGGCTAAGCGAGAGTGATAAAGCATTATAGTCCGATTGCCTGGTTCGTTGCACTGAGCACCTCCCTCGAAGGACCCAAAAATGGGAAAAAGAGTGCTCAGATTTATCCCGAACACCCCAGCACTAGTTGCATGGGGGCAGAAGCCGACGACTAGCCAACTCTCAGATTTTATAAACGGCCGCACAGAAGGTAATATTTTAAATACAAAAGCGTTGCATAGCGCACATGAACTAGTTTTCATAATACCGGATCACATGAGCAAGTTCATTCAAAAATTATATCTTTGGAACACTCGTCCGCCACAAGACGGGCACCCTTCAGGACACCCTCATAATACATTTCGGGGTGGCGATGCTCCTTGCCCTGCGGCGGCCCCTCCTTCACTAGCTTCTCGACGTCCATCTTGGCCCAGTGCACCTTCGCATGGGCAAATGCCGTGCGTGCACCTTCGATGCAGACGGATCGCTTTATGACTTCTAGCCGTGGGTAGGCATCCACAAGCTGCCTTACCAGGCCAAAGTAGCTATTGGGAAGGGCATCGCCAGGCCACATCCGAGCTATAAGGCCCTTCATGGCCTGTTCGGCCGCCTTGTGGAGCTCGACCAGTTGCTTCAGCTGGTCGCTCACGGGCATCGGTTATTCGGTCCCAGTATACTGAGACCAGAACATCTTCTCCGTTGAGCTCCCCTCCTCGGCCTGATAGAACTCTGTGGCATCAGACACACTGCAGGGAAGATTTGCGAAACGCCCATGGAGAGCTCCGAACTCAGGTAAGTAAATAGAAATTTTCTTTCACATGCTTGCTTTGCATAATGAATGCCTTACCTGCCGCTATCTTCTTCATTGCCTCAATCTCCTGGAGGGCCTTTTGGGCTTTGGCCTTGGCATGTTTTGTGCTTTCGAGGGCCTTGGCAAGCTCGGACTCTCGCGTCTTCGAGTCAAGATCCAAGGACTCGTGCTTCTTCATGAGCACCTGGAGCTCTTGCTGCACCTCGCCTACTCGAGCTTCGTGTCTTTCTCGCTCGATGCGCTCCTTGGCCGCTTTGTTTTCAGCCTCGGACAACGCCTTCTTCAGGGTCGCCACTTCGGTCGTGGTCCCTGGCACATTCATGATGATCCTATTATCTTGCAACCAAATTTCTTTTTATATAGACAAGGTATTGCTTACCTTTGTTCTCCTCGAGCTGTCTCTTGGCAAGGCCGAATTCTTCCTCAGACCGCTCGAGGTCCTGCTTCAGTGCGGCGACCTCCGCAGTACGTCGGCAGCGGCCAGCAGTGAAGCCTGCATACGCATACATGCAAATTTGGATTAGACTCCTACAGTTACTATTTGATCCGCTATTCGGCTTCTTCACGAACGCCGAGCAAAGCATCAGGGGCTACTGTCTATGCAGTAACATTTTCCTATATTTTGATTACGCACCTCAAAGCCTGTTAGGAGGCTGGCACAGGCTTCAGTCAGTTCGCTCTTGGCGGACTGAACCTTCTTGATCACCGCACTCATGATAGTGCGGTGCTCTTCGTCGATGGAAGCGCCGCGAAGCGCTTCCAGCAAGTTTTCTGGTGCCTCTTGATGGACAGAGGTCACCGGCACGGGCGGCTTGCCCCTCTTAACAGGAGGCCGCCTGCCGAAGTCCGGGACCACTGGGGGTTCCGGTGCGGTGTTCGGGTGGGGGCCGAGCTTGGAGCCTGTGAGAGTCTTGCTCCCTTTGCGCCCAGGGTCCGGAAGGTCGCCTTGAGGCGCCTCCAGGACTACCTCCCCTCGGCTTGGTGCCCTTTGAGACAACACCTCGACGTTGTCCGTAGGGCGAGGGGAGGAGGCGGTCGGAAGCGAATCACTATTCATATCTGACGGGTCCAAAGAACCGTCCGACGAAGATACGTCGATGCGGGCTCGGGACGGACTGCATAATCATATTCGGAGTAAGGAGAAGCAGTGCAATAAAAGCATACCATGAGTTACTCTGGTATCCAAATAGTTACGACTTCGCCAGGGGCTTGTGCCTGGGCAACCACTCGTCTTCACTATGCGCGGCGGTCATGGAACAGTCCGGAAGGAGAGTCCTTTCCTTCTTGGACCCTTCGGCCTCCCCGGTTGGGGCGGCCTTCCTTTTCTTGTCTCCCCCGGCTGGAGGGGGAGAACCTTCATCCTCTTCCCCCTCGTCTTCACGAGAGGAGTGCGTCTCAGAGTTATCGTACGATGAGTCTGATACCACCTGACGCCGAGAACTCTTTCGGGTCCCCGTGGCCTTCTTCTTGGTCTTCTTATCCGACACCTCATCAGGTGTCGGAGTCATCATCTCCGTCAGGAGAGCGTTGGCTGGATCTTCGGGCAGGGGGGTCGGGCAGTCGATCTGCTCCGTTGTCTCCACCCAGTCCTGTCAGAGGCATGGGAGCTCAGATCCCGCACATGATTAAACTGGGGAAATTAAATACCCTATAAGGTGCAGAGAACTTACCGGATTCGCAGGGCGCTTCGCGCTAAGCCCGCGGTCCTCGGTAAGGTAAGGGGGGACCTCAGCGCCCTTGAAAAGTACCCTCTAGATGTCCTTGTGCGTCGTGTCAAAGAGCTCGCGCAGAGTCTGGTGCTGGGCCGGGTCGAACTCCAATAAATTAAACGACCGTTGTTGACACGGGAGGATTCGGCGGAAGAGCATGACCTGGACCACGTTGACAAGCTTGAGTTTCTTGCTTATCATGTTCCGGATACACTTCTGGAGTCCGGCCAGCTCCACCGATGAACCCCAGGACAAGCCCTTCTCTTTCCAGGAGTTAAGCCGCATGGGGATTCCGGATCGGAACTCGGGCGGCCGCCACCCAGTCGGTGTCGCGCAGCTCGGTGATGTAGAACCACCCCGATTGCCACCCCTTTATGGTCTCCACGTAGGAGCCCTCGAGCCATGTGACATTGGGCATTTTGCCCACCATGGCGCCTCCGCATTCCGCTTGATGGCCGCCTACAACCTTTGGCTTGACATTGAAGGTCTTCAGCCACAGGCCGAAGTGGAGTTGGACGCGGAGGAAGGCCTCGCACACGACGATAAACGCCGAGATGTTGAGGATAAAGTTCGGGGCTAGATCATGGAAGTCCAGCCCGTAGTAGAACATGAGGCCGCGGATGAACGGGTGAAGGGGGAACCCCAGTCCGCGGACGAAGTGGGTGAGAAAAACTACCCTCTCGTAAGGTTCCGGGGTAGGAACGATCTGCCCCTCGTCGGGCAGCCGGTGCACGATATCCGCGGCCAAGTATCCGGCTCCCCGCAACTTTTTGATGTCCTCCTCCGTGATGGAGGATTTCATCCACTTGCCTCCTGCTCCGGACATGGTTGGAGCGGTGTGAGGAGAAAGGTGCGAACTTGGGTGTTGGAGCTCGAGTGCGCGAGAACAAGGAGGAAGAAGGCGTGGGTGAAAAAAGGTGAACCCTTATCCCTTTATAAAGGCGGACAAAACTATACGCCCCCACTAGCCTAGTAAACTCGCTTATTCCCCGAGCACCGTAATTGATGGCGCGGTTAGGTTACCCACGTTCGTATTGATGAGAATCCCGTGATAAGGGGACACGATCTCTGCTTCGACAAGACGTGCCAAGAAAACCACCTCGCGATATGCGCCAAGGCTGGTTGAGAATAACGGTTCGAATAAAGACCAGGCCGTGGTATGATGTCATGATGTCGAGTGTGTTAGCAGATTAGATTTGTGGAAATATTATTCTCTCTACGGTGGTATGTGGAACTTGTTTTGCAGAGCCGAACACTATCCTTGTGTTCGAGATCTTCTATGGAGTATTCGGAGGAGGAACCCGCCTTGCAATGCCGAGGACAATATGCGCGCCGGACTCATCATCATTGAAGCCTGGTTCAGGGGCTACTGAGGGAGTCCTGGATTAGGGGGTATCTGGACAGCCGGACTATATCCTTTGGCCGGACTGTTGGACTATGAAGATACAAGATTGAAGACTTCGTCTCGTGTTCGGATGGGACTCTCCTTGGCGTGGAAGGCAAGCTTGGCGATACAGATACGAAGATCTCCTCCCCTGTAACCGACTCTGTGTAACCCTAGCCTCCTCCGGTGTCTATATAAACCGGAGGGTTTAGTCCTTAGGACAACAACAATCATACCATAGGCTAGCTTCTAGGGTTTAGCCTCTATGATCTCGTGGTAGATCAACTCTTGTACTACTCATATCATCAAGATCAATCAAGCAGGAAGTAGGGTATTACCTCCATCGAGAGGGCCCGAACCTGGGTAAACATCGTGTCCCCTGCCTCCTGTTACCATCCGCCTTAGACACACAGTTCGGGACCCTGCTACCTCTTGAGCACTGCGTTGGATTTCCCCGAAGAGAAGAGGATGATGCAACAAAGTAGCGTAAGTATTTCCCTTAGTTATTGAGAACCGAGGTATCAATCCAGTAGGAGGCTACACGCAAGTCCCTCGTACCTACACAAAAACAATAGCTCAACGCAACCAACACGATTAGGGGTTGTCAATCCCTTCACGGTTACTTACAAAAGTGAGATCTGATAGAGATGATAGACAATATTTTTGGTATTTTTGGTATAGAGATGCAAAGTGAAAAGTAAAAGGCAAAGTAAAAAGCAAAGCATGATGGAGATTGATATGATGAGAATAGACCCGGGGGCCATAGGTTTCACTAGTGGCTTCTCTCAAGAGCATAAGTATTCTACGGTGGGTGAATAAATTACTGTTGAGCAATTGACAGAATTGAGCATAGTTATGAGAATATCTAGGTATGATCATGTATATAGGCATCACGTCCGAGACAAGTAGACCGACTCCTGTCTGCATCTACTACTATTACTCCACTCATCGACCGCTATCCAGCATGCATCTAGAGTATTAAGTTAAAAACAGAGTAACGCCTTAAGCAAGATGACATGATGTAGAGGGATAGTTTCATGCAATATGATAAAAACCCCATCTTGTTATCCTCGATGGCAACAATACAATACGTGCCTTGCTGCCCCTTCTGTCATTGGGAAAGGACACCGCAAGATTGAACCCAAAGCTAAGCACTTCTCCCATTGCAAGAAAAACCAATCTAGTAGGCTAAACCAAACTGATAATTCGAAGAGACTTGCAAAGATAACCAATCATACATAAAAGAATTCAGAGAAGATTCAAATATTATTCATAGATAGACTTGATCATAAACCCACAATTCATCGGTCTCAACAAACACACCTCAAAAAGAAGATTACATCGAATAGATCTCCACGAGAGAGGGAGAGAACATTGTATTGAGATCCAAAAAGAGAGAAGAAGCCTAGTCATTAACGCCCAAAGCTCTTGTCTAATTATTTTAATCTTAATTACCGAGGCTTAATTATCGACGGATAGGGCCTGCGGTAGGACAACTTATTCTTGATGCAGGACTCGTGTCAGTTAAGATGTTATTTGAACACGTCCCCCACTTCGGTTCGTAACAAGCACATTTCGATGGGTGACTTCCAGCGCACAAACTAAGATCATATTTGGTCCCAACGCAAATACATGGTTGTAAGCATTAAGACCTCATACCTGTACCTATTTTCATTATAAGTGTTTAAATTGCCATTTGCTTGATTGTTCTGGTCAAAAACTGAAATTGATCATTTAGCGAAAGCTTCAAGGGAGCCTTCCTCTCGTGGGCTCGATTACCCAGGGTTACCTATGAAAAAGTAGGTGAGGGATACTTTCTGTTCCTTTATCGAATCACTAAAAGGAGGCATGAGCCACCGCACCCACAACCCCCTAGAATGTCGAGTTCATCGACGGCCCGACCGTTGTTCCTTCAGAGTTTACTAGAACCTCTTTCTCGCAGCAAATGGCTATTGCGGCATTCAAAGCCTGGTTTAGTGCATTTTCAAGCTCCGAAGGGCGGTGTACTCGAAAGTAAAACATGAGCTATACATTTTTGGTTGTAATTTAATATTTTGCAGGTCGTTTTGTGTCATTTTAACTGTATCGACTACTCTTTTTCTTGATAATTATCCGCCATAAGTTGCCCAATGTCTTTTCTGAAATAGAAATTCATTATTAAACAAAAGTGGCGTATTTCTAGGCTTTGTACAAGGCCTTGGTGACTGTCGACCCAGAACTAAGCCGGGCTGGTCTTCATGAGCTTCATTCATTACTTGCGCCATCCAAAATTATTAGTCCTTCTCGTACTTAGTGTCCAATTTTATTGTACATTTGACTACTAGTAAATCATATATTCATGTAATAAAAATTATATCATTTGAAACATTATTTAAACATGCATCCAATAATATAATTTTTGTTGTATATAATTTATTTTTTTGCTAATATAAAATCTATGAACCCGGACGTGGGGAAGAAGAGGTCTGCATCATCAATCGAGAGAGAGAACAAAACCAACTCGGGACCCCACCGCCGATCTTATCCTCGTCTAGTGAGCTCGGGCGGCTCGGATTCAACTCTAGTGTAGAATGGACGGCCACGGCCCCTCCAGCGTCCCGTTCGAAAACAACCGTCCGAGATCCACAGATCCACAAGGAAACCAAAAACTCCCCACAAATTTGATCTGATCATTTCAAAATCCCACACCCCCTCTTCCAAAATCGCGTCGTCACACCAAGAAGCTCTCGGAATTTCGATTTCTCCTCCCATTTTTCCTGTCATCGGGCGCGCAGATTTTGACCAGTTATCAGCTGTTCTTCTCCAGTCCCTCGAAGCGCAGAATTTTGTTCCTTCTTGCAGCTGTTTTGATCCGGCAGTTCTTGCGAATCACTCTCTCCGCGGCTGACGCCCTTTTTCCGGGTTTTGCTATTGCTGGGGGCGTAAAATCCCTCAAGCTGGCGAATTCGGCGTGTCCATGGACCAGCCCGAGAGCTCTCTCCCCCATGCCGCGGTCCAGAAGGGGCAGACCCCACGCCGCGAGGAGCTCGTGCGGCTCATCGCGCAATCGCTCTACTCCCTCGGTTACCGGAAGGCGGCAGCCACGCTCGAGGCTGAGTCCGGTGTGCCGCTGTACCCCCCGGAGCACGACCGCCTCCTGCTCGACGTAATGTCTGGCCGGTGGGACGCGTGCGCGGCCACCATTGACTCTCTTACCGGCATTACCGAGAGGAACCGCGCAGTTGCCGAGTTTTTGGTGTGGAGAGGCCACTTCCTGGAGCTGCTGGGCACTGGGGACGCTGGTCTACGCCTTGCAACGGAGGTGCTCTCGCGTCGGATCACCCCTCTTGCCATCGACAGAAGATGTGTGCACTGGCTGGCACGCGCAGTGGTCACGTCTGAGGGCGCGGTTGCACCAGAGGCTGTTGCTGAATGCAGGATTGGGCTTTTCTTGGATTTGGTTGAGGCGTTGCCGCCATGGTTCCGGGTGCCAAGTGGGCGGCTTGAGCATTTGGTGGAGACCGCGGTTATTCAGCAGGTTGCTTCGTGTATATACCATAATCTGCCGGATGAGGTCACTCTATTTGAGGATCACAAGTGCCATGAAGAGCAGATCCCTTCTGACTGTACACAGGTGTGAGTTCTTGTAATTCTTGTTTTTTCTTACCAGCTTCTCGATAAATTTCATAGCCTGCCAAGAAAATGGGAAATCGTACGCCATACTCAGAAACTAGAGTTATCGAAGCAGAAATTTGAATACGGCAACTTCTATTGAGTAGTTCGCTGAGCACACTTAAGCATGTCTATTTACATAAGGTCTTTAAATTTCTGTCCCATGATGTTGCTATATCTGCAGCTTCATCCCTCCCTGTGTTGACTATTGGAAGCATATAATTATCATTCAACCGGAACTTGTGCTTCAGAAGTACCACGTGCTCCTTTTCCATCGGCGAGGCAGGACTTGTATCATTTTGTAATCTTTACACTTGAAAGTGTAGATTAATCTGCTTCATTCGCTTGTATGCTTTCCATAGCCACCATGCTAATTCACATAAAACTTACTGTTCAGTACAGGTTTCCCCTGGGTTTCAAACATTGCTTAATCCTCAGTGACATGGTTATGATTTATAATATTTCAAAACCAATATCCACACAATTATTAATTTTGTTTATCAAAAGGAGATGACTGTTTACGTACACTATTTGTGTATCCTAAATGAATAGACATAGTCCATGCTTGGGTGCTGGGGCCGTATTGCAAAGATGGATACTTGAAATTTCTATGCCTGTTTGCAGATATTGTGTGCTCATAAAAACGAAGTTTGGTTTGTAAGGTTCTCAAATGATGGGAACTACCTGGCATCATCTTCAAGTGATTGTACTGCCATCATATGGAAGGTATGGTTTTACACACCCTAACATCGACCTGAAAAGTAACGTGCCTTGTTACTTGTATAAATACTGCTAAGATTATATCTATTTTTCCTGGCACTAGAATTTTGAAGCAGAACCATCAGATTCAGGGCACAATAGAATAGTCTTGTTTTTCTGCTCCCAGCTATACCTGACATCATTAAATAACATATAAAGTGAATAAACTGTTTCACTCTGACAGCACTATTTAACTCTTGGAACATTGCTCAAACAAGCAGTGCAATACAATATATTTATCAGTACAGAGCTTGCTTCAAACCGCCAGAGTTGTAGATAAGCTGACTGCATTAAGTACTATCCGCAGTGAGATACTCTTTCAGTTGAACTCTTGGAGGTGTAGTATTCACCGTGACACGTTTATATTAAGGACACTCTTTACCTCTGCTGAATCTGACTATGAATAGAAGTTCTACACTCTGTCAACCCTATCAGATATCCTTGTTACATATGATTGTTGGCTGATCATTACTAAGAACTTCATTCATGATGGATAAATTTTATTCAAGTAAGTGCATAGGAGAAATATGCATCTTTCTCTTGCTTCTGGCTTGGCTCCTAGTAAAGCACCCAGCCACCTACTCCCTCTGTTCCTAAATAGTATAAGTCTTTTTAGAGATTCCAATAAGAGACTGCATACGGAGCAAAATGAGTGAATCTACACTCTAAACTACGTCTATATACATCCGTATGTAGTCCATAGTGAAATCTCTAGAAAGACTTATATTTAGGAACAAAGGGGCCATGAGCCCTCACCCTTGATTGGCCACCTGGGAGCTCATCTCCCATGTGTGCCATGGCTCTGGGGTCTGGTTGAAGAAAAGTGGGATTCTAGAGAGCTTCTGATTATTTTTTATTCTTTGCTTAAGAAAGGATAACTGTTCTGTGCTTAAGAAAAGTTTTGCCATTTCCCTGATAAAAAAAATCCCTGAATAAAGTATGCATTTAATTAATTTTCCAAATTAATTAGTTAGTCTCAGAGTTTTCACCGAATAAGAAGAGTTTTGCCATTTTGATGTTACCAGGCTGGGCCACCCATGAACAAGTCAAAATACATGATGTTTTCGAGTACATGTAGTCAAACCTTTTTGAATTTTAGCCACTAATTTGTTCAATCTTTTTTATTATTACTTCTACAAAATAACACTGAATTACTTCCATAGTATAGTAGTATTTTATAGTTTCGTTATTTTATATTGCTATGGATATCGATGTGAAAAGATGATTGTTGGAGACCATACTGATTTCCACCTACGACTGGCAGTAGTTTTTCCTGTTCATACTTTCATTGCTTTTGTTACGGCCTTTTCTGCCGTCCTCTTGTATCATATTCCCATCATTCATCATTGGCACATGCATATTACCACGATCTCTCTTCAGATGATTAATGTCGTCTTCTCTTCCAATTTTTATGCTATGATAGGAAGATGGGACTATATTCAACTGAGTAGTGATACAAACCTGGGCTTGGGAAGATCATGCTTCTCATGTGAGATCTTGGTCTTCTTTCTGGTTTGTTCATATACTTCATTTTAACTGGACCTGTGAACACTTAGGCTCAGTTTGCGGTTGCTGAACTGTGCTGCGATGTGCTTATTCTATAATCTGTGAAAATAGTCACAAAACTAGAGACAAGTTGGTTAAATAAACACTAAATACGGTCACGTGCATTTGTGTTGTTATGAAGGTCACTGCATAAGTTAACTGGGTTCATGAAAGATCATATAAGCTGGTCTATTTATGCTAATTGAACTTCGTTTGTACAAGGGGTGCATGGAAAACGTACATCTTGAGTGAAGTAAATGACATTTCATAGCTCTCATGTACGCACTGTAAGATGTTTCAAAAGTCTACCACTGTTGCCTATGTTCCCTTTCTGTTGATCATCATTGATGTTTCCTATTCGAAGCTAGTGGAGAGTTGAGGGTGTAAGTATGTTAAGTATATTCATGCACCATAAAGTGTGAGGTTATGAGTTATGACTATGCGTCCTTTTGATTTTATTTATTTTTTAATTTTTACAGCTCGTTTAAAGGTAGTAAGCGCGATTTATAATATGAATATTGTAACCAGCCTTTTGTAAAATCACATGTTTTCATCCACAAGAATATTCTGTTTTTTATTGGCATTCACGTTTAGTCTTTATACTCCCTCCGACCCAAAATAAGTGACTCAACTTTGTACTAACTTTAATACAAAATTAGTACAAACTCGAGTCACTTATTTTGGGACAGAGGGAGTACAATTTATGTGTTATGTTAACTCATTTTCTCGCTTGTATTACAACTTCAAATTGTTGTCATGTCTAACCCCTGGAGATGATGTAGGTGGAAGAAGATGATACATTAACCAAGAAGTACTGCCTCGAGGGTCACAAAAGTCCTATTTCTTTTGTTGCGTGGAGCCCAAATGATAGAATGCTTCTCACTTGTGGTAATGGGGAATCTTTAAAACTGTGGAATGTTGATACTGGTGAATGCAATCTTAAATTTGGTGCTGCAGTAAAACACATCATCGCGTCATGTGCATGGTTTCCAAATTCAGAGAAAATAGTATGTGCCAGCTCTGAACCTGAAAGTTCTCCAAATATGATTTTCACTTGTGACCTAGAAGGCCAAGAACTGGAAATGTGGGCTGGAGAGAGAATACCCAAAGTTAGTGATCTTGCTGTGACACCTGATGGCAAACATCTAATCTGTGTATGTCCCAACGAAATTTGGATCCGAGAACTTCGGAAGGGGCGGGAATGGAAAATTCCTGAACGGCAGACAATTTCATCTCTTTCTCTTTCAGGTGATGGACAGTCAATGATTGTCAACCTTAATAGTCAGGAAATTCATTTGTGGAAAACCAATGGAAGTTCTAGAGTGCCCGATAAATTCAAGGGGCACAAGCAAGGAAAGTTTGTGATTAGATCATGCTTTGGGGGATCAGACTATCATTTCATTGCTAGCGGCAGTGAGGATTCACAGGTACACCCTCTTGAAGAATTTAACCTTCCCTTTGAAGAAATCTTGGCCTTCCATTTCAACTTCTTGCTTAGATTCCATTCTCGGGCCTGCGTATGCAATATAATCAACCTCTCGTACCTGAGCCCATTAGGTGGTATTTTGGAACAAGGAATGGCATTTGTTTAGAATAAAGCAGTACCATGCGTTTGGAGGTTTTATGCTCTTGCACTATACCTTTTCCGTGAGGAGCGATGCTGAATTTGCAGACTCACATAGCCAGAAGTAGTATTCTTTCATACCTGAAATACCAGTATTCTTGCTGATCATTGCAGACTCACCAAGTTTGTGTTGAAGAGGACATGCTTTGGTTTGCAGTTTTGCTAAATTAGCACTATTAACTTGTGGAAGCAGACACATTAGTTGGCATGTACTCCAACACATGCAAACAAACTTGGTGATACTAGTAGAAATTTAGAGGACCAGTACAGACAAACCAAGACAAACTTTTGTGATCAATCACGCTAATGTTTAAATCAACCTGCTGTATGACCTTTATTATCTATAGAAATGCAGGATACAAATAGCAATACTCGTATTGAATGCGAAACAATGGGAAGAGCTCACATCTGTTTTCTTGTGCTCTTGTTGAGCGTTTCTGTTTTGCTGATGCGTAGAGATAATGGGCAGGTGTACATTTGGCAAAGATGCATGGAGATGCCGATAAAGGTCCTATATGGGCACTCAATGACTGTAAATTGTGTAAGCTGGAACCCCGCGAGGCCCCAGATGTTGGCTTCCGCAAGCGATGACCGTACAGTTCGCATATGGCTAGCGCGCAAAGCTCACAGTTTGACTTGAAAAGTTTTGTATGTTTTCCCTGTAAATACTTGTACATTTTGACTGTATGCACAAACTAGTTCGGGATCCTTTTCCCTCGTAAAGAGCTTTTAGCTACTTGAGAGAGGTAAACTTTAAGCAGCCAGAGATAGCAGGATACGGGTAAGTTATTTATGAGATGGCGGTGCTGGTTGGAGTTTTGCCCGCACACTCTGTAAAGAATCACAGTTGCATCAGAGCCTTGTACGCATGAGTGCTGTTGTTTAGTCTGGATGGCATGTGCTTGCGTAGATTCAGTTCTATTCCTGCCTACTGCCTCTCTTGCGTAGAAGAGACTGGGACAACTGAATTTTGTATGTGAAAAGTCCGGCTGTCCTTCCGGGTCACGAATTGTTTTTTCGTTTTGGTTTGCGGGGGAGCTTCAAAGTTTACATTGTGCACATTGAACTATTCTTTGCCTCTGTAAACTGAAGATTTTATATTAGTTTACAGAGGGAGTATTCTCAAAGGCTCAAAAGACGCTGTTTATTTATATTTTTTTGGTACTCACTCCATTTCACAATGTAGTGCACCCGCGCTCCCGAGATTTAAGTTTGACCATATATATATTTAACCAATAAGACCGACTGTGGCGGGAGAAAAAATTATACCACTGAATTCATACGAAAATACGAATTTAATGATATAATTTTTGCACCCGTCGCAATTGATCTCATTGGTTAAATTTATGGTCAAATTTAGATCTCAGGAAGTTTGTGCGCACTTCATTGTGGAACTAGTGGTTGGCGCCACCTGAGAGGAAGCTGAGCGATGCCAGGTGGGAGGCACCCCTTTCATTTTACTTATTATAGTATGCAGTGTTATTGCATAATAGGCATATTAAGCAGCAGGTATCCAGGAGAAACCAGGGATTTGAGATCATCATGAACAAAATTTAAAGTCCATTACACACTTGATGAAACAAGTGACACATGCATCTTGGCTCTAACATCACATTGATAAAGAGTACTGAAATCATCTCCAAAAAAAGAAGGAACAAAATAGTGACCGTGGATGGAGTGGCTGATCTTCACCTCGTGCTCAATGCATCCACTGTCCCAGATTCCGGGCTAGTCTTCGCCGCCGCCGCCGGCGATAACCGCTGTATCTTTTTGAGCCTCACCTCCCAATTTCAATGCAAAATGCAGCCATCATCTTGGAATTCCTTGATAATATCCCTGCCAAGTGACCATATACAGCTACTCTAGTATGGTTAAAGCAATAAAGGAAGTTGGGTGCGTTTTGTTGAATGTCATCCTTGGATTCAGATCCAATTGATCAAGCAGCTCTGTTGAGGACATTATTGGTGCTTCCACCTCCTTGGACATTCAAAGTAAGGCTCCAGATTTTGTCTTCCGAACCTAGGCCAGAGTAGATGGTATGAAATTGAACAAATCAAGAATAAAGGAAACAAATCATGCCATAATTTCTTTTAGACACTCCCTAAGTTCAGATTGTGAATAATGAGAGAAAAAACTATTGAATATGTCGCCTTTCATTTTCAGCAGTTTACCTTCAAATGTGAATCCATCAATGCATGGATATGTTTTCTATTAACACCCAATCTGAAACAAAGCTAACTAAAATAAATTAGAGAACACAATTCAATAGTTTTCAGTGATGTTACCAAAGAATTATAAAATGTTATTTGAAAGCGTACATCATACCTTTACTGCATTGGTATTCATAATTATTTGAGTGGCGAACTGAGCTTTATTTACCTACTATATATTTTTGTTATTCGCCAAAACCTAAAATAATATAACCTTGGCAAGATGTATCCATAAACCTGCACAACCTCAGGTTGTAGTTCTATCTCCTCCAACATCCATAGTTAAAACTTTGAGAGTTATATATTTATCTTAACTGATAGGAATAAACACAATAACAATGGACAAGAGCATAGTGCATTCAGTGCATCACTTTATGTTTATACAATGTACATGATGATCAAGCGAGTATCATATGTTGTAAGAACTGAAGCCTCTAACACAAGTTGAATTTGAAGATTGCGGAAATCATGAGAAGCAGATGGAACTGCAAGTAATTTATAAAAAAAAATTGAAAACATAAGTACAAAAATTGAAATCTATGAGAAGGTTGTGCCTGGAGCCTCTATGCTTGCTCTGTCTCGACTTCTTCTTGGACTAAACATGTTGAGTAACTTTGTGCCTGCACGTGATGCAGTTCTTGGCGTTCAGCTCGCTGTCCACGTCAGCGCCATGGTCAGGGCCATCGCCAGCGGCCAGATGGCCAAGCACACTGGCCAGAAAGGGGTGAGAAAATCTTGACCCCTCCCTCCCTCCGAATGAAAATTAAGAGTTGAGCTTGTATTAGTCTCGAATCTCATGAGTTATTTAATTAGTTGCGTGTGGCATTTGATATGATAATCAGAGAAGAGAAATTGGTGTTGCAGACAATGTGTAGGTGAAGACTTTTCTTGAAAAAGTTCATTATTTTGTTCATGTCATATGCTTGCAAGTTGCAACAAATTAATTCTTGACTACACTAAAGTTTTAATCTTTTATACTATGGACATGCCTACCGAATTTTCAGTCGTTAACGATGGTGGCGATTCAGAACATCATCGGTTGGCTCGCCATCTCCTTCAGGAATGTATGGCATGGTGCACCCACATGTTTCCCAAGCTTATTTTCTGTCATTTCTCTTCTCGCGACGATACGAGCTTCATGCTTGCTAATCGATGTTTAATCCACATGACTCATCACTTCTCTACATGGGACGGCTGCTTCAAGGATTTGGTGTTGGTGTCATATCATACATGGTTTGTAATAAAGTATCTTCACTGCATGATTATTCTGTGCCTAGGATGTTCACGACTTTATGCTTTAAGATTTTGAGTACTTCTCAGCTGGTTCAAAAATGTTCAGAAACAAGAGAGCAACTAATATGTCAATATACTGGATGCAGAATGGTCCAGGGTTTATTTTTTTGGAAAAGATGGTTCATTATTTATACCTACGCACCCCTACCAAAACTAAATTAATCTTTTGAAATTAGAACATTTTTACTTTGTGCTTGGGCCTCAGTGCATGCTGATTTTTATGGCTTTATGCTTTAAGAGATTCAGTACTTCTCCATCGTATATACCAACTTATTTTATTGCCAACAGATTATTGAGCTAGTTAATCGTTACAATACTAACTCCTATGTATGAATTAAGGCATGCGATCATACCAGATGCCTGTATACATAGCAGAGCTCCTCAGAGCACAAGAGGATCGCTTGGCTTCATGAAATCCTCAAATGCAGAATCAGCAATAGCTATGTAAAAGAAAAGAAGCACAGTCAGTATGCTACATGACATGAGAACAACAGATGACTACCTAATCTAAGTACAACATAAGTTTCGAATAAACAGGATCGAAATGAATCATAATTAATGGTTATAGTCAATAAAATGCCAGAATGAGTTATATTGACCAACCTAAGTACCTAATATTGTTACGTCCATTGGACAGTGTGCAATCAAAATCATGTGATAGTTTTTAAACTATTTCTAATCCAATAGATTGGATACAACACAGACTGATATTTTAGATTCAAAAGAAAATCCAGTATCAGAGGCTATCTGAACTTACTTTTGAATCACACCACCGCTAGTCCACTGCCTCCTGATGATAACACCATCAATCATTAGGTTGGTTTCCATCCATCAGTATGTTCACCCTTGAGAAGTCCAGGCTAGGGTGCTACAATTAGGATCCCTATCAGATAAACGAATAACTATATTTCTTGATATAATTGGAGGGATTCCACTACCATAACAACAGGTGGATGCAGCCGTTCAACCCGGGTGGGGAGCATACAAAATCTGCAAAATAGGGAGGTTAGAAGATGATAATTTCATTAATAGTTCGGTACACACAGTACTTTATAGATGGTTGCTCACATATCTAAATGCCGCATTTCTTGATTCATACCTAGCAAAAATTTCTTGCAATATTTTCAAGAACCAGGAACAATCACTGCATTGTGAATGTTGCATTCCTGTTTCTCTCACGCAGCTTCAGAAGGAAATCGCGGATCATGAGCTTGCGGAGCAGATGGAGGAGCCCATGGCCCAGCAGCTGGAAGCGGACATCAATGCTCTGGTTTATAACAAGCAGCAACTGGCCCTGCGAGCAAAAAGCCACTATCCATCAATGACAAGAAAGAGGAGATCCAAAGGAAGGTGTGCAGATTCCTACCATGTGTCATCATGATTTCTTCTATTTCTTGTGTGAGCCCAAAACTCTATTATGGTACTATGATTACGTTCAATTTGGTTGAAACATGGCATGGCATATGATTAGTAATTTAGGTTCTGTGTGTGACATTGCATTCGTCATAATCTAGGTCTACTTGAACCTCTGCTTCAGCTACTAAACTGTCTTATACCATTGTAGAATTCTTATAATGATTCTACAGCATCGTAAAGGCCTTCTGTTCATTGTAATTTTCTCAAAGCTTTATATAAAATTAAGTTAATTAGAACGCTGTCTTCCTGTAGTATCGCTCTCCATCCAAAAACTAATTATTTTTTGTGGATTTCTGGCATCATGAGTTTCAAATAAAGGATAATCCATACCTAGAGCCAAGCATGCTACATGGTCTATGAGTTTCTCATCAAAATACATCATGCATTGTCATACCAGATCGAATATAAGACAGCTTTGCATAGTTGTGGTGTAATGTATTCAGCCTTGTGCGTTTGGCGTGGCATCGATCCTGGTCTTGTAGATCAAAGCTAGAGCTACTTTGTCAAAACCCTTCCCTCTAATTTACGGAGGGGGGATGAAGCAGGATATCTACAGTTTACCATCTGCAAAGTGAACTCTCTGCACAGTCTGTTGAAACTACTTTTATATCCACCATTTAATCTTGCGTCTTGACATCTGCTTGTCACCGATTGGTATTCGGCTATACCTTGTGAATGAGGCTCTTGAACGCCTGATATATTGCTCTCGCTAACTTAAGCTGATAGTTTGATATTCTTCTCAAAAAGCAACAACTCGCTGCATAATGTTATATTTGTTGCGTTTTACTGCTGCAGAGGACCCAGGCTGATTTTGAGACTTCTAAACATTCCCAAGAAAGCTCGAAATTGATGTCCAAATCAGTAAACTCGCCAGAAAAAGTTCAGGTGGCTTGGCACAAATCTATTAAGGGATAGAGGGCTAAGACAGGAATCAGTAAAATTCAGAGTTTCGAATCTAAGTGAACACCTGTTATTGCTGCAACTCCCCTGCATCAACTAATAGTCTAATACATGCCCTATGGTAGCATATATTGAGTGATTCAACTCTGTTACTGCCTTACTCCTTACTGCAGCCATTACAACGAAATATGCAGATTATAAATCATGCAAGGAAAAAAGGGTGAGCTGCTATTGTCACACTGCACTGCTCAAAGTAAATTGATTCATATGAACCTCCATGGGCAGTGCCCACCATGATTTAGAGAAGTATTCGGCAGTTGAAAAAGGTAGGATGCATCGTACCTGGTCGGATCTGGAACGGTTGGCCCTTGCCGGCGCAGACGAAGCGGATCCGTGTCGATAGTGTCTTGCCTCCGCGTGACGGTGGTTCTTGTTGAGCTACTTTTGGCGCCGCCGGCAGCGCCCTCCAACACATACTCGTCCTCCCTGCAGGCTATCTCCATGGATTCAGATTGAGAAGAGAAAGGGGTAGGACACGAGGCGGCAGAGAGGGGTCAGGGGGTGAGCGAAGGGGAAGAAAGGAGGCGACTTGCCTGGGTCGAGAGAAGGTCTGGACGACTGGATGTCGAATTTGCTTCCTTCTCCGGTGGCCGGCGTCGGAGGACCTGGCCATGGGCCGATGGGGCGAGGCAGTGGCGGCGGCAACCCTAGCGTGCGTTGAGGGAGAACGGGTTGGGGCGATTTCCTCTTCCTCTCTCGTTTTCTTCTGGACGAAGCAAACAACGCGTTGGGGCAGCAAAGGTCAAACCGCCAATCTTTTTTGTCTCTAGCCAATCCGACGTGGACTGCACGAGAGCACGCCCCTGATGCACAGCTGAATGTGTTTAATAGAGGGAGCATGTAATAGTCTGACGGAAATGATTTTTGCAGTAGCATTCAGATCTTGTTTTAATGAAAATAGCGAGCTTTAGAAAAGCTAAAAACTAGGACAGACTATCGTCTTTCAACCAAACAATAAATAAATCTCCCCTTCGGAGCATCCGGAGCGGATGCAGATAGTGGTTTATGTTGGTGGCTTCTAAAAGACGGCGGATCGTGGTTGGCGGCTGGTAGGTTCCAGACAAGATAATCACCCCTACGCTCTCATGCCTTCATCAACTGAGGTGTCGCGAGACACCATAGTGCTTGTTACACCACCGCGACACCACATCGCACACCGAGGACCATGTCCGCCAGCCCACACCTGAGTCGCGCGCTTCACCCATGAACGCCACGTCCCCCACGACAGGGCAGCCACCCTACATCCAGACAACCCCCGAGACCAACCAAGGAACCGACACCCCAACCACCGGTGGAGTCGCCAGCGCCGCTCTGCCTCAAACAATGTTAGATCTAAGACCAGGAAGTACCATCTCGGGGAAAGGGGGATGCGTAGGAGGGAATCGAAGCCATGACCAACTCCATCCGCGGCGGTGATTGGAGGGCCGACCACATCGGAGCCTCCCATCCATCATGCCAACCTTCCCACCAGACACCCCCTATGTTGCCCCACCACGACCACTATCTAAGATCAATGCAGGGCCACCAACTGTCCACCGACGGGAGAATCAGACCAGCCGTTGATGTCCTGCAAGTGCACCGATGTAGCAATTTCGTGATAAAGAAGGTTTGTCGACCCCGGAAAGAGTGAAAAGGTAGTCACTACTATCCGCGCAGTTGTGTCGTGACTTATGCAACTATGCTTACGCCCAAAACAGGAGTTTGAAAATAGTTCACGGGGAAACGTTAAAAGATAGAATTAAAATAAGGTACTAGAACAAATAAAAATAGATACTAAAGTAAAATGAGAACATAAACGACGGAGAAATATGTGATGCTTTAGATGAGAACGTTGGCGTTTTGGTACGGCCTCGTTTGGCTTTGGCGCTGATTGGGGCTAGGCTTTTCGAAGCACATACTGCTAAGTCTATTCCTTGCATTATAGGATATGGCGATCGATCAATGGTAGCGATATATCACATAAATTGTCTCTCGAGCCGCACTATTTTGGGACAACTCCGTTGTCCTAGTTCTCATCCCATACCAATTGTGATCCGAAAGGACCGGACCGAAGGCAATAAGTTATATGAACAATTGTGATCCCTAGAATAATTGTGTTCCCCTCAGGATATCAATGCTTGCCACGCGGAGGTTTCTCGGTTTGCGCAACTATCTATCAACTTCACGTGTGGCCTAGAGAGTTGAACGTTTTCAACTACACCGATGGATCGGACGTCCAATCACTAAGTTACCACAAAGGTAAATAATCAACACGAAGAAGCCGCACATAAATAGACGAGGCATTTCAAATAACCGCTTACTAGCTGACCGACCCATAGCCAACAATTACTCAAATAACATCACATATAAAGGGGGTTCAAGAGTTGTTACAACCCATCACGGAGACCGTGATGGGGGAAGGAGAAGGGGTGTTGGTGAAAATGATGCGGCGACGCATGACCGCGCCCCACGGCGGTGCTCTTCCGACGACGACTCCCTTCCGTTCTTCCTCCAAGATTGCGACGATGGACATGCAGGCTTGGCACAACCTCCAAGTGCTTTTTGATGTGGACAGTGGCTGGATGTGGCGAAATGAATAATAGATGGTTGTCGAATGAAATGACGGTGGCGTCTAGGGTTGGTGTTGTATATATAAGAGCTCTCCCAAAACCTCCTCCATTAATGTAGCACCTCTCCTTTGATCCAAGGGCTCTAGCCTTTAGATGAGCCCAACCTTTTCCCAAAACATCCTTTGATGGCCAATGAAGTAGTAGGAAGAAACATGGACAAAATCCGCAAAGAATCACACTTGGAAATGCAACTTTCAGGCTTGTCCGGGCCTGGTACAAGCAGGTTTGATCGTATAAAGCATCGTCTTGCGTTCTGGACTCTCTAGTAAAATGGCCACTATTTTCTTCATACTAAGTCGAAATTTGACGTTTTTGGGCTCGTTGGAATCGTATGAATGACGCTGATGCACCTACGGTGTTAGACTATACTTTTTATGCTTCATTATGCACCTGTGGTATGAATGACACTGATGCAACTGTGGTGTTAGATTATGTTTTTCTAGGTATGAATTGAAGGAAATATGCCCTGGAGGCAATAATAAAGTTGTTATTTATATTTCCTTATATCATGATAAATGTTTATTATTCATGCTAGAATTGTATTCACCGGAAACTTGATACATGTGTGGATAGATAGACAAAACTCAGTGTCCCTAGTATGCCTCTACTAGACTAGCTCGTTAATCAAATATGGTTAAGTTTTCTAACCATAGACATGTGTTGTCATCTGATGCACGGAATCACATCATTAGGAGAATGATGTGATGGACAAGACCCATCCGTTAGCTTAGCATAATGATCGTTAAGTTTTATTGCTATTGCTTTCTTCATGACTTATACATATTGCTTTGACTATGAGATTATGCAACTCCCGAATACCGGAGGAATACCCTGTGTGCTATCAAACATCACAACGTAACTGGGTGATCATAAAGATGCTCTACAGGTATCTCCGAAGGTGTTTGTTGGGTTGGCATAGATCGAGATTAGGATTTGTCACTCCGAGTATCAGAGAGGTATCTCTGGGCCCCCTCGATAATACACATCATGATAAGCCTTGCAAGCAATGTGACTAATGAGTTAGTTGCGGGATGATGTATTACAGAATGACTAAAGAGACTTGCCGGTAACGAGATTAAACTAGGTATGAAAATACAGACGATCAAATCTCGGGCAAGTAACATACCCATGATAAAGGGAATGGCGTATGTTGTCATTGCGGTTTGACCGATAAAGATCTTCGTAGAATATGTAAGAACCAATATGAGCATCCAGTTTACGCTGTTGGTTATTGACCGGAGATGTGTCTCGGTCATGTATACATAGTTCTCGAACCCGTAGGGTCCGCACGCTTAACGTTCGATGACGATTTGTATTATGAGTTATGTGTTTTGGTGACCGAAGATTGTTCGGAGTCCCGGATGAGATCACGGACATGACGAGGAGTCTCGAAATGGTCGAGAGGTAAAGATTGATATATGGGACGATAGTATTCGGACACCGGAATGGTTTCGGAGTGTTCCGGGTATTTATCGAAGTACCGGGGGGTTACCGAACCCCCCCGGGGAAAGTTATGGGCCACATGGGCCCTGGGAGGGAGGCACACCAGCCCACAAGGGGCTGGCGCCCCCCCCCCCACTTGGAAGGGATCCGAATTGGAGTAGGGAAGGGGGCGGCGCCCCCCTTTCCTTCTCCTTCTCCCTCTCCTCCCCCCTTTCCCTCTCCGGTAAAAGGAAGGGGGTCCGAATTGGACTTGGAGTCCTAGTAGGACTCCTCCTCACTTGGGGGCGCGCCTTGGCCGGCCTCCTCCCCTCTCCCCCCTTTATATACGTGGGAGGGGCGCCTCTAGACACACAATTGTTCCAAGCCGTGTGCGGCGCCCCCCTCCACAGTTTACACCTCCGGTGATATTTTCGTAGTGCTTAGGCGAAGCCTTGCACATATCACTTCATCATCACCATCACCATGCCGTCATGCTGACGAAACGCTCCCTTGACACTTTGCTGGATCAAGAGTTCGAGGGACGTCATCGAGCTGAACGTGTGCTGAACTCGGAGGTGCCGTACGTTTGGTACTTGATCGGTTGAATCAAGAAGACGTTTGACTACATCAACCACGTTAAACTAAAGCTTCCGCTTTCGGTGTACGAGGTTACGTGGACACACTCTCACCCTCTCGTTGCTATGCATCTCCTAGATATACCTTGCGTGATCGTAGGATTTTTTTGAAATTGCATGCTATGTTCCCCAACGGTGCCATCCGAGCCAGGTCTATGCGTAGATGATATGCACGAGTAGAATACAAAGAGTTGTCGGTGATGATAGTCATATTGCTTACCACCAACTCCTTATTTTGATTCTGCGGTATTGTTGGATGAAGCGGCCCTAACCAACCTTACATGACCACGTTCATGAGACCGGTTCCACCGACAGACATGCAACTTGTTTTGCATAAAGGTGGTTGGCGGGTGTGTGTTTCTCCAACTTTAGTTGAATCGAATTTGACTGCGGCCGGTCCTTGTTGAAGGTTAAAACAACAAACTTGATGAAACATCGTTGTGATTTTGATGCGTAGGTAAGAATGGTTCTTACTAGAAGCCCGTAGCAGCCACGTAAAACTTGCAACAACAAAATAGAGGACGTCTAACTTGTCAGGGCAAGTTGTGATGTGATATGGTCAAGACATGATGTGATATACGTTGTTGTATGAGACGATCATGTTTTGTAAAAGTTATCGGCAACTGGCAGGAGCCATATGGTTGTCGCTTTATTGTATGAGATGCACACGCCATGTAATTACTTTATTTTATCACTATGCGTTAGCGATAGTTGTAGAAGCAATAGTTGGCGAGACGACCACGACGCTACGATGGAGATCAAGGTGTCAAGCCGGTGACGATGGAGATCTTGACGGTGCTTTGGATATGGACATCAAAGGCACAAGATGATGATGGCCATACCATGTCACAAATTTTGATTGCATGTGATGTTTATCTTTTATGCATCTTATTTTGCTTAGTACGACGGTAGCATCATAAGATGATCCCTCACTAAAATTTCAAGGTATAAGTTGAAGGAAATATGCCATAGAGGCAATAATAAAGTTGTTATTTATATTTCATTATATCATGATAAATGTTTATTATTCATGCTAGAATTGTATTAACTAGAAACTTAGTACATGTATGAATACATAGACAAAAAGAGTGCCACTAGTATGCCTCTACTTGACTAGCTCGTTGAATCAAAGATGGTTAAGTTTCCTAGCCATAGACATGAGTTGTCATTTGATTAACGGGATCACATCATTAGAGAATGATGTGATTGACTTAACCCATCCGTTAGCTTAGTACGATGATCGTTTAGTTTGTTGCTATTGCTTTCTTCATAACTTATACATGTTCCTATGACTATGAGATTATGCAACTCCCGAGTATCGGAGGAACACTTTGTGTGCTATCAAATGTCACAACGTAACTGGGTGATTATAAAAATGCTCTACAGGTGTCTCCGATTGTGTTTGTTGAGTTGGCATAGATCACAATTAGGATTTGTCACTCCGATTGTCACAGAGGTATCTCTGGGCACTCTCGGTAATGCACATCACTATAAGCCTTGCAAGCAATGTGACTAATGAGTTAGTTGCGGGATGATGCATTACGGTACGAGTAAAGAGACTTGCCGGTAACGAGACTGAACTAGGTATTGAGATACCGACGATCGAATCTCGGGCAAGTAACATACCGATGACAAAGGGAACAACGTATGTTGTTATGCGGTTTGACCGATAAAGATCTTCGTAGAATATGTAGGAACCAATATGAGCATCCAGGTTCCGCTATTGGTTATTGACCAGAGACGAGTCTCGGTCATGTCTACATAGTTCTCGAACTCGTAGGGTCCGCACGCTTAAACGTTCGCTGACGATCGGTATTATGAGTTTATGTGTTTTGATGTACCGAAGGTTGTTTCGGAGTCTCGGATGTGATCACGGACATGACGTGGAGTCTCAAAACGGTCGAGACATAAAGATCGATATATTGGAAGGCTATGTTTGGACATTGGAATGGTTCCGGGTGAGTTCGGGCATTTTCCGGAGTATCGGGGGGTTACCGGAACCCCCCGGGAGTCATTGGGCCTTAATGGGCCTTAGTGGGAGAGAGGAGGAGGCGGCCAAGGTGGGGTCGCCCCCCAAGCCCAATCCGAGTTGGGAAGGGGGCCGGCCCCCCTTTCCTTCTCTCCCTCTCCCTCTTCCTTCTTCTCCTACTCCAACTAGGGAAAGGGGGAATCCACTCCCACTGGGAGTAGGACTCCCCCCTTGGGCGCGCCATGAGAGGGCCGACCCTCCCCTCCTCCACTCCTTTATATACGAGGGAGGGGGCACCCCATAGACACACAAGTTGATTGTTTAGCCGTGTGTGGTGCCCCCTCCACAGATTTCCACCTCGGTCATATCGTTGTAGTGCTTAGGCGAAGCCCTGCGTCAGTAACTTCATCATCACCGTAATCACGCCGTCGTGCAGACGAAACTCTCCCTCGACCTCAGCTGGATCTAGAGTTCGTGGGACGTCACTGAGCTGAACGTGTGCAGATCGCGGAGGTGCCGTACTTTTGGTACTATGATCGGTAGGATCGTGAAGACGTACGACTACATCAACCGCGTTGTCATAACGCTTTCGCTTTCGGTCTACGAGGGTATGTGGACAAAACTCTCCCCTCTCGTTGCTATGCATCACCTAGATGGATCTTGCGTGTGCGTAGGAATTTTTTTGAAATTACCGCGTTCCCCAACAGTGACATCCGAGCCAGGTCTATGCGTAGATGTTATATGCACGAGTAGAACACAAAGAGTTGTGGGCGACAATACTGCTTACCAGCATGTTATAGATTGATTCGGCGGTATTGTTGGATGAGCGGCCCGGACCGATATTACGCGTACGCTTACGCGAGACTGGTTCTATCGACGTGCTTTGCACACAGGTGCTAGCGGGTGTCAGTTTCTCCAACTTTAGTTGAATCGAGTGTGACTACGCCCGATCCTTGTTGAAGGTTAAAACAACACACTTGACGAAAAATCGTTGTGGTTTTGATGCGTAGGTAAGAACGATTCTTGCTCAGCCCGTAGCAGCCACGTAAAACTTGCAACAACAAAGTAGAGGATGTCTAACTTGTTTTTGCAGGGCATGTTGTGATGTGATATGGCCAAGATATGATGCTAAATTTTATTGTATGAGATGATCATGTTTTGTAACAGAGTTATCGGCAACTGGCAGGAGCTATATGGTTGTCGCTTTATTGTATGCAATGCAATCGCCCTGTAATTGTTTTTTACTTTATCACTAAGCGGTAGCGATATTCGTAGAAGCAATATTTGGCGAGACGACAATGATGCTACGATGGAGATCAAGGTGTCGCGCCGGTGACGGTGGTGATCATGATAGTGCTCTGGAGATGGATATCAAAGGCACAAAATGATGATGGCCATATCATATCACTTATATTGATTGCATGTGATGTTTATCCTTTATTCATCTTATTTTGCTTAGTTCGGCGTAGCATTATAAGATGATCTCTCACTAAATTTGAAGGTACAAGTGTTCTCCCTAAATATGTACCGTTACGAAAGTTCGTCATGCCGAGACACCACATGATGATCGGGTGTGATAAGCTCTACGTTCACATACAACGGGTGCAAGCCAGTTTTGCAAACGCAAAATACTCGGGTTAAACTTGACGAGCCTACCATATGCAGATATGGCCTCGGAACACTGAGACCGAAAGGTCGAGCGTGAATCATATAGTAGATATGATCAACATAGTGATGTTCACCATTGAAAACTATTCCATCTCACGTGATGATCGGACATGGTTTAGTTGATTTGGATCACGTGATCACTTAGATGATTAGAGGGATGTCTATATAAGTGGGAGTTCTTAAGTAATATGATTAATTGAACTTTAATTTATCATGAACTTAGTACCTCATAGTATTTTGCATGTCTATGCCGTTGTAGATCAATGGCCTGTGCTACTGTTCCTTTAAATTTTAATGCGTTCCTAGAGAAAGCTAAGTTGAAAGATGATGGTAGCAACACACGGACTGAGTCCGTAACTTGAGGATTATCCTCATTGCTGCACAGAAGAATTACGTCAACGTGTGGCAAAGCAAAGCTGACGACTACTCGATAATTTAGTGTGCCATGCTTTACGGCCTAGAACCGGGACTTCAACGGAGTTTTGAACGTCATGGAGCATATGAGATGTTCCAGGAGTTGAAGTTAATATTTCAAGCAAATGCCCGGATTGAGAGATATGAAGTCTCCAATAAGTTCTACAACTGCAAAATGGAGGAGAATAGTTCTGTCAGTGAACATATACTCAGAATGTCTGGGTACCACAACCACTTGACTCAGCTGGGAGTTAATCTTCCTGATGATAGTGTCATAGACAGAGTTCTTCAATCACTGCCACCAAGCTACAAGAGCTTAGTGATGAACTATAATATGCAAGGGATGGATAAGACAATTCCCGAGCTCTTCGCAATGCTAAAAGCTGCGGAGGTAGAAATCAAGAAGGAGCATCAAGTGTTGATGGTCAACAAGACCACCAGTTTCAAGAAAAAGGGTAAAGGGAAGAAAGGGGACTTCAAGAAGAACGGCAAGCAAGTTGCTGCTCAAGTGAAGAAGCCCAAGTCTGGACCTAAGCCTGAGACTAAGGGCTTCTACTGCAAAGGAACTGGTCACTGGAAGCGGAACTGCCCCAAGTATTTGGCGGGTAAGAAGGATGGCAAGGTGAACAAAGGTATATGTGATATACATGTTATTGATGTGTACCTTACTAATGCTCACAGTAGTGCCTCGGTATTTGATACTGGTTATGTTGCTAATATTTGCAACTCGAAACAGGGACTACAGTTTAAGCGAAGATTGGCTAAGGATGAGGTGACGATGCGCGTGGGAAATGGTTCCAAAGTCGATGTGATCGCCGTCGGCACGCTACCTCAACATCTACCTTCAGGATAAGTTTTAGACCTGAATAATTGTTATTTGGTGCCAGCGTTAAGCATGAACATTATATCTGGATCTTGTTTGACGTGAGACGCTTATTCATTTAAATCCGAGAATAATGGTTGTTCTATTTATATGAGTAATATCTTTTATGGTCATGCACCCTTGAAGAGTGGTCTGTTTTTGTTGAATCTCGATAGTAGTGACACACATATTCATAATATTGAAGCCAAAAGACGCAAAGTTGATAATGATAGTGTAACTTATTTGTGGCACTGCCGTTTGGGTCATATTGGTGTAAAGCACATGAAGAAACTCCATTCTGATGGACTTTTGGAATCACTTGATTATGAATCACTTGGTACTTGCGAACCATGCCTCATGGGCAAGATGACTAAAACTCCGTTCTCCGGAACAATGGAGCGAGCAACAGATTTATTGGTAATCATACATACTGATGTATGTGGTCCAATGAACATTGAGGCTCGCGGCGGGTATCGTTATTTTCTGACCTTCACAGATGATTTGAGCAGATATGGGTATATCTACTTGTTGAAACATAAGTCTGAAACATTTGAAAAGTTCAAAGAATTTCAGAGTGAAGTGGAAAATCATCGTAACAAGAAAATAAAGTTTCTACGATCTGATTGTGGAGGAGAATATTTGAGTTACGAGTTTGGTCTTCATTTGAAACAATGCGGAATAGTTTCGCAACTCACGCCACCCGGAACACCACAGCGGGTGTGTCCGAACATCGTAATCGTACTTTATTAGATATTGTGAGATCTATGATTTCTCTTACCGATTTATCGCTATCATTTTGGGGTTATGCTTTAGAGACAACTGCATTCACGTTAAATAGGGCACCATCTAAATCCGTTGAGACGACACCTTATGAACTGTGGTTTGGCAAGAAACCCAAGTTGTCGTTTCTTAAAGTTTGGGGCTGCGATGCTTATGTGAAAAATCTTCAACCTGATAAGCTCGAACCCGAATCGGAGAAATGTGTCTTCATAGGATACCCAAAGGAGACTGTTGGGTACACCTTCTATCACAGATCCGAAGGCAAGACATTCGTTGCTAAGAATGGATCCTTTCTAGAGAAGGAGTTCCTCTTGAAAGAAGTGAGTGGGAGGAAAGTAGAACTTGATGAGGTAATTGTACCTGATCCCTTATTGGAAAGTAGTTCATCTCAGAAATCATTTCCTGTGATTACTACACCAATTAGTGAGGAAGCTAATGATGATGATCATGTAACTTCAGATCAAGTTACTACTAAACCTCATAGGTCAATCAGAGTAAGATCTGCACCAGAGTGGTACGGTAATCCAGTTCTGGAGGTCATGTTACTTGACCATGACGAACCTACGAACTATGAGGAAGTGATGATGAACCCAGATTCCGCAAAATGGCTTGAGGCCATGAAATCTGAGATGGGATCCATGTATGAGAACAAAGTGTGTACTTTGGTTGACTTGCTCGATGATCTGCAAGCCATTGAGAATAAATGGATTTTCAAGAAGATGACTGACGCTGACGGTAATGTTACTGTCTACAAAGCTCGATTTGTTGCGAACGATTTTCGACAAGTTCAAGGAGTTGACTACGATGAGACCTTCTCACCCGTAGCGATGCTTAAGTCCGTCCGAATCATGTTAGCAATTGCTGCATTTTATGATTATGAAATTTGGCAAATGGATGTAAAGACTGCATTCCTGAATGGATTTCTGGAAGAAGAGTTGTATATGATGCAACCCGAAGGTTTTATCAATCCAAAGGATGCTAACAAAGTGTGCAAGCTCCAGCGATCCATTTATGGACTGGTGCAAGCATCTCGTAGTTGGAATAAATGTTTTGATAGTGTGATCAAAGCATATGGTTTTACACAGACTTTTGGAGAAGCTTGTATTTACAAGAAAGTGAGTGGGAGCTCTGTAGCATTTCTAATACTATATGTGGATGACATATTGTTGATTGGAAATGACATAGAATTTCTGGATAGCATAAAGGATACTTGAATAAGAGTTTTTCAATGAAAGACCTCGGTGAAGCTGCTTATATATTGGGCATCAAGATCTATAGAGATAGATCAAGACGCTTAATTGGACTTTCACAAAGCACATACCTTGATAAAGTTTTGAAGAAGTTCAAAATGGATCAAGCAAAGAAAGGGTTCTTGCCTGTGTTACAAGGTGTGAAGTTGAGTCAGACTCAATGCCCGACCACTTCAGAAGATAGAGAGAAAATGAAAGTCATTCCCTATGCTTCAGCCATAGGTTCTATCATGTATGCAATGTTGTGTACCAGACCTAATGTGTGCCTTGCTATTAGTTTAGCAGGGAGGTACCAAAGTAATCCAGGAGTGGATCACTGGACAGCGGTCAAGAACATCCTGAAATACCTGAAAAGGACTAAGGATATGTTTCTCGTTTATGGAGGTGACAAAGAACTCGTCGTAAATGGTTACGTCGATGCAAGCTTTGACACTGATCTGGATGACTCTAAGTCACAAACCGAACACGTATTTATATTGAACGGTGGAGCTGTAAGTTGATGCAGTTCTAAGCAAAGCGTCGTGGCGGGATCTACGTGTGAAGCGGAGTACATAGCTGCTTCGGAAGCAGCAAAGGAAGGAGTCTGGATGAAGGAGTTCATATCCGATGTAGGTGTCATACCTAGTGCATCGGGTCCAATGAAAATCTTTTGTGATAATACTGGTGCAATTGCCTTGGCAAAGGAATCCAGATTTCACAAGGGAACCAAGAACATCAAGAGATGCTTCAATTCCATCCGCGATCAAGTCAATGAGGGAGACATAGAGATTTTCAAGATACATACGAATCTGAATGTTGCAGACCTGTTGACTAAACCTCTCTCACGAGCAAAACATAATCAGCACCAAGACTCCATGGGTGTTAGAATCATTACTGTGTAATCTTGATTATTGACTCTAGTGCAAGTGGGAGACTGAAGGAAATATGCCCTAGAGGCAATAATAAAGTTGTTATTTATATTTCCTTATATCATGATAAATGTTTATTATTCATGGTAGAATTGTATTAACCGGAAACTTAGTACATGTGTGAATACATAGACAAAAAGAGTGTCACTAGTATGCCTCTACTTGACTAGCTCGTTGAATCAAAGATGGTTAAGTTTCCTAGCCATAGACATGAGTTGTCATTTGATTAACGGGATCACATCATTAGAGAATGATGTGATTGACTTGACCCATCCGTTAGCTTAGTACGATGATCGTTTAGTTTGTTGCTATTGCTTTCTTCATAACTTATACATGTTCCTATGACTATGAGATTATGCAACTCCCGAATACTGGAGGAACACTTTGTGTCGTGGTTTTGTCACGGCAGATGTCCTAGAGAAAGGACTTAGTCGCGGAGCCATCGCGACGGGTTAGCTTGAAGGGGTTAAAGCAGACACAAGGACGCATGGATTTTTATACTAGTTCGGCCCCTTCAATGAAGGTAAAATCCTACCTCTAGTTGTGATGGAATTGATGGGGTTTCGAGGATTAGGGAGCAAACAAGCTTCGCCTAAGTCTCGAGTTGTTGTTGTTGTCTGTCCTTGAACCGCTGTCGGGTTGTCCCCTTATATACACGGGTGACGCCCGTCGGTTCAAAGAGTCCCAATCACTGGTTCATACTCGTATCCGGGTTGGTCTCTTCTTATTCCTAACTTACAGTACAAGTTTACATACAAGGCCGGTTTACGGCTACAGGTCTTAAACCGACTACGGGCTTTGGGCCCTTTAACATTCTTGGACTACTGATGAAGTTAACCCGGCCCTGGTAGGCTGGTTTATGCCCAGTAGTAATATCCCCAACATTAGGCCCCAGATTGATTTGAACGAGTTCATGTCAATCCTTAACATAAATCTTCATCTTCAACATCTTCTTGTAATTGTTGAACCATCGTGATGTCATCCTCTCCAATTGCTATTAAACCGGAGTGACGTCATCTGTCATAAAGAAAGTATTCATGATATCTCTTCATTTAATAAATCCGCGAAAATCGAGGCGACAGCTCCGTTCTGGGCCCCCTGGTTTGTCGCGCCTGACACACGTCCTTTTTGCTTTATAAATAAGACCGAAGGTTCATTTCCTTTCTTCTCTTCGTGCCTTCTCTTCTTCGTCTTCCTCGTGTTGCCAGCTTCAGAGCTCCGCCGCCGCCGTCGTCTCCAGCACCAACCTTGGCCGCTGCATCGACCTGAACGTACCAGAAAACCGCGGTGGTCTTCCGCATCCTCCTCAGCTCTAGTAGGCCCTCTGTTCTTCTCAACCTAGATCTGTTCTAGGGTTTCTCGTTCTTGCGATGTTCATCGACTGTTCCTATTAATGTATTAATCCCTGGATGGATATGTGAAACCCTACTCTGAATAACAATAGCTTTTCGCACCCACCTGTAGTTTCATTTTCAAGTCCATAGATCTCATCTGTATATCTGCCCATTGATTCACTTCCGCTCTACTTTAAGCCTTTGAATATTTTTCTGTTTTTCTGAACTTGCCTCAGATCCATTGCTGTAATAAAACCTTGTGAAACCTGTTCCTGCACACTTAGCCATCCGCAGCCTCAATTGCTTTCAATGCTTAGATCAGGCGGTTTAACTTAGTATAGAAAGATTTCATAAACCGGTATATACCATTACCATTAGTCCCCTTGTTGAACCGCCAGAACCCTTTAGCCATATGACGCCGCTTCACAGAACTTCGGTTTGGATATAATTACCTCCGGTTTAACATTGTTTATACCGGTGTATATGTTTACCCAACACAATTTTGAACCGGAATCACTTATTTTGTAGACTGCATCATGGCCAAACAAGTATATGAGTGCAACTGGGCTCCTTCTCGCGTCACAGAAACTCAACTAAACAACTTGGTCCTGACTGGCGCTTTAAGCAGCAAAAACACCATCCATTGGAGGGTCCCGGGCAAAGAATGTCCTCCCACACCTCAAGAAGGAGAGGTTGTCGTTTTCGCGGATCACTTAGCCCGAGGTTTTAATCCACCCGGTTCAAAATTCTATCGGGATGTCTTGGCCAATTTCCAACTCCGTTCGCAAGATACTGGCCCCAATTCTGTCACCAACATATGCCATTTCCAAGTACTCTGTGAGGTGTTCTTTCAAGAGGAACCCACAGTCGAGTTATTCAGAGATTGCTTTCATCTAAACCGCCGCACAAAATTTACTGATGGTTCCAATATGAAATTGGGCGGTATGGCGATCCAGAAAAGGAAAGAGGTCACTTACCCTCACGCAAAATTGCACAGCCATCCCCAAGAATGGAATCAGTCATGGTTCTATTGCAAAGACACCTCTCCTGCTAATGAAAATCCCTTGCTTAGCAACACGCACCCTTTTCCACAAAGGTTAACTGCCAAGGAGAGGAGTAAATATGCTCCTCAACTGTCCAAGCTTAGAGCCTTTATGGCCAACGGGTTAACAGGAGTGGATCTCGCTCGTTGTTGGATATCATGGAGCATACTGCCCCTCAGTCAACGCTCCGGTTTGATGTGCGAATATACGGGCAGTGTTGACGATCCACTGCGACACATGAACATCCAGCTCACCGACGAAGAAGTCACAGAAGCTGTGAAGAAAATTTTGAACGAACCGGAATACATCTGTGCCCGAACCGGCCTACTTCCTTTCTGCGCCACCAACAAACCGCCAGCTGTAAGTTTTTAACTTCACCTTTTACTGAACATGTCATTGCTATTTCTGTATATATTTTTTAACATCCACTGTTGTTTTAAACAGGGCGATGATCCGTTTTGGAGCAAGAAACTTCCTCAGGAGAAAGCAGACAAACCGGAAAGACCAACCCGGCCAAAAACCAAAGTCCTTAAGAAGCCTGCTCATAAGAGGAAAACCACTGCATCCTCTGATCCGCCTGCTGATGACGATGTGGGTAATCCGGACCTTGAGGTAGAACTTGATCCACTTGGCTTACTGTTTACACGCTTTATTGATGATAATCTTTGTCAGGAAGATGCCGAAGCTAGCCATGCCGATGCTGCAGAGGTAATCTCTTTTTCTTCTGATTCAAATCTTTTGCCATCACTAAAAATCCGTCAGGCAAACCGGAAAGTTAAATTTTCTCATCCTCTTGCTTACTTGGACCCCAAATTTCTTATGAAGACCCAACAACACGAAGCTCGCCGCACAACTCGGCACAGCGGCCAGGTAGTTACCTCCGCCGGTTTACCGAACAGCCCGGTTCGGAAACGCCGATCAGAGGTCTCTAATTTGCTTATCAGTAATCGTCCTAAAGCGGGCTGTTTTCGTCAACCACTTAATCCGTCTGATTCCGATTATCAGGTTACTTCCCATTCATCCTCTGGCGAGTCATCAGCTACTCAGCTGCCACCACTCAAAACCGTGCTTGGGTAAGTTTATACTTGTCATAATTTTCTTGTATGGTTCTTTGTAATATACACTGTTTTGGACTTTGTTACTCCTTTCAGGGCCAAGCCTAGGCCGAGCAAGAAGGCTCTCCTGGATAAAGCGGCCGAAGAAGAAACTGCCCCTGAACCGGGCAACACCCCAGATGTTGAAGCGGACATCCGTGAAGACGTGCCCAATGACCCGCCAGTGCAAGATGAGGTTTTTATTGCTGAAGAAAGGCCTGTTGATGCCTCCGGTCCTGCCGACCAGCCTAGAAGTCCCGTCCTGATTGAAAAATCCACCAGCCCATCCAAGACTACGGGTAAACCGACAGCCCTAGTTCAAACTGGTGACGCCTAGGATGATGAAGTTGTTATCACTGGTGTTGGCCATACCGAACCAAGCAATCCTGTCGCTTTGTCCAAGCATACTGCCAAGGAGGAATTTGCCGCAATGAGCAAGGGCAAATGGAATGTCGATTTGGCAACTTATACTGCTCTGAATGCCCAAGATCTTCATTCTGGCTACCTGAACCGGCTGTATACCAGTCGTGATTTTGAAGCTGGCCTAGTAAATATGATGAAAGAGAAATTTGAGGTAACTTCCCTATGCCTCTTCCTGCTTGGATATTTTATCTTTTTGCTGATTCTCCTAGCCCCCAAGGGCCGGTTTGTAATCTTCTTTTCAAACCGGGACTTGTAAAATATAAAGCTGAATGCTTCAGAATTTGCTAATGTAGCCCCCAAGGGCCGGTTCAACTTAGCCTAGTTAAACCGGGACTTTAAGTAAGTCATATTATAGTATCAAAACTTCATTTGAGCAAATAGCCATTAGCCCCCAAGTGCCAAGTTGAATACTTGTATTGAGCTTGGGACTTTGTAATCAACTGATAGATGAAGATCAAATGTGCATTAGCCCCCAAGTGCCAAGTTGAATACTTGTATTGTGGTTGGTACTTCAATTCTTGTACCGTTTGTTAAGTCATATAACCACCTGTATGCAGGCTGAGCTGAAGACCAAAGAAAACCAACTCGCCGATCTTCAGGAAAACTTGAAATCCCAACAAGCTGAAACCTCAAAGGCGAAAGAGGAGCTGACCAGCGCTTTAAACAACATGGAACAGCTGAAGGAGGGCTTCAAGAAAGAACGGACGGATTGGGCCACTGAAAAGGCTGCTTTGATCAAGAAAATTGAAAATGCTGAAGCCGCCCTTAAACCGGTAGTAGATGAACTGACCGGCGTAAAGCGACAAGTGCATGCAATGACTGCCGCCATCTTTGGTAAGCATCCTTTGACTTCTGTAATAATCTGGCCTTCCTATGATAGGTCCGGTTTGTGAACTTTTCTATCATGTTGCAGGCACCCGCATTGGTCACTTGGGGTCAGATGTTCGGATGAAATTGAAAGCTGCCTATACATTAATCGAACAGCTGTATACTGGAGCGCAGCGGATCATCTCGACTGCATCACATAACAATCCGGCACCCACGTTAATACAAGATACTCTTAAGAGGTTGTCAATGCTTCCCGCCTGGATTGAAGAGCTGAAGAAATCTGGTGCTCGAGCCGGTGCCATCAATGCCTTAATCCGGGCAAAAGCATGGGTGCCGGATTTTGATCCTATTGAAGCAGCTCAGGGCTATCCCAGTTTGAAGGAAGACGGCTCAGAATTCAGTGAAGATGACCCGAGAGCAATAAACCGGGCGTTGCGCCCTCTGGCTTGCCAATTGGTGGAAGAGGCAGACTTGACGCATTACCAAGCTCAATATAACAATCAGAACAAACGAGTGGCTGCGCCAATTCCTGAAGTGGAAAATCTGATCCCTCCAATCCGTAAGCATACTTATGCTCCTGATATTTGAACCGTCCTCACTGATCCATGATGAAGTTGTTTTTCGAGCCTTAATGGGAATCGACTGGACCACTGTTGACTTCCAGCCACTGGGTAGGGAAGAAGAAGCTAAAGCGGCGCAGGATGACCCACAACCATCAGATCAGGGCGATGACCAAGCTTGAACCGGAGATCGGTTTAACTGGCTGCTTTGTTATATTTTGCCAAGGAAACAATGATCTTATTTGGGCACCATGTTGCCTTGTAATAGAATAGCCAACACTCTTGCTCCTGAGATGCCTTCGTGCATCAGTTCTGATACTTTTGTTTGAGTGGTCAAAACTTCCAATCTTTATTTCCTGCAATCACAAAATCTTAAACTGCCATGGTGATTGTACCACCAGCCGGTTTATGACCTTTATATATATGTGCAAAGAAATTGAGGTATATGATCAAATTTTGTGATACAAAATACTTGCCATCATTGGGCATGAAGTTGGCTTAGCCAATTTTGAAGCGGAGGTTTACAAACCTATACCGTCGAAGGAGAAAACAACTCCTATTCATACAATGCCGGTTTACAATGTAAACCGTGCCCGGAGATAATAAATATCTTGTTACTCCATAATAGGATGTTAACAGAAAAAAGTTAAACCGGGCAAATAATCTTCGGATTAAAAATGGACCGTGTTCTGTCAACTGACAGTTTGAACCGGTGTAAAACATTTGTCGTTTTAAGAAACGCAATCAAGATAAAGCAACTGTTATTAAGAAAAATATGGAAGCAAAGGCAATGATAAAACCGTTTGCAAAATGAAGGCTTTACTGAGCCGATCAGATGGTGTTACCATGGTCGGACACGACCAAGCTCCCGATAGGTGTAGCTATGGTTCAAGTCAGCCAGGTCCCCAAATGAAACCGTGGCATTATATGCCAATCAAGAGGCGTGGCAATGGTTCGGGTTCGACCAAGCCCCCAAGTGATTCTATGGCCTTAGGCCGATCAAGAGGCGTGACTGGTTCAGATTTGACCACGTCCCCAGGTGATCTGGTGGCTTTCGCCTATCAAAAGGTGTTGCATTGGTTCGGACACGACCAAGCCCCCAAGTGATGTTTATAAATTTGTTCAAGGGGTAAACTGGAGGCCGCTTTAAGACAGAACTACTCCATGTAACCACGCATGATGTAAAAGAACAGATACCCCGCTTTAGCTGAGGCTCCGGTTTATTATATTAATAGTATACACTGTCATAATATGTACATAAGTAGAGCCAATGGCTCAGGTATAGTAAGGCCGAAGATGAGCTATGTTCCACGGCCTGTTGGTCTCCACCTCTAATTTGCGTGAGTCTTCTCGCTCTCGAATATCAATCAGATAGTATGACCCATTGTGCAGATTCTTGCTGACCACGAAAGGTCCCTCCCAAGGTGGGGATAACTTATGCATATCAGTCTGATCTTGGATGAGCCGAAGCACCAAATCTCCTTCTTGAAAGGTTCTGGTTCTAACTCGGCGACTGTGATAACGACGAAGATCCTGTTGGTAAATCGCCGAGCGGGCAGCTGCTATGTCATGCTCTTCATCCAACTGGTCCAAAGCGTCTTGCTGTGCCATCTCGTTATCCGCTTCAACATAAGCCGCCACACGAGGTGAATCGTGACGGATATCACTAGGGAGAACCGCCTCCGCTCCATAGATCATGAAGAACGACGTGTATCCTGTTGATCTGTTGGGTGTGGTATTGATGCTCCATAACACAGATGGCAACTCTTCTACCCAACAACCCGGTGTCCTTTGCAAAGGAACCATAAGTCGGGGTTTGATGCCTCTCAAGATCTCCTAATTAGCTCGTTCTGCTTGACCATTGGACTGTGGGTGTGCCACTGATGAAACGTCAAGTCAGATGTGCTCACGTTCACAGAACTCCTTCATGGCACCTTTGGACAAATTGGTACCATTATCTGTGATGATACTATGTGGAAAGCCAAACCGGAAAATCACCTTTTTGATGAACTGAACCGCCGTGGCTGCATCACACTTGCTAACAGGTTCTGCCTCCACCCACTTTGTAAACTTATCAACCGCCACCAGGAGGTGGGTCTTCTTATCCTTGGACCTTTTGAAAGGCCCAACCATATCCAGCCCCCAGGTTGCAAACGGCCAAGTGATTGGAATCATCCGCAACTCTTGAGCCGGTACATGAGCGCGTCTTGAGAATTTTTGGCAACCGTCACACCGTCTGACCAGATCCTCCGCATCAGCATGGGCAGTTAACCAATAGAAACCATGGCGGAACGCTTTAGCCACCAAGGATTTTGAACCGGCATGGTGACCACAATCCCCTTCGTGGATCTCACGCAAAATTTCACAGCCTTCTTCAGGAGATACACAGCGTTGAAACGCCCCTGACACACTGCAATGATGTAACTCGCCATCGACGATAGTCATGTACTTGGACCGCCGTATTATCTGTCTGGCCAGAGTCTCATCCTCTGGTAACTCGCCCCGGTTCATGTACGCCAGGTAAGGAAGCGTCCAATCTGGAATGACGTGAAGAGCTGCCACCAATTGAGCCTCCGGATCAGGAATAGCCAAATCCGCTTCACCAGGGAGCTTGACCGACGGGTTGTGCAGCACATCAAGAAAAACATTAGGCAGAACCGGTTTATGCTGTGAGCCCAACCGGCTTAAAGCGTCCGCCGCCTCATGACTTCCTGTGACACGCTCTGGTCCAGCATGAGCCTGTAGGCCTGTGCATCCAAAGAGGCCCGCTCTGTAGCCATCCTGGCATCTTCAGTTGCTAGGTCCGTCTTAGCCTGAGTGATTTGCTCCCTCACTTTTGCAATTTCCGCGTTGTGAGCGTCCTGATCCACCGGGTTAGCCTCTGCCATGAGTGCAGCCAACGCATCAAATAGATCCGATAAAACTTGAGCCGGCGGGCGCACAGAGCCTCCTGCCCCGGCAGCCGTTGCCGCTGCTGATCCGGAGATCATTGCTGCAGCGGTCAAAGAGTTAAGCGCGGCCTGTGTACCGGCCATGAATATTCCAACCCGGTGGGGTAGATCAGAGGGGTCCGGAATACTGTCGCCATCGGAACAGCCCCCAATCCGACCATCTTGCAGTTGATACAGCGATTCGGTTTCTCCGGTTGAAGACTCGTCGCCGGAGTATACGACAGTCTCGCCACCAGATTCTGATACGTTCTCATAACTTCCTCCATGGATGACTCCCACGAAGGCACGCTTCACGGCCGGTCTGGGCAGGGCGCGCACGCTGAGCCGTCTCGACGAGGTTGGTGCAGATGTCCGGCTCAGGGCCCGGTTCACCGATCTTGCTGATGAAGACGTGTATGCCACCAAAGGGGACCCGGTACCCATACTCAATTGAGCCGGCCTCGGGGCCCCAGCCTGCATCATCGATGTAGAGCTTGCCGCGACGACTCTTAGTCATCCGGCCCATAGCATAGCCCTCGAGTCCTTCAAAGCGGCCCTCCAAGAAAGTGAAACCATCGTGCGATAGCCCCACGGTGGGCGCCAACTGTCGTGGTTTTGTCACGGCAGATGTCCTAGAGAAAGGACTTAGTCGTGGAGCCATCGCGACGGGTTAGCTTGAAGGGGTTAAAGCGGACACAAGGACGCAGGGATTTTTATACTAGTTCGGCCCCTTCAATGAAGGTAAAAGCCTACCTCTAGTTGTGATGGAATTGATGGGGTCTCGAGGATTAGGGAGCAAACAAGCTTCGCCTAAGTCTCGAGTTGTTGTTGTCTGTCCTTGAACCACTGCCGGGTCGTCCCCTTATATACACGGGTGACACCCGTCGGTTCACAGAGTCCCAATCACCGGTTCATACTCGTATCCGGGTTGGTCTCTTCTTATTCCTAACTTACAGTACAAGTTTACATACAAGGCCGGTTTACGGCTACAGGTCTTAAACCGACTACGGGCTTTGGGCCCTTTAACATTCTTGGACTACTGATGAAGTTAACCCGGCCCTGGTAGGCCGGTTTACGCCCAGTAGTAATATCCCCAACACTTTGTGTGCTATCAAACGTCACAACGTAACTGGGTGATTATAAAGATGCTCTACTGGTGTCTCCGATGGTGTTTCTTGAGTTGGCATAGATTAAGATTAGGATTTGTCACTCCAATTGTCGGAGAGGTATCTCTGGGCCCTCTCAGTAATGCACATCACTATAAGCCTTGCAAGCAATGTGACTAATGAGTTAGTTGCGGGATGATGCATTACGGAACGAGTAAAGTGACTTGCTGGTAACGAGATTGAACTAGGTATTGAGATACCGACGATCGAATCTCGGGCAAGTAACATACCAGTGACAAAGGGAACAACGTATGTTGTTATGCGGTTTGACTGATAAAGATCTTCGTAGAATATGTAGGAACCAATATGAGCATCCAGGTTCTGCTATTGGTTATTAAACAGAGACGATTCTCGGTCATGTCTACATAGTTCTCGAACCCGTAGGGTCCGCACACTTAAACGTTCGAGGACGATCGGTATTACAAGTTTATGTGTTTTTATGTACCGAAGGTTGTTCGGAGTCCCGGATGTGATCACAGACATGACGAGGAGTATCGAAATGGCTGAGACATAAAGATCCATATATTGGAAAGCTATTTTTGTACATCGGAATGGTTCCTTGTGAGTTCGGGCATTTACCAGAGTACCGGGGGGGTTACCGGAACCCCCTGGGGAGTCGTTGGTCCTTAATGGGCCTTACTGGGAGAGAGGAGGAGGCGGCCAAGGTGGGGGCGCCCCCCAAGCCCAATCCGAATTGGGAAGGGGGTCGGCCCCCCTTTCTTTCTCTCCCTCTCCCTCTTCCTTCTTCTCCTACTCCAACTAGGGAAAGGGGGAATCCTACTCCCATCGGGAGTAGGACTCCCCCCTTGGGCTCGCCATGAGAGGGCGGCCCTCCCCTCCTCCACTCCTTTATGTACAGGGGAGGGGGCACCCCATAGACACACAAGTTGATTGTTTAGCCGTGTGCGGTGCCCCCTCCACAGATTTCCACCTCGGTCATATCGTTGTAGTGCTTAGGCGAAGCCCTGCGTGAGTAACTTCATCATCACCGTCATCACGCCGTCGTGTTGACGAAACTCTCCCTCGACCTCAGCTGGATCTAGAGTTCGTGGGACGTCACTGAGCTGAACGTGTGCAGATCACGGAGGTGCTGTACTTTCGATACTAGGATCGGTCGGATCGTGAAGACGTATGACTACATCAACCGCGTTGTCATAAGGCTTTCGCTTTCGGTCTACGAGGGTACGTGGACAACACTCTCCCCTCTCGTTGCTATGCATCACCTAGATGGATCTTGTTTGTGCGTAGGATTTTTTTTTTGAAATTACTGTGTTCCCCAACATAAGTGTTCTCCCTGAGTATGCACCGTTGTGACAGTTCGTCGTGCCGAGACACCATGTGATGATCGGGTGTGATAAGCTCTACGTTCACATACAACAGATGCAAGACAATTTTGCACGTGCGGAATACTCGGGTTAAACTTGATGAGCCTAGCATGTACAGACATGGCCTCAGAACACTGAGACCGAAAGGTCGAACATGAATCATATAGTAGATCTGATCAACATAGAGATGTTCACCATTGAAAACTACTCCATCTCACGTGATGATCGGACATGGTTTAGTTGATATGGATCACGTGATCATTTAGATGACTCGAGGGATGTCTATCTAAGTGGTAGTTCTTAAGTAATATGATTAATTGAACTTAATTTATCATGAACTTAGTCCTGATAGTTTTTGCATATCTATGTTGTAGATCAATGGCCCGTGCTACCGTTTCCTTGAATTTTAATGCGTTCCTAGAGAAAGCTAAGTTGAAAGATGATGGTAGCAACTACACGGACTGGGTCCATAACTTGAGGATTATCCTCATTGCCGCAAAGAAGAATTATGTCCTCGATGCACCGCTAGGTGATAAGCCCCCTCCCGCTAATGTAGACGCTTTGAACGCCTGGCAGATGTGGCCTGATGACTACTCTATAGTTCAGTGTGCCATGCTTTACGGCTTAGAATTGGGACTTCAAAGACGTTTTGAACATCATGGACCATATGAGATGTTCCAGGAATTAAAGTTAATATTTCAAGAAAATGCCCGAGTTGAGAAATATGAAGTCAATAACAAGTTCTTTAGCTGCAAGATGGAGGAGAACAGTTCTGTTAGTGAACACATAGTAAGAATGTCTGAGTACCATAACCACTTGACTCAGCTGGGAGTTAATCTTCCGGATGATAGTGTTATTGACAGAGTTCTTCAATCACTGCCACCAAGCTACAAAGGCTTTGTGATGAACTATAATATGCAAGGGATGGATAAGACAATTCCCGAGCTCTTCGCTATGCTCAAAGCTGCGGAGGTAGAAATCAAGAAAGAGCATCAAGTGTTGATGGTTAACAAGACCACTAGTTTCAAGAAAAAGGGCAAGGGAAAGAAGGGAAACTTCAAGAAGAATGGGAAGCAAGTTTTCACTCCCGGGAAGAAGCCCAAGTCTGGACCCAAGCCTGAAACTGAGTGCTTCTACTGCAAAGGGACTAGTCACTGGAAGCAGAACTGCCCCAAGTATTTGGCGGATAAGAAGGATGGCAAAGTGAACAAAGGTATATTTGATATACATGTTATTGATGTGTACCTTACTAATGCTCGTAGTAGCGCCTGGGTATTTGATACTGGTTCTGTTGCTCATATTTGCAACTCGAAATAAGGGCTACGGATTAAACGAAGATTGGCTAAGGACGAGGTGACGATGCGCATCGGAAATGGTTCCAAGTTCGATGTGATCGTCGTCGGCACGCTACCTCTACATCTATCTTCGGGATTAGTTTTAGACCTGAATAATTGTTATTTGGTGCCAACGTTGAGCATGAACATTATATCTGGATCTTGTTTGATGCGAGACGGTTATTCATTTAAACCAGAGAATAATGGTTGTTCTATGTATATGAGTAATATCTTTTATGGTCATACACCCTTGAAGAGTGGTCTATTTTTCTTGAATCTCGATCGTGGTGATACACATATTCATAATATTGATGCCAAAAGATGTAAAGTTGATAATGATAGTGCAACATATTTGTGGCACTGTCGTTTAGGTCATATCGGTGTAAAGCGCATGAAGAAACTCCATGCGGATGGACTTTTGGAATCACTTGATTATGAATCATTAGATGCTTGCGAACCATTCATCATGGGCAAGATGACTAAAACTCCGTTCTCCGGAACAATGGAGCGAGCCACTGACTTATTGGAAATACATACCGATGTATGCGGTCCAATGAGTGTTGAGGCTCGCAGCGTGTATCGTTATTTTCTGACCTTCACAGATGATTTGAGCAGACATGGGTATATCTACTTAATGAAACACAAGTCTGAAACATTTGAAAGGTTCAAAGAATTTCAGAGTGAAGCGGAAAATCATCGTAACAAGAAAATAAAGTTTCTACGATCTGATCGCGAAGGCGAATATTTGAGTTACGAGTTTGGCCTTCATTTAAAACAATGTGGAATAGTTTCACAATTCACGCCACCTAGAACACCATAGCGTAATGGTGTGTCCGAACGTCGTAACCGTACTTTATTAGATATGGTGCGATCTATGATGTCTCTTACCGATTTACCACTATTGTTTTGGGGTTATGCATTAGAGACAACTGCATTCACGTTAAATAGGGCACCATCTAAATCCGTTGAGACGACACCATATGAACTGTGGTTTGGCAAAAAAAACCTAAGTTGCCGTTTCTTAAAGTTTGGGGTTGCGATGCTTATGTAAAAAAGCTTCAGCCTGATAAGCTCGAACCCAACTCGGAGAAGTGCGTCTTCATAGGATACCCAAAAGAAATTGTTGGGTACACCTTCTATCAGAGATCTGAAGGCAAGATCTTTGTTGCTAAGAATGGATCCTTTCTAGAGAAGGAGTTTCTCTCGAAAGAAGTGAGTGGGAGGAAAGTAAAACTTGATGAGGAATTGTACCTTCTCTCGAATTGGAAAGTAGCTCACCACAGAAAACCGTTCCCACGATGCCTACACCAACTAGTGAGGAAGTTAATGATGATGATCATGAAACTTCATATCAAGTTACTACCGAACCTCGTAGGTCAACTAGAGTATGTTCCGCAGCAGAGTGGTATGGTAATCCCTGTTCTGGAAGTCATGTTACTAGACCATGATGAACCTACGAACCATGAGGAAGCGATGATGAGCCCAGATTCCGCGAAATGGCTTGAGGCCATGAAATCTGAGATGGGATCCATGTATGAGAACAAAGTATGGACTTTGGTTGACTTGCCTGATGATCGGCAAGCCATAGAGAATAAATGGATCTTCAAGAAGAAGACTGATGCTGATAGTAATGTTACTCTCTACAAAGCTCAACTTGTCGCGAAAGGTTTTTGACAAGTTCAAGAAGTTGACTACGATGATACCTTCTCACCCGTAGCGATGCTTAAGTCTGTCCGAGTCATGTTGGCAATTGCTGCATTTTATGATTATGAAATCTGGCAAATGGACGTCAAAATTGCATTCCTTAATGGATTTCTAAAAGAAGAGCTGTATATGATGCAACCAGAAGGTTTTGTCAATCCTAAAGGTGCTAACAAAGTGTGCAAGCTCTAGTGATCCACTTATGGACTCGTGCAAGCATCTCGGAGTTGGAACATACGCTTTGATAGTGTGATCAAAGCATATGGTTTTATACAGACTTTTGGAGAAGACTGTGTTTACAAGAAAGTGAGTGGGAGCTGTCGGTGTCAAAACCGACGGATCTCGGGTAGGGGGTCCCGAACTGTGCGTCAAGGTCGGATGGTAACAGGAGACAAGGGACACTTTATTTTACCCAGGTTCGGGCCCTCTCGATGGAGGTAAAACCCTACTCCTGCTAGATTAATATTGATGACATGGGTAGTACAAGAGTAGATCTACCACGAGATCAAGGAGGCTAAACCCTATAAGCTAGCCTATGGTATGATTGTGTATGAAGATGGTTCGTCCTACGGACTACAACCCTCCGGTTTATATAGACACCGGATAGGGTTAGGGTTACACAGAGTCGGTTACATTGGTAGGAGATCTTGAATATCCGCACGCCTAGCTTGCCTTCCACGCCAAGGAAAGAACCTTCCGGACACGGGACGAAGTCTTCAATCTTGTATCTTCATAGTCCTGGAGTCCGGCTGAGGGTATAGTCCGGCTAGCCGAACACCCCCTAATCCAGGACTCCCTCAGTAGCCCCTGAACCAGGCTTCAATGACGACGAGTCCGGCGCGCAAATTGTCTTCGGCATTGCAAGGCGGGTTCCTCCTCCAAGTTCTTCAAGAAGATAATGAACACCAGAAAATAGTGTCCGGCTCTGCAGAACAAATTTCCACGTATTGCCATATAGAGAATAATGCGAACACAAATCGAATCTGCTGACGTATTCCGCAGTACGTCATAATACTGCGACCAAGCCTTCTGTATGGAGTATTTTTACTGTTTCAAGGCAGCACGTTCAACGAAGCGGTTTCCTTGGCACGTCTTGTCGAAGCAGAGATCGTGTGCCCCCTTTAACGGGATTCTCATTAATACGGACGTGGGTAACCCAACCGTGCCTGTCAGCACGTCTTGCCTTAACTTAGGGCTAGTCCAAGACGGTTACGGGGAGGGCTCTTGGTATTCTGCCCCTTATAAAGAGACCAAGGCCCTGTTCCCTCTTCTATTCTCAAAATGAGCTCGCCCATCGCCTCGAGTTCCAACACCCTAGGCTTCCAGATTCCAGGCGCACCGAACCTTCAACAATGTCTGGCTCTGACCTTCAGGGTCGATGGATGCCCTCCTCTGTTACGGAGGAGGACATATCAAAGTTGAGGGAAGCTAGATTCCTAACCAGCGAGATTCCGCACAGGTTGCATGTTCAAGGACAGGCTATCCCTAGCCCTCAGCCAGGTGAGAGCGTAGTATTCATCTCCCACTTCATTCGGGGATTAGGCTTCCCAACGGATCCTTTCGTAAGGGGGCTGATGTTCTATTATGGGCTGGAATTCCATGACCTAGCTCCGGAGTCCATCCTCCACATCTCCTCTTTCATAGTTATGTGCGAAGCGTTCCTCCATGTTACCCCTCACTTCGGATTATGGCTCAAGACCTTCAAAATAGAACCGAAGATAATCGAGGGGCGCCACGCAGAGTGCGGAGGCGCTGTCATAAAAAGAAATACCGATGCTCCATGGCCCGAGGGCGCTTTCCAAGAGGAGCTCGGCTTATGGCAACAGGAGTGGTTCTACATCACCTCTCCTCGGGGCACCACATGGGTGGCGCCTCCCGCTTTTCTCTCGGGCCCCCCACCACGCTTAGCATCGTGGATCAACACAGGGTTAGATCGAGGCTTGCCCAAAGATGTTCCTCTGCTGCAGGGCCGCATTAAGGATCTCTTGAAAGGAGACCTCAACCTGGTCAAGGTGACACAAGTCATGCTGATTCGCTGGACACTGCCCGGCCAACGTCGCCCTCTCCGCTTGTGGGAGTTCAACCCAGAGGGGCCGCGAGTTCTCCGAAATTTCATGGGCATGACGCCTATGGAGATGTATAAACTGTTCTTCGGACCACAAGAAGCGAGTCCGGATTTGACCGAGGATGCCGGTTTAAGCCGCAACCGCCCGGATACCAAAGTAGGTGACCTTGTGCCCGGACCTTTCATCCGCACAATTAACTTGTTTTTTATAACGCTTTTCCTATTATGCAGGAATGGATAGCGAAAGCGAAGCTGATCCAGTGTCTGGCTCCCCTTCCCGAGACCAGGCTAGATCCCGTGCTAGTCCGGATGTTGGAGGTAGCGCCTCTGGAAGGAAATGAAGGGGCGGACAAGGAAACTGTGGTCTCTTCGAAAGAGGCCATTCCGAAGGGGGGAATCGATAATTCCTCTCTCTGGGGGAAGAAAAGGGCCACCTCTGACGACCCGGGAGCCGTAGATCCAAAGCGGGGGAAAGCATCCACGTCAGAGGACCCGGAGCCGGGAAGCCCCTCGGCCGAATTAAATCCTCAAAAGGAGCAGCCCTCCAACGAGCCGTAAGTAGAAAGAGAGTTGTTCTTTTAAGAGAAGTCTTTGATTTATATCTGAGAAGTTTTAACCGAAACCTTACCTTGTAGTTCGGACCTCGACCCTTCTCAGCAGGGCTCGTCGTCGGGGGACCTTCTTCCGGAGATGATGGAGAGCGGAACGCCTCCTCCTTCTGTATCACCTAGCAAGGCGGGCAACGCCGAAGTGTTGTCGCAGAGGGTTGCTCCGGATCTGCCAGGGGCAGAAGGTGATCATGCGCCCCCCCGAGGTTCTCCGTGTCCGGCCTCCGAAGAAGGCCATGGGACGAGTCCGGCACCATCTGGTGTTCGGTCGGAGGAGCTGAAGGTTCTGCTGGGCCGAGCCTCCGTTTCAGAGGAGCATCGTGTGTTGATGCACACGGTGATTCAAAAGATTTCATCCGCGGAAAGCGGGCGGAACGAGGCCGTCAAGAGTTTATTGGCGGGCCTTGAGGTACGTTTTAAATAACGAACATTAGTGTTAATTGCGCATAATAACATGCGCCCTATGTAGATAGTAGCCCCTGAGACTCTGTGTGGCGCAAAGATGTGCGGCGCGCAGAGGATCTTAGTCTCAGGTCCATTAAGTGGCACCTTTGTATGCAGGTGGCAAATTGTCCGGAATCAAGCCGGACTCGAGATTTTGCCGAAATGAAACGGCAACTTGAAGTAGCAGAAGCCGACATCGTGCTTGTTAACAAGCGGCTTGATGATGCTCAAGGTATTTGAATTTATTTGGTGATTGTTAGTAAGAGTAGCTTTATGTCAATATCTTACCTTGTGTATGCTTGATGCAGATGGTGCGGCGGCCGTAGAAGGACTTAGAGCCGAACTCGCCAAAGCAAAGGAGCAAGCCAGAAAAAGTGATGCGGCTGCCGGAAGAGCCCGCGAAGGGCTGAAAGCCGAACAGGCTTCCCATTGCCGAAGCAAAGATGAGATGGCTGATCTTGCCGTAAAATTGAAAAGTGCTACTGACCGTTGCAAACTTCTTGAAGAGGAAGGTCGAACCAGGCAAACGGATTTGGAGAAGGCCGTTGCTGACGCCAAGGATGCCCGCTCTGTTATGAGAGCGGCAAGGGAAGAGCTACGTCAAGCCGGACTAATTGCGGATGGAAAGCCCTTCCTGCTGCGAAGAAAATTCTGTGATCCGAAGTTCGCCCCATTGGACCGGGCGTGGAGCGTGGAGGACACCTATCTGGATTTGGCGGCTAGTGCCGCTGATGCGACCAGGTACTTTCAAGATAAGAAAGATCATGAAGTGGAAAAGCTCTTCTGGTCGCAGTTCACCAATCCAGAGCGTCCACTGGCAGTGGACGATCGCCTGGCCCAATGGGCCGAGCTGAATAGGTTGTCCGGACTCGCCATGAGCTATGCCATGGATCGCCTGTGTCTGGGAAGATCGAAGCCGAAAAGCTATTTTAGCTTGGTGCAACAATTTCTTGACGTGGTGCCTCAGATTGAAGCTCTGAAGAGGTCAGCTTGCACAGAGGGCGCTCGGCTGGCTCTTGCCCATGTCAAGACATACTGGGCAGATATGGAGCCCACCGTTGTTGCGTCCCGTGATTCGGATAAGAGCCGAATTCCTTCTAAGCACTATTTTGAGGAAGTCCTCGCTGGCGCTCGTATAATAGAGACACAGTGTTCGAAGGAGGCTGTGCTATGACAACATATGTAATCGTAGATCAGTATTTTTATAAATTGTAATGGCGTATTTTAGACTTGTGCCTTCAAGTATTAATAACACCTCCTGTGTGGCCGTTTTAATATATAAATTCTGAAAGATTGCAGTCGTTGGCTTCAGCCCCCACGCACATAGTGCGGGGGTGCGCGCAGAAAACGCATTCACACTTAACCCAACGTCTTGGTCCTACCAAGGAGGTGATAGCGCCGCGGGCCAGGCAACCGGACTATAATGCTTTAACACTTTCACTTAGCCATAGGAGCTTGACAGTGGGACTCTTTAGGTAGCCCTGAAGTGGCAACTGCGTTTACCCGAATTCGTGACGCGTGTGAGCCTGACCGGGAAGCGGCCCTTCGTCAAAACGGAGGAATTCGATAAATCCCTATAAGTCATCGAGTGGCGACCAGTCTCTCGCTACATCATGACAGTCGGTTTTCGGCTTTCTCTACTGAGGTGCTCGCCCGGCCGAACCGGGGCACAATCGCAGTAGTTCTCCTGGTGCTACCTTAGCCGACAGAACGGAACGTAAGGTGGCCGAACTCAGGAGCTGGGCAACCCAACATATGACCAAAATCATGACTCGGAGCTGATGCATATAGTGCCAAAACTCGCGACACCGAACACTCCCTAAGGTGTTCGGTCTTTGTGGGTGTGTGCGGAACAACACCCCCTTTTTTTTATAAAAAAAGAAAGGAAAAAAGCCCCTCGTGTCCAGGTACGAGCAAGAATTCTGGCGTGGCCACATGCCAAAACGCCAGCCTCCTCCTTGGTTATAGTGAAATAAACCAGGGGATGTATAGCAGCAAGAGACAGTAAAAAGGTTTACGCAGGGTCTTAATCTAAAAAGAATCCTTTGGGGCGGGTCCCTACTGCACGTCTGCGCCTGTGTCTCCGCTGTGCCGTGTCCTGGACGGGCGCCGTACGACGTTCATCTGTAAAAGAGAGGAACTAAATTGAAAATGGGTCGTGCGGGACAAAAAGAATAATAAACAGAATATAAAGTGAAAAATAAATGAGGTCGAGCTTTATTGTCTCTGTGTGCAGCCTCTAGTATGGCGTAATAAGCCTATAACGATGATGGGCTCTTGCCGAACTCATGGAGTCCGGGTCCATGGCCTTCTATGACTTATATTGAAAAAGTCTTTTTGGCTGGCGAGGCCATTGTATTGTGTGGCTGTTTAAGCGGCCGCACAGTCCTCCTTTTGGAAGAGACGTATTTTAGTGCGCTCTCTTTAAAGAGATGATGCCTCGAGGACCGGGCATCTTTAGCGTGAGGGATGCATAATGCGGTATTGCGTTGAAGCGAGCGAAAGCTCCGCGTCCCATTAGTGCTTGATAGCGACTTGAAAACGGGACTATGTGGAAGATGAGCTTTTCGCGACGAAAGTTATTGGCGGAGCCGAATATTACTACAAGCCGGATAAAACCCATACAGTGGGTGTCCGGGCCTGGTGCTACCCCTTGAAAGGAGGTTTGACTGTGACGGACTCGTGCTGGGTTTATGCCCATGCGGTTAATCGTATCCTGATATATCAGGTTTAGTCCACTGCCACCGTCCATAAGGACATTGGTAAACTGGAATCCGTCTATTATTGGATTGAGTATCAGGGCAGTCCGGCCTGCATGTTTGATATTGCGAGAATAATCAAACTGATAAAAAATGATTGGTTTTAGAGACCAGTGGCGGGACTCCTGAGGTTTAGGCTTGAATGTGCGGACCTTTATGGGTGCCTCATGCCTTGTTATGTGAAGTGAGTTCACTATTTTGACTTCTTGTGGGAAGTTCTTTTGCTTCCTGGTGTTCTGCTTTTGGGGTTCGTCCTCTTCCTCACTTGGTGTGTCGAGCCCCTTGTGTTCGGCGTTAAGCCGTCCGGATTGTTTGAAAACCCAACAATCTCTGTGGGTATGATTAGCAGGCTTCCCAGGAGTACTGTGTATCTGACATATCCTGTCCATGATTCTCTTTAGGCTGGACGGATCCTCCCTATTATCCTGAGGGGGTGTCTTTGTCTGATTTTGCCGTGAGCCTTTGAATCCGGCATTGACTGCCGTGCTCTTCGGACTTTTTCTTTTGACTCGGCGATGATCCTTATTTCGTCGTGGTTTCCCGTTTCCATCCCTGATTTCAGATGTACTTGGGTCGCTAGGGCTGCACCGTGCCAACCAGCTGTCCTCTCCTGCGCAAAAGCGGGTCATGAGGCTTGTGAGTGCGGCCATTGTTCTAGGCTTTTCCTGGCCGAGGTGTCTGGCGAGCCATTCGTCTCGGACATTGTGCCTGAAAGCCGCTAGGGCTTCGGCGTCCGGACAATCGACTATTTGATTCTTTTTAGTGAGGAATCTGTTCCAGAACTGCCGAGCTGATTCTCCGGGCTGCTGAGTTATGTGACTGAGTTCGTCTGCATCCGGGGGACGGACATAGGTCCCTTGAAAATTTGCTCGGAAAGCGTCCTCGAGCTCTTCCCAACTTCCAATTGTGTTTTCAGGAAGGCTTTTAAGCTAGTGCCGAGCTGGCCCTTTAAGCTTAAGAGGTAAATATTTTATGGCGTGGAGATCATCTCCTCTAGCCATATGTATGTGGAGGATATAGTCCTCGATCCAGACTCCAGGGTCTGTTGTTCCATCGTACGCCTCTATGTTAACGGGTTTAAACCCCTCCGGGAATTCATATTCCAGGACCTCGTCTGTGAAGCATAGAGGGTGTGCGGCACCCCTATATCTGGGTGTGCCGGATTCTGACGGTGGATTTTTTGCATTGCTTGTGAGAGCTTGCTTTCTTGGCCCGTAAATGGACCTGGCTGGGCCATGATGCGAGTCTTTGACTGGGTCGCATGCCGCATTAGGTACGGCGCCGTTTGCCGTTTTGTAGTGGCCGAGAGGTCGTCTATCCGACCGTGTAGCCTTTTTGTTTTTCGAGTTTGGGGGCTCTATGGCCTCTTGGTCGAATTCGGGCAGTAGCTTTCTTTTCGGATAGCTTTTGGTGCGGCGGCTGCCGCCGTATTTGTCTGCGGTCTTGATTACTTTGCTCCATCTTGTCTTGAGTGTATTTTCCGCCGTCCTTAGCTTTTGCTTTTGTTTTTTCAGGCTGCGTATTGTGGCAACGAGCCTTTCTTGTAGATTCTTCTGCTCCATGGTTTTATCCGGCGTGGTATCGTCCGGAGTTCTGTTATGACCGGGGGAAGACTGTTCGTCTTCTCTGCCCGTGTTGCCATGTTCAGACGGCTGTTCTGAGACGTGTTCGTCATCTGCCGACTCGTCCTGCTCTATGGCAGGGTCTTGATCGAGGCGGGGCTTAGCTCGGCGTTTACGTCGCCGCTTTGAGTGCTTCTCGGAGGGTTTACCCTTCTTTTCGCCCCCTTTTTCCTCATTGTCAATATTTCCCGGTGTATCCACCATGAATACGTCATTGGGTGTGGTGGATATCCAGTGCCCTGTGGGTGCTGGTTCCGGTTCGTCTCCGTATTCGTCGTCCATACCGTCGAGGTCTTCGGAGCCGAAGTCAAGCATGTCGGTCAAATCTTCGACAGTGGCTATCAAGTGGGTGGTGGGTGGTCTTTGAATTTCTTCGTCGCCCGAATCCCATCCTCGCAGACCATAGTCCGGCCTGGGCTCTCCTGATAAAGAGAGAGACTCGAGAGAATTCAGAATATCACCGAAAGGTGAGCACTCAAAGATGTCCGTGGCGGAGAACTCCATTACAGACGCCCAATCAGATTCGATCGACGGGGGCATGGAAGGCCCGGAGTTCGGAGAAGAGTCCGGCTCCTTGGAGTCATGGGCAATGCGGAGTGTGGGACTGGCGTTCGGCTCGATCGCCTTTAACGTCACAGCCCCTGAGGTGATGTCCAACCGTCCTTCCTCAACGAACGCAGCGGGCTCCGAATCAAGGATCGGGGCCGGAGCGTATGCGGCCTCCAGGATACTGTTCGGAGGCAGAGCTATATCATGCCCTTCCTGACAGTGCGGCACGCTTGGCTGTGGCTCGAATCCGTCGAAGATCAAGTCTCCGCGGATGTCCGTCGTGTAGTTTAAGCTTCCAAACCTGACTTGATGGCCAGGGGCGTAGCTTCCGATCTGCTCCAGACGGCCAAGTGAGTTGGCCCGCAGAGCGAAGCCGCCGAAGACGAAGATCTGTCCGGGGAGAAAAGTCTCACCCTGAACCTCATCGTTGCTGATGATCAAAGGAGCCATCGGACCTGAAGGCGACGACACAGAGGAACTCTCAATGAAAGCACCAATGTCGGTGTCAAAACCGGCGGATCTCGGGTAGGGGGTCCCGAACTGTGCGTCAAGGTCGGATGGTAACAGGAGACAAGGGACACTTTATTTTACCCAGGTTCGGGCCCTCTCGATGGAGGTAAAACCCTACTCCTGCTAGATTAATATTGATGATATGGGTAGTACAAGAGTAGATCTACCACGAGATCAAGGAGGCTAAACCCTAGAAGCTAGCCTATGGTATGATTGTGTATGAAGATGGTTCGTCCTACGGACTACAACCCTCCGGTTTATATAGACACCGGATAGGGTTAGGGTTACACAGAGTCGGTTACATTGGTAGGAGATCTTGAATATCCGCACACCTAGCTTGCCTTCCACGCCAACGAAAGAACCTTCCGGACACGGGACGAAGTCTTCAATCTTGTATCTTCATAGTCCTGGAGTCCGGCTGAGGGTATAGTCCGGCTAGCCGAACACCCCCTAATCCAGGACTCCCTCAGGAGCTCTGTAGCATTTCAAATATTATATGTGGATGACATATTGTTGATTGGAAATGATATAGAATTTCTGGATAGCATACAAGGATACTTGAATAAGAATTTTTCAATGAAAGACCTCGGTGAAGCTTCTTATATATTGGGCATCAAGATCTATAGAGATAGATCAAGATGTTTAATTAGACTTTCACAAAGCACATACCTTGATAAAGTTTTGAAGAAGTTCAAAATGGATCAGTCAAAGAAAGGGTTCTTGCCTGTGTTACAAGGTGTGAAGTTGAGTCAGACTCAATGCCCGACCACTTCAGAAGCTAGAGAGAAAATGAAGGTCATTCCCTATGGCACAGCCATAGGTTCTATCATGTATGCAATGTTGTGTACCAGACTTGATGTGTGCCTTGCTATAAGTTTAGCAGGGAGGTACCACAGTAATTCAGGAGTGGATCACTGGACAACGGTCAAGAACATCCTGAAGTACCTGAAAAGGACTAAGGATATGTTTCTCGTTTCTAGGGGTGACAAAGAGCTCGTCATAAATGGTTACGTCGATGCTAGCTTTGACACTAATCCGGATGACTCTAAGTCGCAAACCGGATACATATTTATATTGAATGGTGGAGCTGTCAGTTGGTGCAGTTCCAAGGAAAGCGTCGTGGCGGGATCTACGTGTGAAGCGGAGTACATAGCTGCTTCGGAAGTAGCAAATGAAGGAGTCTAGATAAAGGAGTTCATATCCAATCTAGGTGTAATACCTAGTGCATCAGGTCCAATGAAAATCTTTTGTGACAATACTGGAGCAATTGCCTTGGCGAAGGAATCCAGATTTCACAAGAGAACCAAACACATCAAGAGACGTTTCAACTCCATCCGTGATCAAGTCAAGGAGGGAGACATAGAGATTTGCAAAATACATACGGATCTGAATGTTGCAGATCCATTGACTAAGCCTCTTCCACGAGCAAAACATGATCAACACCAAGACTCCTTGGGTGTTACAATCATTACAATGTAATCTAGATTATTGACTCTAGTGCAAGTGGGAGACTCAAGAAAATATGCCCTAGAAGCAATAATAAAGTTGTTATCTATATCTCCTTATATCATGATAAATGTTTGTTATTCATGCTAGAATTGTATTAACCGGAAACTTGATACATGTGTGGATACATAGACAAAACTCAGTGTCCCTAGTATGCCTCTACTAGACTAGCTCATTAATAAAAGATGGTTAAGTTTCCTAACCATAGACATGTGTTGTCATTTGATGAACGAGATCACATCATTAGGAGAATGATGTGATGGACAAGACCCATCCGTTAGCTTAGCATAATGATCGTTAAGTTTTATTGCTATTGCTTTCTTCATGACCTATACGTATTCATTTGACTATGAGATTATGCAACTCCCAAATACCGGAGGAATACCTTGTGTGTTATCAAACGTCACAACGTAACTGGGTGATCATAAAGATGCTCTACAGGTATCTCCGAAGGTGTTTGTTGGGTTGGCATAGATCGAGATTAGGATTTGTCACTCCGAGTATCGGAGAGGTATCTCTGGGCCCTCTCGGTAATACACATCATGATAAGCCTTGCAAGCAATGTGACTAATGAGTTAGTTGCGGGATGATGTATTACGGAACGAGTAAAGAGACTTGCTGGTAACGAGATTGAACTAGGTATGAAGATGCCGATGACAAAGGGAATGACATATGTTGTCATTGCTGTTTGACCGATAAAGATCTTCATAGAATATGTAGGAACCAATATGAGCATCTAGGTTCCGCAGTTGGTTATTGACCAGAGATGTGTCTCGGTCATGTATACATAGTTCTCGAACCCGTAGGGTCCGCACGCTTAACGTTCGATGACGATTTGTATTATGAGTTATGTGTTTTGGTGACCGAAGATTGTTTGGAGTCCCGGATGAGATCACGGACATGACGAGGAGTCTCGAAATGGTTGAGAGGTAAAGATTGATATATTGGACGATAGTATTCGGACACCGGAATGGTTTCGGAGTGTTCCGGGTATTTATCGGAGTACCAGGGGGTTACCGGAACCCCCCGGGGAAAGTTACGGGCCGCATGGGCCTTGGGAGGGAGGCATACCAGCCCGCAAGGGGCTGGCGCGCCCCCACTTGGAAGGGATCCGAATTGGAGTGGGGAAGAGGGCAGCGCCCCCCTTTCCTTCTCCTTCTCCCTCTTCTTCCTCCTTTCCCTCTCCGGTAAAAGGAAGGGGGGTCCGAATTGGACTTGGAGCCCTAGTAGGACTCCTCCCGACTTGGGGGCGCGCCTTGGCCGGCTTGCTCCCCTCTCCCTCCTTTATATACATGGGAGGGGGGGCGCCTCTAAACACACAATTGTTCCAAGCCGTGTGCGGCGCCCCCTCCATAGTTTACACCTCCAGTGATATTTCCATAGTGCTTAGATGAAGCCTTGCGCGGATCACTTCATCATCACCATCACCACGCCGTCGTGCTAACGAAACTCTCCATCTACACTTTGCTGGATCAAGAGTTCGAGGGACGTCATCGAGCTGAACGTGTTGTTGAACTCGGAGGTGACGTACATTCGGTACTTGATCGGTTGAATCGAGAAGACGTTTGACTACATCAACCGCGTTAAACTAACTCTCCCGCTTTTGGTCTAATAGGGTACATGGACACACTCTCCCCCTCTCGTTGCTATGCATCTCCTAGATAGATCTTGCGTGATCGTAGGATTTTTTTTTGAAATTGCATGCTACATTCCCCAACATGAATAATTTGTATTTGTGTGTGCTACTCATTGTTTGTGTGTGATGTTTGACATGGATGTTTGCATGAATTGATGTATTGAAGGTTGTGGTTACAAAGCAGGTCTTTCCAAACAGATAACCACTGATCCATGTGGCAAGCAATCCAAACTATCAAAAGAGGGCCAGATATAGGGGCCTGGATTTGTCAAACTTTTTTTTGAGAAAAGGTTGCTACGTGCTCGTGATAAGAATATACGGTTACAACACCACACGTACACTCAAGAAAGACAAAGCGAAAAGAACATTTGTCCTGGTAAAAATGCAGAAAGGACCCCAAAATAAAAAGTAATACAATCAAGTCCTTGGAGGTCCCTCTACATAGAAAAGCAACTATCCACCATCGTCACCCACTGTCGACAAAATGCCGCCGGAGTGGAAGAAGATGAAGATCCATCACAACCAAATCCGAAGGAGCGCCATCGCAACTAGAGTCACTTTGTGAGCCAAAGAACACGTCCACCATGAATGGTAGAACAAATTCAAATGTAGCACGTCGGCTTGGGGGCATCTTCATGCCACCCGCCGGACTTTAGCGCCGCCGTCTTCATCCGATGAAGTCTTAGAAGAGCAGCGAGGCTGCCTGCCGCCGTCCGCCAACCCAACACCGGAACAATCATCCTCTCGCATAGATCGCCATCGCCGCTCCTAATTGGAACAACAACCGCCGACCCAGACAAGAAAAAACTAACCTCGCTAATCCAACTAACCAGAGAGGAACACGAGCCATCGACCTGCCGGTGCTGCCTAGGAGAGCACCACCAAGATGGGGGAAGTCAAGGCAAATTTATTCGTTGGAGCGACGCTACCGCCGCCATCGAAGCTGCGCCGCCGCGAAAACTATTCCTAAACTATCTACAGGCTGACGCCGAAGCACCGGGGATCTCCACACCTCCCTGCCGCCAGACGGCAGATGGAAGGAGGGAGATTCCATGGGCTCGCTGTCGGTGGTTGAAAATGGGAAGTAGATGGACAGATTCGGCCCCTCAATCGCCCGCGGACGCCCCGGATGCGTCCGCGGGCACTGAACGGGCACGCCTCATATTTGCCACTCTGTATCCGCATATCTCATATCCGGCACCTTATATCCATACTATACATGCAACGTTGATCTACTCTACGTGATCAAATGACGGACAACTAAAATCGGCTATAACGGAACACAAGATCGGCTGCAAACGGACATTGACAAACTTCGCCACATCCAAAAGATCATAGTTCGTCATAGGACAAGTTCTTAAACTTCTACAACTAAAAACGATATAAAATTGAGGAGGGGGCGGAATCACCACTTCCTCGCCGGGCCTTTGCCCTTCCGGTCGCCGGCGCAGCTATATGCGTCCGCGACTGGCGGCGGGGGGGGGGGGGGGGGGTTCTTGGTCGTCCGACGAGGAGGTGCACCTGTCGCCGTCGCCGTCGTCGGAGTCGGAGTCGGAGAGAACGGTGAGCCCCTTCATCCGACGGACTGCCCTATCCTGCTCCCGCTTCAACCTGATGACCCGAGCCTTCTCTGTCGCTGCCTCCTTCACCTCGCGCTCTGACCGCTCAATAGCAAGCCGGAGCGCCTTGGCATTTCTTCTGTCGGAGGCAGCGAGCGTCCGTCTCGGCCGTCGTGAGGGACCGACGGTAGACCCATGCGAGGAGACGCGCGTCCTCGTTGGGGTGCGCCTTCGTCCCGCGGCTGCGGCCATCGGGGGAAGGAGACGGCGCAGGGGCGGTGCGGACTGCGCTCTCCTGGCGTCGCTGCGCAAGGGCCGGGAGGGTCCAGTCCGGCACCCGCGCTGCACCAGCGCGGGAGCTACGGTGACGCTCCAGATCCGGAGCTGCCGCCAGTCTCCGCCTCGGACCGCTCAGCGCAATGCGAAGGCCATCTCCTCGTAGTCGAGTTCGGAGCCGAAGTCGTTGCCGGAGCTGGACATCCTAGTGGTTGGGATCGAAATCGAAGAGGGAGAGGATAGGACGGAGCGAGAGAGTGAGCTAGGGTTCGGAGTGAAGCGCCCGGATTGGTTTTTTTTGCAGAACAGATGTGAGGCCGGTGGTGGGCTGGGCCAGTCAGACGGACGCGCCCCGGCGTGCCCGAGCCGTCCCATATTCGTACTATATTTGGGCTGGATACGAGGGGTGCCGGTCAGTCCAGACGTTTGTTCATGGTTTGAGAAGTTCGATTAGGTCAAAATTGTTTGACCGGACAACCTGTCCGGCGTTTGAGACGGGTATGAGAAGCTCGATTGGAAATGCTCTTATGCCACTAATTACAGCTTTGGTGGTTTGGTCTTCTGTTAGTACTACGATATCGGTTCAGGCCGGCACGTTGCCCGCCGGCCGTAGTACCGGTCAAAAGAAGGGGGCATGCAGCTGAGCTGATTCAGAACCACTTACCACGTCAACGAAATCAGCATTGGAATTCTTATTCGGCGGTGGATTCTTCTAAACTACTCCCTTCGTTCTAAATTACTTGTCACAGAAATAAATATATTTAGACATATTTTAATTCTAGATACATCCATTTTCGAGACAAATAATTCTGAACGGAGGGAGTACTCCAGTAGTAATTTATCTGCAGCAACCGATGACTTGTTTATAAATTTAAATCGTGTTCAACACGGAGCGTGCGGGGACGCAATAATGCAATCGCTGTCATCTTGTACTATTTGTCAAACGTCATCTTGTACTATTTGTCGAACGTCTCTCACCGCAATTTCCTCTGCCTGCGGTCAGAGGCCCATAGCCAAGCCAGGGGCGGCAATGGAGAGCAACAGCAGCACCTGCGCCATCTGCAATGGCGACATGCGGCGTGGCGGCGGCGGCGGCAGCGGCTTCACGGCCGACTGCTCCCACCAGTTCCACTACCGTTGCGTCTCCGGGAGCCTCGCCAGCAGCCGCCAAGCCTGCCCGCTCTGCAGCGCGCGATGCCGTGACCTGCCGTCCTTCCGCTCCTCCAAGAGCTCCACGCCGTCACAGCCGCCGCCCGCGTCGCGCGCGCCGGCACAGCCGTTCTTCCGCCCCATGGAGCCACGCGTCTTCGACGACGACGACCCGGTGCTCCGGGCGCCTCGGCCTCTCGGCGACCGGCAGTATGGTGCCGCGAGTGCGACGTCAAGCGGGTCATTGGCGGTGGCGCTCACCACGCACTGCGAGTACTCGTCTCTGGCGCGGGACGCGCCCCACGAGAACTTCGCCGTGCTCGTGCACGCCAGGGCTCCGGGGACTGGTAGCGCCGCCACCGGAGGGGCGCCGCCGCGCGCGCGGGCGCCAATCGACCTGGTCACCGTGCTCGACGTGAGCGGCAGCATGGTGGGGAGCAAGCTGGCGCTGCTGAAGCAGGCCATGGGCTTCGTCGTCGACAGCCTCGGCCCTGCGGACCGCCTCTGCGTCGTGTCCTTCTCGTCCGGCGCCAACCGCTTGATGCGGCTCGCGCGCATGTCGGAGTCGGACGGCGGGAAGGACCTGGCGAAGCGCGCCGTGCAGTCCCTCGCGGCGGGCGGCGGCACCAACATCGGGGCCGCCCTCCGCAAGGCCGCCAAGGTGCTGGACGACCGCCTCCACAGGAACGCCGTCGCGAGCGTGATACTTCTGTCGGACGGGCAGGACACGTACACCGTGCCCAGGCGCGGCCGTGACGCCAACTACGACGCGCTCGTGCCGCCTTCCTTCATGTACACCGGAGCCGGCGACCGGTCCGCGCCTGTCCACACGTTTGGGTTCGGCACCGACCACGACGCGGCGGCGATGCACACCATCGCCGAGGCCACCGGCGGCACGTTCTCGTTCATCGAGAACGAGGCGGACATCCAGGACGCATTCGCGCAATGCATCGGGGGGCTCCTCTCCGTCGCCGTGCAGGAATTGCGCGTTGACATCGCGTGCCCGCAATCGGGGGTGCGCGTCCGGTCGGTCAACTCCGGCCGCTACAGGAGCCACATCAACGTGGACGGCCGCTCCGCCTCCATCGACGTCGGCGAGCTGTACGCCGACGAGGAGAGGCGCTTCTTGCTGCTCATGGACGTGCCGAGGGCCCGATCCACCACGGATGTCACCCACCTGATGCAAGTCAGCTGCGCTTACCGAGACATGGTGACTGGACGGCCAACGAACGTGGACGGCGAGGACGCAGTGGTGCTGAGGCCCTCGCGGGCGGTGAGCCTGGAGCGCTCCGCGGAGGTCGAGCGGGAGTGCGTCCGGTTGGCGGCGACGGACGGCATCGCCGCGGCTCGTGCGGCGGCAGAGCGGGGCGCTCACGAGGAGGCGGCCGAGATACTCCAGAGCGGGCAGCGAGCCGTCGCGCGCTCGGCGGCGGCCCGAGCAGGGGACTCCATGTGCGTAGAGTTGTCCCGAGATCTGCAGGAGATGAGCACCCGCGTAGCGGACCGGCGGCGGTACGAGCTGTCCGGGCGCGCGTACATGCTGGCAGGCCTGAGCTCGCACGCGCAGCAGCGCGCGACGTCGCGGCAGATGTCTGGCGACAGCGGGGCGACGCGCCGCAGGGCAGAGGCGGCCCTTGGCACCACGGTAATATCTACGACGGGCGCCACGGCGTCGTACTCGTACGTGACGCCGGCGATGATGGACATGCTGGACCGATCGCGGAGATCGCGGGAAATGACGGCGCTGTCGCAGCAGAGGAGTAAGGAGCGGCGAAGGAGCGCACACTACTGAACCCACCGAGGTAGAGGATCAGGATTGGCCTTTGATCAGAGAGATATGGTTTTCAAGTTTGTATAATCTGTACTGAGCTTCTCTCTACAGTCCACAAACTTTGCTTGCATGTGATTCTTTCGTCCACAAACTTTAAAAAATAATTGTATATATAATAATGAAGTATACAAATTTGACCCGATGGGGCGAAATATGCACTGGCAATCAGAGCATCGGCGATCTTTGATGGTTGGACTGATGACCGTGATGCTTGAGCGTTGTTCCCATTCCAGAGGTGTTGTTGCCCAAGAATCTCTTTCATTGTCCTTTTCGATGCCAAGAAATGGTTCGTTGTTGTAGTTCGTCAACCGCTGTATTGATTTCTTTGGAGGCATTTTTTTCCGTGTAGGCAGAGCTTTGATCTTGTATAGTTTTCTCTTTACGGGCTTAATTTTTTGTGTGTGCGCATTTTTGATGGTTGGGCGAATCTTCGTCATGCAAAAGTTGGATACATTTTTATTGTGTTTATTATACCCTCTTAATTCTTGATTTTGATTTTGAGTCAATAAAATCTACTCATCAGCAGATTTGCTGCATGGTTGGGAACAAGTCAAACACCCTCCCCGTCTCCCTCCTCCCTTGCATTTCTCCCCTACTTTCACCCTCCTCGTGCTCTCACACCACCACTCCCCAAAAACCAAACGAAAACCAAGGATTTCTCTCCACGACCAGCGAACCGATTCAACCGGCCCAAAACCGACCAGACCTATGCAGAAACACGGTGCTTGTGATGGAGCCGTGATCTGTTCTTGTTGGAGATATGGCGGTGGCATGGGAGCGCGCTTGGCGCGCGTTGGCTGCAAGGCTCTGCATCCGCTCACGGGCGCAACGTGCCGGTGGCACTATGGGGGCACTGTTGGAGAACGATGAGTCGCCGAATGCTCTGTCCCCTGCGCCGGTGTCCACGCGGGCGGTGTCGAGGTCCGGGAGTCGGAGCTCAACGGTATGACCTTAATTCTGTTTTCCGTCAGAACTATGCGATCTTCATAAGTGAATGGATTGGATAGGTTCGCCTTGTTCTTGTTGTCGATATAGATTAGATAGGATGTGAAATGTGCAGAACTTTTGAGATTTCAACTGCACATCGACGCGAGAGAAAGTTTCTGATCAAATGTGAGAAATCTCAGGAAAAATTTAGACGTTGATCAGTATCGAGTCAGCTTTTATCCCACACATGAGAGGATCTGTATACCCGTCTGCAATTTAGAATGCTTATAATTCCATTTGTTTATACGTATTCATCATGAAAAAGTATACTGCCATTTTGTGGTTGTCGATCCTGTAGGTCGATACCTTACAATTTCAGTTGTATGAAAAGCTTGGAGAAACAAAAGAAAATTCACACCTAAAATCAAGAATAGTAATAAAGTTTCGGTTTGATTGATACGGTTCTTCATCTGTTACTGAAAATAGTATTGCGATAATTTTTCCACATCGTGTCGTGCATATAATCCTTTTTATCGCAAGCTGCCTATAATCCATATTTCAAGTATCAGTGGATCGCTTGATGTAGAGGCCGGAGTCTTTCTCTTTTTTGAAAAAAAATATATTTCAAGTATCAGTGATGTACCTGTCAGAAAAAAGAAGTATCAGTGCTGTACCCATTCCAACCGAGTCCGGCTATCTAATTTGTGTGTTCTTAAAACCAAATATGCACACGTTGGAATTGGGCTGTTGAACCATACGACAGTAAATAATTTCGGTGTGATCTTGTTGATTTCAGGAGGGAAAAAGTCCGAAATAAACCTCAAATTTGTAGGCGAAAGCTAAATCGAACCCTGAACTTGTAATTCCAAAAATCAGCACACCGAACTTTCTAATCCCGGTCTATTTTAAACCTTAAGGGTATTTAACCTTTTTTTTTTAGAAGACCTTAAGGGTATTTAACCGGTATTCGCTGACGTGGAAGGGCTGGCTGGCCATTAGGACGAATTGGGCCGGCCCATTAGCACAGCCACTCGCTTTCATTACTTTGTTTAGTTTCTTTATTTTATTTTCTCTTTTCTTTGTTTTTCATTTTTGTAAAGATAATAAATTATATTTTACATTTTCGTACTAGCAGCCGGTAAACTAAGTTGCGTGTAGGAGGACTCGAACTAGAAGAGACCGCACCTAGCCAATAGCACTAAGGGCTGCTAGTGATTATAGATAGCATGTCGCATTAAAAAACTGACAGAAGCGTTCATATATGAAAACAATCCTGAAAAATTTCGAAACATTTCTTGAAAAAAATGTGAACAATTTTCAAGTACTGATAATACTTTTTAATGCAATTAATTCACGAAATTCCTTTTTTTAATGTGACACGGTAACATTTTGCCAAATATGTGTATTACATTTTCTTAATGATAATAAATATTTATAAAATTATACTCACATTTACTTACATTGTTTATTTAAAAAGAATCAGGTTTGAAAATTGGTCCCTCGTTAATATATATATATATATGTTTCAAATAGTGTTCACTCTTCCAAAATTCATAATTCCGAAAAATTCGTAAAATGTTCGGATTTCATAATTATTGATAATTTGAAAGAAAATGTTTCAGAAAAAAATTCAAATCTGGACGTTGCGTTATGTGGTTAAATACTATGGCGCTTCATTTTTATCTGCAACAGTCGTCTGCTAGAGTGGCAGAGCTTCTTGTAGGATTAGTTCAAGCCATGCCAGATCGCATGTTCGATTCGCAGCAGTCTCTCCTTTTTGGCGATTTTTAAATGGCACGTTCCGAAAAAAAAACACACTTTATGCTTAGTGGGCCGGCCCAGTAGCGTCCAGATGCAGCCTAGAATCCCGGGTTTGAGCTGCCACGTCGACGATCCTTGTTTGGGAATGTTCTCAAGGTTTAAAATAGATCGAAATTGAAGAGTTCAGTGTGCTAATTTTAGGGATTAGGAGTTTAGGGTTTGATTTATCTTTCGTCTATAAGTTCAAGGTTTATTTTAGACTTTTTCGTTTCAGGAGCTATGCGCGATTTGCCGGGGTGGCATGAGGCCTGGGCACGGCCATGCGTTGTTCACCGCCGAATGCTCCCACAAGTTCCACTTTCGATGCATCTCATCCAACGTGCAGCATGGCAACCGTGCCTGCCCCATATGCCGTGCCGTCTGGAAGCATCTACCTCACCCAGCCAAAGCGAATGCTACTCCACTGGATTGGCCCGATGATCAGCTTCCCGTCTCCTGTGCGCCGGATTTGAGCATTTTCGAATCTAAGACTAGGAGTGGAAGACGGGAGGAGGACGCAGTTGGGGCTTCTAGTGTTGAGATCGTGTCGTTCGCTGAATTCCCAGACATTCAGGGGAGCGTGACATCGGAGAAGTTTGACATCCTGATCCACCTGAAGGCTCCGCGTCCGCCGGCACCGTCTGCGAGCTCACGCGCCGAGGCGGCGATCGACATTCTGGCGGTGCTCGACCTGAGCGGGAGCATGGCGGGCAATAAGCTCGCGCTCTTGACGCGCGTCCTGAGCTTCGTGATCGAGAGCCTTGGTCCGAACGACCGGCTCTCTGTCATCGCCTTCCGACATTCGGCTTGGAGCCTCTTCCCGTTCCGGAAGATGACCGCGGCTGGGCGGCGGCATTCGTTGCAGGCCCTCGCCGACGGTCTCCTCGTTGCCGCCGGCGTCTCGAATGTCGCCGAGGCTCTGCGGAAAGCCGCGAGGGTGATGGGGGACCGGCAGGCTAGGAACCCCGCATGCAGCGTGCTCCTTCTCTCCGACGGCCTAGGCGGCCGTGAAGCCGCGAGCGCGACGTGGCAATGCGGTCGGCCAGGTCTGAACTACGACGCGCTCGTCCCGCGCTCCATCTGCCCGGGCTCAGGCCACCACGTGCGGATCCACGCCTTCGGCTTGGGTGCGTACCAGGACTCCGCGGTGTTGCGCGGCGTCGCTGAGATGTCCGGCGGCACGTTCTCCTCCATCGACAGGCTGGGAGAGATCCCGGACGTGTTACGCCGGTACATCGCTGGCCTGCGCACCGTGGTGGCGCAGGAGACACGGCTGAGCTTCCAGTGCGCGGAGCATGGCGTGCTGCTCACCTCCGTTGCGTCCGGCGGCTACGCGAGCACTGTGGACGGTGACAAGCGTGGCGGGTTCGTCGCCGTCGGCGACCTTTACGCCGGAGAGGAGAGGGACATTCTGGTCACTCTACACGTCCCAACCACGCATGGAAAAGACTCTGCTCTGCTCGTGCCGAGCTGCACCTACCGGGTCGCAGTCACCATGAAGACTGTCTGCATAGAAGGTGACACGGTGATCGTCCGTCGCCCTCGACATATGGTGAACCCATCTCCTATGACAGTCGAGGTCAAGCGTGAGCGGCACCGCATCAGCGCCATGGAGAGCATGGCCATGTCTTGGGACGCCGCAGAGTTAGGCGACTTCGTGCACGCTGCAATGATCATGGAAGGGCACCGTGTGGAGCTTGAGTCGTGGGCATCGCTGTCGGCGGATGCACGGACTCTGGCGCTGGTCGCCGAGCTGAGGGAGTTGCAGGACAGGCTGGGGACAAGGCAACGGTACAAGCGTTCCGGCCGCGCGTACATATTGGTCGCCCTGAATGCTCACTCACGGCGGTGCGCCACGGCAAGCGGCGGCGACTCGGGGGTTCTCGTCGGCCTCATCCACACCTACCAGGCGCCCTGCATGCTGGACATGCTGCATCGGTCACAGTTGCTCCTACCCGAGGCCGTGGAGGAGCTGACCCGCTCGCCGCCGGTGGCGCCATCCAGCATCCTCGCCTTGTCGGTCGGTCAGAACGACCAGGGTTCTCCCGGTGGCAATCATGACGTCGCTTCCTCCATGACTCTGACTTGTTAACCAAGTCTCAGTCAGTCAAGTGACATAACATGTAAGAAAGAACAAAAAACTATTTTTTTACACGGATCTTAATATAAGATGTCTTGAATACAGCATGGACCGAGACTTAGCAAGACTGTAAAACTATAGCCTGTTGTAGCTTTCGCTATGTCTCTCAGACAAAGATCCTGTGACATGTTCATGGCATGTACATCGTAACATGAAAAATCACATTCTGTAGCAAAAAATAGTTGCGTACTGTTTGGCATCCTGTAGCAACGACTCTGTAGCATGGGCACTATTCATGTACTATAGCGTGGGTACTGTTTGCATTGATCTGCCCCTTTGATTCTCAATCGGATGGCAAAAAAAGAAGGGCATGTTACGATACTATTCATCGGTGACATGCTCGAATTTTCCCCGCAAACCACAGACAAAGTGAGGGGCTTTGTGTAGGATCGAAAGTAGGTCTAGAGGGGGGCGATTAGACTACTTGACCAAATAAAAATCCAGCATTTTCTCAATTTTAGTTGTTGGCAGATTTTAGCAACTAGAACAAGTCAAGCAATCAACCTACACATGCAATTCTGAGAGTATAGCAGCGGAAAGTAAAACATTGCATATGAAGGTAAAAGGAAGGGATTGGAGAGTGCAAATGAAAGAAATATGCCCTAGAGGCAATAATAAAGTTATTATTTATTCCCTTATATCATGATAAATGTTTATTATTCATGCTAGAATTGTATTAACCGGAAACATAATACATGTGTGAATACATAGACAAACATAGTGTCACTAGTATGCCTCTACTTGACTAGCTTGTTGATCAAAGATGGTTATGTTTCCTAGCCATAGACATGAGTTGTCATTTGATTAACGGGATCACATCATTAGGAGAATGATGTGATTGACATGATCCATTCCGTTAGCTTAGCACCCGATCGTTTAGTATGTTGCTATTGCTTTCTTCATGACTTATACATGTTCCTATGACTATGAGATTATGCAACTCCCTTTGCCGGAGAAACACTTTGTGTGCTACCAAACGTCACAACGTAACTGAGTGATTATAAAGGAGCTCTACAGGTGTCTCCAAAGGTACATGTTGGGTTGGCGTATTTCGAGATTATGATTTGTCACTCCGATTGTCAAAGAGGTATCTCTGGGCCCTCTCGGTAATGCACATCACTTAAGCCTTGCAAGCATTGCAACTAATGAGTTTGTTGCGGGATGATGTATTATGGAACGAGTAAAGAGACTTGCCGGTAACGAGATTGAACTAGGTATTGACAATTTGAGATACCGACGATCGAATCTCGGGCAAGTAACATACCAATGACAAAGGGAACAACGTATGTTGTTATGCGGTCTGACTGATAAAGATCTTCGTAGAATATGTGGGTGCCAATATGAGCATCCAGGTTCCGCTATTGGTTATTGACCGGAGACAAGTCTCGGTCATGTCCACATAGTTCTCGAACCCGTAGGGTCCGCACGCTTAACGTTTCGATGACAGTTATATTATGAGTTTATATGTTTTAATGTACCGAAGGTTGTTCGGAGTCCCGGATGTGATCACGGACATGACGAGGAGTCTCGAAATGGTCGAGACATGAAGATTGATATATTGAAAGCCTATGTTTGGATATCGGAAGTGTTCAGGGTGAAATCGGGATTTTACGAGAGTACCGGGAGGTTACCGGAACCCCCCCGGGAACTTAATGGGCCTTAGTGGGCCTAGGTGGAAGAGACGAGAGGAGGCAAGGGCTGGCCGCGCGCCCCTCCCCCTTAGTCCGAATAGGACAAGGAGAGGGGGCGGCGCCCCCCTTCCTTCCTTCTCCTCCACTCCTTCCCCTCCCAAGTCCTAATCCAACTAGGAAGGGGGGGGGGGGCGTCCTACTCCCGGTGGGAGTAGGACTCCTCCGGCGCGCCTCCTACTATGGCCGGCCGCACCCCCTTGATCCTTTATATACGGGGACAGGGGGGCACCCCATAGACACAACAATTGATCAAGTTGATCTTTTAGCCGTGTGCGGTTGTGACGCCCGGATAATTAAGGTACAATAACCTTCTACTAATGATGCCACGTCACCATGATTATTGTTGATAATCTCGCGATGATTCAAATCTCGTTCCAATTTCAAATTCAAAGTCGAGTCACATGATAAAAGTTTTCAAATATTAAAACTAAAATGTTCTGGATGTGCCGAACAATTCATAAGTAATATTGGTGAAGAAACCAAGTCTTTATAAAATGTTTAAATGCACAAAACTACATAAAACAGTAGCAGGAACAATTATTTAAATGATTTAAAATAATAAACAATTACAAACTATTTTTGTTTAGGTGCAAAGCTAATTGTGGTAGGGGCATACGTATTAATGCTCATTTAGGTACAACTTTGTATTTTATAAAAGCAAAAATTTACTAAAATAGAAAAAAAAAACATTAAATAAAAAGAAAGACAAAACAGTAAACAAAAAAAAGGATTGAACAGGCCCCCCTCCACTGGACCGAATGGCCCAGCTGGCCGGCCCAGCCGCCCCTCGCCTATATGGCCTCCCCACCACCGAACCCTAACCCCCCACCACGCACTCCCTCCCCCACTTGCTCTCTCCCCCCACGTCGCCACTCCCTCTTTCCCTCCCGATCCAATCTGGATCGGGATGAAACCCCCACTCCCCTCGCTCCTCGCACCCTCCCCTGGCCGAACTAGTTCGAGCACGACGCCGCAACCCCGTTGCTCGACGTCGCCGGCACCAAGCCGTCGTCCCCAGCGCCGCTCGTCGCCCGTCGACATCGACGCCCACGACGCCGCGACCACCGTCGCCTTCCTCTCCCTCGCGGGATCTCCTCCTCGCCGACGTCGAGTCCCCGTCTTCCTCCCCGAGCACCGCTGCCTAGACCCCACGGCCCGTGGTGAGGCCCCGACAACTCCTCCTCCTCCCCTGCTCCGGCCACTTCGGCCATGGCCGCGCCCTGGCCGTGCGCGCGCACGTGCTCGCGCACCCCCCCGCTCACACCCGGCACATCCCATGGGCGCCCTGCCCGACGCTCCCTGGCCTCCACGCCCGCCCGCGGCGCGCATCGCCGCCCCTGACCGCGTCCACCCCCTGCTGCCGCTGGCCGCTTCTACATTGCTGCGTCCACGCGCCCGCGTCGCTTGCCCGCATAGCCGCCACCCTCGCGTTCGTCGCTCCGGTCGGCTGACCGTGCACCGTGGCTGCTGGCCCGCCCGCGCGTGATCGGGTCCAGGCGACCCGGCGCCCGCTCCGGGAACCGCTGACCAGCGCCCGCTATGGCCCCTGGCCACAGACACGTGGGCCCGCTCCTGTGTTAAAAAAAGACAACGAAAAGAATTGAAAACAAAATAAGTAAGTAAGAATAAAATAATTAATTAACTTGCTTAAATTAAACTAATTAAACCTGAATAGTCTAATAACCTAATTAGTACAACTAATCTGTTAGGTTAGAAAAACAGTGAATGACAAGGGGGCCCTACCCGTGTTGACCAGTCCAACTTTGACTGGTCAACTGTGTCTCCTTGGCCCACATGTCAGCCCCTGGGTACGTTTTTGTGTACACAGGGCTGGGTACCCCTAGCAATTTGATAATTATTTTTGAATTAAAATAATTTCAAAAAATGATTAAAACTTTAAATAATTAATATAAAATAATCCGTAACTCGGATGAAAATACTTTGTACATGAAAGTTGCTCAAAACCACGAGACAAATCCGGATACGCAGCCCGTTCGTTCGCCACACGTCCCTAGCATAGCAAACCTGCAACCTTTGCCCTCTAGTTCATCTGTCCGAAAACGCGAAACACCGGGGATACTTTCCCGGATGTTTCCCCCTTGCACCAGTATCACCTCTTACCGTGTTAGTGCACCCCTTGCACCGATACTTGTCATGTCATGCATCGCTATGCATCTGTTTGCTTAAATATTTATTGTTTCTTCCCCCTCTTCTCTCGCTAGACACCGAGACTGACGCCACTGCTATCGAGTACGACTACGGAGTTGACGACCCCTCTCTCTTGCCAGAGCAACCAGGCAAGCCCCCCCCTTGATCACCAGATATCGCCTATTCTCTTCTATGCTGCTTGGATTAGAGTAGTGTAGCATGTTACTGCTTTTCGTTGTCCTATCCTGATGCATAGCCTGTCCTTGCTACTACTGTTGTTATCTTTACCTGCTATCCTACTGCTTAGTATATGATGCTAGTGTTCCATCAGTGGCCCTACACACTTGTCCGTCTGCCATGCTATACTACTGGGCCATGATCACTTCGGGAGGTGATCACGGGCATATGCTATATACTTTACACTGTTACATTACCTGTGATACTGTTCGGAGATGGGGGCTGGAGGGGCAGGTGGTTCCACCCAGGTAGTGGTGGGCCTGGGTTCCCGACGGCCCCCGACTGTTACTTTGAGGCGGAGCGACAGGGCAGGTTGAGACCACCTAGGAGAGAGGTGGGCCTGGCCCTGGTCGGCGTTCACGGATACTTAACACGCTTAACGAGATCTTGGTATTTGATCTGAGTCTGGCCATTTGGTCTATACGCACTAACCAACTACGTGGGAAAGTTATGGGCACTCGACGTCGTGGTATCAGCCGAAGCCTTCGTGACGTCAGCGGCGCGCGCCGGATTGGACTGGAACGCCTGCTAGGCTAGGTCTGCTTCCGGCCGCGTTCGCAACGTGCAGGTGTGCTAAGGGCGATGGGCCCAGACCCCTGTGCGCTTAGGTTTAGACCGGCGTGCTGACCTCTCTGTTGTGCCTAGGTGGGGCTGCGACGTGTTGATCTTCCGCGGCCGGGCATGACCCAGGAAAGTGTGTCCGGCCAAATGGATCGAGCGTGTTGGGTTATGTGGTGCACCCCTGCAGGGAAGTTAATCTATTCGAATAGCCGTGTCCCTCGGTAAAAGGACGACCGGGAGTTGTACCTTGACCTTATGACAACTAGAACCGGATACTTAATAAAACACACCCTTCCAAGTGCCAGATACAACCCGGTGATCGCTCTCTAACAGGGCAACGAGGAGGGGATCGCCGGGTAGGATTATGCTATGCGGTGCTACTTGGAGGACTTCAGTCTACTCTGTTCTACATGCTGCAAGACGGAGGCTGCCAGAAGCGTAGTCTTCGACAGGATTAGCTATCCCCCTCTTATTCTGGCATTCTGCAGTTCAGTCCACCGATATGGCCCTTTACACATATACCCATGCATAAGTAGTGTAGCTCCTTGCTTGCGAGTACTTTGGATGAGTACTCACGGTTGCTTTTCTCCCCCTTTCCACCTTTCCCCCCTTTCCTTTTTACGTGGTTGTCGCAACCAGAGGTTGGAGACCAGGATCCAGACGCCACCGTCGATGACGACTACTACACCGGAGGTGCCTTCTACTAGTGCAGCCCGTTGACGACGACCAGGAGTAGTTTAGGAGGATCCCAGGCAGGAGGCTTGCGCCTCTTTCGATCTGTACCCCAGTTTGTGCTAGCCATCTTATGGCAACTTGTTTAACTTATGTATGTACCCAGATATTGTTGCTTCCGCTGACTCGTCTATGATCGAGCACTTGTATTCGAGCCTTGGAGGCCCCTGACTTGTATTATGATGCCTGTATGACTTATTTTATTTTTAGAGTTGTGTTGTGATATCTTCCCGTGAGTCCATGATCTTGATCGTACACGTTTGCGTGTATGATTAGTGTACGATTGAATCGGGGGGGTCACAAGTTGGTATCAGAGCCGACTGGCTGTAGGAATCCCCCTTTCCAACTCCTTGGCCGAAGTTGAGTCTAGTCGCTGAAAACTGTTTTACTAACATGGCTGTGCGGCCCATGGGCCCACGTCGCCATTGGGTGGTATGAGGATCTTTTATTCCTCGACCTATACTCTGGGACTCTGATCTCTCTTCTATTCGGGTTAAATGATTTTACTAAAATCTAACTCTAGGTTCTTGTTACCACTTCCTGCTGGAGAGCCCTTTCATTACGGATGATCGACTGCTTCAACAGAAGATTCTGACAATACTCTCCGATATTCTCTCGAGACCTTGTGGCTATTGTTTTTGCAATTCCCTACCACCGAAATATCCCTATGGATAAATGCTTACACCTGTCGTTCTTGCTTTTATTCACAATCGATCTTGTTATTACAAGATACCCCGAGAATACTTTGTGTTACTGCCTTGTAGTTCCTTGCCGCAGAAATACCCCTACGGACAATTCCTCGCACTTATCGAGCATCTTCTTATTCCCAGTTGTTTAGGTGTTTCGCAAAAGTCTTCGAAATACCATTTGGTCTTCCGAAAATCCTGAGTAGCCTATTGCTCTTGAAATTCTTGCTTGCTTGCCTTATGGTTAATCCCATAAGTCTCGTAATCTTATTGGCATCCCTTGCCATTATCATTTTGATTCCATTGATTCAATATGTTGCTAATGCTCGCGATACTCAATCAGATCCTAGAATTCATCCTTCCAGCTCAGAAGTCATTTTAAACATGAGCTGGATCTCGACTAATCAACTTGCCATTGATTGTACCGCTAAGCCTACTCAACTTATCCATCCTTAATCAGAGTGTTTGCTTCTGATCCCTTGATCGGAAATCATAATTCTTTTGCATTTGAGCTTTGAATTAGTTAGTTGTTTCTATAGTCTGATCTCCTTGCATTGTTTCTTCCTCTGGTTGAGTACCGATGCTCATATCAGATCCTTTGAGGACCATCGGATCCTTTATTGGATTTTATCCGATAGCGTCCATCATATTCGATCACTTTGGGAGTTATTTCTCCATTGGTAAATCCTATCCTCTGATTGACCAACCATGCTCTGCTTTCGAGCTGGTGATATTTACTATTGAAGCTTGTGGTATATATTTCCATGATACACCGATGAGTTGAACCTATGCCTTCCTTAATATGTGTGAACTCGAAAGTTTTCACGAGTCATACTCTTCTGGTATTTTGCCAGATAAAATTTCAACACTACAACTTCTGCAAAAGTGAGAAGTGAATGAAAGGTTATGCATTGGAGAAGTGGGAGTCGACCTTGAACTTTGTGTTCATGCCCATGGACACGATGTAGATCTTATCATTAAAGCTTTTCTTCAAATAAATATTTCCTTGGTATAAGTTTATCTTATATCTGGGATCTGGCATTTTGCAATCGTTGTTCCGGCCATGTTCCCCTTTTAAATACCATTTCTCGGACAAGTTGAAGTACTTGTCTTCTGCAGAGCATTACCCTAGTCCAACCTCTACTTTGATCTGTCGTCGAGTATTACCCCCCTGGTATCTCGAGATTATCATGGAACTGCATAGCTTCTTATGAGTTCTTCATCAAGTGCTACATTCCCACTGATTCCAATTTTTCACGGGCTCTGAGCCATTAAACACTCAAAGACACCGATAACTGAACCGAGTCCGCACTACGGTTCAACAACTCTTCAATAATCTTCTTTAAGTACGAGTTTGTACCCGGTCACGCCATTCCTAGCATGTTTGGCTATATCATTGTCGTGATGATTTTAATTGTGCTACCTGGTCCTTATTCGCGGAGCACCAATTTACCACGATAGCTAAGCTTACGTCGATTTTCCTCGTCATACCCTTTCACCTTAAACAACAAGCTTGAGTTCGAGTTTGTGTCTTAACTGTGGTTCCAATAACCTCTTGCTTCATCATTCCTTTGACTTGAAGTCCTCGCTGATCGATTACATCTTCAGGAAATATCTCGACAAAATTTGTCGTGATCATCATGAACATCTTGACTCCTTCCTGGATATCAATTGAATTCATGATGAGAAATACCATCCTTGCCCTCGATGATTTGTTTTATCATCGATCATTTTATTGCCTTCCATTCAACACAAAATTGTTCGTGTTTTGTGTTATACCTTGAGTTCCTTGCTATCTAGCATTTGTTCTTCTTTACCTTGGAGTATTACCATCTTTTATGTCAAGAATGTCGTGAGGATTTCACCACCTCTGAAGAATTCTTGATACAAGTGATACTTTTCACGATCATCATTCTTTTCCTGGTCATCATGTTGTTTCTTACCGAAATACCGACAAATTGACTGTGATGTGTAATTCCAAAACTTCTAGCAACCTATTGCTTGAAGTAAATGGTCTATATTTCATTCTTAGACCATTGGTTATCAAACCACCATTCTAACATTGATCATGCTACTTAAGGCCATATTTCGGGTGCACCTTTCAACCAATATTTAAACTGTGTGTGTTTTCCTCGAGCATACATCATTATATCATTTGATCTGACTAATGTTATCTCCTTGTTCACATAATTGTGGAAACCCGTCTTTTGGAAGTCTCGATGAATTGTCGTTGAGTTCATCAGCTACCTCCTTATCCCTTCATTGGTTTAATGATGAGCTCTTGTTTCGGAACTTGCTTCCGTAGTAAATTTCCCGAGAATCTTACAATGTCGTCTCGTCAATTTGTTTTGCACCTTTTCTTCTCGGGCATCCTGAGTCTGAGGTATCCTAACACTGATCAGATATGAATCTCGGTCAGATATGATGTTTGGAACATTTTTCCAAGAGTTATAACACTGGTCTTTTATGACCCGGTAAGGTGATGTCATGCCCAGCACACCTGGCCGGAGGACCTACTGTTATAGTTTCCTTATTAGCAAGGTTATCCATTCTTCCATGAGGAAATTGTAAGACTTATTCTACAAGTTGTTCCTGATGGATCCTTCCTGTATCCAAAGTTTGACCTTTGCTTGAAGACCATGTCAATGCTATCTCGAAGCATGTCTGTGGTAATCCGATTTTCAGTAAGAGCATTTGAAGCGCAATGCTAAATTTTCCTTATCATTTATCCTAACACCATTGTATGGGTAATGTCATGAAATTTCTCTCCTCTTATCTAAAGGGTTTTCTACATTATATCCTGTCTTGGATATCATCCTCTGTTTGACTTTGGGAAGGATATACCCCTGATATATGTGTTTAAACACATTTTCCTTTCCGTTGTTTTGTTCCAACTTTCTTATAATCTACTTAACTGAGCAGTGGTAATTCCCTGCTTAGGTAAGCACCTCGTGGTACAACTCTGCCAGTAAGACCCTATTACTACAATTGATGACATTTCGGTAGCCACCGATGGATGAGAACTTTGCCTAATGGTCCGCCTCGTTCAACGAGCATGAAAATGGTTCTCTTCGTCCCTCGCCCTTGGTATCGACATTGTTGCCAACATAACTGATAGGCTACCCTCTTACATGTCTTGCTATCATGATCGTGCAAGACGTCACCGCCCTTCCTGCTTTTAACCCACATTGTGGGCCCATAACCCACAGTTCCACAGGATCGAAACCTGACTCTACTGTAAACCCCCTGTTCCCAAGGTTGTTCCTCACGCGTGGCCTCGTAAGTAATTCATGAGCCACCTTCCGAGAGATCATCAATTCTGTTATCAGACACAACACTTATTCCCATAGGTCTTAAGCACACTCACATTCCGATTAGGCATCGAACGCTTGCCTATCCGTTTGAAACTTCTCATGGTACCTTCTTACTTTGCTCTCGGCATCTTCTTAAGTTTCGATTTGAGAGATACTTATGCTTCTTCCCCTGAGTTAACCGTCTGATGCTCGATCTTGTTAGAATCCGTCCTTATAGGGTTTTCCCTTCTCACCTTTTCGTAAGTACGATGAAGATCATGAAGGAAGGATGACGACATCATCATGATGACATGAAGAAGAGAAATGAAGACATTAATGTAACAGATCAACCTCTTCGAGAAGAGCAACCAAGACCGAGAAGATCCGTTAGAATTTCACAACCACAAATTCCCCCTTACACCACCTCTTAAATCACGGGACAAGATTTTTTGTAGTGGAGGAGAATTGTGACGCCCGGATAATTAAGCTACAATAACCTTCTACTAATGATGCCACGTCACCATGATTATTTTTGATAATCTCGTGATGATTCAAATCTCGTTCCAATTTCAAATTCAAAGTCAAGTCACCTGATAAAAGTTTTCAAATATTGAAGCTAAAATGTTCTGGATGTGCCGAACAATTCATAAGTAATATTGGTGGAGAAACCAAGTCTTTATAAAATGTTTAAATGCACAAAATTAAACAAAACAGTAGCAGAAAAATTATTTAAATAATTTAAAATAATAAACAATTACAAACTATTTTTGTTTAGGTGCGAAGCTAATTGTGGTAGGGGCATACGTATTAATGCTCATTTAGGTACAACTTTGTATTTTATAAAAGCAAAAATTTACTAAAATAGAAAAAAAAAACATTAAATAAAAAGAAAGACAAAATAGTAAACAAAAAAAGGATTGAAAAGGCCCCCCTCCACTGGACCGAATGGCCCAGCTGGCCGGCCCAGTCGCCCCTGGCCTATATGGCCTCCCCACCACCGAACCCTAACCCCCCCACCACGCACTCCCTCCCCCACTTGCTCTCTCCCCCCACATCGCCACTCCCTCTTTCCCTCCCGATCCAATCTGGATCGGGGTGAAACCCCCACTCCCCTCGCTCCTCGCACCCTCCCCTGGCCGAACTAGTTCGAGCACGACACCGCAACCCCGCCGCTCGACGTCGCCGGCACCAACCCATCGTCCCCAGCGCCGCTCGTCGCCCATCGACATCGACGCCCACGACGCCGCGGCTACCGTTGCCTTCCTCTCCCTCGCGGGATCTCCTCCTCGCCGGCGTCGCGTCCCCGTCTTCCTCCTCGAGCACCGCTGCCTAGACCCCACGGCCTCGTGGTGAGGCCGCGTCAACTCCTCCTCCTCCCCTGCTCCGGCCACTTCGGCCATGGCCGCGCCCTGGCCGTGCGCGCGCACGCGCTCGCGCACCCCCCCGCTCACGCCCGGCGCATCCCATGGGCCCCCTGCCCGACGCTCCCTGGTCTCCACGCCCGCCCGCGGCGCGCATCGCCGCCCCTGACCGTGTCCACCCCCTGCTGCCGCTGGCCGCTTCTGCTTTGCTGCGTCCACGCGCCCGCGCCACTTGCCCGCATAGCCGCCGCCCTCGCGTTCGTTGCTCCGGTCGGCTGGCCGTGCACCATGGCTGCCGGCCCGCCCGCGCGTGATCGGGTCCAGGCGACCCGGCGCCCGCTCCGGGAACCGCTGACCAGCGCCCGCTATGGCCCCTGGCCACAGACACGTGGGCCCGCTCCTGTGTTAAAAAAGACAACGAAAAGAATTAAAAACAAAATAAGTAAGTAAAAATAAAATAATTAATTAACTTGATTAAATTAAACTAATTAAACCTAAATAGCCTAATAACCTAATTAGTACAACTAATCTATTAGGTTAGAAAAACAGTGAATGACAAGGGGGCCCTACCCCTGTTGACCAGTCCAACTTTGACTGGTCAACTGTGTCCCCTTGGCCCACATGTCAGCCCCTGGGTACGTTTTTGTGTACACAGGGCTGGGTACCCCTAGCAATTTGATAATTATTTTTGAATTAAAATAATTTCAGAAAATGATTAAAACTTTAAATAATTAATATAAAATAATCCGTAACTCGGATGAAAATGCTTTGTACATGAAAGTTGCTTAGAACGACGAGACAAATCCGGATACGCAGCCCGTTCGTCCGCCACGCATCCCTAGCATAGCAAACCTGCAACCTTCCCCCTCCAGTTCATCTGTCCGAAAACGCGAAACACCGGGGATACTTTCCTGGATGTTTCCCCCCTTCACCGGTATCACCTCTTACCGCGTTAGTGCACCCCTAGCACCGATACTTGTCATGTCATGCATCGCTATGCATCTATTTGCTTAAATATTTATTGTTTCTTCCCCCTCTTCTCTCGCTAGACACCGAGACCGACGTCGCTACTACCGAGTACGACTACGGAGTTGACGACCCCTCTCTCTTGCCAGAGCAACCAGGCATGCCCCCCCTTGATCACCAGATATCGCCAATTCTCTTCTATACTGCTTGCATTAGAGTAGTGTAGCATGTTACTGCTTTTCGTTGTCCTATCCTGATGCATAGCCTATCCTTGCTACTACTGTTGTTACCTTTACCTGCTATCCTACTGCTTAGTATAGGATGCTAGTGTTCCATCAGTGGCCCTACACACTTGTCCGTCTGCCATGCTATACTACTGGGCCGTGATCACTTCGGGAGGTGATCACGGGCATATGCTATATACTTTACACTGTTACATTACCTGTGATACTGTTCGGAGATGGGGGCTGAAGGGGCAGGTGGTTCCACCCAGGTAGTGGTGGGCCTGGGTTCCCAACGGCCCCCGACTGTTACTTTGAGGCGGAGCGACAGGGCAGGTTGAGACCACCTAGGAGAGAGGTGGGCCTGGCCCTGGTCGGCGTTCGCAGATACTTAACACGCTTAGCGAGATCTTGGTATTTGATCTGAGTCTGGCCATTTGGTCTATACGCACTAACCAACTACATGGGAAAGTTATGGGCACTCGACGTCGTGGTATCAGCCGAAGCCTTCGTGACGTCAGCGACTGAGTGGCGCGCGCCGGATTGGACTGGAACGCCTGCTAAGCTAGGTCTGCTTCTGGCCGCGTTCGCAACGTGCATGTGTGCTAAGGGCGATGGGCCCAGACCCCTGTGCAGTTAGGTTTAGACCGGCGTGCTGACCTCTCTGTTGTGCCTAGGTGGGGCTGCGACGTGTTGATCTTCCGCGGCCGGGCATGACCCAGGAAAGTGTGTCCGGCCAAATGGGATCGAGCGTGTTGGGTTATGTGGTGCACCCCTGCAGGGAAGTTAATCTATTCGAATAGCCGTGTCCCTCGGTAAAAGGATGACCCGGAGTTGTACCTTGACCTTATGACAACTAGAACCGGATACTTAATAAAACACACCCTTCCAAGTGCCAGATACAACCCGGTGATCGCTCTCTAACAGGGCAACGAGGAGGGGATCGCCGGTAGGATTATGCTATGCGGTGCTACTTGGAGGACTTCAGTCTACTCTGTTCTACATGCTGCAAGACGGAGGCTGCCAGAAGCGTAGTCTTCGACAGGATTAGCTATCCCCCTCTTATTCTGGCATTCTGCAGTTCAGTCCACCGATATGGCCCTTTACACATATACCCATGCATAAGTAGTGTAGCTCCTTGCTTGCGAGTACTTTGGATGAGTACTCATGGTTGCTTTTCTCCCCCTTTTCCCCCCTTTCCTTTTTACCTGGTTGTCGCAACCAGAGGTTGGAGCCCAGGATCCAGACGCCACCATCGATGACGACTACTACACCGGAGGTGCCTTCTACTAGTGCAGCTCGTTGACGACGACCAGGAGTAGTTTAGGAGGATCCCAGGCAGGAGGCTTGCGCCTCTTTCGATCTGTACCCCAGTTTGTGCTAGCCATCTTATGGCAACTTGTTTAACTTATGTCTGTACCCAGATATTGTTGCTTCCACTGACTCGTCTATGATCGAGCACTTGTATTCGAGCCCTCGAGGCCCCTGGCTTGTATTATGATGCTTGTATGACTTATTTTATTTTTAGAGTTGTGTTGTGATATCTTCCCGTGAGTCCCTGATCTTGATCATACACGTTTGCGTGTATGATTAGTGTACGATTGAATCGGGGGCATCACAGCGGTGCCCCCCTCCACCATAGTCCACCTTGACAATACTGTAGTGGTGCTTAGGCGAAGCCTTGCGACGGTATAACATCAACATCGTCACCATGCCGTCGTGCTGATGAAACTCTCCCGCAACACTCGGCTGGATCGGAGTTCGAGGGACGTCATCGGGCTGAACGTGTGCTGAACTCGGAGGCGCCGTGCGTTCGGTACTTGATCGTTCGGATCGTGAAGACGTACGACTACATCAACCGCGTTGTGCTAACGCTTCCACTTTCGGCCTACGAGGGCACGTGGACAACACTCTCCCCTCTCGTTGGTATGCATCACCATGATCTTGCGTGTGCGTAGGATTTTTTTTGAAATTACTAAGTTCCCCAATAGTGGCATCCGAGCCTGGTTTTATGCGTAGATGTCATATGCACGAGTAGAACACAAGTGAGTTGTGGGCGATATAAGTCATACTGCTTACCAGCATGTCATACTTTGGTTCGGCAACATTGTTGGATGAAGCGGCCCAGACCGACATTACGCGTACGCTTACGCGAGACTGGTTCTACCGACGTGCTTTGCACACAGGTGGCTGGCGGGTGTCAGTTTCTCCAACTTTAGTTGAACCGAGTGTGGCTACGCCCGGTCCTTGCAAAGGTTAAAACATCACCAACTTGACAAACTATCGTTGTGGTTTTTGATGCGTAGGTAAGAACGGTTCTTGCTAAGCCCGTAGCAGCCACGTAAAACTTGCAACAACAAAGTAGAGGACGTCTAACTTGTTTTTGCAGGGCATATTGTGATGTGATATGGTCAAGACATGATGCTAAATTCTATTGTATGAGATGATCATGTTTTGTAACCGAGTTATCAGCAACTGGCAGGAGCCATATGGTTGTCGCTTTATTGTATGCAATGCAATCGCCCTGTAATGCTTTACTTTACCACTAAGCGGTAGCGATAGTCATAGAAGCATAAGATTGGCGAGACGACAACGATGCTACGATGGAGATCAAGGTGTCGCGCCGGTGATGATGGTGATCATGGAGGTGTTTCGGAGATGGAGATCACAAGCACAAGATGATGACGGCCATATCATATCACTTATATTGAGTGCATGTGATGTTTATCTTTTATGCATCTTATCTTGCTTTGATTGACGGTAGCATTATAAGATGATCCCTCACTAAATTATCAAAGTATAAGTGTTCTCCCTGAGTATGCACCGTTGCGAAAGTTCTTCGTGCTGAGACACCACGTGATGATCGGGTGTGATAGGCTCTACGTTCAAATACAACGGGTGCAAAACAGTTGCACACACGAAATACTCAGGTTAAACTTGACGAGCCTAGCATATAACAGATATGGCCTCGGAACACGGAGACCGAAAGGTCGAGCGTGAATCATATAATAGATATGATCAACATAGTGATGTTCACCATTGAAACTACTCCATCTCACGTGATGATCGGACATGGTTTAGTTGATTTGGATCACATGATCACTTAGAGGATTAGAGGGATGTCTATCTAAGTGGGAGTTCTTAAGTAATATGATTAATTGAACTTAAATTTATCATGAACTTAGTACCTGATAGTTTCTTGCTTGTCTATGTTGATTGTAGATAGATGGCCCGTGCTGTTGTTCCGTTGAATTTTAATGCGTTCCTTGAGAAAGCAAAGTTGAAAGATGATGGTAGCAATTACACGGACTGGGTCCGTAACTTGAGGATTATCCTCATTGCTGCACAGAAGAATTACGTCCTGGAAGCACCGCTGGGTGCCAGGCCTGCTGTAGGAGCAACACCAGATGTTATGAACGTCTGGCAGAGCAAAGCTGATGACTACTCAATAGTTCAGTGTGCCATGCTTTACGGCTTAGAACCGGGTCTTCAACGACGTTTTGAACGTCATGGAGCATATGAGATGTTCCAGGAATTGAAGTTAATATTTCAAGCAAATGCCCGGATTGAGAGATATGAAGTCTCCAATAAGTTCTATAGCTGCAAGATGGAGGAGAATAGTTCTGTCAGTGAGCATATACTCAAGATGTCTGGGTATAATAATCACTTGATTCAACTGGAAGTTAATCTTCGGGATGATAGCGTCATTGACAGAATTCTCCAATCACTGCCACCAAGCTACAAGAGCTTCGTGATGAACTATAACATGCAAGGGATGGATAAGACAATTCCCGAGCTCTTCGCAATGCTAAAGGCTGCGGAGGTAGAAATCAAGAAGGAGCATCAAGTGTTGATGGTCAACAAGACCACTAGTTTCAAGAAAAAGGGCAAAGGGAAGAAGAAGGGGAACTTCAAGAAGAACAACAAGCAAGTTGCTGCTCAAGAGAAGAAAACCAAGTCTGGACCTAAGCCTGAAACTGAGTGCTTCTACTGCAAGCAAACTGGTCACTGGAAGCGGAACTGCCCCAAGTATTTGGCGGATGAGAAGGATGGCAAGGTGAACAAAGGTATATGTGATATACATGTTATTGATGTGTACCTTACTAATGCTCTCAGTAGCACCTGGGTATTTGATACTGGTTCTGTTGCTAATATTAGCAACTCAAAACAGGGGCTACGGATTAAGCGGAGATTGGCTAAGGACGAGGTGACGATGCGCGTGGGAAATGGTTCCAAAGTTGATGTGATCGCGATCGCCACGCTACCTCTACATCTACCTTCGGGATTAGTATTAGACCTAAATAATTGTTATTTGGTGCCAGCGTTGAGCATGAACATTATATCTGGATCTTGTTTGATGAGAGACGGTTATTCATTTAAATCAAAGAATAATGGTTGTTCTATTTATATGAGTAATATCTTTTATGGTCATGCACCCTTGAAGAGTGGTCTATTCTTATTGAATCTCGATAGTAGCGACACACATATTCATAATGTTGAAGCCAAAAGATGCAGAGTTGATAATGATAGTGCAACTTATTTGTGGCACTCCCGTTTAGATCATATCGGTGTAAAACGCATGAAGAAACTCCATACTGATGGACTTTTGGAACCACTTGATTATGAATCACTTGGTACTTGCGAACCGTGCCTCATGGGCAAGATGACTAAAACGCCGTTCTCCGGTACTATGGAGAGAGCAACAGATTTATTGGAAATCATACATACAGATGTATGTGGTCCGATGAATGTGGAGGCTCGTGGAGGATATCGTTGTTTTCTCACCTTCACAGATGACTTAAGCAGATATGGGTATATCTACTTAATGAAACACAAGTCTGAAACATTTGAAAAGTTCAAAGAATTTTAGAGTGAAGTTGAAAATCATCATAACAAGAAAATAAAGTTTCTACGATCTGATCGTGGAGGAGAATATTTGAGTTACAAGTTTGGTGTACATTTGAAACAATGCTGAATAGTTTCACAACTCACGCCACCCAGAACACCACAACGTAATGGTGTGTCCGAACGTCGTAATCGTACTTTACTAGATATGGTGCGATCTATGATGTCTCTTACTGATTTACCGCTATCGTTTTGGGGTTATGCTTTAGAGACGACCGCATTCACGTTAAATAGGGCACGATCGAGATCCCTTGAGACGACACCTTATGAACTGTGGTTTGGCAAGAAACCAAAGTTGTCGTTTCTTAAAGTTGGGGGTTCCGATGCTTATGTGAAAAAGCTTCAACCTGATAAGCTCGAACCCAAATCGGAGAAATGTGTCTTCATAGGATACCCAAAGAATACTGTTGGGTACACCTTCTATCACAGATCTGAAGGCAAGACTTTTGTTGCTAAATTCAGAAACTTTCTAGAGAAGGAGTTTCTCTCGAAAGAAGTGAGTAGGAGGAAAGTAGAACTTGATGAGGTAACTGTACCTGCTCCCTTATTGGAAAGTAGTTCATCACAGAAACCGGTTTCTGTGACACCTACACCAATCAGTGAGGAAGTTAATGATGATGATCATGAAACTTCAGATCAAGTTACTGCTGAGCCTCGTAGATCAACCAGAGTAAGATCCGCACCAGAGTGGTACGGTAATCCTGTTCTGGAAGTCATGCTACTAGATCATGATGAACCTACGAACTATGAAGAAGCGATGGTCAGCCCAGATTCCGCAAAATGGGTTGAGCCCATGAAATCTGAGATGTGATCCATGTATGAGAACAAAGTATGGACTTTGGTTGACTTGCCCGATGATCGGCAAGCAATTGAGAATAAAAGGATCTTCAAGAAGAAGACTTACGCTGACGGTAATGTTACTGTCTACAAAGCTCGACTTGTTGCGAAAGGTTTTTGACAAGTTCAAGGGATTGACTACGATGAGACCTTCTCACCCGTAGCGATGCTTAAGTCTGTTCGAATCATGTTAGCAATTACCGCATTTTATGATTATGAAATTTGGCAAATGGATGTCAAAACTGCATTCCTGAATGGATTTCTGGATGAAGAGTTGTATATGATGCAACCAGAAGGTTTTGTCGATCCAAAGGGAGCTAACAAAGTGTGCAAGCTCCAGTGATCCATTTATGGACTGGTGCAAGCCTCTCGGAGTTGGAATAAACGCTTTGATAGTGTGATCAAAGCATTTGGTTTTGTACAGACTTTTGGAGAAGCCTGTATTTACAAGAAAGTGAGTGGGAGCACTGTAGCATTTCTAATATTATATGTGGATGACATATTGCTGATTGGAAATGATACAGAATTTCTGGATAGCATAAAGGGATACTTGAATTAGAGTTTTTCAATGAAAGACCTTGGTGAAGCTGCTTATATATTGGGCATTAAGATCTATAGAGATACATCAAGATGCTTAATTGGACTTTCACAAAGCACATACCTTGACAAAGTTTTGAAGAAGTTCAAAATGGATCAAGCAAAGAAAGGGTTCTTGCCTGTGTTACAAGGTGTGAAGTTGAGTAGGACTCAATGCCCGACCACTGCAGAAGATAGAGAGAAAATGAAAGATGTTCCCTATGCTTCAGCCATAGGCTCTATCATGTATGCAATGCTGTGTACCAGAGCTGATGTGTGCCTTGCTATAAGTTATGCAGGGAGGTACCAAAGTAATCCAGGAGTGGATCACTGGACAGCAGTCAAGAACATCCTGAAATACCTGAAAAGAACTACGGATATGTTTCTCGTTTATGGAGGTGATAAAGAGCTCATCGTAAATGGTTACGTTGATGCAAGCTTTGACACTGATCCAGACGATTCTAAATCGCAAACCGGATACGTGTTTACATTGAACGGTGGTGCTATTAGTTGGTGCAGTTCTAAACAAAGCGTCGTGGCGGGATCTATGTGTGAAGCGGAATACATAGCTGCTTCGGAAGCAGCAAATGAAGGAGTCTGGATGAAGGAGTTCATATCCGATCTAGGTGTCATACCTAGTGCATCGGGTCCAATGAAAATCTTTTGTGACAATACTGGAGCAATAGCCTTGGCGAAGGAATCCAGATTTCACAAGAGAACCAAGTACATCAAGAGACGCTTCAATTCCATCCGGGATATAGTCCAGGTGGGAGACATAGAGATCTGCAAGATACATACGGATCTGAATGTTGCAGACCCGTTGACTAAGCCTCTTCCACGAGCAAAACATGATCAGCACCAAGGCTCCATGGGTGTTAGAATCATTACCGTGTAATCTAGATTATTGACTCTAGTGCAAGTGGGAGACTGAAGGAAATATGCCCTAGAGGCAATAATAAAGTTATTATTTATTTCCTTATATCACGATAAATGTTTATTATTCATGCTAGAATTGTATTAACCAGAAACATAATACATGTGTGAATACATAGACAAACAGAGTGTCACTAGTATGCCTCTACTTGACTAGCTTGTTGATCAAAGATGGTTATGTTTCCTAGCCATAGACATGAGTTGTCATTTGATTAACGGGATCACATCATTAGGAGAACGATGTGATTGACATGACCCATTCCGTTAGCTTAGCACCCGATCGTTTAGTATGTTGCTATTGCTTTCTTCATGACTTATACATGTTCCTATGACTATGAGATTATGCAACTCCCATTTGCCAGAGGAACACTTTGTGTGCTACCAAACGTCACAACATAACTGGGTGATTATAAATGAGCTCTACAGGTGTCTCCAAAGGTACATGTTGGGTTGGCGTATTTCGAGATTAGGCTTTGTCACTCCGATTGTCGGAGAGGTTTCTCTGGGCCCTCTCGGTAATGCACATCACTTTAGCCTTGCAAGAATTGCAACTAATGAGTTTGTTGCAGGATGATGTATTACAGAACGAGTAATGAGACTTGCCGGTAATGAGATTGAACTAGGTATTGAGTTACCGACGATCGAATCTCGGGCAAGTAACATACCGATGACAAAGGGAACAACGTATGTTGTTATGCGGTCTGACCGATAAAGATCTTCGAAGAATATGTGGGAGCCAATATGAGCATCAAGGTTCCGCTATTGGTTATTAACCGGAGACGAATCTCGGTCATGTCTACATAGTTCTCGAACCCGTAGGGTCCGCATGCTTAACGTTTCGATGACAGTTATATTATGAGTTTATATGTTTTGATGTACCGAAGGTTGTTCGGAGTCCCGGATGTGATCACGGACATGACGAGGAGTCTCGAAATGGTCGAGACATGAAGATTGATATATTGGAAGCCTATGTTTGGATATCGGAAGTGTTCCGGGTGAAATCGGGATTTTACCGGAGTTCCGGGAGGTTACCGGAACCCCCCGGGAACTTAATGGGCCTTAGTGGGCCTAGGTGGAAGAGAGAAGAGGAGGCAAGGGCTGGCCGCGCGCCCCTCCCCCTAGTCCGAATAGGACAAGGAGAGGGGGGGACGCCCCCCTTCCTTCCTTCTCCTCCACTCCTTCCCCCTCCCAAGTCCTAATCCAACTAGGAAAGGGGGGGAGTCCTACTCCCGCTGGGAGTAGGACTCCTCCGGCGCGCCTCCTCCTATGGCCGACCGCACCCCCCTTGCTCCTTTATATACGGGGGTAGGGGGCACCCCATAGACACAACAATTGATCAAGTTGATCTTTTAGCCGTGTGCGGTGCCCCCCTCCACCATAGTCCACCTTGATAATACTGTAGCGATGCTTAGGCGAAGCCCTGCGACGGTAGAACATCAACATCGTCACCACATCGTCGTGCTGACGAAACTCTCCCTCAACACTTGGCTGGATCGGAGTTCGAGGGACGTCATCGGGCTGAACGTGTGCTGAAATCGGAGGTGCCGTGCGTTCGGTACTTGATCGGTCGGATCGTGAAGACGTATGACTACATCAACTGCATTGTGCTAATGCTTCCGCTTTCGGTCTACGAGGGTACGTGGACAACACTCTCCCCTCTCGTTGCTATGCATCACCATGATCTTGCGTGTGTGTAGGAATTTTTTTTGAAATTACTACGTTCCCCAACAGCAAACGCAATGAAGACACGAAGATTTTTGGCGTGGTTCCGATAGGTGGTGCTATCGTACGTCCACATTGATGGAGACTTCAACCCACGAAAGGGTAACGGTTGCGCGAGTCCACGGAGGGATCCACCCACGAAGGGTCCGCGAAGAAGCAACCTTGTCTATCCCACCATGGCCATCGCCCACGAAGGACTTGCCTCACTCGGGTAGATCTTCACGAAGTAGGCAATCTCCTTTCCCTTACAAACTTCTTGGTTCAACTCCACAATCTTGTCGGAGGCTCCCAAGCGACACCTAACTAATCTAGGAGACACCACTCTCCAAAAGGTAACATATGGTGTGTTGATGATGAACTCCTTGCTCTTGTGCTTCAAATGATAGTCTCCCCAACACTCAACTCTCTCTCACAGATTTGGATATGGTGGAAAGATGCTTTGAGTGGAAAGCAACTTGGGGAACGCTAGAGATCAAGATTCTTGTGGTAGGATTGGTATATCTTGGTCTCAACACATGAGTAGGTGGTTCTCTCTTAGAAATGAGTAGTGAAAGTGTAGGCACGTTCTGATGGCTCTCTCTCAAATGAAGATGGGGGTGGAGGGGTATATATAGCCTCCATACATAATCCAACCGTTACACACATTTGACCCAACTTGATCAGACCGAATAGAAGAACTCGGTGAGACCGATTTAGTTCAAAATGTGAACATTAGGAATCTTGGTGGGACCGACTGGAACAAACCGGTGTGACCGATATGTGATGACCCACAAGTACAGGGGATCAATTATAGCTATTTTTGATAAGTAAGAGTGTCGAACCCAACGAGGAGCAGAAGGAAATGACAAGTGGTTTTCAGCAAGGTAATGTCAGCAAGTGCTGAAGTTGTAAGTAACAGAGTAGTTTGATAGTAAGATAATTTGTAACGAGCAACTAATGATAGTAGTAACAAACGCGCAGCAAGGTAGCCCAATCCTTTTGAGGCAAAGGACAGGCCAAAACGGTTTCTTATAGTAAGCAAAGCGTTCTTGAGGGTACATGGGAATTTCATCTAGTCACTTTCATCATGTTGGTTTGATTTGTGTTCACTACTTTGATAATTTGATATGTGGGCGGATCGGTGCTTAAGTTTTGTTCTTACTTGAACAAACCTCCTACTTATGATTAACCCCCTCGCAAGCATCCGCAACTACGAGAAAAGTATTAAGAATAAACTCTAACCATAGCATTAAACTTTTGGATCCAATCGGTCCCTTACGGAATAGCGCATAAACTATGGTTTAAGCTTCTGTGACTCTCGCAACCCATCATATAATTACTACTCCACAATGCATTCCCTTAGGCCCAAATATGGTGAAGTGTCATGTAGTCGACGTACACATGACACCACTAAGGGAGTCACAACATACATACTATCAAAATATCGAACACATATCAAGTTCACACGATTACTTCCAACATGATTTCTCCCGTGACCTCAAGAACAAAAATAACTACTCACAAGCAATAAACATGCTCCAGATCAGAGGGGTATTAAATAGCATAATGGATCTGAACATATAATCTTCCACCAAATAAACTATATAGTAATCAACACTACTAGTCACCCACAAGCACCAATCTATAGTTCCAGTACAAAGATTGAACACAAGAGATGAACTAGGGTCTGAGAGGAGATGGTGATGTTGAAGATGTTGATGGATATTGCCCTCCCCAAGATGGGAGAGTTGTTGGTGATGATGATGACGATTATTTCCCTCTCCGGGAGGGAAGTTTCCCCGGCAGAATCGCTCCACCGAAGGGCAAAAGTGCTCCTGCCCAAGTTCCGCCTCGAGATGGTGGCGCTCCATCCCAAAAGTCCTATCCTTATTTTTTAGGTCAAAATGACTTATATACCAGAAGATAGGCACCGGAGGTGGGCCTGGGTGAGCACAACCCACCAGGGCGCGCTTGGGCTCCCTGGCGCGCCTAGGTTGGTTGTGCCCTCCTGGTGGGCCCCCTCTGGTACTTATTGGCTCAAATATTCCTCAAATATTCTATAAAAAATCTCCGTAAAGTTTCAGCTTGTTTGGAGTTGTGCAGAATAGGTGGCCTGACGTAGCTTTTCCAGCTCCAGATTTCCGCATTATTATGCATAGAAACATCATATAACAGTAGGAAAACATGATGCAAAATGGACGTATCAATGTGCTAGGGCTTAGGGAAAACATCAACTCGGTGAAGTCGATTGCTTGAACTCGGTGAGACCGATTTCAGCAAAGAGCAAATAGAGAGTTGGTCAAGAAAACTCGGTGGGACCGTTCACTCATTTCGGTGAGATCGAAATGTTGCGAAGGGAAACAGAGAGATTGCAGGGCCATCTTGGTAAGACCGAGATCTGTATCGGTGTGACCGAACTGTTAGGGTTTCTGGCAGTGGCTATGTCAACTGAACTTGGTGGCGCTGGATAGGATATTTTAGTGGGGCCGAGTTTGACTTTGAGTTTTGGACATATTTGGAAATGAGAAAGTGGTTGAGGGATTTGGAGCTATATCACTAAGCACTTTGAGCAAGTAGACCATAAAGCAACACCTCATCCCCTTTTAATAGTATTGGCTTTTCCTATGGACTCAATGTGATCTTGGATCACTAAAATGTAAATGAAGAGTCTTGAGCTTTTGCCAATATGTGTCATTAGCATTTTTAGGGGTCCACATCTTTAGTCCATGCCATGCCAATCATTGAACTTTCTAAAATAATCAACTTGAATGGATATTAGTTCAATGAGCTATATGTTGTTATGAATTACCAAAACCACCCGGGGATTAGTTGCACTTTCAACCCCCCCTTTGGTAACTGATGACAACATATAGATCAAACCTTCGACAAATGATAATATGAATGAAATACATCGTCACTTTGAGAAGTATGTGATAAGCAAGAGCTGCTCCTAAATTTGTGCATTATTTAAAATTTGCTTTTGAATGCAAATGCACAATCAATTAGGATCATGGATCACTCTTCCATGTCACATACATCTTGGTGGAGCGCTCAAAATGATAAGAATTGAATAACATGCACTTATCACCAAAGATACAAGTGATTGATCATACACAAATAATCATAGAGATAGGCATGCAAGCACACATTAAGCATAGTATGATCAAACACATGATAACATAAGTATCTCACAAGCATAACACAGATAGTAGCATAGGAATCAAACAACCAAAGGACCAAAGTAGCCGGTAGCAAATAAAACCAACAAAAGAGATACAGGCACACACACACACACACACTCTCTCTCTCTCAGCCTATGATCTATACATTTTCTCCCCCTTTGGAAACAAGTTACCAAAAAGCTTGAAAAAATATAGTGCTATACGACACTCTAGGCACGATCTCTGGGAGCTCCTGAAGGGGTCTTCTGGCTTGTTGCTCCGGTGTGCCTAGACGGCGCGGAGAGGAGTCCATCTGCAAATGCCTCTGCGGAAGTCTGTGGAGCTGGAGGAGTTGACACTGGAGGTACAACTGTGGCAGTGGCTGCAGGAGCTGAGAGTGTAGTCCTAGAATCTCTGGCAACTGACACAGTTGATGATCTTTGTGCCCTTGGCACTCTCTGGAATGTGTCTGTGGTTGGTCTATCATCTCTATCATCAGCATCCTCTTGAAGCTTCTCCACAGTGGTTTGAAGCTCAGTGACCTTTACATCTAGATCATGAAGCTCAGTCTCAATGATCCTCTCAAGACTTTCCTGATTTTGAGTCAAGGTGGCCAAGCTCTTCTCAATCCTCACGGTGGCCTCAAGTAGATAGCTGAGTTGATCTTGCTTGGTATTGAGATTTGCAACTGAAGCATCTGGGGCACTTGCTGTCTTTGCTGCTTTTGCAGCCATTGCTTTCTCTATATTCTCCTCGGCATCTGCACAAGTAGGATGGCATGCATCCACGTCAACCTCGTTGTCTTCCAAATCTGGCCTCAGAGGAAGATGCTCTTTGTCTAGTAGATATGTCTGATACGTCTCCGTCGTATCTATAATTTTTGATTGTTCCATGGCAATATTATACAACTTTCATATACTTTTGAAAACTTTTTATACTATTTTGGGACTAAAGTATTGATCCAGGGCCCAGTGCCAGTTCCTGTTTGTTGCATGTTTTTTGTTCCGAAGAAAATCCATATCAAACGGAGTCCAAACGAGATAAAAACAGATAGAGATTTTTTTGGACTATATGTGATTTTTGGGAAGAAGAATCAACGCGAGACGATGCCCGAGGGGGCCACGAGGCAGGGGGCACGCCCCTGACCCTCGTGGCCACCCCTTAAGGCGGTTGGTGCCCTTCTTTCTCCACAAGAAAGCCAATATCCGGATAAAAATCATGTCCAAATTTCAACCCAATCGGAGTTACGGATCTCCGGGAATATAAGAAACAGTGAAAGGCCAGAATCAGAGCGCAGAAACAGAGAGAGACAGAGAGACAGATCCAATCTCAGAGGGGCTCTCGCCCCTCCCATGCCATGGAAGCCAAGGACCAGAGGGGAAACCCTTCTCCCATCTAGGGGGAAGGTCAAGGAAGAAGAAGAAGGGGCTCTCTCCCCCTCTCTTCCGGTGGCGCCGGAACGCCGCCGGAGCCATCATCATCACTGCGATCTACACCAACACCTTCGTCATCTTCACCAACATCTCCATCACCTTCCCCATCTATCTACAACGGTCCACTCTCCCGCAACCCACTGTACCCTCTACTTGAACATGGTGCTTTATGCTTCATATTATTATCCAATGGTGTGTTGCCATCCTATGATGTATGAGTAGATTTTCGTTGTCCTATTGGTAATTGGTGAATTGCTATGATTGGTTTAATTTGCTTGTGGTTATGTTGCTGTCCTTTGGTGCCCATCATATGAGCGCGCGCATGGATCACACCATAGGGTTAGTTGTATGTTGATAGGACTATGTATTGGAGGGCAAGAGTGACAGAAGCTTCAACCTAGCATAGAAATTGATGCATACGGGATTGAAGGGGGACCAATATATCTTAATGCTATGGTTGGGTTTTAGCTTAATGAACGTTAGTAGTTGCGGATGCTTGCTAATAGTTCCAATCGTAAGTGCATAGAATTCCAAGTCAGGGATGGCATGCTAGCAGTGGCCTCTCCCACATAAAACTTGCTATCGGTCTAGTAAAGTAGTCAATTGCTTAGGGACAATTTCGCAACTCCTACCACCACTTTTCCACACTTGCTATACTAACTTTATTGTGTCTTTATCAAAACAACCCCTAGTTTTTATTTATGTGCTCTTTATATTCTTGCAAACCTACACTACTAGGGAAAACCTTATACACAGAAGCTTATCAGTAGCGTGGTCTAAAAGGGGGCGCTACTGCTAATTAGTAGTAGCGAGGGGTATAAACACCGCGCTACTACTAAGTTGATAGTAGTAGCGAGGGGTATAAACCCGCGCTGCTACTAAGTGATGTCCCCGGGACAGGCCATAGTAGTAGCGAGGGGTATAAAACCTACGCTACTACTATGTAAGTAGCTATAGCGCTGGTAAGACCCCACGCTATTACTAAGCGTTTCAACCCCGGCCTGACCCACTCCCACCCCACCACTCTCTCTCTCTCTAATCCCTAAAGAAACTCTCTCACGAACTCACCTGCTCCTCTCCCCACGACCTCCTTGTCGCCGCCACCACCCACGCCGGCCGATTCCGGCGGGCACCGGCCGCGCGCAACACCCCCCCATGCTCTGCCCCTCCCTCCCCTCCGTCCAGATCCGCCACCCTCTTCTCCACCGCGCTCTCACACCACTTCATCCCACTCCGTCCAGATCCGCCGCCGCCTCCTTCACCTGCAGCCCGCTGTGCGCCGTGTCGGCGCTGCTGGCGCTGCGGAGGCGGCTCCTGCTGCCCATGGCCGTGGCGTGTCGCCCGAGTTCGAGACGGAGGATGCCGAGGGAGAGCAGAGCGAGGGAGAGCAGAGCGAGGGCGAGGGCGGAGGCGACTCCGCGACCGAGTACTCCGAGGACCTCAAGGTCTTCGTCGGCAACCTGCCCTTCACCGTCCACAGCGTGCAGCTCGCCGGGATCTTCGAGCAGGACGGCTCCGTCGAGATGGTCGAGGTATAAATTCACACTCTCTGGTCTTGTTAACTAATAATCCTAGTTTGTTTGGCGCAAATTATAATGGGCAAATGTGAAATTCTGCTGGGCATTGCATGACTAGGATAGAGACTTCGGAGTCGGGATGTTTTGTTTTAGTGTAGTGTCAGGTTATCCAAGGGATGTGGAATTGTTGCTGTGTAGATTGTGTCCTCCAAGATAGGATAAGGTACTGTAAATTTTTCTCGGCATGAATTAAGTTGGAGTTGGTTCAGTACTTCAGAGGCCTCGTAAATTTAGTACTTCAGTGCAGTGCCGAGAGCGCTCTAGCGGAGTCAGGGGAGTCCGCGATAAATCCTAATCCAAAGGCGGCCGACTGGATTAGAAGGTATATCCTGATGCTAACCCATGGGTGGGAATTTTTAGGGGGAGAATTAAAGAATAGAGCATTTGGGGGCAGGTTGTGCTTGTGCGTTTGTGCCTCCCCTGAACCCGTTATTGTCTCTTCATAAACTGCAGTAGAAATTTAGAAAAAAAAATGTTTAGTAGACTGGTCTAGAAATTAATCCTGTGATACAGAAAGAAAGTTTTAGGGCGGAAATTAAAGAAAAGAGCATTTGGGGGCTGGCTGTGCTTGTGCCTCCCCTTTGATAGAGAAAGAGAAGTATTTATGCGAACGAACTGACCAAAATAAAAAGACTTTTGCAGATTGTGAAGTGTAGTTGGTGTTGTCCTTTGCAGCTTATACAGAGATGGAAAACATGTAGGGAGTACAATATAGTTTCAAATTTTCTTCTCTTTGTAAAGTGTAGGTGGTGTTGTCCTCTGCACTGTACTGAAGCTTGTGTTTATACTTTGTACTCTGTAGTGTAGCTTATGTTATGCTCTTTACTGAACTAAAGCTTGTGCCACGAGCCCACGAGTATAAAAAGTTTGATTCTTGCTCCTCTTTGTAATTATACTTTGACTGCACTGAAGCTTGCGTCTGATTGTAGGCATGGTACTGAACCCATATAGTACTGAACCGAACTATAATAACAAGAGTAACTTGTGTTAATGCTTGGATCAGACGATTTTATTTGCACCATGCTTTAGTTGCTTATAAATACTTTATTTCTAGATATATTTGATTTTTTTGCAAATGCTATTTTGAAATACAGCACGCTATTAGCACGCTATAACTTGTGTAGCATTTGGAGAAGGGCCTCGCTATATTTTGTAGCGCGCTATTTTTTTCGTTGCTTTTGCTGCATAAGAGAGGCCGAGGAAAATTGCTAGTAGAAACTCGGTTCAAAAAAGGATAGAAAATGAAGCAAGAGCGTTGTGAGAGTGTGTGGTGCAACAGGGGAGGGTGTGTGTGTTGTATGAAATGTCAATAACCTGATCGGGCTGGCAGCCTCTGTCATTCTGTTGACGCTGGTCATGGCGATACCCTGAAAAATGATGAATTTTGGATACTGTAGTACAACCCCGTGTATGTGAACTGTGATGATGGGAAAATATAAGAAAAGGCAGATGGGGATTACTGACTTGTTTGTGTCCTGTTTTCTGTCGATGCAGTGCAAGCGTCCATCGCCGCAAACACATGGGTGGTCAGTGGGACTCCCAGACCAAGAGTATGGATCCATCCCACTTCTTTATCATTTGGCTATGATGATGATGATGCAAATTCTTAGATTGGATTTATGGATGCATCGCTTTAATGCAACAACTAACCCTCATTCGCATCCATTCAAGCGAGATCCACTGGTTGTTATTCCTTAATTATCCTAGTCAATCTGAACAAGTTTATAACATCTCTCTATGCACCCGATTAGTCTTGTATCCCTGAAGCCATGCACTTTAGTTTGCCCATTCATGACATGCCTGCTGTTAAGACATGTGTTCATTTGCAGCTCCTTCCAATTCTTTTGCAGCTCACTGAATATATTTTTGCAGTTCGTTGTCAGAATCCATGGCGCTGGCCGCGCCGCACCTTTTCCTGCTTCTTCTTGTCTGAGGCGAGCACCAGCGGTACGTATCAGCCGTCTTCTCTATGGTGCTGGCTAGGTAAGAACTAGGGATCTGATGGGCCGTTGTTTGTCCTTGTTGGTCTGCTTTTGTTTTGGAAAATCATCCTATAAGATTTGTGCTGTCCTATCGAGCAATTGATCTGATGGGTTGTGAGCTTTTTAGCTGTCCAACATCACCCTATGGCAGATAATCATTTCTATTATGTGTTAATGCTTTCCTTTTTAACTACTTCAAAAAAACAAAGAAATTGGATTCTTTTAGCCGTATTATCCTTTGAACATCTATATGAAATGATCTAAGTTTAAGTATATTTAGTTTTGAAGAAAACTAAAGGCAATTAATGTGAAAATTAGATATGTCCTATTACCTGGCAATATATAGTTCATCTAGGCTTGGTTGGCAATATATATTATCTAGACATTAATTTCATTTGTTTGTAGCTATTACATAGGCGATGTCTTGTTAATAGAAATCACTCACTTTTTTGTTTTCGTATATTTATTCCCGTCGCTACTGTACATCACAACATGCATGGAAATATATGTCTGCTGAAATTTAATTTTATTTGTTCTTTGCTCTTTACAGAAATCTTGGATTCATAAATTGGAGAAGCACATAAGGGAGAAGAAGATGATTGCAAGGATGGAGAGGGAGCAAATCATTTGGAGGGATAGAATGCCACTGTTTGGTGTTTTTATGCATTTTTGTTTGCTTTCAACTGTGTTTGCACTAGCTAGGAATAAGTGACTAGGCAATAAGTGTAGATGTATGGATATGCTCTAATGCTCCTGGTTTACTATAAATCTTCAATTTGGAATGATGTGTAATGCTGCTGGTTTATTACAAATCTGGGCTTGTTTTAGTTGTTAGAATTGTATGCATAAAATGGAATTGATGGATTTTATTTTTTTAATTCCTAATTAGTTAGTAGTAGCGTGGGGGTGAAATGGAGCGCTACTAGTATTCAGGATACTAGTAGCGTGTGGTACTATAGATGCGCTACTACTATTTCGTCAGTAGTAGCGCGGGTGACATCCGCGCTACTAGTAAAATGTTAGTAGTAGCGCGGTTTTACCCCGCGCTACTACTAACTATTAGCTATAGCGCGATACTAGTAGCGCGGGTACCCGCGCTGCTAGTAGTCATTTTACCCGCGCTGCTGGTAGCCTTTTTCCTAGTAGTGCTATCCGTTACACCTACAAAGTACTTCTAATTTCATACTTGTTCTAGGTAAAGCGAACGTTAAGCATGCGTAGAGTTGTATCGGTGGCCGATAGAACTTGAGGGAATATTTGTTCTACCTTTAGCTCCTCGTTGGGTTCGACACTCTTACTTATCGAAAGAGGCTACAATTGATCCCCTATACTTGTGGGTTATCAAGACCTTTTTCTGGCGCCGTTGCCGGGGAGTTATAGCGTGGGTGAATATTCTCGTGTGTTCTTGTTTGCTTTATCACTATGTAGTTACCTATCTTTAGTTATGGATATGGAACACGAAATACCAAAAAAAAAATTAGGTGTACTTGCTACTCATGGAGATGGGGAACCTCCTGAAACCCTCGATGCTCATTATGTGAAAAATATTATGCACTACTTTAATAATCCTGAGAAAACCCCATTCAATTATATAATGGTAGACACGTTGGATCAACGTGAATACTTTAGGGATTATCGCTTGACTCAAAAAGGAAACTATTATGGGATCAAATTCATATGTTGCATTGGTATGCTCGACAACTATGCTTGAGATATGATTATACTTGTTGCTCTAGGATGAAGGCTCCACACCTTCCCTTTTCATGCAAATTTAATGATGATAAAACCTTGGCTTCTTACGCTAATGGTATATATGATTACTATGATGTGGAACAAATAGAAGAATTCGTTGCTTTTATTGGTGCTTATGAAATTGAGTCTTTGTTTAAAGAGTGTGAAATCTTTATGATGCTGTTTACAGACCTGAATATTTTGCTATACTTAAATATTTCTATGAGAATTATAAATTCAATTCCAATATTGATGAATTTATTGAGAGAGTCTCCGCTGTCCAAGAAGAGACTAATATTTTGCAGGAGTCTATGGAAAAAGGAATTGATGAAACCGTGGGCTCATTGGACGAAAAAGATGATGAGGAGAGCGAAGAACAAAAGGAGGAAGAGTGGATTAGCTATTCGTGCCCACCTTCTAATGAGAGTAACTCTTCAACTCATTCATTGTTTAATTTCCCTTCATGCTTACCGAAGGATGATTGCTATGATGATTGTTATGATCCCGTTGATTCTTTTGAAATATCCCTTTTTGATGATGCTTGCTGTGCTTGTGGCCAAGATGCCAATATGAATTGTGCTTATGGACCTGAACTTGATATTGTTCCTTATGTTAAACATGAAATTGTTGCTATTGCGCCCACACATGATAGTCCTATTATCTTTTTGAATTCTCCAAACTACACTATACCGGAGAAGTTTGCCCTTATTAAGGATTATATTGATGGGTTGCCTTTTACCATTGCACATGATGATTTTGATGAATATAATATGCATGTGCTTGCTGCTCCTACTTGCAATTATTATGAGAGAGGAACTATATCTCCACCTCTCTATGTTTCCTACACAATAAAATTGCAAGAAACTGCTTATGCTATGTATTGGCCTTTACTTTGTGTGCATGAATTGTTCTTTTATGACATGCCGATGCATAGGAAGAGAGTTAGACTTCATCATTACATGATATATGTTACTTTTTGCTCACTACTAAATCACAAATCATTGTTAATTAAAATTGGCCTTGATATACCTTTGGATCCGGGTGGATCCATTACTTGAGCACTATATGCCTAGCTTAATGGCTTTAAAGAAAGCGCTGCCAGAGAGACAACCCGGAAGTTTTAGAGATTCATTTATTTCTGTTGTGTGCTTTTATAAAGTTTAAAAACAAAAATAATGTGCCAAGGTTTTCCTTTAGGATGTTTACATTGCTTGTTGGTTTGTGCGGTGCAAAACAGAAACTTTGGCTGTAGTGCGCGATTTTACATTTTTTACTGGAACGTCAAACGGTTCTGAAACTTCTTGGACTGTCTTTCTATACAAATTGTTTATTTTTCAGAATTTTTGGAATACCATAATTATGGTGAATGTTCAGATTACTACAGACTGTCCTGTTTAAGACGGATTCTGTTTTTGATGCATAGTTTGCTTGTTTTGATGAAACTATCAATTTCTATCAGTGGATTAAGCCATGGAAAAGTTATATTGTAGTAGCTACAATGCAAAAACAAAATATGAATTGGTTTGCAACAGTACTTAGAGTAGTGATATGCTTTATTATACTAACGGATCTTACCGAGCTTTCTGTTGAGTTTTGTGTGGATGAAGTGATCAAAGATCGAGGAGGTCTCGATATGAGGAGAAGGAGGAGAAGCAAGAGCTCAAGGTTGGGGATTCCCAAGGCACCCCAAGTAAATATTTAAGGAGAATCAAGCGTCTAAGCTTGGGGATGCCCCAGAAGGCATCCCATCTTTCTTCAACAAGTATCGGTATGTTTTCGGATTCATTTCGTTCATGCGATATGTGCAGATCTTGGAGCGTCTTTTGCATTTAGTTTTCAATTTTCTTTTATGAACCATGCTGGTATGAGATAGTCCATGGTTGATTTATAGAATGCTCATTGCACTTCACTTAAATCTTTTGAGTATGGCTTTATAGAATGCTTCATGTGCGTCACTTATATCATTTGAAGTTTGGATTGCCTGTTTCTCTTCACATAGAAAACCGCCATTTGTAGAATGCTCTTTTGCTTCACTTATATTTGTTAGAGCGCGGGCATATCTTTTGTAGAAATAATTAAACTCTCTTGCTTCACTTGTATCTATTTAGAGAGATGACAGGAATTGGTCATTCACATGGTTAGTCATAAAATCCTACATAAAACTTGTAGATCACTGAATATGATATGTTTGATTCCTTGCAATAGTTTTGTGATATAAAGATGGTGATATTAGAGTCATGCTAGTGGGTAGTTGTGGATTGTAGAAATACCTGTGTTGAAGTTTGTGATTCCCGTAGCATGCACGTATGGTGAACCGTTATGTAACGAAGTTGGAGCATGAGGTATTTATTGATTGTCTTCCTTATGAGTGGCAGTCGGGGATGAGCGATGGTCTTTTCCTACCAATCTATCCCCCTAGGAGCATGCCCGTAGTACTTTGTTTCGATGACTAATAGATTTTTGCAATAAGTATGTGAGTTCTTTATGACTAATGTTGAGTCCATGGATTATACGCACTCTCACCCTTCCATCATTGCTAGCCTCTTCGGTACCGTGCATTGCCCTTTCTCACCTCGAGAGTTGGTGCAAACTTCGCCGGTGCATCCAAACCCCGTGATACGATACGCTCTATCATACATAAGCCTCCTTATATCTTCCTCAAAACAGCCACCATACCTACCTATTATGGCATTTCCATAGCCATTCCGAGATATATTTCCATGCAACTTCCATCATCTTCATATACATGACTTGAGCATTCATTGTCATATTACTTTGCATGATCGTAAGATAGCTAGCATGGTGTTTTCATGGCTTGTCCTTTTTTGATGTCATTGCTACGCTAGATCATTGCACATCCCGGTACACCGCCGGAGGCATTCATATAGAGTCATACTTTGTTCTAGTATCGAGTTGTAATATTGAGTTGTAAGTAAAAAAAAGTGTGATGATCATCATTATTAGAGCATTGCCCCAGTGAGGAAAGGATGATGGAGACTATGATTCCCCCACAAGTCGGAATGAGACTCCGGACTTAAAAAAAGAGGCCAAAGAAGCCCACCAAAAAATAAAAAAATGAGTGAAAAAGAGAGAAGGGGCAATGCTACTATCCTTTTACCACACTTGTGCTTCAAAGTAGCACCATGTTCTTCTCTTGAGTTATCACTTTCATATACTAGTGGGAATTTTCATTATAGAACTTGGCTTTTATATTCTGATGATGGGCTTCCTCAAATGCCCGAGGTCTTCATGAGCAAGCAAGTTGGATGCACACCCACTTAGTTTCTAGTTTGAGCTTTCATACACTTATATCTCTTAGTGCTTCCGTTGCATGGCAATCCCTACTCCTCGCATTGACATCAATTGATGTGCATCTCCATAGCCCGTTGATTAGCCGCATCGATGTGAGACTTTCTCCCTTTTTTGTCTTCTCCACACAACCTCCACCATCATATTCTATTACACCTATAGTGCTATCTCCATGGCTCACGCTCATGTATTGCGTGAAAGTTGAAAAGGTTTGAGAACGTCAAAAGTATGAAACAATTGCTTGGCTTGTCATCGGGGTTGTGCATGATTTGAATATTTTGTGTGGGGAAGATGGAGCATAGCCAGACCATATGATTTTGTAGGGATAACTTTCTTTGGCCATGTTATTTTGAAAAGACTTGATTGCTTTATTAGTATGCTTGAAGTATTATTGTCTTAATGTCAAATAATAGACTATTGCTTTGAATCACTTGTGTCTTAATATTCATACCATGATTAGATTACATGATCAAGATTATGCTAGGTAGCATTCCACATAAAAAATATCTTCTTTATCATTTAACTACTCGAGGACGAGCAGGAATTAAGCTTGGGGATGCTGATACGTCTCCATCGTATCTATAATTTTTTATTGTTCCATGCCAAATTATACAACTTTCATATACTTTTGGCAACTTTTTATACTATTTTTGGGACTAACATATTGATCCAGTGCCTAGTGCCAGTTCTTGTTTGTTGCATAATTTTTGTTTCGCAGAAAATCCATATCAAACAGAGTCCAAACGGGATAAAAACTAACGGAGATTTTTTTGGAATATATGTGATTTTTGGGAAGAAGAATAAACGTGAGACGATGCCCGAGGGGGCCACGAGGCAGGGGGCGCGCCCCAGGGGGTGGGCACGCCCCTGACCCTCGTGGCCACCCCGTAAGGCAGTTGGTGCCCTTCTTTCGCCGCAAGAAATCCGATATCCAGATAAAAATCGTGTCCAAATTTCAACCCAATCAGAGTTACGGATCTCCGGGAATATAAGAAACGGTGAAAGGCCAGAATCAGAGCGCAGAAACAGAGAGAGACAGAGAGATGGATCCAATCTCGGAGGGGCTCTCGCCCCTCCCATGCCATGGAAGCCAAGGACCAGAGGGGAAACCCTTCTCCCATCTAGGGGGAAGGTCAAGGAAGAAGAACAAGAAGAAGAAGAAGAAGAAGAAGAAGAAGAAGAAGAAGGGGGGCTCTCTCCCCCTCTCTTCCGGTGGCACCGGAACGCCGCCGGGGCCATCATCAACACCGCGATCTACACCAACACCTCCGTCATCTTAACCAACATCTCCATCACCTTCCCCCATCTATCTACAATGGTCCACTCTCCCGCAACCTGCTGTACCCTCTACTTGAACATGGTGCTTTATGCTTCATATTATTATCCAATGATGTGTTGCCATCCTATGATGTATGAGTAGATTTTCGTTGTCCTATCGGTAATTGGTGAATTGCTATGATTGGTTTAATTTGCTTGTGGTTATGTTGCTGTCCTTTGGTGCCCATCATATGAGCGCGCGCGTGGATCACACCATAGGGTTAGTTGTATGTTAATAGGACTATGTATTGGAGGGCAAGAGTGACAGAAGCTTCAACCTAGCATAGAAATTGATGCATGCAGGATTGAAGGGGGGCCAATATATCTTAATGCTATGGTTGGGTTTTACCTTAATGAACGTTAGTAGTTGCGGATGCTTGCTAATAGTTCCAATCATAAGTGCATAGAATTCCAAGTCAGGGATGACATGCTAGCAGTGGCCTCTCCCACATAAAACTTGCTATCGGTCTAGTAAAGTAGTCAATTGCTTAGGGTCAATTTCGCAACTCCTGCCACCACTTTTCCGCACTCGCTATACTAACTTTATTGTGTCTTTATCTAAACAGCCCCTAATTTTTATTTACATGCTCTTTATATTCTTGCAAACCTATCCTGTTACACCTACAAAGTACTTCTAGTTTCATACTTGTTCTAGGTAAAGCGAACGTTAAGCATGCGTAGAGTTGTATCAGTGGTCGATAGAACTTGAGGGAATATTTGTTCTACCTTTAGCTCCTCGTTGGGTTCGACACTCTTACTTATCGAAAGAGCCTACAATTGATTCCCTATACTTGTGGGTTATCAATGTCCCAGTTCCCATCTTGGAGTTGATCAAGGTCTGAATGTGAGGGGCATATCCACAAGATCTCTTCTGGTCCGCAGCTATTCTCTTTATAGTCTCTACAATCAAGCTCATTACCTTGAACTTCTGTGGCACATCAAATAAGTGAAGCAAGTTGATGGAATGTCCACGAATCATTCTATGATCTCATGACTTGGGCAACAGAGTGTGCCTCAATATGGTGTTCATTGTGGTCAAGCCGGAGAGTAGATAGTAGATAGATCCAATATTGTGAGTCTCCAAGGCTTTGTCAGGAATTGGCTTGTACATGTTAGCCATGGAGTTGTGATCCTTCCGAGGCTTACCATATACATCAAGATCATCTTCTCCTTCTTTGGGGGAATTGATCAACTTGGCTCATTCTGAGATTGTAGATTGATATCTTATTCCTTCAGTCATCCAGACTATCTTTCCATCAGCATATAAGTGAAAGTGCGTTATATCAACTAGAGGGGGGGTGAATAGGCGATTTTTAAAAATTTGTCACTAAGGAAATTCAAGGTGAGGAATTTCAAACAACTAGCAGCGGAATAAGTACTCAGATGCAAGCGTAACAGAGTAGTAACATGATCATCATGATGAAATGAAAACAAGCATAGAGTACAGGAAGCGTATAAACAGGATAAGCAGGCTGAAGACAAAGTGACTGGAGATTTCAGATTGGGGAAATTGATAAAATCTTCAGTCAAAGTCTTCAAACAGTAACGGTCAAGAACTTCAACACATGCATGAGGAAATGAAAGGGTTGAGGAAATAGAACTAGTAGCTTGGTGAAGACGATGATTTGGTAGAACAGTTCCAACTGCTGTGTCAGTCATACGTCTGGTTGGAGCGGCTAGGTATTTAAACATGAGGACACACAGTCCTCACCATATTCTCCTTGAGCTAAGATCACACAGACCTCGCCCAATCACTCGTGGTAAGTCTTCATGTGACTTCCAAACCTTCCCAGACTCGGTCACTCAGTGATCCAATATTTCCTCTTGGATGCTCTAGACCATGACGCCTAACCGTCTGGAGGATGCACAGTTGAAAGTGCAACTATCCCTTGGTGGTTTTGGTAATTCCTAACAACATATAGCTCATTGAGCTAATGCAATTTCAAGATAAATATTTCAGGAAAGCTCAATGATTGGCATGGCATGGATTAGAAAGTGGACCCCTCAAAATACTAAGGACAAAAGATTGGCTCAAGCTCAAAGCACAAGACTCTACATTTTACTTTTAGTGATCCAATCACACTGAGTCCATAGGAAAAGACAATACTATTAAAAGGGGGTGCGGTGTTGCTTAACGAGTTACTTGCTCAAAATGCTTAGTGATATGCTCCAAAAACCCTCAACTACTTTCTCATATCCACATATGTCCCAAACCAAAAGTCAAACTCGGCCCCACCAAAACTTTCTATCCGGCGCCACCGAGTTCACTTGACATAGCCACTGCCACAAACCCTAGTCACTTTGGTCTCACCAATAGGGATCTCGGTCTCACCGAGATGGGATTGCAACCTCTCTGTTTCCCTTCGTAACGTTTCGGTCCAACCGAGATGAGCGATCGGTCCCACCGAGATTGCAATGCAAACTCTCTGTTTCCCCTTCGTAATGTTTCGGTCTAACCGAGATGAGCAAATCGGTCCCACCGAGTTTGCCTGACCAACTCTCTGTCTGCTTATTACCAAAATCGGTCCCACCGAGTTTGTGTAATCGGTCTCACCGAGATTACGTTATGTCCTAACCCTAACGACATCGGTCCTACCGAGTTGACATTTCGGTCCCACCGAAAATCCTAACGTTCACATTTTGAACTAAATCGGTCTGGCCGAGTTTTATAATTTGGTCCCACCGAGTTTGGTGATTTGTGTGTAACGGTTAGATTTTGTGTGGAGGCTATATATAACCCTCCACCCACTCTTCATTCGTGGAGAGAGCCATCAGAACATGCCTACACTTCCAACATACATTTTTTGAGAGAGAACCACCTACACTTGTGTTGAGGCCAAGATATTCCATTCCAACCACATAAATCTTGATCTCTAGCCTTCCCAAGTTGCTTTCCACTCAAATCATCTTTTTACCAAATCCAATCCTATGAGAGAGAGTTGAGTGTTGGGGAGACTATCATTTGAAGCACAAGAGCAAAGAGTTCATCATCAACACACCATCTATTACCTTTTGGAGAGTGGTGTCTCCTAGATTGGCTAGGTGTCACTTGGGAGCCTCTGTAAAGATTGTGGAGTTGAACCAAGGAGTTTGTACGGGCAAGGAGATCGCCTACTTCGTGAAGATCTACCCTAGCGAGGCAAGTCCTTTGTGGGCGATGGCCATGGTGGGATAGACAAGGTTGCTTCTTCGTGGACCCTTCGTGGGTGGAGCCCTCCATGGACTCGCGCAACCGTTACCCTTCATGGGTTGAAGTCTCCATCAATGTGGATGTACGATAGCACCACCTATCGGAACCACGGATAAAAAATCTCTGTGTCTACATTGCGTTTGCTCCCTCCAAACTCCTTCCTTTACCTTCATATGCAATTGTTTTACATTCCGCTGCTATACGCTTAGAATTGCATGTGTAGGTTGATTACTTGATTTGTGCTAAGTTGCTAAAACCTGCCAAGACTTAAAATTGGGAAAAGGCTAGATTTTTATTTGGTCAAGTAGTCTAATCACCCCCTCTAGACATACTTTCGATCCTACAAGTGGTATAAGAGCTTTGGTCTCTATTTGCTTTGATTTCCATAGCTTTTGGTGATCATAGCCTTGGTTTCACAACCTAGGAGAGGGAAATTACCACCGTAGAGGTCCTTACTTTGATGGTACTAATTTTGCTAGTTGGAAGCATAAGATGAAAATGCATATTCTTGGGCTATTGTGTGTATTGGCTTGCAAGGTGAATTCTTTGATGGGAGAGAACCGAACCGTGAAGCTACCACGGAAGAGTTGAAGATGCTGCAATACAATGCTCAAGCTTGTGATATTCTCTTCAACGGATTGTGCCCCAAAGAATTCAATAAAATCAGCCGTCTTGAGAATGCAAAGGAAATTTGGGATACTTTGATTGATATGCACGAAGGTACCGACTCCGTCAAGGAATCCAAATTGGATGTGCTTCAAAGTCAACTTGACAAGTTCAAAATGAAGGATGGTGAAGGTGTCGCTGAAATGTACTCTAGGGTTGCTCTCATCACAAACAAGATTGCCGGCTTAGGAAGTGAAGAGATGATCGATAGATTCATCATCAAGAAGATCCTAAGGGCCTTGGATGGAAAATATGATACCATGTGCACATTGATCCAAATGATGCCCAACTACAAAGATCTCAAGCCAATGGAAGTCATTGGAAGAATTGTTGCTCATGAAATGTCACTTAAGGACAAGGAAGAGCTCCACAACAAGTCAAGTGGTGCTTACAAAGCCTCATGTGAAGCTCCCACATCATCAAGTGAGAAACAAACCTTCAAAGAAGAATTGAGCCTAATGGTGAAGAACTTTAACAAATTCTACAAGAGTAGAAGCAAGGAAAGAAGCTCCAAGTCAAGGTCCTACAATGACAAGAGATCTTCAAGTCATGAACGGAATTGCTACAATTGTGGAAGACCCAGACACTACTCAAATGAGTGTGCGGTTCCCTACAAAAGAAGAGAAGATTCTCCCAAGAGAAGAAGTAGAAGATAAGAATCACCACCAAGAGAGAGAAGGAGTAGAGATGATCGTTATGAACGAAGACCCTCTTGGAGAAGCAAGGATTCGGAAAGGAAGGACAAATCATCAAAGAGCTACACAAAAAGAAGACATCAAGCTCATGTTGGTGAATGGGTATCCGGCTCCGACTCCGACCATCACTCCGAAAGAAGTTATTACTCCGACTTCGAATATACTCAAGATGAAGGTGTTGCCAGTCTAGCTCTTGTGGCAACCAACTCCTATGACATATTTGACTCACCAAATGAAGGAATTGGAAGATCTTCATGGCTAAAGGTCCAAAGGTAACACACCCCAAGTATGTTGATTTTAATAGTGATGAAGATGATTTGCTAGGAGATGATGATTTACTTGTTGACAACTCTAGTTATGAAAACTATGATGAACTTGCTATTAATTATGATAATCAAGAACAAACGAATGACGATGATAAGAAGGAGATTGAGCGTCTAACTAATGAACTAAACACTCTTAAGTTAGCTCATGAAACTACCTTGGAAGATCATCGAGAATTTTTAAAGACTCATGAGAAGCTATGCTTTGAAAAGCTCAACCTTGAGCAAGAGCATGAGTTCTTAAAAGCAATCAATGATGATCTTTGCAAGAAAAGTCCTTCTTACATTGACAAGCGTTTACTCTTGTCTACTTACATGCCACAAGTTAAATCTAGCAACAAGAACAAGAAAGATTCTTCCTCTAGTAGTAATAACAATCATGCTAAATCCAATGTTGTTGCTTCTAGTAGTTCTCTTGATTCCACTAATGATTCTCTTATCCAAGTTACACTTGAGCAAGAAAATAGCTTATTGAAGGGAACTATAGAGAAAGGTGTTTACAAGAGTCTTGCCGGAAGTAAGCAATTTGAGGAAATTGTACGCAAGCAAGGAAGACACCGGAAGAATCAAGGTGTTGGTTTTGAACGAAAGTTCAATGCCAATGGAGTTGAGTGGGAAGAAGATCAATACCCCAAGACGAAGTTTGTTCCTCAACAAGAGAAGTATGATCCTACTTCCTTCCAAGGAACACAAGCTCAACATGATCTTCCACCACAAGACCACAAGCTAAAAGGCAAGGACAAGCTTCAAGAGGAGATTGATGAATTTGAAGAAGCTCCTAAGGCCTTGGTCAAGTGGGTTCCCAAGACTACATCAAGTTCCACTTCATCAAGTGCGACTAAAACTCCAAGGATTCCCATCAAGATGGTGTGGATCCCTAAGAAGAAGAACTAGAGAGTTCTTGAGGGTGAATCCGCTAACATACTTCACTCTTATCATTTTGGCAAGGACAAGTGCAAACAACTTCCATATCTTGCACTAGTTCAAGGAGTCACAAACCCTCTTGTTGGTAAGACAAGGGACAAGGTAACCTAATGCATTCATGGACATCAGCTCATGTGAACATCACTCTATATCTATGGATATCCTTGTTTGTTCCTTATGGGACTAACCCGTGTAGGTATTGAAAGTGCAACTCACTCCAAAGGATTGCTCCGAATGATCTACATCAACATTGAGCATCTACATCTTCAACACCTACATGAAGTCATCATCGACAAAACCCAAGGTTAGTTCATCCCTCTTAGGGGGGATATCACATCTAGGGGGAGCTTTACTCTAATAAATTGAGCAAAAGCAACTCTAATGATGTGAACACAACAATTCTTTATGTATAAGTGGCAACCCCACTTGTGCTTAAGCGATGAGTATGACCTATGATCAAATGTTCTCATTTGACTCCTAAGTCAATATACTCATATATAGATGACTTAGTCATCGCCAAATTGCTTGATAGATGCTAGAGTGATTGTGCATGCCTTGTCACATATTTCATTTGTCATTTTATTGTGTGAGCATGTTGGATGCATACTTTACTCATTCGAGGACATCCATTTGTTTCTTTGATTGTTTGGCTTTTTATCTTTTGCCAAATGGATGGACAAGAATGCCTAAGAACTCCCTCTAGCTATCTATGCTTTTCTCGTCTCAAACTCTATTCATGCTACATCACAAAGTTTGATCAAGTCGGATTCGAACCACTCTGTGTGAGGAGCACTCGGAGTCCCCGATTCGTCATAGACTTAAACTTCCAAAACCTCTTTGTGTGTTTCGGTATGACCGAGTCATCCATTTCGAACACACCGTGATCACTAAGTTGATCTAGGTTTAGAATCTCGGTGCAACCGATTTAAACTTTTCGGTCACGCCGAGTTGCAGTAAACACCTGCGATTCTGCATCTCGGTGCCACCGAGTTGTTCCACTCGGTCACACCGATAGGGTCGGGATATATAGACCCACGGGTGAGATTTTGGAAATTCCTTCGAAACCTCTCAGCCTGCACATATCCTGCTCTGCCGCCTCGGGTCTCTGGATCGTCTTCTCGCCGCGAGTGACCTCCCGCCGCTGGTTTCCATCGCCGTCAACGGAATTCTGCCCCTCCGTTGCTGTCATAGCAAACTCTGTCGAACTAGGGTACGAGTTCGATCCTTTGTGCTATTCTTTTACCTCTGATTTGTAGCACATTGCTCTGCCATGATCATCACCACATATGCAAACACTCTATCCACCGAAAACATCCCTTAGGTTAGATTTGATTTGAAAATTTAGGGTTAGGTCTCCGCCGAACTCATCTCGGACCAACCGAATTGTAGAAATCGGTCTCAGTGATTTGGCTTAGGCCATTGCACTTGCACTTTCGGTCTGACCGAAAACTGCAAATCGGTGTGACCGAGTTCGATTGTTTGTGAAACCCTAGCAGTCTCGGTGCCACCGAATTGTGAATCGGTCTGACCGAGTTCACTAGTTTAGGTTCCAAAAGCTGCTTCGGTATCACCGAGTTTACAAATCAGTAGCTACGAAATGCTTTATGTGAAGAACTAAAACTAAGTTTTTAAGTGATCTATTTTGCAAAAACTCCGCACTTTGTGATGCTCATCCACTCCACCTCACCTATATCTATTCACAGGGTCTGCTGTCAGTAAGTTTGCAGAGATGTCTGATCAAAGTGACAGTCAGAACAGGTCAGAGGAACAAGTGCAGATGAGTGAGGGTTTAGATCCCTCTAGCACTTCTGATGATGGCAGCAGGAGCACTCCAAGCAACTTGCCAAAGGCAGCAACCAAATCTAGGAAGAAGAGAACCTCAGAATCTGAGGATGAGAATTATGTTGCCACTGAGGAGGAAGTAAGCTCCAAAAGAAGGTGCTGAAAAAGGAGTATGACACAACTGCTGCAAGTAAGCCAGGACTGAATAAGAAGGCACCAGCAAGAAGGATCCCAATGTCAAAGCCAAGGAAGTTAGCAACATGAGAAACAATGAAGTTCATCGTAGAATCAGATGATGGTGAAGCAGCAGGTGACGGCCAGAAAAAGAAGAGGGCAAGAACCACTACTGCAAAAGTTCTTGGCAAACCCTCAATCAAGAGAGATTCCAAAGAAGAGGAAGAGGAAGAGGATGCTGCACCAGCACCCAAAGCTCAGAAGCTTATGGGAGATGCTATAAAGGCAGGGGCTGCTCCATCTAAGCCCAAGTCTGCTCCCAAAGCTACAGCTCAGAAGCCCAGTAAGCCCAAGGGGAACACTAGAAGTATACCTGATGAAGAAAAGAACAAGGCCCCAGTGCCTCAAGCTGAAGAAGAGGAAGATGATTCACTTGCTTTGATGAAGTTGAAGCCCAAGATTCCTGACCACAATGATGCTCATCCAGTGGCAGAAGACATGCATATCAGGAAAGATGCATGACTGAGATTGTGGAGACAGTCTGATCCTTATGCTGTGAGGAGGAGGACATCAGTTGATTACAGGTTTCACACAAAGGAACATCAAGACTCTTATGAAACTATTTTGCTTGACAAGAAGCCCATTGTATGTCACATGAGATGGGTGGATTGGGAATACATCAAGGAAAATGAAGATCACTTTCCAGGAGTTTTTGACAGCTTCAAAGCATGCGAAGTAGATGAGTTTGTTGGACAGAAGCTCACTAAATGGAATGATGAGTTGATCATGCAGTTTTACTCCACTGCCCACTTCTATCCAGATGGGAAGATCATTTGGATGTCAGAAGGTACTAGGTACCAATCCATAGTTGAAGAATGGGCCAAGCTGATAAATGCCCGTGAAAAACATGAAGATGACTTGGATGTGTATGCCACCAAGAAGAAAGACCACAACTCAATGGCCAACATGTACAAGGAGATCCCAGATAAAGCTTTGGAGACTCACAAGCTTGGATCAGTACACTTCTTGTTGTTCGGTCTGCCTACCATCAACTGGATCCTTAGGCATACTTTGTTGCCCAAATCTAGAGATCACAAGATGATCATAGGACATGCTATCAATTTGCTACATTTGTTTGATGTGCCTCAGAAGTTCAAGGTTATGAGTTTGATTGTAGAAACAATCAAGAGGACAGTTGCTGATCATAAGAGAAGCTGTGGGTATGCTCCAAACATTCAGGAGCTCATCAACTCTAACATGGGCACAGGTACATACTTGTTGGACAAGGAGAACCTTCCTCTGCATCCTAATTTTGAAGACAATACTATTGTGATGAATGAGGAAGACCCCACATCTGTGCAAACACAGGAAGGGAGAGCCAAAGAAAAGGCTGAAAAAGCTGCCAAGATGCCAAGTGTTGAAGAGGCATCTCAAGTTTTCCTGAAGAGCAAGCAAGATCAGCTTGGATATCTGATCTAGTCTACACTGAGGATTGAAAAGGGCTTGGCCACCCTGACTCAAAACCAGGAGAGCTTGGAGAGTGTCATAGAGACCAAATTTTATGATCTTGATCTAAAGGTAAATGAGATTCAAACAGCAGTTGAGCAGCTTCAGGAGGAAGCAGAAGAGAAGAGAGGCAAGGCGACTACCGATGCATTTGAGCGAGTGCCTAGAGGACAGAGGTCTGCTGCAGTGCCAGTTAGAGATTCTAGAGATATAACATCAGCACCAGCAACTACAGCTCCAGTGCCACCTCCAGTAGCCACTCCACCAGCTCCAACTACATCCACAGATGCCTGTGTCCTTGGAGTTCTCTCTACACCACCTCCCGAAGACCAAGCCTGAGAGACGCATAGCACTATGCATATTTGAACTTTTTGGTAACTTGTTGCCAAAGGGGGAGAAATATGTATAGATCATAGGCTTCGAGAGAGTGTTTTGCTTCTTTGCTTTTGGTTGAACTTTTTGATTGTGTGCTTGTGTGAGATACTTTATGTCCTTGTGAGATAATGGTATGATCATGTGTTTGATCATTTGATACCTTAATGCTTGTTTGGATGATACTATCTTTTATATCTCATATATGATCATTCACTTGCTTGGTGATGAGTGCATGCTTTTAATTTCTATCATTTTGAGCGCTCCACCAAGATGTATGTGACATGGAAGAGTAACTAATGATCCTAATCGATTGTGCATTTGCATTCAAGAGCAAATTTTAAATAATGCACAAATTTAGGGGGAGCTCTTGCATATCACATACTTCTCAAAGCGACGATGTTTTTCAATCTTTGATCATTTGTCGAAGCTTTGATCTATATGTTGTCATCAATTACCAAAAAGGGTGAGATTGAAAGTGCAACTATCCCTGAGTGGTTTTGGTAATTCCTAACAACATATAGCTCATTGAGCTAATGCTATTTCAAGATAAATATTTCAGGAAAGCTCAATGATTGGCATGGCATGGATTAGAAAGTGGACCCCTCAAAATGCTAAGGACAAAAGATTGCCTCAAGCTCAAAGCACAAGACTCTACATTTTACTTTTAGTGATCCAATCACACTGAGTCCATAGGAAAAGACAATACTATTAAAAGGGGGTGCGGTGTTGCTAAATGAGTTACTTGCTCAAAATGCTTAGTGATATGCTCCAAAAACCCTCAACTACTTTCTCATATCCACATATGTCCCAAACCAAAAGTCAAACTCGGCCCAACTGAAACTTTCTATCCGGCGCCACCGAGTTCACTTGACATAGCCACTGCCACAAACCCTAGTCACTTCGTTCTCACCGATAGGGATCTCGGTCTCACCGAGATGGGATTGCAACCTCTCTGTTTCCCTTCGTAACGTTTCGGTCCAACCGAGATGAGCGATCGGTCCCACCGAGATTACAATGCAAACTCTCTGTTTCCCCTTCGTAATGTTTCGGTCTAACCGAGATGAGCGAATCGGTCCCACCGAGTTTGCCTGACCAACTCTCTGTCTGCTTATTACCAAAATCGGTCCCACCGAGTTTGTGTAATCGGTCTCGCCGAGATTATGTTATGCCCTAACCCTAACGACAATGGTCCTACCGAGTTGACATATCGGTCCCACCGAAAATCCTAACGTTCACATTTTGAACTAAATCGGTCTGACCGAGTTTTATAATTCGGTCCCACCGAGTTTGGTGATTTGTGCGTAATGGTTATATTTTATGTGAAGGCTATATATACCCCTCCGCCCACTCTTCATTCGTGGAGAGAGCCATCAGAACATGCCTACACTTCCAACATACATTTTTTGAGAGAGAACCACCTACACTTGTGTTGAGGCCAAGATATTCCATTCCAACCACATAAATCTTGATCTCTAGCCTTCCCAAGTTGCTTTCCACCAAAATCATCTTTCTACCAAATCCAATCCTATGAGAGAGAGTTGAGTAATGGGGAGACTATCATTTGAAGCACAAGAGCAAGGAGTTCATCATCAACACACCATCTATTACCTTTTGGAGAGTGGTGTCTCCTAGATTGTCTAGGTGTCACTTGGGAGCCTCCGTCAAGATTGTGGAGTTGAACCAAGGAGTTTGTACGGGCAAGGAGATCGCCTACTTCGTGAAGATCTACCCTAGTGAGGCAAGTCCTTCGTGGGCGATGGCCATGGTGGGATAGACAAGGTTGCTTCTTCATGGACCCTTCATGGGTGGAGCCCTCCGTGGACTCGCGCAACCATTACCCTTCGTGGGTTGAAGTCTCCATCAACGTGGATGTACGATAGCACCACCTATCGGAACCATGGATAAAAAATCTCCATGTATACATTGCGTTTGCTCCCTCCAAACTCCTCCCTTTACCTTCATATGCAATTGTTTTACATTTCGCTGCTATACTCTTAGAATTGCATGTGTAGGTTGATTACTTGATTTGTGCTAAGTTGCTAAAATCTCCAAGACTTAAAATTGGGAAAAGGCTTGATTTTTATTTGGTCAAGTAGTCTAATCACCCCCTCTAGACATACTTTCGATCCTACAACAGTCATCAAAGGTGACAAGCGTCGGTTCCACACAGGAACAATCTCTTCAATGATGCTCAATCAATTTGGGTTTGTAGGTGTTTAGGTTTGGGTTTTTCATCACTTGATGGTTTTCGCTCAAAGTCCTCGGAGGATGGGATGCTCTAAATGACAAGTGTCAGTTTCTCTCGGAGCAGCCAACCAACTAGTGGTTGTAGGGGGGCTATTTATAGCCTAGGCAGCAGCCCGACATGATAAGAGATAAATGCCCTTCAATCATATGACCGTTAGGTGGGTAGATATTTTGGGACAGCTGGCGCATAACACAACAACGGTCGGATATTTGAGTATCAAATTCCTCAGGGCTATCATTTTCCTCACTTGTAGGCAATACACACTTGAGAATTCCTAACTCCTCAATCAGAACAAATTCCTCAGAGAACAGAAGATCTTCGTCTCTGTCAGTGAAGAAATCGACTGAGCTGCATGAGATTTCCAATGGCTTCACTCGAAAGGATTGGGTAGGTGTAGGATTTTGAGATGAGCATTAGTTGGAAACTTTTCCTTAGTTTTACCTCGACCCCCTTTAACAGTACGGTGTTTCCTATGACTCAAGAAAGAGAAAATGAAACTCCGAAAACAAAAGTCTTCACGCTTCATAATCCTCGCATGAATATCAAATCTTCAAGGTCACACCAATTTCCTCACTTTCAAAGTCTTCAAGAAAACCAAAGTCTTCAGGAAAAGACATTCATTTTTAGGGGTCGACTTTCATCATAAATATCAAACTCCTCATAGACTTATAGACCTGTGTACACTCACAAACACATTAGTCCCTTAACCTATAAGTCTTCAATACACCAAAATCACTAAGGGGCACTAGATGCACTTACAATCTCCCCCTTTTTGGTGATTGATGACAATATAGGTTAAGTTTTCAACAGGGATAAACATATGAAGTGTAAATACTGATATTGAGAAATTTGATTACAAGATATAGAAGAACTCCCCTTGAAGATGTGCATATTTGAGGAATTTGCTTTGAATATCAAATGCACATTGTAGAGTAGAATCATGGAGATCTCCCCCTATATCTTGTAATTCATACACGCATTTAACATATGATATGAATAATTTGAAATGCATGATGAAATATGGTGTCTGATGAAATTCGGCATGCGTGCATTAACGTACTTGAGAAAATAGCATGCAGAAACCAGAGCACACTACAAAAAAAGACACATCTGTGGAATTTTGGGCCAAACGATTTTTTTTCCTGTCATGCTTATGACACTTCTATGATGATAATTGTGACAAAACCCGGTATCATCATAGATGTGGTGGGATCCTACTTCTATGACAAAAGATCATGATAGAAAATGGGCTTTTCGTCTTGGGCGGGTCGGAGACGCAGCTGCATGTCATTCTTTGGGCCATCCATGACGGGAAAAACCGTGGTAGAAGCGAGGGCGAGGAAAATATCGGGGAGTTCCCAATTACGGTGGGTGGTCGGGGCCGAGCGATGCTGTTTCTCTCGTACACGTACGCGGGTGTGCGAGGCGTTGCACTCCAACTAAACCCGAGCGAGACATTGGGCTCTAACTGAATCCGAGCGATTGCACTACTGTAGGCTACGCGTTACTGAACCCGAGTGATTGATTGATGGCTGTTAATGGAACCCGATCGAGCGATTCCTTCACTACTGCTACTAACTGAAGCCGATCGAACATGCTGCCTCTGGATGAACAGTGAGCATTGTTGGGGGAGGGGGGGGGTTGGATGAACAGGAACCCGTGGTGTTGCCGCTGGATGAACAGGACCCCATCGATCAAGCCGGTGGAGGGGTGGATGAACGGGACCCCATGGAGGGATGGATGAACAGGACGACCCCGTGGAGGCTGGATGAACAGTAGCATGTGGAGGGGTGGTTGAACAGGACCCCATGGAGAGGGCTGGTTGAACAGTAGCCGGTGGAGGAGCGTGCGGTGGAGGCTGGATGAACAGGAGCTCGTGGATGAACAGTCGCAGGTGGAGGCTGGAGGAGGTCGACGGTGGATGAACAGTAGCCCGTGGAGGCAGGAGGAGGTCGACGGTGGAGATGAACAGTATCCCGTGGAGTCCCATTTTGCAGCACGCCACACCCCTCCTGATGAACAGGACCCCGTTTTCGACCGTAGAGCTCCAACACAAGTCCGTTTCCTCCATTTTGTGGTACGCCACACCCCTCCCGATCAACAGGACCCCGTTTCGATCATAGGAGGTCCAAGAGAAGTCCGTTTCCTCCGTTTTGCGGAACGCCAGACCCCTCCCAATGAATAGGATCCCGTTTCAACCGTGGCTGGTCGAACACAAGGCCATTTCCTCCATTCTGCGGTACGCCAGGCCTCGTTTCCATTGGTTGTTCCGTCCAAGCCAGTTGGCTCCCGATGAACACAATGACGCATTCCGTTCTGACCCAGCCGGTTGGCTCCCCATGAACACAATGATGACGCAGTTTCTCCGTTCCGACCCAGCCATGTACATGAGCCATGGTCGTACTTATGCGCGAGTAGGCATTCGAGACCTCGCCCGTATGTACGTACGTGGTCGTATTTTCTTTCTTGCATCCTGGCTGTACGTACGTGTACATGCTACATGCGCGCCTCTACTATGACACGTGCACGCCTCTACATCGACCAGTATGTACGTACACGTTCGCGACCAGAATGACAACGCTACATACGCTTCGACCAGGTGGGTATCGACTGTCAGGCACTTCCTTGCGTGCGAAGATGTAGCTGGTGGGTCCCAGTAGTCAGGGGGGTGAATCATTTTTTTGCCCGTAATATGGACACACTTCCTTGTGTGCGAAGATGTAGCTGGTGGGTCCTAGCAGTCAGGGGGAAAAGTTTTTTCCCGAAATACGGTGGCCCGTCTGATGGGTCCCTGTCGTCGGGTGGAGGAATCATTATTTTGCGCGTAATTAGGAGGCATTTCCTTGTGTGCGGCCGTGGACCCAGCTGTCAGCCTATCCACAGTCCACGTCCGATGGATGTCGTTCGTTGACCACGTTGACCACGGCGCGCCGAGAGCACCAGGTCGATGGACGACGGCGAGGCCTAGGAAGGGAACGACATGGAGCCGGGGAAGACTCGACAGTGGTTGCCCACGCGATGGGGAGTACGAGGGTTTACTGGTCCGGCTGCCGTTGCCGGAAAATAATAGGAGGTGTGGGTGAGTAGAGGAATGGCCTGGCCAGCAATGGAGTAGGGCGGGGCGGTGCCGCCTGTGTGGCAGCACAGCCGGCCACGGGAGCCCACACCTCCTGTCACATGAATACAACAATACATCATACAAAAGAACAACATCCGACTACGGATGAAACATAAACAGAAATTCAAACAACATCCACCCTGCTAGCCCAGGCTGCCGACCAGGAACCTATCCCTCAATCGAAGAAGAAGCAGAAGAAGAACTCCAACACTAATAAACATCGCTCTCGCGTCATGATCATCGCATTACCTGTACCTGCAACTGGTGTTGTAGTAATCTATGAGCCACGAGGACTCAGCAATCCCATTACCATGGGTATCAAGACTAGCAAAGCTTAATGGGTAAGGAAGGGGTAAAGTGGTGAGGTTGCAGCAGCGACTAAGCAAGTATGGTGGCTAACATACGCAAATAAGAGCGAGAAGAGAGGCAAAGCAAGCGGTCGTCAACTAGTAATGATCAAGAAGTGATCCTGAGCTCCTACTTACGTCAGACATAACCCAGAAACCGTGTTCTCCTCTCGATCAACCCCGAAAAGATACACTCACGATTACGCACACGGTTGGTGTATTTTAGAAGAGTTTACTTCAAGTTCACTACAACCGGATATCAACAAATTCCCATCTGCCACATAACCGCGGGCACGGCTTTCAAAAGTTCAAACCCTGCAGGGGTGTCCCAACATAGCCCATGATAAGCTCTCGCGATCAACGAAGGATATTCCTTCTACCCGGGAAGACCCGATCAGTCTCGGAATCCCGGCTACAAGACATTTCGACAGTAATAAAACAAGACTAGCAAAGCCGCCCGGATGTGCCGACAAATCCCAATAGGAGTCGCACGTACCTCATTCTCAGGGCACACCGGATGAGCACTCCGTACAACTAAAACCAGACCTCAAGTTTCCCCGAGGTGGCGCTGCAAAGGACTCTAGTTTGGACCAGCACTCAGAGGAGAACTGGCCCGGGGGGGCTAAAATAAAGATGACCCTCGGGCTCCGGAAACCCAAGGGAAATAAAAGGGCATAGGTGAGGCAAATGGTAAAGCCAATGTTGGGCCTTGCTGGAGGAGTCTTATTCAAAGCAAACTGTCAAGGGGGTCCCATAAATCACCCAACCGCGTTAGGGACGCAAAATTCGGGAACATAACACCGATATGACAGAAACTAGGGCGGCAAGAGTGGAACAAAACACCAGGCATAAGGCCGAGCCTTCCACCCTTTACCAAGTATATAGATGCACTAATAATATAAGAGATATTGTGATATCCCAACATAAACATGGTCCAACATGGAGCAATCTTCATCTTCACCTGCAACTAGCAACGCTATAAGAGGGGCTGAGCAAAAGCGGTAACATAGTCAAACAACAGTTTGCTAGGAAGGGTGACGAAGGTTAGAGGTTCATGGCAATTTGGGAGGCTTGATAAGCAAGTCGTAGGTAACGCAGCATAGCGATAGAACGAAGCAACTAGCATAGCAATGATAGTAGTGAGATCCAAGGTGACGGTCATCTTGCCTGAAATCCCGCAAGGAAGAAGAACAAACCCATGAAGAAGATGAAGCCACGAAGATGAACCAAGCGTAGACGAACGAATCCTCACGATCGCAACGAAACGGGAACTATCGAGAAGAAGCACACAACATGGTAAACACACCACACATGAACAAGGAATGATGCACAACCAAGTAAGACGCATGGCAAGGCTACATGAAGCTACTCATGGCAAGGGATGATGCATACAAGAGCAACACAACAAGGCAAGTTCAAATGAGGCCGGAAACAACATAGAACAATTCTGGTAAGTCCTCATATGCAAATTTCGAAATTGGTCCAGATCTGAATAAACCTTAAGTTCAAGTTGTTAAACAACAAGTTAAGATGCACCAAGATGATCTACACGAAATTCTAGTCAAGTTACATATAAAGTTCATTAGATTCGGAGCTACGGCCTAGGAGATATGAGCAAAACAAGGTAAGCATGGCATTGATACAAAATGCATTCAAACATCAAGCAAACACATCAAAACAAGGATGCAACATGATAATATGAAGCTACATGCAATTCTAAGCAAGTTTCATATAGAGCACACTCAAAACGGAGCAACGGTTCAACACGTACACCCTATACAAGATATAACAACAATATGTCCAAAACAGCAAGTAGGCATCTAGCAAGCATCAAATCAACATGCTACAGGACCACAACATGATAAAAAAAGGCATGGACATGATTTACAGGTAAAGCATGACAAAACATGAACACTGAGCTATCTCCAGAAAATAATAGAACATGCTCAAAAGGACATGGCAAGATTGCAAATAATAACAGGTTCACAGACTTAGCAGAATTCACAGGACATGGCAGAAATAACATCAGGTTACAATGTTTAGGGCTATCAAACAACATGTTACAGCAAGCTATCATGTCAAACTAGAGAATGGAAGGAATCTACTCAAAGCATATAACAAAAGTCCCTTACTGATCATGAGCCAAAAGGGATCAGAAAATACCATGGCAAGCATGTGAACATAGCAAAAACATAAACAGATTCAGACAGTGAAAAACTGGAGCATGGCAAAACAGATAACAAGTAGGCATGTTTACGAGCTCGATGCACTCACTAAGAGGCATTGCATGACAAACTAAGCATAAACCCAGTAACTAGACATGACATAGAAGATAGGCATGGCAAGAACAATAGCATAGCATGCACGGATCACTAACAACAAGCATGGCAAAATTGAATAACATGTAAACAATCTGCCAGAAACATTTTATAGCAAAAGTAGAGCAAGATTAAGACATGATAGAGCACCCTATAATTGAAACCAGAGGCATAAATGGATAGAGCATAACCATATGAACAAAACATCCTTACTGAACATACTCAAAAGAGGCACGGATCTCACTGTAGCAACAAGAATACATGGCATAAAAATAACAGCAGATAGACGGAAATTCTAAGTCCCTGAAATCAGCAACATCACGGAGGCTACTTTGCATGCTTGTAACAATCAACTCATGGCATATCATGACAAATGGGTTGCACCACAGCAAAGATGGCATGTTGTAGCACATAACACAACTAGACATTATGCTCAAAAGAAAATCACACAAAAAGATACAAAAATGACAAATAAGCATATTCTGATAACAGGCAGCAGACAATATCATATAACAGTTTTGCAACGATGGTTAGGGCACCAAGATGGACTCAAATGAACATGGCACAATGGAACAAAATGTAGAGCATCTCCAGGCGAACATTTCAATATATCGTGCACGCAAAACGAAGCCGTATCCAGAGAGGTATGGCATGATGAATAGAGCAACATAATGTGATGGATAAAAAGACTTGGTGGAAATTTCGGGTCAACCTCAAACGGATCTGGATCGAGGAGGCGGGCCGGACTCGCCGGAGCAGGGCGCCGGAGCTGAGGAGGGAGATGGGGCCGGCAAGGTGGGCGCAGGGGAGGGGACGAGGCGGATACGGCCGTCGCCGGGCCGGATCGGGCCGGACCTGACCGGAGCAGGCGGGCGGCGCGGGTCGAGGCGGCAGAGAGGCGGCGGCGAGCGCATGCGGCGGCGGGCGGAGGCGCGCCGAGCGCGGAAACCGGGGCGGGGCCGGCGCATCGCCGGGGCGGCGGAGGCGGCGGCCGCGGGGAGCACGCCGACGCTCGGGGCCGCGGTGCGGGCGCGCGGGCGTCCCGCGGGCGGGCGGCGGCGGCGGACCGGGCCGGGCGGGCCCTGCCTGGGCCCGGCGGGCCGCGCGGTGCAGGGGAGTCGGCGAGACGACGTGGCGCCTCCTGGTTGGGCGCGGGAGGCGGCCGAGCTGAGGTGGCGTCCCCGGATTGGTCCGGGTGATGTGGCGGCGGCGGTGGACATGTCCGGCGACGGGATGGACATGTCCGGCGGCGCGAGGAGGAAGAGGACTAGGGTTAGACCGCAAATTTCATAGGAAGAGGCATATTTATAGGTAGAAGGAGGTGGGAGTGTCCAAATGAGGTGCGGTTTTCGGCCACGCGATCGTGATCGAACGACCCAGAGAATGGAGGGGGTTTGGATGGGTTTTGGGCCACTTTGGAGGGGTGTTGGGCTGCACATAAAAGAGGCCTTTGCGGCTACCCGGTTAACCGTTGGAGTATCAAACGACCTCCAAATGGAACGAAACTTGACAGGCGGTCTACCGGTGGTATACCAAGGCCGCTTGGCAAACCTCGGTCCATCCCGAGACCGTTTAACACCCGCACACGAAAAGAGGTAAAAGGGGCGCCGGAGGACATAGAAGTGCCGGATTGCAAAACGGACAACGGGGAAAATGCTCGGATGCATGAAACGAACACGTATGCAATGCAATGCACATGATGACATGATATGAAATGCAGATGATGACATGGCAAAGTGCAACACGTAAGCAAATGACATGGCAAGGACGGCGAATAACTGGCGGACACCTGGCGCATTGAATCTGGGGCGTTACAGCCTAACTGAATACGTCCCTCCTCGCCAGTCTCCATGGGGATCTGCTCCCCCATGTGTCCGATAGCGGAGGTCTCTCCTTGCGGCGCCTCCTGGACAGCGTCCTGGGCCCCTCCCCGGCTTGGAGCGGTCCTCCGGGACAACACTTTGGTGTCATCCTTGGCCTCGGGGGAATAAGCGGGCGACAACGACATGCTGGCCATTTCTGCCGGATCCAACGAACCTCCAGATGAGGATCGCCGGATGCTGTCACGGGCCGGACTGCAATAGCACAATTAACCATGTCAAAAAAATAAAAAGGAGAGGCCGGGTACACTTGTATACGTGAGTCATGGTACTTACAATGCGGCTCGAGGCTTAGTGCGGAGGCGTCGCTCCGGACTGTTGTCAACATCCCACACGGTGTTGACCGCAAGGGCGCCCTTCCCCTTCTTGGGCGTTCCCGCCTCCAGATTCGTGGAGGCCCCCTTTTCTTATTTCCCTCCTCAGGGGGAGGGTTCTTCTCCTCCTCCTCCTCCTCTTCCTCGTCATCATCCTCAGGGACGGAGGAATGGGCTTCTTCGTCTTTGGACATCACGTCCGAAGTGCCCTTGCGACGGGGGCCACTTTTGGCCCCCTTGGCATTCTTCTTGGCCTTCTAATCGGGCGCCTTATATGGCGTCGGCACCAGCATCTTCGCTAGACGCAGGATGACCGGTTCTTCAGGCAGCGGAGCCGGACACTGGATCCGCTTCGCCCTCTCCATCCAATCCTGAAAAAGCAATGATAAAAGCTCAGACATCATCCTCGAAACAAACAAGTAGGGGATACATTAAAAATAACATACCTCACTGGCGAGGTGTTTAATGTCGTGCCCACAGTCTAAATATGTGGCCGGTGGTTTCTCGTTGCCCTTAAAGAGCAACTTCCAGGCACCTTCGTGAGTGGTTCCGAAGAGCCTCACCAGGGTTTGGTGCTTCTTTGGATTAAACTCCCACAGAGGGCGACTTCTGCGCTGGCACGGGAGGATCCGGCGAAGCAGCATCACTTGAATTACATCGACAAGCTTGACGTTTTTGGCTATCATGCTTTGAACGCAAGTCTGCAGCGCAATCAGCTCATCGGGTGAACACCAGTTCGGACTCTTCTCGACCCAGGAGGTGAGTCGCATGGGAGCGCCGGAGCGGAATTCGGCAGCTGCGGCCCAGGTGGTGCCGCGGGGTTCCGTGATGTAGAACCACTGTTTCTGCCACTCCTTTACTGTATCCACAAAAGTGCCTTTCGGCCAGGATACGTTGGACAACTTACTCACCATGGCTCCTCCGCACTGCGCATGCTGGCCATCCACCATCTTCAGATTCACGTTGAAGACTTTGAGCCATAGCCCGAAGTGGGGTTGGATGCAGAGGAAGGCCTCACACACGACAATAAACGCCGAGATGTTGAGGAAGGAGTTCGGGGACAGATCGTGGAAATCTATCCCGTAATAATACATCAGCCTGCGGACGAAAGGGTGGAGTGGGAACCCTAGTCCGTGGAAGAAATGAGGGATGAATACCACCCTCTCATTGGGCTTCGACGTGGGGATGACATGTCCCTCGGCCAGCAGACGGTGGGCGATTTCCTTCGCTAAGTATCCGGCCGCCCGAAGCTCAGTAATGTCCTCCTCCTTGACGGAGGAGACCATCCACTTGCCCTGACCTCCGGATCCGGACATGATTGAGTGCTAGCTCGAGTGGAAAGGAGATGAGAACTTGGGCACTGGAGCTTGAGATTGGAAAGGCAGAGATAGAGAGAAGGCGTGGGAGAGGAAGAGGGAGTCCTTATCCCCTTATAAAGGCAATACATATTGAACACCTCCCCACTCGCCTTAGAATTCGCCTATTCCCAGGGGCTGTATAAACGACACGGTTGGGTTACCCATGCCCGCATTGATGAAAATCCCACGATAAGGGGACATGATCTCTGCTTTGACAAGACATGCCAATGGCAACCGCGTCTCGGGACGTGGAGCGGCAGACACAAAAACGGTTCGGAATTATGACCGGTTGGACGTGATGTCATGCTACAAAAATTTGTCAGCGGATTGGATTCGTGTAAAATTATATTCTCTCTATGGACGTGTATGGTGTGTGTGACAGGTCCGGATACTATCATCGCGTCCGAAGACTATCTTGGAGTTCGGAAAAAAGGGAACCCGCCTTGCAATGCCGAAGACAATCTGCGTGCTGGACTCCTCGTCATTGAAGCCAGGTTCAGGGGCTACTGTGGGAGTCCTGGACTAAGGGGTCCTCGGGCGTCCGACCTATTATCAATGGGCCGGACTGGTGGGCTGTGAAGACATGAAGGTCGAAGACTGTACCCGTGTTCGGATTGGACTCTCCTTGGCGTGGAAGGCAAGCTTGGCGACCAACTATGAAGATTCCTTCTTATGTAACCGACACTATGTAACCCTAGATCCCCCCGGTGTCTATATAAACCGGAGGATGTAGTCCGGAAAGGATATACTCATTACATAGTCATACATGCTATGCTTCTAGGGTTTAGCCATTACGATCTCATGGTAGATCAACTCTTGTAATACTCATATTCATCAAGATCAATTGAGTAGGAAGTAGGGTATTACCTCCATAGAGAGGGCCCAAACCTGGGTAAACATCGTGTCCCCCGTCTCCTGTAACCATCGACCTTAGACGCACAGTTCGGGACCCCCTACCCGAGATCCGCCTGTTTTGACACCGACAGTCGCCGCCGCTCGGGTCCAAGTAAGGCCTCCGTTGCTACCCTCCGGTTGAAGCCAAGCTAGGCGGGTTGACCATTCACGGCCGATTAGCTTCTTGGAGGCGACGTGGAGTTGGAGAGCTATGTTGGAGAAGGACGCTGCTTCAGTTACTTAACTGCTGGTGCAGTTGGGTCACTGACATGTGGGCCAACAGGCAACTAGGCCACATGTCACTTACGCAACTGCACTTGCAGTTAAGTCACTGAAGCTCAGTCCGCTAGAGAATAAGCTTCTGTTCGGCTCAGCCGGACACAGGTGGGTAGATTCGGTTAATTAATTATACCTCCAGCGCACCCCTTTTTAGTTGAAGAATGTATGAAATGTAATGAAATCCGGCATGTTTATATGAATCCGACCATGTATGAATGAATTTAGTTCGAATTCTTGTATCACTGGCATTGGATGAACATGCAAAACAATATGTACTAGGGTTATTTCCAGGGTGATCACCTCGTTTGTACCAGTTTCACATGTACTCCATCCGGTCCTTTTTAGTCTGCATACAAGTTTTGTCTGCAGTCAAAGTATCTCTACTTTGACCAATATTTTAGTAAGAAGTATGAAGATTCACAATGTAAAATCAACTGACTTGAAAGAAATCTAATATGCAAAGTAAAAAGGAATAGAGGGAGTACAAAGAGTTTGATCTGCTTTTTAGCGTTCCTGTACATTGCAATCAAACACACAAGCCTGGAAATTCATAGAGAACATTCAAAACAATCAATGATTATGCATCTCAGCGATTCACATGTCAGAGCCAATATTTACTTCACAACTAAACAATAAAGAAAAATTGATCGATGCTGCTGAAAGCAAAGGGCGTCCCATTCGAAAATATCAAACGCATATCTTCTTGCTAACATCAATGAGCAAAATTTGACAAGGTTGTCCCATTCCAAAATGTCAAATGTGTGTTGTTTTGCGTACATCGATGAGCAAACTTTGACAAGGTTTTCCCATTCCAAAATATCAAATGCCTACAATTGTGGAATGGGCTAGGTTTGCCATCAGTTCAGACATTCATATGGCACCTCGTGCTAAATAAACCAACTATTCTTTTTGTGCAGTTCCACGAAAATAAACCAAATTCGCGCGTAGCTTGTATAATTTCGCCTTTATATGTTGCAATGCCTTGAACATATTGGCACCTCCTTTCTTGTGGTGGAAATGAATGATTCGATGTATTCATGAACATTTTGTGCAATTCCCATTGAAATCAAGTTGAGCCCCTGTTAGCACAAATACAAAAAAGTGATTAGTATAAAGCAAATTGTACTATGAATTGACAGTTTAAACAGTCACCTACATGGTCCATGTAGAGCACACTTTAAAAAAATGGAACTCACCGGAAAGAATCCTAGAACAACATTGTACTTGCGCATCACAGCAAAAAAATGGAGATCTGTCAGTCCTTCTAGCTGAAGTTAGTTTGGTCTTGTGGGGAGTAATGTAACCATCCTTCAACTGCTCCTTCTGATGAGAAGATAGACATGGCTTCTTCATCCTGGCATAATCGGAACTAGTCACTTCACGTACTCCATATTCTTCTTCAGAGGAGGATGATCCTGTTGTGCAAAGACAATAGGACAACTAAATGCTAGCATCCTTGTTTGCTCGAAAAAAGGAAAGGAAATATGAAAGTGCAACTATCCCTGGGTGGTTTTGGTAATTCCTAACAACATATAGCTCATTGAGCTAACATTATTCCAAGATCAATATTTCAGGAAAAGCTCAATGAATGGCATGGCATGGATGAGGAAAGTGGATCCCTCAAAATTCAAAGGACAAAAAGTTTGGCTCAAGCTTGAAGCTCAAGACTCTACATTTTATATTTTAGTGATCCAAGATCACATTGAGTCTATAGGAAAAGCCAATACTATCAAGGAGGGATGAGGTGTTGCTTAATGAGCCTCTTGCTTCATGTGCTTCGTGATATGCTCCAAAATCCTCAACTACCTTCCCACATCCACATATGACCTAAACCAAAAGTCAAACTCGGCCCCACCGATTCTTTCTATCCGGCGCCACCGAGTTTCAAATGTCATAGCCACTACCACAAACCCTAGGCAAATCGGTCTCACCGATAGGGATCTCGGTCTCACCGAGATGGGATTGTAATCTCTCTGTTTCCCTTCGTAATGTTTCGGTCTTTCCGAGATGAGGGATTGGTCCCACCGAGATTGCAATGTAAACTCTCTATTTCCCTTTTGTAACATTTTGATCTCACCGAGATGAGTGAATTGGTCCCACCGAGTTTACCTGACCAACTCTCTGGTTAGCTTATTACCAAAATCGGTCGCACCGAGTTTGTGTAATCGGTCACACCGAGATTACGTTATGCCCTAACCCTAACCATATCGGTCCTACCGAGTTGCATCTCAGTCCCACCGAAAATCCTAGCTGTCACTAGGTTTGCTGAATCGATCCGACCGAGTTTAACCATTCGGTCCCGCCGAGTTTGGCAAATTGTGTGTAACAGTTAGATTTTGTGTGGAGGCTATATATACCCCTCCACCCACTCTTCATTCGTGGAGAGATCCATCAGAACATACCTACACTTCCAATACACATTTTCTGAGAGAGAACCACCTACACTTGTGTTGAAGTCAAGATATTCCATTCCAACCATATGAATCTTGATCTCTAGCCTTCCCCAAGTTGCTTTCCACTCAAATCTTCTTCCCACCAAATCCAAATCCTGTGAGAGAGAGTTGAGTGTTGGTGAGACTATCATTTGAAGCACAAGAGCAAGAAGTTCATCATCAACACACCATTTGTTACTTCTTGGAGAGTGGTGTCTCCTAGATTGGCTAGGTGTCACTTGGGAGCCTTCGACAAGAGTGTGGAGTTGAACCAAGGAGTTTGTAAGGGCAAGGAGATCGCCTACTTCATGAAGATCTACCGCTAGTGAGGCAAGTCCTTCGTGGGCGACGGCCGTGATGGAGTAGACAAGGTTGCTTCTTTGTGGACCCTGTTGGGGAACGTAGTAATTTCAAAAATTTTCCTACGCACACGCAAGATCATGGTGATGCATAGCAACGAGAGGGGAGAGTGTTGTCTACGTACCCTCGTAGACCGAAAGCGGAAGCGTTATATCAACGCGGTTGATGTAGTCGTACGTCTTCACGATCCGACCGATCCAAGCACCGTTACTCCGGCACCTCCGAGTTCTTGGCACACGTTCGGCTCGATGACGTTCCCCGGGTTCCGATCCAGCAAAGCTTCGGGGAAGAGTTCCGTCAGCACGACGGCGTGGTGACGATCTTGATGTTCTACTGTCGCAGGGCTTCGCCTAAGCACCGCTACAATATGACCGAGGTGGAATATGGTGGAGGGGGGCACCGCACACGGCTAAGGAACGATCTCAATGATCAACTTGTGTGTCTTGGGGTGCCCCCCTGCCCCCGTATATAAAGGAGCAAGGGGGAGGCCGGCCGGCCTAGAGAGGCGCGCCAAGGGAGGGGGGAGTCCTCCTCCTAGTAGGAGTAGGACTCCCCTTTCCTAGTCCAACTAGGAGGGGGAAGGGGGGAAGGAAGGAGAGGGAGAGGGAGAGGGAAAGGGGGGCCGCGCCCCCCCTCCTTGTCCAATTCGGACTCCTCATGGGGGGGGGGCGCCACCTCCTGGCGCGGCCCTCTCTCTCCCCTCGCGGCCTAATAAGGCCCATACTTCCCCCCGGGGGGTTCCGGTAACCCCTCCGGCACTCCGGTAATATCCGAAACTTCTCGGAACCATTCCGATGTCCGAACATAGCCGTCCAATATATCAATCTTTATGTCTCGACCATTCCGAGACTCCTCGTCATGTCCGTGATTACATTCGGGACTCCGAACACCTTCGGTACATCAAAATGCATAAACTCATAATAACTTTCATCGTAACCTTAAGCGTGCGGACCCTACGGTTCGAGAACAATGTAGACATGACCGAGACACGTCTCCGGTCAATAACCAATAGCGGGACCTGGATGCCCATATTGGCTCCTACATATTCTACGAAGATCTTTATCGGTCAGACCGCATAACAACATACGTTGTTCCCTTTGTCCATCGGTATGTTACTTGCCCGAGATTCGATCGTCGGTATCCAATACCTAATTCAATCTCGTTATCGGCAAGTCTCTTTACTCGTTCCGTAATACATCATCCCGCAACTAACTCATTAGTTGCAATGCTTGCAAGGCTTAAGTGATGTGCATTACCGAGAGGGCCCAGAGATACCTCTCCCACAATTGGAGTGACAAATCCTAATCTCGAAATACGCCAACCCAACATCTACCTTTGGTGACACCTGTAGTACTCCTTTGTAATCACCCAGTTACGTTGTGACGTTTGGTAGCACCCAAAGTGTTCCTCCGGCAAACGGGAGTTGCATAATCTCATAGTCAAAGGAACATGTATAAGTCATGGACAAAAGCAATAGCAACATACTAAACGATCGGGTGCTATGCTAATGGAATGGGTCATGTCAATCAGATCATTCAACTAATGATGTGACCTTGTTAATCAAATGACAACTCCTTTTGTCTATGGTTAGGAAACTTAACCATCTTTGATTAACAAGCTAGTCAAGTAGAGGCATACTAGTGACACTCTGTTTGTCTATGTATCCACACATGTACTATGTTTCCGGTTAATACAATTCTAGCATGAATAATAAACATTTATCATGATATGTAAGGAAATAAATAATAACTTTATTATTGCCTCTAGGGCATATTTCCTTCAGTCTCCCACTTGCACTAGAGTCAATAATCTAGATTATACAGTAATGATTCTAACACCCATGGAGTCTTGGTGCTGATCATGTTTTTCCCGTGGAAGAGGCTTAGTCAACGGGTCTGCCATATTCAGATCCGTATGTATCTTGCAAATCTCTATGTCTCCCACCTGGACCAAGTCCCGGATGGAATTGAAGCGTCTCTTGATGTGCTTTGTTCTCTTGTGAAATCTGGATTCCTTCGCCAAGGCAATTGCTCCAGTATTGTCACAAAAGATTTTCATTGGACCCGATGCACTAGGTATGACACCTAGATCGGATATGAACTCCTTCATTCAGACTCCTTCATTTGCTGCTTCCGAAGCAGCTATGTACTCCGCTTCACATGTAGATCCCGCCACGACGCTTTGTTTAGAACTGCACCAACTGACAGCTCCACCGTTTAATGTAAATACGTATCCGGTTTGTGATTTCGAATCATCCGGATCAGTGTCAAAGCTTGCATCAACGTAACCCTTCACGATGAGCTCTTTATCACCTCCATACACGAGAAACATTTCCTTAGTCCTTTTCAGGTACTTCAGGATATTCTTGACCGCTGTCCAGTGATCCACTCCTGGATTACTTTGGTACCTCCCTGCTAAACTTATAGCAAGGCACGCATCAGGTCTGGTACACAGCATTGCATACATGATAGAGCCTATGGCTGAAGCATAGGGAACATCTTTCATCTTCTCTCTATCTTCTGCAGTGGTCGGGCATTGAGTCTTACTCAACTTCACACCTTGCAATACAGGCAAGAACCCTTTCTTTCCTTGATCCATTTTGAACTTCTTCAAAATCTTGTCAAGGTATGTGCTTTGTGAAAGTCCAATTAAGCGTCTTGATCTATCTCTATAGATCTTAATGCCCAATATGTAAGCAGCTTCACCGAGGTCTTTCATTGAAAAACTCTTATTCAAATATCCCTTTATGCTATCCAGAAATTCTATATCATTTCCAATCAGTAATATGTCATCTACATATAATATCAGAATGCTACAGAGCTCCCACTCACTTTCTTGTAAATACAGGCTTCTCCAAAAGTCTGTACAAACCCAAATGCTTTGATCACACTATCAAAACGTTTATTCCAACTCCGAGATGCTTGCACCAGTCCATAGATGGATCGCCGGAGCTTGCATACTTTGTTAGCTCCCTTTGGATCGATAAAACCTTCTGGTTGCATCATATACAACTCTTCTTCCAGAAACCCATTCAGGAATGCAGTCTTTACATCCATTTGCCAAATTTCATAATCATAAAATGCGGCAATTGCTAACATGATTCGGACAGACTTAAGCATCGCTACGGGTGAGAAGGTCTCATCGTAGTCAATCCCTTGAACTTGTCGAAAACCCTTTGCGACAAGTCGAGCTTTGTAGACAGTAACATTACCGTCGGCGTCAGTCTTCTTCTTAAACATCCACTTGTTCTCTATTGCTTGCCGACCTTCGGGCAAGTCAACCAAAGTCCATACTTTGTTTTCATACATGGATCCCATCTCAGATTTCATGGCTTCCAGCCATTTTGCGGAATCTGGGCTCACCATCGCTTCTTCATAGTTCGTAGGTTCGTCATGATCTAGTAGCATGATTTCCAGAATAGGACTACCGTACCACTCTGGTGCGGATCTCACTCTAGTTGATCTACGAGGTTCAGCAGTTACTTGATCTGAAGTTTCATGATCATCATCACTAACTTCTTCTCTGATTGGTGTAGATGTCACAGAAACCGGTTCCTGTGATGTACTACTTTCCAATAAGGGAGCAGGTACAGTTACCTCATCAAGTTCTACTTTCCTCCCACTCACTTCTTTCGAGAGAAACTCCTTCTCTAGAAAGGATCCATTTTTAGCAACAAATGTCTTGCCTTCGGATCTGTGATAGAAGGTGTACCCAACTGTTTCCTTTGGGTATCCTATGAAGACACATTTCTCTGATTTGGGTTCGAGCTTTTCAGGTTGAAGCTTTTTCACATAAGCATCGCAGCCCCAAACTTTAAGAAACGACAACTTTGGTTTCTTGCCAAACCATAGCTCATAAGGCGTTGTCTCAACAGATTTTGACGGTGTCCTATTTAACGTGAATGCGGCCGTCTCTAGAGCATAACCCCAAAACGATAGCGGTAAATCTGTAATAGACATCATAGATCGCACCATATCTAGTAAAGTGCGATTACGACGTTCGGACACACCATTGCGCTGTGGTGTTCCGGGTGGCGTGAGCTGCGAAACTATTCCGCATTGTTTCAAATGTAGACCAAACTCGTAACTCAAATATTCTCCTCCACGATCAGATCGTAGAAACTTTATTTTCTTGTTACGATGATTTTCAACTTCACTCTGAAATTCTTTGAACTTTTCAAATGTTTCAGACTTGTGTTTCATTAAGTAGATATACCCATACCTGCTTAAATCATCTGTGAAGGTGAGAAAATAACGATATCCTCCACGAGCTTCAATATTCATCAGACCACATACATCTGTATGTATGATTTCCAATAACTCTGTTGCTCTCTCCATAATACCGGAGAACGGTGTTTTAGTCATCTTGCCCATGAGGCACGGTTTGCAAGTACCAAGTGATTCATAATCAAGTGGTTCCAAAAGTCCATCAGTATGGAGTTTCTTCATGCGCTTTACACCGATATGACCTAAACGGCAGTGCCACAAATAAGTTGCACTATCATTATTAACTCTGCATCTTTTGGCTTCAACATTATGAATATGTGTATCACTACTATAGAGATTCATCAAAAATAGACCACTCTTCAAGGGTGCATGACCATAAAAGATATTATTCATATAAATAGAACAACCATTATTCTCTGATTTAAATGAATAACCGTCTCGCATCAAACAAGATCTAGATATAATGTTCATGCTCAACGCTGGCACCAAATAACAATTATTTAGGTCTAATACTAATCCCGAAGGTAGATGTAGAGGTAGCGTGCCGACCGCGATCACATCGACTTTGGAACCATTTCCCACGCGCATCGTCACCTCGTCCTTTGCCAGTGTTCGCTTAATCCGTAGTCCCTGTTTCGAGTTGCAAATATTAGCAACTGAACCAGTATCAAATACCCAGGTGCTACTGCGAGCTCTAGTAAGGTACACATCAATAACATGTATATCACATATAGCTTTGTTCACCTTGCCATCCTTCTTGTCCGCCAGATACTTGGGGCAGTTCCGCTTCCAGTGAACAGTCTGCTTGCAGTAGAAGCACTCAGTTTCAGGCTTAGGTCCAGACTTGGGTTTCTTCGCTTGAGCAGCAACTTGTTTGCTGTTCTTCTTGAAGTTCCCCTTCTTCTTCCCTTTGCCCTTCTTCTTGAAACTGGTGGTCTTATTGACCATCAACACTTGATGCTCCTTCTTGATTTCTACCTCCGCAGCCTTTAGCATTGCGAAGAGCTCGGGCATAGTCTTATCTATCCCTTGCATATTATAGTTCATCACGAAGCCTTTGTAGCTTGGTGGCAGTGATTGAAGAATTCTGTCAATGACACAATCATCCGGAAGATTAACTCCCAGTTGACTCAAGTGATTGTAATACCCAGACATTCTGTGTATGTGCTCACTGACAGACCCATTCTCTTCCATCTTGCAGCTATAGAACTTATTGGAGACCTCATATCTCTCAATCCGGGCATTCTGTTTGAATATCAACTTCAACTCCTGGAACATCTCATATGCTCCATGGTTCTCAGACCGTCGTTGAAGTCCCGGTTCTAAGCCGTAAAGCATGGCACACTGAACTATCGAGTAGTCATCAGCTTTGCTCTGCCAGACGTTCATAACATCTGGTGTTGCTCCAGCAGCAGGCCTGGCACCTAGCGGTGCATCCAGGACGTAATTCTTCTGTGCAGCAATGAGGATAATACTCAAGTTACGGACCCAGTCCGTGTAATTGCTACCATCATCTTTCAACTTTGCTTTCTCAAGGAACGCATTAAAATTCAACGGAACAACAGCACGAGCCATCTATCTACAATTAACACAAACAAGCAAGATACTATCAGGGACTAAGTTCATGATAAATTTAAGTTCAATTAATCATATTAGTTAAGAACTCCCACTTAGATAGACATCCCTCTAATCTTCTAAGTGATCACGTGATCCAAATCAAACTAAACCATAACCGATCATCACGTGAAATGGATTAGTTCTCAATGGTGAACATCATCATGTTGATCATATCTACTGTATGATTCACGCTCGACCTTTCGGTCTACGTGTTCCGAGGCCATATCTGCATATGCTAGGCTCGTCAAGTATAACCCGAGTATTCCGCGTGTGCAAAACTGGCTTGCACCCGTTGTAGATGGACGTAGAGCTTATCACACCCGATCATCACGTGGTGTCTGGGCACGACGAACTTTGGCAACGGTGCATACTCGGGGAGAACACTTCTTGATAATTTAGTGAGAGATCATCTTATAATTCTACCGTCAATCAAAGCAAGATAAGATGCATAAAAGATAAACATCACATGCAAATCAATATAAGTGATATGATATGGTCATCATTATCTTGTGCTTCGTGATCTCCATCTCTGCAGCACCATCATGATCACCATCGTCACCGGCGCGACACCTTGATCTCCATCGTAGCATCGTTGTCATCTCGCCAATCTTATGCTTCTACGACTATCGCTACCGCTTAGTGATAAAGTAAAGCATTACAGGGCGATTGCATTGCATACAATAAAGCGACAACCATACGGCTGCTGCCGGTTGCCGATAACTCGGTTACAAAACATGATCATCTCATACAATAAAATATAGCATCATGTCTTGACCATATCACATCACAACATGCCCTGCAAAAACAAGTTAGACGTCCTCTACTTTGTTTGTTGCAAGTTTTACGTGGCTGCTACGGGCTTTAACCAAGAACTCATCTTACCTACGCATCAAAACCACAACGATAGTTTGTCAAATAGACTCCGTTTTAACCTTCTCAAGGACCGGGCGTAGCCACACTTGGTTCAACTAAAGTTGGTGAGACAGTCTCCCGCAAGCCATCTATGTGCAAAGCACGTCGAGGGAACCGGTCTCGCGTAAGCGTACGCGTAAGGTTGGTCCGGGTCGTCTCATCCAACAATTCCGCTGAACCAAAGTATGACATGCTGGTAGGCAGTATGACTTGTATCATCCACAACTCACTTGTGTTCTACTCGTGCAAATAACATCAAACCATAAAAACCTAGGCTCGGATGCCACTGTTGGGGAACGTAGAAATTTCAAAAAATTTCCTACGCACACGCAAGATCATGGTGATGCATAGCAACGAGAGGGGAGAGTGTTGTCTACATACCCTCGTAGACCGAAAGCGGAAGCGTTATATCAACACGGTTGATGTAGTCGTACATCTTCACGATATGACCGATCCAAGCACCGTTACTCCGGCACCTCCGAGTTCTTGGCACACGTTCGGCTCGATGACGTTCCCCGGGTTCCGATCCAGCAAAGCTTCGGGGAAGAGTTCCGTCAGCACGACGGCGTGGTGATGATCTTGATGTTCTACTGTCGCAGGGCTTCGCCTAAGCACCGCTACAATATGACCGAGGTGGAATATGGTGGAGGGGGGCACCGCACACGGCTAAGGAACGATCTCAATGATCAACTTGTGTGTCTTGGGGTGCCCCCCTGCCCCCGTATATAAAGGAGCAAGGGGGAGGCTGGCCGGCCTAGAGAGGCGCGCCAAGGGAGGGGGGAGTCCTCCTCCTAGTAGGAGTAGGACTCCCCTTTCCTAGTCCAACTAGGAGGGGGAAGGGGGGAAGGAAGGAGAGGGAGAGGAAGAGGGAAAGGGGGCCGCGCCCCCCCTCCTTGTCCAATTCGGACTCCTCATGGGGGGGGGGGGCGCCACCTCCTGGCGCGGCCCTCTCTCTCCCCTCGCGGCCCAATAAGGCCCATACTTCCCCCCGGGGGGTTCCGGTAACCCCTCCGGCACTCCGGTAATATCCGAAACTTCTCGGAACCATTCCGATGTCCGAACATAGCTGTCCAATATATCAATCTTTATGTCTCGACCATTACGAGACTCCTCGTCATGTCCGTGATTACATCCGGGACTCCGAACACCTTCGGTACATCAAAATGCATAAACTCATAATAACTGTCATCGTAACCTTAAGCGTGCGGACCCTACGGTTCGAGAACAATGTAGACATGACCGAGACACGTCTCCGGTCAATAACCAATAGCGGGACCTGGATGCCCATATTGGCTCCTACATATTCTACGAAGATCTTTATCGGTCACACCGCATAACAACATACGTTGTTCCCTTTGTCCATCGGTATGTTACTTGCCCGAGATTCGATCGTCGGTATCCAATACCTAATTCAATCTCGTTACCGGCAAGTCTCTTTACTCGTTCCGTAATACATCATCCCGCAACTAACTCATTAGTTGCAATGCTTGCAAGGCTTAAGTGATGTGCATTACCGAGAGGGCCCAGAGATACCTCTCCCACAATTGGAGTGACAAATCCTAATCTCGAAATACGCCAACCCAACATCTACCTTTGGTGACACCTGTAGTACTCCTTTATAATCACCCAGTTACGTTGTGACGTTTGGTAGCACCCAAAGTGTTCCTCCGGCAAACGGGAGTTGCATAATCTCATAGTCAAAGGAACATGTATAAGTCATGGACAAAATCAATAGCAACATACTAAACGATCGGGTGCTATGCTAATGGAATGGGTCATGTCTATCAGATCATTCAACTAATGATGTGACCTTGTTAATCAAATGACAACTCCTTTTGTCTATGGTTAGGAAACTTAACCATCTTTGATTAACAAGCTAGTCAAGTAGAGGCATACTAGTGACACTCTGTTTGTCTATGTATCCACACATGTACTATGTTTCCGGTTAATACAATTCTAGCATGAATAATAAACATTTATCATGATATGTAAGGAAATAAATAATAACTTTATTATTGCCTCTAGGGCATATTTCCTTCAGACCCTTCGTGGGTGGAGCCCTCCGTGGACTCGCAAAACCGTTACCCTCCATGGGTTGAAGTCTCCATCAACATGGATGTCGGGGATATACCCCGCGGTCTAAACCGGTCGGAAGTTAACCCGGCCGGACTTGGCGGTTTATCTGAAGACCCGCCCTGACCTTGGCGGTTTACAAGCAATCCGCTTGGTCGTTATGACTCACTGGTAAACCGACGGGCGGATCAGACGGATGACAAGACCCAAGGCCTAGAAGGCCGGTTCAACTATGGTGGGCCGGTTTAAGAGGAAAGGAATATTTATCTTACAAAGAGTTAAGACCAGGACTTGTATCCGGTTTGTATTAGAGATAGACTAGTCCTAATCCTAATAGGACTCCACATGTAAACCGCCCCTTCAACATATATAAGGAGGGGCAGGGCTCCTCAAAGAGGGACAAGTTAGAAGCTACAAGCTACAAGCTACAAGCAATCAATAATCTCTAGGGCTAGACACAAGAGCCGGTTTACGGCGTCTCCCTCGGGATGATAATGAGACCTAGCCTCAAACAGCATGTAGGGTTTTTACCGGATGATGTTTCCCGGGGCCCAAAGCTGTCTAAACCCTTGTCTTGCGTGTTGATCCGCCCTGCGTCTCTCGTCCCACTCAACCCCTCTCAAGCTACCACATGGATGCGTTGGCCTCGCGACTAAGTCCTGACACTAAGGACATCTGCCGTGACAAATCCACGACAGTTGGCGCCCACCGTGGGGCCTGCGCACGGTGGTGTTGAAGTTTTTTGAAGGGATCTTTTTTAGGGTTCGAGAAGTCCGGCCGGATCAAGATAGTCCTGCACATCGCCGGTTCAGGTTTCTCGCACATCGCCATGATTCAGATCGAATCGCCAGCTGCGGACGTAACTCGCCTTGCCGAATCCAAGTATGATCCGCCGAGTCTATCTGCGGCGGATGAGGGCATGGACTCAGACTCCGCCTCTGTCACAAATCGCCATGGATCCGAGCCACTGTTTCCAGGCTGTTTTCGGCCCCGCCTCGATCTCCGCTGCTGGTCGCCAGCGCCTGAAAGCTACCTCCGCCGGTCTCCGCCTGGGGCCGCCGCGTTTTGAGCCGCCTCTTCGCGTTGTGCATCCGCCTGAACAACCTGATGCTTCCAAGGCACCTGCTTCAACTATGTGACCTTAATCCGCCGTTTCGCCATTGCCAACAAACCGCCACATGCACACACATCCAGCGCCAGGAGAGCGCCCGCGCTCGATCCCATGGCCGCGCCTCCCTGTTGCCGCGGTTGCTCCATGCTCCGCCTCCAGTCTCCTCCGTCGTGCTGCCGCCTCACCATGGACCGGCGCCCGCCGACCCCCTCGCCGGAGAAGCAACCAGGCCGGAGCCCTGTTGCCTCCCGTCGCTCACACCTCCACTCCCGTGGCCTCGGTAACCCGCCGGTCTTGAATCGCCGCTTAAACCGCCGTCTACGATCGGTCTCGGATGGAGTCACCACCACGGCACTGAGTCGCCATCATCGCCACAACTCGCCGGCCTTGAATCGCGGCCACCGCCGGTTCAGTTCGCGCCTCTGCACCGCCTCCGTCTGCGTTGCACCAGCCGCTAGAGCTTCGCCCTTCATCGCTCCTAGTCGTCGGCTGCCGACCACCGCAAAAGATAGGCCGGGTCTTGAAGTCACCGTTCTCCACCTCTAAGTCGCCGACCACGATTTCTGCTGGGAGTCGCCAGGCTTTCTCCACCGGAGAACCACCATCCTTCACCAGTGAACCGCCCGCCTGTTCAACCTCTCCGCGGACGCGCCCGACGAGGAGGGCGATAAATTCAGTGCTGCAGCCTTTTCTGATTTGAGCCTACAGCTCCCGTACATGCCGAGTCAACGCTGCACCGACCCTCTTCAGGGAGGCCTTGAGTCGCCGTCTCACCGGCCCACCTTCGTTGCCGTTGATCGCAAGTCGCTTCTGTTACGGTCACGTCCGTTGTTGCTGTGCCACCTCTGCCTCGACCCGCTTCTGCTGTGCGTCGTTGCTGTGCCAAGGCACCACTCTTGTCGTCGCCAAAGATCAGGTCATGAGGTTACAAGTGAAAGTTCAATTCACCAAGGCGTCGGCTTGTGCTGCTACTCTCCACGTTGTCATATGAAAGCATTGTTTATTTTTGGTGATTGCCTCAAGACTAGAGGAGAAGATTCCTCCTGACGATCTGGTGCAATCAAAAAAAAAAAAAGGGGGAGCAGGCAATATTAAAATAATGATGGAACATCAAGGCTGGGACTACTTTGGTTGATTAAACAAGACACCCAGGTGCTGCTCCTGGTGGTCGATGCAAAAAGAAAAGATCAATTTGTATTCCTATTTAAAGTACTACTACAAGTGCTGCATCAATCCAAAAAGGAGTATGGAGCATTGCTATTACTACGTGCAAAAATTTCACGTACAGATCATCCAATGGTCACAAACATCAGATGATATCCATCTAACAAAATATTTTATTAGCACATATCAAAAAGCGGTTTATCTTTGCCTTGGTCTGCAATACTGTTTATGCAGGACAATTGTTCATTATAAATGAGGAGCTATGTTACGGGCACGGAGCATGCGTTAGCAACGTTCTGCACTGGTGTTTCGTCCGTGTCCTACGATCCGGTGAATAAACGTGAGAAGGTCGTCGTCCCTGAGGCCCGGTTTACATCAGCTTGCCAGGACCGCGCCCGTGATTAACTCGCCCGTTCAAGCCGGTTTACGAGACCGGTGCCGATCTTCCCCGTCCGCACCGGCTTACAATGTCGCGGCCGACTCATCTGTCCGTGCTGCCTCTGATGTTGCGGTCGTCTCTGCTGTCCGTCTCTCGCGGCCTGGTCTACATCAACACACTGGGCCGCACCTGTCTGCATGAGCTGTTTATTGGGTATGAGCAAGTCACAGCTTGGGTAGCCCGGTTTTCTTTCAAATTGGAGGCAAATTATTATCAACCGCCGTCTGCACTGGATGGATCAATGGGCAGGCGCACAAGTCGTCGCCGCTACTGTTTGGTTAAACTTCAAATCACCAGTTGGAAGGAACCATTGGCCGAGTTGCTGACACGGTTCATACGGGATCATTTACAACCCGCCGCAGTCACCTCAACCTTCTGTGTATTCACATCGTGTTATCAACACCAATGATATACAAGTTATACCGGTTTATATCACGGTCAAGTATGGAGAATCTCAAGCCAACTCCTCGAGTCACCTTGAGACTTGGGGGCTACGATGATATGACGCAGCAAGTCTTGCCAGTTTCAGCCGGTTCAAGAATGCAGAACTTTTGGAGGGAAAGATAACCCGGTTCCGGAGGCTACTGTTATATTGATGAAAATTTAAAGGCCGTCAGAAAGGATTCTAGTTTGAAATCTGGCTGAAGGGAAGTCAGTATCACTGAAGCTCTCAAATATCCGGTTTACAATCCGGTTCAAGAGAAATCTATTCTCCCACAAAGTTCTGAAGCGCTCAGATCCGTTTAACAATGTCCGGTTCAAAAAGGAATTAACTTCTCAAGTTCGAGTTTAAAGGCCGTCAGAAAATTTCCGGCTGAAAATGAAGATTCCGGTTTAAAATCCGGTTCAAGGGAAAGATGTCTCCCACAACTTTGAAGCTTTCAATATCCGGTTCAAGATCCCGATTCAAGAAGAATTTACCTCTTGCAAAAAGGTTAAAAATTACCGAAGAGGACCTGCTGCCATGATGCGCGGTTCAAACATGGGTATCCGGCCGTATTGGCTTGACATATTATTTATCCCATGAGGGCTCCCGCTTTGTAAAGCGAGGTATCTATTCCTTATACCATGCGTGGCTACACGGAGTTGATTCGCTTTAGGGCAACCTCCGGTTTACCCCTTGAGGTCGCTTCACAGAAGAGCAACAAAGTCAGTTGGGGACCTAGTCGACCTGAACCGTAGCTACACCTCCTGGGAGCTTGGTCATGTCTTGACGACGGTAATGCCTTCTGGCTGGCAAATTTGCCACTAAGTCAGTTGGGGACCTAATCGACTTGTACCGTAGTTACACCTTATGGGAGCTCGGTCATGTCTTGATGATGGTAATGCCTTCTGATCGGCTTTTAAACAGCCAATAAGTCATTTGGGGGCTTGGTCGTGTCCGAACCAATGCAATGCCACTTGATCGGCCCTAGGCCACTGAGTCACTTGGGGGCTTGGTCGAATCCGAACCAATGCAATGCCACTTGGCCGGCGTAAACGCCACGCGTCATTTTGGGGTCCTGGCTGACTGGCACCATCGCTACGCCTTCGGGGGGCTTGGTTGCGTCTGACCATGGTAATTCCATCTGACCAAGCTCAGTAGAGCTCTTCTTTTGCAAAAAGTTGTTGCCGTTGCTTTTGCTTTAATAGCCTTTCTTGAGAAGTTGCTATTTTATTTGCGTTTTTTAAACCGACAGTCCATTTTTAGACCGGAGATTATCTATCCGGTTTGATTTTCTGTTACCATCCTATTATGGAGTAAACCGGTGTTTATCAACCTGGCTCGGCTTTCAACTACAAGTTGTCAGTACACGATCAAGTTATAATCCGGAGACTATCAGCCCGGTCTGGTTTGACTACAAGTCACCAGTATATACATGGTTAATCCGGTGTTTATCACAACCCGGTACGGTTTTATCATAAAATCGGCGCAATATGGAAGGAGTTATCATTACTCAAGATTGGGGTTATCACTCTTACTACAAAAAGTTGGTAAGCCAACGATGTGATTCAATGTCACAGGTTGAATAAAGTATGATGATAAATTATCCAGTGTTTATTAAACCGGTCTGGCTTTGGACTATAAGTCGCCAGTATATATTTGGATTGCGCCATTGGAATCATGCGCTTATAAATTATTGGATTATATTATTCAAATAGCCAAACTTGGCTGAATTTTCATTATGATATTAGATGAATAAGGTTTTCATACCAGATTATATTATCTTGAATAGCCAACATGGCTAGATTTTTATTATGGTTATTAATATTATGATTAAGGTTTTCAAAGTCGCTTTAGCGCAATGGTTATCATATTCTACAATTGAAGGAATAGTCCCGAGTTGCTGCAGGCCTACAACCCGGCACTTGGGGGCTACATTATTCAAAGTTGAGATTATATCAAATATGCAAGTCGTCAACTATTCAAGGTACAAGCTTTTTATCCATTATATTGAAGGGTCCACTGCTCAGTTGGTAAAGCACAAGGCTCTTAACCTTGTGGACGTGGATTCAAGCCCCATGATGGGGGTTACATCATATGATGTTATTTTCATTGAAGTGTATATCAAAGTCCCAGCTCAATATTATCTTACCGAGTCGGCCCTTGGGGGCTACATGCTGCTGTTCAAAGTTTAAAAGATTATATTTACAAAGTCCCTGCTGATTATTACATAATGAGCCGGCCCTTGGGGGCTACATTGGTTGAAGTTTTATGGGCATCAGTCAATTACAAGTCCCAGGTTGCTGCAAGCATGACAACCCGACACTTGGGGGCTACAGGTAATATGGATATAAGGGAGAAATATCTTCCAATTTTCTGTTTTGAGCCAATCATTATGACCCGGTGTCTACAACAATCATGAACCGGCATTGGAAATAATCATGACCTGGAATTCAGTTCTTATAAACCGGCAATCTTGACAATGATAAACCGACAAGTCTACATTTTCAAACCGGCTGAATATCAGATGAGTATTACAAGACCAATATTTCTTAAACCGGCGCTTTGGAAGCCAACTCAAGTGGATTACTCTTTACAATATTTTTCTATGAGAAACCAATGTCAGCAATTTGAGTATGAAGCTGGTTATTAACCTGGATTTTCTAGAAGGAGGAATGACAAGGACTTAAGGATGATCAGGTGCCGGTTTACAAGAATTCTTAACCCGGAGCGCAACCTGTCAAATTTGTTCTTATGTTTATTTTGCAGCATAAGTTTACCATGGATGAATCCAAGCTAAACTTGGGGGCTAATGTCGGGGATATACCCCGCGGTGTAAACCGGCCGGAAGTTAACCCGGCCGGACTTGGCGGTTTATCTGAAGACCCGCCCTGACCTTGGCGGTTTACAAGCAATCCGCTTGGTCGTTATGACTCACTTGTAAACCGACGGGCGGATCAGACGGATGACAAGACCCAAGGCCTAGAAGGCCGGTTCAACTATGGTGGGCCGGTTTAAGAGGAAAGGAATATTTATCTTACAAAGAGTTAAGACCAGGACTTGTATCCGGTTTGTATTAGAGATAGACTAGTCCTAATCCTAATAGGACTCCACATGTAAACCGCCCCTTCAACATATATAAGGAGGGGCAGGGCTCCTTAAAGAGGGACAAGTTAGAAGCTACAAGCTACAAGCTACAAGCAATCAATAATCTCTAGGGCTAGACACAAGAGCCGGTTTACGGCGTCTCCCTCGGGATGATAATGAGACCTAGCCTCAAACAGCATGTAGGGTTTTTACCGGATGATGTTTCCCGGGGCCCGAAGCTGTCTAAACCCTTGTCTTGCGTGTTGATCCGCCCTGCGTCTCTCGTCCCACTCAACCCCTCTCAAGCTAACACATGGATGCGTTGGCCTCGCGACTAAGTCCTGACACTAAGGACATCTGCCGTGACAAATCCACGACAATGGATCTACAATAGCACCACCTATCGGAACCACGACAAAAACATCCGTGTCTCCAATTGCGATTGAATCCTCCAAACCCTTCCCTTTACATTCTTTCAAGTTGCATGCTTTACTTTCCGCTGCTCATATACTCTTTTGCATGCTTGCTTGAATTGTGTGGAGATTGCTTGACTTGTGCTAAGATAGCTAAAATCTGCCAAGAACTAAAATTGGGAAAAGGCTAGATTTTTATTTGGTCAAGTAGTCTAATCACCCCCCTCTAGACATACTTTCGATCCTACAAGTGGTATCAGAGCTTTGGTCTCCATTTGCTTTGATTTCCATAGCTTTTGGTGGTCATAGCCTTGGTTTCACAACCTAGGAGAGTATGGCGTCTAGCAAGGGAAATTATCACCGTAGAGGTCCTTACTTTGATGGTACTAATTCTGCTAGTTGGAAGCATAAGATGAAAATGCATATTCTTGGACATAACCCCGCCGTTTGGGCTATTGTGTGTATTGGCTTGCAAGGTGAATTATTTGATGGGAAAGAACCGAACCGTGAAGCTACCGCGGAAGAGTTGAAGATGCTGCAATACAACGCTCAAGCTTGTGATATCCCCTTCAACGGATTGTGCCCCGAAGAATTCAACAAAATCAGCCGTCTTGAGAATGCAAAGGAAATTTGGGATACTTTGATTGATATGCACGAAGGTACCGACTCCGTCAAGGAATCCAAATTGGATGTGCTTCAAAGTCAACTTGACAAGTTCAAAATGAAGGATGGTCAAGGTGTCGCTGAAATGTACTCTAGGCTTGATCTTATCACAAATGAGATTGCCGGCTTAGGGAGTGAAGAGATGACCGATAGATTCATCATTAAGAATATCCTAAGAGCCTTGGATGGAAAATATGATACCGTGTGCACATTGATCCAAATGATGCCCAATTACAAAGATCTCAAGCCAACGGAAGTCATTGGAAGAATTGTTGCTCATGAGATGTCACTCAAGGATAAAGAGGAACTTCACAACAAATCAAGTGGTGCTTACAAAGCCTCATGTGAAGCCCCCACATCATCGAGTGAGAAACAAACCTTCAATGAAGAATTGAGCTTAATGGTGAAGAACTTCAACAAGTTTTACAAGAGTAGAAGCAAAGAGAGAAGTTCCAAGTCAAGGTCCTACAATGACAAAAGATCTTCTAGTCGAGAGCGAAACTGCTACAATTGTGGAAGGCCCGGACACTATTCCAATGAGTATACGGCCCCCTACAAGAGAAGAGAAGATTCTCCCAAGAGAAGAAGTAGAAGAGAAGAATCAACAACTAGAGAAAGAAGGAGTAGAGATGATCGTTATGAACGAAGACCCTCACGGAGAAGCAAGGATTCGGAAAGAAAGGACAAGTCATCTAGGAGCTACACAAAACGAAGACATCAAGCTCATGTTGGTGAATGGGTATCCGGCTCCGACTCCGACAACCACTCCGAGAGAAGCTATCACTCCGACTCCGAATATACTCAAGATGAAGGTGTTGCCAGTCTAGCACTTGTGACAACCAACTCCTACGACATATTTGACTCACCAAATGAAGGAGTTGGAACATGCTTCATGGCTAAAGGCCCAAAGGTATCACACCCCGAGTATGTTGATTTCAATAGTGATGGAGATGACTTGTTAGGTGATGATGATTTACTTGTTAACAACCCTAGTGATGAATACTATGATGGAACATCAATTAATCATGCTAATCAATATAAAACGAATGACAATGATAAGGAAAAGATTGAGTCTCTAACTAAAGAACTAAACACTCTTAAGTTAGCTCATGAAACTATCTTAGGAGATCATCGAGAACTTTTAAGGACTCATGAGAAATTACGCTTTGAAAAGCTCAACCTTGAGCAAGAGCATGAGTTCTTAAAAGCAATCAATGATGATCTTCGTAAGAAAAGTTCTTCTTACATTGCCAAGCGTTTACTCTTATCCACTTACATGCCTCAAGTCAAGTCTAGTAACAAGAACAAGAAAGATTCTTCCTCTAGTAGTAACAATAATCATGCTAAATCCAATATTGTTGCTTCTAGTAGTTCTCTTGATTCCACTAATGATTGTCTTAGCCAAGTTACACTTGAGCAAGAAAATAGCTTATTGAAGGGAATTATGGAGAAAGGTGTTTACAAGAGCCTTGCCGGAAGTAAGCAATTTGAGAAAATTGTACGCAAGCAAGGAAGGCACCGGAAGAATCAAGGTGTTGGTTTTGAACGAAAGTTCAATGCCAATGGAGTTGAGTGGGAAGAAGATCAATACCCCAAGACGAAGTTTGTTCCTCAACAAGATAAGTATGATCCTACTTATTTCAAAGGGACACAAGCTCAAGATGATCTTCCACCACAAGACCACAAGCAAAAAGGCAAGGACAAGCTTCAAGAGGAAATTGATGCATTTGAAGAAGCTCCTAAGTCCTTGGTCAAGTGGGTTCCCAAGACTACTTCAAGTTCCACTTCATCAAGTACAACTACAACACTGATACGTCTAAAACGTATCTATAATTTCTGCTTGCTCCATGCCTCTTGTGTGTGATATTGCTATGATATTTATACACTTCCATACACTTTTTGATCATGTTTGGACTAACCTATTAACTCAGTCCACCCCAGTGCCAGTTTCTGTTTTCTGCTGTTTTTGTATTTCAGGTTTTCCCGTCACGTAAATTGCCAGAAAAATCCTGGAAAAATTATATAAACAATCAATGCTCCAGAAGCTTCCACACGCCAGAAGTGGGGCCAGAGGGGAGCCAGGGGCAGCCCAGGCGGCCTGCCCACGCGGCCCCCCTCCTGGCCGCGCCGGGGGGGGGGGGAGCCTGGGCCCCCCTCTCCGCCTCTGGTGACCCCCTTTGGCATATATTTACCTCGCGTCCCGAAACCCTCGAGGACGGAACCCTTTTTCGCGATCTCATCTCTGTTTCGCCGCCGCCGCGCTTCCAAGATCGGGAGCACCAGGAGAATTCTTCCCGGCACCCTGCCGGAGGGGAGGATCACCATCGGGAGCCTCTCCACCACCATGGACGCCTCCCGGATGAGTTGTGAGTAGTCTTCTCCGGGGCCGAGGGCTCGTACGTGTAGCTATGTGGTTATCTCTCTCTCCCATGATGTGATCTTCGTTGTGATCATAGGCTATGTTAATCTAGGGTGATCCCATGATATTTCCCCTTCCTCTATGTATTGGATTGATGAACTCACTTGTCTTTATCTAGTATAATCCCCGAGACCAAGGTGACAGCGGTCTATTGGACATGGATTAGAAAAATATTTTCATGAGTGATTTCCTCTCTTGTGTGTTGATTGAAGATTGAGAGTCTCTTGGTGCTTGTCTTTGACTATCCTTTAGATATGTTGTGGTGATTGTGGGACTCTCTTTGGATGGCCGCGGTGACATTGGGAAATCCTTAGATTGAGAACTACGAACTTTGAGGTGTGCTTTTGTAGCCCTACACAATTCTCGTCCTCTCTTGACCACGAAGGAATGACCTCCGGGTGCGTCTCCATTGCATGTTTTATGGGAAATATCATGTGATTCGATTATGTTAATGTTGTTGGGAGTTGCCACTAGTGAAAGTATGATCCCTAGGCCTTGTTTCCACCATTGCAATACCATTTGTGCTCACGTTTACCACTTGTTTGCTTGCTGCACTTTTTATTACAGATTTATATTACTTTGCTTTGCCACTCCTATCATCCATATTTTACCATCTCTTCGCCGAACTAGTGCACCTATACAACTCCTAGTTGTATTAGGTGTGTTGGGGACACAAGAGACTTCTTGTATCTTAGTTGCAAGGTTGCTTGAGAGAGACCATCTTCAACCTCTACTTCCCTGAGTTCGATAAACCTTAGGTCATCCACTTGAGGGAAATTGCTGCTGTCCTACAAACCTCTGCGCTTGGAGGCCCAACATAGTCTACAAGAGTAGAAGCGTGTGTAGACATCAAGCTATTTCTGGCGCCGTTGCCGGGGAGGTGAGTGCTTGAAGGTATATCTTTAGATCTTGCAATTAAATCTTTTCGTTTCTTGTTTTTAGTTTCACTAGTTATGTTTATGGAAAACCGTGCTATTGGATCGTTGCTTGCGGGAAGACGCCCCACGCCTGTGGTGGTTGCTCCTCCCCCTACTGAAATTGTGCCCTATAAAATACCAGCTGGTATTATCGATTATGTTTTGGCTAATCGTTATGCAGGAGACAGACATCCCGGTGAGCACTTGCTATATCTGTCACAATTATGTTCATTATTTAAGCTTGCAGGTGTATCAAGGGAGTTTGTCATGAGGAAATTGTTCGCCATATCACTTATAGATAAAGCTTCAGATTGGTATAAGCTTCTCGATGACTCTCACCTGTTGGATTGGGAAGAGATCCAGTCTCTCTTTTACTCCAAGTTTTATCCTCTTCATGAAGTCCATAAGAATAGGAATTATGTTTATAATTTCTATTCTCATGACGGAGAGAACATAGCTCAAGCTTGGGGGAGACTGAAAACGTTAATGCTAAAATGTCCTAACCATGGGCTCCCCAAAGATATGATTATTACTAATTTCTATGCGAGGCTCTCTCGACAGGATAAAGATTTGCTCGATGCTTCCTCTATGGGTTCTTTCACAAACGAAAAGATTGATGCTAAATGGGAACTCCTTGAAAGAATTCAACGCAACACTGAAGATTGGGATATCGACAAAGGTAAAGAGTCAGGTATAATTTATGAGTATGATTGCATTAAGTCCTTTGTTGAAACTACAAGTTTTAATAAGTTTAGTGCTAAGTTTGGACTTGATTCTCAACTCCTGGTTGATTTCCTCAAATCTTTTGCTTCAGATCTTAATATGCCTAAGGAGGATTGGATCAAGTATCATAAACCTTTTAAAGAGACTTGCAAAGAAAATGAAATTGTTCATGATGATTGCAACATGCATGATCCAATTCCTAAAAATGAAGTTTTATATACGCATGTTAATTTTTGTGGAGTGGATAGACCTTGTGAAAGGCCTATGATTGAAGAAGAGAAGTATTGTAAGCAACATGAGCATGAAAGAACAATCACTTGGGTCAGAGATTTAAATGAAATTGCTAGAGAATTGTGTGACCTTTATCCTTTTACTTGTGAACTTTGCTGTATAGAGGGTCACTTTAATTTTCAATGCATGAACTTTCAAAACATAACTGTTAACCAGTTGTGTGATAACATGATCACCTCTGATCTTTATGATGAGCTTATGTTATTTTTGATGTGTGAGGAGTTATCAGAAAAGACTTCTTGGCTAGATGTTAATGCCATAGGAATAAAAAACACTTTGCAAAATTGTCATCTCTATTGTGTTGTTAATTGCCATGAAAATTATTACATAAGTAAGATTAGAAAGGAGGGGACTTTACCAAAGTATAAAAATGTCTCTTATATTTCTGCTAATAAAAAGGAGAGTTTCTCCCAAGTTTCCCCTATTGTTTCTAATGATAAACCAGGATATGTGGATAAGCTTCATCTCCAACCACTCCCTCCTAAGATGAAGAAGAAGAAAAAGAAGAGGAGGAGGAAGAGGAGCAAGAAGGAAGAAGAATGGGTATCAACCTGGCCTGAGCATATTCCTCCCATCAACTTTTATCCTAACGGTTGTAAGTCTAAAGAAGAAGGTGAAGTTTATTGCCTTAATTATCATCTTGATGATACGTCCGTAGGTACTATTGAAGATGATTTTGATTATGATATGCATGTTACTTATTGTGATTGGGAAAATGATGATAATGCCACTTATGATCTTGAAAATCTTTTTGGTACCAACTCTGAAAGTGATGATATGGAAAGCTCTAAGCTTGGGGATGATAGGATTGCAAATCCTTTACCCACTAGTAATGTGACAATTGATAATTCTTTTGCTAGTAAGAATAAAGACAACATGTTTACAAATATAGTTGCTAGCAATGATAATGCTCTTCTCTACTATGATGATGTTATAACTCCAATATATAGTGATTATAAAGGTACCTATGACATAAGGAGAAATTATCCTTATGAAACTTGTCATAATCATGGAGGGAATTACTCCCTTGTTGAACACCATCTTCCTAATACACAATTAATCTACAGTGTTCAAGTTGTTTATGATAGTCCTACTCCCACTATTACCAATGAGAAAGATTATGCTTATGTGGAGAGTAAGAGTACCTTTTTGCATGTGGATCATGGTATCAATGCTTTATGTGATGCTTATATTGTTGAGTTTATTCGTGATCCCACTGAAAATTATTATGAGAAGGGAACATATGTTTATAGATATTTCAATAATATCAAGTTCCCCCTCTTTATGGTGAATATTTTGAAGTTATGCTTGTTCTGCCTTCCTATGCTAGTTGCTTTATGCTTCAATAATTTATTTTCTTACAAGACTCCCATGCATAGGAATTATGTTAGACTTAAATATGTTTTATATATGCTTCTTGATGCTCTCTTTTGTTCTTCAACTCTTATTCCTACGAGAGCATCATTAAAGTCTTAAGCCTATCTTTATGGCTATAAAGAAAGAGCTCTAGGGAGACAACCCTTGTTATCTTTGCTTTCAGCTTGTTCTTTCAGTTTTAGTGGTCTTGATGTTTGTTACTACTGTAGCAACATCATTGTATCTTTACTTTTCAGCTTTGTGCCAAGTGTAGCCTCTGATTGCAAGAAAGTTCAAAAGTTGTGACGTGTTGTCCAGGAAACAGATTCTGTCCTTGGACAGAAAAATTCGTATAAAATCACCAGATCATCTTTTTGGTCTGAATTTTTTCGACAGCGTGCTCTATACAATTGTCTTTCGGGCGTCTGTTCTGAGTTTTTTGATTCGAGTTGCAGCTCAGATGAGGGTAGCAGAAGCACCCCAAGCAATTTGCCAAAGGCTGCCACTAGAGCAAGCAAGAAAAGAACTTCAGAATCTGAGGATGAAGATTATGTGGCAGAGGAAGAGGAAGCCACATCAAAGAAGAAGGTGCTCAAGAAGGAGTATAGCTCTACTGTTGCAGTTAAGCCAGGGATGAAGATCAAAAGGCCAGCAGGAAGACAACCCATGTCAAAAGCCAGAGCCACCTCTCAAGCATCTTTGGAATCTCAACCCAAAGAGGCTGCTGCAAAAGAGAAGAAGGAAAGAAAGAGGGGCAGATGGTGCAAGAAAGTTGATCCAATGGCAGAATTTGAGAAGCATTCTTTTGAAGAAGAAGAGGACGAAGAGGTTGCTACACCAGCACCCAAGGCACAGAAGCTTATGGGTGATGCTATCAGGACATGGGCTGCTTCATCAAATCCCAAAGAAGCACCCAAAGATGCCTCCAAGCCCAAGAGTGCACCTAAGAGGAATACCAGGAATATACCAGCTGCTGAGAAGAACAAGGCCCCAGTGCCTGAAGTTGCTGCTGATGAAGATGATGAAGGACAAGTCCTGAGGAAGCTCAAACCAAAAATTCCAGACCACAATGATGCTCATCCTGTGGCTGAGAACATGAAGATCAGGAGAGACTCAGGGTTGAGGAAATGGAGAGAGACAGACCCATATGCTACCAGAAGAAGAACTGCTGTTGATTATAGGTTCCACACAAAGGAACATCAGGATTTCTATGAGACAGTGCTGCTGGACAAGAAACCTATAGTATGTGATATGAGGTGGGTCAACTGGACCTACATGAAGAAGAATGAAGAACACTATCCTGGAGTATATAACAGCTTCAGTGCTTGTGGAGTTGCAGACTTTGTTGGGCAGAAGCTCACAAACTGGAATGATGAGCTCATTATGCAATTCTACTCCACAGAACATTTCTATCCAGATGGCAGGATAGCATGGATGTCTGAGGGTACAAGGTACCACTCAACTATTGAGGAATGGGCAAATCTGATCAATGCCCCAAAGGAAAGTGAAGATGACTTGGATGTTTATGCCAAGAAAAAGATGGATCACAATTCTATGTCACAGATGTACAAGGAGATCCCAGACAAAGCTCTTGAGACTTTCAAGTTTGGGTCACTCCATTTTCTTCTGTCAGGACTGCCAACGATCAACTGGATCCTAAGGCACACTCTTTTTCCCAAGTCAGGTGACCACAACATGATCAGAGGGCATGCAATTAACTTGCTACATATATTTGATGTGCCACAGAAGTTCAAGGTCATGAGCCTTATAGTAGAGACTATCAAGAGGACAGCAGCTGACCAGAAAAGAAGTTATGGATATGCCCCACAAATTCAGGAGTTGATTAACTCAAAGATGGGCACATGAAAATATCTGTTGGATAAGGAACACTTTGTTCTCTATCCTGACTTTGAGGACAATCAAGTTGTTATGGATGAAGATGAACCATCATCAGTACAAGCTCAAGAGAAGAAGGAGAAAGCAAAGAAAGAGAAGGCTGCCAAGATGGCAACTCAAGAGGAGGCATCTGAGTACTTTTTGAAAAGCAAGCAGGACCAGCTTGGTTATTTGATAGCATCAACTCTGAGGATTGAGAAAGGACTGGCCACCCTGACTCGAAACCAGGAGAGCTTGGAAAGAATTGTGGAGCAGAAGTTCTATGACATGGATGTGAAAGTAACTGAGATTCAGTCAGTTGTGGAGCAACTTCAGGATGACATGCAGGAGAGGAAGAGCAAGACAACAACTGAGGCATTTGCCAGAGTGCCTAGAGCTCAGAGATCAACTGTAGTGCCAGTAACAGACACCAGAGCCACTTCATCTGCACCAGCTACAGCTTCAGTGCCACCAGCTCCAGCATCTACTCCAACAGCTCCATCTACATCAACTGAAGCCTTCGTTCTTGGAGTTCTCCGGACACCACCACCTGAAGACCAAGCCTGAGAGACGTTTTAGTGCTATGCATTTTCTATGAACTTTTTGGTAACTTGTTGCCAAAGGGGGAGAAAAATGTATAGATCATAGGCTTCGAGAGAGGGAGAGTTTGCTTTTGTTCTCTCTTGTCTTCTTGGTTGAACTTTGGTTGCTTTTGATTGCTTGAGATACTATGCTATTATCTATGAGACATTGATGATCATGTGGTTGATCATAAGCTACATTAATGCTTGTTAGATGATACTATCATTTTTATCCTTATATGATCATTCACTTTGCTTGGTGATGAGTGCATGTATTTAATTCTTATCATTTTGAGCGCTCCACCAAGATGTATGTGACATGGAAGAGTAACCCATGATCCTAACTCATTGTGCATTTGCAGTCCAAAGCAAATCTTAAGATATGCACAAATTTATGGGGAGCTCTTGCCTTTCACATACTTCTCAAAGCGACAATATCTTTCACTCTTATTATCATTTGTCGAAGCTTTGATCTATATGTTGTCATCAATTGCGAAAAAGGGGGAAATTGAAAGTGCAACTATCCCTGGGTGGTTTTGGTAATTCCTAACAACATATAGCTCATTGAGCTAACATTATTCCAAGATTAATATTTCAGGAAAAGCTCAATGAATGGCATGGCATGGATGAGGAAAGTGGATCCCTCAAAATTCAAAGGACAAAAAGTTTGGCTCAAGCTTGAAGCTCAAGACTCTACATTTTATATTTTAGTGATCCAAGATCACATTGAGTCTATAGGAAAAGCCAATACTATCAAGGAGGGATGAGGTGTTGCTTAATGAGCCTCTTGCTTCATGTGCTTAGTGATATGCTCCAAAATCCTCAACTACCTTCCCACATCCACATATGACCTAAACCAAAAGTCAAACTCGGCCCCACCGATTCTTTCTATCCGGCGCCACCGAGTTTCAAATGTCATAGCCACTGCCACAAACCTAGGCAAATCGGTCTCACCGAGATGGGATTGTAATCTCTCTTTTTCCCTTCGTAACGTTTCGGTCTTTCCGAGATGAGCGATCGGTCCCACCGAGATTGCAATGTAAACTCTCTGTTTCCCTTATGTAACATTTCGGTCTCACCGAGATGAGCGAATCGGTCCCACCGAGTTTACCTGACCAACTCTCTGGTTAGCTTATTACCAAAATCGGTCCCACCGAGTTTGTGTAATCGGTCACATCGAGATTACGTTATGCCCTAACCCTAACCATATCGGTCCTACCGAGTTGCATCTCAATCTCACCGAAAATCCTAACGGTCACTAGGTTTGCTGAATCGGTCCGACCGAGTTTAACCATTCGGTCCCACCGAGTTTGGCAAATTGTGTGTAACAGTTAGATTTTGTGTGGAGGCTATATATACCCCTCCACCCACTCTTCATTCGTGGAGAGAGCCATCAGAACATACCTACACTTCCAATACACATTTTCTGAGAGAGAACCACCTACACTTGTGTTGAGGTCAAGATATTCCATTCCAACCATATGAATCTTGATCTCTAGCCTTCGCCAAGTTGCTTTCCACTCAAATCTTATTTCCACCAAATCCAAATCCTGTGAGAGAGAGTTGAGTGTTGGGGAGACTATCATTTGAAGCACAAGAGCAAGGAGTTCATCATCAACACACCATTTGTTACTTCTTGGAGAGTGGTGTCTCCTAGATTGGCTAGGTGTCACTTGGGAGCCTCCGACAAGATTGTGGAGTTGGACCAAGGAGTTTGTAAGGGCAAGGAGATCGCCTACTTCGTGAAGATTTACCGCTAGTGAGGCAAGTCCTTCGTGGGCGACGGCCGTGATGGAATAGACAAGGTTGCTTCTTCGTGGACCCTTCGTGGGTGGAGCCCTCTGTGGACTCGCGCAACCATTACCCTCCATGGGTTGAAGTCTCCATCAACGTGGATGTACGATAGCACCACCTATCGGAACCACGACAAAAACATCCGTGTCTCCAATTGCGTTTGAATCCTCCAAATCCTTCCCTTTACATTCTTGCAAGTTGCATGCTTTACTTTCCACTGCTCATATACTCTTTTGCATGCTTGCTTGAATTGTGTGGAGATTGCTTGACTTGTGCTAAGATAGCTAAAATCTGCCAAGAACTAAAATTTGGAAAAGGCTAGATTTTTATTTTGTCAAGTAGTCTAATCACCCCCCTCCAGACATACTTTCGATCCTACAAAATATTTAAAATAGCATAGATGAAGTACTTCTCAAGGACAATACCACTTTCTCATGACAATATCTAAACAGTAGCACAACACCAATAGAGATGACAAAGCTCAATCATATAGATGAAATCCGTGGGCGAGTACCAACCTTTGTTAGGAGGCTTATTGTGTAGAGCATACATATCAGGCACTTCTCCGGAACCATCTGTTGTTATCTTTTGTGGTTGCCATGCTTACTATATACTCCTTGATTAGTTTAATGTTTCCAACATCTTCTTGTGCATTTCCACTAAAATATATGGTATCTTCAAGAAGATCCCTGTTTGCACGAGTAGAGATAATTACATATTACATTAAGAGTGGCATCAAATCAGTGGCAAAAAAATTGCTCGTTCCAGCCATAGCAATAAATTAAGATGCAAAACTGTATCATTACTTGTGTCATCACAGTTCCAGTGCTTCATTACAGCACCGGGAGTTGATTTTTGTTTTTCTTCCACTTGTTCTTCCCCTTCATCACTTGGTTCAATAACAGACAAGCTTCGCCTTCAATGTAAGATTTGGCATGTCAATTAGGGAGCACAGGTATAACACTAAACAAGGACATTAATTTTCTGATGAAAGTGGCAAAATGCCAAAAGTTGTGAAATATCCTTATCTTTCCTCAATGGGATATTACGGTGCACATACAGATTGGAAGTCTTGTCTCCATTTGTGCAGTTCACTAAAATTAAGCAACATTACCGTACAAGTAGCACAACATATGAAAGCACACTGCACAATCATGTGAAAGAAGGCTAGTACTAACCTCTCGTGACGCGGAATCCAAACAACTCACAAGAAGAAGATCTGAACCAAATTTGCCAACACGGATAGGAAGTAAGATCTCCTGTTGTGCAGTTCCACTAAGATCAAGCAATCAAGCAACATTGTCGGTGTGACATTTTTGTTGAAGTGCACAAAACACTCTTAAAACAAAAGTGTTTTGTGCAGTGCAAAAAAAGGTCACAATAGCAATGAGGTGAAGTAGATAACCCTGTTTACATAGCGGTGCAAAGGAAACAACAAGTGGTCAATAATGGTGGATGACACAGAAGCCAACAACAAGAAGCATCTAACTTATCTAAATGGGAAAGGAAGCAAGACAGTAGCATTTCTCAAATGGTGGCATTGATTCATATTAACAGAGAGATTATATTAACAATAAAATTTGTTAAACATGTAATTTGCTTTTAACTGTGGCATTGCATCAATTTTCCAGCGGCATTACTAGAGGGTGTTTGTTTACAGGGACTTCTTGGTGTAGGGACTAAAAAAGTCCCTTTCAGTCCCATCTAAACCAAACAGGAGGGACTTTTAGGGACTAAAAGTGTGCATTTGGGACTAAAGAAAGAAGACCCCGAGGGAGAGTATTTTTGGGATTTTTCCCAACAGTTGCCCCTGCCCCGCATCGCACCTTATCTCTATTAGTTCATTACTAGGGGTAACATGGTCTTTTAGCATGTCATTTAATAACCTCTAGTCCACGTATAGTCCTTGGAACCAAGCAGGTAGGGACTAAAAAAATTTCTAGGACTTTTTAACCAAACAGGGCCTTAGATTAACAACAACTAAAGAGTTGCACGGGACAATGGACTCACCATCACCATGTGCATCTACTGATGTATGAAGGGGTGATGCACAGTCTGTTGCAACAAAGGACAAACAACCAAGGAGCATATTTGTGTTGGTCCCAGTTTTGTTATCTTTAGACACCTTTCCTTATGTGAGCGCAGCAAATCTAGTCCTGCTCAAACTCTATAGCCTTGTCCCTCAAAACAAAAAGATAAGTTCGTTACAGATGTGCGTACTACATTTGTCATTGTTTTCCCTTTTTGACCAACGTAGGTGCTGGATAGCCAGTATGTACTAGTACTTTCCCCTTCCTTTCCTCTTTGAACCATGTCCTATATTCATGCTATACAACTTTCCCCACAACTTTCCTCCCTTCTTTTCCTCTTTGAATCATGTCCCAGATTCATGCTATACAACTTTCCCCACTACTTTCCCCCCTTCCTTTCCTTTTTGAACCACGTCCTAGATTCATGCTATACAACTTTTCCCACTACTTCCCCCCATTCCTTTCCTCTTTGAACCACGTCCTAGATTCATGCTATACAACTTTCCCCACTACTTTCATGTTTGATCCAACACCTAGATTCGAGTGCAGAAGCGGAAAAATCCCACATGCAGCTAGAGCAATGCATGTGGAATAAGTAAATTATACTCCCTCCTTCCATCTATATAGGGCCTAATTCATTTTTCAAGACCGCCTTTGACTATTAACAAGATTAATAGTACATGAGATGTATAAAATGAAAATTATATCATTGTAAGCTCCTTTCACATATGAATTTGACGGCATGCTTTGTGTAAGTTGATGTCATATATTATTGCACTAACATTTGGTCAAAGTTGACCTCGAAAAACGCATTAGGCCCTATATAGATGGAAGGAGGGAGTACCTTAAGGTTCTTGGGGTGTGGTTCCGTGGGTGACCGGAGGCCGTTCTGCCCACACTATGTATGGTGGAGAGCAAGAAGGGGTCGAAGGCCCTCCCGCGCTGCTGCTGGGTGAAAGAGAATAGTTGCGCCGGTAGTGGATTCCCTCCCTCGCCGACGACGACAACATTAAGCCTCCTTCCCTTCCCGGCAGACGGATCCTGCCGGCTCTTTGACCAGCAATGAGGGGAGAGAGAGAGGCCAACGAAGTCTTGTTTAGATCTGGAGAGGGTGAGAGAGTGTGAAGAGAGCAACTACAAGCGCTGAGGCTCCAGCGTGTATATATATAGTGGGGAGAGAGTGTGAAGAGTGCAAACCCTAGAAAACAAGCGCCGAGGCCGAGATCATATAGCTCCGTATCCATCTATTTTGACCAGTCAAAGAATCCTCCTGGCACCGCCCCAGATCACTTTCTCTCTCTATCATGCGGGGCCTACCTGTCATTGGGTGGAAGAAAGAAGTCGAACAAAAACAAAATTATGCTCAAGTGTGGTTATCAAACCCAAGACCTCAAGTTTGATGAGCGAACAGGCTAACCAGCTACACCACCCTCACGTTATGTTTAACGAGAGGAAAATAACCTTTTATACATTCCTGCATTTGTGTGACAAGCATGCCATGTTTATGTTTTTGCGTGGGAGTCATTGGGATTTAAATCATAATCGTGTCATGTGGCTTTGGTGGTAAGGTCTTTTGGGATTTAAAGCAGTGCTGGTAGTATAGAAATAATGCAGCCTTAGTCAGCTTACCTCTCTCCATGTAGTACGTTGGGTCCCACCAGTCAGAGGGTGAAACAAAGAAATTAATAAGAAAAATTAAAAGCGCCAGCAGTGTATCTTACCTCACACATCTCGCTACTGCTCGTGAACACTGTCCAATTGATCCCTCTGTTCGCTCATGTACTATTTTAAGTGAATCCTTATTATAACATGCACACAATTTTGGGCATTTGTATTCGACCTAAGTCAGTGTGCCACCGTATCTCGTACTACTCCCTCCGTCTACGTGTAAGAAGTCACGTTAGAAGGTGCAGTGGGACCAAGGTGCAAGAAGATTGGAGGAGAAGGAGAAACTTGACCGATCCTTCCTCCAATCAAAGCCCTGATTTCTGTCTCTAAACGCAAAATTAATTACAACAACTAAGAGATGCCGTTTTAGCTACCATGCAGGGCCACATATTAACTTGCATGCAAGCCGACTTTGATTTCTTGACTGATCAACGCGTAGTTGTGCTCCATGCATTGGGTTTCCAGGGGAGATAACAAGGTAGAGTAAGGAGTGTTTGGTTACATTGCTAGGCTGGTCATAGTTGTGAGTAACTTGGACTAGTAACTTGCATATGGTACTAGTCTATGTTACTACCTTCATAGTGGGTAGTAAAATATGGATGGTAACATGCAAGTCTTCATTAATTGAGATATAGACTCATTTTACCTTGGTGTGTGTGTGTGTGTTTAATAACATGTGTGTGTTAGAGAGAGCAACACATCGACCTACTCCTACAGAGAGATGGTGTGTAGTGTACGATTTAGCCGAGAGAGTCGGTGCATCCTCTCATTTCCGGGCGTCCGGTCAGGACAAGCGGACAACTGCCACGCCCGCTCCTGACCAGCCTGGCCCACCCAAAGCCCCTCCATCCCCCGCACGCGCTTCCAGCCCGAAAGGGTCAGCGCTGCTCCAAAGAATCGGTGCCGCATTCATGCCCGAGCAGAGCGGACGCGACCTCTCACTGGCGCCTGCATTGAAGGGAGAAACTGATCCAAGAGTGATGGTTGCTTCATCCGTCCAACTTACTGCTGGGTCTATGTGATCTGACAGCTCGTTGGTCATTATTACTGAGGTGGTAGGACTGCTGGATGTCCCACGCTTTCAGCAAAAGGAGGTACTACTAGATTACAATTTTCTCCATTCTTACAGCAGAGGAGTGCGAGAGCAGTAAAAACACGCAGGCTCAGTGATTACATGGCCCACCTCACACTATCAACATATTTTCTGGACACCGTGCGACACCTAACTCTTTACATAGTAATAGTATAGTACGTACTGTAATTTCTCAGCGAGATAAATTTGTACAATACTATGAAGCTTCCAGCTTCCGTTTCATGTATCATGCGTCCAAGGTTGCCCGTTGCAACATTTCATCAAATACAAAGGAGACTAACATGCATGCTATTGCATCTCAATGATTGACAGATCATAGCCAGTATGTACTCCCTCTGTTCCAAAATAAGTGTCTCAACTTTATGCAAACTTTAGTACAAAGTTGTACTACTACTAAAGTTGACACTTATTTTGGAACGGAGACATCTAAAGAAAAAAACAATCCATGCAGTCCCTAGCCCTTGAACCGTAAACCCTAACCAAGCTTTAATTTGTTGGCAACGTTGGAGCTTCCGAAGAAATGAAGTTTGCAACCCTTTGACCATCGGATCATTTTGTGCAGTTTCACCAAAATCGAGATGAGCATCCCTGTGGCAAAGAAATTGAAGAAGCGTGATTAGAATAATATTACTGGGACTAGTTTATGAGACATAAAATCATCACAAATACAGTACGTAGAAGCCAGTAGAGGTCTGTGCGGGGCAAAGAAGTAGAGAAATATCCACATGGAGTGATGTGGCAGCTGGAGCAGTGGTGCAAGCCGGCTCTAAAGGAAGTTGTACCTGAGGGATGTCGGGACGTAGCTCAACCTAGAGGAGGGCAGCGGGAGGCGGCAACTGCCCAGGTCACAACAGTGAGCAAGGGACGAAGGCAACCTCACCAGCTTTGTGAGAGAGAACGGCGGGGACCCCTGATAGGGATGTGCCAACAGTGGGTTTTTGCCGTCGGCGATGGCGACCGCATCTACACTAAGCATCCACCCCTTCCCCCGGCGGACGTGATCCACCGGGATGTTAGAGATGTGGCCACAGTCGTTTTTTTTTGAGAGAGTGTGAAGAGAGCAACCCCAGCAAGCAACTGTGTAGGCTTGAGGGAGTCCTGGATTAGGGGGTGTTCGGATAGCCGGACTATACCTTCAGCCGGACTCCAGGACTATGAAGATACAAGATTGAAGACTTCGTCCCGTGTCTGGAAGGTTCTTTCCTTGGCGTGGAAGGCAAGCTAGGCGTGCGGATATTCAAGATCTCCTACCAATGTAACCGACTCTGTGTAACCCTAACCCTATCCGGTGTCTATATAAACCGGAGGGTTGTAGTTCGTAGGACGACCATCATCATACACAATCATACCATAGGCTAGCTTCTAGGGTTTAGCCTCCTTGATCTCGTGGTAGATCTACTCTTGTACTACCCATATCATCAATATTAATCTAGCAGGAGTAGGGTTTTACCTCCATCGAGAGGGCCTGAACCTGGGTAAAATAAAGTGTCCCTTGTCTCCTGTTACCATCCGACCTTGACGCACAGTTCGGGACCCCCTACCCGAGGTCCGCCGGTTTTGACACCGACATTGGTGCTTTCATTGAGAGTTCCTCTGTGTCGTCGCTTTTAGGCCCGATGGCTCCTTTGATCATCAACAACGATGAGGTCTAGGGTGAGACTTTCCTCCCCGGACAGATCTTCGTCTTCGGCGGCTTCGCTCTGCGGGCCGACTCGCTTGGTCATCTAGAGCAGATCGAAAGCTACGCCCCTGGCCATCAAGTCAGGTTTGGAAGCTTAAACTACATGGCGGATATCCGCGGAGACTTGATCTTCGACGGATTTGAGCCACAGCCAAGCGCGCCACACTATCCCGAGGGGCATGATATAGCTCTGCCTCCGAACAGTGTCCTGGAGGCCGCACCCGCACCGACCCCGATCCTTGACTCGGAGCCCGCTGCGTCCTTCGAGGATGAACGGTTGGACGTCACCTTGGGGGCTGCGATCTTAAAGGCGATCGAGCCGAACGCAAGCCCCGCACTCCGCATGGCCCATGACTCCAAGGAGACGGACTCTTCTCCGAACTCCGAGCCTTCCGCGCCCCTGCCAATCGAATCTGATTGGGTGCCTGTAATGGAGTTCACCGCCGCGGACATCTTTCAGTGCTCACCCTTCGGTGATATCCTGAATTCTCTCAAGTCTCTCTCTCTATCAGGAGAGCCCAGGCCGGATCACGGTCTGCGAGGTTGGGATTAGGACGACGAAGAAATTCAAAGCCCACCCACCACCCACTTAATAGCCACTGTCGACGATTTAACCGACATGCTTGACTTCGGCTCCGAAGACTTCGACGGTATGGACGACGAAGACAGAGACGAACTGGAACCAGCACCTATAGGGCACTGGACCTCCACCCCACCTAATGATGTATTCATGGTGGATACCCCTGAAAAAACGACAACGAGGAAAAAGGAGGCGAAAAGAGGGGTAAACCCTCCGAAAAGCACTCAAAGCAGCGACGAAAACGCCGAGCCAAGCCCCGCCTCGATCAAGACCCAGCCGTTGAGCAGGATGAGACGGTAGACGACGAGCTTGTTTCAGAACAGCCGTCCGAACAGGGCAACTCGGATAGAGAGGACAGACAGCCCTCCCCCGGCCATAACAGAATTCCGGACGATATCACGCCGGATAAAACCACGGAGCAGAAGAATCTTCACGAAAGGCTCGTTGCCACACCACGTAGCCTGAAAAAGCAGAAGCAGAAGCTAAAGACGGCGGAAGATGCACTCAGAACAAGATGGAGCAAAGTAATCAAGACCGCAGACAAATACAGCGACAGCCGCCGCACCAAAAGCTATCCGAAGAGAAAACTACTGCCCGAAATCGACCAGGAGGCCTTAGAGCCCCCACACTTGAAAAACAAAAAAGCCTCACGGTCGGATAGACGACCCCATGGCCACCATAAAACGGCAAGCGGCGCCGCACTTAATGCGGCATGCGACCCAATCAAAGACCCGCATCATGGCCCAGCCAGGTCCATTTACGGGCCAAGAAAGCAAGCCCTCGCAAGCAATGCAAAAAATCCACCATCAGAATCCAGCGCACCCAAATACAGGGGCGCCGCACACCCCCTATGCTTCACCGATGAGGTCCTGGAAAACGAATTTCCAGAGGGATTTAAGCCCGTCAACATAGAGGCGTACGATGGAACAATAGACCCTGGAGTCTGGATCGAGGATTATATCCTCCACATACACATGGCTAGAGGAGATGATCTCCATGCCATAAAATATTTACCTCTTAAGCTTAAAGGGCCAGCTCGGCACTGGCTTAAAAGCCTCCCCGAAAACACAATTGGAAGTTGGGAAGAGCTCGAGGATGCTTTCCGAGCAAATTTTCAAGGGACCTATGTCCGCCCCCAGGATGCAGACGATCTCAGTCACATAACTCAGCAGCCCGGAGAATCAGCTCGGCAGTTCTGGAACAGATTCCTTACTAAAAAGAATCAAATAGTGGATTGTCCGGACGCCGAAGCCCTAGCGGCTTTCATGCACTATGTCCGAGACGAATGGCTCGCCAGACACCTCGGCCAGGAAAAGCCAAGAACAATGGCCGCACGCACAAGCCTCATGACCCGCTTCTGCGCCGGAGAGGATAGCTGGTTGGCACGATGCAGCCCCAGCGACCCAAGTACATCAGAAATCAGGGATGGAAACGGGAAACCGCGATGAAATAAGGACCATCGCCGAATTAAAAGAAAAAATCCGAAAAGCACGGCAGTCAATGCCGGATTCAAAGGCTCACGGCAAAATCAGACAAAATCACCCCCTCAGGATAATAGGGAAGATCCGTCCAGCCTAAACAGAATCCTGGATAGAATATGTCAGATACACAGTACTCCTGGGAAGCCTGCTAATCACACCCACAGAGACTGTTGGGTTTTCAAACATTCCGGAAAGCTTAACGCCGAACACAAGGGGCTCGATACACCAAGTGAAGAAGAAGACGAACCCCAAAAGAAGAACACCAGGAAACAAAAGAACTTCCCACAAGAAGTCAAAACAGTGAACTTACTTCACGTCACAAAATGTGTGTCGCCCATAAAGGTGCGCACAATAAAACCTATCCCTCGGGAGTCCCGCCACTGGTCATTAAAACCAATCATCTTTGATCAGCTAGGTTATTCTAGAAATATCAAAAACGCAGGCCGGACTGCCCTGATACTCGATCCAATAATAGACGGATTCAAATTTACCAATGTCCTTATGGACGGCGGCAGTGGACTAAACCTGATATATCAGGATACAATCCACCGCATGGGCATAAACCCAGCGAAAATCCGCCACAGCAAAACCTCCTTTCAAGGGGTAGCACCGGGCCCGGACTCCCATTGTATGGGTTTTCTCCGGCTTGTAGTCATATTTGGCTCTGCCAATAACTTTTGTCGCGAAAAGTTGACCTTCCATGTAGTCCCATTTTCAAGTCGCTATCAAGCACTACTGGGACGCGGAGCTTTCGCTCGCTTTAACGCAATACCGCATTATGCATCTCTCACGCTTAAGATGCCCGGACCTCGAGGCATCATCTCTTTAAAGGGAGCGCACTAAAATACGCCTCCTCCAAATGGAGGATTGCGCGGCCGCTTAAACAGCCGCACAATAAAATGGCCTCGCCAGCCAAAGGACTTTTTCGATGTAAGTCATTAAAGGCCACGGATCCGGACTCAATGAGTTCGGCACAAGCCCATAATCAATATAGGCTTAGTACGCCGTACCAGGGGCTGTACGCAGAGACAATAAAGCTCCACTTCATTTATTTACTCTCATATTTTGTTTGTTATCCTTTTTTGATCCGCACGACCCATTTTCAATTTAGTTCCTCTCTTTTACAGATGAACGTCGTACGGCGCCCGTCCAGGACACGGCACAGCGGAGACACAGGCGCATACGTGCAGTAGGGACCCGTCCTAAAGGATTCTTTTTAGATTAAGACCCTGCGTAAACCTTTTTTACTTTCTCTTGCTGTTATACATCCCCTGGTTTCTTTTACTATAACCAAGGAGGAGGCTGGCGTTTTAGCATGTGGCCACGCCAGAGTTCTTGCTCGTACCTGGACACTAGGGGCTTTTTTATTTTTTAAAAGGGTGTTGTTTCACACGCATCCAGAAAGACCGAACACCTTAGGGAGTGTTCGGCGTCGCGAGTTTTGGCACTATATGCATCAGCTCCGAGTCATGATTTTGGTCAAATGTTGGGTTGCCCGGCTCCTGAGTTCGGCCACCTTACGTTCCGTTCTATCGGCTAAGGTAGCACCAGGAGAACTACTGCGATTGTGCCCCAGTTCGGCCGGGTGAGCACCTCAGTAGAGAAAGCCGAAAACCGACTGTCATGATGTAGCGCGAGACTGGTCGCCACTCAATGACTTATAGGAATTTATCGAATTCCTCCATTTTGACGAAGGGCCGCTTCCCAGTCAGGCTCGTATGCGCCCCGAATTCGGGTAAACGCAGTCGCCACTAAAGGGCTACTTAAAGAGTCCCACTGTCAAGCTCCTATGGCTAAGTGAAAGTGTTAAAGCATTATAGTCCAGTTGCCTAGCCCGCTGCGCTATCACCTCGTTTGTAGGACCAAGACATTGGGTTAAGTGTGAAAATGCGTCTTCTGCGCGCACCCCCGCACTATGTGCGTGGGGGCTGAAGCCAACGACTGCAATCTTTCAGAATTTATATATTAAAACGGCCGCACAGGAGGTGTTCTTAATACTTGAAGGCACAAGTCTAAAATATGCCACTACAATTTATAAAAATATTGCTTCATGATTACATATGCTGTCATAAAACAACATCTTTCGAACACTGCGTCTCTATTATGCGAGCGCCTTCGAGGACTTCCTCAAAACAGTGCTCGGAAGGTATTAGGCTTTTATCCGAATCACGGGACGCAACAACGGTGGGCTCCATATCTGCCCAGTATGTCTTGACACGGGCAAGATCCAGCCGAGCGCCCTCTATGCACGCTGACCTCTTCATAGCATCGATACGAGGCACCACGTCGAGAAATTGCTGCACCAAGCTGAAATAACTCTTCGGCTTCGATCTCCCCGGACACAGGCGATCCATGGTGTACTTCATGGCGAGTACGGACAACCTATTCAGCTCGGCCCATTGGGCCAGGCGATCGTCCACTGCCAGTGGACGCTCTGGATTGGTAAATTGCGACCAGAAGAGTTTCTCCACTTCATGATCCTTCTTATCTTGAAAATACTTGGTCGCATCAGCTGCACTAGCCGCCAAATCCAGATAGGTGTCCTCCACGCTCCACGCTAGGTCCAACGGGGCAAACTTCGGATCACAGAATTTTCTACACAGCAGGGAAGGGCTTTCCATCCGCAATTTGTCCGGCTTGATGTAGCTCTTCCCTTGCCGCTCTCATTACAGAGCGGGCGTCCTTGGCGTCAGCAACGGCCTTCTCCAAGTTCGTTTGCCGTGCCCGACCTTCCTCTTCAAGAAGCTTGCAACGGTCAGCAGTACTTTTTAACTTCACGGCCATATCAGCCATCTCCTCCTTGCTTCGGCAATGGGCAGCCTGTTCGGCTTTCAGCTCTTCATGGGCTTTCTTGGCAGCCGCATCGCTCCTTCTGGCTTGTTCCTTTGCTCTGGCGAGTTCGGCCCTAAGACCTTCTACGGCGGCCGCACCATCTGCGTCAAGCATACACACGGTAAGATATTGGCATAAAGCTCCTCTTACTAACAATCGCCCAATAAATTCAATACCTTGAGCATCATCAAGCCGCTTGTTAACAAGCACGATGTCGGCTTCTGCCTCATCAAGTTGTCGCTTTAGTTCGGCAAATTCTCGAGTCCGGCCTGACTCCGGACAATCAGCCACCTACATATAAAGGTGCCACTTAAAGGACCTGGGATTAAGATCCTCTGCGCGTCACACATCTTTGCGACACACAGAGTCTCAGGGGCTACTATCTACACAGGGCGCATTTTCTTATGCGCAACTAACACTAATGTTCGTTATTTAAAACGTACCTCAAGGCCCGCCTGTAAACTCTTGACGGCCTCGTGCAGTCCGCTTTCCGCGGATGAAATCTTTTCAATCACCGTGTTCATCAACACACGATGCTCCTCTGAGACAGAGGCTCGCCCCAGCAGAATCTTTAGCTCCTCCGGCCGAACACCAGATGGTGCCGGACTCGTCCCGTGGCCTTCTTCGAAGGCCGGACGCGGAGAACCTCGGGGGGCCACATGGTCACCTTCTGCCCCTGGCAGATCCGGAGAAATCCCCTGCGACGACACTTCAGCGTCGCCCGCCTTGCTAGGCGATACAGAAGGAGGAGGCGTTCCGCTCTCCATCATCTCCGGAAGAAGATCCCCCGACGACGAGCTCTGCTGAGAAGGGCTGAGGTCCGAACTACAAGGTAAGGTTTCGGTTAAAACCTCTCAGATATAAATCAAGGATTTCTCTTAAAAGAATAACTCTCCTTCTACTTACGGCTCGCTGGAGGGCTGCTCCCTTTGAGGGTTTAGTCCGGCCGAGGGGCTCCCCGGCGTCGGGCCCTCTGACATGGATTTTCCCCCCCGCTTTGGAGCTATGGTTTCCGGGTCGTCAGAGGCAGCCCTTTTCTTCCCCTTAGGAGAGGAATTATCGATTCCTTCCTTCGGAATAGCCTCTTTCGAAGAGGCCACGGTTTCCTTGTCCGCCCCCTCATTTCCCTCCAGAGGCACTACCTCTAACATCCTGACTAGCACGGGATCTAGCCTGGTTTCGGGAAGGGGAGCCGGACACCGGATCAGCTTCGCCTTCGCTATCCACTCCTGCATAAAAGGAGAAGTGATGTTAAAAAATAGGTTAAATAATACTGATAGAAGGTCCGGGCACAAGTTCACCTACTTGAGTGTCCGGGTGATTGCGGCTTAAACCAGCATCCTCGGTCAAATCCGGACTCACTTCTTGTGATCCGAAGAACAGTTTATACATCTCCATAGGCGTCGCGCCCATAAAATTTCGGAGAGCTCGCGGTCCCTCTGGATTGAACTCCCACAAGCGGAGGGGGCGACGTTGGCTGGGCAGAATCCGGCGAATCAGCATAACTTGTGTCACTTTGACCAGGTTGAGGTCTCCTATCAAGAGAACCTTAATGCGGCCCTGCAACAGAGGAACATCTTTGGGCAAGCCCCGATCTAACCCTGTGTTGATCCACGATGCTAAGCATGGTGGGGGGCCCGAGCGAAAGGCGGGAGGCGCCACCCAAGTGGTGCCCCGAGGAGAGGTGATGTAGAACCACTCCTGTTGCCATAAGCCGAGCTCCTCTTGAAAAGCGCCCTCGGGCCATGGAGCATCGGTATTTCTTTTTATAACAGCGCCTCCGCACTCTGCGTGGCGCCCCACGATTATCTTCGGTTCTACCTTGAAGGTCTTGAGCCATAATCCGAAGTGAGGGGTAACATGGAGGAATGCTTCGCACACAACTATGAACGAGGAGATATGGAGGATGGACTCCGGAGCTAGGTCGTGGAATTCCAGCCCATAATAAAACATTATCCCCCTTACAAAAGGATCCATTGGGAAGCCTAATCCTCGAAGGAAGTGGGAGACGAATACCACGCTCTCACCAGGCTGAGGGCTAGGGATCACCTGTCCTTGAACAGGCAACCTGTGCGGAATCTCGGTGGTCAGGAATCTAGCTTCCCTCAACCTTGATACGTCCTCCTCCGTAACGGAGGATGGCATCCATTGACCTTGGAGGTCGGAGCCGGACATCGTCAAAGGTCTGGTGCGCCTGGAGTTTGGAAGCCTAGGGTGTTGGAACTCGGGGCGATGGGCGAGCTTGTTTTGAGAATAGAAGAGGGGAACAGGGTCCTGGTCTCTTTATAAAGAGGCAGAATACCAAGAGCCCTCCCATAACCGTCTTAGACTGGCCTTTAATTAAGGCAGGACGTGCTGACGGGCACAATTGGGTTACCCACGTCCGTATTAATGAGAATCCCGTTAAAAGGGGCACACGATCTCTGCTTCGACAAGACATGCCAAGGGAACCGCCTCGCTAAACGCGCCAAGGTGGAACGATAAAAAATAATCTATACAGAAGGCTTGGTCGCAGTGTTATGACGCACTGCGGAATACGTCAGCAGATTTGATTTGTGTTTATATTATTCTCTATATGGCAATATGTGGAAACTTGTTTTGCAGAGCCGGACACTATTCTTGGTGTCTATAATCTTCTTGAAGAACTTGGAGGAGGAACCCGCCTTGCAATGCCGAAGACAATTTTGCGCGCCGGACTCGTCGTCATTGAAGCCTGGTTCAGGGGCTACGGAGGGAGTCCTGGATTAGGGGGTGTTCGGATGGCCGAACTATACCTTCAGGCGGACTCCAGGACTATGAAGATACAAGATTGAAGACTTCGTCCCGTGTCCGGAAGGTTCTTTCCTTGGTGTGGAAGGCAAGCTAGGCGTGCGGATATTCAAGATCTCCTACCAATGTAACCGACTCTGTGTAACCCTAACCCTATCCGGTGTCTATATAAACCGGAGGGTTGTAGTCCGTAGGACGACCATCATCATACACAATCATACCATAGGCTAGCTTCTAGGGTTTAGCCTCCTTGATCTCGTGGTAGATCTACTCTTGTACTACCCATGTCATCAATATTAATCTAGCAGGAGTAGGGTTTTACCTCCATCGAGAGGGCCCGAACCTGGGTAAAATAAAGTGTCCCTTGTCTCCTATTACCATCCGACCTTGACGCACAGTTCGGGACCCCCTACCCGAGATCCGCCGATTTTGACACCGACAAGGCTCGTCCAGGCTATGTATATAGTGGAGCGGTTTCCTTTTCTCTCCATATGAACCTATTTATATTGTGTACGTGCCACTGAAGAAAACAACTTTAGTTATAAATGACGCGACACCGTTCATGCGTGGTTCCCGACCCTCCATTATTTATAAGTGAGTAACTACTACTAGACGCATCAAATTATCACGTGGGCTGCATCATCTTACAGAAATGAGCTCCACCATGTCACGTGTGTGGTTGGGGAAGACGCAAAAGACGCAAAGAGTGCTACTAGTACACTACGTGCGTGGGTGCGTGCACCTCTTCTCTTTGAGCATGGTTATTAAAAGTATAGCCCACAATTGTACTACCACGCGGTTATTATATATGGGCAAAGAGTATAGACAGTAATAATGACTAATAAGCCGTGAAATCACGAGGCCCACCTTTCTCTATGTTTGACCGAGGAAGCAGCCATCATTTCACTCCTCAATGAATATCCATCCGTTGCTACCTCCGCGAATAAATAAAAATCTGCTTCTACCTCCGTAGCATGGTTAATAATATAGCCATGTCAATCACGACGTAGAAATATCATTCACTCATACAATAGGGCTGGATCTAAGGCTGGTGATTTTTTTACTTTGTCTCTTTCTATTTTTGTCTCATTTACTCATTTTACATAGGAGCACGTGTAGAGGATGGCTATTCCTTTCGATGGGACTTCTTCACGGGGTTTAAGACTAAGCAGCTCCGAATTGTGCCCGCTGCCCACCACTCTAAATCGTGCCATCTACGATAGGGAGTAGTCCCATTGCAACAATGAGGTCCACTAGGTCTAGCACGTCCTGTAAGAAGAGACTGTCACGCAAAATATACATCTTGTTGCCTTCTTCCTCGTACAGTACGTACCACTGGTACGTACTACTAGTAGTACTACTACTCGTTCTCCTATAAACCTTGCGCTTGGCATCTCCAAAATATTAACCTTGCAATTGGCTCTTCACCTCTTCGGGAAGTCGAGCAATAATGGTACTGCAGTATATATCGTTCTGGCTATATGAGACCGAATGAATTGCTGCACGTCCACCACGTGGGCGAGGGTCGAGGGGCGAGGGAGAGTGTGTACTATTACGTCTGTTTCAATATTGACTACATACGGGGCAAAATGGATGAATCTACACTCTAAAATATGTCTAGATACATCAGTGTTTGGACTATGTACTAGTAGTTCATATTGAAATCTACTAAAGGACATATATTCCAAACAATATGATAATCTCTCTAACCAAGGTAGGGATGGGGAGTAAACGGAGGGAGTAGTAAAATTTTCTCCTCGTCCTGCGAGCCACCGCGCGCGTGGGCGAGGGAGCGGGCGTAAGGCGTAGTAAGCAAGCTTCACCTAGTCATGCGAGCCACCGCGCCCATGGGCGGGGGAAATGGTGTACTAAGCAAGCTTCTCCTTGTTCTATGAGTTGACAGGACACATCAAAAGTAATACGCATAGAGCATCTCGAGTGTATAGAGCATTGCCTCTAAGGTAGGCCCCACATGGTTTGCCTCTTTTTTAACATAACGCGTCAAGTCACAATTTGTTTGTTCACCCATGGTAGACGATCCTCCATCAAGTGGACAACTAGTACACGTGTCAAATTACCACGTGGGATGCCTTTTCATACAGAAATGAGCTCCACCGTGTACCCACGCGGGTGTGGTTGGGAAAGAGACGGGAGTATGTGCACTGTGCATGCACCTCTTCTTTTCGTGCACGTCCCCCACCTACGTGGGTGTGTCTGAGAGAGATACAAACCTAGACAGATGTCGTGTGCGTTCGTTAGTGTTTTTTGTTGGGGGGTGATTTCGTGAATGTATTTGTGGGGATATGTGTCGATAACATCTCAAACAAAAATTTGACGCATGCAATGTGTGTGAAATAGAGGCCTACCGATATCATATAAAGAGGGTCGATCCACGAGGAGAGAGGGAGGGGTCATAGATATCGATAGAGTAGAAGAGAGGATCAAGTGGGTGGGTGCGAGATCGATGAAGAGAGCCATTGAAATTGTGTGTGTGCAAGTCAAAGATATAGGGCGACTGACCTACCGGAACGTCAGAGGGCACATGTTAAGTTTGTGTGTGGCAGGGAGACATGACTAGAGTGTTCGATGTATCGTTGTGTGTGGGGGGAGGAGGGGGGAGGCAGAGGCCTAAATAGAGAGGTAGAATGACTCGTATATGTGTTGAGAAGGAGAGACCCAACTATGTCTTGAGGGAGATCAATCGACATCCATACATAACTGAAGGACGGGAAATAGGTTGGGACAAAGAGAGAGAGAGAGGAGAGAGAGAGAGGGAGGAAGAGGGGTAGAGTGCTTGATGGGTGATGGAGTTGCTTCTTGAAGATGGTGGGAGAGGCCTACTAGACAAACTGAGGGTAGAACTGCAATATCATCAATAAGAGTGGGGATGTGTTTCTGTGTGTGCCTGTGCATGATAGATGTGTCGGGACGCATGCATGGATGATGAAGGGGAACCATGTGTTTGGTAAGCAAACCTAACTAGATCGATAGATAAATTGTTGTTTGTTGCAGGAAGTGAGAGACATAACTAATGAGATAGATCGATCGACGCGTGGGAAAAAAATGAGTTATAAGGACCTAGCTAGCTATATGTATAGCGGGAGATTTGGTCGGTCTACATCCATTTGTTAGAGGCAAACAAGGCCCAACGAGACGGATAGACAGAGAGAATGGAGCTAGGAGGTGGTGCGAGAGGCCGAGCTACTAGCTAGATAGCGGGAGGAGTGTACGATTGTGAGATCAATGAAAAGAGGGGTGAGAGTTTACACGTGTGTGGGACTGTATGAGAGACACGAGGCATGGACACAGAAAGGAGGAGATGGAAGGTGCGTGTGTATGTTGTAGGCAGACATCGCTGGAGAGGTTTATCGATCGGTGTGTCGGAAAGGTGTTGTGGAGACTGTGGGAGAACGACCTAAAGAAGAAAAATGAATGTGCGCGATGGATAGAATGCTGAGCAAGGGGGAGGGCGAGGAGGGCGTGTTCATGTGCGAGAGAAAGTTAGTGCTAGACAAAGGTTAGAGGATTGTGTGGGTGTAAGAGACTAACAAAGATGATAATTTGATATGAAAGTGGATTCATATATTTGAATAGGAGATCATAGTGTTATAAACATATGCATGCATGAATATAGCGGTGATACGCGTGCTGTGGTTTTGCACATCTTATACCATAACGTGATAATGCATGGTGTTTGCAACTCACAACTAAATGTCGAACAATCTAAACCATACTATACATCGAACAATCTCACATTTTATTTGAATTTGTGATAATGTGTGGCGTTTGCAGCTTACAACTAAATATCAAACAATCTCACATTTTATTTGAATTTGTGGTAATGTGTGGCGTTTGCAACTCACATCTAAATACTTGTAGGAGTAGGGGGCGGGGTACCATACATTATGTGATAAACACATTATACATATGAGACATGGTTTAGATTATGAAGATCTAGCTAGAGCTTGAAATGTACTGTGATTTGAAATCAACATAAAGTGGATTCAAAAAATCGAGTTCGAGTTCGTATAGTACACATAGTTCATATCTAACTAGACAGTAATCATGTGGTGTGCTGTGAAGATACTACACAAATGATGGTTTAACTTGACAATAATGATGATTGTAGATCTTATTAAAATAGAGAAACGAATTCAAATGGTTTGACTTCAAAACAATCATTATTGCAGATCTTATTCAAATAGATAAATGAATTCAAATTTAGTTCATATTGAAGCGTTAGTATATACATTTGGAATGCACTCAAATGTTCATTTGAGTAGCAGGTTGCATGCATTATACATATAGCGAAATATGTTAATTGAACATAACATGAATTCAAAGTTTTCAATGGCATTTGTAGTGCGAACTGATTTGGTACAGTACACGGGACTAGACTCTCTTGTGTGGTGCGAATTGATTTGTTTTTGTTTTTTTTGTCTACGGAAGTGCGAATTGATTTGGTACAATACACGGTCGGCTTGTCCGGAAATTTCAATCCGCGCCCTGTTACCCCAAAATATTTAAGATATATCTTTGTATCATTGTGCTCCGACAACTCCCTCCATCTCAACCCGCGCCTTGTTATTCCAATATTATAACACGCCCGAAAACTCCCACCTCCTGTGAAATCCCGACACGCGAAATGCCCGTGATACCCCTGAACCGAAAGAACCGCCTAGCTGAAATCTGTGGGGGTACTTTTGTAACTTACCCTACATTTCGGACAAGCGCGTCCCTAAGCCATGGTTCCCCACTCCTATCCCATCCGCCCTCCCATTCGTACACCGAGGCCCCGAAAACCCGCGAAGCCCCACTCCCTCCTCCGTCCACCACCCAGTCGGAGCCTCTTCACCGATGATGTCATCCATAGCAACACCTCGACGTCCCTCATCCCCCGTACCGGATGAGGATCCGTCGTCGATCTCGTCGTCCCGCCGGTTCAGCCACCCCATCCTCCACCTCCAAGGAGCTGCCCCGACGTTCCCCTCGTCTTTCGCACCACCTCCATTCCCACACCACCGTCTTCACCTGCACCACCGGAAGAGCAGCATCATCACTGTTTCCTCGGATGAAGCTGAGGCCTAATCGGCGCCACCAAAGAGGTTGTACACTAATCATCGCATTTTGTTCTTGATTCGATCTCACTGTGCTGCCGGCGCTCGGTCTCGAGCCGACATGGCATGGCTCCATCCCCGGCGGCATCGCCGGCCACTTCCTCCATGGTGTCGCTCCCTCGGCGGTAATGTCCACATCAGTAGGAGTTGCTGCTGCTTTAGCTCTTGCTCGCGCTGCTGCTCTGCTCTTGCTCACAGTCCCATTCCTGGTCTGCTCTTGCTATTGCTCTTGATCATGCTCTTGCTCGCACTGCTACTCTCGCTCTTGCTTGCAATGCTGCTCCGATTTGGCTACACTTTAGTCGACTGAATCGACTTTTGGGTCAGTCGATTTTCAGGGGGTGGGGGGCTCGCAAGGAAGAACCAGTCGCAGCGGGGAGGGTGGCTCACTGGAGAGGTACCCCACTATCTATCTTAGGGTTCAAGGTGGGTGCGGTGGTCGCCGGCGGTGGTGGCGCGGTGGCGTGGGGATTGCCGGAGAAAAAGCTTGACACGGGGGGGGGGGGGGGGGTAAAGGGATGGCCGGGGCGGCGGCGGACCGGCAGTGGGGAGTGGTTTGGGGGCGGGCGGGGCGGCGCACTACCGGACAGGCGGCGGGGGGCAGCGGGTTGGCCGGTGGTGTCAGTCGACTGATGCTGCTACACGACCAGCTTCTGCTACTGCTTTTCTGCTAATAGTGCGTTCAGTTTCGACAGTAAAATTCAGTTTTGACAGCAAAATTCAGTTTCGACAGTTAAGTTCACTTTCGACAGTTAAGTTCAGAGATGAGCGGCTGATGTATTCTACATCTAGCACTTTGTGGTTATGTATTTTACGTCATTTATTGGAGATGCTATTAGAATTCCACTCAGGTTAACGTTGTCTCTCTTGTGCTGCTTTAGCCTTGGCGCCGTACAACTCACCGGAGTTGCTCCAACGATGAAACCCTCCATCACAGCGGAGCAATACCCCGAGCTCCATCTCAAGATGCCTAAGATCTTCCCCTCCTCCGACAGCCAAGTCAGCCGGATCATCCTCACCGACCAACCCAATCACGGTGAGATCGACATGGCTTCGCCAAATAGGTTGTACACTTGTTGCATCTCTTTTTTACTCTACATGTTATATATATTGTCCACTGAGCACACGTACTAACGTGAAATACAATTAGTTTCTCCTACTATATGACAAGCAGTGAGGTACCAGGCAACTTAGCTATCCGTGATGGACTCTCTTGAACGCCATCATTGTTTATCTCTGCGCGTTTGAGTTGTGCATTTGTCGATGGGTCTGGGAGTTGAGCTAGTAGGGCCGTGGCATGGGTCCAAAGTAGCAGAAGTAGCACAAAAACATTTTTTGAGTGTAGGCTTTTCCTTGCTCAAGCTTGCCTACTAGAATCGCTAGTGCTTGAATGGAAAAGTGAAGGAAAAACATAGGAATTGGAAAGTTTCTTATGGTACTACTATTCATGCATTTGGTTCAAAGGAATGGAGCAAAGGAAAACTGTAGGATTTGTTCCTTTAGTGTCTCCTTGAAATAAAAACCATAGGAATTTTAATATCCACTTGTCCTCCTTTTCAAATTCCTATTCATGAAGCACAAGACTAAGAGATAGTAGCATAATAGCATTATAACCGTACATTTTCTTGTGGTTTGACTTAATCTCACCATGCTTCTTTGCATCATGTGATCTTCCAGTTCTTGTGAACCAAACACCCAGATTGGTAGAAATCCAGTGTTTTTAAATTCTCTGTTTTGCACGTGCATTTCTATCCTATTACTGTGTATTTCCTATCCCTGCGTTGTTAGGATCCTCCAATTCAAACGAGCCCTTAAAGAATTATTTCTCTTACAGATAGTTGTCAAAGAAAACCTTGTGTGGTTTGTCCCGCTCCTGTTGCGCCATCGTCTACCCCAGCTCAGCTGCTCCTACGACAGAAGGGTCCAGCACAACAGGGATCCAACCTCCAGACTGTCTTTCGCCGCCTCAGATCTTCTTCCCTGCCGCGGGCAGCCACGACAACTGCATTACCATCATCAACCGAGCAGATGACCTCGAGGACTACACGGGTCTGCAAGAGAGGTCGCACTCTTTCGTGTCTGCTTACGTTATGCATCGCTTAATATTACATGCTATTTTATCGTCCTGTTCACCGATTAGACTCTGAGTCAGCTCCAAACTAATGGTCAAACTTGAGTTTTTAAATGGTTGTGGGGTACATATCGGGGCCGCAATCAATAGTATCTATCTACCATTTGGTTAATCTCTGGTGTCTACTATGAGTTTCATGTTTGGGTGGGAAACAAACAGTAAAGAAGACATTATCTGTATTTTTGAACTGAAGCCATTATCTGCCTGCTATCATTGGTTTTGGGTCTATCCACAGGTTGCTACCATCACTCTGGATTTCTGCATGCACTCCTTACATAATCTCACTATGTTTTATTCCTATGCATGTCAGTTATCGTACACAATGGAACTGAACATGTAGAGCAAAAGAAACGAGCCTTGCGTGGCAATAAAATTTCATGCAGACATTGCTCCATGGTAGGCACAAAGGCAGCCCCCTCCACCCATTTCAGATTGTAATCGAGAGGAAGATATCTGTTCTGAGGGGGATTTAGAAGGAGAAGACCACTCCTATTTACCCCCTGAGGTCTTCGCTCTAACTTGGCATGCTGATGTTGGTTATATCATGCATATGGTGCCTTGCATTGCTTACTTTATACATCAAATATGTCATCTGCTTAGTTTAGACATCCTTTATGTGAATGTCATCTGTTTAGTTTATTCATCGTTTATGTGAATTATGCAACACCATCTTGTTTAGCCAGGCATCATATATGTGAATTTTGCAATGCCATCCTGCTTAGCCAGTCATCATATATGTGAATTATATCAGGCTATCCTTAATTTTTTATTATGTATTACATTTGTCAACAATGTTAGTACATTCAACTACTCTTCGTGTGCATCAGCCATTTGACACGGTGATAGAAAATTCTGGAGTGAAAACAAGGTCTTCAAAGCAGACTATGCTATCTGATGAAGCGCATATCTCGCTGGTTATAGATAACTCCTTAGAGGAGGATTCAAAGATAGATGACCAGTCCTATCCCCCACCCCGAGGTGTATGCTCTAATTTGGCAGGGTTATGTTGCTCATATCGTGCGTATGGTGTCTTGCATTGCTATGTCATTTGATTAGTTTAGACATGCTTTGTGTGAATGCCACCTGTTTAGTGTCTAATTACCATATATGTGAATTATGCATCGCCATGCATCTTGTTGTAAGACATTATAGATGTGAATTATGCAATGATATCTTGTTGCAAAGGCATTATATATGTGAATTATACAATGCCATGCTGTTTAGCCAATCATCATGTATGTGAATTATATCATGCTATCATTTTTTTATATTACGTGTTCCATTTGTCGACAACGTTTGTATATTCAACTACTCTTCCTGTGCATCAGCAATTTGAAGCGGTGATGGAAGTATCTGGAGTGAAAACAAGGTATTCAGAGCAGACAATGCTACCTACTGAAGCAGGCATCTTGCTGGTTACAGAGAGCTCCTCAGAGGAGGATTCAGAGACTGATGAACAGTCCTATTTCCCCCCCTGAGGTCTATGCTCAAACTTGGCAGGGTTATATTACCCATGTCACGCATGTTGTCTTGCATTGCTTAGTTTTTACATCATATATGGATTGCCATCTGCTTACTTGCTCACTATATAAATCATATATTTGAATTATATCATGCCATCATGTTTACATACACAGCATCTATCTGGATTATGGCATGGCAACCCATTTAATAAAGACATCATATAGTTATATCATCTCATCCTGTTTAGTGTTTACTGTCATCATATTTTGAATTATGTCATTCTATCCGTGAATTATATCATGCTATCATGTTTCCATAGGCGGCATGTATGTGAATTATGGCATGCCAACCTATTTAATAAACACATTATATAGTTATATCATGTCATCCTGTTTACATAGTCATCATATTTTGAACTATGTCTTTCCATCTTTTTAGTTAGCCATCATAATGCCAAAAATGTGTCATGTTATCGTGTTTAGTTAGCCATCATATATGTGAAACCGTGTCATGCTATCCTGTTTGGTTAGACAACATAAATGTGAATTATTTCATGCCCTCTTTTATTCCCCACTATCCATTGCACCTGTCTATCATACAATGTCTGTACATTCAATTACTTTCCTGTTTATCAGCCATTTGAATTGGAGAGGGTGATGGCAGTATCTAAGGGAGTAACAACACGGTCTTCAGAAAAGATAGTGCTACCAGTTGATGCAGATAGAACCACGGTTGTACTTGCCCGAGAACTAGCCCCACCACACATAACCCAGACTCTCGCAGATTGTACCCCTATCCAGTTGGATAGAGAACCAGCTACACCCCTTCTAACCCCAACCCCAGCAGATAGTAACCCAATTCTAGTTGACACAGCACCGTCTCCACCACAGAGCACCCAAACATGAGCAGTTAGTAAGGGAACTGCAGTGCCCAAAGCACGAGGATCACCACTCCGAATCCCAACTCAACGCTTAAAGGAGAATAAGAATTGTTCTCAGGTTAGGTTCTGTAGCTATGGTTCATACTCCTTTGCTCTTGCATCACTGTATTTACTCATACCAACTATTTTCAAATTTGAAGGATGGAATTGAAACTCCAATGGTGCAACAGGTATGTTTTAAACCTGTTTCTTTAACTGGTTTGTTGTTGTAACTTGCTCTATGTTGATTTTAGTTTCAATTGAATAAGCAGTTATGTTCTCATGTCATGCACATTACAAGTATTTTTATTGCTCTATAGTTTCCCACACTTATATTCTGTCTATTCTGCTTTGTCTTGAACAAATATAATTTGAGCTGTGTCTCTATCTTGATTTGGCAACAAAAACTAGAATGATATAGACCATAAGGTGACCATGGTACATAGATATATGTGTTGTTTCATTTTGTTATCTTGTCCACTTTACTACTGTACTGATTTACCAAAACGAGTCTCGTATACAACATGGTAAACCTATGATGTGTCTGCTTGTTTCTCTTTTAGAATGCGGACAAAATATTGGAGAACAGTACCCCGTTCTGCAATGGTAAAGGAAGTAATGCAGATAAGGTTCAAGATAGTGAGACATCCCTGTCAGTCTCCAAGAAAGCTGATAAAAACTATCTTGACGGTAGTGAGAGAACCCAAAAGTCATGTCTTGATGTAGTGTTCGAGTTATTGGCCACTACTGCTAGCACAAGATCTTCGAACTCGCTGCCTGAATCAATTCATTTTCTTGAGTCTCAACTTCAAGTTGAAACACATCGATCGGATGTGCTATGACAGGAAGCTGAAGGACTGAGGAAGTCCCTGCAGAATTCAGATGCATACTTTCTGGTGCAACAACAAGCGCTGGAGGATTTAAGCGCCAAACAAGAGAAAGTTAATAAGCTTGCTAAGCATCTTGCCAGCATTATGGGTACCCAGGATATTGTTTCTTGAGCTCTTCTGAAGTGGTTTTAGTTCTGGACTTGTTTTCCTGCGGTGTTTATTTTCACTGGTCTCCAACTTTCACAACAAGTGTATATGATATGCGGCTTTGTTCCCTATATTTGCACTGGTGGCGAACTTTGATGCCCAGTGGATGTAATATGTGTAATAGCCGTGATAGCCTAGCGTAAGTTGCTTACTTATTTCTTTCCTTGTTGTCTTGTTTATTTGTTTGCTTGTAGTCAGTGCAGTTCTTTTTCCGTGGTTTGCTAGTGGCCGCAATAACCTATTTTTTAAAACTAGGCCACAATAACCATGGGCTACATATTTACTGTAGTCACCATGGGCCTCCTACGGGCCGTGGAAACAATGGGCCTTCTAAGGGCCGTAGAAACAATGGGCCTTCTATGGGCCGTAGCATCAATGTTCGTTCTACGGGTCGTATGATCGATCAGCCAAAGATGGGCCAATAACAGACCACATTATGGGCCGTAAACGGGCTAGATTTGGAATCGTCCGTTCATGGGCTGACCATAACGGGCCGTTGTTAATTGGCCGTATTTGATGACACTATGAAAACGACCCAACAGATTAACGGGCCCATTGTAACCAGCGGCTGAATTTGGCCCACAAGCAGAAAAGGCTAGTAACGGGCCGTAAGTAACCGAATGCTTGAAATAAGCCCAAGAATAAATGGCCCCTGAGAAGGCCGAAAGATAACACGGGTTGGAAACGGCCCAATGGAATAATGCGCCGCTAATGGGTATAAAGCGATACACTGTTTGTTGCAGGCCAGATTCACCACGGGTCGTTAACGGGCCAAGAGATACAAATGGCCTCCTATGGGCTGAAAGACATCATGGGCCATACATGGGCCGAAAGTTACAATGGGCTGGAATCATATTGGACGGACCAGATGAAGCTACTGGGCTTAATTCCGATAGGCCGTAACGGGTTCTGAGTTAGCGGGCCGTAAATGGGCTATATACGAACAAGCTGTTAACAGGCTTTCCGTGGGCCGGCCCGTTACCTTTTGACCAAGTCAAATAGGCCGGCCTTTTCACCGGAATGGGCCTCTGTTGGGCCGTGCCACATGTCGACCTACCATAGGCGCCTCATGTCCAATGAATGGATGACATCTGTCCCAACGTTGAGCCAACACGTGTTTCCTCCGGCCAATGACAATTTTACACGTGGAAAATCCTCATTGGTCCGAGCTGTTAATGGGTTATCGGATCCAAAACCGGACCCGATAGCTTAACAGCGAACCGTTAGGGTGGATGCCACGTGTCGGTCACCCTTGACGAAAGCACTTCTATGACGCATGATTTATCGTCATGGAAGTTCACACTTCCGTGATGATAATTTTGGTAATGTTGTGGAACACTTCTACGACAGCACATGTATGACTATCTTGATTCTGTCATAAAATCGTCATGGATGTACATGCATGACAGAAAATGTGACCTACTGTGACAAACACGTATCATCACAGAAGTGTATTTTTTTGTAGTGGCAAAAGTATCAGACCACCATAGGACTTAAGTTTACAACTTGATCAACAAACACCTCAGAAGAGCGAGAGTTGTAACTTAACAAAAAACGCCCATATTTATGAGACCCGCTTGAAGACTAACTCAAATTTCTCCCACTTTGTCATTGAATGACCAAATGGGACGAAAAATGAGGACTAACGCCCCTGAAGAATATCATCAAGATGCCGATGGAGGAGCGCCAACGTTGTTGGGGTCGTCCGTTGGAGTAGGTGTTGGGGATACACATAATAGGTAGGCCCACGAAGGGTCGAAATATCGTAAAGCATGGGGTCCACACAACATGTGGGTCCAGATAAATTTCATACAGGCATACTATCCACTCGACCAAGCAGCATACCATCCACTCGACCAAGCAGCATACCATCCACTCGACCGAGCAGCATATATACCATCTACTCAAATGACAGTTCACCACTCGACCGTACGACTCACTCGGATATATGAAGACCAGTAGGCAGCAAAGCAGTCGGCATCATTCTCATAGTGAGGGCTTGGTAGTGGGCTAGTATTATGGCATTCATGCCCCACTTTGTAACATAGGAGGTGGGGGTGGCGCACTCTATATAAGCCACCCCCACCACTAGACGAGGGGGCTCTTTTTTCTTCCATCTCTCTCTCTTTATTTCACCATTAGTCTCAGGACTACGGGGATCGGTTCTCCTCCCATTGTAATCTCCGGATACATACTAAGATAAAACAAGCCTCTCCGGAGCACGAGACGTAGGGTTGTTATCTCCACTGTGAGAGGCCCGAACTCGCTAAAACCACCGTGTCACCCATATGCATCTCGATAGATCATGCTCCTTTATCCCACCCCTCTCTTATTGTCGGAATAGTTCCCACGACAGTTGGCGCCCACCGTGGGGCATGGCGTCTATCAAGCCATGATGCAGATGGTTTTTCATTCATCTAATTTCCTGTTCATGCAGTTCATACGAACAACTGAAGCACCGCAAAAGGGGAGGAGAAGATGCGTCTTCACCCGACACTGCGAGCGTGCATGACCATTCACAAACGCATCGATCAGGCGATTTCCTTCTACACTGCGGGCTTCATCTTTGAGGGCCGGTACCGCTGGACGGACGCGCGGCCGCCAGACGGTGTGCGGCTCCTCTTCGCCGAGCACTCCGGCGGTGCCGCCTGCATGGGTGCCGACGACCCGTGCCGCTACCTCGGGTTCACGAGCGACGACCCCGATGCCACCGAGGACTCCGAGCGCGAGGCGAATCGCCCGCTCGACCGGACCGACCGGGGCGGCCACCAGCGCGCCTCCCGCTTCGTCTTCTCCGTCTTCTCCGTCGAGCCCAGCACACCCGTCTGCTGGCTGCAGCGACCGCAGGCGTTCAACAATCACTCCGGGGATGCGGACGCTCGGTTGCTGCACAACCCCCAGGCCTCTGGCACGTCCATCCGCGCCGGATCGGCCCCTTTGGCAGCGTTTCCAAGTCCTGTCACTGCAGCCGTCGTCCAGGAGCAAGGGACCGACCCTGTCACCCGTTTAGTGCGCTAACCACGAGCGAGCGTAGCCCACCTCTTCGTCGCGCAAGGAAACTGAAGAGCATGGGGTGGCTGTTTCACTAAGGTAATTGTGTCATTAAGTGGCTCATCAGGTGAGTATTTCCCGCACCAGATTCCTAATTACTGCAGCCAGAACTCCCGCTATTCACGCGCCAGTAATTGGTGCATGCATGCATATGCAACCGCCCAGCCATTAATTTCGTGGCTATGCTTGCTAACTGGCTATCTTGCAGGAGCGTTGGGATCAAAAAAATAATATCCGTAGCTATACTTGCTACTTCTCCAGAACCCAGACTCTCTGTGTGCGCAAGTTCTCAGTGCTAAGTATTATCCAGATGGTAATTTATTGAAGGCTGCACCGAAAAAGGGATCTTCATATACTTGGCAAAGCATTGTCGCTGGCATTCAAACTTTCCATAGGGGTTGCATTTGGAGGGTTGGCTCGGGGTCTCAAATCAATATTTGGCAGGACCCCTGGATTCCAACCAGTGTAACTCGGAAAGTAATCACACCAAGAGGGACGATGATGTTGTCAAAAGTAGAAGAACTAATTGATCCTCACACTGGAATGTGGGACGAGGTGCTTCTCAGAGATTGCATCTCTCCTGTTGATGTGCAGAGAATACTACAAATTTCGCTAAACCTGCACATGAACGAGGACTTTGTCGCATGGAACTACACAAGGACCAGCACCTTTTCTGTACGCTCGGCATATTACAGGGAGTTAGAACACCAACTTGGTCCACGTCTGACGAGAACTGATGGGCAGGGAAACGCTCAAATCAACAATATATGGAAAGAGGCATGGAAGCTAAAGGTACCGGGGAAGGTAAAACACTTTGCGTGGAAAGTACTACATGGAGTACTTCCATGTTATGGGGTTCTTGCAAGCCGGCACATTCCCCTGTCGCCCCAATGCCCCAGGTGCTCTATCGGAGCTGAGGATATACAACACACATTGTTCGCATGCCGGGGTGTGAAGGAAGTGTGGACGAAGCTCGGACTCTTGGATACAGTCCAACGATCAGTAGCTGAAGACAGGTCCGACTCTATTAATATGGAAATTCTGATTAAACAAAACTACTCTGTAGATGGTATCCCTGCAGCAGAACTGTCAACTGTAGCGGCTTGGTTCTTATGGTGGTAGCGCCGCCAATTAGTGAAAGGAGTGCAGATTCAGAGCCCGGAAAAAACGGCAATGTCAATTAGAGTTCGGGTTACAAACTACATCAGATCTTTGGCACCAAAAGTACCTGCAAGGACCAACGCACAAATGTGGAAGAAACCCTGTCATGGGATGGTGAAGGTTAATGTGGACGCATCTTTCCACGCAGAGACATTGTCAGGGTCTAGTGGTGCAATACTTCGGGATGATCGTGGTGATTTTATTGCCGCCGCATCGTGGTTCTTCCCGCACGTCAGGGACGTGGACGCTGCTGAATTGTTGGCGATAAGGAATGGCTTGTATCTCCTCTCAAGCATGGGATGCAGCATGGCAGAGATAGAATCTGATTGCTCTTTTGCTATTGAATCAATACAATCGTCGGATGATTACCTGGGACCAGATGCTGCAGTGCTGGCCGAATGCAGACAATTATCGCTAGATGTCTCAAAGATAACATTCAATCATTGTTACAGAGAAGCGAACCAGGTGGCTGATATGTTAGCAAAACATTCCTATAATTCTAGATCCCCGGGTGTTTGCGATGGTGTTATCCCTGATTTTATTTCTCATCTCCTTGTAAACGATATGACCGTCATTTGAGAAATAAAGTCTAGTTGCTAAAAAAAAAGCTTGCATGATCACTTGTCCCGTCATCGTCCACCGACTGCAGTTCACTCGGATGGACGTTTCGTTCAGGCGAATAACACGATGACAAGCAGATGAGTTTTTCATTTGGATTACTAAACATCCAGATTCATTCAGATGCATTTTTATACGGCTAACATGCAGCGACTCGGCCGCTTGCACTCCGTCGCTCAAGTGGTCACGCCAGCATCACTCGGTTGCGTGTGCATGGTCACTCGATGTCCCGCGCTTCGTCACCCTGCAAGACGTGTCTACAACACTCGGACGCCCCACGCGTCGCCACTTCTTCTAACCTTAATTCCCGCCCATTTATTCCCTTAATTCCTTTCCATTCATTTCCTGCATGCAGGGATAAATGGCCGTGGGAAACGTTTATTACGTAAATGAATGGCTCTAACTCTCACTTAATTAGCGCTCTCTTGCATGCAGATTCTGCGTACACATCCAGAACGTGGGCAACTCCTTCAATGTGTTGGTCGGCCAATACTTGAAAAAGGAAACGGAAGGGCTGGCTCCCACCAGTACGCCACTCTGCTGGCTCCGCTTCGTCAAGCCTTCGTTGCTGTACTTGCTGACCGGCACGGTGGTTCGCTAGAGCCGGCACCCCACACGTTGTCTCTGCCTCGACAAGACCCAGCACTCGGCAGCATCTTCCTCCAGTTGGCATGGTCACTCTCAGATGGGACCATCTTACTCGGACCAAACCGGATCACTGGCGCTTGATGGGCCGTTTGTGCGCCGCCACTCGGCCGCCCCTACATCATCACTCGACTGGACATGTCCTCAGCCGCCCTGCACGTGCCCTGCACGCGGTCACGAAACTACTCCGTCATCATCAACTTGCCCGACACGAACGCCCCGCGCTTCGCCACTTCGCAGGATGCGTCTACATCACTCGAACGCCCCGTGCTTCATCACTTCATGGGACGCGTCCACTTCACTCGGAGGTCTCGCACATCGTCACTCCACGGGGTGCGTCTACTTCACTCGACCGCCCCGCGTGTCGCCACCGGTTGGTCACCTCATCAACACTCGGCCGCTCCGCACGTCGCCGCTCGGTTGGTCACCTCATCACCACTCGGCCGCCCCGCGCGTCGCCATCTGTTGGTCACCTCATCACCACTCGGCCGCTCCGTGCGTCGCCTCTTGGTTGGTTACCTCATAACCACTCGGCCGCCCCGCACGTCGCCACTCGGTTGGTCGCCTCATAACCACTCGGCCGCTCCGTGCGTCGCCTCTCGGTTGGTCACCTCATAACCACTCGGCCGCGCCGTGCGTCACCACTCGGTTGGTCACCTCATAACCATTCGGCCGCCCCGCGCGTCGCCATCGGTTGGTCACCTCATAACCACTCGGTCGCCCCGCGCGTCGCCACTCGGTTGGTCACCTCATAACCACTCGGCTGCTCCGTGCGTCGCCTCTCGGTTGGTCACCTCATAACCACTCGGCCGCCCCGCGCGTCGCCACTCGGTTGGTCACCTCATAACCATTCGGCCGCCCCGCGCGTCGCCATCGGTTGGTCACCTCATAACCACTCGGCCGCCCCGCGCGTCGCCACTCGGTTGGTCAACCTCATAACCATTCGGCCGCTCCGTGCGTCGCCTCTCGGTTGGTCGCCTCATCACCAGTCGGCCGCCCCACGCGTCGCCATTGGTTGGTCACCTCATAACCACTCAGCCGCCCCGCGCGTCGCCATCGGTTGGTCACCTCATAACCACTCGGCCACCCCGCGCGTCGCCACTCGGTTGGTCACCTCATAACCACTTGGCCACCCCGCGCGTTGCCACTCGGTTGGTCACCTCATAACCATTCGGCCGCCCCGCGCGTTGCCATCGGTTGGTCACCTCATAACCACTCGGCCACCTTGCGCGTCGCCACTCAGTTGGTCACCTCATAACCATTCGGCCGCCCCGCGCGTTGCCATTGGTTGGTCACCTCATAACCACTCGGCCGCCCCGCGCGTCGCCACTCGGTTGGTCACCTCATAACCACTCGGCCGCTCCATGCGTCGCCTCTCGGTTGGTCACCTCATCACCACTCGGTTGCCCCGCGCATCGCCATTGGTTGGTCACCTCATAACCCATCGGCCGCCCCGCGCGTCGCCACTCGGTTGGTCACCTCATCACCACTCGGCCGCCCCGCGCGTCGCCACTCGGTTGATCACCTCATCACCACTCGGCCGCCCCGCGCGTCGCCATCGGTTGGTCACCTCATCGCCACTCGGCCGCCCGGCGCGTCGCCATTGGTTAGTCACCTCATCACCACACAGATTTTAACAGTTTTTTCTAAAATAATTGTTGTTGCTTATACTTGTAACCAAAATCCCCCAGTGGGTGACTTAGCTGCGAATCTGTTTCGCTTAAGTTCAAGAAATCCTACTGAGTGATGAGTCAGCCTCTCACTCGGGGGCTTAGCTGCGAATCTGTTTCGCCTAAGTTCGAAAAATCCTACCGAGTGATGAGTCAGCCTCTCACTCGGGGGCTTAGCTGCAGTCCGGTACTCGTCTAAGTTTGAAAAAATCCTACCGAGTGGAGAGCAAACCTCCCACTCGGGGGCTTCGCTACAGTCCAGTACTCGCCTAAGTTTCAAAAATCCTACCAAGTGGAGAGCAAACCTCCCACTTGGGGGCTTAGCTGCAGTCCAGTACTCGCCTAAGTTTGAAAAAATCCTACCGAGTGGAGAGCAAACCTCCCACTCGGGGGCTTAGCTGCAGTCCAGTACTCGCCTAAGTTTGAAAAAATCCTACCGAGTGGAGAGCAAAACTCCCACTCGGGGGCTTAGCTGCAGTCCAGTACTCGCCTAAGTTTGAAAAAAAATCCTATTGAGTGGAGAGCAAACCTCCCACTCGGAGGCTTAGCTGCAGTCCAGTGCTCGCCTAAGTGTTTGAAATCCTACCGAGTGGAGAGCAAGCCTCCCACTCAGAGGCTTAGCTGCAGTCCAAGGACTCGCCTAAGTAGCCAAAATCCGACTGAGACAAGAGCAAACCTCTAACTCAACGAGCTGCATTGCAAGTATAATGTGCGCTCCATCCCTATCCGCAAGGACACCGAGACGAAGGTCGACTATCACCATCGCCTCGTCACCACTCGGCCACTCGCGCGCCTTCAGACAGCTAAGTCATTTTACATCTTGTTATTTCCGTCTTCCTGAGTGTACCGTAATTCACACATCACGTTCACTCGGAGGCCACGCCACCGAGTGTACCTCTATGCTCGGCTGCTTATTTTCACATACTTGCTTCGTACTGGTTATGTGACTCACGAGTCCAGCTTCCATTTTTTTCGCATACATCATTCACGAACACCATGTGTCGTTCTTCATTTCGAGTTTGCATCGGTCTTCCGGGGCTGCAACTCGGTTGAAACACTACACTTCCATTCTATTTGAGCCAGTATTCCAATGAGTTCAGTCGAATCCGTCGCTTCGACAAGTTCGAACGAATCCTTCGCTCTTTCAGACTCTTGCTGGTTAACCGGCAAGCCCCTTGCACTCCCAGCGGGTGTCTATGGGTGTTATTCACACAAATCATTTCAGCACACATCAAATTTCCTCGAGAAATTATTCCTTTGGCTTGTGCCATTTTTTACACAAGTTACGCGATCACTCGACGGCCCTATGCGCCAACTTCACCGCTGCTCGGACTCGGTCACCGTACCGGTCCTAGCGCACCACAACACCGGCCTTGTCGTTCTGTTGACTTCAAACACATCCAGCCGACCCCTCTGTGGAATCCTCTTCATCGTATCAATGATATAGACCCCGCCAGGCATGAGACAGATAAGTCCCTTTTACAATTAAACTTCACACTTCACTCCTTTGCGAGTTTGCCTCTTTCGACCATCACTCGGAAGCTTCTCCTCATCTTTACCCGAGTCCGACTCGATGAATTACAAAATATCCATTCAAAACTATATTTCCCGTATTCCGACATGTCCGTTGTCGAAGCTTGTAGTACGCTCGGGAGCTACGCCACACTCGGGAGCTACAACTCATGTGGAATGACACTCTCCTGAGTGGTCGAGTGCTTCATCACCAGTTAGACCCTTCACTTCAACAAGTGCATTCGATCCGCCACTTTGACAAGCTTTATAATCACCCAGACGCTGTGCGCGCCATCTTCATTCCTACTCAAACTCAGTTGTCACGCCGGTCTTATTACGTCGCAACCACACTACATCAACCTCATCGCTACATTAGCTTCGAAAGCATCTGGCTAACTCCTTCGAAGACCATTTTATCCACTTGGCTGGACACGCAATCTTTCACTCGGCTGCCCCGCGCGTCATCACTCGGCCACTCCGCGCGTCACCACTTGGCTGGACACGTAGTCCTTCACTCGGCCACCTCGCGCATCCTCACTCGGCCATCCCGCACGTCGCCACTTGGTTGTGCACGTCTTCACCACTTGGCCGCTCTGCACGTCGCCTCTCGGTTGTGCATGCCTTCACCAAATGGCCGCCCCGCGCATCACCACTTGGCTGGACACGTAGTCCTTCACTCGGCCACCTCGCGCATCCTCACTCGACCGCCCCGCGCGTCGCCACTTGGTTGTGCACGTCTTCACCACTCAGCCGCCCCGCGCGTCGCCACTCAGTTGTGCACGTCTTCATCATTCGACCACCTCGCACATCATGATTCGGCCGCTCCACGCGTTGCCACTCGGTTGTGCACGTCTTCACCACTCGACCGCCCCGCGCATCGTCACTCGGTTGTACACATCATCGCCCCTCGGCTACCTCGCGCGTCACCATCATTTGGACATGTCTTTACCTCTACACCCCCAGCACAGGAACGACTAAGTTACTCATATGATCAAACCTCATATCACACTCTGTAGCAAGCTTACCTCTTTCGAGCATCACTCGGGGGCTACGCACAGCCGTTGGCCATGCTGCCCTCAGAGGTTATGCCCATTCGATCAACCCATTGATCGCATCAGGAATATCTTTCTGACCATACATGCTCATTCCCTTACAAATCTATAAGGGTAGTACTGTCCACTCGGACGATCGCCCAAATCATTTCTTGAAGTCAGCTTCAGGACTGCAAAAGGGTGAAAACGACGCTCCTCTACGGATACACTTGGCCCTTATCCTAGGCTCCAAGGCGTCAGTTTCACAAACTTGGACTCAGAGATGGCATGTGTTGGTGTTCCCGCGGGATAATGAGTGGCATCTCTCCAGGAGACTCAGCCCACACACTAGCCTCGCCACTCGGGTTTCACGGCACGTCCATGTCAGACCACTAGTCTATCTCCTCCGGGAGACATACGAGTGCCACCAAGTTTTTCCTTGTAGTCAACATACCCCGATCAGTTGGGAAGCACGTACACTCGGACAAATACCCCTTTCACGCAAAATCCAACGGTCAATATAATAAGTACTACTGGAAAGATTACTACCTGGAGTGTCCAGCTTTTTTCTACAGTCGTCAGTTTCAAAGCCGAATTCATTCACCGTGCCGAGAGCACGAAGATTCAGCTACTTGACCGAGTTCCAGGCTGAATTTTTTCCATGCCGAGTGCACGAAGATCAGTCCAACTGACTCAGCTCCAGGCCGAGCTTACCATGTCAAGCGCCTGAAGATGCATCCGATTGACTCAATTTCAAATAAAGATATTTACCATGCCGACTGCATGGAGGTTTACCGGGAGACTTAAACCCTTTGCCAGACTCATCTAGTCCGACAGAGGCTCGGCGACTACACCCAGTGGGTGCACTCAGCGTGCCCCCAATGGAAGAGAACTCAGAAGGAAACATTTTTCTCGATGTAAAACTGGCTCCAGAATTACTCAACCTCCGATTCAGAGAAGAACAAGTTCGATCAGTACCTGCTAAGAAGATTTTTAGTTCTCTCAGATCCCTGCCGACTGCCCGCAGTCGACGGCGGTCTCGGGGACTACACCTAGTGGGTGCACTCAGCGTGCCCCCACTGGAGTAATCTCCACTCGGTACGGCCTGACCAGTCCGAGTGATGAACAACAACAAAAAAGGACAGGCCTAGTGGGTGCACTCAGCGTGCCCCCACTGGAGTAATCTCCACTCGGTACGGCCTGACCAGTCCGAGTGATGAATGACAACAAAAAGGACAGGCTCTAAGACTCCCGCCGACTGCCCGCAGTCGACGGCAATCTCGGGGACTACACCCAGTGGGTGCACTCAGCGTGCCCCCATTGGAATGGTATCCACTCGGAACGGTCCGCCCGGTCCGAGTGACGGCCAAACAACAAAAAAAAACACGTTCCAGGCGCGAAGAAATTCCGAGTAATCAGTTACTCGATGCAGGACCAGCTCCAAATCACTCCAAAAAAAATCCTATAAGGTGAGTTTAACGCTCCTCCGTTGGACCTGTTTTGAGCCTTCTTCTAGGACTCAAAGCGTCACACGTTTGGATCCAGAACCGACTCATATTGACGTTCCCCCGGGATAAAGGATGGCATCTCTCCGAGAGAACAGTCCCTATGTCAATCCTGTTGCCCGGATTTAATGACACACCCATACTTTGATCACGAGTTAACCTCTTCCGAGAGATGAACAAATGTCACCAAGTTGCTCCTCGCGGGCACTTACCCCCAGATCAGTCGGGAAGCATAGTGCCGGAATCCATTGAGATTTTGTTCGAACCTTGGTTGTCTGAAAGCACGATGACAAGTACCGAGTATTTCCGTAATCACTCGGACCAAACTGTGTCTTTTACAAACTCGTTCTGCAGAATCGCAATCGATTCGGGGGCTAATGTTGGGGATACACATAATAGGTAGGCCCATGAAGGGTCGAAATATCATAAAGCATGGGGTCCACACAACATGTGGGTCCAGATAAATTTCATACAAGCATACTATCCACTCGACCAAGCAGCATACCATCCACTCGACCAAGCAGCATGCCATCCACTCGACCGAGCAGCATATATACCATCTACTCAGATGACAGTTCACCACTCGACCGTACGACTCACTCGGATATACGAAGACCAGTAGGCAGCAAAGTAGTCGGCATCATTCTCATAGTGAGAGCTTGGTAGTGGGCTGGTATTATGGCATTCATGCCCCACTTTGTAACATAGGAGGTGGGGGGTGGTGCACTCTATATAAGCCACCCCACCACTAGACGAGGGGGATCTTTTTTCTTCCATCTCTCTCTCTCTCTCTTTCACCATTAGTCTTAGGACTACGGGGATCCGTTCTCCTCCCATTGTAATCTCCGGATACATACTAAGATAAAACAAGCCTCTCCGGAGCACGAGACGTAGGGTTGTTATCTCCACTGTGAGAGGCCCAAACTCGCTAAAACCACCGTGTCACCCATATGCATCTCTCCTTTATCCTACCCCTCTCTTATTGTCAGAATCGTTCCCACGACAGTAGGGCCTGCTGCGGTGTCGTTCAAGTCTTTAGCTTCATTTGTCTCGCAGGATGAGGAATATGAGCTGGCGACCGAGTGAGGACCATTGACCTTCCTGAATTTCTTCGAAGGTGGATGAGACCAGTCAAAGTCCTGTTGAAATTCCATCTCCTTGTGTTCTTCAGCACTGTAGAGATTAGACAGAATGGCCCAAGTGCGGTCAAAGACTTCATGCAAGTAATAGTGCTTCTTCTTCATAGTATTTTGAGTGACTGTCATGTTCTGAAGAATTGCACCAAATTGACGCTTGACCCACTTGTGATTGCGATCAACTTTCTGATGAAGACTGAGGAGAAGCTCACGATCAGTCATCACACAAGGAGAAGTGGCTTGAGAATATTGCTCTGAAGCATTTGCGACAGTATCATGTGTTGCAGAGTCATCATTGGTGGAATATGATGTAGCTTTACGAAATTGTCCATCCAATGGACGAGTGCCTTCATCAATGATAGCAGCTTTGCCCTTCTCATCAGAGGAAATAGTACTTTTGAGGACTTCAGTGGAGGCAAATAGCTGAGATGATTTTGAAAGTCAGCCTTATAATGAATTCAAGACCTTGATCTGATGAATTTCATGATCCAGGGAGCATAAGGCTTCAACCCAAAAGGTAACAGAGCAACATTGGCCAAAGTCCTCAAGAAGAAATCGTGATAGTTGATAGGAATACCATGAATGATATTGAACAACAGATTCTTCATTATGCCAACAACCTCTTCTTGATCAGAGTTGTGGCCCTTAATGAGACTAATGGTTTTGGTCAATATGCAATAGACAGTCCTTGGCACATATAGCAATTTCTTGACGAGGAAAGTGGTCCTTGGAGCTTGGCCAGGCTTCAAAGGCTTCATCAGCACTTGCATCAGATGATTTGGAAGTTCTGGTTCTGCATAAATGAGCCTTGCACCTTCAGTGGGAGGGCTGACTAGGATGACGTGAAGCAATTCAGATGTCGGAGCTTTGTAATGAGTGTTTTCGGTCATCCAGTCGAGCACCCATGAATTCACATCTTCAATATTTCCAGTGATGTGCAATGTGGCCTAGAACTAAAGAATGAGTTCTTCATTTCAATCGTAGATGTCAGTGCAGAAGTTGAGTAGCCCAGCGTCATGAAGAACACTAAGGACTGGGGTTGTAACACCCCGGTGTAATGATGCTACAGTAATCCCTGGGGTTAAGTTAATCATTTTGCTAAACAAGTGTTTGATCATCATTGTCTCCTCTCTCTTTCAAATTCCAGTTGAATTCAATTTCAAATTATGAGTGAAATTTCAAAATGCTCAGACATGAAAACTAAAATGTTCCTCATGTGGAACATATTCTTCTGGTAAATATTGGTGGTGAACCAACATTTTTGCAAAATGTCTAAGTGGCCTAAAATAGCTTTAAAAAAGAAAAAGGAAAAGCAAGGAGAAAAATAAGAAGGAGAAGCCCCCTACCTTCTTGGGCCTTAGCCCATTGCGCAGGCCGGCCCACCTATCTCCCCGGTCGCTCTCCCTTCCCCCTGTTCAACTGACCGAGGGCGCGCGCCCGCGCGTCGCCGCCGAACCACCTCACCGTCGACGATGGTGGGGATCAGAGTGCCCCCTCGACGCCTCGAATCCCCCCTCACCTACCGCCACTCCCACTTCCCCTCGCCCCACTTCGCCTGCTCCTCCTCTCCTCTCTCCATTCAGATCCATCACCACCGAGCTCCGTCGTCGCCAAGCACCGCGCTCCACCGCGGCCACTGGCGCCCATTCCTCCCTCCAAGGTGTCTAGGAGGTCCGCGGTGGACTGCTTCTTCCTCCTCGTCATCGGGTCGAGCCCGAGGAGCGCCACCGTCGTCGCTCGCGTCTTCTTCCCCAACTGTGGCCACTGCTACGCCGCCGTTCGATCCGCCCCGAGTCTGCAGCTACTTGATACGTCTCCAACGTATCTACAATTTTTTATTGCTCCATGCTATATTATCTACTGTTTTGGACCATATTGGACTTTATTTTCCACTTTTCTATTACTTTTGGGACTAACCTATTAACCGGAGGCCCAGCCCAGAATTGCTGTTTTTTTGGCCTATTTCAGTGTTTCGAAGAAACGAAATATCAAACGGAGTCCAAACGGAATGAAACCTTCGAGAACGTGATTTTCTCACCGAATATGATCCAGGAGACTTAGACCCCCCGTCAAGAAAGAAAGGAGGCAGCCACGAGGGTGGAGGGCGCCCCCCTAGGGCGCGCCCCCCTGCCTCGTGGGCCCCCCTTTGCTCCACCGACGTACTCCTTCCTCCTATATATACCTACGTACCCTCAAACGATTAGATACGGAGCCAAAAACCTAATTCCACCGCCGCAACCTTCTGTATCCACGAGATCCCATCTTGGGGTCTGTTTTGGATAGCGGTCATGTCATCTCTCTACATCATGTCATCTTGCTTAAAGCGTTACTCTGTTTTTAACTTAATACTCTAGATGCATGCTGGATAGCGGTCGATGAGTGGAGTAATAGTAGTAGATGCAGGCAGGAGTCGGTCTACTTGTCTCGGACGTGATGCCTATATACATGATCATACCTAGATATTCTCATAACTATGCTCAATTCTGTCAATTGCTCAACAGTAATTTGTTCACCCACCGTAGAATACTTATGCTCTTGAGAGAAGCCACTAGTGAAATCTATGGCCCCCGGGTCTATTATTCATATCAATCTCCCATCACTTTATTATTGCCTTTGCATTTTTACTTTACCTTTTACTTTACTTTGCATCTCTATACCAAAAATACCAAAAATATTATCTATCATCTCTATCAGATCTCACTCTCGTAAGTGACCGTGAAGGGATTGACAACCCCTAATCACGTTGGTTGCGTGGAGCTATTTGTTTTGTGTAGGTACGAGGGACTTGCGTGTAGCCTCCTACTGGATTGATACCTTGGTTCTTAAAAAACTAAGGGAAATACTTACTCTGCTCTGCTGCATCACCCTTTCCTCTTCAAGGAAATCCAACGCAGTGCTCAAGAGGTAGCACTACTAAACCTCCGAGGGCCACCGTGTGTGCCGCACGGTGAGCCCCTCATCTTCTCCCCTCGCTCCCCTGCCTCTTGCGCCACCGTAGCCACAACACCGCCATGGCCGAGCTCGGCTTCGCCGAGCAGCTGGTCGCCGTCGTTGCCATGCTCGCCTGAGCATGGGAACATGCTCAGTGCAGCCCGCCGAGGCTGCCCGTGTCGCTTGCCCACCTCGTCGACCCCCGTAGAGCGATCCCGACGAGACCCCGAACGCCACCACCGCCTCCACTCGTCGCCGACACCGTTTCCGGCAGCTCCAGCTCTGGCCGGCCTCACCACGCGATGCGGCGGGATCTCCCTGTTCGAACGCGCCTGCTCGCGCCCATGTAGACCCCCTGTAGACGAATCCCGATGAGGTTGAGTGCCCTCCGCCGCATTTTCGGGCTCGACGGCGTTCAGCCGCCGGCCCGCTGAGCTGGCACATCTGGGCCACCCCCTGGGTCACTGCCAGTGGGGCCCCTGGCCCCCTGTTGACTAGTTGACCTGGTCAACTATGCTGACTGGGCAGGCCCCAGCCACTGACACGCGGGCCCCACCGCTTATTCCTCTAACTAAAATGTTTTAACAATTAAAATTAATTAGTTTAACTAATTAGTCTATGACAGGTGGGGCCCAGTAGCTAATTAACCTAGATTAGTTAGTTTAATACACTATTAGACTAACAGAGGCTGACATGTGGGTCCCACTGGACCCACAGGCCAGGTTTGACCTGGTCAGCCGCCCTGCTGACTGCTAATGTCACTATGACATCATGCCGATGCAATTTTCCTTTTCTGTTAAAATAAATAAATCCAGAAAATGGTTTAATCTTTGAGAATTCATAGAAAATAAACCGTAACTCGGATGAAAATGTTTTCTACATGAAAGTTGCTTAGAAAAATCCAACGAATCCGAATACGTGGTCCGTTCATCTATCACATGCCCCTAGCATTCTGAACTTGGAACTTTCCCCCTCTTTTCCTTTATCCGGAATGCACCTAACGCCAGGAATTCATCCTCGGATGTTTATCCCCTCCGTCTGCAACGTGTAGTACTACGTTAGGTCGACCCTAGTTCTGTTTATCGTCATGTTATGCTTTGTGATGCTATGTTTGCTTTATATTTATCGTTTCTTCCCCCTCTTCTCTTCGGTAGACCCCGAGACCGATGCCGCCCCTATGATCGACTACGTCGACGACGACCCCTTCTTGCCAGAGCAACCAGGCAAGCCTCCCCTTTGATCATCCTGATATCGCCCATTCCATTCTCTCATGCTTGCATTAGATTTTGCTACTGTAACTGATTGCTCCTATTCTGATGCATAGCCTGCTTTTGTAACCTGCTTATCCTAAATTGCTTAGTATAGGTTGGTTAGTGATCCATCGGTGCCCCCCACCTTGTCCATGTTGCCCCTGCTTCATCATCGAAGACCTGATCAACGGGATCGAAGACCAGGCCCCGACACTTCACATCACTTTCCCCTTAGTTGCTCGACACTACTGGGTTACTATCGAGTGCCGAGGGTGAGGCCTCATCAACACTTCTGATGTTAACCTGTACTGTAGCTATTCGGTCGTGGTCATCGAGGGTGATTTCCTCCTTAACCACTTCCAATACGGCTCTGTCGTGCAACCCCTCAAGTGTGAACCTCGAGGGTGGTTCCTCTTATGTTCACCTTGATGATTACATCGAGTGGAATTCACCGGGGGTGATTCCTCGGGTTTTCCCCTTGATGTTTGGACACACGGATACTTGGACTTTGCCACTATTACTTGGAAAGGCGGGTCGACCCTGAGGGGTACCCGCGAGTGATGTGGAGACGGGTTGACCTGGAGGGTGCCCGCGAGATAATTACGAGGCGTTGCCGGGCATTCCTAGCCCTTGCCGCAAGTCCTCGAGACGGGACAGCGGGGTCACATCTTTCGTGAGTATCTGCTTGTTACCGCACGTTCCTAATCCACTATGATTTGGATATTTGATCCGAGGGGCCTCTGGCCTGATAGCACTAACCATCATGTGCGCATAGTATGGGCGTTCTGCGTCGTATGCATCAGCCAAAGCTTAATAAACGTCAGCGACTGAGCGACGTGCACCAGGTTGGACTGTGTAAGCACCTGCCTTTTTGACTGAGGTAGCTAGGTCTACTCACCGGCCGCGTACGCAACATGCAGGAGTTCCCGGGGAGATGGCCCATGACCCCTGGGGGCATAGGTTTAGTCCGGCGTGCTTGACCTCTCTATTAAGCCTAGGTCGGGTTGCGGCGTATTGTTTGGCCAAGGCCGGGCATGACCCAGGAAAGTGTGTCCCGCCGGAGTTAATCGAGCGTGGTGGGTAAGTTGGTGCACCCCTGCAGGGAAGAAAACATCTATCGATAGCCTGTCCTACGGTAACGGACACTTGGAGTTGTATCCCGATCAATACAACTAGAACTGGATGCTTGAGATGAGACATGGATATGAGGTGATAAATGGATAGTATGGCTCTGGGATTGCTTTCTCGCAGGGAGTCGAGAAAGGATCTCTGGCCGAGCTTGATAACACTACTACTACTTTACTTTATGCTACTTTTATCTCTTCTGATGCTGCAAGATGCTTGGAGCTGCTTGAAGATGCTAGTCTTTGATAGGCTAGGATTTCCCCTTCTCTTCTGGCATTCTGCAGTTCAGTCCACATATACAACCACTTTCATTGATACCGATGCATATGTAGTGTAGTTCCTTGCTTGCGAGTACTTTGGATGAGTACTCACGGTTGCTTTGCTCCCCCTTTTCCCCCTTTCTTCTTCTTTCCGGTTGATGCAACCAGATGTCGGAGCCCAGGAGCTAGATGCCCCGTTGATGCCCACTACTACGTGGAGACCGTCGACGACCAGGAGTAGTTAGGAGGCTCCCATGTAGGAGGCATTGCCTTTTCGATCGTAAATGCTTTTGTGCTGGCCTTCTTAAGGCAAACTTGTCTAACTCATGTTTGTACTCAGATATTGTTGCTTCCGCTGACTCTTGTGTTTTCGAGCTTATGTATTCGAGCCCTCGAGGCCCCTGGCTTGTAATATAAAGCTTGTATTATTTTAATTTGTGTCTAGAGTTGTGTTGTGATATCTTCCCGTGAGTCCTTGATCTTGATCGTACACATTTGCGTGTATGATTAGTGTACGATTGAATCGAGAGCGTCACAAGTTGGTATCAGAGCCGACTGCCAGTAGGTAGCCCCCTTTCCAACTCCTTGGCCAAAGTTGATCTTGTCACTGAAAAACTTTTACTAACATTGGCTGTGTGTCTTACGGGCCCACGTCGCCATTGGGTGGTATTAGGATCTTTTACTCCTCGTCTATACTCTGGGACTCTGATCTCTCTTCTATTCGGGTTAAACGAATTTACTAACTCTAACATTAGGATCCCGTGACCACACTCACCCCAAAGTTGGATAAGCCATAGTTATTCCTTAGAATAGTATTATGAATAGTACACACACGGTCGTGTTGACTGCGAAGTGGTATCCATCATACCTCTTTCATTATGCATGTTTCATCATGAATGATCCTTGTCTTTGCAAATGCTCAATGCTGAACTACCCCCTGTTACACGTTAGCAGGATGGTTAGACCCGCTGGTCCTGGCCGTAGTGCCAGCGATCCACCACTGCCTGAATTCTTTGCTGGAATGATGCAACAATTTGAGCTGAACCGCTAGTTCATGGAAGGAATGATGGCTCAGTTTCCTCGTCCGAACATGAATCAATAGCCAACCCCAGTAACTCTTCAGGACTTCATGCGCTTTAACCCAACTATCTACCGCAGCTCTACTCAACCCCTTGATGCTGATGACTGGCTCCGCGACATCACGTATGAAATGGAGTCTGCTAGTGTGGCCCCTGCTAGCTATGTCACCTTTGCATCATTCTTTCTGAAGGGTCCCGCTACTAGGACAGCCACAGGCGTACCCTACCTGCTGGAACGGTCATCACTTGGCCGGATTTCCAAGCTGCTTTCCATGCCCGCTTCATTCCTCAAGGAATCATGGACAAGAAGAAGTGTGAATTCCGCAACCTCGCCCAAGGCAACAAGTTTGTAGATGCTTATCAGCAGGAATTCTTGGACTTGTCCCGTTACGCTGAAGAAGACATTGCTACTGATGCTGGTAAGCAAGAGAAGTTCCGTGATGGACTTCACCCTGATATTAAGCTAGCGCTGCTCGTTCATGACTTTGCCGACTTTGCCACAGTGGTGAACAAGGCTATTTAGGTTGAGACTGGTTTTCAGGAACACCAGGGATCCCTCAGGGGCAGCCATGACGCTGGCTCATCTCCGGGCCCGTCAGCGCAGAAGCGTCGGATATGGATTCCCCACAGCATGTAGTTTCCAACTGCACCTGCACCAAGACAGTCCTATGCTGCACATTGTCTGCCTTCTCCACCACAGAGGTAGCCTCTTCGAGTTGTACCACCCCAAGCTCCTGATCCCATCCCTAATGATGGTCTATGCTTCAAGTGTGGCCTTCCAGGTCACCGCTCCAGGAAATGTCCTCAGAATCAGAACCAACTCGCTCTTCCTGCTACGGGTCGTGGTAACAATCAACCCCGCAACAACAATGCCCGATCTTATGGTCGTGGGCAGGCTAACAACATTGATCTGAATGAAGCTCAAGACCAGCCTGCCACTATGATGGGTACTCTTCTCGTTAATTCAGTACCGGCTTCTGTTTTATTTGATTCAGGAGCATCGCATTCATTCATGTCAGAAAATTTTGCTTACGCACACGACATTCGATGCGAGCCCATGAACACTCCAATAGTGGTACGCACCCCTGCGGGCCGATGTCAAACTACCATGATTGGTCGCGACGTTCCCGTTGCGATTGAAGGGTTGGAATTCCTTGTTTCTCCCATTATTCTGGAGTCGTCCAATATTGACTTCATTCTGGGAATGGAATGGTTGAAAGCGCATACTGCCTCTATCATTTGCGCCACCAAGGTCATTCACCTCCTACACCCTTCCGATGAGATAGTAAGCTAGCATGCTCAGCTTGTTCAAAACGCTGAAGCATGACTTTATGTCTTGAACGCGTTGAACGCAGCACCTCTTGAGGGAACTGAAAAGATTCCAGTCGTTCACGACTTCCAAGATGTCTTTCCAAAAGAACTTCCAGGAATACCCCCTGCCCGGGCTGTCGAGTTTGTCATCGACTTGAAACTAGATACCGTTCCTATCGCCAAGCGACCCTACAAGATGCCACCTCATGAGCTCCTTGAACTGAAGGAGGAAATCAACAAATCTGTTCGCAAGGGTTTCATTCATCCAAGTTCCTCTGCTTGGGAGCACCTTCTCTCTTTGTTAAGAAGAAGGACAGAACGAACAGTTTGGTCCAAGACTACCGTCCTATCAACCAAGCTACAATTCAGAACAAATATCCCCTTCCTCGGATCAATGATCTGTATGATCAACTGGCTGGTTCATCGATATTCTCTAAAATCGACTTGAGGTTGGGTTACCACCAGATCCGTGTTTGTGAAGAGGATATTCCCAAGACCGCCTTCGTTACTCGATATGGTTCTTACGAGTACACCGTCATGTCTTTTGGCTTGACCAATGCTCCAGCCACATTCTCCCGTCTGATGAACTACATATTCATGGATTACCTCGACAAGTTCGTCGTAGTCTATCTGGATGATATCCTGGTATATTTGAAGAACAAAGAAGAACATGCTAAACATCTTCGACTTGTTCTAGAGAAGCTTCGAGAACATCAACTTTATGCCAAGTATTCCAAGTGTGAATTCTGGCTTCCTGAAGTCACCTACCTTGGTCATGTCATCTCCAAGGATGGTATTGCCGTCAACTGCTACCTCTTGAGCACTGCGTTGGATTTCCTTGATGAGGAAAGGGTGATGTAGCAGAGTAGAGTAAGTATTTCCCTCAGTTTTTGAGAACCAAGGTATCAATCCAGTAGGAAGCTACGCGCGAGTACCTCGTACCTACACAAAACAATAGCTCAATGCAACCAACGCGATTAGGGGTTGTCAATCCATTCACGATCACTTACGAGAGTGAGATCTGATAGAGATGATAGATAATATTTTTGGTATTTTTGATATAAAGATGCAAAGTAAAATAAAAGAGCAAAGTAAAAAGCAAATCAATAATAAAGTGATGGAGGTTGATATGATGAGAATAGACCCGGTGGCCATAAATTTCACTAGTGACTTCTCTCAAGAGCATAAGTATTCTATGGTGGGTGAACAAATTACTGTTGAGCAATTGACAGAATTGAGCATAGTTATGAGAATATCTAGGTATGATCATGTATATAGGCATCACGTCCGAGACAAGTAGACCGACTCCTGCGTGCATCTACTACTATTACTCCACTCATCGACCGCTATCCAGCATGCATCTAGAGTATTAAGTTCAAGAAAACAGAGTAACGCCTTAAGCAAGATGACATGATGTAGAGGAATAAATTCATGCAATATGATAAATACCCCATTTTGTTATCCTGGATGGCAACAATACAATACGTGCCTTGCTGCCCCTACTATCACTGGGAAAGGACACCGCAAGATTGAACCCAAAGCTAAGCACTTCTCCCATTGCAAGAAAAACCAATCTAGTAGGCCAAACCAAACTGATAATTCGACAAGACTTGCAAAGATAACCAATCATACATAAAAGAATTCAGAGAAGATTCAAATATTGTTCATAGATAATCTGAATCATAAACCCAAAATTCATCGGTCTCAACAATCACACCGCAAAAAGAAGATTACATCGAATAGATCTCCACGAGAGAGGGGGAGAACATTGTATTGAGATCCAAAAAGAGAGAAGAAGCCATCTAGCTACTAACTATGGACCCTAAGGTCTGAGGTAAACTACTCACACTTCATCGGAGGGGCTATGGTGATGATGTAGAAGCCCTCCGTGGTGGATTCCCCTTCCGGCGGAGCTCCGGAACAGGCCCCAAGATGGGATCTCGTGGGTACAGAAGGTTGCGGCTGTGGAATTATGTTTTTGGCTCCGTATCTGATTGTTTGGGGGTACGTAGGTATATATAGGAGGAAGGAGTACGTCGGTGGAGCTTCGAGTGGCCCACGAGGCAGGGGGCGCGCCCTAGGGGAGGCGCCCTACACCCTCGTGACCGCCTCGTGGCTTTCTTGACGGAGGGTCCAAGTCTCCTGGATCATATTTGTTGAGAAAATCACGTTCCCGAAGGTTTCATTCCGTTTGGACTCCGTTTGATATTCTGTTTCTTCGAAACACTAAAATAGGCAGAAAACAACAGTTCTGGGCTGGGCCTCCGGTTAATAGGTTAGTCCCAAAAGTAATATAAAAGTGGAAAATAAAGCCCAATATGGTCCAAAACAGTAGATAATATAGCATGGAGCAATAAAAAATTATAGATACGTTGGAGACGTATCAGGCATCCCCAAGCTTAATTCCTGCTCGTCCTCGAGTAGGTAAATGATAAAAAGAGAATTTTTGATGCGGAGTGCTACTTGTTATAATTTTAGTGTAATTCTTCTTAATTGTGGTATGGATATTCAGATACGAAAGATTCAAGACAAAAGTTCATATTGACATAAAAATAATAATACTTCAAGCATACTAACTAAGCAATTATGTCCTCTCAAAATATCATGGCCAAACAAAGTTCATCCCTACAAAATCATATAGTTTAGTCATGCTCCATTTTCGTCACACAAGAATGCTCTCGTCATGCACAACCCCGATGACAAGCCAAGCAATTGTTTCATACTTTAGTAATCTCAAACTTATAAACCTTCACGCAATACATGAGCGTGAGCCATGGATATAGCACTATGGGTGGAATAGAATATGATGATGGGGGTTATGTGGAGAAGACAAAAAAGGAGAAGATCTCACATCAACGAGGCTAATCAATAGGCTACGGAGATGCCCATCGATTGATGTTAATGCAAGGAGTAGGGATTGCCATGCAACGGATGCACTAGAGCTATAAATGTATAAAATCTCAACAAAAGAAACTAAGTGGGTGTGCATCCAACTTGCTTGCTCACGAAGACCTAGAGCACTTGAGGAGGCCCATTGTTGGAATATACAAGCCAAGTTCTATAATGAAAAATTCCCACTAGTATATGAAAGTGACAAAACAAGAGACTCTCTATCATGAAGATTATGGTGCTACTTTGAAGCACAAGTGTGGCAAAGGATAGTAGCATTGTCCCTTCTCTCTTTTTCTCTCATTTTTTTATATGTGGCCTTTCTCTTCTTTTCTTTTTTCATGGCCTTTTTCTTTTCTTTTTTTTATTCCTCACTTGGGACAATGCTCTAGAAAATGATGATCATCACACCTCTATTTATTTACAACTCGATACTAGAAGAAAGTATGACTCTATATGAATGCCTCCGGCGATGTACCGGGATATGCAATGAACCAAGAGTGACATGTATGAAAGAATTATGAACGGTGGCTTTGCCACAAATACTATGCCAACTACATGATCATGCTAAGCAATTTGACAATGATGTATGTGTCATGATGAACGTTATGGTGAAAAGTTGCATGGCAATATATCTCGGAATGGCTATGGAAATGCCATAATAGGTAGGTATGGTGGCTGTTTTGAGGAAGATATAAGGAGGTTTATGTGTGAAAGAGCTTATCATATCACGGGGTTTGGATGCACCGGCGAAGTTTGCACCAACTCTCAATGTGAGAAAGGGCAATGCACGGTACCGAAGAGGCTAGCAATGATGGAAGGGTGAGAGTGCGTATAATCCATGGACTCAACATTAGTCATAAACAACTCATATACTTATTGCAAAAATCTACAAGCCATCAAAAACCAAAACACTACGCGCATGCTCCTAGGGGGATAGATTGGTAGGAAAAGATCATCGCTCGTCCCCGACCGCCACTCATAAGGAGGACAATCAAATAACACCTCATGTTTCAAATTTGTTACATAACATTTACCATACGTGCATGCTACGGGACTTGCAAACTTCAACACAAGCATTTCTCAAATTCACAACTACTCAAATAGCATGACTTTGATATTATCACCTCCATATCTCAAAACAATTATCAAGCATCAAACTTTTCTTAGTATTTAACGCACTCAAAAGAAAGTTTTACAAATCTTGAATACCAAGCATATTATTATTATTAAGCAAATTACCATGCTATTTAAGACTCTCAAAATAATCTAAGTCAAGCATGAGAGATCAATAGTTTCTATAAAACAAATCCACCACCGTGCTCTAAAAGATATAAGTGAAGCACTAGAGCAAAACTATAAAGCTCAAAAGGTATAAGTGAAGCACATAGAGTATTCTATCAAATTCCAATTCATGTATGGCTCTCTCAAAAGGTGTGTACAGAAAAGATGATTGTGGTAAACTAAAATGCAAAGAATCAAATCATACAAGACGCTCCAAGCAAAACACATATCATGTGGTGAAGAAAAATATAGCTCCAAGTAAAGTTACCGATGGAAGTAGACGAAAGAGGGGATACCTTCCGGGGCATCCCCAAGCTTTGACTTTCTGGTGTCCTTAGATTATCTTGGGGGTGACATGGGCATCCCCAAGCTTAGGCCCTTGCCACTCCTTGTTCCATAATCCATCAAAAGATTTCACCCAAAACTTGAAAACTTCACAACACAAAACTCAACAGAAATCTCGTGAGCTCCGTTAGCGAAAGAAAACAAAAGACCACTTCAAGGTACTGTGATGAACTCATTATTTATTTATATTGGTGTTAAACCTACTATATTCCAACTTATCTATGATTTAGAAACTATTTTACTAGCCATAGATTCATCAAAATAAGCAAAAAACACACGAAAAACAGAATCTGTCAAAAACAGAACAGTCTGTAGTAATCTGTAACTAAGGCAAACTTCTGGAACTCCAAAAAATCAGAAAACATAGGACGACCTAGGAAATTTGTTTATTGATCAGCAGCAATTGGAATCACAATTTTATCACGTTCTGGTGATTTTTAACAATTGTCTTCGTGAACAGGAAGTTTCTGGAAATTACAGCAAGATCAAATAACTATCATCCAAGAAGATCCTATAGGTTTAACTTGGCACAAACACTAATTAAAACATAAAACCACATCTAAACATAAGGTAGATGGATTATTTATTCCTAAACAGAAACAAAAGCAAAAAAACTAAAATAAAATTGGGTTGCCTCCCAACAAGCGCTATTGTTTAACGCCCCTAGCTAGGCATAAAAGCAAGGATAGATCTAGGTAGTGCCGTAGTAATAAGATAGATCGGTGAAACTCATTTCATATTCTCTACGTTCGACAGCAAGTTTTCTTTGAGGCAAGAAAAAGTAATCAAAAGGGCAAAATTTAATAGGACAAAAGTCCCCAAGATCAATTTTAGGAGGTATAGGTTCCTCTTTCGGCCCTTCGTAACGCACAACCAATTCATCATTATAAGCGTTCTTTTGACAGAACCTTGTGAGCCTACACTCAAGAGAGTATCCTAGCTCATTATTTCGAATAGCCAAATCATCATTAAGTTCAGAGATTCTGTCAACTAAAACATTGGTAGGTACTTTTTTTCTAAGGTTTTCATTGAAAGCAACATAGTCAAGCGATTGAAAACGCATTATTTCTTCTTGATCAAAGAGGATAGATTCTATGGGAGGACGACCAGCATCCACCCTATAATGTGCAAAGATCTCTTTGGCCTCTTTTATTATAAATCTGAATTCATGAGCCAAAAATATAGTAGCGGCACACTTAACAGAAGAATGCTCGATATTAGAAAATTCTAGGAAAATCTTTTGTATGCTAGGATGCATGTGCATAAATTGCCTTTCAAGTTCAACGATAAGCATGGCAATAGCGTCCAGAAGACTACTAGTTCTATGGAGAATAGAACTTCCCATAGAAGGCGAAGCGCCGGCACAAGTAAAGAAATCTTGAATAACTCCTTTCCCAATAATATTACCACTACCAATTCGAAATCTTTTTGTATGCAAGGTAGGGGGTTCTTCAGCAGGAGCATCAGAATTTTCTATGATATTATTGGGCGTCGATGGAGGTGGCCTGTGTCGCCGGGGAGAGCGCCCCCGCTGCTCGGCCTCGCCTCCTCTGTTTCCCGTCGCGCCGCGCGGGAGGTTGAAGGCGACCTGCCGCTGGGGCCCGCACGTCAGCGACCCAGTGGGCGGGCCCAACCGTTTATGTGGAAACGGCTTCGGCCGGATCCGCCTCCCGTGCGCGAAGGCGCACTACTGCGAAGCCGCCTTCGACATCACCACCTCTGCCCGCGCAGCCGTGCCGCTGGGCCGACCCACGTCTATCTGTCGCCTTGTGCACAGGATAAGGTCAAAGCCTTATTCCCTTTTTCCTTTTTCTTTTTCCATTCAACTTCAAAAATCCATAAACAATTCAAATTAACTCCAAATTTGATGATTCAAATTTCTAGTAATTTCTAAATTCATTCCCTATCACATGGTGCTAGTTGCACATTTTTCCAGAAACTTTCTCTTCAGAGATATTTATTAAAACCCCATTTTCCATTTCTGTGATGAACTTTAGAAAATCATAGAGAGCTCAAATTTGATCCAAATGCCATGATTCAAATTCCTAGATGCTTCTAAGTTCATAACTTAGTTTATGGACATTTTTATCAATATTTTATGTACCACATAAATTAATGAGCCATTTCTTCATATTTGGCAACTTTGCAAATTCATAGGAAATTCATTTGAACTCCAAATCCAGTGAAACCAATTCCTAGATGCTTCTAAAATCACCCTTTGTTAAATGGGTGCCTTTGCTCATTTTTCAAAAATATGTTTCTGTACACTTCTTGCAATCCCATAAAACCCTTGATTCCATCATATCGAAATGTTTAGAAATATCCATTGATCCACTTCAAATGAAACTACTTTGGTCATTCCTGATATGACCAGGGGTATCCAATAAAAATCAACTTCATATTTTTAGAGCACTTTTATTTTCTGCCTTGTTGTGTTGCTTATTATGGTTGCTTTCAACGATAGTTGACGAAGTAGATGAAATGCTCGGAGTTGGACCAGAGATATTTGAAGACCTCGAAGACTTTGTTGAACCAGGCAAGCAGCCCTTTGACCATGTCTATGAAACCCCTTTTTATGCATGTCATATAGCACTTTATTGTTGTTGCGACGGAATCATGATGAGGTGGTAGCCACTTTGGTGGGTTGCTTTCATTACTTCCTCGTTGATACCTGCATTATGCATGACCCTACCTTCTTATGAGGGTTATGCCTGTAGGAGTAGATAGGATGCTAAAGTAGTTGCTACGCAAAAAGGGACGGGAATATGCATGGTGATAGAGACAACGTATTTTGAAAGGACTTCTCGAAAACCCCGTCGGGTGCCACTTATGCCCGAGGGAGATGATGAGTTGGGTAACCACTTGATGACGAGGTGGTGTACCGAGACAAGGGTGTGTTGTTTTCCAAAACGGATTGGTTTAAGTTGCGACCGTTATTCCAACCTTACATGCGCAACCACTCTACACTTATATGGGAAAGGGCATTATTGATTACCTAGGCCGATGCTAGCTTGGAGCCCGCATTACTAGTGACGGGGGAGAGTTGGTGCTCTCTCTCGGGACGGGGTCGTGCCAGGTAGGGCGGCCATGACTGTTTTCACAGGGCACCGGATACACCGTTGTGACCCCTCTCGGATGTTACGATCTCGAGTGAGTCTCGTATGATGTACATCGTGAGGATACGGAACAACGAGTGGACTCCTTTTTAGTGTCGTCTAGGGAAAGGTAGTGATCGGGTGCTTACCCCGGGTACTTGAGGTACCGCGGGTCATGGATGACATGGAAGTTCCCTGGATCTTGTGGGTAAAGTGTGCAACCTCTGCAGAGTGTAAAACTATTCGAATAGCCGTGTCCACGGTCAAGGACAGTTGGGCAACCGCTCTTGGGCTACGTCCACTTGTTTACAAACCAGTGTGTCTGTGTGGGAAGAACTACTTGGGTCAAGTCAAGGACTTGACATGATTGAGTTGGGTTGGTGCCCACTCTATTTATGTTGATATCTGTAACATGTCCTCATGGTTACTTGAATTCTCCTGATGCATGTCTTACAAGTTGTTGAACATGTCATTGCACTCAAAACTAGCTTTCCGCAAAAATTTACCTATATCATGCATTGTTGTACCTTGAACCAAAACATGGGTTGCTTGCGAGTACATTCAAAGTACTCATTGGCTTGCCACTGGTTATTTTATTGGCCAGGCATAAAAGAACAGGATATGACGAAGAATACTTCGGTGACGAGCATGCGAGCTAGGACGCTTCCCAGTCAGAATGCCTGTAGGGTTAGTGCAGATGTCATGGGTCCAAGTTGTCAATGAAGATTTCCGCTGCGATGTTATACTCAAGACTTGACCATAATGGTCCTACTTGTGTAATATGGTATGTATGGATGTAAGACTCTTGTTATTCAGCTTCTGTGTGTTCTGTGAGCATTGATCTCTGGGATCACTGTACACGTGCATTCGGTGATCACGACTTATGAGTCGGGGTCCCCACAATACGACTCATGTTCGACCTTTCGGTCTTCCGTGTTCCGAGGCCATGTCTGTACATGCTAGGCTCGCCAAGTCAACCTAAGTGTATTGCGTGTGTAAATCTAGCTTACACCCGTTGTATTTGAACGTTAGAATCTATCACACCTGATCATCACGTGGTGCTTCGAAACAACGAACCTCCGCAACGGTGCACAGTTACGGGGAGCACTTTCTTGAAATTATTGTGAGGGATCATGTTGTTTAAGCTACCGTCATTCTAAGCAAATAAGATGTAAAACATGATAAACATCACATGCAATCAAATAGTGACATGATATGGCCAATATCATTTGTTCCTTTTGATCTCCATCTTCCAGGCGCCAAGATCATCATCGTCACCGGCATGACACCATGATCTCCATCATCATGATCTCCAGAGGCGGAGACAAGGGTAGGGCAAATAGGGCTATAGCCCTAGGCCTAGTGACAATAGTCTTGGTAAATGCTTCTTACAAAATACAAAAAATCACTAATGTGCATCACTCAAGCTAGCTTAGCCCTAGGCATAGCCTCATGCTAGCTCCGCCCCTGATGATCTCCATCATCATGTCTTCATGAAGTTGTCTCATAATCTATTACTTCTACTACTATGGCTAACGGTTTAGCAATAAAGTAAAGTAGTTACATGACGTTTAAGTTGACACGCAGGTCATAAATAAATTAAGACAACTCCTATGGCTCCTGCCGGTTGTCATACTCATCGATATGCAAGTCGTGATTCCTATTTCAAGAACATGATCAATCTCATACATCACATATATCATTCATCACATCCTTTTGGCCATATCACATCACACGACATATGCTGCAAAAACAAGTTAGACGTCCTCTAATTGTTGCTGCAAATTTTTACGTGGCTGCTATAGGTTTCTTAGCAAGAACGTTTCTTACCTATGCCAAAACCACAACGTGATATGCCAATTTCTATTTACCCTTCATAAGGACCCTTTTCATCGAATCCGATCCGACTAAAGTGGGAGAGACAGACAGCCGCTAGCCACCTTATGCAACTAGTGCATGTCAGTCGGTGGAACCTGTCTCACGTAAGTGTACGTGTAAGGTCGGTCCGGGCCGCTTCATCCTACGATGCCGCCTAATCAAGATAAGATAGTAACGGCAAGTAAATTGACAAAATCAACGCCCACAACAACTTGTGTTCTACTCGTGCATACAAACTACGCATAGACCTCGCTCATGATGCCACTATTGGGGAACGTAGCAGAATTTTAAATTTTTCTACGCATCACCAAGATCAATCTATGGAGTCATCTAGCAACGAGGGAGAGGGGAGTGCATCTACATACCTTTGTAGATCGCGAGCGGAAGCGTTCAAGAGAACGGGGTTGATGGAGTCGTACTCGTCGTGATCCAAATCACCGATGACCGAGCGCCGGACAGACGGCACCTCCGCGTTCAACACACGTACGGTTGGGGAAGACGTCTCCTCCTTCTTGATCCAGCAAGGTAAGGAGAGGTTGATGGAGATCCAGCAGCACGACGGCGTGGTGGTGGAAGCAGCGGTGATCTCGGCAGGGCTTCGCCAAGCTCCAACGAGAGGGAGAGGTGTTACGAGGGGAGAGGGAGGCGCCAGGGACTTGGGGTGCGGCTGCCCTCCCTCCCCGCACTATATATATGTCCCCTAGGGGGCGCCGGCCCTAGGAGATCCCATCTCCAAGGGGGCGGCGGCTAGGAGGGTAACTTGCCCCCCAAGCCAGGTGGAGGCGCCCCCACCCCTAGGGTTTCCAACCCTAGGCGCAGGGGGAGGCCCAAGGGGGGGCGCACCAGCCCACCAGGGGCTGGTCCCCTTCCCACTTCATCCCATGGGGCCCTCCGGGATAGGTGGCCCCACCCGGTGGACCCCCGGGACCCTTCTGGTGGTCCCGGTACAATACCGATTACCCCCAAAAACTTCCCGGTGGCCGAAACTGGACTTCCTATATATAAATCTTTACCTCCGGACCATTCCGGAACTCCTCGTGACGTCCGGGATCTCATCCGGGACTCCAAAAAACTTTCGGGTTACCGCATACTAATATCTCTACAACCCTAGCGTCACCAAACCTTAAGTGTGTAGACCCTACGGGTTCAGGAGACACGCAGACATGACCGAGACGACTCTCTGGTCAATAACCAACAGCGGGATCTGGATACCCATGTTGGCTCCCACATGCTCCTCGATGATCTCATCGGATGAACCACGATGTCGAGGATTCAATCAATCCCGTACGCAATTTCCTTTGTCTATCGGTAAGATACTTGCCCGAGATTCGATCATCGGTATCCCGATACCTCGTTCAATCTCATTACTGGCAAGTCTCCTTAATCATACTGTAATGCATGATCCCGTGATCAACCACTTGGTCACATTGAGCTCATTATGATGATGCATTACCGAGTGGGCCCAGAGATACCTCTCCGTCATACGGAGTGACAAATCCCAGTCTTGATTCGTGCCAACCCAACAGACACTTACGGAGATACCTGTAGTGCACCTTTATAGCCACCCAGTCACGTTGTGACGTTTGGTACACCCAAAGCATTCCTACGGTATCCGGGAGTTGCACAATCTCATGGTCTAAGGAAATGATACTTGACATTGGAAAAGCTCTAGCAGACGAACTACACGATCTTGTGCTATGCTTAGGATTGGGTCTTGTCCATCACATCATTCTCCTAATGATGTGATCCCGTTATCAGTGACATCTAATGTCCATAGTCAGCAAACCATGACTATCTGTTGATCAACGAGCTAGTCAACTAGAGGCTCACTAGGGACATATTGTGGTCTATGTATTCACACATGTATTACGATTTCCGGATAACACAATTATAGCATGAACAATAGACAATTATGATGAATAAGGAAATATAATAATAACCATTTTATTATTGACTCTAGGGCATATTTCCAACACATCGAGAGGGCCCGAACCTGGGTAAACATCGTGTCCCTCGCCTCCTGTTACCATTCGCCTTAGACGCACAGTTCGGGACCCCCTACCCGAGATCCGCCGGTTTTGACACCGACATTGGTGCTTTCATTGAGAGTTCCACTGTGTCGTCATCATAAGGCCTGATGGCTCCTTCGATCATCGGTAACGATGCGGTCCAGGGTGAGGTTTTCCTCCCCGGACATATCTTCGTATTCGGTGGCTTCGCTCTGCGGGCAAACTCGCTTGGCCATCTTGAGCAGATCGAGAGCTACGCCCTTGGCCACCAGGTCAGGTTCGGGAACTTGAATTACACTACCGACATCCGCGGAGACTTGATCTTCGACGGATTCGAGCCCTTGCCTGGTGCGCCGCACGATCGCGACGAGCATGATATAGCTCTATCGTCGGACAGTGTTCGGGAGATCACACTGGCAACTACTTCGGCCTTCAATCCAGAGCAAATTGCGCAATACAAGGATGGGTGGATAGACCACGCCATGGAGGCCGTACTCTCAGCGGCGATAGAGCCGGATACTGACTTCACCCCTCACGATAACCGTGACGCCGAACCACTGGATTTATCTCCGGCCATGGACTCTGAGCCGCCTGCGCCCGTGCCTATCGAATCCGATTGGGCGCCGATCATGGAGTTTACCTCCGCGGATATCTTTCTGCACTCGCCCTTCGGCGACGTGCTAAATTCGTTAAGGTCTCTCTCCTTGTCAGGAGAACCTTGGACGAACTATGTCCGGCTAGAATGGGACGCGGATGACGAAGAAATTCGCTGCCCACCCACCACCCACTTAGTAGCCACTATCGACGATTTAACCGACATGCTCGACTTCGACTCCGAAGACATCGACGGTATGGATGACGATGCAAGAGACTAACAGGAACCACCGCCTACAGGGCGCTGGACCGCCACCTCATCATATGATATATACATGGTGGATACCCCCAAAGAAGGCAATGGCGACAAGACAACGGAGGATGACCTCTCCAAGAAGCAACCCAGGCACCGACGTCAGCGACGCCGCTCTAAGTCCCGCCATAGCAAAAGCAATGATACTGGCACAAGAGACAATAACACTCCGGATAGTGCTGAAGACGATGACAATCCCCTCCAGCCAGATTTAGAGGAGGAGGATGAACAAGCTAGCCCTCCAGAACATGCAGCAGATGGAGAAATGGAGGATGACAATTACATGCCCCTCTCCGAAGACGAGGTGAGCCTCGGCGAGGAAGAATTTATCGTGCCTGAGGATCCCATCGAGCAGGAGCGCTTCAAGCGTCGGCTTATTTCCATGGAAAATAGCCTGAAGAAAAAGCAACAACAACTTCGAGCTGATCAAGATTTGCTAGCAGATAGATGGACCGAAGTCCTTGCGGCCGAGGAATACGAACTCGAACGCCCCTCCAAGAGTTACCCAAGACGCAGGTCGCTACTCGAGGAGGAAGCAGTGAAACCTACTTCACCAGCGTACGATGCGGCTGACCGGCCACCGCGTGGCCGAGATAGAGAGGCGTTTCAGCCTGCACCCCGCTGCCACTCAAACAAAAATACCAAGGCCCGGGGCAACATGCGGGACCTGCGAGATGAATTGGAAAGCAGGGCAAAACATGCAAGATCGATATATGGGTCACGGGGGAGCGCACCAATGCGGGACGATGACCCTCACGCCGGATACACTAAAATTAAATCCGGCCGGGCCGAATACAGCAGACAAGACTCATATCAACTGCGTCATGATGTAGCCCAGCACAGAGGCACCGCACACCCCCTATGCTTCTCTAATGAAGTTATGGATCATGAATTCCCGGAGGGTTCACTACAAAAAAAAGACACATCCGTGACATTTTGGGACGAACGATTTTTTTTTCTGTCATACATATGACACTTCTATGACGATAATTGTGACAAAACCCGGTATCATCATAGATGTGGTTGGCTCCTACTTCTATGACAAAAAATCATGACATAAAATGGGCTTTTCGTCCTGGGCGGCCCGGAGACGCAGCTGCATGACATTCTTTGGGCCGTCCATGACGGAAAAAACCGTGGTAGAAGCAAGGGGGAGGAAAATTTCGGGGAGTTCCCGGTTATGGTGGGAGGTCGGGGGCCGAGCGATGCGCGTTTCTCTCGTACACGTACGCGCGTGTGTGCGAGGCATTGGCTCTAACTGAACCCAAGCGAGGCATTGGGCTCTAACTGAACCCGAGCGATTGCATTGCAGGCTTCGCGTTACTAAACCCAAGCGATCGATCGATGGCTGTTAACTGAACCCGATCGAGCGATTGCTTGGCTACTGCTTCTAACTAAAGCCGATCGATGCTGCCTCTGGATGAACAGTGAGCGTTGCCGGGGGGGGGGGGGTTGGATGAACAGTTCCCGGTTAGGGGGGGGGGATGAACAGGACCCCTTGGGGCTGCCTCTGGATGAACAGGACCCCGATCGATCGAGTCGGTTGGGGCTGGATGAACAGGACCCCGTGGATGGCTGGATGAACAGGACCACCCCGTGGAGGGCTGGATGAACAGTAGACGATGGAGGGGTGCCCGTGGAGGGGTGGTTGAACAGGACCCCGTGGTGTGGAGGGCTGGATGAACAGTAGACGGTGGAGGGGTGGTTGAACAGTAGCCGGTGGAGTAGCACGCGGTGGAGGCTGGATGAACAGGAGCCCGTGGAGGCTGGAGGAGGTCGACGTTGGATGAACAATAGCTCGTGGAGGCTGGAGGGGGTCGACGGTGGAGATGAACAGTATCCCGTGGAGTCCCGTTTTGAGGTACGCCACACCCCTCTCGATGAACAAGACCCCCATTTCGACCGTAGCACTCCAACACAAGTCCGTTTCCTCCGTTTTGCGGTACGCCACACCTCTCCCGATCAACAGGACCCCCATTTCGACCGTAGCAGGTCCGTTTCCTCCGTTTTGTGGTACGCCACACCCCTCCCGATCAACAGGACCCCCGTTTCGACCGTAGGAGGTCCGTTTCCTCCTGCGTTTTGTTTCCATCGCCTCTTCTGTCCAAGCCTTCCCGATAAACATGACCACGCATTCCGTTCCAACCCAGCCGCGTTGCCTCCCGATGAACACGACGCATTCCGTTGCCTCCCCATCAACACGACGACGACGCTGTTTCTCCGTTCCGACCCAGCCATGTACACGAGCCCTCGCCATACGTATGCGCGAGTAGACGTTCGAGACCCCGCCCGTATGCACACATACGTGGCCGTATTTTCTTTCTTGCACCCTGGCCGCTGTACGTACATGTACATGCTACGTGCGCGCCTCTACTACGACACGTGCGCGCCTCTACTACGACACGTGCGCGCCTCTACATCGACCAGTATGTACGTACACGTTCGCGACCAGAATGACAACGTAACGTATGCTTCGACTAGGTGGGTCCCGACTGTCAAGCACTTCCTTGCCTGCGAAGATGTAGCTGGTGGGTCCCAGCGGTCAGTGGGGCGAAATAGGGTGGCCCGTCCGGTGGGTTCCCGTTGTCAGGTGGAGGAATAATTATTTTGCACGTAATAAGGAGGCACTTCCTTGCTGCGGTCGTGGACCCAGCTGTCAGCCTCTCCACGTACAGTCCACGTCCGATGGAAGCCGTTCCTTGACCACGATGACCACGCCGCACCGAGAGCACCAGGGCGGTGGATGACGGCGAGGCCTAAGAAGGGGACGACGTGGAGCCGGGGAAGACGCGATAGTGGATGCCAACGCGTAGAGGAGTACGAGGTCACTGGTTCACTGCGGTGTGAGGCTGCCGTCGCCGCAGAGTAACAGGGGGTGTGGGTGAGTAGAGGGATGGCCTGGCCAGCGGTGGGAGTAGTAGGGGGCGGTGAGGCCTCCGCCGCATCGCAGCCGGCCACGGGAGGCAGGAGCACGAGGCACGACCGGCGCTGGTTTCGGCGGCTCGAGCAAGAAGACCAGAGGTTGAAGAAGCACTACGGCCGTTGGATGGACATCGTACGGTCACTGGAGCTAGAATCGTGCATATTGACTAAGTTGACAAAGCCCTCCGTCCCCGCCAACTTAGTAGGCCCACAAATCAGCCTGCCATTATACTGGGTCCCCGCTAATAGGGGGAGTATTCATTTTTTTGTGCGTAATAAGGAGGCACTTCCTTGCGTGCGAAGATATAGCTGGTGGGTCCGAGCTGTCAGCGGTGGTAACGTCTTTTCGCGAAATACAGAGGCCCTTTCGGTGGGTCCCAGATGTCAGGTGGAGGAATCATTATTTTGCGCGTAATAAGGAGGCATTTCCTTGCGTGCGGCCGTGGACCCAGCTGTCGGCCTCCCCACCTAAAGTCCACTTCAGATGCATGTCGGTCGTTGACCATGTTGACCAGGCCACGCCAAGAGCACCAGGGCGGTGGACAACGGCGAGGCCTGGGAAGGGAACGACATGGAGGCAGGGAAGAATCGGCAGTTTTTTCCCACGCGGAGGGGAGTATGACTGTACGAGGCCTCGCCGAGGGATGGCTAGGCCAGCGATGGGAGTACAGTGGGGCGGTGAGGCCTGCGCGGCAGCAGAGCCGGCCGCGGGGAGGAGGGAGCAGGCAGTCCCACCGGCGCCTGTTTGAGCGGCTGGAGCAGGAAGAGCAGAGATTGAAGAAGCACGATGGCCGTTGGATGGCCATCCAACAGTCACTGCTTGTGCGTCAACCTTTTTTTAGGAAAGCCTCGAATCTGTGGGAAACAGCATATAGCCCGTCTGCCATTATTTCTAATAATTTATAGCCCATTTGCTAATTATTAAGGTTTTTTTGGAGCCCATATTCTTTTTGTTAGCATTACAGCCCATATTCTGGCCACGATTAAAAAATTATACAAAATTTTGCACATTTCGGTGCGGTCCGAACTGTTTTTAATCCCGAAATTTCGACTAACATTCAAACTGATTTTAAAAATAAATGTATATCAATATAAAATCCAACAAATTCTCCACGCATAAAAATTAATGTAATTTCAAATCTCGAAATGAAAAAAAGATATTTGAAACTAATTGTCGGTTTGATGTGTTTTAAAAATGTACATCCCATTTCTCATTACTGATGGGCCATTTTCTCGGCCAGCCGAATGAAAGCTCTCCTCCTCGTCTTGAAAGATTTGCAGCCCAACAGGCCTGACAAAGGGACTTACTTGGCAAATCACAAAAAAACTGGGCTGTGGCCATGGACCCAGCTGTCAGCCTCTCCACGTACAGTACTCTTCCGATGGAATGTAGTTGACCACTTTGACCATGCCGCGCCGAGAGCACCAAGGCGGTGGACGACGGCGAGGCCTAGGAAGGGGACGATGCAGAGCCGGGGAAGACGCGGCAGTGGATGCCCACGCGGAGAGGAGTACGAGGGTTCACTGGTTCGACTGCGGTGTGAGGCTGTCGTCGCCGCCGGGCCTGGCTAGCGGTGGGAGTAGTAGGGGGTGATGAAGTCTCATCGGCAGCACAGCCGGCCACTGGAGGCAGGAGCAGGCGGTCTTCCCGGCGCTGGTTTGGGTGGCTGGTGCAAGAAGAGCAGCGATTAAAGAAGCAGCAAGACCGTTCGATTCAAATCCAACAGTTACTGCTGCTAGAATCATTTGTTGACTAAGTAGACAAGCCCTGCGTACGCGTCAACTTAGTAGGCTCACAGGTCAGCCTCCCAACCGGTGCACCCCAGTTGTCAGTGGGAATCATTTTTCTTCGCGTAATAAGGAGGCAGTTGATTGCGTGCGGCCAGGCCAGCGGAGGGAGTAGGGTGGGCCGGGGAAGCCTGCGCAGCATCACAGCGGGCCACAAGAGGAGGGAGCAGGCAATCCCGCCGGCGCTAGTTTAGGCGGCTGGAGCAGGAAGATCAGAGATTAAAGAAGCACGTCGGCCGTTGGATGGACATCCAACACTAACTGCTGCTAGAATCGTGTGTTCACTAACAAAGCCTTGCGTAAACAAGTCAGCCTCGAAATTCGTGGCGTGTACAGCCCATTTGCTATTATTTTTATAATTTTTACTCAATTTCTAATTCATATGGAATTTATTACAGCCCATTTTCCATTTTTAAAATTGCTGGCCATTTTCTGGTCAGTACCAGGGTCAAAAAATTAACTAAATATGTGGGAAATTTTGAAAATTCACAAATTTTTGCTGGGGAACGAAATATTCTTAATGCCAAAAAATAATAGCCATAGTAAAACAAATTTAGAAATAAATTAGTACTATGTCATGTTAGATCCAATGAAATACGTATAAGATATCAGTGAAGAACAAAAACAAAAAAAGAAACTTATATCCCATTTGCTATATTTTTTTTTGGAATTTTCAACCCCTTTTGATATTACTTTTAACAGACATTGACCATACTCTTAAGCCAGGCCGGAATGCATCCCTCCTCGTCTTGAAAGATTTGCAGCCCAGTAATTCGGAGAAAACAAATAGGCCTAGCTTGGGTATTCTTCAAAAAGAAATACTGGGCTAGCTATTTTCCCAAAGAACTGGTGCATGAGCATTTAGCTTTATTTATTTATTTATTTATTTATTTATGTTTAGGGGACCATGAGCATGTACCTGGGCCGAATTCATGTGAGAGCCTTCCTTCCAGTTAATTATGGGCTTCTCTATTGGGCCTTCATCAGTGGGCTGCATGTTATCAACAAGTGGAAAATGTGTTCCGAGTTTCAAAAAAAAACTGTTCCGTACGATAAATAGTATGCGCTACGTACGGTATGGGGCACTAAAGGATCGAACCATGAACGACTTCCAAAACATTGTGTTTGTCGTTCTAACAACACATTTATTCAACCAACAGACGAAATATACTACTGATTGTACATTGAAAACAACAGCAACAACAAACAGACGAAATATACTACTGATTGTACATTGGGTCCCAGCTGTCAGGTGGAGGAAACATTTTTTTAGCTTAATAAGGAGGAACTTTCCTTGCGTGCGACCATGGAGCTCGTGGGTCCCAGCCGTCAGGCTCTCCATGTTAAGTCCTCTTCCCATGACTCTCGTTTGTTGACCAGGCCGCACCGAACGCAGCGAGGCGGTGGACGACGGTGAGGCCCCGGACGGGAACGACTCGGAGATGGGAAAACGCGGCAGTGGAGTCGCAGATTGAGAGGAGGAGAAGGGTTATAACTTGTTCTGTTGCGGCGTGGGGCTGTAGTCTGTGGAGAATAACAGGAGGTGTCGAGGGGTGGAGGGATAGCCTGGCCAGCGGTGGGGTAGCGCTTCGCAGCGATGTGTGCTAAGTAGAGCCGCTAGCCGCCGGAGGCTGGACCAGGCGGTCCCGGCGAAGCTGGAGGAAGAAGACGAGAGATTGAAGGTGCATGTCGGCCGTTGGATATAAATCCAATGGCTGTGGATGACACAATCATTTGTTGACAAAGTTGACAACGCCCTGCGTAGGCTTTGACCTATTGGCCGACATGTCAGCCTGCAAAAATGTGGCATATATTTAACCCGTGTTTTCTAGAATGTACAGTCCATTTGCCGGGCTGGGTGAACAAATAATTTCGCGTGAATCAGGCCCATTTATATTTTCTAAGAAATCCCAGCCCATTTGCACTTCCTTGAAATACACGTATTAGGTGGGCTCGTTATATATACGTATAATGTTATGTTAGAAGGAGCAATCAATATCAAAGAATAAACCGGAGAGGCACATTTTTTATATATATAATTAAGAAATTAGCGAGTTATTGCAAAATAAAAATGAGCACGTTATTATTAAATTGATCCTTAAAATCTTCGCAATCACCAGGATTTTCCTTGTGTGTGAGTCAAAAACAACCAGGATTTTCCTTGCCTGTGAGTGAAAAACAACCAGGATTTTCCTTGCCTGTGAGTCAAAAACAACCAGGATTTTCCTTGCCAACTTCCGTTAAACATTTACTTTTATAAGTTGGGATGTTTCTATAATTTATATATAAGTCTCTATACACTAGTAGAAAAGGGGCAAAGGTTCAGGCCAGAAAAGGCATTAATCCCGGTTTCGTTACGAACCGGGACGAATGTGAGCATTAGTCCCGGTTCGAGCGGCGAGGGCGTCGGAAAGGCATTACTCCCGGTTCAAATGGGACCTTTAGTCCCGCTTGGTCCCACGAACCGGTACTAAAGGGTGCGATGCCCATTAGTACCGGTTCATGGTACGAACCGGTACTAAAGGTCGAACCTTTAGTACCAGTTCGTTCCACGAACCGGTACTAATGGGGTTGAGACCTTTAGTACCGGTTCGTGCGACGAACCGGTACTAATGCTGCGATTTTCAAATCCTACCCCCCCGCATGTATCGCCTTTTTAGTTTTGTAAAAAGCAAAAGAAAATGATAAAAACTTCAAAAGTTGAAATCCTTCGAGATGTTGTTATGTTACCACATCTACTAGTTAGGAAAATTTAAACACTTAAATTTGGGCATGTTTTGCAAAAAGAGCAGGGAAAATGTAAAACGGCTATAACTTTTGCATACGATGTCAGAAAAAAAACTTATAATATATCAAAATGTTCAGCACGAAAATCCACATCCGATGGGGACTGCCTACGGCCTGTTTGCAAATTTGTAGAATCCTCATATTCTAAAAGGAACAAATGTTATGCTCAAATTTCAGTTTTTTGAATTTTTGTTAAATCTGGTCAAACTATGGTCAAACTACTTATTCAAGAAGTATTAGTGTTACTAAATAATTATTCAAGAATATTAGTGTTACTAAATAATTATTTCAGTTTTTTTTGAATTTTGGTCAAATCTGGTCAAACTGTGGTCAAACAATGGTCAAACTACTTATTCAAGAAATATTAGTATTACTAAATAATTATTTCAGTTTTTTTTAATTTTGGTCAAATCTGGTCAAACTGTGGTCAAACTATGGTCAAACTACTTATTCAAGAAATATTAGTGTTACTAAATAATTATTGTTTTGTAGAACAATAGTTTCAAACTCAAACAGTGAAATGTGTAACTTCATGCTCAAGCTAAATTCCTGAGGGTTAATAGGATTGACATCTTACTATTGTCAGGAAAACAACAAGTGCAGACTTGGAAACGAGGGAGAATAGAACCCGGAAGTTAAGCGTGCTCAGGCTGGAGTAGTGAGAGGATGGGTGACCGTCCGGGAAGTTAGATGATTTGGAATGATGTGGTGTGATTAGAGATTAGAGGTTAAATTGAGCAGTGATGAGGGGTGACTATAGATTACAGGTTAAAATAATTCAAAAAAAATCATAAAATTTCCTTTAGTACCGGTTGGTGTTACCAACCGGGACTAAAGGTGGACCTCTAGGCAGCGGCCACGTGGAGGGTCTTTAGTCCCGGTTCATATAAGAACCGGGACTAAAGGGGGAGGCTTTAGTAACGACCCTTTAGTCCCAGTTCCAGAAACCGGGACTAAAGGCCCTTATGAACCGGGACTAAAGGCCCTTTATCTACTAGTGATAAAATATACGATAATAGTAATAATATAAATATATATAATGTGGTTAGAAGGGAAAACATAAAATGGACATAGCATTACTTTTATAAGAGCCCCGTGTTTTATACCCCACAGTAGGCATACTAACAAGTTCACACACAAATACAACAGAAAAGGTAAACATTCATATCAAACTCAAGTTCACAGGACACGTTCATATCCATAGCCAACATTCACAATCAACAACTCAAAAGATTCATATATACACAAGCTCAGCATATCTATGCATCCAAATGATTGATAGATCACACGACAATATTCATACATAATTTACAAAAAGATTCAGATATACACATGTTCAGTATGTTTATGCATCCAAATGATTGAGATCACAACCAATATGATCCATGGACGAACTTTAATTACCTATGGTACATACTGGTAAATAGTGTTCAATCGGAGGTACTTCTTGCTAAAATTAGTTCTTGTACGAGTAAACTTTCGAGTAATAAGAGGCAGCACAGACAATCTAAACTTTGCTTGTAGGTTTATCCTCAAATAGTGGCCTCGTGTCGAGGGAGGTTTGAGCAACTTGGCCACTACTTTCATCCAACTAGTTTACTGGCTCATCTTGGTCCTGTATCTCGCCAAAATTCTACATTGCAGACGAGAAAGGAGGCGGTTGAGAAAATGAACCACCCAATTTTTTTTCTGCAGTTCAACTGAAATGGAGCATCCTTGGCGTGCAGACTGATTAAGTGCCAGATGAATATACGCGTCAACCAACTTGTCTGGAATCTTTAGTCTCCATGCCATATAGTTCGTTACCATATGTGCCGATAACCAAAAGGCACAAGTTGGGACCAAAGACTGGACTGCGTTTTTCTGGGCTATGCACCAACCAATATTTTTGGCGTTCACTCTCCTAATACTTGGAGTTTGACAATTGGTTTACGCCGGTTGATACTCGAATGAATACAGGCACTTCTTGTCAACATCGTCCGTGATAGCCCTTTCGTAAAAGGGTCTGCCAGATTCTTAGCCGTCTGGATATAATCCAATGCTATTACTCCGGAGTTTCTTGATTTTCTGACAGATTTCAATCTTATTCTTATGTGCTTTGTGGATTTCATGTTGTCCTTTGAACTCTTAGCCTTGACAATTGGTTAACGCCGGTTGATACTCGAATGAATATAGGAACTTCTTGTCAACATCAATGCTTGTCTGAGTGAACTTTGGAGTACATAGCAGCAGCATAAGTAACTGTCCATCTGATCATTTTGTGCAGTTCTACTGAAATCAACCGATGTAATGATTTGCCTACGAGTTCAGGCTCCAAATTACTCCTCTATGAAATCGGCAAACAGTAGCACAATACCAAATTACCAATACATATGACAGGCACAATAATCAGGATAAAGACCAGTACCAACCTGTGTCAGGTAGCATATCAATTACTATTTCCTTTGACTGGAGGCCAAGATAAGCCAAGTGACTGACAGCAAAGGAAGAAGCATGCGGAGTTTAGCGACTGACAGCAAATGATGGAAGCTGTCGAGGCAATGAAGCACCCAAAGTTTTTGTGCAGTTCCACCAAAATCGAGCATCCCTGTTGGCACATATATTGAGAGAGTGAGATTACTGTAATAGTGGGACTAGTTTATGAAACATACACTAACAAATAGAAGCACCCTCATTATCTTAATGGGTAAAGTTAGCAACATAGTAGTCTTGCTTAAAGAGAGGTATTAGTTTATTTAATCAGTGCCAATTAGCTCAACTCAACACTCAAAGCATTGCCATTTATCATAGGTTGCAAAACTTTAACGTGCAAAGATAAAGGAGTTTCTCATGGCAGTAGCACGATACAAATAGAGATGACAACAAACTAATATGGATAAAGGCCTTAGGCCCGTACCAACCTGAGAAAAAAAGCTTATTCATGTAGTCCCATAAGAGATGATAAAGCACTCACTGGAATCACACAATAGTATATATTTTTGTGCACTTCAAATGTATGGTTGAAATCACTCTTGTTTACTAGTGCTGAGATTATATCGAAAGATTATAAAGAACTTCCTGTAGAGTTAAAGCACTGGCTGGGATACAGTTCATTGTATTGTCTTGTGTAGTTCCATTTAATGTATGATTGGCACAACATGATCCCTGTTTGCACAAGTAGGAACAAGGTGAAACCTTCATTAGCTTAGTGAGAAAGGATATTAAGACATTAGCATATTACTCAACCAGTAGCATCAAATTCATGATGGAGAATACGCAAAACATTGCCTCATTGAACCAATGGCAATAAATTGACATGCAAAACAATAGCACTATTATGTCATGACACTAATAATATTCCCTCCCTGCTCCACCACATGATTCACCTCCATAGACAAACATACACACGTACATGATTCAACATAGGGTCCTACTAAAGATTTGTTTAACTCCAATAGGAAAATCAGGCAGTAATAAATTAGTGGTACTTAAGTACTCCTAATTAATTAAGTGAGACAACAAAAGTGGAAGGGCTCCCTGGAGGATCATCTCACATGTAAGGTAGTCGTTGCCGGAGCCCTTGAATGGCCTCGACTGAGGCCTCTGGCTTCAGCAAGATCGCCTTGGCACTGTTTATTCTTCTTCTTCTTCCTCTTCATGCTCTGTTTCTCTTTCTCCTCACCAGTTGGTGAAACCAAGTACATGATTGGCCTTCTAATTCAGAATTGGTTTTGTCAGGGAGGAAGTACAAGTGTACTAGTAAAAAACATCATTATTTTCTCATGGCAGTCGGAAAATAGAGATGAACACATGCATTAAATATCATTCTTACCTAAAGGAAGGTTATGGCGCCAATATGGATGATGAGGATTGGAACACAGATCTCCCTTTGTGCAGTTCCACCAAAATGAACCAACTGTTCCATTATGACATTCCAGTTAAACATCACAAAAGTCACTTCTTTTAAGAAGAGTTTTGTGTAGTGCACCAAAAGATCACAACAACAACCAGGTGAATTGGATATCCCTGTTTGCACAAAAAGGCATAGAGGAAACAGTCAGAGTCTCAAACAATTACAGGCAAAAACATTTGGCTACACTTGTCATGGCTTATAACAGTGGCATGGCTTCATTTTTACCAGGGACATTAGATTAAGAACAGCTAAGGCTGCGTCCGGTTCACAGGTTTGGTGCAGGATTTTCGTAGGAACACAATTCCTACGATATTCTTTTCCTTCCAACCGTTCGGAACACGGGAAAGGTGAATAGTGTTTCATAGGAAAGCTGGTCTGGTAGTACTGATTCCATAGGATTAGAAACATCCACGCGCTGCTCATTTTTTGGGCGGAAGCCCGAGGCAGGCGCTCGCTGCCATGCATTAGACAGGTTGTTGTGCTATGTTGCCAGAATAAAAAAATCAACCTATGTGTGGTACGTCAGGTGAGGACAAGATTAGTCATTGTGCAGCTGAATAAACAAATAGCATCTCATACTGCCAAGCATGCTACTCTAAAAAAACAAATCTGTACATTTCATAGTCCATCCGAACACATTCTCCTGAGAGTTTCCTCCGATTCGTTCTTACATAGTTTTATACCTACATTCCTTTCCTATTGACGAGCACATGTATTGGGGGTAGGGTAACAGGCCTGACCTAAAGGCCCTACCCATGGACACCGTATACTTTGTACTGGGCCCCTGGGCCAGATCGCCGTCCAGATGTACCGCAACTTGAAAGTCATTCGGACGGCGATCACCACTCGGAGCACGGCACTTCACTTGACGAGCTCATTCCACTCGACCGTGTAACTCACTCAGATATGCGAAGACCAATAGTCAGCATGACGGTTTTGTAGCAGGCAGGCATTATGGCATTGATGCTCCACCGTGTAACATAAGGGGTGAGGAGGTGGCGCACTCTATATAAACCACCCCCCACCACTAGACTAGGGGGCTTTTTTCTTCCACCTCTCTCTCTTTCTAACCATTAGTCTCAGGACATAGCTCAGGCATGGAGATCCCCTCTCCCCTCTCTCTCAAACACACATTGTAATCTCCAGATACATACTCAGATAAAACAAAGCCTCTCCGGAGCACGAGACGTAGGGTTGTTATCTCCACCGTGAGAGGCCCGAACTCGCTAAAACCACCGTGTCACCCATATGCATCTCGATAGATCATGCTCCTTTATCCTACCCCCATCTCATTGTCGGAATCGTTACCACGACAGTTGGCGCCCACCGTGGGGCATGGCGTCTATTGAGCCATGATGCAAATGGTTATTTTTCAACCACCAGCGGCAGATCGATTCCCGCCAAAGGAAACATGCATCAATCCGAGCACTTACAAGAAACCGGCTGCACCTCTGCGCACGGCAGCGACGCCGTCCGCCCCGTCGTCGTCTCCAACCTCGGTACGGCCGACTGCGTGTGCAGCCATTGAGGCCGTTTCCGTTGTCGTTGTCAACGACCTCAACACAACCGATTGCGCCTCGTCTGCGACGTCGTCGTTGAGCCTCCACATGTGGCCGCCGGTGCCATCCACCTCATCGTCGTCACGCACGGGCGTCGGCGTCGTCCGCTTCATCGTCGTCTTCAACCTTGTCGATGAGCCTCCACGTGTGGCCGCCGGCGCCGTCCGCCTCATCGTCGTCACACACGGGCGTCGGCGTTGTCCGCTTCATAGTCGTCTTCAACGTTGTCGATGAGCCCCAACGCACGGCTGCCGACTCCGCCTCGTGTTCTCGGCCTCCGCCGTGGAAGCGCAGGCACGACGCGGCGCAGGCGCACGTCGCTCCTTCCTCCGACGCCAGTCGCTAGCGACTGTCTCCGCAGCGGAGGCGCGCTGCAGCGGCGACCTACAAAACAACCACGACCCGCAACCTGCAACCTGGTCGTTCAGGGTCAAAGGAGTCAATACCTCCTAAACTCTCTCGTAAGTGCATGCATAATACGGTCACTTCTATGACCAATTAATTGCATGCAGGAAAAAAGGAAATGGAAGGGCGATTCCCACCAACAGGAAACCCCGCTGGCTCCGCTTTATTAAGGTATAATCGCCTCATGTAACGCCCCGAATTCGATGCGCCAGGTGTCCGCCAGTTATTCGCCGTCTTTGACTTGTCATGTGCTTGCGTGTTGCACTTTGCCATGTCATCATCTGCATTTCACATCATGTCATCATGTGCATTGCGTTGCATACGTGTTCGTCTCATGCATCCGAGCATTTTCCCCGTTGCCCGTTTTGCAATCCGACACTCCTATGTTCCCCGGCGCCCCCCTTTCACCTCTTTTCGTGTGTGGGTGTTAAACTTTCTCGGAATGGCCCGAGGTTTGCCAAGCGGCCTTGGTACACCACCGGTAGACCGCATGTCAAGTTTCGTGCCATTTGGAGTTCGTTTGATACTCCAACGGTTAACCAGGTATCCGTAAAGGCCTCTTTCGGTGCAGCCCAACACCCCCTTCAAATTGGCCCATAACCCATCCAAACCCCCTCCATGACCTAGGCCGTTCGATCACGATCGCGTGGCCGAAAACCGCACTCCATTTGGAGCCTCCTAGCTCCGTCTACCTATAAATATGTGCTCTCCCCGAAAATCCCGCAGTCCAAACCCTAGCCCCGCTCCTCCGCGCCGCCGGACACGTCCGCTCCGGCCGAACGCGTCCACCGGCCACCTCACCCGGACCAATCAGAAGACGCCACGTCTCCCCGCCGCCGCTCTCCACCAACCCGCGGATGCCACGTCGCCTCTGCCGCGCCCCACTTCGCCGCGGGCCCGCCAAGCCCATCCGGAGCCCGCACGGGCCCGAACCGCCGCCGCCGCCGCCGCAGGCCCGCGCCCCGTGCCCGCAGCCGGCCATCGTCGTCGACGTCGGCCGCCGCTCTCCGCCCCGCCGCCGCATCGCCTGGCACCGGCCGCCGCCTTCGTCGGTGCCGCCCACGGCCGCCGCCCCTCACGCCCGATGCCCGCTGCGTCCATCGAGCGCTGCCGCCGTGCCCCGATCCCCGCCGCCTCCTCGCCTCCCGCGCGCCCCCGCTCGCCCGCCGTCCAGCGCCACCACCCGCGTCGCGCGCTACCCCCGCCGCCTCTTCTCGTCGTCGCGCCGCTCGGTGTTCGCCTCGCCGGCGGCTGGCTTCGCCGCCACCGGATCCGGCCCCGCGCCCCGTTCCCGGCCTCGCCGGACACTCCCCGCCGCCGGTCGTCGCTCTCCTGCGACCTCGCCGGCGTCGGCCGCCGCCCCGCCTCGGATCCGGTCCGGTGGGTTGAGATCCACCCGACCACCGATCCGAACGGCGCCCCTCCGCGTCCCGGTTCCCTCCATCCCGTTTTTCCGGCGAGGTGATTTTCACGAAGTCCCCAGATTTTTGCATTATATTGCCCTGTTCAACATGCCATAACTCTCTGGATATTGGTCCGTTTTGCGTGCATGATATACCGAAGTGGTCATCATGAGATGCTCTACATTTTATTACATTGTGCCATGTTCATTTGAGTTCATCTAGTTGCCCTAATCATCGTTGCAAGACTGCTATGTGATGTTGTCTGCTGTAGTTTATCAGAATATGCTCATTTGTCATTTTTGGCATGATTGATGTGTGCATCCTATGATGTTGAGCTCTACATTTGTTTTGGAATATGCCATGCCATCTTCACAGGGGTGTATTCCATGTATTTTTGTGATCTATGTGGTGACTAGCACGAGCATGCAAACTAGGCTTCGTGATGTTGCTGATTTCAGCCCTTGTTCTGCTATTATTGTGATGCCATGTATTCATGTTGCTACAATGATATCCATGCCTCTTTTGAGTTTGTTCAGTAAGGATGTTTTGTTATAGATGTCATGCTCTATCCATGCATGATACTTTTGGCAATTTTGGAGTGCCATAGCATGTCCTAATCTTGCTCTACGTTTGCTATAAAATGTTCCTGGCAGATTGTTTACATGTTATTCGATTTTGCCAAGCTTGTTGTTGGTTATCCCTGCATGCTAGGTTATTGTTCTTACCATGTATAGCTTCTATGCCATGCCTAGTTGCTGGTTGTATGCTTTGTTTGTCATGCAATGCCTCTTAGTGGGTGCATCGAGCTCGTAAACATGCCTACCTGTTATCTGTTTATGCCATTCTCCAGTTTTTCACCAAGTCTGAATCTGTTTATGTTTTGCTATGTTCACATGCTTGCAATTGTATTTTCTGATCCCTTTTGGCTTATGGTCAGTAAGGGACTTTTGTAGTATGCTTTCAGTAGATTCATTCCATGCTCTAGTTTGACATGATAGCTTGCTGTGACATGTTGTTTTATAGCTCTAAACATGCTAACCTGATGTAATTTTTGCCATGTCCCAAAATTCTGCTAAGTCTGTGAACCTGTTATTATTTGCAATCTTCCCATGCTTGTTTGAGTATGATCTATTGATTTCTGAAGATAGCTCAGTGTTCATGTTTTGTCATGCTTTGCCTGTACATCATTTCCATGCCTTTTGTTATCATGTTATGGTGCTGTAGCATGTTGTTTTGATACTTGCTAGATGCCTACTTGCTGTTTTGGACAGATTGTTGTTATGTCTTGTATAGGGTGTATGTGTTGAACTGTTGCCCCGTTTTGAGCATGCTCTATATGAAACTTGCTTAGAATTGCATGTACCTTCATATTATCATGTTGCATCCTTGTTTTGAGGTATTTGCTGAATGTTTGAATGCATTTTGCATCAATGCCATGTTTGACTTGTTTTGCTCATATCTTCTAGGCCGTAGCTCCGAATCTAATGAACTTTTTATGTAATTTGACTAGAATTTCGTGTAGATCATGTTGGTGCATCTTAACTTGCTGGTTAACAACTTGAACATAAGGTTTATTCAGATCTGGACCAATTTCGAAAATTGCATATGAGGACTTACCGGAATTGTTATATGTTGTTTCCGGCCTCATTTAACTTGCGTTGATGTGTTGCTCTTGTTTGCATCATCTCTTGCCATGAGTAGCTTCATGTAGTCTTATCATGCATCATACTTGGTTGAGCATCATGCCTTGTTCATGTGTGGTGTGTTTACCATGTTGTGTGCTTCTTCTCGATAGTTCCCGTTTCGTTGCGATCGTGAGGATTCGTTCGTCTACGCTTGGTTCACCTTCGTGGCTTCATCTTCTTCATGGACTCATTCTTCTTCCTTACGGGATTTTAGGCAAGATGACCGTCACCTTGGATCTCATTACTATCATTGCTATGCTAGTTGCTTCGTTCTATCGCTATGCTGCGTTACCTACCACTTGCTGCTCAAGCCTTCCCAAATTGCCATGAAACTCTAACCCTTGTCACCCTTCCTAGCAAACCGTTGTTTGGCTATGTTACCGCTTTTGCTCAGCCCCTCTTATAGCGTTGCTAGTTGTAGGTGAAGATGAAGATTGCTCCATGTTGGATTATGTTTATGTTGGGATATCACAATATCTCTTATATTATTAATGCATCTATATACTTTGTAAAGGGTGGAAGGCTCGGCCATATGCCTGGTGTTTTGTTCCACTCTTGCCTCCCTAGTTTCCGTCATATCGGTATTATGTTTCCGGATTTTGCGTCCCTAACGCGGTTGGGTGATTTATGGGACCCCCTTGATAGTTCGCTTTGAATAAGACTCCTCCAGCAAGGCCCAACATTGGTTTTACCATTTTCCTCACCTATGCCCTTTTCCCTTGGGTTTCCGGAGCCCAAGGGTCATCTTTATTTTAGCCCCCCCGGGCCAGTGCTCCTTCGAGTGTTGGTCCGAACCGAGCAACCTGCGGGGCCACCTTAGGGAAACTCGAAGTCTGGTTTTACTCGTAGCTTGACTTATCCGGTGTGCCCTGAGAACGAGGTACGTGCGACTCCTATCAGGATTTGTCGGCACATCCGGGCGGCTTTGCTGGTCTTGTTTTATTACTGTCGAAATGTCTTGTAGCCGGGATTCCGAGACTGATCGGGTCTTCCCGGGGAGAAGGAATATCCTTCGTTGATCGCGAGAGCTTATAATGGGCTAAGTTGGGACACCCCTGCAGGGTTTGAACTTTTGAAAGCCGTGCCCGCGGTTATGTGGTAGATGGGAATTTATTAATGTCCGGTTGTAGAAAACCTGAAGTTGATCGTAATTAAAATACACCAACCGTGTGCGTAACCATGAGTGTTTCTTTTCGGGGTTGATCGAGAGGAGAACACGGTTTCTGGGTTATGTCTGACGTAAGTAGGGGTTCAGGATCACTTCTTGATCTTTACTAGTTGACGACCGCTTGCTTTGCTTCTCTTCTCGCTCTTATTTGCGTAAGTTAGCCACCATACATGCTTAGTCGCTGCTGCAACCTCACCACCTTACCCTTCCTTTCCAGTAAGCTTTGCTAGTCTTGATACCCATGGTAATGGGATTGCTGAGTCCTCGTGGCTCACAGATTACTACACCACCAGTTGCGGGTACAGGTTATGCGATGATCATGACGCGAGAGCGATGTTCATTTGTGTTGGATTTCTTCTTCTGCTTCTTCGATTGAGGGATAGGTTCCTGGTCGGCAGACTGGGCTAGCAGGGTGGATATTGTTTGATTTTCTATTTATGCTTCATCCGTAGTCGGATGTTGATCTTGTATGATGTATTATTGTATTCATGTGACATTGTATGTCTTGGTTGTATCCCCACTATTATGTAATGTTGATGTAATGATATCCACCTTGCAAAAGCGTCTTCAAGATGCGCTTCTATCCTTAGTGGGACCTTCGAGTTCCTTTAGGATAGTGTCACACCCTGATTTTCATGCCACAACACTTAAACTAATAAATCATGATAAAATGTGGTTTTACAAAAACTTTTGAGTGTTTTGGACCTTGCCTTGTTTGGATTTTGTCTGCTGTTTGCAAGTGCTCTAAAAATCAAATAAATCCTCCAACTCTTATACTCCTTCTCCTTGATCCAAAACCTTTTCCCAATGATCATGCCATGTGTATAGTGCAATATAGTATTTTCTTACAAAAATAATTTGGCCAAATAGTATTTTCAAAAATTAGTTTTCTAAAAACCCCTAAATTGAGTTTTGCACTGCAAGTACTTAATTAAGGGCAGTAAAAATCCTTCCAAAAATATTTTTGACTCCTATTAGATATAGGATACCCAGAAACCACAAAAATATAATTTTAAAAGTTATTTTCCCATTTTATTTAAAGGCTTTTTCTTAAGGCCAGAAATGGTCTTTAATAGGTTAAAATTATTTTAAAGCTTTAAAAATATTTGAGAAAAATTAGGGAGACTCAATGGACATATAGTTTCCATATATATGAGTTTCAACATATGGTCATGATCAAAATATTGGGCAAAACCTCCCAAAACCATTTCTGCTCATTTCAAGGATTTGAAATATTTCTACAGGAAATATTTCCATAAAAATCCAAGAAAATTCTAGCATGTCACATATGACATTTTTGATGATCTTGCCAAATACCATGTCATCGAGTATAGCATAACCCCATGAAACCCTCTCAAAACCACTTCTGTCCTTTTTCAAGTTTGAACAGCTTTGCACTGTCAAACATCTCCAAATGCTCTCAAACTTTGTGCACATTCTCAAATGGTGGAATAATGCATCTAGACCAAATGGCACAAGTTGGAGAGAATATTATATTGATGAAAGTACCCCAAAACCCTCTCTGACCAGAATCAAATTTGAACAAGTTTGTACTGCCAACTTCCTCTCCTTGACCCCAACTTTTGTGAGCATGTTCAAATCCTCAAATTATGACACTACACCAAGTGGTACATCAAGGAGAATAGATTTGCATGACTAAATCTTGGTAAACCCATTTCTGTTGATTTCTAGGGTTTACCAAAGTTACATTGGCCACTTTGCCCAAATGAGCTCAAAATTGGTGGAAGGTCCTAATTATATGTTACATTTCACCCTTTGGAGTTTCATGGCAAATGAAAATCATCTGCTTGCCCAAACCACCATCAAACACCTTCTGGTAATTTTTAAAAGTTGATGTTTTCCCTTCTTTCCTTGTTCTCCTTGAGACCAACTTTTTACCATAGCCCCTCCTAGTTCCCTTCTACCTCCAGTAAAAAGCTCCAACCCTGGTTCAATAATTGAGGAGGGTAAAACCCTGGTTTACCCCTCCCTTTTCACCATGGCAGCACCTCTTTTCCCTTCCCTTTCTTCCTTATGGACTTGCCTTAACTATTAAGCCTTATGGAGCATATCAGAAACTCCCAGGAGCTAGTTGACAGGCTTGGCCACGCGCAGGAAGCCATTTGCATGCCATGGCATGCAATGGCCGTGCTCTGGAGCGCGCTACAGTGCACCAGGGCACTGTAGCCACCCTCTGCCCGATGCTCCCGTCGACCTTGGGCGTCGGGAATGTGTCCCCCGAGGCCGCCTCGGCGTGCGTGACATGCTACGGGGTCGGCCCCCTCCTCCTTCTCTCTCCATTGAGCCGCTGTCGCGTGCCCGAGCACCGCCCGACTCGACCACTCCCTGGCTACGCGGCTGGCCCGCCTCTGACCTCGCCCCGCTCCCCTTTCACCTCCCTCGCTCCTGGACGAACTCCACGAGCACCACTGACCCATCCAGGAACTCTCCCTCGACCGCCACCATGATCTCCGCGGGCACCCGTGAGCTTGGCTCATGGTGCACCATGGCCTCGCCTTATAGGGCCTCCCCTGGTCTCTCCCTCATCTCCATTCACTCTCTCCCCCTCCCCTAGTCTCCTGGATCAGCCCCCTCTCTCTCCTGCATCCCCTGTCCTCCTCCACAGCCAAAGGATCGCCGCCGGCCGCCGCCAAAATTCGCGATACCCTAAGCTCCTCCGCGGGTGTGAAGGACATGGACGGGCGCGCCTCATCACGCTGAACGCTCCGGTGTGCAGAACGTCGCCGGGGACCGCCTGGGTCACCGGCACGATCGACGGCCGATCCCCTCTGCCTCCATTTCGGTCGCAGGCGGGAGGAAGAAGATGACCGCCCCGCCAGCTGGCAGGGGCCCCACTTGCCAGCGGGAAACCGCCCGGGCCCGCGCGGTTTAAGTGGAAACGGCTTCGGCCCTGGTCCGCCTCCCCTGCGCAAAGGCGTAATCCCGCAAACCCGCCTTCGACGTGGCTCTTCCCGCACGCCGCTGAGCCACTGGGCCGGCCCAGTGGCTATCCTTCGCCCATGCGTGCTTTAGCTATACACCTACACCTTTTCTTTTTCTTTTTCCAGTAAGCTTCTAAAATCCATAGAATATTCATATTATCTCCAAATTTGATGATTCAAATTTCTAGTAGTTTATAAATTCATTTCCTATCACATGGTGCTATTTGCACATTTTTCCATAAATATTTTCTTCACAAATATTTAAAAAAACCCATTTTTCCATTTCTGTGATGAACTTTGGAAAATCACAGAGAGCCCATTTTTTATCCAAATTCCATGATTCAAATTCCTAGGTGTTTCTAAGTTCATAACTTAGTTTATGAACATTTTTAATAATACTTTCTGTACCACATAAATTATGGAGCCATTACTTCATATTTATCAACTTTGCAAATTCATAGGAAATCCATTTGAACTCCAAATCCAGTGAAACTAATTCCTAGATTCTTCTAAAATCATCCTTTGTTAAATGGGTGCCTTTGCTCATTTTTCAAAAATATTTTTCTGTACACTTCTTGCAATTCGATAAACCCCTTGATTCCATCATATCAAAATGTTTAGAGATATTCACTTATCCTATCCCATTGAAACCACTTTGGTCATACCTCATATGACCAAAGGTATCCTAGAAAAGTCCAACTTGCATTTTTAGAGCACTCTTATTTTTGCCTTGCCATGTTGCTTATTATGGTTGTTTCGACGATAGCTGACGAAGTAGACGAAATGCTCGGAGTTGGACCAGAGATATTTGAAGACATCGAAGACTTTTTTAGAACAGGCAAGCAGCCATTTGACCATGTCTATGAAACCCTTTTTATGCATGTCATATAGCACTTATTATTGTTGCTCCGGAATCATGATGAAAGGGTAACCACTTCGGTGGATTGCCTTCGTTACTTACTCGTTGATACCTGCATTATGCATGACCCTACCTTCTTATGAGGGTTATGCCGGTGGGAGTAGATAGGATGCAAAGTAGAGCTACGCAAAAAGGGACGGGAATATGCATGGTGGTGGAGACAAAGTACTTTCAAAGGACTTTTCGAAAACCCCGTCGGGTGCCACTTATGCCCGAGGGAGATGATGAGTTGGGTAACCACCTGATGACGAGGTGGTGTACCGAGACAAGTGTGTGTGTTGTTTCTCAAAACGGATTGGTTTAAGTTGCGACCGTTATTCCAACCTTACATGCGCAACCACTCTACCCTTATATGGGAAAGGGCATTATTGATTACCTAGGTCGATACTAGCTTGGAGCCCGCATTACTAGTGACGGGGGAGAGTTGGTGCTCTCTCTCGGGACGGGGTCGTGCCAGGTAGGGCGACCAAGAACATTTTTATGGGGCATCAGACACACCGTTGGTACCCCGTGCCAGTGGTATGTGATAAATATGGGAGCGAGGCTCCACAATTGTCAGTTTTGAAATGTTGGGCACGGGGGTTACTACCAATCGAGTGGACTCCATGTTAGTGTCGTCTAGGGAAAGGTAGTGATCGGGTGCTTACCCCGGGTACTTGAGGTACCGCGGGTCGTGGATGACACGGAAGTTCCCCGGATCTAGTGGGTAAAGTGTGCAACCTCTGCAGAGTGTAAAACTATTCGAATAGACGTGTCCACGGTCAAGGACAGTTGGGTAACCGCTCTTGGGCTACGTCCACTTGTTTTCAACCAGTGTGTGTGTGGGAAGAACTACTTGGGTCAAGTCAGAGGACTTGACATGATTGAGTTGGGTTGGTGCCCACTCTACTTATGTTGATATCTGTAACCTGTCCTAATGGTTACTTAAATTTCTCCTGATGCATGTCTTACAAGTTGTTGAACATGTCATTGCACTCAAAATTAGCTTTCCGCAAAAAATTACCTATATCATGCATTGTTGTATCTTGAACCAAAACATGGGTTGCTTGCGAGTACATTCAAAGTACTCATTGGTTTGCCACTGGTTATTTTATTGGCCAGGCATGAAAGAACAGTATATGATGCAGAATACTTCGGTGACGAGCATGCGAGCTAGGACGCTTCCCAGTCAGAATGCCTGTAGGGTTAAGGCAGATGGCATGGGTCCAAGTTATCGACGAAGATTTCCGCTGCAATTTTATACTCAAGACTTGACCATAATGGTCCTACTTTTGTAATACGGTATGTATGGATGTAAGACTCTTGTTATTCAGCTTCTGTGTGTTCAGTGAGCATTGATCTCTGGGATCACTGTACACGTGCATTCGGTGATCACGACTTATGAGTCGGGGTCCCCACAGATAGGGTCGCATCTTGGGCGTGACAAGTTGGTATGAGAGCCTCGACCGACCCTAGGAGCCCCCTTGATTGATCGTGTAGTTTGGCCGCAGTTGTGTTTAGAAAAAAAATCTTTTTCAGAGTCTAGTTATATCGGAGAGTAGGAATTCTTTTTACTCCTCAGCCCCTTCGTCGCTCTGGTGAGAAATCTTGACGTAGGTGTTTTGAACTACTCCTCTTCCTCTTCAAATTTTTTCTTTAGGATCACATGGTTAGTTTTTCGTTCGTTGCCCATCCTCTATTGTCCGGTGCATTTCTCGTCAAGTTGCTTCGATCCTCGTCATCTTTTGCGAGATCAATCCTCAGTTCTTTTCAATCGATGTTGTTTTCCTGCCCGAAGTCGTCCTTGTTTTTTCCTACCCGCCCCCCTTCTTCTTCTCGGAACCGGAGTTCGCAATCGAGAATCCATCCTACTCGTGCGAAGCCTTTGCATTCTTCCCTAAATCATTTCAACTGGTGCTTTTCTCTTCAAGTTACTCGTCGGTTCCCCGTTCCAAGTAGCCTTTGTTTTTTTCCCCGCCCTCCCACCCTTTTTATTCTCGAAGTCTGAGTTTCTATACAAACAATCAATTTCATTCGTGCGGAGTATCTTCAGTCTTTCCTCAATTGTCTCAACCGGTGAAGTCTCATCTAGTTCATCATTGTTCGTCGCATTTCCTTTTCTGGTGGATCCAATTCAAGTTTTTCGTTGTCGATCATATTCTTTTCCTCGACTCAAGTTTTCCCTTTGCTCGTTCGCCTCTCGCCATTTAATCGTTCCGGGGTGATGAAGACATCTCAGAAGATTCGTGTTTGCATTTAATTATTTCGAGGTTGTTACCTCATTCGAGTCTTTCAATCGTTCCGGTGTATCATTTCTCTTTCAAAAATCCTTTTTAATGGTGTTTCTTTTCAGTGGGCCCTAACCCACAGGTCTTTTCCCAAGATCTTACCTGACTCTTCTGATTTCCCCGGAGCTAGTCACAAATCCTTTTCGAAGTTTGACGTAAGTATAAATTTCATCAGTCAGACGCCTTGCCAAGATCGATTCCAAATCATTTTCATCGTTGTCTCAACCTCTTCGTTTATTTCATTGTCCCGGAGTACCTCAACAATTCTGCATGGTGTTTCTCGTCTTCATTCTCAACATTTGAAGACCGAAGAAGAATTTCTCCAAAATCCCTTGTGCTTTCAGAGTTATGCCACTCTTATCTTGATTTAACTAGAGTGATGCCTAAATTCTTTTAGTCTTATTCGTTTCTTATCTTGTTCTAACCGGAGTGGTTTCATATTCTATCTGATTCCGTGAGCTTTGATTCTCGTCATTCTCGTCGTTCCTCTCTTCTTCTCGAGTGTTCTTGATTCTTTGCTTCTTCTCGTGAGTTCTTGTTTCACCTCATTCCCTTTTTCCCTTCCGTCTCGGTCCTAAGATCTCGGGACGAGATCTCTTGTTAGTAGAGGAGAGTTGTAACGCCCCGGATTCGATGCGCCAGGTGTCCGCCAGTTATTCGCCGTCTTTACCTTGTCATGTGCTTGCGTGTTGCACTTTGCCATGTCATCATCTGCATTTCATATCATGTCATCATGTGCATTGCATTGCATACGTGTTTGTCTCATGCATCCGAGCATTTTCCCCGTTGTCCATTTTGCAATCCGACACTCCTTTGTTCCCCGGCGCCACCCTTTCACCTCTTTTCGTGTGTGGGTGTTAAAATTTCTCGGAATGGCCCGAGTTTTGCCAAGCGGCCTTGGTACACCACCGGTAGACCGCATGTCAAGTTTCGTGCCATTTGGAGTTCGTTTGATACTCCAACGGTTAACCGGGTATCCGTAAAGGCCTCTTTCGGTGCAGCCCAACACCCCCTTCAAAGTGGCCCATAACCCACCCTAACCCCCTCCATCACCTAGGCCGTTCGATCACGATCGCGTGGCCGAAAACCGCACTCTATTTGGAGCCTCGTAGTTCCCTCTACCTATAAATATGTGCTCTCCCCGAAAATCCCGCAGTCCAAACCCTAGCCCCGCTCCTCCGCGCCGCCGGACACGTCCGCTCCGGCCGGACGCGTCCACCGGCCACCTCACCCGGACCAATCAGAAGACGCCACGTCTTCCCGCCGCCGCTCTCCACCAACCCGCGGATGCCACGTCGCCTCTGCCGCGCCCCACTTCGCCGCGGGCCCGCCAAGCCCATCCGGAGCCCGCACGGGCCCGAACCGCCGCCGCCGTAGGCCCGCGCCCCGTGCCCGCAGCCAGCCATCGTCGTCGCCGTCGGCCGCCGCTCTCCTCCCCGCCGCCGCATCGCCTGGCGTCGGCCGCCTCCTTCGCCGGTGCCGCCCACGGCCGCCGCCCCTCACGCCCGACGCCCGCTGCGTCCAGCGAGCGCCGCCGCCGTGCCCCGATCCCCGCCGCCTCCTCGCCTCCCGCGCGCCGCCGCTCTCCCGCCGTCCAGCGCCGCCGCCCGCGTCGCGCGCCACCCCCGCCACCTCTCCTCGTCGTCGCGCCGCTCGGTGGCCGCCTCGCCGCCGGCTGGCTCCGCCGCCACCGGATCCGGCCCCGCGCCCCGTTCCCGGCCTCGCCGGACCCTCCCCGCCGCCGGTCGTCGCTCTCCGACGACCTCGCCGGCGTCGGCCGCCGCCCCGCCTCGGATCCGGTCGGGTTGGATGAGATCCACCCGACCACCGATCCAAACGGCGCCCCTCCGCGTCCCGGTTCCCTCCATCCCGTTTTTCCGGCGAGGTGATTTTCACTAAGTCGCCAGATTTTTGCATTATATTACCCTGTTCAACATGCCATAACTCTTTGGATATTGGTCCGTTTTGCGTGCATGATATACCGAAATGTTCATCATGAGATGATCTACATTTTGTTCCATTGTGCTATGTTCATTTGAGTTCATCTAGTTGCCCTAATCATCGTTGCAAGACTGCTATGTGATGTTGTCTGCTGTAGTTTATCAGAATATGCTCATTTCTCATTTTTTCCATGATTGATGTGTGCATCCTATGATGTTGAGCTCTACATGTGTTTTGGAATATGCCATGCCATCTTTACAGGGGTGTATGCCATGTATTTTTGTGATCTATGTGGTGACTGGCACGAGCATGCAAACTAGTCTTCGTGATGTTGCTGATTTCAGCCCTTGTTCTGCTATTATTGTGATGCCATGTATTCATATTGCTACCGTGATATCCATGCCTCTTTTGAGTTTGTTCAGTAAGGATATTTTGTTACAGATGTCATGCTCTATCCATCCGTGGTCCTTTTGGCAATTTTGGAGTGCAATAGCATGTCTTAATATTGCTCTACTTTTGCTATAAAATGTTCCTGGCAGATTGTTTACATGTTATTCGATTTTGCCAAGCTTGTTGTTGTTGATCTGTGCATGCTATGTTATTGTTCTTGCCATGTCTAGCTTCTATGTCATGCCTAGTTGCCAGTTGTATGCTTGGTTTGTCATGCAATGCCTCTTAGTGAGTGCATCAAGCTCGTAAACATGCCTACCTGTTATCTGTTTATTCCATGCTCCAGTTTTTCACCAAGTCTGAATCTGTTTATGTTTTGCTATGTTCACATGCTTGCAATTGTATTTTCTGCTCCCTTTTGGCTTATGGTCACTAAGGGACTTTTGTAATATGCTTTGAGTAGATTCATTCCGTGCTCTATTTTGACATGATAGCTTGCTGTGACATGTTGTTTTATAGCTCTAAACATGCTAACCTGATGTAATTTCTGCCATGTCCTGAAATTCTGCTAAGTCTGTGAACCTGTTATTATTTGCAATCTTCCCATGATTGTTTGAGTATGATCTATTGATTTCTGGAGATAGCTCAGTGTTCATATTTTGTCAAGATTTACCTGTACATCATGTACATGCCTTTTGTTATCATGTTATGGTGCTCTAGCATGATGTTTTGATACTTGCTATATGCCTACTTGCTGTTTTGGACAGATTGTTGTTATGTCTTGTATAGGGTGTATGTGTTGAACCGTTGCCCCGTTTTGAGCATGCTCTATATGAAACTTGCTTAGAATTGCATGTAGCTTCATATTATCATGTTGCATCCTTATTTTGAGGTGTTTGCTGAATGTTTGAATGCATTTTGCATCAATGCCATGTTTGACTTGTTTTGCTCATATCTTCTAGGCCGCAGCTCCGAATCTAATGAACTTTATATGTAACTTGACTAGAATTTCGTGTAGATCATGTTGGTGCATCTTAACTTGCTTGTTAACAACTTGAACATAAGGTTTATTCAGATCTGGACCAATTTCGAAAATTGCATATGAGGACTTACCGGAATTGTTATATGTTGTTTTCGGCCTCATTTAATTTGCGTTGATGTGTTGCTCTTATTTGCATCATCTCTTGCCATGAGTAGCTTCATGTAGTCTTATCATGCATCATACTTGGTTGAGCATCATGCCTTGTTCATGTGTGGTGTGTTTACCATGTTGTGTGCTTCTTCTCGATAGTTCCCGTTTCGTTGCGATCGTGAGGATTCGTTCGTCTACGCTTGGTTCATCTTCGTGGCTTCATCTTCTTCATGGACTCGTTCTTCTTCCTTGCGGGATTTCAGGCAAGATGACCGTCACCTTGGATCTCATTACTATCATTGCTATGCTAGTTGCTTCGTTCTATCGCTATGCTGCGTTACCTACCACTTGCTGCTCAAGCCTTCCCAAATTGCCATGAAACTCTAACCCTTGTCACCCTTCCTAGCAAACCGTTGTTTGGCTATGTTACCGCTTTTTCTCAGCCCCTCTTATAGCATTGCTAGTTGCAGGTGAAGATGAAGATTGCTCCATGTTGGATTATGTTTATGTTGGGATATCACAATATCTCTTATATTATTAATGCATCTATATACTTGGTAAAGGGTGGAAGGCTCGGCCTTATGCCTGGTGTTTTGTTCCACCCTTGCCGCCCAAGTTTCCGTCATATCGGTATTATGTTCCCGGATTTTGCGTCCCTAACGCGGTTGGGTGATTATGGGACCCCCTTGACAGTTCGCTTTGAATAAGACTCCTCCAGCAAGGCCCAACATTGGTTTTACCATTTGCCTCACCTATGCCCTTTTTCCCTTGGATTTCCGGAGCCCAAGGGTCATCTTTATTTTAGCCCCCCCCCCGGGCCAGTGCTCCTTCGAGTGTTGGTCCGAACCGAGCAACCAGCGGGGCCACCTCGGGGAAACTCGAAGTCTGGTTTTACTCGTAGCTTGACTTATCCGGTGTGCCCTGAGAACGAGGTACGTGCGACTCCTATCAGGATTTGTCGGCACATCCGGGCGGCTTTGCTGGTCTTTTTTTATTACTGTTGAAATGTCTTGTAGCCGGGATTCCGAGACTGATCGGGTCTTCCCGGGGAGAAGGAATATCCTTCGTTGATCGCGAGAGCTTATAATGGGCTAAGTTGGGACACCCCTGCAGGGTTTGAACTTTCGAAAGCTGTGCCCGCGGTTATGTGGCAGATGGGAATTTGTTAATGTCCCGTTGTAGAAAACCTAAAGTTGATCTTAATTAAAATACACCAACCGTGTGCGTAACTGTGAGTGTCTCTTTTCGGGGTTGATCGAGAGGAGAACACGGTTTCTGGGTTATGTCTGACGTAAGTAGGGGTTCAGGATCACTTCTTGATCTTTACTAGTTGACGACCGCTTGCTTTGCTTCTCTTCTCGCTTTTATTTGCGTAAGTTAGCCACCATACATGCTTAGTCACTGCTGCAACCTCACCACCTTACCCTTCCTTTCCCAGTAAGCTTTGCTAGTCTTGATACCCATGGTAATGGGATTGCTGAGTCCTCGTGGCTCACAGATTACTACACCACCAGTTGCAGGTACAGGTTATGCGATGATCATGACGCGAGAGCGATGTTCATTTGTGTTGGAGTTCTTCTTCTGCTTCTTCGATTGAGGGATAGGTTCCTGGTCGGCAGCCTGGGCTAGCAGGGTGGATATTGTTTGATTTTCTGTTTATGCTTCATCCGTAGTCGGATGTTGATCTTATATGATGTATTCTTGTATTCATGTGACATTGTATGTCTTGGTTGTATCCCCACTATTATGTAATGTTCATGTAATGATATCCACCTTGCAAAAGCGTCTTCAAGATGCGCTTCTATCCTTAGTGGGACCTCCGAGTTCCTTTAGGATAGGGTCGCATCTTGGGTGTGACACCTCATTAAGCGGCCAATTGGTGAGGATTTGCAATCGTCAGTTACCTAATTACCGCGGTCATAAGTGCATTGCTCTGGCGCTAGCTAATTAGTGCATGCATGCATCCATGCCGTTAACTCCGTGGCTATGCTGGCTATACTTGCTAACTTGCAGGAAAGTGCTGAGGGGACAAAAGAATATTCGTGGCTATGCTTGCTACTAACTTGCAGGGTCACTGGTCTTGTCGTTGTCCACCGATAGCAGTCCACTCGGACGGACGTATCGTTCAGGCGAATACAGTGACATGGCCGCCTGCACGCCAAGTCGCTCAGCTGGTCATGCCACCATCACTTGGGTCACCCGATGGACCTTTCACTCGGACAGCAGCGAACCCGATTCGTCCAAAGTTCACAGACGAATCCATTCGGATGAAGACTCAAGTTCACTAGGCCATGGACCCTAGCTCACTCGACCGGCTAAGCGTGGTCGCTCAGCTAAACATATCTTCATTGCTCAACTGCCCGTGCACCGTTGCTCAGTGGGGCACGTCTTTATCAACTTGCCCGCTCGGCCGCTCCGTGCGTCACCTCTCGGTTGGTCACCTCATAACCACTCGGCCGCTCCGTGCGTCGCCTCTCGGTTGGTCACCTCATAACCACTCGGCCGCTCCATGCGTCGCCTCTCGGTTGGTCGCCTCATAACCACTCGGCCGCTCCGTGCGTCGCCTCTCGGTTGGTCACCTCATAACCACTCGGCCGCTCCGCGCGTCGCCATCGGTTGGTCACCTCATAACCACTTGGCCGCTCCGCGCGTCGCCATCGGTTGGTCACCTCATAACCAATCGGCCGCACCGTGCGTCGCCCATCGGTTGGTTACCTCATAACCACTCGGCCGCTCCGTGCGTCACCCATCGGTTGGTCACCTCATCACCACTCGGCCGCCCCGCGCGTCGCCATCGCCAAAATCCCCCAGTGGGTGACTTAGCTGCGAATCTATTTCGCCTAAGTTCGAGAAATCCTACCGAGTAGAGAGCAAACCTCCCACTCGGGGGCTTAGCTGCAGTCCAGTACTCGCCTAAGTTTGAAAAAAAATCCTACTGAGTGGAGAGCAAACCTCCCACTCGGGAGCTTAGCTGCAGTCCAGTACTCGCCTAAGTTTGAAAAAATCCTACCGAGTGGAGAGCAAACCTCCCACTCGGGGGCTTAGCTGCAGTCCAGTACTAGCCTAAGTTTTAAAAAATCCTACCGAGTGGAGAGCAAACCTCCCACTCGGGGGCTTAGCTGCAGTCCAGTACTCGCCTAAGTTTGAAAAAAATCCTACCGAGTGGAGAGCAAACCTCCCACTCGGGGGCTTAGCTGCAGTCCAGAACTCGCCTAAGTTTAAAAAAAATGCTACCGAGTGGAGAGAAAACCTCCCACTCGGGGGCTTAGCTGCTGTCCAGTACTCGCCTAAGTGTTTGAAATCCTTCCGAGTGGAGAGCAAGCCTCCCACTCGAAGGCTTAGCTGTAGTCCAAGGACTCGCCTAAGTAGCCAAAATCCGACTAAGACAAGAGCAAACCTCTAACTCAAGGAGCTGCATCACAAGTATAATGTGCGCTCCATCCCTATCCGCAAGGACACCAAGACGAAGATCGACTGTCACCATCGCCTCGTCACCACTCCGCCACTCGCGCGCCTTCAGACAGCTAAGTCATTTTAGATCCTGTTATTTCCCTCTTCCCGAGTGTCCCGTAATTCACACATCACGTTCACTCGAAGGCCACGCCACCGAGTGTACGTCTACGCTCGGCTGCTTATTTTCACATACTTGCTTAGTACTGGTTATGTGACTCACGAGTCCAGCTTCCATTTTTCGCATACATCATTCACGAACACCATGTGTCGTTCTTCATTTCGAGTTTGCATCGGTCCTCCGGGGCTGCAACTCAGTTGAAACACTACACTTGCATTTTATTTTAGCCACTATTCCAACGAGTTCAGTAGGATCTCTCACTTCGACAAGTTCGAACGAATCCTTCGCTCTTTCAGACTCTTGCTGGTTAACCAGCAAGCCCCTTGCACTCCCAGCGGGTGTCTATGGGTGTTATTCACACAAATCATTTCAGCACACATCAAATTTCCTCGAGAAATTATTTCGTTGGCTTGTGCCATTTTTTACACAAGTTACGCGATCACTCGACGGCCCTATGCGCCAACTTCATCGCTACTCGGACTCGGTCAGCATGCCGGCCCTAGCGCACCACAACACCAACATTATCGCTCTATTGACTTCAAACACATTCAGCCAACCCCTCAGAGGAATCCTCTTCATCATATCAATGACATAGACCTTGTCAGGCATGAGACTGATAAGTCCCTTTTATAATTAAACTGCACCCTTCACTCCTTGCGAGTTTGCCTCTTTCGAGCATCACCCGGATGCTTCTCCTCATCTTTACCCGAGTCCGACTCGATTAATTACAAATTATCCATTCAAAACTATATTTCTCGTATTCCGGCACGTCCGTTGTCGAAGCCTATAGTACGCTCGGGGGCTACGCCGCACTCGGGAGCTGCAACTCATTCGGAATGATACTCTCCTAAGTGGTCGAGTACTCCTTCACCAGTCAGACCCTTCACTTCAACAAGTACATTCGATCCGTCACTTTGACAAATTACATAATCACCCAGACACTCTGCATGCCATCCTCGTTCCTACTCAGACTCAGTTGCCGCGCCGGTCTTGTTGCGCCGCAGCCACACAACACCGACCTCGTCACTACAGCAGTTTCGAAAGCATCTGGCTAATTCCTTCGAAGACCATTTCAGCCACTTGGCCGCTCCGCGCGTCGCCTCTCGGTTGTGCATGCCTTCACCACATGGCCGCCCCGTGCGTCACAACTTGGTTGGACACATAGTCCTTCACTCGGCCACCTTGCACATCCTCACTCAACCGCCCCGCGCATCGCCACTTGGTTGTGCACGTCTTCACCACTTGGCCGCTCCGCGCGTCGCCTCTCGGTTGTGCATGCCTTCACCACATGGCCGCCCCGCGCGTCACAACTTGGCTGGACACATAGTCCTTCACTCGGCCACCTTGCACATCCTCACTCGACCGCCCCGCGCGTCGCCACTTGGTTGTGCACGTCTTCACCACTCGGCCGCTCCGCGCGTCGCCTCTCGGTTGTGCATGCCTTCACCACATGGCCGCCCCGCGCGTCACAACTTGGCTGGACACATAGTCCTTCACTTGGCCACCTCGCACATCCTCACTCGACCGCCCCGCGCGTCGCCACTTGGTTGTGCACGTCTTCACCACTTGGTCGCTCCGCGCGTCGCCTCTCGGTTGTGCATGCCTTCACCACATGCCCGCCCCGCGCGTCACAACTTGGCTGGACACATAGTCCTTCACTCGGCCACCTCACACATCCTCACTCGGTCGCCCCGCGCGTCGCCATTGGTTGGTCACCTCGTCACCACTCGGCCGCCCCGCGCGTCACCATCGGTTGGTCACCTCACCACCGCTCGGCCGCCACGCGCGTCGCCACTCGGTTGGTCACCTCATAACCACTCGGCCGCCCCGCGCGTCGCCACTCGGTTGGTCACCTCATAACCACACGGCCGCCCCGCGTGTCGCCACTCGGTTGGTCACCTCATAACCACTCGGCCGCCCCGCCTTGGCTGTGCACGTCTTCACCACTCGGCCGCCCCGCGAGTTACCACTCAGTTGTGCACGTCTTCATCATTCGACCACCTCGCACATCATGACTCGGCCGCTCCACGCGTCGCCACTCGGTTGTGCACGTCTTCACCACTCGACCGCCCCACGCGTCGTCACTCGGTTGTACACATCATCGCCCATCGGACACCTCGCGCGTCTCCATCATTTGGACATGTCTTTACCTCCACACCCCCAGCACAGGAACGACTAAGTTACTCATATGTTCAAACCTCATATCACACTCTGTAGCAGTCTTACCTTTTTCGAGCATCACTCAGGGGCTTCGCACAGCCCTGGGCCATGTCGCCCTCATGGGTTACGCCCATTTGGTCAACCTATTGATCACATCAGGAATATTTCTTTTAACCATACATGTTCGGTCTGCCGAAAATCTATAAGGGTAGTACTGTCCACTCGGACGATCGCCCAAATCATTTCTTGAAGTCATCTTCAGGACTGCAAAAGGGCGAAAACGACGCTCCTCTACAGATACACTTGGCCCTTATCCTAGGCTCCAAGGCGTCAGTTTTACAAACTTGGACTCAGAGATGGCATGTGTTGGTGTTCCCCCAGGATAATGAGTGGCATCTCTCCGGAGAGTCAGCCCACACACTAGCCTCGCCACTCGGGTTTCATGGCACGTCCATGTCAGACCACTAGTCTATCTCCTCTAGGAGACATACGAGTGCCACCAAGTTTTTCCTTGTAGTCAACATACCCTGATCAGTTGGGAAGCACGTCCACTCGGACAAATACTCCTTTCACGTAAAAGCTAACGGTCAATATAAGAAGTACTACTGGAACGATTACTCCCTGGAGTGTCCGGCCTTTTTCTACAGTCGGCGGTTTCAAAGCCGAATTCATTCACCGTGCCGAGAGCACGAAGATTCACCTGATCGACCGAGTTCCAGGCTGAATTTATTCCGTGCCGAGTGCACGAAGATCATTCCGACTGACTCAGCTCTAGGCTGAGCTTATTTACCATGTCAAGCACCTAAAGATGCATCCGATTGACTCAATTTCAGACTAAAAGATATCTACCGTGTCGACTACGTGGAGGTTTACCAGGAGACTTAAACCCTCTGCCCGACTCATCTAGTCCGACAGAGGCTCGGGGACTACACCCAGCGGGTGCACTCAGCGTGTCCCCACTGGAAGAGAACTCAGAAAGAAACATTTTGCTCGATGCAAAACCAGCTCCAGAATTACTCAACCTCCGAGTCAGAGAAGAACAAATTCGATCAGTAGCATCTAAGAAGAGTTTTAGTTCTCTCATACCCCGCCGACTGCCCGCAGTCGACGGCGGTCTCGGGGACTACACCCAGTGGGTGCACTCAGCGTGCCCCCACTGGAGTAATCTCCACTCGGTACGGCCTGACCAGTCCGAGTGATGAACAACAACAAAAAAGACAGGCTCTAAGACTCTCGCCGACTGCCCGCAGTCGACGGCAGTCTCTGGGACTACACCCAGTGGGTGCACTCAGCGTGCCCCCACTGGAATGGTATCCACTCGGAACGGTCCGCCCGGTCCGAGTGACGGCCAAAAAATAAAGCAAAGACACATTCTAGGCATGAAGAAATTCCGAGTAATCAGTTACTCAATGCAGGACCAGCTCCAAATCACTCCAAAACAAAATGCTATAAGGTGAGCTTAACGCTCCTCCGCGGACCCGTTTGAGCTCATTTCACTCGGACACCATACAGTCTGGAATCCGTCAAGGCAACATGCGGAGATAAGATCGTCGGATGACCAAAGGGAGTTCATAAGTGCCTCCGCAACACTCGACTCATGTGGGAATTCACCTCGACTCGACCCGCTCAACCTCGACCGATTCGGGGGCTAATGACGAGGACATGTATTGGGGGTAGGGTAACAGGCCTGACCTAAAGGCCCTACCCGTGGACACCGTATACTTTGTACTGGGCCCCTGGGCCAGATCACCGTCCAGATGTACCGCAACTTGAAAGTCACTCGGACGGTGATCACCACTCGTAGCACGACACTTCACTCGATGAGCTCATTCCACTCGACCGTGTAACTCACTCGGATATGCGAAGACCAATAGTCAGCATGACGGTTTTGTAGCGGGCAGGCATTATGGCATTGATGCTCCACCGTGTAACATAAGGGGTGAGGAGGTGGAGCACTCTATATAAGCCACCCCCACCACTAGACTAGGGGGATTTTTTCTTCCACCTCTCTCTCTTTCTAACCATTAGTCTCAGGACATAGCTCAGGCATGGAGATCCGCTCTCCCCTCTCTCTCAAACACACATTGTAATCTCCGGATACATACTCAGATAAAACAAAGCCTCTCCGGAGCACGAGACGTAGGGTTGTTATCTCCACCGTGAGAGGCCCGAACTCGCTAAAACCACCGTGTCACCCATATGCTTCTCGATAGATCATGCTCCTTTATCCAACCCCTATCTTATTATCGGAATCGTTACCACGACACCTATTCCTCTATTTTTATCAAGACCTATGTTTTCTGCCCCTTTATTCCGAACGGAGCCTAAATATTTGGTATAAGGGCATGGGACAGTGGGTGCACCAGCAGTCCAGCACCATGTACGTAAACAGGGGCATAAAGTGATGATTCATAGTTTGTTGCCCCGAGAAACAAACATCCAAGAAACATATCTGGGTTGGTCCCATTTTTGTTCACTCTAGCCACCTACTCCTATGTGTGGATAGCAAATCTAGTCCTGGTCATACCACTTTGTACAGTGTTACCCCTGTATTTCCCTTTTCGACCAAGAGACCGGTTGGATGACCAGTTTGTACTACTTTCACCCCCTTTCCTTCCTATTTGTACCAAGTCCAATGTACATACTAAATTCCCCCACCCCCACTTTATTTCTTGTTTGAACCAAGTAGTACAAGATTCGACTCCATGAAGTAGCTTTACCTCTAACAATAGAAGAAAAAATGTGACGTTGGACCATCCGATCGAGAGGGGCTGAGAGGTAGAAACTGATGCACATGCAGTGACGTAGCAAGCTGGGGAAGTAGAGCTAAGGCGGTTTCGAACGAAGATATACCTGAAGGTCGCCGGATCCGCCCACAGGCAACGACGAAGGGATCGGAGGACCTCCTGCGCCGGTGCTCGACTAGAGATAACGGTGCGGCCGGCAGTGGGTCTCCTCCCTCGCTGTCGACGACGGCCTAAACGCTGCCCCTCCTCCCCTTCACCGGCGGAGGGGGATACGTCCAGATCTGTAACCAGCGGTGAGGATAGAAAGCCAGTGTTTTTTGAAGGGATAAAGATAGTGTTACTACCCCTATCTTGTTTAGATCTGGAGAGGATGAGAGTGTGTGAATAGAGCAACCCTAGCAAGCAAGCGCGGAGGCTCCGGCCTATATATACGTAGTGACCAACCCTAGCAATCAACCCTAGCAAGCAAGCAACCCGTATCTTCATCAACTCATACAAGACGGAGAAATTTGATTACTACAATGCCCTCTCCCTCGTGGACTGAGCTCCGGTGCCTTAACTGCACGTGCCTTTGGCTGCATGACAGGAGGGCCAACCACATGTTGGGCCCACCTATCATAGACGCAAAGGCAGGAGCAATAAGTAGAAGCTTTCGCTACACGCTATCCCTCCCGCACGAGGTGGACGGACATGCAGCAGTGGATTCGATACTGTAGAAGTAGGAGTAACATCATTGTTCGTCTTCTTGAAGAGGCGAAAAGCCAAGCGCAACCCGAACGTGGCAGTTGCGAACGTCGCGTGGTGCGGTTCCTTGGAGTACTAGCCAGGCTCTTGCATGAGACAAAATTGCTATTGTTTAACAATTAAACTCCATTATCCATTGGTTGATACTCATTCTACATAGGTCCACATGCTTGGCACCGTTTCCTCCTGGGGTCACCAATGTTTATTTGCTAATTAATAGCATTCCATGTAATGAACTAGCCATTGCAAGTCATTAAAAGCATGCACGCCTCTCATCTCTTATTGGTTGATACGTGAAGAAACAAGAAACAAGGTAGAAGTTAATGCACCGCGCCTAAGTGTTTTGGGACTATGTATTTGGTTTTCATAAGATGACTTACACACCTAGATGGAGGGAGTAGTATAGCCCTGTAAACCGGAAAGGAGTATTTGCCTTTCTAGAGATTTCAACAAGTGACTACACTACACCGTGTGCAGTACTCCCTCCCTTTCGGTTTATAGGGCTCAAATCTCAAATCTCATGAACCAAGGCATTTTGCGATTGGAGAAATGTATCTCATACTTTACAAAACTACCCTAATTAAACTCATGCATTAATTACGTAGTTCTCTCGTTTTCCTCTCCGCCTTGGTCGCGGTGCACAATATTGAGCACTCCTACTCCCTCCTTTCCGGTTTATAGGGCTTATCTCAAAATCTTAGTTTTTTCATTTTATAAGGCTCAATTTGGTTGTTCCCCATAACAAGTTCAGATTCCAAGGTGCATTAAATAATTGCATGCAGGTATTAAGAGAAAATTGACCAATGCATGTACTTTATGCATGCATGCATTGCAATTAATACATTGGTAAACATACATTTTTGAAGAAAACAAGAGCATTAATTGGGTGCTTTTGCAAATTACAAAAAGGATTCCACCACTCACCATGTACCTTGGTTGGTGAATTTTTTGAATTGAGCCCTATAAACCGGAAAGGAGGGAGTATATGACTAGCCGCTCTATCTACATGCGGGACATTTCAAAGCATCCGGGCCCGCGTGCCATCCACCAAATCACAGCGAGGTGCTATAGTAGAGACTCACCTGTCACCCCGGTGTGGCCGTCATGACCCGTCATATCACAAAACGCACACCTTTACCAGAAGTGGTAAGGTGGCCTCCAAGTTGGACTGGACGAAGCGACCATCATTTTACTGGAGTGCTCGTTCAAGCCCTTTCTTCCCTTTCTTGAAGAAAATCTCACTCCAGGCTACTCACTTCTGCCATTTTTCTTCTGTACCAACGAAGGAAAGGTGGGCGAATCAGTTATGCTACTATATTTTCATTCCAAGAATCTTCTTTTTGCGAAGCACCGACCGATTCTCACATCCTATTCTTTTCCCGTTTTCATTGTGATTGTGGTTTCCTTTCGATTGCTTTTTGTTTGTCAGTTCAATGATGGATCCTAGAGCACAAGGCAAAGAGTTGCCGGCGGACAACCCACTGGAGACAGCGATCTCCAGGAAGCGAGCACCGACCAACGAGTTGACCATGTTGGCGGGCCTACCCATGGAGACGAAGAACTCCAACAAACAAGCACTAACCCAAGAGTTGAGGACGTTGGCGGACAAACTCCTCAAAGAAAGTTTGAAGAACAGCAATGGCCCCACCGTGCCTACCCCAGGAACTCTAATTGCCACCTATGTGAGGCTCAAGACCGAGTTTGAGGAGATAGTCACCGTTGAGAAGTAGTATTCCCCTGGCAAGGTGATGGCCCCCATCGAGGACGAGGAGATGGCCCCGGAGGGATGAGATCCCCCGGTGAGCTGCACAAGGTAAAAAAATAATGGCTTATTACCATACTTGTGGTTTTTGATTATTTGCAATGTGCTTGCTAATATGTTAGGGTTGTGCAGGTGCCGGTGGACGTCCTTGATGATTTCGATGTCGTGGCCCGTCCTGTTGGCATCGCCCCGGAGATCGATTCCGATGCCGCTGTCCATCCTGTGGACATCGCCCCAGAGATGGATTCCGATGTCGCGGTCAGTCCTGCGGACATCGCCCCAGAAATCAATTCCCATGCCACTGTCCGTGCTGTGGTCATTGCCCGAGAGATCGATGACAAGAAATAGTTGGTCGCGCTAATCCTCCAGGGTAGTTCGCATTGCCCTATGTTTAATTACCAGAACGATGCGTGTTATCAAGCCATCTAGGGCTAGTGCACTGTCTTGTGTGGGCGGATCTTGCTACTTTTGTTTGATAATGAATTATGCGAACCCTCTCTGAGTTATGGAAACAGATGTATCCTCACCAGCTTTTGATGTAATATATAGCATGATTAGATGTAAGTTTGAACTGTTTATCATATCAGCAGGGCTCGTTTGATGATTCTTGGTGTTAGTAGGCTAGCTACTGTGCGAGCTATAGTATTTGCTAAACACTCACCGAAGAGAAACGTTGGGGCTGATGAGCTCGTGGTACGCTTATACTTATCCCTCGTCGATCGACCAATAGCCCTAGCTCCTAAAATTGTAGGCTTAGCGATCGATGACCTAGGTGGGCTAGTTTGGCCTAGTGGGTTTCAGTGATATGACGTGCAACACAAAATCATAGCAGTGCAGAGACGTACTCCCTCCGTTCCAAAATAGATGGCCTAGGCGGGCTAGTTTGGCCTAGTGGGTTTCAGTGATATGACGTTGTACAGTGTTGTCCAGTCTTCGCATGTGGTAGCAGTATTGCGGGTACAGTAAGTTTTCTTGAAGAAGCAGAATTCAATGAAGTCATGATGGTTCCTTCGTCCGAACAACTTACACAGTGGGAAAGGTTGGGCCTGTGATACGACCGGGGTAGACCAGGATAATTTTGTGCATGGCAGGTGGACCAGGATGGTCGATGTCCCACATGTCGGCGAATGAAAGTATTCTTTCCGATATAGAGGACGAGCAACGAGTATTCATTGTTTATTTTTTATGGAAGCTATTGTCTCCACTGTTACGACGGAGGAGTGTGAAACACGGCAGCCCAGTGAACTTGGCATGTGCACCACTCCCTCCTTCCTCATGTAATGCCCAGGTTACATCTTTTTCTCACTTTCTCTCTATCTATTTCCTCTCAAATGTTTTTTACCTTTCTTTTTTTAAGACACAATTGTTTTTATGCCTTTTTTTAGAATTATTTTTTTATGCCTAGGAGCATGTGTAGAGACGGGCTCTTGCAGAGCCCACTCCTTGACTTTGTCAATGCCTCTCTCTCCTCCACATAAGGAGTACTACTTGCTATGCATGCATGCGGCGGGCAGCTGGCGTCTTGAGGGGCCAGGGCGGTGAGAGCGAGCTCCGGAAGCGGCCGGACTCTAGCATAATTTTGGTTTTTACAGTATTTCTTTCTCCATTGACAGGTAGGCCCGCGTAGATAGATAAAGAACACGAGCTGATGAGGCGCATGCGGACTGTTTGACTGGTCAACCAGACAAATACGGAGCTATACGTTGAGCCAGTGACCGTATAATCACCATATCTCGTATACAATGATCAAAGTGAGCTACCAACACAAGTTCGATGATAGCCAATGCATTTTACTCGGTAATAAATGACCAGGATTGAAGGGGAATCCAAATTTGCTTCGTCTTCTATCCTTGAGATCTTGACAAACCAATGCACTATACGTTGTCCGGCCACTCCACCCCAGAGCTCTCACCAAGCGTCGTTCATGCCACCGCGCGGCACACTAACCGGTAAGGCAACGATGGCATCCCGCCGCACCGAGTTCCTCGCCGCCCACGACCGCACACAAAATGGTAGGGAAGCGATGGCATCCCGCCATGCCGAGTTCGTCACCGCTAGCGACCTCACAACTATGTGGGAGCAATTTGAAGATCCGAAGGCCGAATGGGCAGTAGAGCAAGAGGCAGCCAAAGCCGCACAGAGGGAGCGGAAAAGTCAGAAAGCACTCAAGAAAAGAGAGGCCCGCCGCCGCAAGAAAGAAAAGGACGCACGCGCTGCTGCGGAGAGGTCGGCGGAGATCCAAGCACGGTGGGGTGTCGCCGACAAAGCCGGGAAGGAGAACGACGGCGTCTAGCCAGCATGTGAGAAGTAGTGGTACTAGTAGTTAGTGTGTGTGTGTGTGTGTGTGTGTGTGTGTGTGTCTGAGTACGAGCATGTACCAGTACTACTAGTTACTACTGTAGTTTTTAGAGCAAATTACCAGTACATTAGCCTAGACTAAATGGAAAAATTCCTATCCTAAGCATCAAATGGAATCTCTTTCTCTATAGGAATTGAGATGCATGTCATCTCACTTCCTATGATTTTAATATTCCTATCCTATGAACGAAAGGAGGCCTCTGTTGTAGTAACTACTGTAGCTAGAAGTACTGCTGGTACAATAGTTTTCTTCAAGAAGCGGAATTCAATGAAGTCATGATGGTTCCTTCGTCCAAGCAACTTCAAAGTGGGAAGTGGGCCTGTGATTTGACGGCTCATTAGTCATTGTTACTGCGGCGCGACGACCTGGGTGACTTCCTTGGAGTTCTGCGTGCATGGCAAGTGGACCAGGATGGTCGACGTCCCACATGTTGGCGAACGGAGTAGTATTCTTTCCGATATCGAGGTATGGTATCACTGCTGATTGGTTCGCAAAAAATAGTATCACTGCCGATTTATAATTATTTTTTATTTCTGATGAATGCTAGTGTTTCAACTCATATGACGAAGGGTGCCAAACACGACACGTGTTGGATGTCCCACATGTCAGCGAAAGGAGTGGGACATGAACAGCATGGTAGAGCCCAGCGTAAAAAACAGCGTGGTAGAGCGTCTCCACTTCTTCCACTTCTGGGTCGGAGACCACACGTAGTAGTACTTAGTGGTTTGAGCGATACAAAGTGCGACCTGGAGACAAAGACACGTTTTCTGCAAAAAAAATGGAGACAAAGACACGTCTAGTTGGAAGGTCTCGGGGCATACACGTAAACAAATATAAAAGTTAATATGTGCCTACAACTAATATAGTAGTAGTAGAGTACTTAGGCACATACTCCATAACATCACCGTGCATTGCACGTACAACATTTAGTGGTAGTACGTAGTAAGAGACAAATGCCGCCCAAGAGTTCCCTTCTCGACCTACTTTTGGGTGTTTGGTAGAGTGTATGGAGGGTGCATGAGTCCACACTAGTTTAGCACAAATACACTAGAAGCATGCATGAAGAGAGCATGCATGAAGAGGGGTGTTGAGTTGAGCATGCCTGAAGAGGGAACAACTATGCTGAGATGAGAACGCAACCAAACACACCCTATATCCCACGCACGTTCACACGATTTGTGCCTTTCTACTTCACTTACTGCGCTACATTACTCAGGTTCGTACATCCACTCCTGTGTACATGTTCGTCTCGTAGTTCCAGTCCCACGTGTTCTTCATATAGATGGAACGATCCTTGCATAACACGTGCACCTTGATGCTAGATGTCTCGCGTGTTGGCAAAAGGATGAACAAAGCTCATGTAAAAAAAATAGAGTGGACGAACATAGATTCCGGACGACCGAGAAGGAGCAAGGAAACTCGTGGTGGAGCGTCTGCACTCATAATATTGAATATTATTCAGCGATATAAAATTAACCAATCATCTCCACAGTGGACTGGAAGAGTATGAAACACGGCAGCCAAGTGTAGTTACATCATACTAGTACATGGCTAACCCACGCTATCACCATATTTCTTGGCTTCCGTGCGACACCTATCTCTAGTAATCCAGCAGCCTGTATCGCTTCTCCCTCCTCGTCTCTATCAAAGTGCGGCGGGCTGGCGTTTCTGCCGTCTATTGAGGTCGGTTAACTATCACATGTTAGCGACATGCCAAGAGCATTCTAAAAAAATTCCTTTCACGTTCTGTTTTCAAAAAGAAAAAAATCCTTTCACGTACGAATTTGCCTGTATGCTTTGAGCAACTTGCATGTCTTATACTGCTCCTGTTTGATACTCTAACTTAGCTAGAGGTTAGACTAACTCATGACTAACCCTGAACTAACTGTAGCCAAAGAGGTGTTTGGGTGACAGGGTTAGATTGACAATAAATGCACTTCACGGAGAGAGAAAAGTGATTTTTCAGTGGTCCCAATGAGAACTATCTCCAGTTAGCACCTCTTGGGTGGGATAGTTTTTTTTGGTGGGTTCGGTGCAACTTGCCCCAATTTAAACCCTCATGCTTGGATAGTTTAGGGCTATTTGAGCCCCAACTAGCTCAAACTAACTCTAACCCATGGATCCAAACAGGGCCTATGGCCAGTCTCAACGCGGAGCAGTCGCGTGCACCGGGAAGCGGCGCTCTCTCGGCCGTCGCGCCACTTCAAAGCCGGCGCTAGTGAGAGATCGCCTCCACTCTGGCCGCGCATTAATGCGGCACTAACGCTCCAGGGCGACGCTGACCGTTTCACGCGGGAAGCGCGCGCTGGCAAGGGAGTATAGGTTTTGAACCGTTTCAGGTGTAGTACTGGTAGTTTGCAAAACTACTCAATTATTGCACTCGGTTTCCTAGGAAATTGTGGTAAAAAACGTTACTCCACAGCCCGCTTCCCTTCTCCTTCCTCTTCCACCGCCCGCGCACGTCCGCGGGAAGCGACCGGTCAACCCTTATATAGGAGTGCTAGCACAAAAAGATGCATGCATCGCCACTAAAATTTCCATATTAAAGCGCCGCTCCGGCGGGAGTATGGCGTATGTTGTTACCTTCGGCCGGGCCATGGCTACCGGGCGACAGCGACCAGAGAAGAGGCGGCGGGAGGGGAATGAATGCAGCTACTGTTTGGGTTCGCCTTCCGGCTTAAATAAATGCGCAGCATCACGTGTACCCGCGGGTGCACAAATTGTAACATACGTGTCTGCTTAAGTGGGCGTCACGTAACCGGTGTGTGTGTGAGAGAGATTCTGAGAGACAGAGTGCGTGTGTGCGACTCTACTCTTCGGACATGTACTCAACCTTTTGCATCGGGATATAAGTATAATGGTATTTACTTTAGCTAGTGATTTACGTGGCCATGTTAACATGGTGTGTCAAAAAAAGTCACTTCCTGCTCGTGATTTGCATTATATAATTACAAGCAAGATTCTCGTGCATTGCACGGAACATCAACACCTGTTGTGATTGACCCATGCAGGAGTAATCCCATGTGTAAAAACTAATGATATCTCGAGAATTTTATCGGAAAACTGGTATCTCGAGAATGTTATCAAAAAAATGAAAGATGAGAGATAAGGCGAGGAGGAGTGGAGCGTGGTGGTGACTGGTAGTCGGAATGGGCGGAGGCATGGGGATGGATAGCGCCGGCAGGAGGCAGCGGCCACCATGCATGCTAGATTGTTCCAGAGACTTATTCCTTTTTTAATTGCTAAGCAATGAGGTTGCGGGAGATAATGATGTGGAGAGAGGTGCGGGTATCTTTTGTAAAATTATCATAGTTTGCTTTCTATCCTCAGATATAGATCATACGATCTGTATTACAAGATGGCAGGCACACCATCACCACCAACTCGTTTTTTATAAGGGTACATATGATAAGTTTGCTGACTACTAAATTAAAGTGGATTTTGTCCATGTTATGCAAGTAAATAAAGCTGATTGTTCATCATACGGGTAAGGTTGGATGAAGGGTGGTAGGAACAAATGCTCCGCCTAGAGCATGTGTGTGTGAGATGGAGTCTTCGTGTGTGTGTGGGGTGTGTGTGTGAGAGAGAGAGAGAGAGATGGAGTCTTAGTTTGTGTGTGTGTGTGAGAGAGAGAGAGAGGGAGAGAGATGCAGTCTTAGTGTGTGTGGGGGGGCACGCGTGCTTGCGTGTGTGTGTTTGTGTGTGTGTGAGAGAGAGAGATGGAGTCTTAGTGTGTGTGTGTTGGGGGGTGCGTGCGCGCGCGCGCATGTGTGTGTGTCTCGCGGGGTCCTCTGCGGCGGATGTAATTTAAGTGTCCATGGCTTTCATCATAGAGAGGTGATGTGTATGGCAGAGGCCAACAACGATGGGGTGTGAGAGAGAAAACGCCCGTAGAGAGGGAAGAGAAGGTATGTGCGCGTGAGAGGAGTCGACTTCGAGAGAACGTGTTTGTTCGAGAGACACCGAGGAATACTACTATATATCGATGGTGCATGTAGGCGGGAATTAAACTAATGGATGGTCTTATTGGTTTCAGGGATATATGGGAAGTGTGAGAGGCGGGGGGGGGGGGGTAGCTAGAAGGAGATTGTTAAGTGTGAGTGTGTGTTTTACCCATCTAGGTGGAAGTTATGTGCACAAAAGAGGAGAACGATTCGATGTGGCGTTAGGATTGGGGGTAATTAACTACGTATGGAGACATAGAGACCTTGAACGTGCATGTGTGAGAGGTATACATGTATATGTGGGATGTGTGTGTGTGCGCGCGCGCATGATCGAGATAAAAGAAAGAAGACATAAGTCATAAGATCAACGACATGGGAGAGACGGATCGGTATGACAATATGAATGCATGTGAGAATGCATGGAAGAAGTCCCGACAATTGAGCATGTGTTTTTCTCTTTAAGAGATAGTGGCGTGGGCTGGAGCATGCATCTATGGCGAGCAGAGGGAGTGAGGCAAGACTCCGTGCAAAAGAGACCAACCTATAAATGCATATGTATGGAGAGACATATATAGTGTGGGTGATAGGAAGCAAGACTCCGTGCGAGAAAGAAATGTTGACGGAGAAACTACAGATAGATACGGAGATGGAGATGCTAGCTAGAGGGACATCCGCTAGTTTGGGTGTTGGAGATGACCGTCGGGTGGTTCAAAGGGTGAAGTTATATATGTGTGTGAGAGGGCACTTGACTGCATGTAGAGAGAAACATATGTAGTGTGCGTGATAGGAATCAAGAGTGAGGGCGAGAAAGAAGGTTGATGGAGAAACAGATAAATAGAAAGATAAAGATGCTAGCTAGTGTGCGTTAGATATAGGAGTATAGTGGATCAGAAGGCTGGGTTATGTGTGTGTGGGTGTGAGAGAGATAGAGAGAGGGTGCGTGTGAGTCACATACAAACAGATATCAGAGAGAAATGAGATCCAGAGAGACGGAGTTTTGTGTCTGCGAGAGAGAAAGATATTTCACAACGAGAGTGATAGCTAGAGAGACATATGAGGGAACGCAAGATATCTCTAGGGAGAGAGGGTGTGTGTGAGCGACATACAAGAGAACAATGGAGAAATATGAGACCCTGGGAGACAGAGTTTGTGTTTGTGTGTGAGAAAGAGATATTGAAGAGGAAGAATCGTAGGTTCTCATATCTAAGGAGCGAAAGACATCTCTATATGAGGGGTGTGTGAGTGGCACACATGGGAATAGTAGAGAGAAATGAGACCCTGGGAGACAAAGTTTTGTGTTTGTGTGAGAGAAAGAGATTCCACATGGAGAATCACAGTTAGAGACACATAGCAGGGAGCGAGATATACTTAGAGAGAGATAGAGTGATGAAGGTCGAGGGAGAGAGTACCGTCGGTGTGTTACGAAGATAAAAGATCATTGTCGACATACAGGTAGCACGAGAGATACCTGAGAGACGATGAACGTGTATAGGTCCAGAGAGATAGTCCTATATAAGCATGAGTGATAGCTATATTAGACGAATATCTGGATTAAAGGGGATTCAAATATTTAAACTGGAGATCACGGCATCGATAATATCATAACGCAAATTGGTGTATCAAACATGCATATTCATTTGAATTTGGGCACACGTGTAATGTGATATAGTTTATCAATATTGGTGATCCATAGATTCTTCAATTACAAACAATGCATGGTTTATATGCAATTAATGTCTAAACGGGATTACACTATATGTTGCGTGTGTGAAACACATTATACATGTTTGAGAAGTAAAAAAATTTCCTGAAACACACATTAATTGGAGACATTTAGCGAGGAATGCATACATTGGATTTCAACATAAAGTGGTTTCAAATATTTGAAAATCCAAATTGATGGATACAACCTTATGAATCTGAGATCATGCCATTTATAAACCATATTTATGTATAAATGGTGTTGTGCTTTTGAAAGTATATATAAAAAATGATGTATATAGAATGTAATTCCAATTGAAAATGGATCCCGCCCGAAAAAAATAGAATACAAACGGGATTCGAATTGAGTTGGCACGGTAAACATGCACTCTGCAAAATTTGAACGAACCGGGGAAAGTCGTAGTAACCGCCCGAAACCAAAATCTGCGAGATGGAAATCACTACTGCCTATCCCTGCCACGCAAAGCCTATATGCTGGATTTCTATAGGTTTCGATAGGAGTAGGTTTGTAATTTCACCCAAACGTGACCGCCTCTCACCCGGATTCATACACGGTGGGCGCCAAAACACAGTGTGTCCTCGGCCGAAATCGACTCCCTCCCCGATTCATATTCATACACGGTGGGCGCCAAAAACAAACTCTCGTCGGCAAATATTCGGTGTATGCGAGATTAGTGTCCTATCCCCAACCGACTAGTGTTGCTGCGATGTAGTAGAAATTTGAAACGGGGGCTAATTTTGTAAATTTCCTCGCATTTGGGACAAGCGCGCCCTGAATACATGGTTCCCCCTTCCTCTCTACCTCCCTTTTCCCCATTCGTACTCCGTGGGCACCAAAACACCCTCTCCACCCCACCCTCCTCCGTCCGCCGCCGTCCGCCACCCCATCCACCGCCGTCCTCCTCCACCATGCCGGAGCTGATACCCCGACACCGCCGTCCATTAAGAGAGATCGACCTCTCTCATCCATGGCTTCGGACTGGGATCCTTGCATCCCGTCCTCTCGCTTCATCCCCGCTGTCGTCCACCTTGCCGGCGCCGCTCCTACGACCGTCTCGTCCACCGCGCCCCGCCGCCACCGTCTACCCTCCTAGATCTGCTTCCATGCCGCCGACAGCCATCGGTACCGCAGCACCGTCAAATTCTCAGCAGATGCGTACACGGCGCCGCACCAGAGGCGGTACTCTTTCGTATCTGCTTAACTAATTTATCACAGCAAGAAAATATTTTGCCACTGCTTTACTCTGATTTCTTGTCTTGGTTGCGAAGTTTCCTTTGTCCGGTTTGCACCTTCAGATCCTCCATGGCACGCTCAACACCATACTCGCAATGCTCATGGTTTCCCCCTTTTATATTCCACACTAGTTAAATCACAGTAGACTAAATTTCAAAATTGGGTCAGTCGATTTTTCAGAGCTCGCCGGTGCGATCGAACGGGCTCGGGTGGGGACGGTGGTTTTGGGGGGGGGGGGCGGTGGTGGGGCCTCGTCGAACAAAGAAAACTCGACGCGGGTGGGGGTGGGGTTGGGGGTGGGGTGGCGGAGGAACACAGGCGGTGGGGCCGGTGGTTCGGCCGGCGGCCCGTGCGGTGTTCTGTATGGGAAGCACAGTATGTTCCTTGTCAGGAAGGGAGCAGGGACATCTGCAGTCAACAGCTGATAGAGCTGGCCTGTACGTGATCGATAGGCTTTCAATTACTAGCGGCAATACAACACCGTTATTCCCAGCTAGTTCCACTTTCCCGATTTATATATCCTGGTTATGGTGTACCCCTATTATGTACACTATGATCTGCCTAGTTGTTGTGTGCTCTTGTTATCATGGTTTGGCAATAAACTCTCTATACAGTATATTATGAACCTATCATCTGCCAGCTATCCTTACTCCTGGAGCCTATTTTTTGTGTACTTGTGCCAGATTATATAAATGCACGCACCATATTACAGCACACATGAGCTCTCTCATCAGAATCCAGTGATAGCACACAAGTGTTTACAGGGGCGCCCCTATATTAGAATATCATCTGCATTACAAAGATAATCTCACAACTATTTATGTTTTCATTGTTCTCAGATATCATACGCAATTACAGTGAATATCATAATCCGCGCATCAGAAGAATATTGTGGAACACTGCAATGACTTACAAAATTGGCACCAAGGCATTGAGTGCCATTCTGGAAGTAATGAAACTCGTACGCTCCCCACCTGTTGATTCTTGTTCAGAATATCATCCTGATGACTATTCTAACCTCGAGGAGTCAAAGGCAGATGGCATGTCCTATTCACCCATCAAGGTGCCTGTTGTAATTTGGCAAGATTTTATTGATTGCACGTATCTTGCATATGTTGTCTTGCATTTTTTCTACTTTGTTGCACCGCCATCTGCTTAGTTTACTCATCATATATGTCGAGATGCCATGCCCATCCATTATCAATACATATTCCATCTGTCATCGTACCATGTTTTTCCACTCAAATGCTTACATTAGTGTAGAATATATCCAATGCCAATGTTTTTATCAATTGTTCGCTCCAAATTATCTGATCTGTATGAATGGTTACATTAGTGTAGAATATATCCAATGCCAATGTTTTTTTAGCTCTGCATTGTTCTTGTAAGTACATGTTGTCCTTTATCAATGTACTTATAATGACAGGTAGGTGTTCATGTACCATCACTCTGCAGCTTATTTTCCTTTCCCCTCCATTTTCTACACATCAGATCTATATTTACTCTTACCATAAGGTTGGTACTGAAGAAGTTTAGCTGTGCATTGCTCTTGGCTGTACCTTTTGCCTGTATCACTGCACTTACATTTATAGCTACTTGGTTATGTAGCATCACTCTTCATCTTATCTTAAATATTCTCCATTTTTTCGTATATTATCACATCTATATTTACTCTTAACAAAATGTAGAATAAAGCCAATGCTTTTGAGGAAGATTCTGTGGTAAACTTCTTGAATTGCCCCCCCCCATCAGCATGGACAAGGCCTTTATAGAGCCTGTCTTCACCAATAATGTAAGTTTGTCCATCTCAATCCTTTAAACTTTGTTGTATATATTTGGTTAGGCATGACTGCAACAGCTATTTATTTTTTATTTTTGCATCAAATTGCTTGTTTAAAGTTTATTATATGTAGTTCATAAACAAAAGTTCGTCCTTTCTAAATTTAAGTTTTCAGTTGTACAACCAAGTTCCTTCTACATACCATGTAAATTAAACTATACAGAGCAAGTGATCTTCTTTTGCACTGCATGTATGCTTCTGTTCTTCATCTGTAATCCAGTGGTGTGGTGAACCTACCCACTACAGCACAATGTCATATTCTGCAATGTCTTAACTATGAACAATGTCACATCATTCTACTATTATTTAAACCGTCTCTTTATTTGCCAATCTGAAATGGTATAAATTGACAGCACACTAACCATTGATACTTATGAGTTCTTGATCTATAATCCAGTCGTGTCATGAAGCTGCCAACTCCCTCACAATGTCATTTCCTGCCTTGTCTTGACCTGAACAATACCATATTGTGTTAATGCAAATTTAAACTGTCTCACTTTATTCATCAGTAAGAAATGTGATGAATTGTCAGCATTGATACTTTTATGTGCAAAACCTGTCATCTGTCTGCTTGTTTATCTTTCAGAGTGAGGAAGATATATGTGTTGAACAAGCGCAGTCTCATCATCTTGCTCAGCTGCTTGCGCTGCAGCTCCCTAGCAGGGCTAACCTGTCTTGAACTCTATTTAAGTGCTGTCAGTTTTGTATATTATTTTGTCGGCGAGTTTATTTGCACTGGTGGTGATCTTTGATGCCTAGTGTATGTAATCTGCTATCTGCTTGTGCTTTATTATCATAGTGGTGAACTTTGATGCCCAGTGGATGTAATATGCCGTAATTTCTTTATTGTATAGTATAGGTTTTTTCTCATTCACGTTGCTGCAGTTATTTTACTGTATATATATCCTATCTTTACAGTAACCCGGCCAAACCGTAAAATTACGATACATAATCGGGTCGTCATGCAATCACGATGTAGGTTGGGCCTGAAACGTGCCGATCAGCTCATGGGCCGGCAGCAGCCCGAAATGAACCCCGGCCCATGATTGTGCGAATCAAATCACGGGGTTTTAACAGGCTAAAATTGTCTCGGTCCTATTTTGGCCCAATCAAATATCGGCTGCGAGCAGGCCGGATGCAAACCGGGCCGTAGTTAGGCCCAACTATATGACGTGCTTTTAACAGGCCGAAATTAATATAAGGCCAAAATGTTAAACGGGCCCTTAAGATGCCAAAACTAATATCATGCCGAATTACTAAGTGGGCCTTTAGCAAGTGGACCCAAAAGCATAGTGTCCAGTTGACGGGCCGAATCTGATATAGGCCATAATTGAGCCCAAAGCCTCTTAAAGGGATTTGGGCCGTAATTTGGCCCAGAACATGGTAGGCCTTTAACGGGCCGGATCTCATATGGGCCACTATTAGGCCCGGAGCGTGGCAAGCCATTAATGGACCGGATCAAATATGGGCCGACATTTGGCCCAAAACATGGCAGGCAGTTAATGGGCCGGCCTACTAGGGTCCACAAAATCTTGTGGGCCTACAGCTAGGCCGACCCATTAATGTCGGCGAAATCTCGTGGGCCTTTAGCTGGGCCGGCCCATTATGACCGGCAAGAATCTTGTGGGCTTTACGTGGGCCGGCCCATTATGGCACAAAAAAATCTTGTGGGCCTTTACCTGGGCCGACCCATTATGGCCTGCAAAATCTTGTGAGCCTTTAGCTGGGCCAGCCCATTATGGTCCGCAAAATCTCGTGGGCCTTTAGCTGGGCCGGCCCATTATGGTCCGCAAAATCTTGTGGGCCTTCAGTTGGCCGACCCATTTAAACTTGATGGGTCGGTCCACGTGTCAACATATCATAGGCGCGTCTCGCCCATTGGATGAGTTGACACGTGTCTCCTCCAGCCAATGATGATTTTACACGTGGAAAATCCCCATTGGTCGGGGCTGTTAACGGGTTATCGGATCCAAAACCCGACCCGATAGCTTAACGGCGTTCCGTTACGGTGGATGCCACGTGTCGGTCACCCTTGACGAAAGCACTTCTGTGACGCGCGATTTATTGTCATGGAAGTGGACACTTCCGTGATGATAATTTTGGTAATGTCATGGAACACTTCTACGACAGCACAGGTATGACTATCTTGATTCTGTCATAAATTTGTCATGGATGTACATGCATGACAAAAAAAGCGACTTACTGTGACAAACACGTATCATCATGGAAGTGTATTTTTTTGTAGTGGTTTTAAACCATAAATATCGAATCGTATGATGGTACAATAGATCCCGCAGTATGGATTGAGGATTTCCTCCTCCATATCCACATGGCTCGCGGTGATGATCTACATGCCATCAAGTACCTCCCACTAAAACACAAAGGAATAGCTCGGTATTGGCTGAATAGCTTACCAGCAAACTCCGTTGGAAGTCGGGAGGACTTGGAAGATGCATTCCTTGACAACTTCCAGGGCATTTATGTGCGACCACTGGATGCAGACGACTTGAGTCATATAACTCAGCAACCGGGGGAATCGGCCAGGAAATTCTGGACCCGGTTCCTAACCAAGAAGAACCAAATAGTCGATTGTCCGGATGCAGAGGCCTTAGCAACATTTAAGCATAATATCCGTGACGAATGGCTCACCCGACACCTTGGCTAAGAGAAGCCAAAATCCATGGCACCCCAAAAATGCCAGCTACCCATACCAATAGAGAATGCTGGGTCTTCAGACAAACCGGCAGGGCATGCACCAAAAACGGAGAAGGGGGGTCGCAAGGCGATGATGGCGACGAAGAACCCAAATCACCGAACATGAGAGGGCAAAAGAAATTTCCCCCGCATATTCAATCGGTGAATGTGGTAAATACCACCCAAATTACCAACTCGGACCGGATACGTATCCTTAGGGATGGCGTCTCAATGGAACTAGCCGTCCCACAATATAAACTGGGACCGGTCACCTTCAACCGCACAGACCGTCCGGTTAGCGCCAATCAGGGCAATCCAGCCGCACTAGTCCTCGATCCAATAATAGATGGGTTCCACCTCACTCGAGTCCTTATGGACGGAGGCAGCAGTCTAAATCTGCTTTACCAGGACACAGCGCACAAGATGGGCATCGATCATTCGGTGATCAAACCCACTAAAGCCCTTTTCAGAGGCATTATACCAGGTGTGGACGCCAGCTGTACAGGCTCCATTACCCTAGAGGTAGTCTTCGGATCTCCGGAAAATTACCGCACAAAGAGTTAATCTTTGAAATCGTCCCTTTCAGCAGTAATTATCAGGCACTGCTCGGACGGACGGAATTCGCTCGATTCAATGCGGTGTGATACGTCTCCAACGTATCTATAATTTTTGATTGCTCCATGCTATATTATCTACTGTTTTAGACAATATTGGGCTTTATTATCCACTTTTATATTATCTTTGGGACTAACCTATTAACCAGAGGCCCAGCCCAGAATTGCTGTTTTTTTGCCTATTTCAGTGTTTCGAAGAAAAGGAATATCAAACGGAGTCGAAATGGAATGAAATCAACTGGAGAAGTTATTTTTGGAAGGAAAGCTACCGGAAAAACTTGGAGTGCACATTGTTGGAAATATGCCCTAGAGGCAATAATAAAATGGTTATTATTGTATTTCCTTCTTCATGATAATTTTCTATTGTTCATGCTATAATTGTATTAACTGGAAACCATAATACATGTGTGAATACATAGACCACAACATGTCCCTAGTAAGCCTCTAGTTGACTAGCTCGTTGATCAATAGATGGTTATGGTTTCCTGACCATGGATATTGGATGTCATTGATAACGGGATCACATCATTAGGAGAATGATGTGATGGACAAGACCCAATCCTCAGCATAGCACAAGATCATGTAGTTCGTTTGCTAAGAGCTTTTCTAATGTCAAGTATCATTTCCTTAGACCATGAGATTGCGCAACTCGCGGATACCGTAGGAATGCTTTGGGTGTACCAAACGTCACAACGTAACTGGTTGGCTATAAAGGTGCACTACAGGTATCTCCGAAAGTGCCTGTTGGGTTGGCACGAATCGAGACAGGGATTTGTCACTCCGTTTGACGGAGAGGTATCTCTGGGCCCACTCGGTAATGCATCATCATAATGAGCTCAATGTGACTAATGAGTTAGCCACGGGATCATGCGTTGCGGAACGAGTAAAGAGACTTGCCAGTAACGAGTTTGAACAAGGTATAGGGATACCGACGATCGAATCTCCGGGAAGTAACATACTGATAGACAAAGGGAATTGTATACGGGATTGACTGAATCCTCGACATCGTGGTTCATCCAAGGATATCATCATGGAACTTGTGGGATCCAATATGGGTATCCAGATCCCGCTATTGGTTATTGGCCGGAGAGGTGTCTCGGTCATGTCTGCATGGTTCCCGAACCCGTAGGGTCTACACACTTCAGGTTCGGTGACGCTAGAGTTGTTATGGGAAATAGTATGTGGTTACCGAAGGTTGTTCGGAGTCCCGGATGAGATCCCGAGCGTGACGAGGAACTCCGGAATGGTCCGGAGGTGAAGATCGATATATTGGACGAAGGGTATTGGAGTCCGGAATTGTTCTGGGAGTACCGGGTGACGACCAGCATGACCAAAAGGTGTTTCGGAGGCCCTGGCAAGCATTGGGGGGCCTTATGGGCCAAGGAGAGGGGGCACACCAGCCCACTAAGGGGCTGTGCGCCCCTCCCAACCCCTCTCACATAACATGGATAGGTGGGGGCGCCTCCCCTAGGGCAGCCACCCCTCCCGGCTTGGGGGGGGGGCAAGTTTTCCAGGGGTGGGGGCGCCCAAACCCATCTAGGGTTTCCCGTGTGGCCGCCGCCCCTCCCCTAGGGAATCCCAGGGCGCCTCCTCCACCCCCTTTCCCCCTATATATATTGAGGGAGATAGAGGGCAGCCGCACCCCTTCCCTGGCGCAGCCCCTCCCTCCTCCAATTCTTCCTCCTCCTCCGTAGTGCTTGGCGAAGCCCTGCAGGAATACCACGAGCTCCACCATCACGCCGTCGTGCTGCCGGAGATCCCCCTCAACTTCTCCTCTCCCCTTGCTGGATCAAGAAGGAGGAGACGTCCCCGGGCTGTACGTGTGTTGAACGCGGAGGCGCCGTCCGTTTGGCGCTAGATCGGATCTTCCGCGAGTTGAATCGCCGCGAGTACGAGTCCATCAACCGCGTTCTTCTAACGCTTCTGCTTAGCGATCATCAAGGGTATGAATATGCACTCCCTCTCTCTCGTTGCTAGCATCTCCTAGATTGGTCTTGGTAATACGTAGGAAATTTTTGAATTATTGCTACGTTCCCCAATAGTGGCATCATGAGCTAGGTCTATGCGTAGATTCTATTCTCGAGTAGAACACAAAGTAGTTGTGGGCGATGATTTGTTCAATTTGCTTGCCTTTACTAGTCTTATCTTGATTCGGCGGCATTGTGGGATGAAGCGGCCCGGACCGACCTTACATGTACACTTACGTGAGACAGGTTCCACCGACTGACATGCACTTGATGCATAAGGTGGCTAGCGGGTGTCTGTCTCTCCCACTTTAGTTAGATCGGATTCGATGAAGAGGGTCCTTATGAAGGGTAAATAGCAATTGGCATATCACCGTTGTGGCTTTTGCGTAGGTAAGAAACGTTCTTGCTAGAAACCCATAGCAGCCACGTAAAACATGCAACAACAATTAGAGGACGACTAACTTGTTTTTGCAGGGTATGCTATGTGATGTGATATGGCCAAAAGGATGTGATGAATTATATATATATGTGATGTATGAGATTGATCATGTTCTTGTAATAGGAATCACGACTTGCATTCGATGAGTATGACAACCGGAAGGAGCCATAGGAGTTGTCTTAATTTATGGTATGACCTACGTGTCAATGAAAAACGCCATGTAATTACTTTACTTTATTTCTAACCATTAGCCATAGTAGTAGAGGTAATAGCTGGCGATACAACTTCATGAAGACACGATGATGGAGATCATGGTGTCATGCCGGTGACGAAGGTGATCATGCCGCTCCTCGAAGATGGAGATCAAAAGGCGGAAGATGATATTGGCCATATCACGTCACTTTATGATTTGCATGTGATGTTTGTCATGTTTACATCTTATTTGCTTAGAACGATGGTAGTGTAAGTGCATGTAGTGCCCCTTAGTGATTTTGGTGTATTGAAGACTTATAGGTTAAGTATCTAATGCGTTTATGAGTGTACACAGGTCTATAAGTCTATGAGGAGTTTGATATTTACAGAGAAAGTCGACCCCTAAAAATGAAGTTCTTCAACTGAAGACTTTGATATTTTGAAGACTTTCTGAAGACTTTGAAAGTGAAGAAATTGGTGTGACCTTGAAGACTTGGTATTTATTCGAGGAACATGAAGCGTGAAGACTTTTGTTTTCGTAGTTTCATTTTCTCTTTCTTGAGTCATAGGAAACGCCGTACTGTTGAAGGGGGTCGAGGAAATACTAAGGAGAAAATTTCCATGTGATGCTCAACTCAAATCTTACACCTACCAATCCCTTCGAGTGAAGCCATTGGAAATCTCATACAGTTCAGTCAATTTCTTCAGTGACAGAGAGGCAACTCTTCTGGTCACTGAGGACTTTGCTCTGACTGAGGAGTTAGGAATTCGCCAGTGCGAATTGCCTACACAGTGAGGAACATGATAGCCCTGAGGAATTTGTACCTCAAATTTCAGACCGTTGCTGTGCTACGCGCCAGCTGTCCCAAAATATCTTATCCACCTAACGGTCATATCATTGAAGGGCATTTATGTCTTATCATGTCGGGCTGCTCCCTAGGCTATAAATAGCTGCCCCCTACAACCACTAGCTGGTTGGCTGCTCCGCGAGAACTTGACACTTGTCATTTGAGAGCAACCCATCCTCCGAGGACTTTGAGCGAAAATCATCAAGTGAGGAAAATCCAAACCCAAACCCAAAACACCTACAAACCCAAAGTGATTGAGCATCGCTAAAGAGATTGATCCTGCGTGGATCCGACGCTTGTTACCTTTGAAGACTGTGCTTCTTCCAGACGGTTAGGCGTCATGGTCTAGAGCATCCAAGAGGAATTGTGGATCGCCGAGTGACCTAGTCATTGAAGGCTTGGAAGTCACCTGAAGACTTACCACGAGTGATTGGGCGAGGACTGTGTGTCCTTAGCTCAAGGAGAATACGGTGAGGACTGTGTGTCCGGGACTAGGTGTCCTCGAGTTTAAATACTCATCCGCTCCAACCAGATGTACAACTGAGACAGCAGTTGGAACTGGTCTACCAAATCATTGTCTTCACCAAGCTTACTGGTTCTATTTCCTCAACACTTTCATTTCCTCATTACTGTGTTGTCTGTTTATTCATATCTGTGTTTGAAGACTTTGACTCAAGACTTTCTCAATTTCCTCAGTACAATTTCTTCAGTCTGTTTGTCCTCATCTTGTGCTATCCTATGTTTACGCTTTCTGTACTCTGTGTTTGTTTTCATTTCATCATGATGACCATGCATGTAATCTGTTATGTTTACTTCTGAGTTCTTATTCCGCTGCTAGTAGTTCTTCGCTAAGGAATTTCCTCACGAGCAAATTCCTCAGTGAAGAATTTCATAAAAATCGCCTATTCACCCCCCTCTAGTCGATATAATGCACTTTCAATTGGTATCAGAGCGAGGTACTCCCTTGTTCTGTGTGATTTTGGTTTAACCGCCTGGAGTTTTAGTTATGTCGACCGCAGATATGAAGAAAGTGCCATGCCCCATCTTTGACGGTCACGAGTATCCCAAATGGAAGGCCATGATGAAAAAGCGTCTCATGGTGATGAACAACGAGCTGTGGACCGTCACTGAGATCGGTCTAACTGACCTGTGCAAGATGGCGGAAGCTGATGACATTCGCAAGTACACTCTTCTCAACCTCACGGCGAAGGACGTCATCTACTCCTGTCTGTCTCGAAATCAGTTCAGGAATGTCATGCATCTCAATCAGGCGAGGCTTATCTGGGACCGTCTCTCCAATGTCTATGAAGGCCATCGAACCTGTCATGATCCTTGGTTTGAGGATTTCAAGGAATCTCTCGAGTCAATGACATTTGAACCAGAATCATCATCTTCCTCACAATGTCTTATGGCAGATGGTGAAAAGGTAACTGAATGCTATCTGTCTGAATCTAGTGATGATGAATCTGGTGATGAATTTGGACCCAGCTATGTAAAACTTGCTTCCCTTGCTGCTAAACAACAAAGAGCTCTAGAAAGGGCTAACAACATGCTAAGTAAGAGCAATGATATGCTGCGTGAAGAAATGGATCAATCACAAGCTTTGGCTGAAAGTCTTCAGAGACTTCATTCTAAGTATGACTCTCTTCAAGATCAGCATAACTCTCTCTTGTCCGATTTTGAGAAAATAAGAGTGAGTTATGAAGATCTTCAGAAGGAGCGTGATTCATTACTTGCTCACCATATCAGCGCTGCTCAGGAAGAATTTATTCCTCCATGTTTAAAATGCATTGAACGAGAATCTGCTAGTTCTTCACCTGAATGTTCAAATGCTTCAAATGTTACAAATTCTTCAACCGTCTCTGCTATCACTAATTCCTCATCTGAGGACATTGCTAGTATCACTGACGATGCAGGACTGAAGGAATTGTACATGACAGGCATGTACAAAAGCCTCAAAGGGCATCAGGCTCTTTGTGATGTGCTTAAAAAGTAGATCCTCGACAGGAACCCTAGGAAAGAGGGTATTGCCTTTGAGAGGAAACTCAATGCGGATGGTACATATTGGAAGCCTGAGCAGTACCCCAAAACCTCATGGGTTGCTGCAAAGGGACCTCCAGTTGATCCATCTGATTTATCTGGCTATACATGTGAATCTTCTCATTCTTCTGATGAGTCATTTGACTCCACCTATAAACTGTTCAAAAATCAGAATGGTGAAGTATTTGCTAGATATGTTGGCACTAACTGCAGGAACGGTTCCCCTATGAAGAAAATCTGGGTTCCCAAAAGTTGCCTTAAAAGTCTTCAGGTGAATGTCCTCATGACATGTAACGCCCTCGATGCGGCTATATCTCCCACGTGTCGAGGCACGACTTAGAGGCATAACCGCATTGAAAGCGATGTCGCAAGTGAGGTAATCTTCACACAATCCATGTAATAAATAAAGGGGAAAGATACATAGTTGGCTTACACTCGCCACTTCACACAAGTACATAAATAACATCCATCAAACAGATTACACTCAAGGTCCGACTACGGCACCAAAATGAAAGAAGACTACCCCAAAAGCTACACAGATCCCCGGAGCACCCAACTGGGCTCCACTACTGATCATCTGGAAAAGAGACATAGTAACGGCCACGTTCCTCATCGAACTCCCAAATGAGCTCGGTCGCGTCATCTGCACTGACATCGTTGGTACCTGCAACTATGGTGATAATATTTGTGAGTCACGGGGACTCAGCAATCTCACACCCGCGAGATCAAGACTATTTAAGCTTAAAGGTGGGAAAAAGGGGTTGTGAGGTGGAGCTGCAGCAAGCGACTAGCATATGGTGGCTACAACGCAAAAGAGAGCGAGAAGAGAAGGCAAAGCACGGTCGTGAAGCTAGAAGTGATCAAGAAGTGATCCTGAAACAACCTACGTCAGACATAACTCCAACAACCGTGTTCACTTCCCGGACCCCGCCGAGAAGAGACCATCACGGTTACACACGCGGTTGATGTGTTTTAGTTAAGGTCAACTTCGGGTTTTCTACAACCGGACATCAACAAATTCCCATCTGCCTCATAACCGCGGGCACGGCTTTCGAAAGATAATACCCTGCAGGGGTGTCCCAACTTAGCCCATGATAAGCTCTCACGGTCAACGAAGGATATTCCTTCTACCGGGAAGACCCGATCAATCTCGGAATCCCGGACTACAAGACATTTCAACAGCAATAAAACAAGTCCAGCAAAGCCGCCCGATTGTGCCGACAAATCCTGATAGGAGCTGCACATATCTCGGTCTCAGGGCACATCCGGATGAACACTCCGTACAACTAAAACCAGCCCTCGAGTTGCCCCGAGGTGGCGCTGCAAAGGGCTCTAGTTTGGACCAGCAATCGAAGGAGAACTGGCCCGGGGTTTAAAATAAAGATGACCCTTGAGTCTGCAGAACCCAAGGGAAAAAGGCTAGGTGGCGAATGGTAAAACCAATGTTGGGCCTTGCTGGAAAAGTCTCATTCAAAGCGAACTGTCAAGGGGGTCCCATAAATCACCCAACCGTGTAAGGAACGCAAACTCCGGGAACATAACACCGGTATGACGGAAACTAGGGTGGCAAGAGTGGAACAAAACACCAGGCATAAGGCCGAGCCTTCCACCCTTTACCAAGTATATAGATGCATTAATTAAATAAGAGGTATAGTGATATCCCAACAAGTAAACATGTTCCAACAAGGAACAACAAGTCCATGTTCCAACAAGGAACAAACTTCATCTTCACCTGCAACTAGCAACGCTATAAGAGGGGCTGAGCAAAAGCGGTAACATAGCCAAACAACGGTTTGCTAGGACATGGATGGTTAGGGGCTGACATGGCAATATAGGAGGCATGATATAGCAAGTGGTGGGTATCGCGGCATAGGCATAGCAAAAGAGCGAGCAATCTAGCAAGCAGAGATAGAAGTGATTTCGAGGGTATGGTCATCTTGCCTGCAAGGTTCTCAGAGTTGTCGAAAGCTTGGTCCTCGAAAGCGTTCTCAACAGGTTCCTCGTTCACGTACTCGCCTCCCGGCTCTACCCAAGACAAGAGAACAAGCAAATGAACCAAAATCAATCACGATGCAATGCGCAAGCAACATGATGCAAAACATGGCATGATATGCGAGAGGTGATATGCAATGCGAATGCATGCTCCGGAAGGACAAGGATGAACAGGGCATAATCTTGGCAAACCAAGCATGCCACTGGATAGATGAGGTGATTTCGGTTGAAATCGATATAAAAATCACCGGAATCGGATGCACGGTTTGCAAATGGCAAGCAATACAAGAATGACACGAAACTGCCATAAACAGCATAATGCTACTTAGCAAGCAACAAATAATTAAGCTACTGCACCCAAACATGACAACAAAGCATATGACAGTAATCTACTCAAGATGCTCGACAAAAGATGAACACTGAGCTATGGCTAATTCACATCATAACAGGTGCAAACAAGCATGACAAAAGTGCAAGCGATAACAAGTTCCCAGACTTAGTGAAATTATCAAAGTGGCAGAAACTAACATCAGGATGACATGTTCAGAGCAACGAAACAATATGCTAAAGTTCAGAACATAGCAAAGAAAGGCATGGCATGAATCTACTCAAAGAACTTGACAAAAGTCCCTTACTGACCATAAGCCAAAAAGGACCAGAAAATAAGATTACACCCATGTCAATTAAGCAAGTTTCGTTACAGGTTTCAGACTTAGCAGAAAACTGGACATGTCAAAAACTGTTAGCGACTAGGCATGTTCGTGAGCTCGATGCACTCACTACAGAGCAATTAATGATAAACTAAGCATATATACCTAAAGAAGACATGGCATAGTAACAATACATGGCAATAGTAACATCATATCATGCAAGGATCGACTACACCAAGCTTGGCAAAATCGAATAACATGTAAACAATCTGCCAGCAACATTCTGAAGCAAAAGTAGAGCTCGATTGACTCAAGCCATGGCACTCCATAATTGCAAACAAAGGCAAGCATGGGTTAAGCAAATACTCAAGTTCAAAACTCCCTTACTGACAATACTCAAATTATGCATGGATCTCTCAGAAACAACAAGAATACATGGCATGAAAATAACAGCAGTCAGGGACATCAAGAGACCTAGTTTGCATGCTTGTGCTAGTCACCACATAGATCAGAAAAATACATGGCAAAAATCTCTGGAAAGGTAACATGGCATATTACAAAACTCATGTAGGACTCAACTTCATAGGATGCACACATCAATCATGCCAAAAATGACAAAAGTGCATATTTAGATAAGATCCAGCAACTAACATCAACTAGCCCTCTTCTAACATAATTTCGGGCATCGAGATGACCTCAAATGAAAATGACGCAATGGAACAAAATGATGTACTCTTCGAGACGAACAAAATGACATATTATGCGCGTGAAACGGAGCTACGGGTAAAAAGTTATGGCATGTCGAACAACTGATGATATGATGCAAAACTTAGGACTTAGAGATTTCGGGGAGAAGTAAAAGTCAACCCAGGCGCGGAATACGATGTTCGCCGGAGAAGGACGCCGGGGAGGTAGAGGATGGCCGGATCTGGCCCTCTCCGGCCGGATCTCGCCGGATCCGGCCCGGATCGGGGCGGAGGAGGCGGGCAGGGGCGGCGCCGGCGATGGGGAGGCGCGCGGGCGACGGAGGAACGGTGGCTCGGGGCGGCGGACGGGCGACTCCGGCGAGCGGCGGCGGGGAACGGCGCCCGGGGCGGCGCGCCCTGCGAAGGCGGCGGCGGCGGGGAGCCGGGTCGGGCGCGGGAGCGCGGCCCAGGCGGAGCGGACCGGGAGGGCTTCGGGAGGGGGGCCCGACCGGGCCTGGCGGGCCGGCGGCGGCGCCCGCCACGTGGCGTGCCCCGGTTGGCCCGGTTGGCGGCGGCGGATGCACAATGCGGCGGAGGGCTGGTGGCACGGATTTCGAGGCGAAGACTAGGGTTTCGGGGTGTCTCACTCTCAGATTTGGAAGGGGAGGACGTTTTATAGCTAGAAGGAGCTAGGGAGCTCCAAACGGAGTGCGGTTTTCGCCCACGCGATCGTGATCGAACGGCGGAGGACATGGGAGTGACTTAGATGGATTATTGGGCTGTTTTGAAGGGGTGTTGGGCTGCAACACACACGAGGCCTTCACGGTTACCCGGTTAACCGTTGGAGTACCAAACGAACTCTGATTGACCCGAAACTTGACAGGCGGTCTACCGGTGCTATACCAAGGCCACATGTCAAACCTCGGTCCATTCCGAGAATGTTTAATACCCGCTCACGAAGAAATGTAAAAGGGGACGCCGGGAGACATAGGAGCGCCGGATTGCAAAACGGACAACGGGAAAGATGCTCGGGTTTATGAGACGAACGCGTATGCGAATGCGATGCACATGATGACATGATATGAAATGCATGACATGACCAAAATGCAAAACGGAGAGAACCCAACCACGGAGGGAATATCATAGCACATAGCCGAAAATGGCAAGAGTTGGATTACAATTATGGCAAGTTACATCGGGGGCGTTACAACACACCACCACTACGTGAGGATCTCGTCCCGAGATCTAGGACTGAAAGAACTCCGGATACTCGGAACGTATGTGGTCTTCACGCTCCCAGGTGGCCTCTCGGTCTGAATGATGTGACCATTTCACTTTGAGGAATTTGATTGACTTGTTGCGAGTCTTGCGCTCAGTTGTCTCAAGAATAGCAACTGGATGCTCATGATAGGACAAAACTTCTTGAAGATCAATCTCTTCGAAATTGATGGTGCGCTCAGGCGTCTTGAAGCACTTGCGAAGCTGTGACACGTGGAAGACATCGTGCACATTTGCAAAGTTGGAGGGGAGCTCAAGTTGATAGGCTAGATCGCCTCGTTTCCCGATGATCTTGAAGGGACCGACGTATCTGGGAGCAAGTTTCCCCTTGATACCGTAGCGACGAGTTCCTTCCATTGGCGAGACGCGGAGGTAGACATGGTCTCCGATCTCGAATGCCACATCTCGGTGTTTGCTGTCGTAATAGCTCTTCTGGCGCGACTGCGCGGCTTTGAGGTTCTCACGAATCACCTTGCACATAGCCTCAGCCTCTGAGATCAAATCATTGCCGAGCAATTGACGTTCACCGGTTTCAGACCAGTTGAGAGGAGTACGGCACTTTCTGCCATAGAGAATCTCGAATGGGGCTTTGCCCGAGCTGGCTTGAAAGCTGTTGTTGTAAGAGAATTCAGCATAAGGAAGACAATCCTCCCACTTCATGCCGAAAGAGATAACACAAGCTCTGAGCATATCTTCAAGAATTTGATTGACACGCTCGACTTGTCCACTAGTCTGAGGGTGGAACGCTGTGCTAAAGCGGATGTTGGTGCCCATGGCCGACTGAAAAGAATCCCAAAATTTGGAGGTAAATATGCTGCCACGGTCTGAAGAGATCAATTGCGGAATGCCGTGCAAAGAGACAATTCTGGAGGTGTAGAGCTCTGCCAGCTGCGCTGTTGTGATAGATTCTTTGATAGGAAGAAAATGAGCCACTTTGGTGAGCTTGTCGATGACGACGAAAATAGCATCATTTCCACGCTTGGACTTAGGAAAACCAGTCACGAAGTCCATTTCAATATGATCAAACTTCCATTCTGGAATAGCAAGAGGTTGGAGAAGACCAGCTGGTCGTTGGTGTTCTGCTTTCACCCTTCTGCAGACATCACACTCATTCACGAATTGAGCGATCTCACGCTTCATTCGAGTCCACCAATACGACTGCTTGAGGTCATGGTACATCTTTGAACTTCCAGGATGAATAGGCAGAAGAGAATTGTGCGCTTCATTCATAATGACTTTACGAAGATCACCCTTTGGAACCACAATCCGGTCCTCGAAGAAAAGAGTATCTCTGTCATCAACTCGATAGCACTTGTATTTGGGGATGCTCTTTTCAATACCTCGTTTCACCTTCTTCACCATGGTATCCAACAATTGAGCCTCACGAATCTGATCTTCCAAAGTAGGAGAAACAATGAGGTTGGCAAGAACACCTTGAGGAACAACTTGGAGATTCAACTTGCAGAAAGCTTCACAAAGATCCGGTTGAAAAGGCTTGAGGATTAAGCTGTTGCAATAAGCCTTTCTGCTCAAAGCGTCTGCTACCACATTAGCCTTGCCTGGAGTATATTCAATACTCGGATTATACTCTTGAATCATTTCGACCCATCGAGTTTGCCTGAGGTTGAGATGAGGCTGAGTGAAGATATACTTGAGACTCTTGTGATCGGTGAAGATGTCCACTTTCCTTCCCAACAGGAGATGTCTCCATGTTATTAGTGCGTGGACAACTGCCGCCAACTCAAGATCGTGAGTGGGGTAGTTCCTTTCATTGGGCTTCAACTTGCGAGAGGTATAGGCAACAACCTTCTTCTCTTGCATTAACACAGCACCGAGGCCCTGAAGAGAAGCATCACAGAATACTTCATAAGGCTTGGATTCATCAGGAGGAGTTAGAACTGGAGCAGTGACAAGTTTCTCTTTGAGAGTGTTGAAAGCAACGTCACACTCAGGAGACCAGACATATTTCACATGCTTCTGGAGGAGGTTGGAAAGAGGCTTTGCAATCTTGGAGAAATTCTCAACGAATCTTCTGCAATAGCTTGCAAGTCCAAGAAAACTGCGAAGCTGCTTGACATTCTGAGGAGGATTCCAATTCAAAACTGCAGACACCCTCTCTGGATTAATAGCGATGCCCTTGGCAGAGATGATATGACCAAGATAAAGAACTTCATCAAGCCAGAATTCACATTTGGAGAACTTCGCATATAATTGATACTCTCTGAGCTTGTCGAGTACCAATCGCAAATGTTCGGCATGATCCTTCTTATTCTTGGAGAAGACCAAAATATCATCGCGATAGACCAAGACAAATTTGTTGATGTAGGGGTTGAAGATGAAATTCATCAAGCGAGTGAAATACGGAGGAGCATTGACAAGGCCGAAAGACATGACAGTATATTCATAAGAACCAAAGCTTGTTCTGAAAGCTGTCTTGGGAATATCTTCTTCACGAATGCGAATTTGATGATAACCCATACGAAGGTCCAGCTTGGAGAACACCTTAGCACCTTTAAGTTGCTCAAATAGCTCATTGATGTTGGGAAGTGGGTACTTGTTCTTGATAGTCTTCTTGTTCAATGGACGGTAATCGACGCAAAGTCGGTCCGTGCCATCCTTCTTCTTGACAAAAAGAACACCACAACCCCAAGGAGAAGAACTCGGTCTGATCAGACCCAGACGTTCTTGTTTATCGAGTTGAATCTTCAATTCCTTGAGCTCATCTGGTCCAAGCTTGTAAGGACGCTTGCAAACGGGTTCCGTGCCAGGCTCAAGCTCAATAACGAATTCAACTGGCCGACGGGGAGGCATACCCGGAAGCTCTTCTGGAAAAACATCTTGGTACTCACAAACGACTGGAATCTGAGAGATAGCCTCCAATTCATCATTCTCATTGAGAGAAAACAACCGAATGGTATCATCACGAGAAGCATAGATGATCACATCGTTCGAAGTGTGAGTCAATTTGATTTCCCTGGCAGCACACTCAAGCTGAGCCTTGTGCTTAGAAAGCCAGTCCATCCCGAGAATGAGATCAATATCAGAATCACCAAGAACAATTGGTTTAGACAAGAATTTGTAGTCGCCCATCTTGATAGAAACATCCGGGACACAAACATTAGATGTCATTTGCTTGCCCGGGGACACAATAGACAACGGTCTCGGCAAAACTTGAGTTACGAAATCATGCTTAGATGCAAAAGGTCTTGAAATGAAAGAAAGCGATGCTCCAGTGTCAAATAAGACTTTTGCAGGAATATCATTAACAGGAAGATTACCCATGATCACTTCAGAAGACTCCTCTGCTTGAGCTGCATTCAACATGTTCACCTTGGCATGCTGGGAATTATGCTTGACCACTGCATTGCTGGAAGATTTCACAGGAGGAGGAGGCGGAAGGCGCCTCTGGTTGAAGCACTTGTTCGCATAGTGACCCTTCTGCTGACATTTGTTACAAGTCACCTCTGAGAGCGGACGATGGTAAGGAGCACTTGGCCTTGGAGTTTGGTTCTGAGACTTGTTCTGATAACCAGGGTTGGGTGGGTGGGAAGATCCACGGCCACTTGAGTTCTTCTGCTGATAAGGCTGACGGAACGGAGGAGGAGGAGGCAACCAGAACTTCTGTTGCTTAGCTGCCACAAGTGAGGAAGAAGAAGACTGAACTGCGTATCTGACTCTCTTCTTAGATGCCTCACACTTGAGCTGAGCAGCTTCTTGTTTCAGTGCCATGTTGTAGAATTCATCATACTTTAATGGCTCGAAAAGCACGAGAGCAAGTTGCAGATCTTCTCTGAGACCACGCCTGAACTGGTAGATCATACTCTTCTCATCAGGAATGTCTTGCCTTGCAAAACGAGAGAGTTTCTGGAACTGAGTGTTGTATTGATAGACAGACATGGTGCCTTGCTTGAGATTGCGGAATTCCTCACGCTTAAGCTCAACAACACTTTCTGGAATGTGGTGTGCTTTGAAGTCACGGCGGAAATCATCCCAAGTAATGACACGACCTCCTCTGGAATCTTTGTATTGCTGGAACCACTCAGCAGCTTGATCTTTGAGTTGAAAAGAGGCAAACTTGACAAAGTCCTCAGGTCTCACATTGCTGCATTCGAAATGCTTGCTGATGTCCATGAGCCAATCATCAGCGTCAGTGGCCTCGACACAGTAGCTGAAGGTCTTTGGCTGATTAGCAAGGAACTGGTTCAGTGAAGCGAAATGCGGCTGATTGTTGCCTTGGCCTTGATTCTCTTGATTAGCTTGACCTTGGTTGCGATCTTGCAAGAGCTGAATCAGAATCTGAGCATTGGCATTAGTGGCAGTCATCAAGGCTTGCCAAGCTTCCGGAGGCGAAGGTGGTGGTGGAGGGTTAGCCTGATTCCCGTCATTGCGTTCCGGATTCTGACGCGTTGGTGGAGCCATCCTGAAGAGGGTGACATCCATTAGCATCTTGACAGAGATATATTGAAGCTGAATCAAAGGAACGAAATTGCAACATATAGTCTTCACAATTAACATTCGAACAAGAATGAACGAATGAATTCTAATGTAAATCATCACACTTCCAACATTGAGAAGCCACTTAGAACATGGTAAGGAATAAAATCAACAAGGTACGGAAGTGAACAAATACTTGGTAAGGATTACCCAATCACAAACCAAATATCTGCGGAAGAAATACTAAAGCTACAAGAATTCCCACTTATAAACTCCCGAAACTTTCTGGTTATGCAATCAGGTGTTGGGGATACAGGGGAAGCATAATATCTCACCCAAACTAGCAAATCCTACAACCAGCTGTATCCATCCTTCAACACATAACCAAGAAATCTTCGGAAATCGTCTACCTCAACCTTCGAAAACACATCCGTTATACAAGTCATGGCAATACTCCTGCACTCGCCACAGTACTGGGCTATCAGGGTTATCTCACCAACAACTGTACAAAAGAGATTTTCGATGTCGGTCGTACTAAACTCAGGTATTCCAAAACCGCAACGATAAGATTATGACAACAACACCTCGGAGCTCAACTCCCCGGGACACTGCCACAACCCCTAAATGTCAGGAGGCAACCAAGACAATGTTGTCATCATAAAACCATCGGAACGATTGTAATATACCCGCGTGATCCTAAAATTTTTTTTAGTGAAATTTGAGAAGAGAAGAGTCAAAACTCTACGTCAGGAAGCCTTACCAGAAGGTCGAAGGGACTGGGGAGTAAAAAGAATTCCTAAACTCTCCGATATATAATTCCTAAAAGACTCAAAACATTTTTCTAGACACAACTCGGCCACTAAAGACGATCAAACAGTGGGGGCTCCTAAGGTCAGGAAAGGCTCTGATTACCAACTTGTAACGCCCTCGATGCGGCTATATCTCCCACGTGTCGAGGCACGACTTAGAGGCATAACCGCATTGAAAGCGATGTCGCAAGTGAGGTAATCTTCACACAATCCATGTAATAAATAAAGGGGAAAGATACATAGTTGGCTTACACTCGCCACTTCACACAAGTACATAAATAACATCCATCAAACAGATTACACTCAAGGTCCGACTACGGCACCAAAATGAAAGAAGACTACCCCAAAAGCTACCCAGATCCTCGGATCACCCAACTGGGCTCCACTACTGATCATCTGGAAAAGAGACATAGTAACGGCCACGTTCCTCCCACCTGTGAAGAAAAGGAACCCCAGATCAAATTCTTCATATGGACCAAATTCTTCATATGGACCAAATTCTTCATATCGATCCAAGTCCTCATACGGACCAAATTCTTTAAGAGGATCAAATTCCTCACATGGATCAGAGTCCTCATATGAACATCATTGTGCTAACAACTCTATTTCGCAGGGAAGAGCCAAGGGCTATGAATATGAGCATTATTCTTCTAATCATTATGTTCATAAGTCCTCGAAGAATTTCTCTGCTTATGCATATGCTTACCCTAATCCCTCTTATGTGAAACGAAATGGTTTGGCCGCTTTGCCACCATTCTCATATGGAGCTCGCAGAGTGATGAACTCTTTGACACCCCTTCAGATGTGGTTGGTGAAGAAAAATAACTAATCTCTTCTGCAGGGTCAGGTCTCCAGACGTGCTGTAACGTCTGAAGAATTTGCTGGGGACCTGACACAATACCTTAAAGGACGCAGGCTAACCATGATGAAATGAACCTTCATTTCACACGTCCTCCCTCTGTTTTATCTGTTCTACTGTTTGATGAAGTTGATCTGATGAATTGTGATATCATATTCTTCACTGCTGAAGTATATGAGGTCGTAAGTTGCACTAATTCATCTGCCGGATGATCAACCCAAAGCCACTGAATGGGTACTTGATAGTGGATGTACAAATCACATGTCCGGTGACAGGAATCTGTTGATGGATGCTCCCTTATCATCGTCACATATGAAGCATATCATCTTCGCTGACAAAAGCAAAAGTCAGGTATTGGGTCTAGGTAAGGTTGCTATCACAAAGGATCGACACATGGACAAAGTCATGCTTGTTGAGTCCTTAGGATACAATCTTATGTCTGTCTCAATGCTTTGTGATCTTGATATGGTTGTTATCTTTGGCAAGTATCGCTGTGTTGTGATTATGGAAGCTGAAAAATCCAAAGTCTTCGAAGGCTTTAGGAGAGGAGACTTGTATATTGTTGATTTCTCTGCAGATTCACAACCTGCCGTGTGCCTACTTGCAAAAGCTTCAGAAGGATGGCTATGGCATCGACGACTTGGTCATGCAGGCATGAGGAATCTGCACACGCTTGCGAAGAAGAAGCATGTCATTGGCATTGAGAATGTCAAATTCCTCAAGGACCACTTATGCGGTGCATGTGAAGCTGGAAAGATGACCAAGGCCAAGCATCCAGCGAAGACTATCATGACCACTACTCGTCCATTCGTATTGCTTCACATGGATCTCTTCGTTCCTAATCATTATTCCTCTGTTTCAAATGAAGCATCTCAATATGGTTTTGTTATTGTTGATGATTACTCTCGTTACACATGGGTACACCTTGTCTCTTACAAAACTGAAGTGCAGGAAGTCTTCAAACGATTTTCCTCGAGGGCTTTAGCCAACTTTGGTGTGAAGATCAAGCACATCAGAAGTGACAATGGCAATGAGTTCAAGAATTCGGGTCTCGATGACTATCTCGATGAACTTGGTATTACTCATGAATTATCTGCTCCTTATACTCCTCAACAGAATGGCGTCGTGGAGCGCAAGAACAGGACTCTTGCTGAGATGGCTCGCACTATGCTCGATGAGTACAAAACCCCTGGTCATTTCTGGGTTGATGCAATTAATACTGCATGCCATATCATCAACAGAGTATATCTTCACAAATTCTTCAAGAAGACTGCATATGAACTCCTCACTGACAAGAAACCCAATGTGAGTTATTTCAAAGTCTTCGGTGCTAAATGATGGATTAGAGATCCTCATCACAACTCTAAATTTGCACCGAAAGCACATGAAGGTTTCATGCTTGGTTACGGAAAGGATTGGCACACCTACAGAGTCTTCAACAATGTTCTTCACAAGATTGTTGAAACTGTAGATGTGCGGTTTGATGAAACTAATGGTGCAAGCGCAGGCGAGAGGATCAAGCAAAGGCACCCATTCCGGTGCAACGGGACCAAGACCAGTCCAACGGTGGGAAGGAGGTCACCATGGAGCCCAGGACGGCGTCACCGCAGGGCCTTTGGTAGGCGAAGACCAACTTTAGTCAGGATAAGTGTACCAGATGTTCCCCTTCGAATTGACCAATTGTTGGCGCCCTTCCCGCTCAAATATTTGGGAAGAGGCCCAAGGCCTTTGCCTATAAATAGGACTAGCCACCCCCGGGGTAGAGGAGGATCTAGCATCTGATCGAGTAACGAGAAATCAGTAGAGCAAGTAGAGAGAGAAAGAGAAGGGCGATCAAACTCCCCCTAGCAGTTCATCCCCTAGCCAAGAACAGACCCTCGCGAGGCTGTTCTTCCTTGTACTGTTCATCTTCATCAGCCCAAGAGGCAATCCACTCACCACAAACTAGAGTAGGGTATTACACCACAATGGTGGCCCGAACTAGTATAAACCCTGTGTCTCTTGCGTTGTTCTTTCAGTAGTTAGTTCTTTGCGAGACGGAGAGGTAGAGGGCAGAATCTCCGCGCGCACCCCAGAGTTCGAACCTTAAGGGTCTGCCGGAACCAGTGATCCCACATTTGGCGCGCCAGGTAGGGGTGCGCCGGAATCTGTCTTCCACCGCTCCGTTCTACTCCGACCATCGCATCCATGTCTGATGCTCGTCGGGCCCGCGCCGAGCGCCGGGCCGCCATCGCTTCCCGTGTCGTCCAGACGGCCCCCGTCGGTGGGCGTCCTCGTCGTTCCCCATCGCCCGCCGTCAACGCCGCCACCGGCCCGGCGGGGAACGAGCAGCAGGCATCCTCTCAGCACCCGTCCGTGCGGCGAGACGGCCGCACCGCTACTCCGTCGCTCACCCCGGTCGGTTCTTCGTCCCACGCGCTTCGCGCGCCCTTGCAGGCTCGAGCTGCGCTCATCGCGGCGAACGAGCTCCTGCGCTACCGCCTCATCGAAGACGTCTACGAGGAGTGGCTTGACCGCGTCACCGAGCTCGTCCGCGCCGGAGGGGGCTCTCCCACACCGTCCGCACCACCACGCCGCACTCCGCCCCGCGTGGGCAATGAAGCTCCGGGGGCGTTCCAGCCACCCCCTCTCCAAGAAGACGCCATGGCCCCAAGGCACGCAGCTCCTGGGTGGAACCCGCTCCGTCAAGCGCCAGCCCAGCAGGAACGGAGCTGCCAAGAGGTCCCGCGACCGCAAGTGGCCGCCCGGGCGCTCCCAGCTCCGGCTCGCCGAGACCCCGCTCCAGCTCCGGCACGTCAAGACCCCGCGCTGCTCCCAGCTGCAGCGCAAGGGGACCCGCAAGGCCAAGCTCTCCCTCAACCAAAACCTCCCGCGGCCACCGCAGGCTGCCGCGTCTACACCGCCGAGCTGCGCGGCGTTGCATGGCCCGACAAGTTCATGCCGGACCTGCCCCCTCGCTACGATGGCACGACTGATCCCATAGAGTTCCTCCAGCTCTACGAGCTGGGAATCGAAGCTGCCAGCGGGGACGAAAAGGTCATGGCAAACTGGTTCCCCATGGCGCTGAAGGAAGGTGCTCGCACTTGGCTCCTGAACCTGGCCCCAGGCACGATCTCCTCCTGGGACCAGATGCGTACTCGCTTCATCGCCAACTTCCAAGGTCCCCGCGATCGGCCTCCCGCCGTGAGCGACATGCGCCGCATCAAGCAGCAACCTGAGGAGACCCTGCAAAAGTACATCCAGTGCTTCAACAGTGCGCGCCTCAAGATCCCCAGGGTGTCCGAGGAAGCCATCATTTCAGCCTTCTCCGATGGCGTGCGCGACATCAAGATGAAGGAGGAGTTGGCGATGCATGAAGACCTCTGCACCTCCCTGGAGCTGTTCAACTTGGCGACCAAGTGCGCCAGGGCTGAGGAGGGACGCCTCTCCCTCCTCGAGCTGCCTACCACAGACCCAGAAGAGAAGAATCCCAAGGCCAAGGACGTGAAGCGCAAGGGGGCTGCCTTGCTCGCGGCAGAGCCGGACACCAAGCGGGGCAAGGATCTGCCCGAATCCTCCAGGGGCAGCCGGTACTGTGTGTACCACGACCTCCACACCCACAACACCAACGAATGCCAAGAACTCCGCGCCATGCGAGAAGGAAGAGTCGGCCGACGCCCTGACCGTGCTGACCGGGGCTACGGCCGAGGAGGAGGAAGGAACCCAGGACGCTGGGAAGATCCTGGCCCACGCCAAGGCTGGCGCGACCAACCTCGCGAGGACCGCTGGCGTGACCCGCCTCGCGAGGGGGACTGGAGGGACCAGCCTCGTGAGGATCGCCCTCATGGCAACCCAGGCCTGCCACCACTGCCGCCTCAGCCAAGAAGGAATGAAGACCATCACCAAGACGAGGGGGCTGGGGGCTTCCAAGAGCCGCGCGCAATCGCCTGCATCCTGGGCGGAGCTCAAGCCCCAGCCTCTCAGCGTATCTTCAAACAGTTTGCCCGCAAAGTGAATGCAGTTCCCCCCAAGCTCGAAGCAACGCGTCCCCTCAGGTGGTTGGCCTGCGCCATCACGTTCAGCTCAGCAGACCAGCTCAAGTGCGCGGCCACAGCCGGAGTCTTACCGATGCTTTGCTCACCAGTCATTAGCAATGTTCTGGTCACCAGGACCCTCATCGACGGAGGGGAAGGGCTCAATGTCTTGTCCGTGGAAACATTCAACAACCTCCAAGTGCCCTATGACCAGCTCCAGCCAACCAAGCCTTTCTCCGGAGTCACCAACGGTTCCACTGTCCCGATCGGGCAAGTCCGCCTCCTAGTCACCTTCGAAGCCTGCAGCAACTACCGCACCGAGCTCATCGACTTCGACATCGCTCACATCCGCCTGCCGTACAACGCCATCCTCGGGTTCCCAGCGCTGGCCAAGTTCATGGCCGTGACTCACCACGGCTACAACGTCCTCAAGATGCCAGGAAGTGGCGGCGTCATCATGGTGCCCTGTGAAGAGAAGGATGCAGTGTGTTCCCTGGAGCGAGCCTTTTAGGCCGCGTCACTAGAAGACCCAGATCGCGGAAGTAGGAGGCTTCCTGAGACCACCCCCAAGAAGAAGAAGACGTCGTCAGGATCGGCCCCTCAGGAGGCAGGCCCTTCAGGGCCCGTGTCTTTCTAGGGGGACCCTCCTTCCATCGCATAGGAAAGCGCGCCTGGCGCCCTCCTCAGGCAGGGCTCGGGGGCTCTCACCTGGAGGGCCACCGACCTTGCCAGGGTCACGAGGGAGGCGCTTGGGCACCATGTGGAGGCGTGCTTCGAAGCACGTTTCCCTCGAGAGGAAGCCAGGGAAAGAAGGTCAGACCAGCAGGAGTTCGTTAACAAGGCCATTCAAGAACTACAGGAGTCAAGGATCATGAGAGGTTGCCGTCGCCCACCGGCTGTGGCTTCCCATCCAGGCGAGGATGGTGGGTTGCACGTCTGCGTCGACGTACTAGGGCTCAATCAGATCGCCACGACGGAGCGCCTCTGGCCCTCCCAAGTGGGGTGCAGCGGAGGACCGCCCCACAGCTATGTTCGCATGCCTTACGGCCTGCCGAGCGTGGCTGCGGCGTACCAGCGCCTCATGAGGAGCATCTTGGAGGCGCAAGAAGACAGGCATTCTGCAGCTCTGGCGGAGATGGAGACAGCTCACGAGGAGCCACCAGTGCCTCCGGAGCCTCCCGAGGCCCCAGGGCCTGGGGGCTTATGGGGGTCGGCTTCCGCAGCCCACCGAGTCTGCTGCACCGACGCCACTTCGCCGACGACATCTTCAGGTGACATCTTTCAAGTTTCATTCCCAGCTGGGAGCGCCCTCCCAGGGTTGCGTCACTCCCAGGCCGCGTGGGTCCGTCCCTGTGGCATGTATCCCTTTTTATTTCTTCAGTCGTTAGCTTGCTTTGCTGGGGGCGCCCCTCGGGCTGCATCATCCCCAGGCCACTCGGGCTAGGCCCAGCGGCATGTATCCCCTCCGCGTTTATTTCCAATTATGCATTCGCCTATCATGCTTGATTACTCGATGCCATCCATGGCACCTCTTCTTCTCTATGTCGACCAATTGCACGTTAAAGGGGGGGCGCCTGAGCATCGCGACTCAGGGGTCTTACTGGCTCTCCATCCCTCACCCTCTGGTCTTGTCCACGGCATCGCGACCTGGCATACCAGCGACGGCTGAGACAAGCTCGATGGCCGGGACCCGAGGACGTAGAGTGCCGGCATCTAATCAAATTTTGCAGGGACACATTTCAAGATACGGCCCAGTGCCAGGCGCAACCCGCCTAGAGGTAGGGCCTCGTGAGTCCCGCGCTGGCTCACGGGTGCCCAGACACACCTCACCCACTCTAACCAGCGAGCTCTTGAGCGACTAACAATCAACTGATGGCTGCCATGGCAGCCCCGCCTTCTTTCTGTGATGAATCTGCATGGTCCATAGAGGAAACTGCGCTAGCCAAGGCCCTCACGGCGTTCCCTTCACCCTTGCCCGCGCAAACCGCTTGCACGTTAAAGGGGGGTGTCTGGGCATCGTGACTCAGGGCTCCTACTGGCTCTCCAGCCCTCACCCTCTGGCCTTGTCCACGGCATCGCGACCTGGCATACCAGCAACGGCTGAGACCAGCTCGAGGGTCGGGACCCGAGGACATAGAGCAGAAAGGGGAGCAAAGGCGAGGGAGAAGGGGCACGCGAGGACCTCGGCCAGTGACTCCGCTCAAGCTACCCCCCGGACCCGACGACGCGCTGGGGATGATCCCCGATCCTCAAAGATAAGTCATCATCCAAAACATTGGCTACCGAAGCACTACCCCCTCACCTAAAGCGACTCCGTACTAGCGAAGTTGCTTCCATTTCTCACCAAGCAATGGCTGCTTGGGTGCCAAAGGGGACCTCCTGAGCATCGCGACTCAGGGGCTCTTACCGGACCCCGGGTCGCTCACCTCCTGGCCTTGACCACGGCATCGCGACCTGGCATACCAGCGACGGCTGACGCTGCCTTGGGACTGGGACCTATCGACGCAGAGTGCCAAGCCCTCGCGAGGTGTGAAAGGGAGAACCAAACTATGACGGAATTTGCGATTCGCACAGATCCATAGCAAGGGTTACATATTAACAACAACGATCACGGCCGCCTTACAAGCCCCTATGGGGCGCAATGTGATTCCTCACAGGGAACAGATCCTAAAGGGTGCTAACTACACGCGCCTAAGCAAAAGATGCCATCATCAACAGTGGGCCGTCAAGCACCGGCGCCAACCCCATCCAGATCAGGGTCGACGGTGGCCAAGCGAGCCTGCCCTGCTCCGGGAGCGGCGTTGGCTCGTAGGCTCATAGCTGTCGTTGCTCGTCTCCGGAGTCGCGAAGATTTTGTTGGAGTCACTGGATCCTCCGGTGCTCCCGTCACTTGTGGAGCTATCCGGGGAGCGGCCAGCGGGCCCAGCCCTCGCCGTGGCAGGGTCCTGGCTGCCTCCCCTGGGGCAGCACTCCAGTCGGCGCCCGATCGCGTTGAAGATCTTGAAGAACATCACCGAAGCGACGTCATACTCCAGGTGGATCGTGAGGGCGCCCCTCGTTCTGCAACCCCAAGCGATTTCGCCCCAGCCGCGAGTCATGAAGACCTCGCCCGAGGCAGTGATCGCGACCTCTGCCTCGGTCGCAGGAGTGCTGCAGTCGGCGTGCTGCAGCCACAGCTCCAGGAGCCTCCCCTGCCGGAAGACGAAGGCGAAGAAAGGAGGAAGGCGAATCCAGGTTCGAGGAGGCATGGCGACGTGGAGCACAAGCTCGCGGGAGGAGCCTTCAGCGTGGACCCCAGGAGGGACGACCAACACCTTTGTGACCCGTCGGCGCCGACGACGGCGCTGGCCGTGGGGACCGGCACCGTCCCCCTCAAGTCCCGCGGCGTGCAAAGGAAGCGGGAACCCCGGCGGAGGCCGCTCATACCAATGCCTCGGCGCCACCTGACGGCCCTCCTCAACGCGGCCGCGGGGAGCAGGTCGCTTCTTCAGCGGGAGAGGGTCTGGCCCCTCTCAGGGAGCCTTTCCCTTCTCCGCCGTAGAAAACCGGCGAATTGGAGCCATCACACCAAGACGGAGCAAGAACTGAGGCAGAGGAGGAAGCAAGGCGAGATGGACTAGAAGGGCACGCCCAGTGCCGTACATATAGCCGGCGAAGGCCAACCGTCGGCCTCCACGATCGCAGGTAATCATGACATGATTTGCATGCAGGGACTTGTCAAATCCGCACGGTCACCAAGGCGTCGTGGGGAAACGGAGACGCCCACGTCCAATCAACCGCCACGCGGCGCCCAAGGCCGCAGACTGTTAGGGCCCGCGGCGCTTCGCCCTTGCCCTTTTGCCCTCGGCACGGCCAAGTCCATGCGCGCCTTGTGCCCGGGGCTACTGTCGGCGTTCTAGGAACGGGGGTCCCCAGACTTGCCTGCCTCCGGCTTGCGGCGTGGCTCAAATGGGGGCCCGGCATGGCCAATCTTCATCAACACGAAGCTCAAGACCCTCGCGAGGGGCCAAGCCTCGCGAGGCGGACGACACGGCGCCTCCTCAGGCTGGTTCGCAAGGAGGCGGAGAGATCAAGGCGGGGTACCTCACGAGGTGCCCATGACGCAAGCCATGACGACCAAGGGTGCCAGGCGGGCGCCAGCCCGCGCAGTGTCTCCCTTTCCTCTTTGGTGCAAAGGGGGCAAGCGCAGGCGAGAGGATCAAGCAAAGGCACCCATTTCGGTGCAACGGGACCAAGACCAGTCCAATGGTGGGAAGGAGGTCACCATGGAGCCCAGGACGGCGTCACCGCAGGGCCTTTGGCAGGCGAAGACCAACTTTAGTCAGGATAAGTGTACCATATGTTCCCCTTCGAATAGGCCAATTGTTGGCACCCTTCCTGCTCAAATATTTGGGAAGAGGCCCAAGGCCTTTGCCTATAAATAGGACTAGCCACCCCAGGGGTAGAGGAGGATCTAGCATCTGATCGAGTAACGAGAAATCAGTAGAGCAAGTAGAGGGAGAAAGAGAAGGGCGATCGAACTCCCCCTAGCAGTTCATCCCCTAGCCAAGAACAGACCCTCGCGAGGCTGTTCTTCCTTGTACTGTTCATCTTCATCAGCCCAAGAGGCAATCCACCCACCACAAACTAGACTAGGGTATTACACCACAGTGGTGGCCCGAACTAGTATAAACCCTATGTCTCTTGTGTTGTTCTTTCAGTAGTTAGTTCTTTGCGAGACGGAGAGGTAGAGGGCAGAATCTCCGTGCGCACCCCAGAGTTCGAACCTTAAGGGTCTGCCGAAACCCGTGATCCGACAATTCCGACTGAAGAATCTGCTGAAGAATTCATTCCAGAACGTGAAGAACGTCGAGCTGATGCACCTGAAGAAAATGCTGAGTAAATTGATGCTGAAGAAAATGCTGATCAAATTCCTCAACGACAATCAGCTCACCCTCGCGTTGCAAAAGAAGTGCAAGTGGAGAAGATCATCGATGACATTAGAGCACCAGGTCCTCTCACACGCTCAAAAGCTTCACATCTATCTAACTTTTGTGGGCACTTTGCTTTTGTCTCTATCACAGAGCCCACTAAGGTAGATGAAGCATTTCTGGAGCCTGAGTGGATTCAGGCTATGCAAGAAGAATTACATCAGTTCAAGCTCAACAATGTATGGGAACTAGTCAATCGTCCCGATCCTCGCAAGCACAACATCATTGGCACAAAGTGGATCTACCGCAACAAGCAAGATGAAAATGGTGTTGTGGTGAGGAAAAAGGCACGACTAGTAGCTCAAGGCTACACACAGGTTGAAGGAATTGATTTCGATGAAACTTTTGCACCTGTTGCTAGACTTGAGGCTATTCGCATATTGCTTGCTTATGCTAACCATCATGATATCATCTTACATCAAATGGATGTGAAAAGTGCATTCCTCAATGGTAAGCATGAGGAAGAAGTATATGTTGCTCAGCCCCCAGGTTTTGAAGACCCAAAACATCCTGACAAAGTCTTCAGACTCAACAAGGCCCTCTATGGACTCAAACAGGCCCCACGGGCGTGGTATGATACATTGAAGAAATTCTTCATGAAGAAAGGCTTCACTCCCGGTTCACTCGATCCCACTCTCTTTACTAAATCTTATGATGGTGAACTGTTTGTGAGCCAAATATATGTTGATGACATCATTTTTGGCTGTACTGACCAACGTTATAGCGATGAATTTGCCTATATGATGAGAGAAGAATATCAAATGTCTATGATGGGAGAGTTGAAATTCTTCTTAGGTCTACAAATTCATCAACAGCGCAATGGGATATTCATATCTCAGGAGAAATACCTCAAGGATGTCCTGAAGAAATTCGGCATGCAAGACTGCAAAGGCATCAAAATTCCTATGCCCACAAATGGTCATCTATGCACTGATGAAAATGGTACTGACTTCGATCATAAGGTATACCGCTCCATGATTGGCTCTTTATTGTACTTATCTGCATCTAGGCCAGATATAATGCTTAGTGTTTGCATGTGTGCACGATTTCAAGCTGCACCGAAGGAATCACACCATAAGGCTGTGAAGCATATTCTTCGATATCTAGCTCACACACCAACACTAGGATTATGGTACCCCAAGGGCTCGGATTTTGATCTCATTGGATATTCTGATTCTGACTATGCTGGTGACCGTGTGGATCGCAAGTCAACATCTGGTAGTTGTCATTTCCTCGGACAATCCTTGGTCTGTTGGTCCTCGAAGAAACAGAACTGCGTATCACTGTCTACTGCTGAAGCTGAGTACATTGCTGCTGGTTCTTGCTGTGCTCAACTGCTATGGATGAAGCAAACACTCAAGGACTATGGCGTCAACGTGAAGAATGTGCCGCTCCTCTATGACAATGAGAGTGCCATCAAGATTGCTCACAACCCAGTTCAGCACTCGAAGACAAAGCACATTCAAATTCGTCATCATTTTCTTCGTGATCATGTGTTGAAGGGCGACATTTCTATTGAGCATGTGAAGACTGAAGAACAGCTAGCCGATATCTTCACTAAGCGCTTGGATGAGAAGAGATTTAGCAAGTTGCGGTGTGAGCTAAATATCTTAGAATCTTCGAATGTACTTTGAAAAACGCACTCATCCTAACACTTATGCAAAATTGATGACTTAGATGTGCAACACATGAAGAAACGTTTTTCTTCAATCAATGAAGAATAACACTCTAAGTGTGAAGAAATTAATGAAGAATTTGATTCTCAGAACCCTACGACAATTATACGCGGTGTCTGAAATCATCATTCTTATACGGTGGGTCACGCCACCACAAAAGTTGAAAATCTTCAATTTGAGTTTTTCCTCATTTTTGAAATTCCTCAGTTTTTCAAATTCTTCAACTTTGCAAAATCTTCACTTATGCCGTCATTTTTTCCTCATTGGCTATATATATATATGAGTTTATGTCCTCTACATCATTCACTTATAGCTATTTCTTCAAGTTGGATCTTTTTGCTAAGTGAATGTGATCGGACCCTTCCCCTCTATGCTATACTCAATCCAATCTATTCACAAATTCCTCATGTGCGTTCTATTTGAAACTCGTTCAAATTCTTCACTGTGTCCTTGTCAGCTGAAGAAATGGCGAACAGAACGTTAAAGCTGATCTTATCCAAACTTTCGTTTTTGCCGCTCAAACCGTTCCGCATCCCACGATGCATTATTTTACTCACCCACGATCTTACACGATCTCCACTACACAGTACGTGGGTGATACATGTCAAGAGAAGGAGAGCGGCCAGGGGCACATTCGTCCTAAATCTTCGGGCGAGCTGTTTTTCACCGTGGCTATAAATACCCCTGACGCCGTCCTCACTTCTTTTACCCCACTCGATCTCACTCTCCCGCTCGAGCTTCCAAACCCTAGCGCCGCCGCTACTCCATAGTCGTCGGTGAGGAAGAGCTTCACTGCCTCGACCTCGTCGCCGTCGTACTCGCGCCGACTGTGGAAATCTTCACCTCCGCCGCCGCCGTAGACGTCTTCCTCCGCCAAGTTAGGGCGTGGATGATCTGCATCGACGAACTTCCCAGTTTCATCACACAGTTCGTCGTGTTCTTCGTTTAGGGTAATTAAAAGCTATTTTTACTACCCTCTTTGATTTGAAACTTTTCTACAAAATCTTCAAAGGTGTTTTATTATTCAAATCCTCACACACAAAACACCTCACATGTTATCTGTTCTTGATTCATTTCCCTAAGCCTCATTTTCTTCAAGATTCCTCAATTGTGTGGATCCTCGATCTATACAACTCTAGAACCTAAGATATAAAGCGCTTAGTGAAATTCCTCAAGACGAATCTGGTCAAATTCCTCAAACTTGTTCTTTATGAAAAACCCTCTGGGAACGCATATGACCTCTCCAAATTCCTCGCAACAATACTCTGTTCACAGGTACACATGTCCGCTGCTGAATCATTAGGTTCTCATCAACTTAACTCATTTGCAGCGTTTCTCGAAGAAAAGTTGCATACCTCTTCAGAGAATTCAATTGTTCAAATTCCTCATCTGAAGAAAATGGCTGAAGGAAAAAGGCCACAGAAAGGAGGAAAGAGACCAGAGGTCATGACTGCCTTTGAAATCCCTGAGGACATTTATGCTGGATACTACACGCCTGATGAAGCCAAGTTTGGCAAAGAAGATAAAAATCAGCGCAAGGTGCGAATTCAGAGGATTGAACGGAGATGGGCACGTGAATGGAGGGAGTACAGATATGTCACTCCTAAGTATATGAAGAAATTCGCAGTAAACCCTCCATGCCAAAGACCTCCATTGGCACCTGGCCAAGTGGTTGATCCCACTAGCATCAGACGCGGTGAGGATTTTCCTAAGGAATGGGCCAAGCGCCAAGCTAAACTGCAAAGGCAAGCTAGAGATGCAGTGAGGAAATTCAATGAAGACTCTGCTGCTGCTGCTACCTTTGAGGCCTCTGCCAAGCCGAGGAAAGAAATGATGAAGAAGCCCGCTCGTAAGCCAAGTGCTTCACCTTCAATGCCCTCACAGCCAAGTTCCTCAGTTGCGCCCTCACGGCCAGAATCTTCAAAATCTTCTAAGCAAATTCCTCATGCTGCTCCTGCTCCACCAAAGTCCTCAGCACCTCCTGCAAAGTCCTCAGTTGTCCCGACAAAGTCCTCATCACCTGTGCATCTGGCCTCATGCCAAAGGACTACTGGCATCTCTATTGCCTCTGGTGTCTCAGCTAGTTCTTCAGTTGCACCAAATTCCTCAGCTGGACCCTCCTTACTGAAGAAAAAGGCCACTGCTGGATGCGGCACTCGCCCAAGTCCTCAGAAGAAGCAGGTAGTCTTCACTGTGCCATCGGATGATGATGAAGCTGATGAAGAAGAACTTGCAGAAATCATCAGGGACCGACAAGAACGGGCTGCTAAAGCCAAAGGCACACCTGTGCCCCTGCTTTTGGATCCAAGGGCGATCCTAGATTACATTGATCTCTGGCATAAGGATCCCAACACACCTATGCCTGATTTCAAGCTGACACCTGGTCAAAGTCACATGCTGACTCACTTCATCCAAGAGGAGAAGTGGAAATATGATAGGGCCAGAGAGATCAAGAAATCGCAGTACCGCAAAGAAAAGTTGCTGAAGAAAAATGTTGTCAAGATGACTCCTGAAGAACTTGTCAAGATGCAAGCTGATATCAAAACCCTCAGCGACACTTTTGACTCGTACTATGCTGATTGGCAAGGAGCCAAGGTCAGATTTGTGAGGCTAACTGATACTTTCACCAAGGGTTCAGCCTCAACACAACAAATTCCTCAAGCTGAAGCATCTGTTCAGCCCACTGAAGAACATGCCAGCACTGCTGATGAAGTTCAGGCTGCTGAAGAAAATGCCAGCTCTAAGGCTGATGACTCTGCTCCAGCCGCTGATGAAATTGCCAGGGCATCCACTAGTGGTGCGCCTGATGAAATTGAAGAAACCAGGGCAACTGCATCAGTTGCGCCTGAGGAAAATCAACCAGATTCCTCAGCTCCACCTGCACCTACTCCAACTCCTATTCTTCCCTCTGCTCTAGATGTGAAGAAGACCAGGGCTACAGAGCGAGCTGCAGTGAAGAAAAGGAAGGCATCAGCTGCTTCATTATCTTCAGCTCCCAAGAAGATGAAGCCAATGACAAGTTCATTTGCAAATCCTATTGATGCCATTCCTATCTCCTCTATGCCATCAAAGGACCTTGTTCCTTTTGGTGAAGATTATGAGATCCCAAGTGGATCAGATGAAGAAACTCAATCTGTTGCTTCCTCAGAGCAGATTGATGAAGAAATTGAAGTGGATGCAATCCCTTCAACCCCAATGGTCTCATCACCAATGCCTCAGTTTGATGCTAAAGAGCCTGGTGTTGAAGAAATTGATGATGAAGATGTGGATATTGGAAGCACAACTCCAGTAATGAATGACGACTTTTGGGAAAGTCAGCATCCCAATTCCCCACTCTTCACTCCTCTGCAGCAAATTCCTCACTCTCCTTCACCAACAGTGAAATTGGGCTCTGAAGAAACTCATCCCACTGCATCTGTGAATGAAGAAATTCCAGCCACTAGTGCTGAAGAAACTGCTGCTGAAACTGAAAAGGTGACTGCACCTGAGAAAAATCCTGAAATTCCTCAGCCTGAAGAACCTGATATTGTGATTCCTGAGGTAGTGATGCAACTCACTGACACTCCTCTGCCAAGGCCAAAGGATCCGTTCTCACGGAAACAGAAATTCAAGGCTGAAGACTTCTATGGCGAGCACGTGTTCTTCACTGAATACAATCCTTATGACTCTGCTCGCATAAGGAAGAGGCGTTTCTGGACAGCCAGCCAAGCCAATTTCTATTCCTCAGTGCTTTACAACAAAGACAAAGTCTTCGATCATGCTCATATTCCTCATGTGGATATGGAGTCTTTGCCGTGCTTCACGCCAGTCCTCAATGTTCTTCACGACGCTGGGCTACTCAATTTCTGCACTGATATATGCGATTGGAATGAAGAACTCATTCTTTAGTTCTATGCAACACTGCACATCACCGGCAACTCTGAAGATGTGAATTCATGGGTTTTGGACTGGATGACTGAAAATACTCACTACAAGGCCCCAGCATCTGAATTGCTTCGAGCCCTACCTCTGAGTCCACCCACTGAAGATGCGCGTTGTGTGTACAACGAACCTGAGCTTTCAAATCACTATATGCAAGTGCTTATGAAGCCTTTGAAGCCAGGACAAGCACCTAGAACCAAATTCCTCGTCAAGGAATTGCTGTATATGCCTAGGACTGTCTATCACATTCTGACGAAGACAATGATTCCTATCAAAGGACACGACTCATCTGATGAAGAAATTGTTGGCATCATGAATAATATGCTTTTCAACATCATTCATGGCGTTCCCGTCAACTTCCATAATTTCTTCATGAGGACTCTGGCCAACATTGCTATGTCACCATTTAAGCTGAAGCCTTATGCACCTTGGATTATGAGATTCATCAGGACAAGGTCTTTACTCAACTACAAGGCTGAAACTCTCAACCACTGCAGCTACTTGCCTCCCATTGAAGTCCTCAAACGGACATTTTCCTCAGCTGATGAAAAGGGCAAGGCCACTGCTGTGATAGATGAAGGCATTCGTCCATTGGATGGTCAATTTCGCAAGGCTTCTTCCTATTCCACCAATGATGACTCTGCCACACATGACTTTGCTGCTAACACTGCTAAGCCAAATCCTCAAGCCACAACACCCAGGGTGATGACTGATCGTGAGTTACTCCTTAGTCTTCATCAAAAGGTTGATCGCAATCACAAATGGGTCAAGCGTCAGTTTGGTTCAATTCTTCACAACATGACTTCCACACATAATGTAGTGAAGAAAAACCATTACTACCTTCATGAAACCCTCAACCGTACCTAGGCTGTTCTGTCTCAAGTTTACAGTGCTGAAGATCTGGAGAAAATGGGTCTCAAAGAAGTTTTTGACTGGTCAGCACCTCCTCCGAAGAGATACAAGAAGGTCAAGGTTCCTTCTTTGGTGGCCAGTTCATATTCTTCATCACGAGAGACTGATGAAAATGAAGACTTGGATGACACTGCAGCAGGCCCTACTTCAACGACCGACCCCAACAACGCTGGCGCTCCTTCATCAACTTGAATATCTTCAGGGGCGTTAGTCCTCAGTTTCGATCCTTTTGGTCATTTGATGACAAAGGGGGAGAAATCTGAGTTAGTCTTCAAGCGGGTCTATAATAAGGGCATTTTTTTAAGTTGCAACTCTCGTTCTTCCGAAACTTTTATTGGATCGAGTTGTAATCTTAAACCCTATGGTGCTCGGTGCTCTGATACTTTTGTTGCACTATGCTTTGATACTTTTGATGCGCTTTTCTGCATGCTTATTCCTCGTTAATATTATCGCACGCATGCTGAATTGCATCAGGCACCATATTTCATCATGCATTTCAAATTCTTCATATTATGTATCAAATGCGTGTATGAATTACAAGATATAGGGGGAGATCTCCATGATTCAACTCTTCAAGTGTGCATTGCTTTAAAAGCAAATTCCTCACTATGCACATCTTTAGGGGGAGTTCTTCTATATCTTGCAATCAAATTCCTCAATATCAGTTTTTACACTTCATATATTTATCCCCGTTGAAAACTTAACCTATGTTGTCATCAATCACCAAAAAGGGGGAGATTGTAAGTGCATCTAGTGCCCCTTAGTGATTTTGGTGTATTGAAGACTTATAGGTTAAGTATCTAATGCGTTTATGAGTGTACACAGGTCTATAAGTCTATAAGGAGTTTGATATTTACAGAGAAAGTCGACCCCTAAAAATGAAGTTCTTCAACTGAAGACTTTGATATTTTGAAGACTTTCTGAAGACTTTGAAGGTGAAGAAATTGGTGTGACCTTGAAGACTTGGTATTTATTTGAGGAACATGAAGCGTGAAGACTTTTGTTTTCGTAGTTTCATTTTCTCTTTCTTGAGTCATAGGAAACGCCGTACTGTTGAAGGGGGTCGAGGAAATACTAAGGAGAAAATTTCCATGTGATGCTCAACTTAAATCCTACACCTACCAATCCCTTCGAGTGAAGCCATTGGAAATCTCATACACTTCAGTCAATTTCTTCAGTGACAGAGACGCAGTTCTTCTGGTCACTGAGGACTTTGCTCTGACTGAGGAGTTAGGAATTCGCCAGTGCGAATTGCCTACACAGTGAGGAACATGATGGCCTTGAGGAATTTGTACCTCAAATTTCCGACCGTTGCTGTGCTACGCGCCAGCTGTCCCAAAATATCTTATCCACCTAACGGTCATATCATTGAAGGGCATTTATGTCCTATCATGTCGGGCTGCTCCCTAGGCTATAAATAGCCACCCCCTACAACCACTAGCTGTTTGGCTGCTTCGCGAGGACTTGGCACTTGTCATTTGGGAGCAACCCATCCTCCGAGGACTTTGAGCGAAAATCATCAAGTGAGGAAAATCCAAACCCAAACCCAAAACACCTACAAACCCAAAGTGATTGAGCATCACTGAAGAGATTGATCCTACGTGGATCCGACGCTTGTTACCTTTGAAGACTGTGCTTCTTCCAGACGGTTAAGCGTCATGGTCTAGAGCATCCAAGAGGAATTGTGGATCGCCGAGTGACCTAGTCTGTGAAGGTTTGGAAGTCACCTGAAGACTTACCACGAGTGATTGGGCGAGGACTGTGTGTCCTTAGCTCAAGGAGAATACGGTGAGGACTGTGTGTCCGGGACTGGGTGTCCTCGAGTTTTAATACTCGGCCGCTCCAACCAGATGTACAACTGAGACAGCAGTTGGAACTGGTCTACCAAATCATTGTCTTCACCAAGCTTACTGGTTCTATTTCCTCAACACTTTCATTTCCTCATTACTGTGTTGTCTGTTTGTTCATATCTGTGTTTGAAGACTTTGACTGAAGACTTTCTCAATTTCCTCAGTACAATTTCTTCTGTCTGTTTGTCTTCATCTTGTGCTATCCTGTGTTTACGCTTTGTGTACTCTGTGTTTGTTTTCATTTCATCATGATGACCATGCATGTAATCTGTTATGTTTACTTCTGAGTACTTATTCCGTTGCTAGTAGTTCTTCACTAAGGAATTTCCTCACGAGCAAATTCCTCAGTGAAGAATTTCATAAAAATCGCCTATTCACCCCCCCTCTAGTCGATATAACGCACTTTCAGGTAGCATAAATAAGATGATCCCTCACTAAAATTTCAAGAGATGTGTTTCCCCTAACTGTGCACCATTGCGAAGGTTCGTTGTTTCGAAGCACGACGTGATGATCGGGTGTGATAGATTCTAACATTCTCATACAACGAGTGTAAGCCAGATTTACACATGCGAAACACTTAGGTTGACTTGACGAGCCTAGCATGTACAGACATGGCCTCAGAACACAAGAGACCGATAGGTCGAACATGAGTCGTATAGTAGATACGATCAACATGAAGATGTTCACCGATGATGACTAGTCCGTCTCACATGATGATCGGACACGGCCTAGTTGACTCGGATCATGTATCACTTAGATGACTAGAGGGATGTCTATCTAAGTGGGAGTTCATTAAATAATCAGATGAACTTAATTATCGTGAACATAGTCAAAAGGTCTTTGCAAATTATGTCATAGCTTATGCTTTAGTTCTACTGTTTAAGATATGTTCTAGAGAAAATTTAGTTGAAAGTTGATAGTAGAAATTATGCGGACTGGGTCCGTCAACTGAGGATTATCCTCATTGCTGCGCAGAAGGCTTATGTCCTTAATGCACCGCTCGGTGTGCTGAACCTCGAGCGTCGTGTGTAGATGTTGCAAAACATCTGACATACACGTTTTGATGACTACGTGATAGTTCAGTGCGTAATGCTAACGGTTTAGAATTGTGGCACCAAAGACGGTTTTGAAACATCGTAGAACATATGAGATGTTCCAAAGACTGAAATTGGGATTTCAGACTAGTGCTCACGTCAAGAGGTATGAGACCTCTGACAAGTTTCTTAAGCCTGCAAACTAAGGGAGAAGGCAGGCAAGGCCAACAGAAGTATATTGGATATACATTGTATTAATGTGTACTTTACTAGTACTCCTAGTAGAACCAGGGTATTGGATATCGGTTCGGTACCTAAGTGTTAGTAACTCGAAATAAAAGGCTACGGAATAAACGGAGACTAGCTAAAGGTGAGATGACGATATTTGTTGGAAGTGTTTCCAAGGTTGATGTAATCAAACACCGTACGCTCCCTCTACCATCGGGATTGGTATTAAACCTAAATAATTGTTATTTGGTGTTTGCGTTGGGCATAGACATGATTGGATTATGTTAATTGCAATATGGTTATTCATTTAAGGAGAATAATGGTTACTCTATTTATTTGAATAATACCTTCAATGGTCTTGCACCTAAAATGAATGGTTTATTGAATCTCGATCGTAGTGATACACATGTTCATGCCAAAAGATATAAAATAGTAATGATGGTACCACATACTTGTGGCACTGCCATTTGAGTCATATTGGTATAAAACGCATGAAGAAGCGCCATGTTGATGGATCTTTGGACTCACTCGTTTTTGAAAAGATTGAGACATGCGAACCATGTCTATTGGTAGATATGCATGAAGAAACTCCATACAGATGGATCGTTTGGACTCACTTGATTTTGAATCACTTGAGACATGAAAATCATACCACATGGGCAAGATGACTGAAAGGCCTCGTTTTCAGTAAGATGGAACAAGAAAGCAACTTGTTGGAAGTAATACATTTTGATGTGTGCAGTCCAATGAGTGTCGAGGCACGCAGTGGAAATCATTATGTTCTTACTTCACAGATGATTTGAGTAGATGCTGAGTATATTTACTTGATGAGACACAAGTCTGAATTATTGAAAGGTTTAAGTAATTTCAGAGTGAAGTTGAAGATCGGCGTGACAAGAGGATAAAATGTCTATGATATGATCGTAGAGATGAATATCTGAGTTACGAGTTTGGCACACAATTAAGACATTGTGGAAATTGTTTCACAACTAATACCGCCTGGAACACCATAGTGTGATGGTGTGTCTGAACATCATAACTGCACCCTATTTGATATGGTGCATACCATGATGTCTCTTATTGAATTACCACTATCGTTTATGGGTTAGGCATTAGAGACAACCGCATTCACTTTAAATAGGGCACCACGCAATTCCGTTGAGACGACACCGTATGAACTATGGTTTAGAGAAACCTAAGCTGTCGTTTCTTAAAAGTTTGGGGCTGCGATGCTTATGTAAAAAAAATTCAGGCTGATAAGCTCGAACCCAAAGCGGATAAATGCATCTTCATAGAATACCCAAAACAGTTGGGTACACCTCCTATTTCAGATCCGGAAGCAAAAGTGATTGTTTCTAGAAATAGGTCCTTTCTCGAGGAAAAGTTTCTCTCGAAAGAATTGAGTGGGAGGATGGTGGAGACTTGATGAGGTTATTGAACCGTCACTTCAACTAGTGTGTGTAGCATGGCACAGGAAGTTGTTCCTGTGGCACCTACACCAATTGAAGTGGAAGCTTATGATAGTGATCATGAAACTTCGGATCAAGTCACTACCAAACATCGTAGGTCGACAAGGATGCGTACTACTTCAGAGTGCTACGTAATCCTGTCTTTGAAGTCATGTTGCTAGACAACAATGAACCTACAAGCTATGGAGAAGTGATGGTGGGCCCGGATTCCGACGAATGGCTCGAGGCCATGAAATCCGAGAGAGGATCCATGTATAAAACCAAAGTATATAATTTGTAAGAACTACTTGATGGTCGTAAGGCTGTTGGGTGCAGATGGATTTTAAAAAGGAAGACGGACAATGATGGTAAGTGTCACCATTAAGAAAGCTTGACTTGTCGTTAAGATGTTTTCTGACAAGTTCAAGGAGTTGACTACGAAGAGACTATCTCACTCGTAGCGATGCTAAGAGTCTGTTGGAATTATATTAGCAGTTACTGCATTATTTATGAAATCTTGCAGATAGGATGTCAAAACATTGTTTCCTTGACGATTTTCTTGAGGAAAGGTTGTATGTGATACAACCAGAAGGTTTTGTCAATCCTGAAAGATGCTAACAAGTATGCAAAGCTCCAGCAATCCTTCTAAGGACTGGAGTAAGCATCTCGGAGTTGGAATGTACGCTTTGATGAGATGATCAAAGATTTTGGGTTTATACAAAGTTTATGAGAAACTTGTATTTCCAAAGAAGTGAGTGGGAGCACTATAGAATTTTTGATGAGTATATGTTGTTAACATATTGTTGATCAGAAATGATGTAGAATTTCTGGAAAGCATACAGGGTTATTTGAAAATTGTTTTTCATTGGAAAACCTGGATTAAGCTACTTGAACATTGAGCATCAAGATCTATAAGGATAGATCAAAAACGCTTAATAGTACTTTGAAATGAATACATACCATGACAAGATTTTGAAGGAGTTCAAAATAGATCAGCAAAGAAGGAGTTCTTGGCTGTGTTACGAGGTGTGTGTATTGAGTAAGACTCAAGCACTACTAGAAAAAGGGCTATAGGTGGGATTGACACTAATGGCGCACCAGATAGGTAGTGCGCCATTAGTATATACTAATGGTGCACCACAATCTGGTGCGCCATTAGTGTTGAAAGTACTAATGGCGCACCTTGCCTAAGGTGCGCCATTAGTATCCTAATTTTTTTTGAACTAGTGCGTCTGTCCAAACACACTAATGGCGCATCCTGGCACGGTGTGCCATTACTAGTTGTAACTAGTAATGGCGCACTAGTACCAGAGTGCGCCACTAATGCTGTTTTTTAATTATATTTTTTATTCCTTTTGTTGGAAAACTACTAATGGCGCACTGTCCCACCGTGCGCCATTACTAGTTCAAACTACTAATGGTGCACCGTTGGAGAGTGCGCCATTAGTATGATTTTTTTTCTTTTTTTTTCCGCAAAACTACTAATGGCGCATCAGATAGAGGTGCACCATTAGTAATCTGGATTACTAATGGCGCATTTACAGCTGGTGCGCCATTAGTAAGTGGTCAGCAACAAGATATTTTGGTCAGCCTCTCCTACCCACACTCACTTTCTCCCCACTCCATTCTCTCCACCTTCTCCTTGTCTCGGGTGCCTCCTCTTTTTCACCTCATTTCCACCATAGATTCATTGAAATTAAGTGGTTAAATTACCTTGTTTTGATAGGTAAGTAAGGGGGGAAGCTATATTTATGTTGTTCTCCCTACAACAATTTGCACATGCACTTTTTTGGCCTAGCTAGATCTATGTATGTTCGTGGTGTTGCATATGTTTGTGGTGTTGCATATGTGTTTGTGTTTGGAGGTGTACCGGTATTTGAAATGCTATAGTTGCCAATATTTTGCCGGAATGTTGATTCATTTCCGTTTCGGCGATAATTTTGGCATTAAGCATTCTTTTTGGTCCTATTTTTAGGGAAAGTCATGCCAAATTTTTTCTTGGTTCTAAAATATCGTTTTGCTCTACCCCGCAGGCAACCATGGTCCGCACGATGACCGAAGGCATCGTGAATAGGTTTTTGAGGTCCGCGAAGGCCGAGATGCTTCAAAAGAATGAGATGGAGATAAGATGTCCGTGTCGAAGATGCAAGCTGGAGAGCCTTATTGCGGACCCGGATTCCGGGCAGGTGCGGGACCACCTGCTTTTGCGTGGTTTCATGGATGGCTATCGGTGGCAAGGTGATGAAGATGACTACGAAGTCGTCCATGGGGGCCGGGCAAGAAATGAGGAAGGGCAGCAAGGCAACCACCGCGGCTCGGGCGGGCGAGAAGGCGAAGAATCCCCAGGAGATGATCACGACGCTGATGCTGTACATAGTCATCATGTAGAAGATGCAGGACATGATGATGAGGAAGATGGCGCCGGAGCAGACGACGGGCATGATCATGAAGATGATGATGCCGGCGGAGCATACGATGGTGGACCATCGATGGGCTGGGTGCAGGACCCTTATATTCAAGAGCTGCTTCTCAAGCAGACGGATAATGCAAGAGCCGCCGCCCGAGAGAAAGCCAAGGTGGATCAACTTGAGTTAGACGCGGTTACTCCATTGTATGAAGGATGCAGGCCCGAGGATACCCGCCTGAAAGTAACGCTCATGGCTCTGGAGATGAAGGTAAAACACAAAATGACCGACGCATGCTTCGACGAGAACATGTCATTCTGGCACGAACGTCTTCCAAAGGGGAACAAGTGCCCGACCAGTTTGGAGGAGGCGAAGAAAATCGTGTGTCCTCTGGATTTACCGCACGTGAAATACCATGTCTGCATGAACAATTGCATCACTTATCGGGACGAGCACGCGGAGTCTACCATATGTCCGGTGTGCGGCGTCACTCGATACAAGAAGAGGAAGAAAGCTCCTCGAAAAGTGGTGTGGTACTTTCCGATCACTCCTCGTCTGCAGCGGTATTTCGTGGATCCTAAGGTAGGAAAGCTCCTGCGTTGGCACGCGGATAGGGAGGAGAAGAAGCGAGAAGATGACACAAATGATCCGGAGATAGATAGAAAAGACAAGATGCTGAGTCACCCTAAGGATGCGAGCTAGTGGCAAGCGTTGAATTTTGAATACCCAGAATTTGGGAAGGATCCAAGGAACATCGTGCTGGGCGCGAGCACCGATGGAGTCAATCCGTTTGGCAGCCAGAGAAGCACACATAGCACCTGGCCTGTGTTTGTGTGGATGTACAACCTTCCCCCCTGGTTGTGCATGAAGAGAAAGTACATTCACATGAGTATGCTAATTGAAGGGCCGAAACAACCAGGGAACGACATCAATCTGTATCTGGGGCTGCTGAAGGAGGAGCTAGACACGCTGTGGAAAACGCCAGCCAATACGTGGGACGCCGCAGAGAAAGAATATTTCCCTATGAGAGCCGCACTGCTCACGACGGTGCACGACTATCTCGGTTACAGATATCTCGCGGGGCAGGTAGTCCACAGATTTTCTGGATGCGTACGGTGCATGGATGACACAACGTATCGCCAGCTAGATAGAGATCCCGGGTCTTCGAAAACCGTGTTCATGGGACATCGAAGGTGGCTTTGCGACGATGACCCGTGGAGGAAACGCACTGTTCGATGGTGAAACCGAACCCCGAAAACGCCCGTGTACGAGGAGCGGCGAGGAAATAGACAAGTTGTTGAAAAATTGGAAAGACTGCCCACTGCCGGGAAAGAAGCAAAAGGCGCCAGAGCCGGGAAAAAAGCGAAAGGCGCCAGAGCCGCTGCCGAAGGTATGGAAAACGAGGTCTGTTTTCTGGGACTTGCCGTACTGGAAGATCCACCGTATGCCTCACAGCCTTGATGTCATGCATATCACGAAGAACGTGTGCGAGAGTCTGCTTGGTACCCTGCTCAACATGCCAGAGAGGACCAAAGATGGGCCGAAAGCAAGGGCAGACTTGAAATCAATGGGCATCAGGCAGGAGCTTCACGCTATATATGATTATGATGATGATGATGATGATGAGGCGAAGCAGGACACAGAAAGTCGTCTCAAAGGCAAAAAGGCCAAGAAGACCGGAAATGACTACCCTCCCGGGTGCTTCACTCTAAGTCAGGAGGAGATCGAGCAGTTTTTCACCTGCCTCCTAGGAGTAAAACTTCCTTACGGTTACGCGGGGAAGATAAGCAGATACCTAGACCCAGCGAAGCAGAAGTTCAGTGGGATGAAGTCTCATGACTGTTACGTGCTGATGACGCAGATACTTCCAGTTGCAATCCGTGGGATCATGGACGCGCACGTCCGTGAAACACTATTTGGCCTATGCAACTTCTTCGACGTCATCTCTCGGAAGTCGATTGGCGTGAGGCAACTCAGAAGGCTACATGAAGAGATCGTGGTGATACTATGCGAGATTGAGATGTACTTCCCGCCCGCATTCTTCGACGTTATGGTCCATCTGCTGGTCCATATAGTGGAGGATATCATCCAACTCGGGCCGACGTTCCTGCACAGCATGATGCCGTTCGAAAGGATGAATGGTGTCATCAAAGGATACGTTCGCAACATGTCACGTCCAGAGGGAAGCATAGCTAGGGGCTTTCTGACCGAAGAGTGCATCTCGTACTGCACGAATTATCTAGGCATCGAGAACCCCGTTGGTCTGCCCGTCAACAGGCACCTCGGCAGGCTCGCTGGATGGGGTCACCGTGAGGGTCGCCGCGAAATGCATATCAACTTCGGGGGTCGACTCGCCGACTTTGAAAGAGCAAACCTAGTCGCGCTACACACATAGACGTGGTCGATCCTTGGGTGGTAGAGCACAAAACCTTTATTAGGAAGACGTACAATGACCGAGGCCAACAGAGGACGGACGGAGATATACTCAAAGAGCACAACTCATGTTTCACTCGTTGGTTCAAGCAGAAGCTTCTGTCGTACCCTTTACATGAGGATTCTTCCGCGGAAGAACAACTCATATTCGCCTTGTCACAGGGCGCCGAGCACAACCTGATGACCTATGAGGCGTACGATATCAACGGCTACACATTCTACACCGAGGACAAGGACATGAAGAGCGATGGTTATCAGAACTCCGGGGTAACGATGGAATCCTACACCGGTAACGACAAGGACAGATACTACGGAAGGATCGAGGAGATCTGGGAGCTGAGCTACGCTGGAGAGAAGGTCCCGATGTTCCGTGTCAGATGGGCCAAGAGCATCCTAAAAGAAGACCGGTATTTCACCACCATGGTTATACCCGAAGTCAAATCCAAGACCGCGGGCGCAAACGTCACCGCGAAAAATGAGCCATGGGTACTGGCTTCCCAAGTGGACCAATGCTTCTTCATTACCGACCCGTCAAAGACCAGTCGTGTTGTCGTGAGGAGAGGCAAAAGGAAGATCATCGGAATGGATGGAGTAGCCAATGAGCAAGACTTCGACAAGTACGGCGACCCGAGGATCGAACATGACGACGATGATGAAGTAGCAGCATACACCACAAGAAGAAGCAGGACCACCCTACCTAAAGGACGTCCGTTCCACAGAAGAACTCCATTTGCGAAAAAGAAGGGCAAGAAGATTGTTAACAGATAGCTAGCTAAGATCGATTGTATTTAAATCGTAGCCTTCATTTCTCGATTGTATTTCATGGGCACTTTTTAAACTATCATGAATATTTTTAAATTTCATGGACACTCGATCTCGATCCCCCTCCATCTCGATCGCTATCGCACCTCGCCAGATCCGGTCCCCCTCGCCGCCGAGCACCCCCCGGTCCACCGGCCGCCGCCGCCGACCCCCCGCACCCTCGATTCCCCTACTCAACCGCCGCCGCCGACCCCCCGCACCCCTCCCCTACTCAACCGCCGCCACTGACCCCCCGCACCCCTCCCCTACTCCACTGGCATTACTATTTGATGATATTTTTTAAAAAATTACTACTGTCTTATAAAAAAAAATTACTGTTATGATTTAAACAAGTTTGAACATATTTAAACACAAATAAGTATAATGATGAGGATGCTCCATGGATACGGCACAATCGTAAGCAAGCAGGGACACAAGGGAAGAATTGATGTGTAATATTTTATTGTACCAAACTTTGTATTTGGTCGATGAACTGAATGATTTTAAAAGGAAAAAGGAAGAAGAAGAAAGAAGGAAAAAGGAAGAAAAAAACAGAAGAAAAAAGGAAAAATAGAAGAAAGAAAGCGCCAGTTCTAGCACAGACCCTTTAGTCCCGGTTGGGGAGGCGGACCGCGACTAAAGGGTACCCTTTAGTCGCGGTTGTTGTCCCCAACCGCGACTAAAGGGTCTTTCTGCGCGGGAACGAAAGCGGCGCCAAAAATACTAATGGCGCAACAGGGTGAGGTGCGCCATTAGCATGTATGTACTTATGGCGCACCGAGGGGTGGTGCGCCATTAGTATTGTGCCGCCCCTACTTCGTATCGATCCCCTCTCTCTCCCTCGCCCTCGCCCGCGATCCCCTTCCCCTCTCCTCTCCCGACGCCGCCGCCCCGCCGCCCTCGATGCCGCCCCGACACCAGCGCCGCCCCGTCCACACCACCGTCGCGAGCGCCGCCCCGACACCACCGTCGCCCCGCCGCCCTCGACGCCGCCCCGACACCAGCGCCGCCCCGTCCACACCACCGTCGCCAGTGCCGCCCCTTGACAGCACCGTCGCCTCGCCGCCCTCGACGCCGCCCCGACACCAGCGCCGCCCCGTCCACACCATCGTCGCCAGCGCCGCCCCGACACCATCGTCGCCCCGCCGCCCTCGACGCCGCCCCGACACCAGCGCCGCCCCGTCGCCAGCAGCAGCAGTGACGTCTCAAGGTACTTGACGAATTACCATTTCTCTACGTTTCGCTTGGTTGATTCGTGCCCGTGGGTGACGCACCGCGCAATCTTCCCGGGTTGAATTGTTTGAAGTCGATCGGGCCCATGGATTGCACAAAATTGGGCGTTCACATGTTCAGATCGGGCCAAGATAATGTTGTATAGATGGTCCAAATCATAGATAGGCGAAGACGTTGTGATAACTTTTTCATCTCTTGCGTGCCTTGTGATGATGTGATGCCGGGCAGGAGAAATTAGCTGTAGCAGCATAGTGCATTGTGATGCTCTGCTCTGCTTAATTTCAGAGTTTTTTTCCTTGTCCAGCAAATTAAGTTTCCTACTATACAGATAGGCTCATGCAAATCACAGATAGGCAAAGGCGCCTTCTTTCTGATGAGGTTCCCATCTCTTGCGCGAGGCAGGAGAAATTAGTTGAGCAGTATCGTGCACTGTGATGTAATGCCCTGCTTAATTTCAGTGTTATTTCCCGTGCGCAGCAAATGAACCTTCCTACAGTAGCGATGATGAGCCATTATGGCATGTTTTTCACCCGGTTTCATCTATAATTACCAACATCGAAGAAATCAGACTGCACACAAACAACAACACCACCCAACATGTACTTTGGATCAGACAAACTATATTGGAGGTTATGAGAGTTAGACTGATAAACAGAGACATGTTGAGAAAATACTTAACCAGCTTAATTGTACAACAACTGCAAGAGATCATTAGGTATGATAACGATCCTGCATGAGCAATAATGTGAAATGTTTTCCCTAACAAAGCAATATGTGAAGGAGGACTGGGAAGGATGGAAATCGTAGCAACCACCAAGAAAAAATATCTCTCAGTTTTCCATGGCCTGCCTAGCTACCTTGCAATTGTTATGTTTGATTTGAGTGCTTCACCAAGACACTTGCTGATAAGATGCAAGGGCTGAGGTGGTATTAGTGAGGTAGTATTAGTATATGCTTAGTGTACTGCCTACTAAAATGTAGTAGTAATGCTTAAGATGCAATGTCCTGATTTTATTTTATTTTACAACAACGACTGCTGTAGATATGTTTTAGAAAGATGATAGACACACTGTCCTGAGTGTTTATGATATCATCTGTTGTTTATATCTTTTAAAGGGCCAATTTCAAACTGAAACCGAGATTGTTACCTGCTGGCTAGTAAGCTAATGGTACTAACTGCCATCTGTAACCCAGTTTATGATATCATGAGTGTTTATGATATTTTAGAAAGATGATAGAGATCATTTGACCTGCTGATACTGATCCAACTTATTTCCTGATGTAGGGTTCAGTGTTTCCTCGTCACCATGCATGTTATTATATATGAAAAGAAGGCACTTTGTCTATGCAGCGTATGTGTACAAAGTTGTGAATTAACAAAAGAATTCTGTACTTATTTTGCTACACTCCATAAAGTTGTGAATGTCTCTGATGGATCTGTGTGAGCTGGTGGAGTGATTTGTTTTCTACATAAAGCTCTTTAGTCAGGCTGGTTTTCGTGAAATACACATGAAGCTTCACCAGCTCCTGTGGGTGTGGGATCCATGTGACATGTGACATTGCATCCATGTCCACCTGGGATAATGATTTTGCAGGTACCCCGAGAGGCCCTTGAGTTTGCCGGAATGTCGATTAACTTCCGTTCCGGCAAATTCGGGTACTCCATATGTCCTATTTTCAGCAAAGGTCATGCTGAAATTTTCCGTGAATTTTAGCATGACTTTGCTAAAAATAGGACATATGGGGTACTTGTGACTAATGCATGGGCCGGGATATCTTAGTAGTTAATTAAGTAGGATCAAGTGCCCCGGCGTACTTGTGACTAATGCATGGCTTTTAGGGTGCCTCAGCGTCGAAAAACCCTCAATGATAAAAGCTTAGATTTTAGGATGCCTCGGTGTCGACAAACCCTAAATGATGAGACCATGATCTTGTTCCTTGACAATAACCAACTTTTTGACCAAACTTTGTTTCTATTTAGAGAGGAACATGGCCCACAACGATGAGGCCGGGGGTTCGGGCGGCAAGGCATTCTGGGAGCTGTCCCAGGAGATGGAGGAACAACCTCACTTGTATGAGGACACCGCCTTCCCCACCGATCCTGAGACCACTGATGGTGCCACCGAGGATGACCCCACTGATGCCACCACTGATGGTGCTGCCGAGGATGCCACCACTGATGATGGCTGCGCACGCACAGATGGCAGCCAGAAGAGGCAACGGAAGGACCGGCGCCCGACCAGTGGTGCGCCATTAGTAAGTATTACTAATGGCGTGCTACTAATGGCGCACCACTAATGCGCCATTAAAGGCCAAATTAGGTGCGCCATTAGTAGCCCTTTTTCTAGTAGTGAAGACCTGACCACGACAGAAGAGAGAGAAAGGACGAAGGTCGTCCCCTGTGCTTTAGACGTAGGCTCTACGGTATGCTATGCTGTGTACCACACCTAAAGTGTGCCTTGCCATGAGTCAGTCAAGGGATACAAGAGTGATCCAGGAATGGATCACATGACAGCGGTCGAACTTATCCTTAGTAACTAGTGGACTAAGGAATTTTCTCGATTATGGAGGTGGTAAAAGAGTTCGTCATAAAGAGTTACATCGATGCAAACTTTGACACTAATCCGGATGACTCTGAGTAGTAAACCGGATTCATATAGTCGAGTAGTTATTTGGAATAGCTCCAAGTAGCGCGTGGTAGCTGCATCTACAATATGACATAGAGATTTTTAAAGCACACACGGATCAGAAAGGTTCAGACCCGTTGACTAATAACCTCTCTCACAAGCGAGATATGAACAAACCCCATGGGTGTTGGATTTCATTACAATCACATAGTGATGTGAACTAGATTATTGACTCTAGTGCAAGTGGGAGACTGTTGGAAATATGCCCTAGAGGCAATAATAAAATGGTTATTATTGTATTTCCTTGTTCATGATAATTGTCTATTATTCATGCTATAATTGTATTAACTGGAAACCGTAATACATGTGTACATAGACCACAACATGTCCTTAGTAAGCCTCTAGTTGACTAGCTCGTTGATCAATAGATGGTTATGGTTTCCTGACCATGTACATTGGATGTCATTGATAATGGGATCACATCATTAGGAGAATGATGTGATGGACAAGACCCAATCCTAAGCATAGCACAAGATCGTGTAGTTCGTTTGCTAAGAGCTTTTCTAATGTCAAGTATCATTTCCTTAGACCATGAGATTGTGCAACTCGTGGATACCATAGGAATGCTTTGGGTGTACCAAACGTCACAACGTAACTGGGTGGCTATACAGGTGCACTACAGGTATCTCCGAAAGTGCCTGTTGGGTTGGGACGAATCAAGACTGGGATTTGTCACTCCGTATGACGGAGAGGTATCTCTGGGCCCACTCGGTAATGCATCATCATAATGAGATCAATGTGACTAATGAGTTAGCCACGGGATCATGCATTGCGGAATGAGTAAAGAGACTTGACGGTAACGAGATTGAACAAGGTATAGGGATACCGACGATCGAATCTCCGGCAAGTAACATACCGATAGACAAAGGGAATTGTATACGGGATTGACTGAATCCTCGACATCGTGGTTCATCCGATGATATCATCATGGAACATGTGGGATCCAATATGGGTATCCAGATCCCGCTATTGGTGATTGGCCGGAGAGGTGTCTCGGTCATGTCTGCATGGTTCCCGAACCCGTAGGGTCTACACACTTCAGGTTCGGTGACGCTAGAGTTTTTATGGGAAATAGTATGTGGTTACCGAAGGTTGTTTGGAGTCCCGGATGAGATCCCGGACGTGACGAGGAACTCCGGAATGGTCCAGAGATGAAGATCGATATATTGGACGAAGGGTATTGGAGTCCAGAATTGTTCTGGGAGTACCGGGTGACGACCAGCGTGATCGAAAGGTGTTTCGGAGGCCCTGGCAAGCGTTGGGGGGCCTTATGGGCCAAGGGGAGGGGGCACACCAGCCCACTAAGGGGCTGTGCGCCCCTCCCAACCCCTCTCACGTAACGTGGAGAGGTGGGGGCGCCTCCCCTAGGGCAGCCACCCCTCCCGGCTTGGGGGGCAAGTTTCCCAGGGGTGGGGGCACCCAAACCCATCTAGGGTTTCCCCTGTGGCCGCCACCCCTCCCCTAGGGAACCCCAGGGCGCCTCCTCCACCCCCTTCGCCCTATATATAGTGAGGGAGATAGAGGGCAGCCGCACCCCTTCCTGGCTCAGCCCCTCACTCCTCCAACTCTTCCTCCTCCTCCGTAGTGCTTGGCGAAGCCCTGCAAGAATACCACGAGCTCCACCACCACGCCGTCGTGCTGCCGGAGCTCTCCCTCAACTTCTCCTCTCCCCTTGCTGGATCAAGAAGGAGGAGACGTCCCCGGGCTGTACGTGTGTTTAACACGGAGGCGCCGTCCGTTCGGCGCTAGATCGGATCTTCCGCGATTCGAATCGCCGCGAGTACGACTCCATCAACCGCGTTCTTGTAATGCTTCCGCTTAGCGATCTTCAAGGGTATGAAGATGCACTCCCTCTCTCTCGTTGCTAGCATCTCCTAGATTGATCTTGGTGATACATTGGAAAATTTTGAATTATTGCTACGTTCCCCAACACATGCCAGGGGATTCCCGGGCTGCCCATGAGGGTGGGGGGCGCGCACACCCCCCTAGGGCGCGCCCCCTGCCTCGTGGACAGCCCGGAGGTCCACCGACGTACTTCTTTCACCCATATATACCCACGTACCCTAAAACTTCCGTAGAACAGAATCGGGACCCTGTTCCGGCACCCTGCCGGAGGGGGAATCCCTCACCGGTGGCCATCTTCATCATCCCGGCGCTCTCCATGATGAGGAGGGAGTAGTTCACCATCGGGGCTGAGGGTATGTACCAGTAGCTATGTGTTTGATCTCTCTCTCTCTCTCTCGTGTTCTTGATTTGGCACGATCTTGATGTATCGCGAGCTTTGCTATTATAGTTGGATCTTATGATGTTTCTCCCCCTCTACTCTCTTGTAATGGATTGAGTTTTCCCTTTGAAGTTATCTTATCGGATTGAGTCTTTAAGGATTTGAGAACACTTGATGTATGTCTTGCATGTGCTTATCTGTGGTGACAATGGGATATCACGTGATCTACTTGATGTATGTTTTGGTGATCAACTCGCGGGTTCAGTGACCTTGTGAACTTAAGCATAGGGGTTGGCACACATTTTCGTCTTGACTCTCCGGTAGAAACTTTAGGGCGTTCTTTGAAGTTCTTTGTGTTGGTTGAATAGATGAATCTGAGATTGTGTGATGCATATCATATAATCATGCCCGCGGATACTTGAGGTGACATTGGAGTATCTAGGTGACATTAGGGTTTTGGTGGATTTGTATCTTAAGGTGTTATTCTAGTACAAACTCTAGGGCTGTTTGTGACACTTATAGGAATAGCCCAGCGGATTGATTGGAAAGAATAACTTTGAGGTGGTTTCGTACCCTACAATAATCTCTTCGTTTGTTCTCCGCTATTAGTGGCTTTGGAGTGATTCTTTGTTGCATGTTGAGGGATATTTATATGATCCAATTATGTTATTATTGTTGAGAGAACTTGCACTAGTGAAAGTATGAACCCTAGGCCTTATTTCCTAGCATTGCAATACCGTTTACGCTCATTTTTATCATTAGTTACCTTGCTGTTTTTATATTTTCAGATTACAAAAACCTATATCTACCATCCATATTGCACTTGTATCACCATCTCTTCGCCGAACTAGTGCACCTATACAATTTACCATTGTATTGGGTGTGTTGGGGACACAAGAGACTCTTTGTTATTTGGTTGCAGGGTTGCTTGAGAGAGACCATCTTCATCCTACGCCTCCCACGGATTGATAAACCTTAGGTCATCCACTTGAGGGAAATTTGCTACTGTCCTACAAACCTCTGCACTTGGAGGCCCAACAACGTCTACAAGAAGAAGGTTGCGTAGTAGACATCAATCAGTTTCTGGCGCCGTTGCCGGGAAGGTGAGTGCTTGAAGGTATATCTCTAGATCTTGCAATCGAATCTTTTTGTTTCTTGTTTTAGCACTAGTTTAGTTTATAAAAGAAAACTACCAAAAAAATGGAATTGAGTTTGTCTCATACGCTTCATCTTTTTAATATCTTTCGTGAGTATGATGGAAAGGAAAATTGTGCCAACGTGTTAGAAGAAGAATGCATTAAAATGTTTGGCTCTAAATCTTTGAATGATGATCATGATTGCAATGTTGTTAGTATGAACTCCTTGAATATCCATGGTACTAATGACGATTGCACTAGTTATGATGAAAATATCTCCTATAAGCATGTCAATTTTTTTGGAGTGTATTGGGTTTGCAAGTACACACCAAATAGGGAAGATAGATATTGCAAGAGGCATAAGTACTTAGAAACTAAATTGTTGCAAGAAAGTCTTGATGATTGCGCTGAAAGATTCAATACTTTTGCGCCCCTTGTGAACTTTGCAATGAACATGGTCATTTAAAGCTCCAATGCTATTTGTTTCATGATCAAGTCGTGTCCAAATATTGTGATAATTTGATTACCCTTGAGCATCATAAAGAGCTTACTCTTTTTTTGGGTTATGAAGAAATGAAACGTATAACTGAGGGTATTCCAAAATTTAATCTCGATAAATTACTTGATTTTGATCTAGAAAAGATTTATATGTATTGTGCGGTGAATTGTATTGAAAATCCTTATATTGCCAATTACATAAAGAAAAGAAAAGAAATAGAAGATGAAGAGAATGCTAAAGAAAGGGAAGAGACTTCCCAATATCCTCCTATTATTTCTTATGATGAATGAGGTAACGAGGAGGAGCCTTCTACTCAACCACTCTCATTAATAAGGAGCTCCAAAAAGAGGATTGAACCCACACATGAGGTGAAGAAGAAGAAAATAAAAAGGAAGAGAGGTAAAAAGATATCTCTCCCAACTAATGTTGCTCCTATTATTGTTGTGCCTCATGAAAATGAATCAAAAATAATTGTGGAAGATGATGCATCTTATGATCTTGAAAATCTTTTTGGCACTTGCTTGGAAGAATATGATAATAATGTTTGCTATACTATTGGTGCTATCCATACTATTAATGATGAGAGTGATTATGCTTATGATATGAAAAGGCCCAAGCTTGGGGAAGCTAGGTTTGACGAATATGATGTTTTTGAGAATATATTTGCTGCAATTAATGTTTGTCCCAAGCTTGGGGATGCTACGTTTAGTGAAGATGATATTTTTAGTCTCCCAAGTTTTGATATGCAAATTTATAATGATGATAGCATGTCTCCTACTTATGATGATTATATTTATGAAAGTGGGTTTGGAAGAGTGTCAACTTTAGGAAGTAATGATCCCACTATTTTGGAGGATGTTGAATCTTATAATATTTATGAAAGTGGATTTGGAGAGGTCATGACTTTCTTTAGTGATGTATCCACTATCTTGGAAGAGGTTTCAATCGATTATGACGAGAATAAAGTTGCTACTTATGATGATTATTGTGATAGAACTTATGCTATAAAAAGTACTGATGAATATATTTATAAAACTTGTCATGATTATGATTACCCTTTTTTTGAACATTACTCTTTTAATGTGGAAACAGTTTATAGTATTCAAGTCTTTTATGATACTCCCACTACTCCGAATGAGAAGAACTTTGCTTGCATGGAGAGTAGTAAAATTCTATGCTTGTAGATCATGAAAAGAATGCTTTAGGTGCTGGTTATATTGTTGAATTCATTCATGATGCTACTGAAAATTATTTTGAGGGAGGATTATATGCTTGTAGGAATTGCAATAATATCAAGTTTCCTCTCTATGTGCTTAAGGTTTTGAAGTTATGCTTGTTTTGCCTTTCTATGCAAGTTGATTATTGTTCCCACAAGTTGTTTGCACACAAAATCCCTATGCATAGGAAGTGGGTTAGACTTAAATGTGCTAGTCATATTCTTCATGATGCTCTCTTTATGTTTCAATTCTTATCTTTTATGTGAGCATCATTGAAATCATCATGCCTAGCTAGGGGCATTAACACAAATAGTTTATAAACCATAGAGAAGTTGGAATACAGTAGGTTTAACACAAATATAAATAAAGAATGAGTTCATTACAGTACCATGAAGTGGTGTTTTGTTTTCTTTCGCTAACGGAGCTCACGAGTTTTCTGTTAAGTTTTGTGTTGTGAAGTTTTCAAGTTTTGGGTAAATATTCGATGGACTATGGAATAAGGACTGGAAATAGCCTAAGCTTGGGGATGCCCAAGGCACCACAAGGTAATATTCAAGGATAACCAAGCGTCTAAGCTTGGGGATGCCCCGGAAGGCATCCCCTCTTTTGTCTTCGTTCATCGGTAACTTTACCTGGAGCTATATTTTTATTCACCACATGATATGTGTTTTGCTTGGAGTGTCATTTTATTTTCTTTAGCTTTTCTTGCTGTTTGAATAAAGTATCAAGATCTGAAATTATTAAATGGGAGAGTCTTCACATAGTTACATATTTATTCGACTACTCATTGATCTTTACTTATATCTTTTGGAGTAGTTTGTCATTTGCTCTAGTGCTTCACTTATATCTTTTAGAGCACGACGGTGGATTTATTTTGAAGAAATAGATGAACTCTCATGCTTCACTTATATTATTTTGGGAGTCTTAAATAGCATGGTAATTTGCTTAAATAATCCTAATATGCTAAGCATGCAAGATTTGTAAGAATTCTTATGACTGTGTTGAATACTAAGAAAAGTTTGATGCTTGATAGTTGTTTTGAGGTGTGAAGATGGTGATATTAGAGTGATGCTAGTTGAGTAGTTGTGAATTTGAGAAATACTTGTGTTAAAGTTTGTGATTCCCGTAGCATGCACGTATGGTGAACCGTTATGTGATGAAGTCGGAGCATGATTTATTTATTGATTGTCTTCCTTATGAGTGGCGGTCGGGGACGAGCGATGGTCTTTTCCTACAAATCTATCCCCCTAGGAGCATGCGTGTAATACTTTTCTTTGATAACTTTTAGATTTTTGCAATAAGTATATGAGTTCTTCATGACTAATGTTGAGTCCATGGATTATACACACTCTCATCCTTCCACCATTGCTAGCCTCTCTAATACCGCGCACCTTTTGCCGGTATCATACACCCACCATATACCTTCCTCAAAACAGCCACCATACCTACCTATCATGGCATTTCCATAGCCATTCCGAGATATATTGCCATGCAACTTTTCACCATTCCGTTTATTATGACACGCTCCATCATTGTCATATTGCTTAGCATGATCATGTAGTTGACATCATATTTGTGGCAAGCCACCGTTCATAATTCTTTCATACATGTCACTATTGATTCATTGCATATCCCGATACACCGCCGGAGGCATTCATATAGAGTCATATTTTGTTCTAAGTATCAACTTGTAATTCTTGAGTTGTAAGTAAATAAAAGTGTGATGATCATCATTATTAGAGCATTGTCCCAAGTGACGAAAGGATGATGGAGACCATGATTCCCCCACATGTCGGGATGAGACTCTGGACGAAAAAAAGAGAAAAAAAGAGGCCATAAAAAAAAGGAGAAAAAGGCCCAAACAAAAAAATATAAAAAAAATATGAGAGAAAAATAGAGAAGGGGAAATGCTACTATCCTTTTACCACACTTGTGCTTCAAAGTAGCACCATGATCTTTATGATAGAGGGTCTCCTATGTTGTCACTTTCATATTATAGAACTTGGCTTGTATATTCCAATGATGGGCTTCCTCAAAATGCCCTAGGTCTTTGTGAGCAAGCGAGTTGGATTCACACCCACTCAGTTTCTTTTTGAGCTTTCATACACTTATAGCTCTAGTGCATCCGTTGCATGGCAATCCCTACTCACATTGATATCTATTGATGGGCCTCTCCATAGCACGTTGATACGCCTAGTTGATGTGAGACTATCTTCCCCATTTTGTCCTCTCCACAACCACCATTCTATTCCACATATAGTGCTATATCCATGGCTCACGCTCATGTATTGCGTGAAGATTGAAAAAGTTTTGAGATTGTCAAAAGTATGAAACAATTGCTTGGCTTGTCATCAGGGTTGTGCATGATTTAAATACTTGGTGTGGTGAAGATAGAGCATAGCCAGACTATATGATTTTGTAGGGATAACTTTCTTTGGCCATGTTATTTTGAGAAGACATAATTGCTTTGTTAGTATGCTTGAAATATTATTATTTTTATGTCAATATGAACTTTTATCTTGAATCTTTCTGATCTGAATATTCGTACCACAATTAAGAAGAATTACATTGAATCTTTCGGATCTGAATATGCCCGGGCCCAACAGAATCATCACTCTCGCTAGTGATCCGGACACAACACTCCGCGCTGAAAACAAAACAGCCGCATTGGCCCTCGAGGCATTATCCGAAGCCCTTGTGGCCGAGGAATTAACTGCGCTGCGCTCCATAGTGGACAGGGACGATGTGATACTTGACAAGAGATCCAAGTCCACCTCTTTTAAACCAGCGGATGAAATAGTCAAATTCCAAGTTCACCCAACGGACCCTACAAAAACAGCCTCCATCGGGGCACAATTAAACCCCGCCGTGGACGCCGCACTATGAGAGTTCCTGCGCAAGAATTGGGACATATTCGCCTGGCATCCCTTAGATATGCCAGTGATCCCACGCAGGCTGGCCGAGCACAACCTTAATATTCTAAAGGTGTAACACCCCAAAAATTTTGATTTGGTTTTATCAAATTCTTTATTTGACTTGAAGGAGGTTATTTAATAAATTTCTAAAAAAAACTCCCCTTCTCAAAACTTCTCCTTTTATGACAGGTATGTTTTATGGGTTCTTCCAAATCTTGATCTTTGGCCTTAAGGGTTTTTCATCTTTAGTTGGCTCACAAATAATGTTGGAAAGTTTTTGAAATCCTCTCTATTAAAAAGAAACCCTATGAATTATGGATTTATTCTTTTCCCATTCAAAAGTTTCTCTTTTGCCATGACTCATGTTGAAATTTTCCTTCCAAATCCACCTCCCCACTTTGGGACAAGCCAAGCTTCTAAATCCAGCAAGTTTCAACTTCATCTAAATTTTATTTCTATTTATTTTAACCTCAAAATCTTTTCTGTCATTTATTTTGGACCTTCGAGATTTACAAAGGAACTGCCAGATTTCCATTGAGTTTTAACTCCAAATAAACTTCTCTGGATAGTCCTTAGCACCCTCAACCAAGATCCATCAAGATCCACTGGTCCACAGTTCAAATTTTTCAAAATGTGCTTGCTGCAAGTTTGGACCAGACTTGCCATTTTTGGTCAAATTCATTCTTTTTCTTCTCATAAAAATCTGAGAAAAATCAGGCAGCCCCTAGAGGCATCAAGAGACCACTTCACCAAGTCCCAGCTCCAGAAAAATTTTCCACATGCCAAAAACATTTCATCAAACAGCTAGCGTGCACTGTTTCTGTCAAAATTCAGAAATTCAGTGTTCACTTCTGTCGACAGTGTCGTTTTCTTCAGAGCGCGGCGTCAATCTCACTAGTGCTTGCTCTGGCCTCTTGCTCCCTGCTCCTCCTTATCCAGTGCGTCGCACGATCATTTGGACGGGCGCGGGCGCGGGCGTCGGCGGTGAGCTGGAAGGGGTGCATCGCCCCCGTGAGCGGCGACAGCAACGCCCGCTGTGGCCATCAGAGAGGCTTGGCGTGGAACGGCGCCGTCCAGCACCGCCCAAACCACCAGAAGCCTATGTGTTGCCGTCCCCTTCTCTGTGAATGCTGTAGCACTGTCGCCGTGGCCTGAGAGGCGCAGAGCACGCTCTCTGCCGCCGCCGTGCCCGTGAAGCCGTTCCATCGAGAACTTGGAGTATCGCCAAAGTTTTGCCATGATTAGCCTCTGGATGGAACCAGTAGACCAACACGTTGATGCCCAGTCACCTAAACCGCCTGTCCGACCACTGCCTCGCCGTAATCACTCACCGGAGTTATCCCGTTCTCGGCGAACGCCTCGGACCGGCTATAAAAGGAGGCCTCGAGCTTGTTCTCGACCCAGCACCACCCCTCCACCTCGCCAGTACTGTGCCCAGCCACTAGGAGGACCTCGAGGCGGTCTTCTTCCCCGACTCCGGCCGCCCCAATCCGCTTCGGGCTCCGGCACGATTCTCTCCGGTGAGAGCACCCCGACCTCCCAAACCTTGCCAGTAGCCTCCTAGTGCACCCACTCTGCTGAACCTAGCTTCAATTTGGTGTCTGCAACTCTCCCCGGCGACATCCACCACCACTCGAACCACCGTCCGCCAGAGTGGAGGCCGCCGTCGATGTGGTGCTCGCCGACGACCAACTCCACCACCCATAGACGCGGGAGAGCACCGTGAGTCCGTAGGTACCATACCCTCCCCCTACCTCGCCGTGGATCGACGCCGGCGACCACCGCAAGCCTCAGCCGCCGGCGGACTCTGTTTTTCAAATTCAAACCTGACGGGTGGGACCCCCTCGTCAGCCTGTCCTCTCTTATTCGAAACGTTTTCTGAAAACGCCTTCGGGCAAAAATACGTTTTCCTTTGGGGTTGGCGTATTGCTAACCGAAACGTTTTCTGTTTTTATAAACTAACCCCGGGTAACTTTCTGTTTCATTACATATGAGTACCTGGACTAAAACCCTTATAACTTTTTAACAAGAGATGATTTTGAATTGATTCTTTTCCTGTCATCTTTATTTTTCTGTCTAGTTTTTTATCATATTTATTTGAAAAAAATTTGGAACAATTTTTATTCACACACATTATTTACGTTAGTATGCGATTTCTTTATACCATAGATACCGGAGGAGGTGACGGAACCGCGAACTTCACCGAGCTAGACTCCGACTACTCCGAACTAGGCAAGCATGTTTGAACCTTTGATATGATGAGTATTTTGCATGTTTGTTTGAGTAGTTTATTTATGGCATGTTTATATAAGCATATTGTGAATGCTATATTGCATGCAAGGCAAGCTACGGGTGAACTTCGATATTGATGTCTTCTTATGATGGTGATATAACCTGATCATGTGGTGGCATGATAGGTTGCAAGCTGGTATTGTTGAAGCATGCCAGTTTTATGTCAACCGTTTGACTCCAGTGTTAACGTGGATCAAGTCTCGATCCCGTTAGTTTCCCCTTCGTGCTGCCACATGTTTTCTGCAAAGAGTGTGGTTTAGTAAGTCACAAACCTCTTTCCTTGTACACACCAAACAGAGGGACCGCGATGAGGGTTCCATGGCCCTAGATTAAAGCCCGTCATCCGATCAGGGGGCATGAGTGTTTCCAGTCGGGACCGAGAGGGGGGCACCCCTTAGAGCGCGCGATATAAATTGGATCCCATGCTAGTCGACGTTGTGGCCTCCCCGTCTTAAAGTTTTTCTTGAACATTTCCTAGGGTGATTCCTGGCAGCGGAATGTGGAATGGGTGTGTACTGGTTAGACGTGTTTCTTCTAAAATACCGTAAACGGAACTAGTCCTTGTGACTACTGAAATCCGTTGGCTGTGGTTAAAGAGTACAAACTCTGCAGAGTCAAAAACCATTCGAGTATCCATGTCCACCATCAAGGACTTGAACAACATCTCAGTGTGAGTGTCAGTCTCAGTGTCGATCTCGGTTTCAACACCAGTGTCAGTCTCCGGAGAACAAGCATGAAAACTGAGAGTGGTAAACCCGGCTGAATGTTATTCGTGTGAATGACCTAACCAGTTTATTATTATTTGCTGAGTATTTCTTTGGGATGATTTAAATTCATGAACTGCTTGAATTCGGACGATGATATATATAAGCCCTTTGTGTGATGTCGCTAAGATGTCCGACTGTGGCACTCTTGTGATTTACTTTTCATATAAGCCCTTTATGAGATGTCGCTCAGACGTCCGACTGTGGCACTCTTGTTATTTACTTTCGGTATAAGCCCTTTATGTGATGTCGCTCTGACGTCCGACTGTGGCACTCTTCTTAATTACTTTCGATATAAGCCCTTTATGTGATGTCGCTCAGACGTCCGACTGTGGCATCCTCATTATTTACTTTCATTATAAGCCCTTTTCGAGATGTCGCTTAGACGTCCGACTAAGGCACGCACTGTCATTTACATTTCAATATAAGACCTTTATGAGGTGTCTCCCTGACGCCCGACTGCGGCATGTCAATTTTATTTTTACCTTTTGAGGCGTCGCTTCAGACACCCGATCGGTCTTCAGTTATTTTATTAGGATTTTGGGAGGACTATCGCCTGACTTCCTTTCGTTTATCGTGCAGTACAAATCTATTATCTGAGTATGCATTACTAACCTGCTCATGTGCATCATGTTTGCATTTGTTATATCTTATGTCCACACTGTCTTGCGAGTACATTCAAAGTACTCACCTGGATTGTTGATTTGGCCAGATGTTGACGAAGCTGATCTTATGGATGAAGAGTTCGATAGCGAGTCCGACGCCTAGAGGAGTCCCAGTCAATCACGTGTGATCCTAGAGTTGATCACTTGTATTATATACGCTTCCGCTACCCAAATAAATTCATCGAGCCTCACTCCGACGCTTGATGAGCTGTAAGATTTTTGGAGTCATGTCACCCACTTCACTGTGACATATCCACCACCACTTTTTTACGAGTTAGTAGTTATGCCACCATACCCTTGTGTCATATCCGCCTTTATGTATAATATCGGCGTGCTTGTAATAAATTGTTGAGCAGCCTCAGCTCAACCTTGTACAATATTTAGTACTTCTGGATTTCTGTATCAAGGATTTGTCTACTGGTAAGAAGGATTCTTCTGTACCGGTCAATACAATGGTCGGCTTTTCAATAAACGTTTTATTACAAAACCAGTCCTGACAACCTTGGTATCAGAGCCAGGCGGACTGTCGGAAGCCACTAGGTGCGATCGCTAATCGGTTATTAGTGTAATAAGTGCTATTTTTAGCGTTTTGCAAATGTAGCAATTTTCTGTTAGTCATCATAAATTTATGACTTGACTATTCGGAACTTTTGTCTACTTTTGTAGATGGCTGGCAGCGACTGTGAGTCACAGGTGTTCGCCAATGTACCTGAGGGGTTCATCAAGCTTCTCGTCTCCATCACCAAGGTCGCGATCGGGCCATCGGCTCGTCCAGAGTTCACACTCTACCAACACAAGCTCAGCGACAGCGTATCTACGCACCAGGCCTCGGTGCAATTCAAGGGAGGACATTCTGGGTCATGCCGCTTCTGATTTGTAGGGAGGGCCATGCCTACGGAGAGGCATGCCATGCAGATGGCTGCCCGTGAGGCGATAGCTCGTCTCCGGGATGCGCTCCCTTCGATGAAGGCTCGTCACTACCGCTACCTCCCATGCCACGTGCCATACACTTGTCACTATGCGTTCGCTTGCGCTAGGGGAGAGAGAGATGAGGCTTTTGAAATGTTGGTTGAGTATCTACTTCGTTCAGGGTTGTTCAGCCAACAGGAGGGAGCTCCTCCGTACAGCACCACCACTGTCATGTGTATCGTCCTCAGCATCCTATGCACCTGCCACCTTAGCCACCGCTCGTCGCCTGCCTACCACTGAGGAGTTTGACCAGGTCATTGCTCCTACTCCAGTCAGAGCTGCACCACCTACCGCGCCCGCACCAGTTCCCCAAACCAGTACTTCGCGCCTAGAGCCTATTAGTGAGGAGGAGGTTGAGTCTCCAGCATCACTGGGTCTTACCCTCGGCAGGCCGAAGGAAGTTTTCACCATCTCCGACTGAGTGCGCCTAGCAGCCGTGCGATGTACCAGCTTGTATGATATCTTGGAGTTTCTTTTAAATTCCGCCTTTGCAAAATTATTTATTTTTGCCACTCAGTTTTTCTTATGAGTTCTGCTAAAATACCCCAGAGAGGAAAATGCTTCGTCCCTGGACTCGTTCCATGCCAAGTCCGCCGGAAGAAAATTATGGTACCCAGACAAGTAACAATTTCACACAGGGGCAGTCAAGTCAGCAAGGCAGTGAAACTGCATTTTCTCAAGTATGCCGCCTTTATGAGCAAAGCCAGCAGCAGCATCAAGAAATGATGAACCATGTTATCAATATGGGAAATCACCGTGAACCATATCAGCAGCATTCCAAATTGTCTGAACTATAGAAGACACATCCCCCAACGTTCTCTCACACTAATAGACCTCTTGAGGCCGATGATTGGCTTCGAGACATTGAAAGGAAGTTAATTATTGCACAATGTTCAGACCATGGAAGGTACTTTATGCACCTCACTACCTCACTGGAGCAGCTGCATCATGGTGGGAAAATTTCCTACACATGCATCCCAATGAAAATAACATTACCTGGGAAGAATTTAAAGAAGATTTTCGTGGGGCACACATTCCTAGAAGCATTATGAAGATCAAGAAAAGGGAGTTTGATGACCTCAAGCAGAGAAGCATGACAGTGAATGAGTACAATAGTCAGTTTACTCAATTATCTCGTTATGCCAACGAAGAGCATATGACTGAAAATAAAAAAGTGGAAAAATTTCTAGACGGTCTGGCACCAGCACTTAAATGCCAGCTAGTCGTACACACTTTTCCGGATTTCAAAACACTTGTGGACAAGGCTATTACATTGGAAAATGAGCGCCGCAACTTGGAGGATTTTCGCAAGCGCAAAAGGGACAAGACTACTCACGCTCGCAACAACCGGAACAAGACTGATTTCCAGAAGATTGGAGCGAACAAATGCACAACCAATGTCCCACGCCCAAACAAAAATTTTCATGCAAGGGACAAGGATTTCACGTATCGCCCAGGTGTTACTTGCTACGCTTGTGGAGAGGAAGGACACTATGCCAAACAGTGCCCAAAACCAAGAAACTCGGCACCCAAGCCGAACAACAATGGAAACAATTCAGCACCCAAGCGTAACAACTTCAACCCCAATAACAATCACAAGAAGGGTCACTTGAACCACGTGACCAAGGAGGAAGCACCGAATGCCCCGGATATCATACTCGGTACTTTCCCTGTCAACACAATACCTGCCACGGTTTTGTTTGATTCTGGAGCTTCTCACTCGTTCATTTCAAAGAACTTTGCTTTGCAACATGATTTTTTGATGCTTCCTTTGGAAAAATCCATGACCATCAAGTCCCCCGGAATTAAGCAAATCACTCAGAGTTACTGCCAAGGTGTGGTTATTGAGTTTGAAGGACTAAAGTTTTAGGCAAACCTCATTGTATTGGAAAATAAGGGACTGGATGTTATACTAGGAATGGACTGGTTAACCACCAACAAGGGATTTATCAACTGTTTCAATCGGACTGTAATTCTTACTCATCATCATGGGAAGACGATAAAAGTTTCAGCTCAAGAAAGACCAATGTCACGACAACCAAAGTTGAACAAAGTGGACATATCAGAATTAAGAAAATTTCCAGTGGTATGTGAGTTCCCTGACGTATTTCCCGAGGAACTACGAGGCATGCCACCAGACAGGGAAATAGAGTTCATCATTGAACTAGCACCTGGAACCACCCCCATTTACAAGAAACCCTATAGAATGGCACCCTCCGAGTTGGTAGAATTAAAGAAGCAAATAAAGGAATTACTGGATAAAGGATTTATTCGGGCCAGCTCCTCACCTTGGGGATCACCAGTATTATTTGCCAAGAAAAAGAACGGGACACTAAGGTTATGTATAGACTATCGAGGACTCAACATGGTCACCATCAAAAACAAATATCCGATGCCACGGATAAATCATTTATTTGACCAGCTCGCACAAGCCAAGGTTTTCTCAATAATTGATTTAAGGTCTGGGTATCATCAATTAAAAGTACAGACAGAAGATATCCCTAAGACAGCATTCACCTCCAGATAGGGATTATATGAATTTACAGTAATGCCGTTCGGACTGACAAACGCCCCCGCATATTTTGTCCACCTCATGAACAAAGTGTTTATGAAATTTATGGACAAATTTGTTGTGGTGTTCATTGATGATATTCTGGTATACTCTAAGACACCAGAAGAGCATGTTGAACATCTCAAAATTGTACTGGGAGAATTAAGGAAACATCAATTATACGCCAAATTTAGCAAATGTGAATTTTGGTTAAGACAGGTTGCTTTTCTAGGCCACGTATTGACACAAGAAGGTGCCGTCATAGACCCAGAAAAAGTCAAGGCCGTACTTGGCTGGAAACCCCAAGCCAACATAACAGATGTACGAAGATTCCTAGGAATGGCTGGATATTACAGAAGGTTTATCGAGGGGTTCTCCACCATACCAAAACCAATGACACAATTACTCAAGAAGGATAAGAAATTTGTATGGACTGAAGCTTGCGAGAAAAGTTTCCAAGAACTCAAAAGGAAATTAACAACAGCACCAGTATTGGTTGTACCAGACATACACAAAAGTTTTGAAGTATATTGTGACGCATCCCGGAAAGGCCTTGGATACGTACTGATGCAAGAAGGCAAAGTAGTCGCATACGCTTCCAGGCAACTACGAAAGCATGAAGAAAATTATCCTACTCATGATTTGGAATTGGCAGCAGTCATTCATGCACTCAAAGAGTGGAGGCACTTTCTGCTTTGAAATCGTTGTGAAATATATACGGACCTTAAAAGCCTCAAGTATATTTTCACACAACCCGAACTCAATTTACGACAACGACGCTGGTTGGAATTAGTGAAAGATTATGATGTTGGCATTCACTACCATCCAGGAAAAGCAAATGTAGTGGCAGATGCTCTTAGTCGAAACCCCAGCTCGGGCAATGACAGTCTACAGAAGTTGAGACCTGAATTTCAGCAGGAGTTCGCCAAACTCAATTTGGTGATGGTCACTGAAGGTAATGTGTCAAACTTGGAAATACAACCCACCCTTGTGGAATAGATTAAGAAGGCTCAGCATGGACATCCCAGCATCGAAGGCATAAAAAGAAAAGTGAGTATGGGCAAGGCCTCAGAATTCGTCCTAGATGATGAGGGAATGTTATGGTACGGAGACAGACTTTGCGTGCCAAATATAGAGGACCTCAAACAGCAAATTCTACCTGAAGGCCACACCGCTCCATATTCAATCCACCCCGGAGGAACCAAAATGTATAAGGACATTCAGGAAAAAATTTGGTGGCACGGTATGAAGAGGGATATAGCTACCTTCATTGCATGTTGTGATTCTTGTCAGCGCATTAAAGCCGAGCACCAAAAACCAGTAGGACTATTACAACCAAACAAGATACCTGAGTGGAAATGGGACGAAATTGGAATGGATTTTATTGTCGGACTACCTCGGTCACAACACAGAAATGATGCCATATGGGTCATCACAGATAGATTAACCAAGGTGGCACATTTCATTCCCGTAAAGACAACATATACCACTCAGAAGCTTGCCAAACTTTATCTCTCCCGTATAGTTTGTTTGCATGGAATCCCAAAGACTATAATATCCGACAGGGGCACTCAATTCGTCTCTAAATTTTGGGATCATTTACAACAGGCTCTGGGAACTCAACTAGTATTCAGTACAGCATACCACCCCCAGACTGATGGACAAACTGAATGCATAAGCCAAATTCTACAGGACATGCCGAGAGCATGTGTTCTCACCTATGGAACCAGTTTTGAAGAAAGCTTGCCATATGCCGAGTTCGCATACAACAAAGTTACCAAGCCAGTCTACAAATGGCACCTTTCGAAGCCTTGTATGGGCGGAGATATCGTACTCCATTAAATAGGTCAGAAACAGGAGATAGTCATATCTTCGACCCAGACATGCTCAAGGAAGCTGACGAGAAAGTTAGACTAATCAGGGACCGACTCAAGATAGCTCAAAGCCGACAAAAGAGTAATTATGATCGAAAACATCGTGAAGTCAGCTTTGAACCCGGTGAATACGTGTATCTATGAGTATCTCCTATGAGGGGCCTGCAATGGTTCAAAGTTAAAGGAAATCTAGCACCAAGATTTATTGGACCCTTCTATGTAATTGCGCGAAGAGGCACAGTAGCCTACCGGCTAGACTTACCCAAAGAACTGTCAGACGTCCACGATGTGTTCCACGTCTCACAATTGAGGAAATGTGTAAGCAACCCGGAAAAACAAGTATCTCATGAGAACATTGGCATGCAACCAGACCTCACCTACAGGGAACGTCCAATAAAAATATTGGAGGAATCTAAAAGAAGGACCCGTCAGAAAACAATTAAGTTTTTCAAGGTTCAGTGGAGCAATCACACCAAGGATGAAGCAACATGGGAAAGAGAGGACTTTCTTCGGATAGAGTACCCACACCTATTTGAGGATCAGCTGAAATCTTGGGGGCGTGATTTTCCTAAGGGAGTAGGTGTTGTAACACCCCAAAAATTTTGATTTGGTTTTATCAAATTATTTATTTGACTTGAAGGAGGTTATTTAAATTTTTTTTTTAAAAAAACTCCCCTTCTCAAAACTTTTCCTTTTATGACAGGTATGTTTTATGGGTTCGTCCAAATCTTGATCTTTGGCCTTAAGGGTTTTTCATCTTGTGTTGTCTCAACACAAATAATGTTGGAAAGTTTTTGAAATCCTCACTATTAAAAAGAAACCCTATGCATTATGGATTTATTCTTTTCCCATTCAAAAGTTTCTCTTTTGTCATGACTCATGTTGAAATTTTCCTTCCAAATCCACCTCCCCACTTTGGGACAAGCCAAGCATCCAAATCCAGCAAGTTTCAACTTCATCTAAATTTTATTTCAATTTATTTTAACCTCAAAATCTTTTCTGTCATTTATTTTGGACCTTAGAGATTTACAAAGGAACTGCTAGATTTCCTTTGAGTTTTAACTCCAAATAAACTTCTCTGGATAGTCCTTAGCACCCTCAACCAAGATCCATCAAGATCCACTGGTCCACAGTTCAAATTTTTCAAAATGTGCTTGCTGCAAGTTTGGACCAGATTTGCCATTTTTGGTGAAATTCATTCTTTTTATTCTCCTAAAAATCTGAGAAAAATCAGGCAGCCCCTAGAGGCATCAAGAGACCACTTCACAAAGTCCCAGCTCCAGAAAAAATTTCCACATGCCAAAAACATTTCATCGAACAGCTGGCATGCACTGTTTCTGTCAAAATTCAGAATTTCAGTGTTCAGTTCTGTCGACAATGTCATTTTCTTCAGAGCGCGGCGTCAATCTCACCAGTGCTCGCTCTGGCCTCTTGCTCCCTGCTCCTCCTTCTTATCCAGTGCGCCGCACGATCATTTGGACGGGCGCGGGCGTCGGCGGTGAGCTGGCAGGGGTGCATCGCCCCCGTGAGCGGCGACAGCAACGCCCACTGCGGCCATCAGAGAGGCTTGGCGTGGAACGGCGTCGTCCAGCACCGCCCAAACCACCAGAAGCCTACGCGTGGCCGTCCTTTTCTCTGTGCATGCTACAGCACCGTCGCCGTGGCCTGAGAGGCGCAGAGCACGCTCTCTGCCGCCGACGTGCCCGTGAAGCCGCTCCGTCGAGAACTTGGAGTATCGCCCATGTTTTGGCAAGATTAGCCTCTGGATGGAACCAGTAGACTAACATGTTGATGCCCAGTCACCTAAACCACCTGTCCGACCACTGCCTCGCCATAATCACTCGCTGGAGTTATCCCGTTCTCGGCGACCGCCTCGGACCGGCTATAAAAGGAGGCCTCGAGCTCGTTCTCGACCCAGCACCACCCCTCCACCTCGCCAGTAGTGCACCCAGCCACTAGGAGGACCTCGAGGAGGTCTTCTTCCCCGTCTCCGGCCGCCCCGATCCGCTTCGGGCTCCGGCACGATTCTCTCCGGTGAGAGTACCCCCACCTCCCAAACCTTGCCAGTAGCCTCCTAGAGCACCCACTCTGCTGACCTGGCCTCAATTTGGTGTCTACATCTCTCCCCGGCGAGATCCACCACCACCCGAACCACCGTCCGCCGGCGTGGAGGCCGCCGTCGACGTGGTGCTCGCCGACGACCAGCCCCACCACCCATAGACGCGGGAGAGCACCGTGAGTCCGTAGGTACCGTCCCCTCCCACTACCTTGCCGTGGATCGACCCTGGCGACCACCGCATGCCTCGGGCACCGGCGGACTCTATTTTTCAAATTCAAACCTGACGGGTGGGACCCCCTCGTTAGCCTCTCCTCTCTTATTCGAAACGTTTTCTGAAAACGCCTTCGGGCAAAAATACGTTTTCCTTTGGGGTTGGCGTATTGCTAACCGAAACGTTTTCTGTTTTTATAAACTAACCCCTGGAAACTTTCTGTTTCATTACACATGAGTCCCTGGACTAAAACCCTTATAACTTTTTAGCAAAAGATGATTTTGAATTGATTCTTTTCCTGTCATCTTTATTTTTCTGTATAGTTTTTTATCATATTTGTTTGAAAAAATTTTGGAACAATTTTTATGCACACACGTTATTTACGTTAGTATGCGATTTCTTTATACCGTAGATATCGGAGGAGGTGACGGAACCGCGAACTTCGCCGAGCTAGACTCCGACTACTCCGAACCAGGCAAGCATGTTTGAACCTTTGATATGATGAGTGTTTTGCATGTTTTCTTGAATAGTTTCCTTATGGCATGTTTATATAAGCATATTGTGAATGCTATATTGCATGCAAGGCAAGCTATGGGTGAACTTCGACATTGATGTGTTCTTATGATGGTGATATAACCTGATCATGTGGTGGCATGATAGGTTGCAAGCTGGTATTGTTGAAGCATGCCATTTTTATGTCAACCATTTAACTCCAGTGTTAACGTCGGTCAAGTCTCGATCTCGTTAGTTTCCCCTTCGTGCTGCCACATGTTTTCTGCAAAGAGTGCGGTTTAGTAAGTCGCAAACCTCTTTCCTTGTACACACCAAACAGAGGGACCGCGATGAGGGTTCCATGGCCCTGGATTAAAGCCCGTCATCCGGTCAGGGGGCATGGGTGTTTCCGGTTGGGACCGAGAGGGGGGCACCCCTTAGAGCGCGCGATATAAATTTGATCCCATGCTAGTCGAGGTGGTGGCCTCCCCGTCTTAATTTTTTTCTTGAACGTTGCCTAGGGTGATTCCTGGCAGCGGAATGTGGAATGGGTGTGTACTAGTTAGATGTGTTTCTTCTAAAATACCGTAAACGGAACTAGTCCTTGTGACTATTGAAATCCGTTGGCTGTGGTTAAAGAGTACAAACTTTGGAGAGTCAAAAACCATTCGAGTATCCATGTCCACGATCAAGGACTTGAACAACATCTCAGTGTCAGTGTCAGTCTCAGTGTCGATCTCGGTGTCAACACCAGTGTCAGTCTCCGGAGAACAAGCATGAAAACTGAGAGTGGTAAACCCGGCTGAATGTTATTCCTGTGAATGACCTAACCAGTTTATTATTATGTGCTGAGTATTTCCTTGGGATGATTTAAATTCATGAACTACTTGAATTCGAACGATGATATATATAAGCCCTATATGTGATGTCGCTCATACGTCCGACTATGGCACTCTTGTGATTTACTTTGGATGTAAGCCCTTTATGAGATGTCGCTCAGACGTCCGACTGTGGCACTCTTGTTATTTACTTTCGGTATAAGCCCTTTATGTGATGTCGCTCAGACGTCCGACTGTGGCACTCTTGTTAATTACTTTCGATATAAGCCCTTTATGTGATGTCGCTCAGACGTCCGACTGTGGCATCCTTATTATTTACTTTCATTATAAGCCCTTTTCGAGATGTCGCTTAGACATCCGACTGAGGCACGCACTGTCATTTACATTTCAATATAAGCCCTTTATGAGGTGTCGCCTTGACGCCCGACTGCGGCATGTCAATTTTATTTTTACCTTTCGAGGCGTTGCTTCAGAGACCCGATCGGTCTTCAGTTATTTTATTAGGATTTCGGGAGGACTACCGCATGACTTCCTTTCATTTATCGTGCAGTACAAATCTATTATCTGAGCATGCATTACTAACCTGCTCATGTGCATCATGTTTGCATTTGTTATATCTTATGTCCAAACTGTCTTGCGAGTACATTCAAAGTACTCACCTGGCTTGTTGATTTGGCCAGATATTGACGAAGGCGATCTTATGGATGAAGAGTTCGATAGCGAGTCCGACGCCTAGAGGAGTCCCAGTCAGTCACGTGCGATCCTGGAGTTGATCACTTGTATTATATACGCTTCCGCTACCCAAATAAATTCATCGAGCCTCACTCCGACGCTTGATGAGCTGTAAGATTTTTGGAGTCATGTCACCCACTTCACTATGACATATCCACCACCACTTTTTTTATGAGTCAGTAGTTATGCGACCATACCTTTGTGTCATATCCGCCTTTATGTATAATATCGGCGTGCTTGTATTAAATTGTTGAGCAGCCTCAGCTCAACCTTGTACAATATTTAGTACTTCTGGATTTCTGTATCAAGGATTTGTCTACCGGTAAGAAGGATTCTTCTGTACATGTCAATACAAGGGTCGGCTTTTCAATAAACGTTTTATTGCAAAACGGTCCTGACAAAAGGGATTCAAGCTGGTCAAGCAGACTCTTCGGCGTTTCTCTGAACCTAAGAGACAAGCTATGGGAGAGGAACTAGCCAAGTTATTGGAGGCCAGATTCATTACAGAAATAAAACACCCGGACTGGCTAGCAAACCTGGTGATGGTACCAAAGAAGGACAAATCTTGGCGCCTATGTGTCAATTTCAAGGACCTCAACAAGGCTTGCCCAAAGGATGCCTTCCCCCTCCCCCGCATCGATCAAATTATCGATGCTACTGCAGGACACGATTCATTGTGTTTCCTCGACGCATACTCCGGCTACCACCAAATCAAGATGGCGGAGTCCGACCAAGCCGCAATGGCATTTATCACACCATACGACCCCTTCTGTTTCAACACAATGCCTATTGGGCTCAAAAACGCCGGCGCAACATATCAGCGCATGATTAGGATATGTCTGGAGAAACAGATTAGCAAAACAGTGGAGGCATACGTAGATGATGTGGTCGTCAAAACCAAACACGTCGACTCTCTAATAGACGACTTGAGGCTCACATTCGACAACCTCCGAACATACGACATCAAGCTCAATCGGGAAAAATGCGTTTTCGGTGTACCAGCCAGAAAGCTCCTGGGCTTCATTGTCTCCAGCAGAGGAATCGAAGCAAATCCGGCCAAAATCCGAGCTCTGTCACAGCTGGCTATCCAACGGACCTCAAACAAATCCAGAAATTAACCGGATGTGTGGCGGCTCTAAGCCGCTTTATCTCCCTCTTAGGAGAAAAGGCATTAACCCTTTATCACCTCCTTCGGCGCACCGAACACTTCGAGTGGACGGATGCTGCCACAGCCGGATTGGATGAAATAAAAGCCATACTGGCAACCAACCCAATCCTGGCCGCGCCAAACATTGGCGAACCAATGTTGTTGTACATTGCGGCAACTCATCAGGTTGTAAGCGCAGTGCTCGTCATCGAACGAGAAAAGGACGGACATAAATTCCCCCTTCAAAAGCCAGTCTATTATGTATCCATTGTCCTCACTCCATGCAAATCACGGTACCCACATTATCAAAAGATAGCCTATGCAGTATTCATGGCATCCCGGAAGCTGCGACACTACTTTCAAGAGTGTTCAATTACAGTGGCCTCGGAAGTACCACTTAATGATATTATAAACAACCGCGACGCCACGGGTCGGATTGCCAAATGGGTCATTGAGCTCCTCCCGTTCGACATAACATACAAACCTCGGCGAGCTATTAAGTCGCAAGTATTGGCCGACTTCGTCGCCAAATGGAGGCCGAACTCCCTAAAGAGTACGGCGCATACTCCAATTGGATCATGCACTTCGACGGCTCCAAAATGCTGGCTGGTCTAGGGGCTAGCGTCGTCCTGATGTCCCCAACCGGAGATACAGTTCAATACGTACTCCAGATACTGTATACAGACTCCAACAACGCAGTCGAATATGAGGCCCTATTACATGGTCTTCGGATGGCGGTTTCCATGGGCATTGGACGCCTGGAGGTGCGTGGGGATTCGAACCTCGCAATATCCCAAATAAATGGAGACTTCGACGCCAAGGATTCGAAAATGGCGGGCTATCGCAACGCCGTCCTAAAGATGTCAGCTCAGTTCGAGGGGCTCGAATTTCACCATGTGGCTCGGGAAAACAATCAGGCGGCGGATATCCTCGCCCGCATTGGCGCAAAACGCGATGCAGTCCCCCCCCAACATCTTTTTGGAGATGCTGTTTAAGCCATCCGTGGTATGGGAAGGGGACACCGGTGACAATAGTCCGGACCCGGCCACAATGCCCGATATCAAACACTCTGACATAATCGGAGGCTCTGCCACCGAAATAACACCTTCAGCCCACGTAATAATGGCCATCATCGCCCCATGGACAGAACCACTCCTGGCCTACCTAACTAGGCAGGAACTTCCTGAGGACCAAAATGAGGCACGCTGCATAGTGCGGCGATCTAAATCCTACAGGGTCCACGAGGGAGAGTTGTATAAGAAAAGCGCTACCGAAGTCCTTCAAAGGTGCATCTCCAAAGAGGAAGGGCGGAAGCTTCTGGCAGAAATTCACGCCGGACTCGGCGGCCACCACGCCGCAGCCCGGGCCCTTGTAAGCAAGGCCTTCCGTACAGGTTTTTATTGGCCGACGGCCCGGGCAGATGCACATGACTTGGTCCAACGCTGCGTCGGTTGCCAGCTTTTTGCAAACCAAAGCCATGTGCCAGCCACCGCCCTCCAAACAATACCCATTACCTGGCCCTTTGCGGTCTGGGGGCTTGACATGGTTGGACCCCTTAAAGGGGGGACCCATAAGAAAAAATACTTACTGGTCATGGTGGATAAATTCACCAAATAGATAGAAGCCAAACCTGTTAAAACGGCCGAATCCAGACCGGTGATAGACTTCATATCCGGGGTTGTACACCATTATGGCTTCCCCCACAGTATCATCACTGACAACGGCACGAACTTCACGGCCGACGAGGTAAAACTCTGGTGCAACAACATGGGCATCAAGCTCGATTATGCTTCTCTCTATCACCCACAAACTAACGGTTAAGTTGAGCGAGCAAATGGTCTTATCATGAGTGGTATCAAACCCAGATTAGTGCGGTCCTTAAAGGAATCTAACACGCACTGGGTAGAGGAGCTCGACTCTGTACTCTGGGAGCTGCGGACCACGCCGAATCGTACTACCGGATACACACCCTTCTTTATGGTGTACGGCGCAGAGGCGGTTGTGCCCTGCGACATAATTCATGACTCACCTCGAGTGCGCATGTACAAAGAAAGAGAAGCCGAGCTCGATCGGCAGGACAGTTTGGACACCCTGGAGGAGGAGAGCGACGTGGCAAAAGCCCGTTCTGCATTCTATCAGCAACAAGCTCGAAGATACCAAAGCAGAGAAGTACGGGCCAAAACATATAATGTTGGCGAACTAGTTCTACGCCTGCCGGAGAAGAAAAAGACCAAGCTCGAGCCCAAATGGGAAGGTCCCTTCATTATTGTCCAAGTTCTGACGGGTGGAGTGTACCATCTGCGGGATGCATCTTATAATCGACTTGAGCCGAACCCATGGAACGCAGCCAGGCTCCGAAGATTCTACGCCTAGTACCGGACTCTATGTTCGTCTCCTTCCTCTGTCCATTTTTTGCATATACATTATTTGTCTTTTCTTTCTTCCTTTCTTCTTTTTTTCTCAAGGCCTTCAAGGGCCAACTTGTGCCTTGCCTGCACACTATTGACGCACTAACCGCGCTCATTATACCTGGGGGCTTCTTACACAGAAGCTTAATTATTTATTTGGGCTTCATGCCCCGCACATGTGTTATTCTTCTGCATGTACCTTTTGTTCGCCATTATATGCATCGATATGACTTAAGTTCTGGCCAAGCTGGGTTGCCTGGCTCTTGTATATATGCCCTACGTTCCCGTTAATTCGGCTAGGCAATAAGGGGAGCACCTCTGCGATTGTTACTGCCGGGTCAGCCGGATGTGTACCTCAGACTGGGTGAAGCCGAAAGCTAGCGTTCTTAAGGGAATATTGGGTCGGTGAACAAAAGATGATTTTTATTTATTTTCCATATGTGCCCCCAGATGTTTTTGCCTGCGTCTCTTCTCGCAGTCCGGACATGCACTCGAGGGCATGCGTACCCAGGGAAAGGAACCCTTAACGGAACTATTCTCCCTGGAGGATGTTTCTTACTACCCATGTAATATTACATAACTAGTTGCGTACTTGTCTGTTCAAGCACTAATGACCCCTACGCCTAGTTTCCACGCATACCCCGGTTCTTATATAACTGAGCGGGTATTCGCATACACTCCGGACTATCGGGTCCCGAGGTTGAAGCAAAAAGGTCCGCCATGAAAAATGATTTACAATCCGGCTAGAAGGCATTATACATGTCATTTTAATTACATAGTCACTTAGACTGACTAAATTCCTCTTCTATACCATCCAATAGGATGTCTAGCCTACAATCCTGTTGGGAATACTTGGCCGCTAATTCTACTTGCCCACACACTAAGCTAACGGGGATCTCTTTCCCATTGGGCCCCACAGGTCTGACCTCGGCCATGTGGTTTGGGCCAGCCTTGGTATACCGCGTCTTCACCATGGCCCAGGGTTCCCTGGCACCTTGACGGCAGGCCGATATCTTCCATAATCGGAAGCGCCGCCGTGCTCCCTTGAGCTTCTCCGCAAGCTCTCCAATGCCTGCTAGCAGGGAGACGGATGGCCACAAGGCCTGGGCAATACCCTGCATCGCCTGCCAAACTTGTTCGTGCAGTTGTGAGAGCTCGGGTAGAAGATCACCCGCAGACCCGGGCATCTCCTCCGCGGGACAAACCGTCAGCATACCTGCAGACATAACTCTGTTAGCCGGTCTCTTCGCCGAACTCTTTCAGGGGTTCGTTTAAGCACTTACTAAAAATGCCGCGTCGAAACCGCTTATTCTCCTTCACGGAGTCCGCAAGCTGGGCCCGAACATCCTTCAGTTCCACGCTCAGCTGGGTATTAGCGTCTCGGAGATTATTTTTCTCTTGAATGACGCGTGACAGCACGCGCTCGCCAGCATTTAGCTGTCCTTCAGCACGTTTCGCATCCCCTGGCACGGCCTCCGGATTTACTCCGGAGTCATCTGCAAAAGCTATTGTTAGACTTGCAGGCACGCCGCACAAACATCTGGCACCTGTCGTTCGTAGCATGAACGCAGTAGTTACCAGCAGGGGTCTTCTTGGACTCCTCTTCTACGGCAAGTGCGGCCTGAAGCTGGGCTTTGCACTCTTCCATCTCCTGAGATAATTGGGTATTCTTCTCTGTAAAAACCTGCATACGTCATGATCCTTAAATCAGTTATTCTAACTGTTTCAAGTCTCAGGGGCTACTGATATATATATAATCATCAAATTTTCTTACCCGTATATCCTTTACATACTGGTCCATGGCTCTGGCTAGACCATTTTGAGCTGCACGGATATACGCATCTCCTGAGTTGAAGGCCTCAAACGCCTCTTGGGAGAAACAAGCATCATGGAGTACGGCTCGGTGACGCCTGTGATTCATGGCGCTCTCCACTTTGGAATTCGTAGCGGATATTTTATCCGCATCCTGTGTAGAAGGAGCATCCGGCATGCGCCTCGTGTTAGCTTCCGCCTCTGTGTCCGGCCCTGGAGCCCGACTGGTAGAGGCGTGATCGGCGACCTCTCCGGATATAGTCCAGCGAGCGTTCTTCCTTCTAGGAAACACGGGTGTTATTATGTCTTTAAAAGACGACAACCGCGGAGCGAGGCGTTGCATCATACCTCTACGCCGGCGTCTCCGTTCGGACCGCCTTCCTTTTTAGCTTGCCCGGCCTCGGAGCCCCTTGTTGGCGAGTCGTCGCGGGCTCGGCTTGGCGTCCCGAGGGCCTTCCCTACAAAACAACATTTGTGTACGGTAGGTGAAGTGCATAAAAGGGAATCCTTTTCAAAAGTTGGGACTTTGGTCTCATTTACCTGCGAGGCTGGGAGTAGCCCAGGGTAGTTGGCTATAATGGCCACCATGGCGTCATCGCAGCTCAATTGGTAGAATACCCTGTCAATCAGCTCCACGAATATGTCCGGATCCTCTTTAAGGCCGGGGTCGAGGGACCGTTCAGGATCCTCTGGTTGTGGAGGTGGGCTGTTGATCTCCCTCACAGCCTTACGCAGCTCCTGCGATGAAATGGCATGATAAAATATTTGCTGCAAAAATGCGGAAGGGGTGGGTATAAAAAGTGGCAGCTTACCAGCTCGGAGGGTTGTACATGGAGAATCCATCCGCTGGCTTGATGCGGAGGAACTCCTCTTCCTCTCCCTTGTACAAACCGGACAGGATTTTTGCTAGGGTAGCAATTGAGTCCAGCCCCTTACGGTCGCAGCGGATCGCATCATCTTCCCCGTTGAAGTCCCACATAGGGTGGCCTCGATATTTAAGTGGCTGCACCCCGCATAATGCATATTGACATAACCTTGGTTATGGTCAGTCCTGATTGAGCCAATACCTTTATTCGGCCCATCAGGTAAAGAACGTCTCTATCATCTTCTTCCTGAGGCTCTGTGGTCACCAGCTCAGGCGCTTATTCAAAGGAGCATTATCAGACTCGGGAAGGCCGATCCGAATAGGATCCGGAAGGGGGACGTCCTCCATATAAAAACACTCTAAAGGCCAGTCTTCGGACATCTTCTTCGGGGTACCGGATAGGTATCCGGTCCCGGCGATGCGCCATACTTCGGCTCCGTCCACTTGATATATTGATCCCCTTTGTGTACGGGGCACAAGGCAGAACAACTTATTCCACACCGCGAAATGAGCTTCGCAGCCCAGAAACAGCTCGCAAAGGGCTACGTAACCAGCGATGTGCAGTATGGAGGCAGGGGTGAGGTTGTACAACTGGAGGCCATAGAACTCCAGGAGCCCTTGGAGAAATGGATGGATTGGAAATCCGAGTCCCCTTAACAAATAAGGGACAAGGCATACTCGCTCTCCCTTAGAGGCGTTGGGAAAGCTCTCCGCTTGCACCCCGCCATTATAGGTGGCGAGCCTGGCTCGAACCGGGACCATATACGGTGGAGGGAGGAATCCCTGGGTCTGTAGATTCACTAATTCGCTGTGCGGGGCGGAACACTTTTCCCAATCGCCGGGCTTGGGGCTTCGGGAGCGAGAGGAGGAGCTGCGCTGGCCGGCCATGTTGGGATGGATTTTTTCGGGCGCGCTCCGATGAATGCTCGCTGAGGGAGGATGGTGTGGTTTGGATCTTAGAATCCTCGTCTCTTTAATAGATAGTTCATTCACATGGCTAGGGTGGTAAATGTAAAAACACCCTGGCTCCTCACATTCCCTTGACACGTGGAAGATGGCCATTATTGGACGTAGAAGCCAAGAAACGCAACATTTACGAGAAGCCGGACACTATTTAACAAGTACTCAGAGTTTGAAGAAGAACCTGCCTTGCAATGCTGAAGACAATCTGCGCGCCGGACTCATCGTCAATGAAGCCTGGTTAGGGGGCTACAGAGGGAGTCCTGGATTAGGGGGTATCCGGACAGCCGGACTATATCCTTTGGTTGGACTGTTGGACTATGAAGATACAAGATTAAAGACTTCGTCCCGTGTCCGGATGGGACTCTCCTTGGCGTGAAAGGCAAGCTTGGCAATACGGATATGTAGATATCCTTCCTTGTAACCGACTCTGTGTAACCCTAGCCCCCTCCGGTGTCTATATAAACCGGAGGGTTTAGTCCGTAGGACCAAGAACAACAATCATACCATAGGATAGCTTCTAGGGTTTAGCCTCTTCGATCTCGTGGTAGATCAAATCTTGTAATACTCATATCGTCAAGATCAATCAAGCAGGAGTAGGGTTTTACCTCCATTGAGAGGGCCCGAACCTGGATAAAAACATCGTGTCCCCCATCTCCTGTTACCATCCGCCTAGACGCACAGTTTCGGACCACCTACCCGAGATCCGCCGGTTTTGACACCAACACTCGTGGACAGCCCGGAGGTCCACCGACGTACTTCTTTCACCCATATATACCCACGTACCCTAAAAGTTCCGTAGAACAGAATAGATCGGGAGTTCCACCGCCGCAAGCCTCTGTAGCCACGAAAAACCAATCGGGACCCTGTTCCGGCACCCTGCCGGAGGGGGAATCCCTCACCGGTGGCCATCTTCATCATCCCGGCGCTCTCCATGATGAGGAGGGAGTAGTTCACCCTCGGTGCTGAGGGGATGTACCAGTAGCTATGTGTTTGATCTCTCTCTCTCTCTCGTTTTCTTGATTTGCCACGATCTTGATGTATCGCAAGCTTTGTTATTATAGTTGGATCTTATGATGTTTCTCCCCCTCTACTATCTTGTAATGGATTGAGTTTTCCCTTTGAAGTTATCTTATCGGATTGAGTCTTTAAGGATTTGAGAACACTTGATGTATGTCTTGCATGTGCTTATCTATGGTGACAATGGGATATCACGTGATCTAAGTGATGTATGTTTTGGTGATCAACTTGCGGGTTCAGTGACCTTGTGAACTTATGCATAGGGGTTGGCACATGTTTTTGTCTTGACTCTCCCGTAGAAACTTTGGGGCACTCTTAGAAGTTCTTTGTGTTGGTTGAATAGATGAATCTGAGATTGTGTGATGCATATCGTATAATCATGCCCGCGGATACTTGAGGTGACATTGGAGTATCTAGGTGACATTAGGGTTTTGGTTGATTTGTATCTTAAGGTGTTATTCTAGTACGGACTCTAGGGCTGTTTGTGACACTTATAGGAATAGCCCAACGGATTGATTGGAAAGAATAACTTTGAGGTGGTTTCGTACCCTACAATAATCTCTTCGTTTGTTCTCCGCTATTAGTGGCTTTGGAGTGATTCTTTGTTGCATGTTGAGGGATATTTATATGATCCAATTATGTTATTATTGTTGAGAGAACTTGCACTAGTGAAAGTATGAACCCTAGGCCTAGTTTCCTAGCATTGCAATACCGTTTACACTCAGTTTTATCATTAGTTACCTTGCTGTTTTTATATTTTCAGATTACAAAAACCTATATCTACCATCCACATTGCACTAGTATCACCATCTCTTCGCCGAACAAGTGCACCTATACAATTTACCATTGTATTGGGTGTGTTGGGGGCACAAGAGACTCTTTGTTATTTGGTTGTAGGGTTGCTTGAGAGAGACCATCTTCATCCTACGCGTCCCACGGATTGATAAACCTTAGGTCGTCCACTTGAGGGAAATTTGCTACTGTCCTACAAACCTCTGCACTTGGAGGCCCAACAACGTCTACAAGAAGAAGGTTGCGTAGTAGACATCATGGTGCCGCATTATGCCTACCGAAAGCTCAAGATGTCCGGTCCACGCGGCGTCATCACCTTTAATAGCAAGGCCGAACCTTCCCTCGGCACCAACAAATATACAACTGCCCTAGCAACAGAAGCAACGAGTGGCACCTTGCAGCCAAACCTCGAGTCGCCATCCAGGCTTCCGGACACTGACAAGGGACTCCGAACTGCTTCGTGGAAGGGTAGCCCAGCTCATCCGGGACTCAACTAAACACTCCGGCGCAGGCCGAGCTCAGCGGCTCAATCGCCCCACGGCACTTAAATATTCCTTACATTTCTTTCGCAGGTTCGCCTTTGCGCCGACCAGGACAGGCTACTCGGAGGCAGTTTGAATGCGTAAGGGAATCCTTAGACATTCCCCGCAATGACCGTCCAGCCATATTGTGGCTCCGCACTCAGCCCCTTCCTCCTGGTCTCAGCAGGTTCTGTAATCATGTTCCTTTTTTTATCACATTACTTGTACCCATACGCATAGACGTACTATTCAAATACAACATGTGGATTTATATGACGTTTACCTGCTATTATTTCTTGTTGAAATCATTTTGTCAAGTGGCATCCATACACAACGATATGCCTTAAAATATGCCAGGGGCTTCGTTTTACCCGTAACACGGCATTAAAGTCCGAACACCTTCATGGAAGCTCGACACCCCGAACTTATAGCATTATATGCATCAGCTCCGAATCATGTCTTGGGTCAATAGTTGGGTTTGCCTGGCTCCCATGTTTTGGTACCTTACGTTCCGCTATATCGGCTAAGGTAGCACTGGGAGAACTACTGCGATTGTGTCCCCGTTCTTCCGGACGAGCACCTCAGTAGAGAAAGTCGAAAACTGACTGTCATGATACGGCGAGAGCTGGTCAGCTGTTCCAGAGGTCACAAAATCTTTAAGGATTTCTCCCGCATAATGCCATAGCCACTGCAGCGTGTGACGGATCGGTTATTTCTCCGATCAGGTGCTTATAGAGCCCCTAGTACGGTCTTCCGAACACCAGGGGCTGCGCCGACCATACTAAAGCTCCTATGGCTAAGTGAGAGTGATAAAGCCCTATAGTCCGATTGCCTGGTTCGTTGTGCTAAGCACCTCCTTCGAAGGACCCAAAACTGGGATAAAGAGTGCTCAGGTTTATCCTGAACACCCCCGTAGTTCTTACGTGGGGGCAGAAGCCGACGACTGGCCAACTCTCAGGTTTAACATATAAAACGGCCACACAGGAGGGTAAAATTTTACATAACAGGCGACAAATAAACGACCTTGTTCAAACATTACAAAGGAAAACATGATTGGCACTCATGGAAATATAATGTCCTTGCTGCATCGCCCCGCTGCAAGTTAAGATCCTTTCCGTACACTCTCATAATATAATTCGGGCTTGCGGTGCTCCTTCCCCTCTGGCGGTCCTTCGGTCATCAGCTTTTCGGCATCCATCTTCCCCCAGTGCACCTTTGCACGGGCGAAGGCCATTCGCGCACCTTCTATGTAGACTGACCACTTGATGACGTCAAGTCGAGAGCAAGCACTCACGAGCCGCCTCATGAGCCCGAAGTAGCTGCTTGGAATTGGCTCGGCAGGCCATAGCCGGATAAGCAAATCTTTCATGGCTAGTCCCGCCGCCCTATGCAGTTCGACCAGCTCTTTCAGCTGATCGTAAAAGGCACCGGATAATTCGGTGCCAAATACTGCGCCAGAAGAGCTTATCTGCAGTTTCCCATTCTTCGGCTCGGTAGAATTGAGCGGCATCTGATATGCTGCGAGGTAGCTTGGCAAATACCCCTGAGAAATCCGGATTCAAAATTAGAACAATAAGCCCCCCCAAATACTTACTCCATAGGGAAAAAGCCTTACCGGCTGCGATCTTTCTCGCCTCCTGGATCTCCTACAGGGTGCTTTGGGTTTCGTCCCGGGCATCGCGCATGGCCTGATGCGCCTTGGTGAGTTCGGCTTCCTTCTCCGTTAAACTCTGCTCCAAGGACTCGCATTTCCCCACGACCTCTTGTAGCTCCTGCTCAGCTTTGATAACCCTGGCCTCGTGCTTCTTACGAAGAGCCTGCTTAGTAGTTGCCATTTTCTCGGCCTCGGCCACAGCCTTCTTAAGAGCTTCGACTTTGGTCACAATCCCTAGCGCAAGTCATAAACCCAGTTCATACTAAAAATTGATTCGCAATAAACGCGAACAAAGACTGGTGCATACCTTGTTTCTCCCTCAACTGCATTTTCAATTGGCCAAGTTCTTCTGTGGCCCGCTCCAGACTTTGATTCAGCCCAGAGATCTCCGAAGTATGAGAAGAAGCAGCCGTCACAGACACCTGCTTATAACAGAAGAGAAATAGATGCCATTCAATGAGTCTACCTGCGAACATACAATCCGATCCTCCGTTCGGTTCTTTCTTTCATTGAACAGAGTATCAGGGGCTACTATCTATACTATGACACTCTTCAATAACTCATAAAACGTACCTCAAAACCTTTTATAAGGCTGATATAGGCTTCGTTCAGTCCATTCTCAGTTGACTGAATCTTCTCAATCACCGCACCCATAAGGGCACGGTGTTCATCAACGATGGAGGCGTCTTTCAACGCCACCGACAAAGCATCCGACACTTCTGGATAGACAGAGGTCGTCGATGGAACAGGCACACCCCCTCTCGAAAGAGACTGCCCGCTTGATCCAAGAGTCGTATAGGTCTCTGGGACCTCATCCGGCTGGGAACCGATCTTAGGATCACTCCCGCCGTCAGCCCCCACGGGAATCTTTCCCTCCATGTGTCCGGCCCCTGAGGTTTGACCTCCAGGAGCCGCCTTCATGGTTTTTCCCTTCTTCCTGGGCCGGAGTCCTTCTGGGACGAAGCCTTGGTATTATGCACATGTTTGGAGGAAGGGGCCTTTGGGGGCGTCCCGCTCTCCAAGGCATCTGAGCTCAGCAAGTCCTCTGATAAAGATTGTTTGCTACCGGACCTCGTCGGACTGCAAAAAATATGGCTTAGGTTAAAATACTAAGTCGCAAGGAGTCCGAACGCTTAAAACATGCTCGGATTTCATACACTTACGAGTTCACCAGGGGCTGGGCCCTGGGATCCCACGTCGGCCCGCTATCGGCAACGGCAGTGGACTCCTCCAGAAGAGGAGCCTTTCCCCTTTTGGGTAGCTCGGCCTCCAATTGTACGGAGGTCGTCCTCTTCTTTCTTCCCCCCGCAGGGGATTTATCTTCCTCCTCCTCATCGTCCTCTTCGGAGGCAGAATGGGCATAGGAGCCTTCGGATATTGTGTCTGAAGCGCCGCGGCAACGAAGGCCGCCCCGGGTCTTTTTGGCCTCCTTCTCGGCCGTCTTCTTCGGTACCTTGTAGGGTGTCGGGACCAACATCTTCGTTAGAAGTGGGATGGCCGGTTCTTCGGGAAGCGGGGCCGGACAATGGATCCGCTCCGCCTTCTTTGTCCAGCCCTGGGAGAATGGTATTAAACACGTTAAGCGCTTCCTTTGGGTTACGCGGATAGAAAAATATGATAACTTACCGAACTTGTCGGGCGGGAAAGTTGGAACGCACGGTCTTCGGCGGAGTCCGACCATGATTTGCTGGACTTGAAAAGCACCTTCCATATGTCCTTGTGCGAGGAGTCAAAAAGCTCTCGCAAGGTTTGGTGCCTGGCCGGATAAAACTCCCATAAATTGCAAGTCCGGTGCTGACAAGGCAAGATCCGGCAGACTAACATCACCTGGACCACATTGACAAGTTCAATATTCTTGTCTCCCATATCTTCAACACACGTATGGAGCACCAACAGTTCGTCGGACGAGGACCATTCCAGGCCCTTCTTGACCCAGGATGTGAGCCGCATGGGGGCGCCGGATCGGAGCTCGGGAGAGGCGGTCCACTCTGTGCCGCGCGGCTCGGTGATATAAAACCACTGCTGTTGCCACTCCTTTACAGAATCGTTGAAGGTTCCCGTTGGCCATATGACATTGGGCATCTTGCTCACCATGGCACCCCCACACTCGGCGTGCTCGCCGCCCACCACCTTGGGCTTCACATTAAAAATCTTCAGCCATAAACCGAAGTGCGGTGAAATGCGGAGGAAAGCCTCGCACACGACAATGAATGTCGAGATGTTGAGGAAGGAATTAGGGGACAGATCATGAAGATCGATCCTGTAGTAATACATGATGCCGTGAATGAATGGGTGGAGGGGAAACCCCAGCCCGCGGACAATGTGAGGAAGGAACACAACCCTTTCGTGGGGCTCCGAAGTAGGGACGATCTGTCCCGCCGTCGGGATACGGTGGATGATTTTCTTGGCCAGGTACCCGGCCTTCCGAAGCTTTTTGATATCCTTCTCTCGGACGGTAGAGGCCATCCATTTGCCTCCTGCTCCAGATCCGGACATTTTTGGAGGACCTCTTGTGGTCGGGGAAGAGGAGAGCTTGGGCGCTGGAGCTCGAGCAGAAGGGAAATGAATCAGGAAGAAGGCGTGGGTGAAAAGAGTAAATTCTTGTCCCTTTATAAGGGCGGAAGAGGCGATGTGCCTCCCCACTCCCCTGGTAAAACCTCTTATTTCCCAAGCGCCGTAATTGGTGGCGCGACTGGGTTATGCACATCCGTATTGATGAGAATCCTGTGATAAGGGGACACGATCTCTGCTTCGACAAGACGTGCCATGGAAACCGCCTTGCCATATGCACCGAGGCTGGTTGAGAAAAACGGTTCGAATAATGACCGAGTCATAGTGTGATGTCATGCTACCGAATGTGTCAGCAGATTAGATTTGTGGAAATATTATTCTCTCTACGGTGGCATGTGGAAACTGTTTTGCAGAGCCAGACACTGTCCTTGTGTCCAAAATTTTCTATGGAGTATTCGGAGGAGGAACCCGCCTTGCAATGCCGAAGACAACCTGCGCGCCGGGCTCGTCGTCATTGAAGCCTGGTTCAGGGGCTACTGAGGGAGTCCTGGATTAGGGGGTCCTCGGACAGCCGGACTATATCCTTTGGCCGGACTGTTAGACCATCAAGATACAAGATTGAAGACTTCTTCCCGTGTCCGGATGGGACTCTCCTTGGTGTGGAAGGCAAGCTTGGCAATACGGATATGTGGATCTCCTCCCTTGTAACCGACTCTTTGTAACCCTATCCCCCTTAGGTATCTATATAAACTGGAGGGTTTAGTCCGTAGGACAATAACAATCATACCATAGGCTAGCTTCTAGGGTTTAGCCTCTACGATCTCGTGGTAGATCAAATCTTGTAATACTCATATCATCAAGATCAATCAAGCATGAAGTAGGGTATTACCTCCATCGAGAGGGCCCGAACCTGGGTAAACATCGTGTCCCCCGCCTCCTGTTACCATCCGCCTTAGACGCACAGTTCGGGACCCCCTACCCGAGATCCGCCGGTTTTGACACTGACAGTTAGGTTTACCTTAATACTTCTTTTGTAGTTGCGGATGCTTGCAATAGGGGTTAATCATAAGTGGGATGCTTGTTCAAGTAAGAACAGCACCCAAGCACCGGTCCACCCACATATCAAATTATCAAAGTACCGAACGCGAATCATGTGAACGTGATGAAAACTAGCTTGACGATGATTCCCATGTGTCCTCGGGAGCGCTTTTATCTATATAAGAGTTTGCCCAGGCTTGTCCTTTGCTACAAAAAGGATTGGGCCACCTTGCTGCACTTTATTTACTTTTGTTACTTGTTGCTCGTTACAAATTATCTTATCACAAAACTATATGTTACCTATAATTTTAGTGCTTGCAGAGAATACCTTGCTGAAAACCGCTTATCATTTCCTTCTGCTCCTCGTTGGGTTCGACACTCTTATTTATCGAAAGGAGTACAATAGATCCCCTATACTTGTGGGTCATCAAGACTCTTTTCTGGCGCCGTTGCCGGGGAGTGAAGCGCCTTTGGTAGGTGGAATTTGGTAAGAAAAAATTTATATGTGTGGTGAAATTTACTGTCACTTGTTACTATGGAAAGTAATCCTCTAAGGGGCTTGTTTGGGGTATCTTCACCCCAACTAGTAGAGCAAAGAGTTGCTCCTCAACCTACTGAACCTACTGAACCTACTAAAAATGAAAATTTCTACTTTGAAATTCCTTCGGGTATGTTAGAAAAAGTGCTAGCTAATCCTTTTGCAGGAGACGGAACAATGCACCCTGATGAGCACCTAATATATGTGGATGAAGTTTGTGGATTATTTAAGCTTGCAGGTGTGCCCGATGATGTTACTAAGAAGAAGGTCTTCCCTTTATCTTTGAAGGGAGATGCATTGACATGGTATAGGCTATGTGATGATATGGGATCATGGAACTATAGACGATTGAAATTGGAATTTCATCAGAAGTTTAATCCTATGCATCTTGTTCATCGTGATCGCAATTATATATATAATTTCTGGCCTTGCGAAGGAGAAAGCATCGCTCAAGCTTTGGGGAGGCTTAAATCAATGTCATATTCATGCCCCCAATCATGAGCTCCCAACAGAAATAATTATTCAAAAATTTTATGCTCGGCTTTCTGACAACAATCGCACCATGCTCGATACTTCTTGTGCTGGCTCTTTTACGCTGAAGACTATTGAATTCAAATGGGATTTATTGGAAATAATTAAATGCAACTCTGAAGATTGGGATCTCGACGAAGGTCTGAAGATTGGGATCTCGACGAAGGTACGGAGTCAGGTATGACACCTAAGTTTGATTGTGTTAAATCTTTTATGGATACCGATGTTTTCCGTAAATTTAGCACTAAATATGGACTTGACTCTGAGATAGTAGCTTCTTTCTGTGAATCTTTTGCTACTCATGTTGATCTCCCTAAGGAGAAGTGGTTTAAATATCATCCTCCCATAGAAGTAAAAGTAGCTGCACCTATTAAAGTTGAAGAAAAGACTATCACTTATAATGATCCTATTGTTCCTACTGCTTATGTTGAGAAACCACCTTTTCCTGATAGGATAAAAGATCATGCTAAAGCTTCAACTGTGGTTCGTAAAAGCAATATTAGAACCTATACACCTCCTGAGCAAGTTAAAGTTGAACCAAATATTGCTATCGTTAAAGATCTCTTGGCTGATAATATTGATGGGCATGTTATTTATTTCTGTGATGAAACTGCTAGAATTGCTAAACCCTCTGCTAAAGATAAACATAGACCTGTGGTAGGCATGCCTGTTATTTCTGTTAAAATAGGATATCATTGTTATCATGGCTTATGTGATATGGGTGCTAGTGCTAGTGCAATACCTCATGACTTACGCAAAGAAATTATGCATGATATTGCACCTGCTAAGATAGAAGATATTGATGTTACCATTAAGCTTGCCAATAGAGATACCATATCACCCATTGGAATTGTTAGAGATGTTGAAGTCTTGTGTGGGAAAACTAAATATCCTGCTGATTTTTTTGTTCTTGGTTCCCCACAAGATAGCTTTTGTCCCATTATATTTGGTAGACCCTTTTTGAACACTGTTAATGCTAAGATAGACTGCGAAAAGGATGTTGTTACCATTGGTTTGGGTGATATGTCTCATGAGTTTAATTTCTCTAAATTTCGTAGACAACACCGTGAAGCGGAATTGCCTAGTAAAGATGAAATTATTGGTCTTGCTTCAATTGTCGTAACTCCCAGTGATCCTTTAGAACAATATTTGCTAGATCATGAAAATGATATGTTTATGAATGAAAGAAGGGAAATATATGAAGTATTCTTCAAACAGGAACCCATCCTGAAACACAACTTGCCTGTTGAAATCCTAGGGGATCCTCCTCCACACAAGGGTGATCCCGTGTTTGAGCTCAAACCGTTACCTGATACCCTTAAATATGCTTATCTTGATGAGAAAAAGATATATCCTGTTATTATTAGTGCTAACCTTTTAGAGCATGAAGAACAGAGATTATTGAAAACTCTAAAGAAGCACCGCGTTGCTATTGGATATACTCTTGATGATCTTAAGGGCATTAGTCCCACTTTATGCCAACACAAAATAAATTTGGAGAAAGATGCCAAACCAGTTCGTGATCACCAACGACGGCTTAATCCTAAAATGAAAGAGGTAGTAAGAAAGGAAATACTAAAGCTCCTTGAGGCAGGTATTATTTATCCGTTGCTGATAGTCAGTGGGTAAGTCCTGTCCATTGTGTCCCTAAAAAGGGAGGCATTACCGTCGTTCCTAATGATAAAGATGAATTGATCCCGCAAAGAATTATTACAGGTTATAGGATGGTAATTGATTTCCGCAAATTAAATAAAGATACTAAAAAAGATCATTACCCCTTACCTTTTATCGACGAAATGCTAGAAATATTATCCAAACATACACATTTTTGCTTCCTAGATGGTTATTCTGGTTTCTCTCAAATACCTGTGTCAGCCGATGATTAATCAAAGACCACGTTTACTTGCCCTTTCGGTACTTTTGCTTATAGACGTATGCCTTTTGGTTTATGTAATGCACCTGCTACCTTTCAAAGATGCATGATGGCTATATTCTCTGACTTTTGTGAAAAGATTTGTGAGGTTCTCATGGACGATTTCTCCGTCTATGGATCCTCTTTTGATGATTGCTTGAGCAACCTTGATCAAGTTATGCAAAGATGTGAAGAAACTAATCTTGTCTTGAACTGGGAAAAGTGCCACTTTATGGTTAATGAAGGCATTGTCTTGGGGCATAAAATTTCTGAAAGAGGTATTGAAGTTGATAAAGCCAAGGTTGATGCTATTGAAAAGATGCCATGTCCCAAGGACATCAAAGGTATAAGAAGTTTCCTTGGTCATGGCGGTTTTTATAGGAGGTTCATTAAGGACTTCTCAAAAATTTCTCAGCCTCTGACTAATTTATTACAAAAAGATACACCATTTGTCCTTGATGATGATTGTGTAGAAGCAGTTGAAATACTTAAGAAAGCATTGATCTCTGCACCTATTGTTCAGCCACCTGATTGGAATTTACCTTTTGAAATCATGTGTGACGCTAGTGATTATGTTGTAGGTGCTGTTCTAGGGCAAAGAGTTGATAGGAAATTAAATGTTATTCAATATGCTAGTAAAACTATAGACAATGCTCAGAGAGATTACGCTACTACTGAAAAGGAATTCTTAGCAGTTGTATTTGCTTGTGATAAGTTCAGACCTTATATTGTTGATTCTAGAGTAACTATTCACATTGATCATGCTGCTATTAAATATCTTATGGAAAAGAAAGATGCTAAACCTAGACTTATTAGATGGGTTCTTTTGCTACAAGAATTTGATTTGCATATTATTGATAGAAAGGGAGCTGAGAACCCCGTTGCAGACAACTTGTCTAGGTTGGAAAATGTTCTTGATGACCCATTACCTATTGATGATAGCTTTCCTGATGAACAATTAAATGTCATAAATGCTTCTCATACTGCTCCATGGTATGCTGATTATGCTAATTACATTGTTGCCAAATTTATACCACCTAGTTTCACATACCAGCAAAAGAAAAAGTTTTTCTATGATTTGAGGCATTACTTTTGGGGTGACCCCCATCTTTATAAAGAAGGAGTAGATGGTGTTATTAGGCATTGTGTACCTAAGCATGAACAGGAACAGATCCTACGCAAGTGTCACTCCGAAGATTATGGAGGACACCACGCTGGAGATAGAACTGCACATAAGGTATTGCACTCCGATTTTTATTGGCCTACTCTCTTCAAGGATGCCCGTAAGTTTGTCTTATCTTGTGATGAATGTCAAAGAATTGGTAATATTAGTAGACGTCAAGAAATGCCTATGAACTATTCACTTGTTATTGAACCATTTGATGTTTGGGGCTTTGATTATATGGGACCTTTTCCTGCCTCTAATGGATACACACATATATTAGTTGTTGTTGATTACATTACTAAGTGGGTAGAAGCTATTCCAACTAGCAGTGCTGCTCATAATACATCTATTAAAATGCTTAAAGAAGTTATTTTTCCGAGGTTTGGAGTCCCTAGATATTTAATGACTGATGGTGGTTCACATTTTATTCATGGTGCTTTCCGTAAAATGCTTACTAAGTATGATGTTAATCATAGAATTGCATCCCCTTATCACCCACAGTCAAGTGGTCAAGTAGAATTGAGTAATAGAGAACTCAAATTAATTTTGCAAAAGACTGTTAATAGATCCAGGAAGAATTGGTCCAAGAAACTTGATGATGCATTATGGGCCTATAGAACTGCATATAAAAATCCTATGGGTATGTCTCCCTATAAAATGGTTTAGGGAAAAGCATGTCACTTACCTCTCAAACTAGAACACAAGGCATATTGGGCTATTAAAGAACTCAATTATGATTTCAAACTTGCCGGTGAGAAGAGGTTATTTGACATTAGCTCACTTGATGAATGGAGAACCCAAGCCTATGAGAATGCCAAGTTGTTTAAACAAAAAGTTAAAAGATGGCATGACAAAAGAATACAAAAGCGTCAGTTTAATGTAGGTGGTTATGTATTTCTACACAACTCTCGTTTAAGATTTTTTGCAGGAAAACTTCTCTCTAAATGGGAAGGTCCTTACGTTATCGAGGAGGTCTATCGTTCCGGTGCCATAAAAATCAACAACTTCGAAGGCACAAATCCGAAGGTGGGGAACGGTCAAAGAATCAAACATTACATCTCAGGTAATCCTATAAATGTTGAGACCAATGTTATTGAAACCATAACCCCAGAGGAATACATAAGGGACACTTTCCGGAACGTTTCAGACTCCGAAAAAGAATAGGTATGTAGTACGGTAAGTGGACTGACTCCAAAACAGTTCTACTGGCAATTTTTCTCCGTTTTGGAATATTTAGAAAAATAGAAAAAAAAGAAGCAGCCCGGGAAGGACATGAGGCCTCCACGAGGGTGGAGGGCGCGCCCTACCCACCTGGGTGCGCCCCCCTGCCTCGTGGGCACCTCGTGCGCTTTCCGGACTCCGTTTTCTTGCACGATACGTATTTTGGTCGGTAAAAATTCATTATATAATCTCCCGAAGGTTTTGACTCCTGTATCACGCAAATATCCTCTGTTGTTGTTTCGAGCTGTTTTTCTGACAGATCCAAATCATCATGACATCTCCAAGTGCTCCCAAGGACAAGTTCTCCGAGAAGGTCATCAACCCCTACCTCGCGGAGGTGCTGCAACACCCTCAAAACATTGAAATACATGAGGGGGTGCTTCACATCCGCGATGTTGAGGGACCGAGGAATATAGGAAGCATAGAGACAAGGCTCGAGGCAATGGAGCAACAAGTTTTCAAGTGCCAGGAGATGGTGGAGCGTGGACTTGACTCCAATCACATGATGATCACGGAGTTCACCAACAACCACAAGCTGGATGCTAAGGACCTTGGGGAGGCCATCTTTAAGCTCCACGAGAAAATCGAGCACCTCCAAGCCCAAATCTATGACCTACAAAACCAAAACTATGAGTATGAACATAGATTCAAGAGAATGAGTTTGGTTGCAGATTTGAGGATCCCGGAGACTTGATCATCCTTCTATGATGGTGAGCCCATGCCTTGGAAGATGGATGACAAGCCTACCTCATCAACAACCCCATCACCACCACTTCTGAGGAAGGAGACGTAATCACATGGGTATGGGCACTCCCCTTGGTAACTTCCAAGCTTGGGGGAGATGCCCCGGTATCGTATCACCATCACCCTCCTATCTTTACCGTTTTTCTTAGTCCGATCCTACTAGTAGTATCTTGATCTAGTAGAATAAAAGTTTTAGTATGATCTAGTCTTGAGTTTTGCTTTATGATCCTTTATGTAATCAAGTCCGTGAGCGATATAATAAAGATGGGATAATTAGATTTATGCCCCTAGTTGTGTCCCACTCGACTGTTTTACCCCTAATTTCCAAAAATCACTGCTTCTTTCCAAGTCACTTTGCTCCTCTTATGCTTTTGCCCTTTGACCGTCAGTTTGAAAACTTCATAACTAATTCATACTAAATCAAAAAAATGCAAATAAGATACCAAAATGTTCGGAAAAACATGACCTATATGTGAGTGTCATTTGCATTCATGAAAAAAGTGTTTGAAAGTGCCCATCCAAGTTTTTGCTCTTATGCTACCACCATGAATAGTAAAATCTAAAAAAATTCAGAAAATTCAAAACAAAATTTGGTGACAAAGAATGACAAATGTTTTAAGTGCTTGCCAAGTTTCATCAGGGAATGATATTCGTGGGTGCCCCAGCAAAAAAAAACAATCAACACTCCAAAACAGATTATTTTTTTGCCACGACTTCCACGAAAGTCGTTCCCTGATGAAACTTGGCAGGCACTTAGAACATTTGTCGTTCTTTCCCACCATAATTTTTTTGAATTTTTTTGAATTTTTTTAGATTTTAGTATTCATGGTGGTCTCAAAAGAGCTAAAACTCGGATGTGCATTTTGCAACACTTTTTTTATGAATGCAAATGACACTGACATATAGGTGATGTTATTCTGAACATTTTGGTATCTTATTTGCATTTTTCTGATTTAGTATGAATTAGTTATGAAGTTTTCAAACTGATGGTCAAACGGTCAAAGGGCAATGGCATAAGAGGAGCAAAGTGACTTGGACAGAACCGGTGACTTTTGGAAATTAGGGGTAAAACAGACGAGTGGGACACAACTAGGGGCATCAATCTAATTATCCCAATAAAGATTAGTGTCAAGTCAAGGGCTTGATTATTTTGCTATGATTTTGAGGGAATAAAAGAAATAATAAAAAGAAACAAAGAGATCATATTGATCTTATGGAGAGTAATGACTTCACATAGAAAGAGTATGATGATTAAACATTGTTGAGAGTTGACAAACATAGATTTGGTCATCGTTGCAATTAATAGGAAGTAATAAAGAAAGAGAGGTTTCACATATAAATATACTATCTTGGACATCTTTTATGATTATGAGCACTCATTAAAATATGACATGCTAAAGAGTTGAGGTTGGACAAGGAAGACAACGGACAAGGAAGACAACGTAATGGGTTATGTTTTCTTATATCTGAGATAAAGTATATTGTCATGGATCATCCTACATGTTGAGCTTTCCTTTCCCCCTCATGCTAGCCAAATTCTTTGCACCAAGTAGAGATACTACTTGTGCTTCCAAATACCCTTAAGCCCAGTTTTGCCATGAGAGTCCACCATATATACCTATGGATTGAGTAAGATCCTTCAAGTAAGTTGTCATCGGTGCAACCAATAAAAAAATTTCTCTCTAATTTTGTATGATTGATTGGTGTGGAGGAAATAAGATTTATACGATCTTGTGATGTGGAAGAAATAAAAGCGACGGGCTGCATAATAAAGGTTCATATCACAAGTGGCAATATAAAGTGATGTTCTTTCGCATTAAGATTTTGTGCATCCAACCCTGAAAGCGCATGGCAACCTCTCCTTCCCTCTGCGAAGGGCCTATGTTTTATTATTATCTTCTACCTTATGCAAGAGTCATGGTGATCTTCACCTTTCCTTTTCACATTTTATCCTTTGGCAAGCACAGTGTGTTGGAAAGATCCTGATATATATATATATATATATATATATATATATATATATATATATATATATATATATATATGTATATATATATATAATTGGATGTAAGTTAGCATGAATTATTATTGTTGACATTACCCTTGAGGTAAAAGGTTGGGAGGCGAAACTATAAGCCCCTATCTTTCTCTATGTCTGGTTAAAACTCCGTAACCACAAGTATTGCGTGAGTGTTAGTAATTGTGAAAGATTAAATGATAGTTGAGTATGTGGACTTGCTAAAAAGCTCTGACATAGACTCTTTCTGATGTTATGATACATTGCAATTGTTTCAATGACTGAGAATATAGTTTGTTAGTTCTCAGTAAAGTTTCTGAGTCATACTTTGCATTGTGAATAGATTATTACTTGGGCATAAGAAATCATTTGACATTATCCATATATGTTGCTGTAATGAGAATAATCATGATGCCCTCATGTCCGTATTTTATTTTATCGACACCTCTACCTCTAAACATGTGGACATATTTATCGTTATCGGCTTCCGCTTGAGGACAAGCGAGGTCTAAGCTTGGGGGAGTTGATATGTCCATTTTGCATCATGCTTTTATATCGATATTTATTGCATTATGTGCTGTTACTACACATTATGTCACAATACTTATGCCTATTCTCTCTTATTTTACAAGGTTTACATAAGGAGGGAGAATGCCGGCAGCTGGAATTCTAGGCTGGAAAAGGAGCAAATATTAGAGACCAATTTTGCACAACTCCAAAAGTCCTGAAACTCCATGAAAGTTATTTTTGGAAATAATAAAAAATACTGAGCAGAAGAAATACCAGAGGGGGCCCACACCCTGGGCACGAGGGTGCGGGGCGCGCCCTACCCCCTAGGCACGCCCCCTGCCTCGTGGGCCCCCTGTTGGCCCTCCGGTGCACATCTTATGCTATATGAAGTCTTTCGTCCGACGAATAATCAGAACAAGCTTTCGGGACGGGACTCCGTCGCCACGAGGCGGAACCTTGGCGGAACCAATCTAGGGCTCTGGCGGAGCTGTTCTACGGGGGAAACTTCCCTTTAGGAGGGGGAAATCATTGCCATCGTCATCACCAACGCTCCTCTCATTGGGAGAGGGCAATATCCATCAACATCTTCACCAGCACCATCTCCTCTCAAACCCTAGTTCATCTCTTGTATCCAATTCTTGTCTCCAAGTCTGGGATTGGTACTTGTAGGTTGCTAGTAGTGTTGATTACTCCTTGTAGTTGATACTAGTTTGTTTATTTGGTGGAAGATCATATGTTCAAATCCTTTATGCATATTAATACTCCTCTGATTATGAACATGAATATGCTTTGTGAGTAGTTACGTTTGTTCCTGAGGACATGGGAGAAGTCTTGCTATTAGTAGTCATGTGAATTTGGTATTCGTTCGATATTTTGATGAGATGTATGTTGTCTATCCTCTAGTGGTGTGTTGTGAACATCGACTACATGACACTTCACCATTGTTTGGGCCTAGAGGAATCCATTGGGAAGTAATAAGTAGATGATGGGTTGCTAGAGTGACAGAAGCTTAAACCCTAGTTTATGCTTTGCTTCGTAAGGGGCTGATTTGGATCCACATGTTTCATGCTATGGTTAGGTTTACCTTAATACTTATTTTGTAGTTGCGGATGCTTGCAATAGGGGTTAATCATAAGTGGGATGCTTTTTCAAGTAAGAACAGCACCCAAGCACCGGTCCACCCACATATCAAATTATCAAAGTACCGAACGCGAATCATATGAATGTGATGAAAACTAGCTTGACGATAATTTCCATGTGTCCTCGGGAGCGCTTTTCTCTATATAAGAGTTTGTCCAGGCTTGTACTTTGCTACAAAAAGGATTGGGCCACCTTGCTGCACTTTATTTACTTTTGTTACTTGTTTCTCGTTACAAATTATCTTATCACAAAACCATCTTTTACCTATAATTTCAGTGCTTGCAGAGAATACCTTGCTGAAAACCGCTTATCATTTCCTTCTGCTCCTCGTTGGGTTCGACACTCTTATTTATTGAACGGACTACGATAGATCCCCTATACTTGTGGGTCATCAAGGCGGGACATCTCTCGCGCTCCCGCTTCCAGGCTCGCCTCTCCATGGTCGCAATCTCTCGACCCATAACTCACGTTGGCCATGGCGGACGCAAGGGAACAATGATGAGTGTCTTGTTTGTTTTTGACTTTTTGTGGATGAGGAGTTGAGGAGGAATGTGCAGTCATCTTGGAGTAGTAGTATTTATAACCACGTAGTAATGTGCTCCTAAGGGGGAAACCGTTTAGGTTTTGATCAGTGTGAACAGGTGCAATTTGGAATGTGACGGGACGCATGCTCAAAATTTACTGATGGTTATAAGTGCGGCACTATTCCCGGAAGGCGTAACGTGGGCACCTACGCCTTCTCGGCCGCGTACGTGGCGTTTGGACCATAGGGTGCACCGCAATATGCGATGTCAGCACATGTCTTTTAATTAGAATGGGTGTGCCCGTCTAGCGCACACACGTTGATCTATCTAACTGTTTAAGTTTGTTGTGGCTAATCATAAAAAGTTCATCCATGTGAAGTGTATGCCATCAATCGCAGACACTTTGATCTGGCTTACCCGTTTCTGTTCTTTTGCCTGATCGCAAACAGTTAATCCTTCTGAAGCATATGCCCTCAATCACACACACCTTGATCTGGTTGACCGTTTCTTTTGTGTTGCCTAATCACAAACAGTTCATCCGAGTGAACCGTATGTTGTATATCACACACACCTTCATCTAGCTGCCCGTTTCTTTTGTGTTGCCTAATCACAAACAGTTCATCCGAGTGAACCGTATGCTCTATATCGCACACGCCTTCATCAGGCTGCCCATTTCTTTTGTTCCGCCTCATCGCAAATAGTTCATTGGACTGAACCGTATGCCTTGGATCGCACATGCAACTAAAATCTGAACCGTGTTTGATGCATCCATCATCGCAAACGTTTTACACATTTCTAACGGTTTTCATACAACACCGTTTGCGATTATGGCATCGCACACAGTTTCTCGAAGGGTCTCTGATCGTAGTGTCGCGTTAGCAGCATCCTACATTAGTGATACTATCTTCCATCCAGATCCATACTACCTAGTTGCTGATAGTCTTCGTGCCTTCACTTCATTGCATAATTGACTATGGCTTGTCTAGTGTAGTGTACCTTCCGCTGCATATCAATAGGTTCATTTCTATGGTTTGTCTTCAAAGCCCCCGTGTTTTGAAGACTTCCATAAAAATCGCCTATTCACCCCCCTCTAGTCGATAACTTGCACTTTCAGTAGTAACTAGGTAGAATGAACAGAGTGACCGATGCCGGTAATCACAACATCATCATCCTTGGAATCGCTGCTCTGCAGTGGCCCTGTCGGTTTATCAACAGTTCCAGAAGGGGGGATGGATTCCTCAACCCGAACAGGACTGGCAGGCGGATCAGTACGGCTGGCAGGTTCGATAGTCCTTTCTTCAGCGCAGGTGTCATCTTGCGGAGATAGATAATTCTGAGTATCTTCACGACCCAGAGCGTCAGCACCAGGAGTTTTCTCTGGTTCACGAGCGGCAGTTCCTTCAGCCGGGTTATCCAGACGAGCCTTCTTGCTCGGTCTAGGTTTAGCCCTGGAAAAAGCCCAAAGATTGAAAAAACGGTATAAGATGGATTAAGAGACCCATACAGAGATATGTTGTGATCGGTCCAACTTACCCAATAACTGTCTTCAACGGTGGCAGTTGAGTGGCTGAAGATTCACCGGAAGATGAATGGGAAGTGACCTGATAATCGGAGTCAGATGTATTTAGAGGCTGACGAGTTAAACCTGCTTTAGGAGGAAAGCTAGCGCGTAAATCGGAGACCTCTGAGCGGCGTTTCCGAACCGGGCTGTTCGGTAAACCGGCGGAGGTGACTACCTGGCCGCTATGCTGGGTGGTGCGTCGAGCTTCATGTTGCTGGGTCTTCACAAGAAATTTGGGATCCAAGTAAGCAAGAGGGTGAGAAAATTTAATTTTCCGGTTTGCTTGGCGAGGTTTTTTCAAAGGCAAAGGAACGGCATCAGAAGAAAGAATAGTTACCTCTGGGCCTTCGGCATGGCTCGCTTCAGGGTCGTCCTGACAAATATCATCATCAATAAGACGTATAAAAAGCAAACCAACTGAATCAAGGTCTACCCCGAGGTCCGGATTACCCACATCATCCTCCTCTAAATCCGGAGTAGAGGAAGCGGTGTTCCTTTTCCTCTGAGCGGGCTTCTTCACCCTCGTCTTGGGTCGGGTTACCTTTTCGGTCGGCTCTTGAAACTTCTTGCTCCAAAATGGATCATCTCCCTGTCTCAGGAAGGACTGGAGTTAGCAATATGTGTATAAGGAGATCATAAGTTCTATAACAAACAGAGGGGAGATACTTACAGCAGGTGGTTTGTTTGTGGCACAAAATGGAAGCAGGCCGGTTCGGGCGCAAGCATACTCCGGTTCATTCAGCATCTTTTTCACAGCTTCAGTGACTTCATCCTCAGTCAGCTGAATGTTGCAGTGCCTCAAAGGATCATCAACCCGGCCCGTGTATTGGCACATTAAACCGGAGCGGATGCTAAGAGGCAGGATGCTCCATGAAATCCAGCAACGGGCAAGATCTACCCCCGTTAAACCGTTAGCCATGAAGGCTCTGAGCTTGGACAGCTGAGGGGCATATTTACTCCTCTCTTTGGCAGTTAGCCTTTGAGGGAAGGGGTGTGTATTGCTAAGTCTCTCTGGACGGAAGCCGGGCAGTGGATTTTCTTCAGCAGGGGAAGTATCCTTGCAATAGAACCAAGTGTGATTCCATTCTTGCGGATGACTATGCAACTTGGCGTGAGGATAAGTCACCTCTTTCCTCTTTTGAATCGTCACACCACCCAGTTCCATATTAGGGCCGTCGGTGAATTCAGTACGTCGGTTCAAATGAAAGCAGTCCCGGAACAGCTCTACAGTAGGTTCCTCCTGGAAGTACGCCTCGCAAAGCACTTGAAAATGGCAGATATTCGTGACTGAGTTTGGACCAACATCTTGTGGGCGCAACTTAAAGTTAGCCAGGACGTCCCGATAAAATTTTGAACCGGGCGGATTAAAACCCCGGGCCAGGTGAACCGCAAACACCACCACTTCTCCATTCTGTGGGGTAGGAGGACATTCGTTTCCTGGAACCCTCCAATGAATGGCATTTTTGCTGTTCAAAGCGCCAGTCAGAACTAAGTTGTTCAGTTGGGTCTCAGTGATGCGAGAGGGAACCCAGTTGCATTCGTACACCTGTTTTGCCATGAGAAAATCTACAAGACAAAGGTGTTCCGGTTTAAGAACAAGTGTGAGTGTAAACCGAAGATGCTCTTATATAGAGTCAGGTTATCTACAATGATATCAACCAGCGGTTCATCAAGGGGACTAATGGATGTGTGGATCGGTTTGTCCGCTTTGCTAAGAGTTAAACCGACCAGATCTAACAGTTGTGAATATGCAAGCAGAAACAGATCCCGTATGGATTCTTTCAAAGCAATGGATCTACAGCTAGGGCGAAAAAGAAATAAAAATATGAAGTTTGGCTCACAGCAGAACAACGTAAGTTCGACAAGCAGGAAAAAGAGTGAGATCTAAGGAGATGAGTACAGATTTATGGCGACTGCTGAGAGGGACTACAAATCACGATACAGGTATCATCATCTGTTCGCAAAAGCTGCTATGGGGATGAACAAGAAACAGTAACAGGATGACGAACCCTAGAACAGATCTAAAAGCAGAAGAACAGAGGCCTTACCGGGATCCAAACGGATGTGGAAGGTCGCCGCGGTGCTCTGGACCGATCAGGTTGATGCAGCGGCCGGAATTGATGCGGTGGCTGACGGCGGCGGCGGAGCTCCGAGGTCTGGGTCGCGAGGAAGACGAAGAAGGAGACGAAAGGGAGGAAAGGAAGATGGCCTTCAAGTCCTATTTATAAGGCACGGCGCGCGTGTCAGGCGCGCGAATCCAGGGGCCGGAGATTTCGGGAGCCCAGCCGTCGCCCTGATTCTTGCGGATTAGCAAAAGGAGACGATAACTTCGCACTGACGTCATATCGGTTCACCGCAGTAAAAGGAGACGAAGAAACGGCGGTTCAACAGTTACTGGAAGACATTTGAAAGACAGAATTTTTTTATTAAGGATTGACATGAACCTGTTCAAATCAATCTGGGGCCTAATGTTGGGGATATTGCTATCTGGGGTAAACCGGCCTGCAGGGCCCGGGTTACCTCCGTCAATAGACCCGAGATGTTAAAGCCCAAGGAGAAATAGAAGGGCCCAAGGCCTATAATCGGTTTAAAGGTTTATGGTGTAAACCGGCCTGGGGTAAACTTGTATTGTAAGTTAGGAATAGAGAGACCGACCCGGGCACGTTTATAAGCCGGAGGTCGGGACTTTGCAGACCGACGGGCGTCACCCGTGTATATAAGGGGACGACCCGACGGCGGAACGAGAGAGAGAAGAAGAACCCGAGGTTTAGGCGAAGCTTATCGCTCCCTAAGCCCTCGAAACCCATCAATCCCATCACAACTAGACGTAGGCTTTTACCTTCATCGAAGGGGCCGAACTAGTATAAAAACCGTGTCCTTGTGTCCACTTTTAACCCCTTCAAGCTAACCCGTTGCGATGGCACCACGACTAAGTCCTCTCACTAGGACATCTGCCGTGACAAATCCACGACAATCTTCCATCCAGATCCATACTACCTAGTTGCTGATAGTCTTCGTGCCTTCACTTCATTGCATACTTGACTATGGCTTGTCTAGTGTAGTGTACCTTCCGCTGCATATCAATAGGTTCATTTCTATGGTTTGTCTTCAAAGCCCCCGTGTTTTGAAGACTTCCATAAAAATCGCCTATTCACCCCCCTCTAGTCGATAACTTGCACTTTCAGTAGTAACTAGGTAGAATGAACAAAGCAATCTAAACGAAGCTAATTCGTACGTTTTACTTCCTTATTGCAGTGCAGGGACGAGCAAAAAAACTGCAATCTAGTCCGGAATGCAGTTTCTACGAGTTGATCTATGGACCGAGGACTAGCTGGCACGGCTGCACGGAGGTTTTTGGGACAGGTGCACAGACAAGAGGCATTGTGGTCTGCTTATTTCTACAAATAGCGGTGCTTAAATTTAGTGGAATGCACAAGAATTTCAGCTGGTCAGTACACTGCATGGTTCAGTTCAGCATTCCAGAATGAACTCCAGGAAAAACAAGGGTGAACTCCAGGAAATTTATGCCTGCCTTGGGAGGCCCTTTGCTCAGAGAAGCCTTGCTTGATTTTTCTTGATTTGTAAACCATCTCACAACTTTTTCTTTTGCTGTGAACTAGTATATGTTTGTTAGGTTCTATGAATCATTGAGATGTATGAAATTGCTTAACTTATGCTTTTCAAGTTTTTTATGAAGCCGAATTTAATGTGAGTGTCCCACATGAACGCTGGACTAGCGTGTGCACATTTGGAATTTACATTGTGGCCTCAATTAACTGTATGAACCACTGTAACAAGATACATAGTTGCTTATATGTTAGACAACAGATTATTGATTGAAAGTTGGTCGATAGCCTAGTGTTGAAGCGAGCAGAGCCAATGTGTTGTGTTTTGCACAACTGCTTACAAGTGGGGTAGCACCAACAGTGTTTACAAGTACTTATGTATCATCGGCGCACAGTTCTCGAACGAGTACTCTATTTAATCAAACACATACTGCTCGTATGATAAATCGTGACAACTTATGTCTTACCATGCCATATTCATGAAAAAACAAGTGAAGACACATCTTTTTTGGCAACAATTACGACGGTTCTCACATGATTCATGGGCACACAAAAGTAGCAGCAGTTCCCATAGACGGATTCAAATAAAGTACTAGCCCCGAAGGGCTCGATAATAGGCAAGGTTCGGATAATTAGACACAATCCAAACTACTATTAAACACTAGCTGGGGTAACTATTTCATCCGTCGATCTAATTTGGGTTGGACACAACGTGGACCTTGCGATGAACATCATCGAGGACGTCCGGCAACAGCTCAATCCTGTGAACCTTCATGAAGATAACCTTGTGGCCTTGCCACTCATAAACTTGTTTGTGGAGGCATGCCACGTCATCTTCCTGCGTAAGTTTGACAAGAATAGTATGCCTCACAAATGAAGGAGTAGCTTTGAACTTCTTGTGCTTCAGTACACACTGGACAACACGCCTGACAACAGTGAGGCTGTAATACAACTCAACATCGGTATAAGCGCAAATGGCTTGTAGGATCTAACAGCCTAAGAACTTTGTTTTCCCAGTGCGTATATTCAGGTCATCCGCCTCATAGCGAGTGACATGTACAACCACACAATCCTTTTCTGCATCAGGGCTCTAATTGAAACATAAACAAATTCTGAATTACTTTCCAGTATAAAAGACACAAGTTATTTAAACCACAATGTATAGCATGGCATCGAAGCTAATAGAATTTTGCATTATTCATCACCACACACTTAGATGAGAAACCATAGTCGAGATCGGCAAAAAAGAAAATCACCTTGGGCACCTCAGCGGGGGGTGGGGGGACACATCCTCAAAGGGGAAAAACTGCTCCTGCAGTGCCACGGGGGATGTAACCTCAAACGGGGCGTTGACCATCTCAGTAGTGGCCGTGAGCATATCTGGGGTCGGCTCGGGTGGCTGGCTCCATCTTCTTGGAGCTCTCTATCTCGCGGGGACCAGCCTCCCGCGTCTGCTCCAATATCGGCAGATGTTTGCCTGGTTCTCCTTGGTCCATCGTGAAACTGACGAATACTAGGAGACCGCTGAAAGGAAAACACAATTGCAATGACAATGAAACAAAAAAGAGAGTGAGGATCGGTTACTGCTTTGCAAAAGTTCTTTTTTTTCTATGAACGAAAATATACCAATATCACGAATCCACTTACCTTCCCTTCGTTGGGAGAGAAGAACAGTGGCAGATGCGAGTGTTGGCTTTCTTGAAGGCGGTGAGGGAGAAGGGGATTCAGCGAAGAGTGAAATGATGGTTTCTTCGTCCATCAAACTTAGACTGCGCTGAGGTGGGGTTTTGTGATACGGCAGCTCGTTACTGCCACGCTATGACTAGGGTGACTCTCCGCCTGCATATTGCCTTCTAATTTGGTGGGTGGCATTTGGGCCCGCGTGCGGCATGGCCCTCATATCGGTGAACAAAAGTAAAACGACATTTAGTAGAGGGAGACGTTTCGATGACCTAGGAGGAGCTAGAAGCGGTAGTGTATCCATTATACTAGTAGTAATTGTTTTTCTGGTAGCTGTAGAGTGTCTCCACTGTACTAGTAGTAATTGTTTCTCTGGGCCCAAGACAAAACAGCCCATCCACCCTAGTAAATAATAAAATCAATTTAGAAGCCCATATATTTACTTAATGAGAGGTGCTACCCACACCGAGCACACCGCCCCCAAAAAACCTGGGTGCTCTTCTTCCTCCTCACTCCCACCCACCTCATGTCAGCTCGCTCCACTCGTACCCCCAAATTCCTCACCTCACTCCTATAGAAAACCCCAACTCCCCTTCTTCCTCACTACTACAAAAAAACCTAGCTCCCCTTCTTCTTCACTCGCACTACAACTAGGCTCGTCTTTCGTTAATATGCTCAAATCTGTGAGCACGACGCGACACCCTCGAGGAAAATTGAGTCGGCTGACCCCAGCACCAAGAAGATGAGGCTCCGGCCAGCGGTGACGCCTGTTGTAGATCCGGCACCTGGCAGCGCGGGGAAAAGCGGCGACCCCGCCCCCACCGGATCCCAGGAACCCGTTGAATCTTGGGTGGACCGCATCAGCGATCTCCCGCACGCCATCCTTGGGGAGATCATCTCGCTTCTCCCCTCCAAGGATTGCTGCCGCACCCAAGTCCTCTCAAATCTGTGGCGCCCTCTATGGCGCGTCGCGCCCCTTAATCTCGACTGTCGTCAGCTATCTCTCTCCAACGATTTTGAAATCCCCAGAGTGTTACGCCCTCGATGCGGCTATATCTCCCACGTGTCGAGGCACGACTTAGAGGCATAACCGCATTGAAAGCAATGTCGCAAGTGAGGTAATCTTCACACAATCCATGTAATAAATAAAGGGGAAAGATACATAGTTGGCTTACAATCGCCACTTCACACAAGTACATAAATAACATCCATCAAACAGATTACACTCAAGGTCCGACTACGGTACCAAAATGAAAGAAGACTACCCCAAATGCTAAACAGATCCCCGGATCACCCAACTGGGCTCCACTATTGATCATCTGGAAAAGAAACATAGTAACGGCCACGTTCCTCATCGAACTCCCAAGTGAGCTCGGTCGCGTCATCTGCACTGACATCGTTGGTACCTGCAACTGAGGTGATAATATCTGTGAGTCACGGGGACTCAGCAATCTCACACCCGCGAGATCAAGACTATTTAAGCTTAAAGGTGGGAAAGGGGTTTATGAGGTGGAGCTGCAGCAAGCGACTACCATATGGTGGCTACAGCGCAAAAGAGAGCGAGAAGAGAAGGCAAAGCACGGTCGAGAAACTAAAAGTGATCAAGAAGTGATCCTGAAACAACCTACGTCAGGCATAACTCCAACAACCGTGTTCACTTCCCGGACCCCGCCGAGAAGAGACCATCACGGTTACTCACGCGGTTCATGTGTTTTAAATAAGGTCAACTTCGGGTTTTCTACAACCGGACATCAACAAATTCCCATCTGCCTCATAACCGCGGGCACGGCTTTCGAAAGATAATACCCTGCAGGGGCGTCCCAACTTAGCCCATGATAAGCTCTCACGGTCAACGAAGGATATTCCTTCTACCGGGAAGACCCGATCAATCTCGGAATCCCGGACTACAAGACATTTCGGCAGCAACAAAACAAGTCCAGCAAAACCGCCCGATTGTGCCGACAAATCCTGATAGGAGCTGCACATATCTCGGTCTCAGGGCACATCCGGATAAGTCAAGCTACGAGTAAAACCAGCCCTCGAGTTGCCACGAGGTGGCCCCGCAGGTTGCTCGGTTCGGGCCAGCACTTAGAGAAGCACTGGTCCGGGGGGGGGGGGGCTAAAATAAAGATGACCCTCGGGCTCGCGAAAACCAGGGGGGAAAAGGTAGGTGGTGGCAAATGGTAAAACCAATGTTGTGCCTTGCTGGAAAAGTCTTATTCAAAAGCGAACTGTCAAGGGGGTCCCATAAATCACCCAACCGTGTAAGGAACGCAAAAATCCGGGAACATAACACCGGTATGACGGAAACTAGGGTGGCAAGAGTGGAACAAAACACCAGGCATAAGGCCGAGCCTTCCACCCTTTACCAAGTATATAGATGCATTAATTAAATAAGAGGTATTGTGATATCCCAACAAGTAAACATGTTCCAACAAGGAACAACATGATCATGTTCCAACAAGGAACAAACTTCATCTTCACCTGCAACTAGCAACGCTATAAGAGGGGCTGAGCAAAGCAGTAACATAGCCAAACAACGGTTTGCTAGGACATGGATGGTTAGGGGCTGACATGGCAATATAGGAGGCATGATATAGCAAGTGATAGGTATCGCAGCATAGGCATAGCAAAAGAGCGAGCAATCTAGCAAGCAAAGATAGAAGTGATTTCGAGGGTATGGTCATCTTGCCTGCAAGGTTCTCTGAGTTGTCGAAAGCTTGGTCCTCGTAAGCGTTCTCAACAGGATCCTCAGTCACGTACTCGTCTCCCGGCTCTACCCAAATCAAGAAAACAAGCAAAGGGGACAATATCAAGCACGATGCAATGCGCAAGCAACATGATGCAAAACATGGCATGATATGCGAGAGGTGATATGCAATGCGTATGCATGCTCTGGAAGGACAAGGATGAACAGGGCATAATCTTGGCAAACCAAGCATCCCACTGGATAGATGAGGTGATTTCGGTTGAAATCGATATAAAATACACCGGAATCGGATGCACGGTTTGCAAATGGCAAGCAATACAAGAATGACACGAAACTGCCATAAACAGCATGATGCTACATAGCAAGCAACAAATAATTAAGCTACTGCACCCAACCATGGCAACAAAGCATATGACAGTAATGTACTCAAGATGCTCGACAAAAGATGAACACTGAGCTACGGCTAAATCACATCATAACAGGTCCAAACAATCATGGCAAGAGTGCAAATGATAACAAGTTCCCAGACTTAGTGAAATTATCAATGTAGCAGAAACTAACATCAGGATGGCATGTTCGAGAGCTCGATGCACTCGCTACGAAACCTTTCATGACAAACTAAGCTTGCACTCATCAAGAAGGCATGTCGTAGAAAACAATCATGGCAAGAACAACAATAATACATGCAAGGACCAATTACAATAAGCTTGGCAAAATTGAATAACAAGTAGACAATCTGCCAGGAAACGATATCAAGCAAAAGTAGAGCTTGATTGGCTCAAGCTAATGCACTCAAAAATTACTAACAAGGGAAGGAATGGATAGAGGACATCCATAAGCCCAAATCATCCTTACTGATCATGCTCAAAATATGCACGGATCTCTCGAAAACAACATGAACATACAGCATGATAATAACAAAAGTCAGGGACTTAGTGAAATCACTAAGTCTCTGAAAACAGCAATATCATCATCCCTACTTTGCATGCAATTTCTAGCCACCTCAAGCATCACAAAAATACATAGCAAAATTCTCTGGAAAGGTAACATGGCATATTACAAAACACTTATATAGCTCAACCTCATAGGATGCACACATCAATGATGGCAAAAATGACAAAAGTGTAAGATATGACAATAATCAGGAGATAACATGAACTAGCACTCTTGCAATGGCATTTAGGGCAACCAGATGAGCTCAAATGAATTTGATGCAATGGAATGCAATGAACTACACTTCGAGACGAACAAAATGTCATATCATACGCATGAAACGGAGCCATGGATGCAAAGATATAGCATGATAAACAGGAGCTGATGATGCAAATTGTCCCAGACTTAGAGAAAATGAGGGGGACGAGGAGGTCAACCGGTGGCGCGTTTTACGAGGTTCGACGGCCGGAGTTCGATCGGATCTGGCAGGGCGCGTCGGCGGAGGGAGGGAGACGGCGCGGGCGACGGCGGAGCGGCACCGGCGAGGTCGGCGGCGGCGGGCGACGACGGCGGAGCCGAGGAGGCGCGGGGACGCGCCGGCGGAGGCGGCGGCCGACGCGGGGCTGGACGGCGGCGGATCTGGCAGACGGGCCCTCGGGCGCGGCAGGCAGCGGCGCGGAGCGGCGGTCGCCGGCCGGTCAGGGCGCGGGGCGGCGCGGAGAGCGAGCGGCGAACGGGCGGACGGGCCCGCGCGGGCCTCCCGCGGGCTCGGGCGGGCCGCGGCGGCGCGGAGCGGCGGCTGCCACGTGGCGGTAGCTGACTGGCTGCGGGTGCCGGCGGTGGGACAGGTGGCGGCGGGGCACCATTGGGCGCGGAAAACAAGGGGGAATTAGGGTTTAGGGTGTCTCTCTTAGATTTGGACGGGGGAGGCATTTTTATAGATAGGAGGAGCTAGGAGGCTCCAAACGGAGTGCGGCCTTCGCCCACGCGATTGTGATCGAACGGCGGAGGACATGGGAGTGACTTAGATGGGTTATTGGGCCGTTATGAGGGGGTTTTGGGCTGCAACACACACGAGGCCTTCACGGTTACCTGGTTAACCGTTGGAGTACCAAACGAACTCCGGTTGACCCGAAACTTGACAGGCGGTCTTCCGGTGCTATACCGAGGCCACAAGTCAAACCTCGGTCCATTCCGAGAATGTTTACTACCCGCTCACGAAGAAATGTAAAAGGGGACGCCGGGAGGCATAGGAGCGCCGGATTGCAAAACGGACAACGGGAAAGATGCTCGGATTTATGAGACGAATGCGTATGCGAATGCGATGCACATGATGACATGATAAGAAAAGCATGACATGACCAAACTGCAAAACGGAGAGAAACCAACCACGGAGGAAATATCATAGCACATAGCCGAAAATGGCAAGAGTTGGATTACAAATATGGCAAGTTACATCTGGGGCGTTACAACACACCACCACTACGAGAGGATCTCGTCCCGAGATCTAGGACTGAAAGAACTCCGGGTACTCGGAACGTAGGTGGTCTTCACGCTCCCATGTGGCCTCTCGGTCTGAATGATGTGACCATTTCACTTTTAGGAATTTGATTGACTTGTTGCGAGTCTTGCGCTCAGTTGTCTCAAGAATAGCAACTGATGCTCATGATAGGACAAATCTTCTTGAAGATCAATATCTTCGAAGTTGATGGTGCGCTCAGGCGTCTTGAAGCACTTGCGAAGCTGTGACACGTGGAAGACATCGTGCACATTTGCAAAGTTGGAAGGAAGCTCAAGTTGATAGGCTAGATCGCCTCGTTTCCCAATGATCTTGAAGGGACCCACGTATCGTGGAGCAAGTTTCCCCTTGATACCGAAGCGACGAGTTCCTTTCATTGGCGAGACACGGAGGTAAACATGGTCTCCGATCTCGAATGCCACATCACGATGTTTGCTATCGTAATAGCTCTTCTGGCGCGACTGCGCGGCTTTGAGGTTCTCACGAATCACCTTGCACATGGCCTCAGCCTCTGAGATCAAATCATTGCCGAGCAATTGACGTTCACCGGTTTCAGACCAGTTGAGAGGAGTACGGCACTTTCTGCCATAGAGAATCTCGAATGGGGCTTTGCCTGAGCTGGCTTGAAAACTGTTGTTGTAAGAGAATTCAGCATATGGAAGACAATCCTCCCACTTCATGCCGAAAGAGATAACACAGGCTCTGAGCATATCTTCAAGAATTTGATTGACACGCTCGACTTGTCCACTAGTCTGAGGGTGGAAAGCTGTGCTGAAGCGAATGTTGGTGCCCATGGCCTTCTGAAAAGAATCCCAAAATTTGGAGGTAAAGATGCTGCCAGGTCTGAAGAGATCAATTGTGGAATGCCGTGCAAAGAGACAATTCTGGAGGTGTAGAGCTCTGCCAGCTGCGCTGCTGTGATAGACTCTTTGATAGGAAGAAAATGAGCCACTTTGGTGAGCTTGTCGATGACGACGAAGATAGCATCATTTCCACGCTTGGACTTAGGAAAACCAGTCACGAAGTCCATTTCGATATGATCGAACTTCCATTCTGGAATAGCAAGAGGTTGGAGAAGACCAGCTGGTCGTTGGTGTTCTGCTTTCACCCTTCTGCAGACATCACACTCATTCACGAATTGAGCGATCTCACGCTTCATTCGAGTCCACCAATACGACTGCTTGAGGTCATGGTACATCTTCGAACTTCCAGGATGAATTGACAGAAGAGAATTGTGCGCTTCGTTCATAATGACTTTACGAAGATCACCCTTTGGAACCACGATCCGGTCCTCGAAGAAAAGAGTATCTCTGTCATCAACTCGATAGCACTTGTATTTGGAAATGCCCTTGTCAATACCACGTTTCACCTTCTTCACCATGGTATCCAACAATTGTGCCTCACGAATCTGATCTTCCAAAGTAGGAGAGACAATGAGGTTGGCAAGAACACCTTGAGGAACAACTTGGAGATTCAACTTGCGAAAAGCCTCATAGAGATCTGGTTGAAAAGGCTTGAGGATTAAGCTGTTGTAGTAAGCCTTTCTGCTCAAAGCGTCTGCAACCACATTAGCCTTGCCTGGAGTGTATTCAATACTCGGATTATACTCTTGAATCATTTCGACCCATCGGGTTTGCCTGAGGTTGAGATGAGGCTGAGTGAAGATATATTTGAGACTCTTGTGATCGGTGAAGATGTCCACTTTCCTTCCCAACAGGAGATGTCTCCATGTTATTAGTGCGTGGACAACTGCCGCCAACTCAAGATCATGAGTGGGGTAGTTCCTTTCATTGGGCTTCAACTGGCGAGAGGTATAGGCAACAACCTTCTTCTCTTGCATTAACACAGCACCGAGGCCCTGGAGAGAAGCATCACAGAATACTTCATAAGGCTTGGATTCGTCAGGAGGAGTCAAAACTGGAGCATTGACGAGTTTCTCTTTGAGAGTGTTGAAAGCAACGTCACACTCAGGAGACCAGACATATTTCACATGCTTCTGGAGGAGGTTGGAAAGAGGCTTTGCAATCTTGGAGAAATTCTCAACGAATCTTCGGCAATAGCTTGCAAGTCCAAGAAAACTGCGAAGCTGCTTGACATTCTGAGGAGGGTTCCAATTCAAAACTGCAGACACTCTCTCTGGATTAACAGCAATGCCCTTGGCAGAGATGATATGGCCAAGATAAAGAACTTCATCAAGCCAGAATTCACATTTGGAGAACTTCGCATATAATTGATATTCTCTGAGCTTGTCAAGTACCAATCGCAAATGTTCGGCATGATCCTTCTTATTCTTGCAGAAGACCAAAATATCATCGAGATAGACCAAGACAAATTCATTGATGTAGGGGTTGAAGATGAAATTCATCAATCGAGTGAAATACGGAGGAGCATTGACAAGGCCGAAAGACATGACAGTATATTCATAAGAACCAAAGCTTGTTCTGAATGCTGTCTTGGGAATATCTTCTTCACGAATGCGAATATGATGATAACCCATACGAAGGTCAAGCTTGGAGAACACCTTAGCACCTTTGAGTTGCTCAAATAGCTCATTGATGTTGGGAAGTGGGTACTTGTTCTTGATAGTCTTCTTGTTCAATGGACGGTAATCGACGCAAAGTCGGTCCGTGCCATCCTTCTTCTTGACAAAAAGAACACCACAACCCCAAGGAGAAGAACTCGGTCTGATCAGACCCAGACGTTCTTGTTTATCGAGTTGAATCTTCAATTCCTTGAGCTCATCTGGTCCAAGCTTGTAAGGACGCTTGCAAACGGGTTCCGTGCCAGGCTCAAGCTCAATAACGAATTCAACTGGCCGACGGGGAGGCATACCCGGAAGCTCTTCTGGAAAAACATCTTGGTACTCACATACAACTGGAATCTGAGAGATAGCCTCCATTTCACCCATCTCATTGAGAGAAAACAACCGAATGGTATCATCACGAGAAGCATAGATGATCACATCGTTCGAAGTGTGAGTCAAATTGATTTCCCTGGCAACACACTCGAGCTGAGCCTTGTGCTTAGAAAGCCAGTCCATCCCGAGAATGAGATCAATATCAGAATCACCAAGAACAATTGGTTTAGACAAGAATTTGTAGTCACCCATCTTGATGGAAACATTGGGAACCACCAAACTAGAGCTCAAACGTTTACCAGGAGAAATGACAGGCATGGGTCTATCCAAATTTGAAGAAGTGAACTCATGCTTGGCGAAAAATGGTCTTGACATGAAACAATGCGATGCACAAGTATCAAATAAGACTTTTGCAGGAATATCATTAACAGGAAGATTACCCATGATCACTTCAGAAGACTCCTCTGCTTGAGCTGCATTCAACATGTTCACCTTGGCATGCTTAGGATTATGCTTGACCACTGCATTGCTGGAAGATTTCACAGGAGGAGGAGGCGGAAGGCGCCTCTGGTTGAAGCACTTGTTCGCATAGTGACCCTTCTGCTGGCATTTGTTACAAGTCACCTCTGAGAGCGGACGATGATACGGAGCACTTGGCCTTGGAGCTTGATTCTGAGACTTGTTCTGAAAGCCAGGGTTGGGTGGGTGGGAAGACCCACGACCACTTGAATTCTTCTGTTGATAAGGCTGACGGAACGGAGGAGGAGGAGGCAACCAGAACTTCTGTTGCTTAGCTGCCACAAGTGAAGAAGAAGAAGACTGAACTGCGTCTCTGACTCTCTTCTTAGAAGCCTCACACTTGAGCTGAGCAGCTTCTTGTTTCAGTGCCATGTTGTAGAATTCATCATACTTTAATGGCTCGAAAAGCACGAGAGCAAGTTGCAGATCTTCTCTGAGACCACGCCTGAACTGGTAGATCATACTCTTCTCATCAGGAATGTCTTGCCTTGCAAAACGAGAGAGTTTCTGGAACTGAGTGTTGTATTGATAGACAGTCATGTTGCCTTGCTTGAGATTGCGGAATTCCTCACGCTTAAGCTCAACAACACTTTCTGGAATGTGGTGCGCTTTGAAATCACGACGGAAATCATCCCAAGTGATCACACGACCTCCTCTGGAATCTTTGTATTGCTGGAACCACTCAGCAGCTTGATCTTTGAGTTGAAAAGAGGCAAACTTGACAAAGTCCTCAGGTCTCACATTGCTGCACTCGAAATGTTTGCTGATGTCCACGAGCCAATCATCAGCGTCAGTGGCCTCGACACAGTAGCTGAAGGTCTTTGGTTGATTAGCAAGGAACTGGTTCAGTGAAGCGAAGTGCGGCTGATTGTTGCCTTGGCCTTGATTCTCTTGATTAGCTTGCCCTTGGTTGCGATCTTGCAAGAGCTGAATCAGAATCTGAGCATTGGCATTTGTGGCAGTCATCAAGGCCTGCCAAGCTTCCGGAGGCGGAGGTGGTGGCGGAGGGTTAGCCTGATTCCCTTCATTGCGTTCCGGATTCTGACGCGTTGGTGGAGCCATCCTGAAGAGGGTGACATCCATTAGCATCTTGACAGAGATATATTGAAGCTGAATCAAAGGAACGAAATTGCAACATATAGTCTTCACAATTAACATTTGAACGAGAATGAACGAATGAATTCCAATGTAAATCATCACACTTCCAAAGCTGAGAAGCCACTTAGAACATGGTAAGAAATAAAATCAACAAGGTACGGATGTGAACAAATACTTGGTAAGGATTACCCAATCACAAACCAAATATCTGCGGAAGAAATACTAGAGCTACAGGAATTCCCACTTATAAACTCCCGAAACTTTCTGGTTATGCAATCAGGTGTTGGGGATACAGGGGAAGCATAATATCTCACCCAAACTAGCAAATCCTACAACCAGCTGCATCCATCCTTCAACACATAACCAAGAAACCTTCGGAAATCGTCTACCTCAACCTTCGAAAAGCATCCGTTATACAAGTCATGGCAATACCCCTGCACTTGCCACAGTACTGGGCTATCAGGGTTATCTCACCAACAACTGTACAAAAGAGATTTTCGATGTCGGCGTACTAAACTCAGGTATTCCAAAACCGCAACGATAGCATTATGACGACAACACCTCGGAGCTCAACTCCCCGGGACACTGCCACAACCCCTAAATGTCAGGAGGCAACCAAGACAATGTTGTCATCATAAAACCATCGGAACGATTGTAATATACCCGCGTGGTCCTAAAATTTTTTTTTAGTGAAATTTGAGAAGAGAAGAGTCAAAACTCTACGTCAGGATGCCTTACCAGAAGGTCGAAGGGACTGGGAAGTAAAAAGAATTCCTAAACTCTCTGATATATAATTCCTAAATGACTCAAAACATTTTTCTAGACACAACTCGGCCACTAAAGACGATCAAACAGTGGGGGCTCCTAAGGTCGGGGAAAGGCTCTGATTACCAACTTGTTACGCCCTCGATGCGGCTATATCTCCCACGTGTCGAGGCACGACTTAGAGGCATAACCGCATTGAAAGCAATGTCGCAAGTGAGGTAATCTTCACACAATCCATGTAATAAATAAAGGGGAAAGATACATAGTTGGCTTACAATCGCCACTTCACACAAGTACATAAATAACATCCATCAAACAGATTACACTCAAGGTCCGACTACGGTACCAAAATGAAAGAAGACTACCCCAAATGCTAAACAGATCCCCGGATCACCCAACTGGGCTCCACTATTGATCATCTGGAAAAGAAACATAGTAACGGCCACGTTCCTCATCGAACTCCCAAGTAAGCTCGGTCGCGTCATCTGCACTGACATCGTTGGTACCTGCAACTGAGGTGATAATATCTGTGAGTCACGGGGACTCAGCAATCTCACACCCGGGAGATCAAGACTATTTAAGCTTAAAGGTGGGAAAGGGGTTTATGAGGTGGAGCTGCAGCAAGCGACTAGCATATGGTGGCTACAGCGCAAAAGAGAGCGAGAAGAGAAGGCAAAGCATGGTCGAGAAACTAAAAGTGATCAAGAAGTGATCCTGAAACAACCTACGTCAGGCATAACTCCAACAACCGTGTTCACTTCCCGGACCCCGCCGAGAAGAGACCATCACGGTTACTCACGCGGTTGATGTGTTTTAAATAAGGTCAACTTCGGGTTTTCTACAACCGGACATCAACAAATTCCCATCTACCTCATAACCGCGGGCACGGCTTTCGAAAGATAATACCCTGCAGGGGTGTCCCAACTTAGCCCATGATAAGCTCTCACGGTCAACGAAGGATATTCCTTCTACCGGGAAGACCCGATCAATCTCGGAATCCCGGACTACAAGACATTTCGGCAGCAACAAAACAAGTCCAGCAAAACCGCCCGATTGTGCCGACAAATCCTGATAGGAGCTGCACATATCTCGGTCTCAGGGCACATCCGGATAAGTCAAGCTACGAGTAAAACCAGCCCTCGAGTTGCCACGAGGTGGCCCCGCAGGTTGCTCGGTTCGGGCCAGCACTTAGAGAAGCACTGGTCCGGGGGGGGGGGCTAAAATAAAGATGACCCTCGGGCTCGCGAAAACCCGGGGGAAAAAGGTAGGTGGTGGCAAATGGTAAAACCAATGTTGGGCCTTGCTGGAAAAGTCTTATTCAAAAGAGAACTGTCAAGGGGGTCCCATAAATCACCCAACCGTGTAAGGAACGCAAAAATCCGGGAACATAACACCGGTATGACGGAAACTAGGGTGGCAAGAGTGGAACAAAACACCAGGCATAAGGCCGAGCCTTCCACCCTTTACCAAGTATATAGATGCATTAATTAAATAAGAGGTATTGTGATATCCCAACAAGTAAACATGTTCCAACAAGGAACAACAAGATCATGTTCCAACAAGGAACAAACTTCATCTTCACCTGCAACTAGCAACGCTATAAGAGGGGCTGAGCAAAGCAGTAACATAGCCAAACAACGGTCTGCTAGGACATGGATGGTTAGGGGCTGACATGGCAATATAGGAGGCATGATATAGCAAGTGATAGGTATCGCAGCATAGGCATAGCAAAAGAGCGAGCAATCTAGCAAGCAAAGATAGAAGTGATTTCGAGGGTATGGTCATCTTGCCTGCAAGGTTCTCCGAGTTGTCGAAAGCTTGGTCCTCGTAAGCGTTCTCAACAGGATCCTCAGTCACGTACTCGTCTCCCGGCTCTACCCAAATCAAGAAAACAAGCAAAGGGGACAATATCAAGCACGATGCAATGCGCAAGCAACATGATGCAAAACATGGCATGATATGCGAGAGGTGATATGCAATGCGTATGCATGCTCTGGAAGGACAAGGATGAACAGGTCATAATCTTGGCAAACCAAGCATCCCACTGGATAGATGAGGTGATTTCGGTTGAAATCGATATAAAATACACCGGAATCGGATGCACGGTTTGCAAATGGCAAGCAATACAAGAATGACACGAAACTGCCATAAACAGCATGATGCTACTTAGCAAGCAACAAATAATTAAGCTACTGCACCCAACCATGGCAACAAAGCATATGACAGTAATGTACTCAAGATGCTCGACAAAAGATGAACACTGAGCTACGGCTAAATCACATCATAACAGGTCCAAACAATCATGGCAAGAGTGCAAACGATAACAAGTTCCCAGACTTAGTGAAATTATCAATGTAGCAGAAACTAACATCAGGATGGCATGTTCGAGAGCTCGATGCACTCGCTACGAAACCTTTCATGACAAACTAAGCTTGCACTCATCAAGAAGGCATGTCGTAGAAAACAATCATGGCAAGAACAACAATAATACATGCAAGGACCAATTACAATAAGCTTGGCAAAATTGAATAACAAGTAGACAATCTGCCAGGAAACGATATCAAGCAAAAGTAGAGCTTGATTGGCTCAAGCTAATGCACTCAAAAATTACTAACAAGGGAAGGAATGGATAGAGGACATCCATAAGCCCAAATCATCCTTACTGATCATGCTCAAAATATGCACGGATCTCTCGAAAACAACATGAACATACAGCATGATAATAACAAAAGTCAGGGACTTTGTGAAATCACTAAGTCTCTGAAAACAGCAATATCATCATCCCTACTTTGCATGCAATTTCTAGCCACCTCAAGCATCACAAAAATACATAGCAAAATTCTCTGGCAAGGTAACATGGCATATTACAAAACACTTATATAGCTGAACCTCATAGGATGCACACATCAATCATGGCAAAAATGACAAAAGTGTAAGATATGACAATAATCAGGAGATAACATGAACTAGCACTCTTGCAATGGCATTTAGGGCAACCAGATGAGCTCAAATGAATTTGATGCAATGGAATGCAATGAACTACACTTCGAGACGAACAAAATGACATATCATACGCATGAAACGGAGCCATGGATGCAAAGATATAGCATGATAAACAGGTGCTGATGATGCAAATTGTCCCAGACTTAGAGAAAATGAGGGGGGACGAGGAGGTCAACCGGTGGCGCGTTTTACGAGGTTCGACGGCCGGAGTTCGATCGGATCTGGCAGGGCGCGTCGGCGGAGGGAGGGAGACGGCGCGGGCGACGGCGGAGCGGCGCCGGCGAGGTCGGCGGCGGCGGGCGGCGACGGCGGAGCCGAGGAGGCGCGGGGACGCGCCGGCGGAGGCGGCGGCCGACGCGGGGCTGGACGGCGGCGGATCTGGCGGACGGGCCCTCGGGCGCGGCAGGCAGCGGCGCGGAGCGGCGGTCGCCGGCCGGTCAGGGCGCGGGGCGGCGCGGAGAGCGAGCGGCGAACGGGCGGACGGGCCCACGCGGGCCTCCCGCGGGCTCGGGCGGGCCGCGGCGGCGCGGAGCGGCGGCTGCCACGTGGCGGTAACTGACTGGCTGCGGGCGCCGGCGGCGGGACAGGTGGCGGCGGGGCACCGTTGGGCGCGGAAAACGAGGGGGAATTAGGGTTTAGGGTGTCTCTCTTAGATTTGGACGGGGGAGGCATTTTTATAGATAGGAGGAGCTAGGAGGCTCCAAACGGAGTGCGGCCTTCGCCCACGCGATCGTGATCGAACGGCGGAGGACATGGGAGTGACTTAGATGGGTTATTGGGCCGTTATGAGGGGGTTTTGGGCTGCAACACACACGAGGCCTTCACGGTTACCCGGTTAACCGTTGGAGTACCAAACGAACTCCGATTGACCCGAAACTTGACAGGCGGTCTTCCGGTGCTATACCGAGGCCACAAGTCAAACCTCGGTACATTCCGAGAATGTTTACTACCCGCTCACGAAGAAATGTAAAAGGGGACGCCGGGAGGCATAGGAGCGCCGGATTGCAAAACGGACAACGGGAAAGATGCTCGGATTTATGAGACGAATGCGTATGCGAATGCGATGCACATGATGACATGATAAGAAAAGCATGACATGACCAAACTGCAAAACGGAGAGAAACCAACCACGGAGGAAATATCATAGCACATAGCCGAAAATGGCAAGAGTTGGATTACAAATATGGCAAGTTACATCTGGGGCGTTACACAGAGCCATCATCTCCTCCCACCAGGGCACCGTTCAAAGCCTCTGCATGCCGTCATGCTACCTGATCAAGCATACCATGCCCTGCACGGTGGATGCCTAGCTGAAATCCCCTGAATTCACATAACTACAACTGCTTGAGTTCTACTATTCCCCTGGAGGAATCATTATTTTGCCCGTAATAAGGAGGCATCTCCTTATGTGCGGCCGTGGACCCAGCTGTCAGCCTCTCCACGTACAGTCCACGTCCGATGGATGTCGTTCGTTGACCACGTTGACCACACTGCGCCGAGAGCACCAGGGCGGTGGATGATAGAGAGGCCTAGGAAGGGAACGACACGGAGCCGGGGAAGACTTGGATATGGTTTCCCATTGATACGTCTCCAACGTATCTATAATTTTTGATTGCTCCATGCTATATTATCTACTGTTTTGGACAATATTGGGCTTTATTATCCACTTTTATATTATTTTTGGGACTAACCTATTAACCGGAGGCCCAGCCCAGAATTGCTGTTTTCTTGCCTATTTCAGTGTTTCGAAGAAAAGGAATATCAAACGGAGTCGAAACAGAATGAAATCAACTGGAGAAGTTATTTTTTGGAAGGAAAGCTACCGGAAAAACTTGGAGTGCACGCCAGGGGAGTCCCGGGCTGCCCACGAGGGTGGGGTGCGCACCCCCCTGCCTCGTGGACAACCCGGAGGTCCACCGACGTACTTCTTTCACCCATATACACCCACGTACCCTAAAACTTCCAGAGGACAGAATAGATCAGGAGTTCCACGCCCGCAATGCTGTGTAGCCACCAAAACCCAATCGGGACCCTGTTTCGGCACCCTGCCGGAGGGGGGAACCCTCACCAGTGGCCATCTTCATCATCCCGGAGCTCTCCATGACGAGGAGGGAGTAGTTCACCCTCGGGGCTGAGGGTATGTACCAGTAGCTATGTGTTTGATATCTCTCTCTCTCGTGTTCTTGATTTGGCACGATCTTGATGTATCGCGAGCTTTGCTATTATAGTTGGATCTTATGTTGCTTCTGCCCCCTCTACTCTCTTGTAATGGATTGAGTTTTCCCCTTGAAGTAATCTTATCGAATTGAGTCTTTAATGATTTGAGAACACTTGATGTATGTCTTGCCGTGCGTATCTGAGGTGACAATGGGATATCACGTGATTCACTTGATGTATGTTTTGGTGATCAACTTGTGGGTTCCGCCCATGAACCTATGATAGGGCTTGGCGCACGTTTTCGTCTTGATTCTCCGGTAGAAACTTTGGGGCACTCTTTGAGGTTCTTTGTGTTGGATTGAATAGATGAATCTGAGATTGTGTGATGCATATCGTATAATCATACCCACGGATACTTGATGTGACATTGGAGTATCTAGGTGACATTAGGGTTTTGGTTGATTTGTGTCTTAAGGTGTTATTCTAGTACGAACTCTAGCGCTGTTTGTAACACTTATAGGAATATCCCAACAGATTGATTGGAAAGAATAACTTTGCGGTGGTTTCGTACCCTATCATAATCTCTTCGTTTGTTTTCCGCTATTAGTGACTTTGGAGTGACTCTTTGTTGCATGTTGAGGGATAGTTATATGATCCAATTATGTTATTATTGTTGAGAGAACTTGCACTACTGAAAGTATGAACCCTAGGCCTTGTTTCCTAGCATTGCAATACCGTTTACGCTCACTTTTATCATTAGTTACCTTGCTGTTTTTATATTTTCAGATTACAAAAACCAATATCTACCATCCATATTGCACTTGTATCACTATCTCTTCGCCGAACTAGTGCACCTATACAATTTACCGTTGTATTGGGTTTGTTGGGGACACAAGAGATCTTTGTTATTTGGTTGCAGGGTTGTTTGAGAGAGACCATCTTAATCCTACGCCTCCCACGGACTGATAAACCTTAGGTCATCCACTTGAGGGAAATTTGCTACTGCCCTACAAACCTCTGCACTTGGAGGCCCAACAACGCTACAAGAAGAAGGTTGCGTAGTAGACATCAAGCTCTTTTCTGGCGCCATTGCCAGGGAGGTGAGTGCTTGAAGGTATATCTTTAGATCTTGCAATCGAATGTTTTTGTTTCTTGTTTTATCACTAGTTTAGTCTATAAAGAAAATTAGAAAAAATGGAATTGAGTTTGCCTCATACGCTTCATCTTTTTAATATCTTTCATGAGTATGATGGAAAAGAAAATTGTGCCGAAGTGTTAGAAGAAGAATGTGTTAAAATGTTTGGCACTGAATCTTTGAATAATGAGCATGATTTCAATGTTGTTAGTATGAACTCCTTGAATATCCATGGTACTAATGATAATTGCTATACTATGTGTGCTATCCATACTATTAATGATGGGAGTGATTATGCTTATTATATGAAAAGACCCAAGCTTGGGGAAGCTATGTTCGATGAGGATGACATATTTGAGAATATATTTGCTGCAATTAATGTTTGTCCCAAGCTTGGGGATGCTATGTTTAGCCTCTCAAGTTTTGATATGCAAAGTTGTTATGATGATAGCATGCCGTTTACCTATGATGATTATATTGATAAATGTGGGTTTGGAAGAGTGTCAACTTTAGGAAGTAGTGATCCCACTATTTTGGAGGATGTTGAATCTTATAATATTTATGAAAGTGGATTTGGAGAGGTCATGACTTTATTTAGTGATGTATCCACTATTTTGGAAGAGGTTTTAATTGATTATGATGAGAACAAAGTTGCTACTTATGATGATTATTGTGATGAAACTTATGCTATAAAGAGTAGTGATGATTATATTTATAAAACTTGTCATGATTATGAGTACCCTTTCTCTGAACATTACTATTTTAATGTGGAAACAATTTATAGTATTCAAGTCTCTTATGCTACTCCCACTATTCCGAATGAGAAGAATTTTGCTTGTGTGGAAAGTAGTAAAAATTATATGCAAGTAGATCATGAAAAGAATGTTTTAGGTGCTGGTTATATTGTTGAATTCATTCATGATGCTACTGAAAATTATTATGAGGGAGTGTCGGTGTCAAAACCGGCGGATCTCGGGTAGGGGGACCCGAACTGTGCGTCAAGGTCGGATGGTAACAGGAGACAAGGGACACTTTATTTTACCCAGGTTCGGGCCCTCTCAATGGAGGTAAAACCCTACTCCTGCTAGATTAATATTGATGATATGGGTAGTACAAGAGTAGATCTACCACAAGATCAAGGAGGCTAAACCCTAAAAGCTAGCCTATGGTATGATTGTGTATGATGATGGTTGTCCTACGGACTACAACCCTCCGGTTTATATAGACATCGGATAGGGCTAGGGTTTCACAGAGTCGGTTACAATGGTAGGAGATCTTGAATATCCGCACGCCTAGCTTGCCTTCCACGCCAAGAAAAGATCCTTCCGGACACGGGACGAAGTCTTCAATCTTGTATCTTCATAGTCCTGGAGTCCGACTGAAGGTATAGTCCGGCAATCCGAACACCCCCTAATCCAGGACTCCCTCAGTAGCCCCTGAACCAGGCTTCAATGACGACGAGTCCGGCGCGCAGATTGTCTTCGGCATTGCAAGGCGGGTTCCTCCTCCAAGTTCTTCAAGAAGATTACAAACACAAAAAATAGTGTCCGGCTCTGCAAAATAAGTTTCCACATATTGCCATATAGAGAATAATATTAACACAAATCAAATCTGCTAACGTATTCCGCAGTGCGTCATAACACCGCGGCCAAGCTCTTTATATAAATTGTTTTCATTGTTCCACCTCAGCGTGTTTAGCGAGGCGGTTTCCTTGGCACGTCTTGTCAAAGCAGAGATCGTGTCCCCCTTTTAACGGGATTCTCATTAATACGGACGTGGGTAACCCAGTCGTGCCCATTAGCACATTTTGCCTTAAGTAAAGGCTAGTCCAAGACGGTTACAGGGAGGGCTCTTGGTATTCTGCCTCTTATAAAGAGACCAAGACCCTATTCCCCTCTTCTATTCTCAAAACGAGCTCGCCCGTCGCCTCGAGTTCCAACACCCTAGGCTTCCAGATTCCAGGCGCACCGGACCTTTGACGATGTCCGGCTCCGACCTCCAAGGCCGATGGATGCCCTCTTCCGTTACGGAGGAGGACGTATTAAAGTTGAGGGAAGCTAGATTCCTGACCGGCGAGATTTCGCACAGGTTGCCTGTTTAAGGACAGGTGATCCCTAGCCCTCAGCCCGGTGAGAGTGTGGTATTCATATCCCATTTCCTTCGGGGTTTAGGCTTCCCAATGGATCCCTTTGTAAGGGGGCTGATGTTTTATTACGGGCTGGAATTCCACGACTTAGCTCCGGAGTCCATCCTCCATATCTCCTCGTTCGTTGTTGTGTGCGAAGCGCTCCTCCGTGTTACCCCTCACTTCGGATTATGGCTCAAGACCTTCCAAGTAGAACCGAAGATGATCGAGGGGCGCCACGCAGAGTGCGGAGGTGCTGCTATAAAAAGAAATGCCGATGCTCCATGGCCCGAGGGCGCTTTTCAAGAGGAGCTTGGCTTATGGCAACATGAGTGGTTCTATATCACCGCTCCTCGAGGCACCACATGGGTGGCGCCTCCTGCCTTTCGCTCGGGTCCCCCACCGTGGTTAGCGTCGTGGATCAACACAGGGTTAGATCGGGGCTTGCCCAAAGACGTACCTCTGCTGCAGGGCCGCATTAAGGACCTCTTGGAAGGAGACCTCAACCTGGTCAAGGTGACACAAGTCATGCTGATTCGCCGGACGCTTCCCGGCCAACGTCGCCCCCTTCGCCTGTGGGAGTTCAATCCAGAGGGACCGCGAGTTCTCCGGGATTTTATGGGCGTGACGCCCACGGAGATGTATAAACTGTTCTTTGGATCACAAGAAGTGAGTCCAGATTTGACCGAAGATGTGGGTTTAAGCCGCAATCGCCCGAATACTCAAGTAAGTGACCTTGTGCCCGGACCCTCTATCCGCATAATTGACTTGCTCTTAACGGCGCTTCTCCTTTTAAGCAGGAGTGGATAGCGAAGGCGAAGCTGATCAGGTGTCCGGCTCCCCTTCCCGAAACCAGGCTAGATCCCGTGCTAGTCAGGATGCTGGAGGTAGTGCCTTTGGAGGGAAATAAGGGGGAGGACAGGGAAACCATGGCCTCCTTGAAAGAGGCCATTCTGAAGGGGGGAATCGATAATTCCTCTCCTAAGGGAAAGAAAAGGGCCGCCTCTGACGACCCGGAGACCGTAGCCTCGAAGTGGGGAAAGAATCCTTGTCAGAGGGCCCGACGCCGGGGAGCCCCTCGGCCGAACTAAACCCTCAAAGGGACCAGCTCTCCAGCGAGCCGTAAGTAGAAGAAGAGTTTTTCTTTTAAGAGAAATCCTTGATTTATATCCGAGAAGTTTTAACCGAAACCTTACCTTGTAGTTCGGGCCTCAGCCCTTCTCAGCAGAACTCGTCCTCGGGGGATCTTCTTCCGGAGATGATGGAGATCGGAACTCCTCCTCCTTCTGTATCGCCTAGCAAGGCGGGCGCCGCTGAAGTGTCATCGCGGAGTACTTCTCCGGGTCCAACAGGGGCGGAAGGTGGCCATGTGGCCCCCCGAGGTTCTTCCCGTCCGGCCTTTGAGGGAGGCCATGAGACGAGTCCGGCACCATCTGGTGTTCGGCCGGAGGAGCTAAAGATTCTGCTGGGGCGAGCCTCTATCTCAGAGGAGCATCGTGCGTTGATGAACACGGTGATTGAAAAGATTTCATCCGCAGAAAGCGGATTGCACGAGGCCGTCAAAAGTTTACTGGCAGGCCTTGAGGTACGTTTTAAATAATGTACACTTGTGTTAGTTGCGCATAAATAAGGTGCGCCCTGTGTAGATAGTAGCCCCTGAGACTCTGTGCGTCGTCAAAATTGACGGCGCACAGAGGATCTTAATCCCAGGTCCTTTAAGTGGCACCTTTATATGTAGGTGGCGGATTGTCCGGAGTCAAGCCGGACTCGTGAATTTGCCGAACTGAAGCGACAACTTGATGAGGCGGAAGCCGACATCGTGCTTGTTAACAAGCGGCTTGATGATGCTCAAGGTATTGAAATCATCGGGCGATTGTTAGTAAGGGGAGCTTTATGTCAATATCTTACCGTGTGTATGCTTGACACAGATGGTGCGACCGCCGTGGAAGGTCTTAGGGCCGAACTCGCCCGAGCGAAGGAATAAGCCAGGAAAAGCGATGCGGCTGCCGTGAAAGCCCTTGAAGAGCTCAAAGCCGAACAGGCTGCCTACTGCCGAAGCAAGGAGGAGATGGCTGATATGGCCGTAAAGTTAAAGAGTGCTACTGACCGTTGCAAGCTTCTTGAAGAAGAGGGTCGGGCGAGGCAAACGAGCATAGAGAAGGCTGTTGCTGACGCCAAGGACGCCCGCTCTATAATGAGAGCGGCAAGGGAAGAGCTGCGTCAAGCCGGACAACTTGCGGTTGGAAAGCCCTTCTTGCTGCGGAAAAAAATTTGTGATCCGATGTTTGCCCTGTTAGACCGAGCGTGGAGTGTAGAGGACACCTATCTGGATTTGGCGGCTAGTGCTGCTGATGCGACCGAACACTTTCGAGATAAAAAGGGTCATGAAGTGGAGAAGCTCTTTTGGTCGCAATTCATCAATCCAGAGCGTCCACTGGCAGTGGACGATTGCCTGGCCCAATGGGCCGAACTGAATAGGTTGTCCGGACTCGCCATGAAGTACGTCATGGATCATCTGTGTCCGGGGAGATCGAAGCCGAAGAGTTATTTCAGCTTGGTGCAGCAATTTCTAGACGTGGTGCCACGTATCGATGCTATGAAGAGGTCAGTGTGCATTGAGGGCGCTCGGCTGGCTCTTGCCCGTGTCAAGACATACTGGGCAGATATGGAGCCCACCGTTGTTGCGTCCCAAGATTCGGATAAAAGCCGAATACCTTCCGAGCACTATTTTAAGGAAGTCCTCGAAGGCGCTCGCGTAATAGAGACGCAGTGCTCGAAGGATGCTATATTATGATAGCATATGTAATCATAGAACAGTATTTTGATAAATTATAGTGGCATTTTTTAGACATGTGCCTTCAAGTATTAAGAACACCTCCTGTGCGGACGCTTTTAATATATTAATTCTGAAAGATTGCAGTCGTTGGCTTCAGCCCCCATGTACATAGTGCGGGGGTGCGCGCAGAAGACGCATTTTCACAATTAACCCAACGTCTTGGTCTTACAAAGGAGGTGATAGCGCAGCGGGCTAGGCAACCGGACTATAATGCTTTAACACTTTCACTTAGCCATAGGAGCTTGACAGTGGGACTCTTTAGGTAGCCCCTTAGTGGCGACTGCGCTTGCCCGAATTCGGGGCGCATACGTGCCTGACCGGGAAACGGCCCTTCTTCAAAGCGGAGGAATCCGATAAATTCCTATAAGTCATCGAGTGGCAACCAGTCTCGCGCTACATCATGACAGTTGGTTTTCGGCATTCTCTACTTAGGTGCTCACCCGGCCGAACCGGGGCACAATCGCAGTAGTTCTCCTGGTGCTACCTTAGCCGATAGAGCGGAACGTAAGGTAGCCGAACTCAGGAGCCGGGCAACCCAACATTTGACCAAAATGATGATTCGAAGCTGATGCATATAGTGCCAAAACTCGCGATGCCGAACACTCCCTAAGGTGTTCGGTCTTTATGAGTGCGGGTGAAACAACACCCTTAAAAAAGAGCCCCTAGTGTCCAGGTACGAGCAAAATTTCTGGCGTGGCCACATGCCAAAACGCCAGCCTCCTCCTTGGTTATAGTAGAAAAAACCAGGGGATGTATAGCAGCAAGAGACAGTAAAAAAGGTTTACGCAGGGTCTTTATCTAAAAAGAATCCTTAGGAAGGGTCCCTACTGCGCGTCTGCGCCTGTGTCTCCGCTGTGCCGTGTCCTGGACGGGCGCCGCACGACGTTCATCTGTAAAAGAGAGGAACTGAATTGAAAATGGGTCGTGTGGAATAAAAAGATAATAAACAAAATATAAAGTAAAAAATGTATAAAGTTGAGCTTTATTGTCTCTGCGTATAGCCCCTGGTACGGGGGTATATGGCATTTTAAGCCTGCGTTGATGATGGACTTGTGCCGAACTCATTTAGTCCGGGTCCGTGGCCTTTAATGACTTATATCAAAAAAGTCTTTTGGCTGGCGAGGCCACTTTATTGTGCGGCTGTTTAAGCGGCCGCGCAATCCTCCGTTTGGAGGGGGCGTATTTTCGTGCGCTCCCTTTATAGAGATGATGCCTCGTGGAATGGGCATCTTAAGCGTGAGAGATACATAGTGCGGTATTGCGTTAAAGCGAGCGAAAGCTCCGCGTCCCACTAGTGCCTGATAGCGACTTGAAAACGGGACTACATGGAAGGTCAGCTTTTCGTGACGGAAGTTATTGGCAGAGCCAAATATGACTGCAAGCCGGAGAAAACCCATACAATGGGTGTCCGGGCCCGGTGCTACCCCTTGAAAGGAGGTTTTACTATGGCGGATTCTTGCTGGGTTTATGCCCATGCGGTGGATTGTATCCTGATATATCAGGTTTAGTCCATTGCCGCCATCCATAAGGACATTGCTAAACTGGAATCCGTCAATTATTGGATCGAGTATCAGGGCAGTCCGGCCTGCGTTCTTGATATTTCTAGAATAATCTAGCTGATAAAAAATGATTGGTTTTAATGACCAGTGGCGGGACTCCTGAGGGATAGGTTTTATTGTGCGTACCTTTATGGGTGCCACACGTTTTGTTACGTGAAGTGAGTTCACTGTTTTAACTTCTTGTGGGAAGTTCTTTTGTTTCCTGGTGTTCTGCTTCTGGGGTTCGTCCTCGTCTTCGCTTGGTGTATCGAGCCCCTTGTGTTCGGCGTTAAGCTTTCCAGATTGTTTAAAAACCCAACAGTCTCTGTGGGTGTGATTGGCAGGCTTCCCAGGAGTACCGTGTATCTGACATATTCTGTCCAGGATTCTGTTTAAGCTGGACAGATCATCCCTATTATCCTGAAGGGGTGGTTTTGTCTGATTTTGCCGTGAGCTTTTGAATCCGGCATTGACTGTCGTGCTCTTCGGACTTTTTTCTTTGGTTCGGCGACGGTCCTTATTTCGTCACAGTTTTCCGTTTCCATCCCTGATTTCGGACGTACTTGGGTCGCTGGGGCTGCATCGTGCCAATCAGCTGTCCTCTCCTGCGCAAAAGCGGGTCATGAGGCTTGTGAGTGCGGCCATTGTTCTTGGCTTTTCCTGGCCGAGGTGTCTGGCGAGCCATTAGTCTCGGACATTATGCCTGAAAGCTGCTAGGGCTTCAGCGTCTGGACAATCCACTATTTGATTCTTTTTAGTAAGGAATCTGTTCCAGAACTGCCGAGCTGATTCTCCGGGCTGTTGAGTTATGTGACTAAGATCGTCTGCATCCGGGGGAAGGACATAGGTCCCTTAAAAATTTGCTCGGAAAGCATCCTCGAGCTCTTCCCAACTTCCAATTGTGTTTTCGGGAAGGCTTTTAAGCCAGTGCCGGGCTGGCCCTTTAAGCTTAAGGAATATGTATGTGGAGGATATAATCCTCGATGCAGACTCCGGGGTCTGTTGTTCCATCGTACGACTCTATGTTGATGGGTTTGAATCCCTCTGGAAATTCATATTCCAGTACCTCATCGGTGAAACATAGTGGGTGTGCGGCGCCCCTGTATTTGGGTGTGCCGGATTCTGATGATGGCTTTTTTGCATTGCTTGTGAGAGCTTGCTTTCTTGGCCCGTAAATGGACCTGGCTGGGCCATGATGCGAGTCTTTAATTGGGTCGCATGCCGCATTGAGTGCGGCGCCGCTTGCCGTTTTATGGAGGCCGTGGGGTCGTCTATCCGACCGTGTGGCTTTTTTTTAATGCGAGGGCTCTAGGGCCTCTTGGTCGAATTCGGGCAGTAGTTTTCTCTTCGGATAGCTTTTAGTGCGGCGGCTGCCGCCGTGTTTGTCTGCGGTCTTGATTACCTTGCTCCATCTTAATCTGAGTGCATCTTCCGCCATCTTTAGCTTCCGCTTCTGCTTTTTCAGGCTGCGTGTTGTGGCAACGAGCCTTTCATGGAGATTCTTCTGCTCCGTGGTTTTATCCGGCGTGAGATCGTCCGGAGTTCTGTTATGGCCGGGGGAGGGCTGTCTGTCCTCTCTATCCGCGTTGCCCTATTCGGACGGTTGCTCTGAGGCATGCTCGTCGTCTACCGGCTCATCCTGCTCTATGGCTGGGTCTTGGTCGAGGCGGGGCTTGGCTCGACGTTTTCGTCGCCGCTTTGATCGCTTTTCGGAGGGCTTATCCCTTTTTCGCCCCCTTTTTCCTCGTTGTTGTTTCCATTAGGGGTATCCACCATGAATACGTCGTTAGGTGGGGTGGCGGTCCAGTGCCCTATAGGTGCTGGTTCCTGTTCGTCTCCATCTTCGTCGTCCATACCGTCGAAGTCTTCGGATCCGAAGTCAAGTATGTCGGTTAAATCATCGACAGTGGCTATTAAGTGGGTGGTGGGTGGGCTTTGAATTTCTTCGTCGTCCGAATACCAACCTCGCAGACCATAGTCCGGCCTGGGCTATCCTGATAGAGAGAGACTTGAGAGAATTCAGGATATCACCGAAAGGTGAGTACTGAAAGATGTCCGGGGCGGTGAACTCCATCATAGGCGCCCAATCGGATTCGATCGGCAGGGGCACGGGAGGCCCGGAGTTCGGAGAAGAATCCGACTCCTTGGAGTCATGGGCTGTGCGGAGTGCGGGGCTGGCGTTCGGCTCGATCGCCTTCAAGATCGCAGCCCCCGAGGTGACGTCCAACCGTTCATCCTCAAAGAACGCAGCAGGCTCCCGGTCGAGGATCGGGGCCGGTGCGTGTGCGGCCTCCAGGGCACTATTCGGAGGCAGAGCTATATCATGCCCCTCGAGGCAGTGCGGCGCGCTTGGCTGTGGCTCGAGCCCGTCGAAGATCAAGGCTCTGTTGATATCTGCCGTGTAGTTTAAGCTTCCAAACCTGACTTGATGGCCAGGGGCGTAGCTTTCGATCTGCTCCAGACGACCAAGCGAATTGGCCCGCAGAGCGAAGTCGCCGAAGACGAAGATTTGTCCAGGGAGGAAAGTCTCACCCTGGACCTCATCGTCGTTGATGATCAAAGGAGCCATCGGGCCTAAAAGCAACGACACAGAGGAACTCTCAATGAAAGCACCAATGTTGGTGTCAAAACCGGCGGATCTCGGGTAGGGGGTCCCGAACTGTGCGTCAAGGTCGGATGTTAACAGGAGACAAGGGACACTTTATTTTACCCAGGTTCGGGCCCTCTCGATGGAGGTAAAACCCTACTCCTGCTAGATTAATATTGATGATATGGGTAGTACAAGAGTAGATCTACCACGAGATCAAGGAGGCTAAACCCTAGAAGCTAGCCTATGGTATGATTGTGTATGATGATGGTTGTCCTACGGACTACAACCCTCCGGTTTATATAGACACCGGATAGGGCTAGGGTTACACAGAGTCGGTTACAATGGTAGGAGATCTTGAATATCCGCACGCCTAGCTTGCCTTCCACGCCAAGAAAAGATCCTTCCGGACACGGGACAAAGTCTTCAATCTTGTATCTTCATAGTCCTGGAGTCCGGCTGAAGGTATAGTCCGGCAATCCGAACACCCCCTAATCCAGGACTCCCTCAGGGAGGAATATATGCTTGTAGGAATTGCAATAATGTCAAGTTTCCTCTCTATGTGCTTAAAATCTTGAAGTTATGCTTGTTTTACCTTCCTATGCAAGTTGATTCTTGTTACCATAAGTTGTTTGCTCACAAAATCCCTATGCATCGGAAGTGGGTTAGACTTAAATGTTCTAGTCATATTCTTCATGATGCTCTCTTTATGTTTCGATTCTTATCTTTTATGTGAGCATCATTGATATCATCATGCTTAGCTAGGGGCGTTAAACGATAGCGCTTGTTGGGAGGCAACCCAATTTTATTTTAGTTTCTTGATTTTTTGTTCTGTTTAGGAATAAATAATCCATCTAGCTTCTTTTTAGATGTGGTTTTATGTTTTAATTAGTGTTTGTGCCAAGTACAACCTTTGGGAAGACTTGGGTGAAGTCTTTATGATCATGCTGTAAAAAACATAAACTTTAGCGCTCACGAGATTTGCTTCAACTTTTTACTGGAGAGTGATATTTAGTTGATTATTTTTGCATATAATTACTAGACAAATTCCTCAGGTCCACCAATTTATTTTAGAATTTTTGGAGTTTTATAAGTTTGCGTTAGTTACATATTACTACAGACTGTTCTGTTTTTGACAGATTCTGTTTTTCATGTGTTGTTTGCTTATTTTATTGAATCTATGGGTAGTAAAATAGTTTATAAACCATAGAAAAGTTGGAATACAGTAGGTTTAACACCAATATAAATAAATAAAGATTTAATTACAGTACCATGAAGTGGTGTTTTGTTTTCTTTCGCTAACGGATCTTACGAGTTTTCTGGTAAGTTTTGTGTTGTAAAGTTTTCAAGTTTTGGGTAAAGATTCGATGGACTACGGAATAAGGAGTGGCAAGAACCTAAGCTTGGGGATGCCCAAGGCACCCCAAGGTAATATTCAAGGATAACCAAGCGTCTAAGCTTGGGGATGCCCCAGATGGCATCCCCTCTTTCGTCTTCGTTCATCGGTAACTTTACTTGGAGCTATATTTTTATTCACCACATGATATGTGTTTTGCTTGGAGCGTCATTATATTTTCTTTAGCTTTGCTTGCTATTTGAATAAAATACCAAGATCTGAAATTATTAAATGGGAGAGCCTTCACGTAGTTGCATAATTATTCTACTACTCATTGATCTTCACTTATATCTTTTAGAGTAGTTTGTTGTTTGCTCTAGTGCTTCACTTATATCTTTTAGAGCACGGTGGTGGTTTTATTTTGAAGAAATAGATGAACTCTCATGATTCACTTATATTATTTTGAGAGTCTTAAATAGCATGGTAATTTGCTTAATAATTTTACTATGCTTGGAATTCAAGATTTGTAAAACTTTCTTTTGAGTGCGTTGAATACTAAGAGAAGTTTGATGCTTGATAATTGTTTTGAGATATGGAGGTGATAATATCAAAGTCGTGCTAGTTGAGTTGTTTTGAATTTGAGAAATGCTTGTGTTGAAGTTTGCAAGTCCCGTAGCATGCAAGTATGGTAAATGTTATGTAACAAATTTGAAACATGAGGTGTTCTTTGATTGTCCTCCTTATGAGTGGCGGTTGAGGACGAGCGATGGTCTTTTCCTACCAATCAATCCCCTAGGAGCATGCACGTAGTGCTTTGGTTTTTGATGGCTTGTAGATTTTTGCAATAAGTATGTGAGTTCTTTATGACTAATGTTGAGTCCATGGATTATACGCACTCTCACCCTTCCATCATTGCTAGCCTCTTCGGTACTGTGCATTGCCCTTTCTCACATTGAGAGTTGGTGCAAACTTCGCCGGTGCATCCAAACCCCGTGATATGATACACTCTTTCACACATAAACCTCCTGATATCTTCGTCAAAACAGCCACCATACCTACCTATTATGGAATTTCCATAGCCATTCCGAGATATATTGCCATGCAACTTTCCACCATTCCGTGTATCATGACACATTCATCATTGTCATATTGCTTAGCATGATCATGTAGTTGACATAGTATTTGTGGCAAAGCCACCGTTCATAATTGTTTCATACATGTCACTCTTGGTTCATTGCATATCCCGGTACACCACCGGAGGCATTCATATAGAGTCATACTTTGTTCTAGTATCGAGTTGTAAATAAATAGAAGTGTGAAGATCATCATTTAATAGAGCATTGTCCCAATAAAAAAAAGAGAGAAAGGCAAAAAAAAGAAGAGGCCCAAAAAACAAATAAAAAGGGGCAATGGTACTAACCTTTTTTTTCACACTTGTGCTTCAAAGTAGCACCATAATCCTCATGATAGAGAGTCTCTTGTTTTGTCACTTTCATATACTAGTGGGAATTTTTCATTATGGAACTTGGCTTGTATATTCCAACAATGGGCCTCCTCAAGTGCCCTAGGTCTTCGTGAGCAAGCAAGTTGGATGCACACCCACTAGTTTCTTTTGTCGAGCTTTCATACATTTATAGCTTAGTGCATCCGTTGCATGGCAATCCCTACTCCTTGCATTAACATCAATCGATGGGCATCTCCATAGCTCATTGATTAGCCTCGTTGATGTGAGACTTTCTCCTTTTTTGTCTTCTCCACATAACCCCCATCATCATATTCTATTCCACCCATGGTGCTATATCCATGGCTCACGCTCATGTATTGCGTGAAAGTTTATAGGTTTGAGATTACTAAAGTATTAAACAATTGCTTGGCTTGTGAGGGAGTCCTGGATTAGGGGGTGTTCGGATAGCTGGACTATACCTTCAGCCGGACTCCAGGACTATGAAGATACAAGATTGAAGACTTCGTCCTGTGTCCGGAAGGATCTTTTCTTGGCGTGGAAGTCAAGCTAGGCGTGCGGATATTCAAGATCTCCTACCATTGTAACCGACTCTGTGTAACCCTAACCCTATCCGGTGTCTATATAAACCGGAGGGTTGTAGTCCGTAGAAAAACCATCATCATACACAATCATACCGTAGGCTAGCTTCTAGGGTTTAGCCTCCTTGATCTCGTGGTAGATCCACTCTTGTACTACCCATATCATCAATATTAATCTAGCAGGAGTAGGGTTTTACCTCCATCGAGAGGGCCCGAACCTGGGTAAAATAAAGTGTCCCTTGTCTCCTGTTACCATCCGACCTTGACGCACAGTTCGGGACCACCTACCCGAGATCCGCCGGTTTTGACACAAACATTGGTGCTTTCATTGAGAGTTCCTCTATGTCGTCGCTTTTAGGCCCGATGGCTCCTTTGATCATCAACAACGGGGAGGTCCAGGGTGAGACTTTCCTCCCCGGACAAATCTTCGTCTTCGGCGGCTTCGCTCTGCGGGCCAATTCGCTTGGTCATCTGGAGCAGATCGAAAGCTACGCCCCTGGCCATCAAGTCAGGTTTGGAAGCTTAAACTACACGGCAGATATCCGTGGAGACTTGATCTTCGACGGGTTCGAGCCACAGCCAAGCGCGCCGCACTATTTCGAGGGGCATGATATGGCTCTGCCTCCGAATAGTACCCTGGAGGCCGCACACGCTCCGGCCCCGATCCTTGACTCGGAGCCCGCTGCGTTCTTTGAGGATGAACGGTTGGACGTCACCTTGGGGGCTGCGATCTCAAAGGCGATCGAGCCAAACGCCAGCCCCGCACTCCGCACGGCCCATGACTCCAAGGAGTCGGATTCTTCTCCAAACTCCGGGCCCTCCGTGCCCCCACCAATCGAATCCGATTGGGCGCCTATAATGGAGTTCACCGCCGCGAACATCTTTCAGTGCTCACCTTTCGGTGATATCCTGAACTCTCTCAAGTCTCTCTCTCTATCAGGAGAGCCCAGGCTGGATTATGGTCTGAGAGGTTGGGATTCAGACGACGAAGAAATTCAAAGCCCACCCACCACCCACTTAATAGCCACTGTCGATGATTTAACCGACATGCTTGACTTCGGCTCCGAAGACTTCGACGGTATGGACGACGAAGGAGGAGACGAACAAGAACCAGCACCTGTAGGGCACTGGACCGCCACCTCATCATATGACATATATATGGTGGACGCTCCAAAGGATGCAGATGGCGATGGAACAGCGGAGGACGACAACTCGAAAAATCCGCCAAAACGCCGGCGTCAACGGCGCCGCTCTAAATCCCGCCACAGCAGAAACGGTGATTCCGGCACGGGAGATAATACTACCCCGGGCAGCGCCGAAGAACACCAGAACCAGCAAGATTCGGCGCAGGATGATGGAAAAGCCAGCCCTCATGAGAGAGCGGCAGAGCGAGAGGTTGAGGATGATAACTACATGCCTCCCTCCAAAGACGAGGCAAGCCTCGACGACGACGAATTCGTCGTACCATCAGACCCCGCCGATCAAGAGCGTTTTCAACGCAGGCTTCTAGCCACGGCGAACAGCCTAAAGAAAAAGCAGCAACAGCTTAGAGCTGATCAAGATTTGCTAGCTGACAGATGGACTGAAGTCCTTGCGGCCGAAGAGTATGAACTCGGGCGCCCCTCCAAAAATTATCCTAAGCACAGGCCACTACCCCAGTCAGAGGGGGAAACATATGACATGGCAGACCGGCGACCTCGCGGCCGCGACAGAGAGGCCTGTCGAACCCTTAAACAAGCCATGCCCCGGTGCCGTTCAACTAAGGCACGGGAAAACGAGCCAGACCTGCAAGACGTACTGGAGGATAAAGCAAGGCAAATAAGATCGATCTATGGATCGCGCGGACGCCCGATGACACGTGATGATCTTCACTCCGGACACAATAAATCCGGCAGGGCCGAACACAACAGGCACAGCTCTTCCGAGCTGCGTCGTGACATAGCCCAGTACAGGGGCGCCGCACACCCACTATGCTTCACAGACGAAGTAATGGATCATAAAATCCGAGAGGGTTTCAAACCCGTCAATATCGAGTCGTACGATGGTACGATAGATCTGGCAGTATGGATAGAGGATTATCTCCTTCACATCCACATGGCACATGGCGACGATCTACATGCCATCAAATATCTACACCTTAAGCTCAAGGGACCAGCCCGGCACTGGCTTAACAGCCTACCAGCGGACTCAATCGGTTCTTGGGAGGACCTGGAAGCCACATTCCTCGACAACTTCCAGGGGACCTATGTGCGGCCACCGGATGCCGACGACCTAAGCCACATAATTCAGCAGCCAGAAGAATCGGCCAGGCAATTCTGGACACGGTTCCTAACAAAGAAAAATCAGATAGTCGATTGTCCGGACGCAGAGGCCCTAGCAGCCTTCAAACATAACATCCGCGATGAGTGGCTTGCCCGGCACCTGGGACAGGAAAAGCCGAAAACCATGGCAGCCATCACGACACTCATGACCCGCTTTTGCGCGGGCGAAGATAGCTGGCTAGCTCACAGCAACAACTTATCGAAGAAGCCTTGAAATTCGGATACCAAGGACAAAAGTGGCAGGTCACGTCGAAATAATCAAAAGCGCCGCGTTAGCAGTGACAGCCATGAGGATGCAGCAGTAAATGCCGGATTCAGAGGCTATAAATCCGGTCAGCAGAAAAAGCCATTTAAAAAGAATACCCAGGGCCCGTCCAGTTTGGACCGGATACTCAACCGCTCGTGCCAGATTCATGGCACCCCCGAAAGTCCAGCCAATCACAGCAACAGGGATTGTTGGGTGTTCAAGCAGGCAGGCAAGTTAAGAGCCGAACACAAAGACAAGGGGCTGAATAGCGACGAGGAGGAGGAGCCCAGGCCGCCGAACAACAATGGACAGAAGGGGTTTCCCCCACAAGTGCAGACGGTGAACATGATATACGCGACCCACATTCCCAAGCGGGAGAGGAAGCGTGCGCTACGGGACGTATACGCGATGGAGCCAGTCGCCCCAAAGTTCAACCCATGGTCCTCCTACCCGATCACTTTCGATTGAAGGGACCACCCCACTAGCATCCGTCATGACAGTTTTGCCGCACTGGTCCTTGACCCAATCATGGACGAATTTCATCTCAGAAGAGTCCTCATGGACGGTGGCAGTAGCCTAAACCTGCTTTATCAGGATACAGTGCGGAAAATGGGCATAGATCCATCAAGGATCAAGCCCACAAGGACGACCTTTAAAGGCGTCATACCAGGTGTAGAGGCCAATTGCACAGGCTCGATAACACTTGATGTGGTCTTCGGATCTCCGGATAACTTCTGAAGCGAAGAGTTAATCTTCGATATAGTCCCGTTCCGCAGTGGTTATCATGCCCTGCTCGGACGAACCGCATTCGCTAAATTCAATGCGGTGCCACACTACGCATATCTCAAGCTCAAGATGCCAGGCCCTCGAGGAGTAATTACGGTCAGCGGAAACACAGAACGCTCCATCCGTACGGAGGAGCACATGGCGGCCCTCGCAGCGGAAGTACAAAGCAGCCTTTCAAGGCAACTCTCCAGTCAGGCCATTAAAAAGCCGGACAATGCAAAGCGTGCCCAGAGCAACCTGCAACAAGACCGCCTGGCACGTTCGGAGCAAGCGTAGCAATACGGCCCCGACCCCAGCCATCGCAACATAGCGAAGCTAGTACCTCGAGTACACAGTTACGCCCTTAAAATTCCATGGGCACAGGGGGAGGGGCACATTAACGGCATGCCTACAATACGGCGTCAAACGTACTAGGGGCTGCCGGATTTTTCTTTTTACTTTCAGGACGCCATACTCTGGATAACCTGTTCGGCCTTGTTGCCGCACAGACGATGCAAGATCCAGGAAAGCAGACAAAGCTACGCCGCATTATGGAACTCTCAGGTGGTCTCTATTTCGAGTGATATATCTGTTTCTAAATTCCGCGGCCTGCGCCTGGTCAGGACATGTTAAATAGTCTAATATCTTCTTTGCTTATCACACTACTTGTATCGTTCGGCTTTGATAAATAGCCTCTTTATAAACAATGCATAGCTTTTTGTCTATTTTTTGCATTATCCTCTTTGAATATATATGTTTATTACATAACATGATCGCACCCGTACACCATGGTACGGCAAACCACGCCAGGGGCTTCATTACCCTTCTATCTGGTGTGAGAAGTCCGTACACTTTCACAAGTGCGACACCCCGAACTTATATCACTATATGCATCGGCTCCGAGTCATGATTTTGGTCACATGTTGGGTTTGCCCGGCTCCTATGTTTTGGTGCCTTACGTTCCGCTATATCGGCTAAGGTAGCACTAGGAGAACCACTGCGATTGTGCCCTAGTTCAGGTGGGTTGAGCACCTCAGTGGAGAAAGCTAAAACAGACTGTCATGATAAGGCGTGAGACCGCTCGCTGTTCGAGAGGTTTTTCGAGTCCTTAAAGGCTTATGCCGCTTCGAGCGAGGAGCTGGCTATGTCCGGCCAAAGGCGTGGATAGCGCCCCGAATTCGGCCTTCCGAACTAGGGGCTTCACCGAAATTTAAAATTATAATGTTCTATGGCTAAGTGAGAGTGTTCAAGCATTATAGTCCGATTGCCTGGTTCGTTGTGCTGAGCGCCTCCCTCGAAGGACCCAACTATGGGAAAAAGAGCCCTCAGGTTTATCCCGAACACCCCAGCACTAGTGGCATGGGGGCAGAAGCCGACAACTGGCCATCTCTCAAATTTTGATAAACGGCCGCCCAGAAAATAATATTTTAAATTCAATAAGCATTGCTTAGCGCATATGAACAAGTTTTCAGCGCACAGGATACAAACGAGTGAGTTCATTCAAATATTACATCTTTAGTACATTCATCCGCGACAAGGCGGGCTCCGGCAAGAACTTCCTTGTAGTAGTTCTCGGGCTTGCGATGTTCCTTCCCCGGCGGCGGCCCGTCCTTCACCAGCTTCTCTCCGTCCAGCTTACCCCACTGTACCCTTACACGGGCAAGGGCCCTCCGGGCACCTTCAATGCAGGCGGAGCGCTTGATGACCTCAAGCCATGGACAGGCCTCCACCAGCCGCCACACAAGCCCGAAATAGCTCCCAGGCAGGGCCTCTCCAGGCCACAGCCGAACTAGTAAGCCCTTCATGGCCTGTTCGGCCGCCTTGTGGAGCTCGACCAGCTGTTTCAGCTGATCGCTCAAGGGCACAGGGTGTCCGGCCTCAGAATACTGAGACCAGAACACACTCTCCTCGAGCTACCCTCTTCAGCTCGGTAGAATGCGGCGGCGTCGGATATACTGCAGGGAAGATCGGCGAACGTCCCTGGAGAACTCCGGATGCGGGTAAGTAATAGGTAGTTTACTTTTATATTCCTACTTTGCATTGAGAATGCCTTACCCGCTGCTATCTTTTTCACCTCCTCCAACTCTTGGAGGGCCTTTTGGGCTTCGGCCTTGGCACTCTTGGCGGTCTCAATGGCCGACGCGAGCTCGGATGCTTGCGCTTTTGACTCAAGCTCCAAACCCTCATGTTTTTTCATGAGAGCTTGCAGCTCTTGCTGCACCTCGCCGACTTGAACCCCCAGCCTTTCTCGCTCGGCGCACTCCTCGGTCGTTTTCTTTCCGGCCTTAGCCAGCGCCTGCTTCAAGGTTGCCACCTCGGTTGTGGCCCCTACAATAAGCAGTACAATCCTGTTATTTCTTTCTGCAATCAAGCCTCTCTATAGGCACCTTTTTTTTTTCTTTTTTATGGTATTTCTTACCTTCTTTCTCCTCGAGCTGCCGTTTGGCAAGGCCAAGCTCTTGCTCGGTCCGCCCGAGGTCCTTTTTAAGGACATCCACCTGCGCAATCAGTGCGGCGGTGGACAGCAGCGAAGCCTGCATACGCATATTTGACTTTTTGTTGTTAGACTCCTGCGAAAATTACTCGATCCTCTATTCGTCTTTTCTTTCCGAACACCGAACAGAGCATCAGGGGCTACTGTCTATGCGGTAAATAATTTGACATATTTCTGTTTACTTGGAAGCCTGTTAGAAGGCTAGCGCAAGCTTCAGTCAGTCCGCTCTTGGTGGACTGAACCCTTTGGATCACCGTACTCATAACAGTACGGTGCTCCTCGTCGATGGTGGCGCCATCAAGCACCTCCAGCAGATTGTCCGGCGCCTCTGGTTGGACGGAGGACGCCGGCTCAGACGGCTTACTCTTCTTGGAAGGAGTTCGCCCACCACGGACCGGGACTGTCGAGTCCGGCGCGGTGTCCGGCACAAAGCCGGACTTGGAGCCCTGGGGGGTTTCATCCCCTTTACTCCGGGGGTCCGAAGGATTGCCTTGCGGCTCCTCCAGGACCATCTCCTCCTTCCCTGAAGCTCGGCGGGGCGCCACTTCGGCGTCATCCGCCCCGCAGGGGGAGACAGCGGGCGGAACAGAGTTCACGTCCGACGAATCCAGGGAGCCGCTCGACGAATCATCGAGTTCGGCCCGGGGCGGGCTGCATAAATTACGTTCGACATTAGGGAAAGCCGTGCATTAGAAAATATCATGAGTCACTCTGGTATGTAAATACTTACGATGTCGCCGGACGCTTGGTTCTCTCCAGCCACTCCTCTCCGCCCTCTTCGGCGTCGTAGGAGTAGTCCGACGGAGGGGTCTTCCTTTTCCTCGACCCCTCGGCCTCCCCCGTTGGGGTGGCCTTCTTATTCTTTTATCCCCTCACTGGGGGGGAGAGCTTCCTTGCTCCTCCTCCTCGTTTTCACGAGAGGAGGGCGTCATAGACTCGTCAGACGACGAGCTCGACACCACCATGTTGCGGGAACTTTTACGAGTCCCGGTGGGTTTCTTCTTCTTGGCCTTCTTCTCCGGCACCACATAAGGCGCCGGAGCCAGCAGCTTCACTAGGAGAGCTTGGGCTGGGTCTTCGGGCAAGGGAGCCGGACAGTTAATTGGTCCGGCCTCAGCCAAGCCTGTTAGAGGTAAGGGAGTTTAGATCCCGCACAGAGTCAAACTGTGAAAAGAAAAGAGCTTAGTATCCTGTAAAAGGTGAATATAGCTTACATCGCTAGCGTGACGCTGCGAGCTGTATCCGCGATCCTCGGAGGCGGATGCAGGAGCCACGGCGCCCTTGAAAAGCACCTTCCAAGCATCTTCGTACGTCATGTCGAAGAGCCCCTTGAGGGTTTGGTGTTGCGCCGGGTCGAACTCCCACAGATTGAAGTCCCGTTGTTGGCACGGGAGGATCCGGCGGACGAGCATAACCTGGACTATATTGGCAAGCCGGATTGGCTTGTTCACCAGGGACTGGATGCAAGTTTGCAGTCCGGTCACCTCTTCTTCTTTGCCCCACGACAGGCCCGTCTCTTTCCAGGACATAAGCCGCGTGGGGGGTCCGGATCGGAACTCGGGGGCTGCGACCGATTTCGGATCGCGTGGCTCGATGATGTAAAACCACCCTGCTTGCCACCCCTTTAGGGTCTCTACAAAAGAGCCCTCGAACCAGAGGACGTTGCCTATCTTGCCAGCCATGGCACCTCCGCACTCCGCCTGGGTGCCGGACACCACCTTGGGCTTGACGTTGAAAGTCTTGAGCCAGAGGCCAAAGTGGGGGCGGATGCGGAGAAAGGCCTTACACACGACGATAAACGCCGAGATATTGAGGATAAAGTTCGGGGCCAGATCGTGGAAATCCAGGCCATAGTAGAACATGAGCCCCCGGACAAAAGGGTGGAGTGGAAAGCCCAGTCCGCGGAGGAAATGGGGAAGAAAAACTACCCTCTCATGGGGCCTTGGGGTAGGATGAAGCTGCCCCTCCTCAGGAAGCCGGTGCGGGATGTCCTTGGACAGGTATCCAGCCTTCCTTAGCTTTTTTACTTGACCCTCCGTGACGGAGCAGACCATCCACTTGCCTCCCGCTCCGGACATTGCTGGAGAAGGTTGAGGAAGGAAGAGCGGACTTGGGCGCTAGAGCTTGAGTGCGCGAGAGATGGATGGGCAAAGGAGGAAGAAGGCGTAGGTAAAAAAAGGTGGATCCTTATCCCCTTATATGAGCCGATGCGGTTATGCGTCCCCACCTACCTAATAAAACTCCCTTGCCTCTCAAGCCGCGTGGTAAATGGCGCGGTTGGGTTACCCACGTCCGTATTAATGAGAATCCCGTTAAAAGGGGCACACGATCTCTGCTTTGACAAGACGTGCCAAGGAAACCGCCTCGCTAAACGCGCCGAGGTGGAACGATGAAAATAATTTATATAGAAGGCTTGGTCGAAGTGTTATGACGCACTGCGGAATACGTTAGCAGATTTGATTTGTGTTAATATTATTCTCTATATGGCAATATGTGGAAACTTGTTTTGCAGAGCCGGACACTTTTTTTGGTGTTTGTAATATTCTTGAAGAACATGGAGGAGGAACCCGCCTTGCAATGCCGAAGACAATTTGCGCGCCGGACTCGTCGTCATTGAAGCCTGGTTCAGGGGCTACTGAGGGAGTCCTGGATTAGGGGGTGTTCGGATAGCTGGACTATACCTTCAGCCGGACTCGAGGACTATGAAGATACAAGATTGAAGACTTCGTCCCGTGTCTGGAAGGATCTTTTCTTGGCGTGGAAGGCAAGCTAGGCGTGTAGATATTCAAGATCTCCAACCATTGTAACCGACTCTATGTAACCCTAACCCTATCCGGTGTCTATATAAACCGGAGGGTTGTAGTCCATAGAAAAACCATCATCATACACAATCATACCGTAGGCTAGCTTCTAGGGTTTAGCCTCCTTGATCTCGTGGTAGATCCACTCTTATACTACCCATATCAACAATATTAATCTAGCAGGAGTAGGGTTTTACCTCCATCGCGAGGGCCCAAACCTGGGTAAAATAAAGTGTCCCTTGTCTCCTGTTACCATCCGACCTTGACGCACAGTTCGGGACCCCCTACCCGAGATCCGCCGGTTTTGACACCGACAGCTTGTCATCGGGGTTGTGCATGATGAGAGCATTCTTGTGCGAAAAAATGGAGCATGACTAAACTATATGATTTTGTAGGGATGAACTTTCTTTGGCCATGTTATTTTGAGAAGACATGATTGCTTTGTTAGTATGCTTGAAGTATTATTGTTTTCATGTCAATATTGAACTTTTGTCTTGAATCTTTCGTATCTAAATATTCATATCACAATTAAGAAGAGTTACATTGAAATTATGCCAAGTAGCACTCCGCATCAAAAATTCTTTTTTTGTCATTTACCTACTCGAGGACGAGCAGGAATTAAGCTTGGGGATGCCTGATACGTCTCCAACGTATCTATAATTTTTGATTGCTCCATGCTATATTATCTACTATTCTGGACAATATTGGGCTTTATTATCCACTTTTATATTATTTTTGGGACTAACCTATTAACCGGAGGTCCATCCCAGAATTGTTGTTTTTTGCCTATTTCAGTGTTTCGAAGAAAAGGAATATCAAATGGAGTCGAAACGGAATGAAATCAACCGGAGAAGTTATTTTTGGAAGGAAAGCTACCGGAAAAACCTGGAGTGCACGCCAGGGGAGTCCCGAGCTGCCCACGAGGGTGGGGGCGCACCCACCCCCTAGGGCGCGCCCCGTGCCTCGTGGACAGCCCGGAGGTCCACCGACGTACTTCTTTCACCCATATATACCCACGTACCCTAAAACTTCTGGAGAACATAATAGATCGGGAGTTCCGCCGCAGCAAGCCTATGTAGCCACCAAAACCCAATCGGGACCCTGTTCCGGCACCCTGCCGGAGGGGGGAACCCTCACCGGTGGCCATCTTCATCATCCCGGTGCTCTCCATGATGAGGAGGGAGTAGTTCACCCTCGGGGCTGAGGGTATGTACCAGTAGCTATGCGTTTGATCTCTCTCTCTCTCTCTCTCTCTCTCTCTCTCTCTCTCCCTCTCTCTCGTGTTCTTCACTTGGCACAAACTTGATGTATCGTGAGCTTTGCTATGATAGTTGGATCTTATGTTGCTTCTCCCCCTCTACCCTCTTGTAATGCATTGAGTTTTCCCCTTGAAGTAATCTTATCAAATTGAGTCTTTAATGATTTGAGAACACTTGATGTATGTCTTGCCGTGCGTATCTGAGGTGACAATGGGATATCACATAATTCACTTGATGTATGTTTTGGTGATCAACTTGTCGGTTCCGCCCATGGACCTATGCATAGGGGTTGGCACACGTTTTCGTCTTGATTCTTCGGTAGAAACTTGGGGCACTCTTTGAGGTTCTTTGTGTTGGATTGAATAGATGAATCTGAGATTGTGTGATGCATATCGTATAATCATACCCACGGATAATTGAGGTGACATTGGAGTATCTAGGTGACATTAGGGTTTTGGTTGAATTGTGTCTTAAGGTGTTATTCTAGTACGAACTCTAGGGCTGTTTGTGACACTTATAGGAATAGCCCAACGGATTGATTGGAAAGAATAACTTTGAGGTGGTTTCGTACCCTACCATAATCTCTTCGTTTGTTCTCCGCTATTAGTGACTTTGGAGTGACTCTTTGTTGCATGTTAAGGGATAGTTATATGATCCAATTATGTTATTATTGTTGAGAGAACTTGCACTACTGAAAGTATGAACCCTAGGCATTGTTTCCTAGCATTGCAATACCTTTTACGCTCACTTTTATCATTAGTTACCTTGTTGTTTTTATATTTTCAGATTACAAAAACCAATATCTACCATCCATATTGCACTTGTATCACTATCTCTTCGCCGAACTAGTGCACCTATACAATTTACCGTTGTATTGGGTGTCACTACAAAAAAATACACTTCCGTGATGATACGGGTTTGTCACAGTAGGTCGCTTTTTTGTCATGCATGTACATCCATGACAAATTTATGACAGAATCAAGATAGTCATACCTGTACTGTCGTAGAAGTGTTCCATGACATTGCCAAAATTATCATCACGGAAGTGTCCACTTCCATGACGATAAATCACGCGTCATAGAAGTGCTTTCGTCAAGGGTGACCGACACGTGGCATCCACTGTAACAGAACGCCGTTAAGCTATCGGGTCAGGTTTTGGATCCGATAACCCGTTAACAGCCCCGACCAATGGGGATTTTCCACGTGTAAAATCATCATTGGCTGGAGGAGACACGTGTCAACTCATCCAATGGACGAGACACGCCTATGATATGTTGACACGTGGACCGGCCCATCAAGTTTAAATGGGCCGGCCCAACTGAAGGCCCACAAGATTTTGCGGACCATAATGGGTCGGCCCAGCTAAAGGCCCACGAGATTTTGCGGACCATAATGGGCTGGCCTAGCTAAAGGCCCACAAGATTTTGCGGGCCATAATAGGACGGCCCAGGTAAAGGCCCATAAGATTTTTGTGTGCCGTAATGGGCCGGCCCAGGTAAAGGCCCACAAGATTCTTGCGGATCATAATGGGCCGGCCCAGCTAAAGGCCCATGAGATTTTGCCGACATTAATGGGTCGGCCCAGCTGTAGGCCCACAAGATTTTGAGGACCCTAGTAGGCCGACCCATTAACTGCCTGCCATGTTTTGGGCCAAATGTCGGCCCATATTTGATCCGGTCCATTAATGGCCTGCCACGCTCCGGGCCTAATAGTGGCACATATGAGATCCGGCCCGTTAAAGGCCTACCATGTTCTGGGCCAAATTATGGCGCAGATCAGGTCCGGCCCTTTAAGAGGCTTTGGGCTCAAATATGGCCCATATCAGATTCGGCCCGTCAACTAGACACTTTGTTTTTGGGCCCACTTGCTAAAGGCCCACTTAGTAATTCGGCCTGATATTAGTTTTGGCCTGTTAACGGCCCGTTTAACATTTCGGCCCTATATTAATTTCAGCCTGTTAAAAGCCCGTCTTCTAGTTGGGCCTAACTACGGCCCGGTTTGCATCCGTCCTGCTCGCAGCCGATATCTGATTGGGCCAAACAAGGACCGAGACAATTTTTCGGCCTGTTAAAAGCCCGTGATTTGATCCGCACAATCATGGGCCGGGGTTCATTTCGGGCTGCTGCCGGCCCGTGAGCTGATCGACACGTTTCAGGCCCAACCTACATCGTGATTGCATGACGGCCCGTTTATGTACCGTAATTTTACGGTTTGGCCGGTTTACTGTGAAGACAGGATATATATACAGTAAAATAACTGCAGCATCGTGAATAAGAAAAAACCTAGACTATACAATAAAGAAATTATGACATATTACATCCACTGGGCATCAAAGTTCGCCACTATGATAATAAAGCACAAGCAGACATCAGATTACATACACTGGGCATCAAAGATCGCCACCAGTGAAAATAAACACGCCGACAAAATAATATAAAAAACCGACAGCACTTCAATAGAGTTCAAGAAAGGTTAGCCCTGCTGGGGAGCTGCAGCGCAAGCAGCTGAGCAAGATGATGAGACTGCGCTTGTTCAACACTTATATCTTCCTCACTCTAAAAGATAAACAAGCAGACAGATGACATGTTTTGCGCATAAAAGTATCGGTGCTAACAATTCATCACATTTCTTACTGACGAATAAAGTGACATAGTTTAAATTTGCATTAACACAATATGGTATTGTTCAGGTCAAGACATGGCAGGAAATGACATTGTGAAGGAGTTGGCAGCTTCACGACACCACTGGATTACAGATCAAGAACTCATAAGTATCAATGGTTAGTGTGCTGTCAATTTATACCATTTCAGATTGGCAAACAAAGAGACGGTTTAAATAATAGTAGAATGATATGACATTGTTCATAGTTAAGACATTGCAGAATATGACATTGTGTTGTAGTGGGTAGGTTCACCACACCACTGGATTACAGATGAAGAACAGAAGCATACATGCAGTGCAAAAGAAGATCACTTGCTCGGTATAGTTTAATTTACATGGTATGAAGAAGGAACTTGGTTGTACAACTGAAAACTTAAATTGAGAAAGGACGAACTTTTGTTTATGAACTACATGTAATAAACTTTAAACAAGCAATTTGATGCAAACACCAAAAATAAACAGCTGTTGCAGTCATGCCTAACCAAATATATACAACAAAGTTTGAAGGCTTGAGATGGACAAACTTACATTATTGGTGAAGACAGGCTCTATAAAGGCCTTGTCCATGCTGATGGGCGGGGGGGCAATTCAAGAAGTTTACCACAGAATCTTCTTCAAAAGCATTGCCTTTATCCTACATTTTGTTAGGAGTAAATATAGATGTGATAATATACGAAAAAATGGAGAATATTTAAGATAAGATGAAGAGTGATGCTACATAACCAAGTAGCTATAAATCTAAGTGCAGCGATATAGGAAAAAGGTACAGCCAAGAGCAATGCACAGCTAAACCTCTTCAGTACCAACCTTATGGTAAGAGTAAATATAGATCTGATGTGTAGAAAATGGAGGGCAAAGGAAAATAAGCTGCAGAGTGATGGTATATGAACAACTACCTGTCATTATAAGTACACTGATAAAGGACATCATGTACTTACAAGAGCATTGCAGAGCTAAAAAAACATTGGCATTGGATATATTCTACACTAATGAAACCATTCATACAGATAAGATAATTTGGAGCGAACAATTGATAAGCAAGCTATCATGCATACTGCTATCACATAATGAACCAATTATGTATGCAAGTATAGTGATACAGGACAATAGGTACTAACAAGAGAAAAGCAGCAGGCAGCATATTTGCGATATCCTGTCGTTCTTGTCAAACCGGAATTCTTCTTTGAGCAGATTTCCTGCAAAAAAGATCCATATGTCACATGCGGAAAAGTAGAAGTTCAAATTGTCATGTGATTTCATAGACAGTACCTCATCCTGGGAACGAGACCAGTGCATAACAAGGTTTTTCCATTCAATGTCTTCTAAATTTAGCATAGGAGACTTCACCGTAAATTCGTTTATAGACTTGCCATCAAAGTGTGATTTCCTCAGGTAACACCGATACTGCTGCAATGCTTCCTTGAAAAGCACAAGCAATCTTTGCTTGTCATGACTATCTAGATTGACCCTCGCCTAGTTACAACAATGTAATGTAAATCATTGATGTGTTCAATCAGCAGACAACAGGAAAATAATAACCATGAATAATAGCACTTACACGTAAGTTGGACAGGAAGATGTGAAAATGGTGTTTGTCTTCACAATAATCTTCCCATGATGGGAATATATGCACGTAGTCCCTAACAACATTGAAAGCATTGTCTTTTAAACTGGGAATAAATGGAATGGGGTTCCAATCTGCAGGAATTGGCCGTCTCTGCAGTTGGGATAGGTCTTCGGCCGGTGGACTTGCTGTACTTTTTGCTGGAGTGGGATTTTTCTGTCGTACAGCTGGTGCTATGGAAAATGAAATCAGTATACCTTTTGCTGGAGTGCAGGTCCTGTGTGGTGGGGCTAGTGGTGTTGCCAGTGAAGTATGGGTACAGTCTGCTGGAGTCGGTCCTACGTTTTGTGTCACTAGTTGTAGAGCCAATATAAGTGGGGTGTTGTCTAATTTCTGCGGCACCACCACGTTTTTCAAGGACTTTGCTGGTGCTCCTTCAGGTTCGGCAATCACCCTCTTCCTTTTTGATGTCTGATGCACAAGAACAACATTTGAGTGGAAAAACATGGTACGATGAAAGATGAAATATGTATTGATAATGGATGGGCATGGCATCTGGACATATATGATGAGTAAACTAAGCAGATGCCGGTGCAACAAAGTAGAAGAAATGCAGGACAACATATGCAAGATACGCGCAATCAATAAAACCTTGCCAAATTAGAACAGGCGCCTTGATGGGTGAACAGGACATGCCATCTGCCTTTGACTCCTCGAGGTTAGAATAGTCATTAGGATGATATTCTGAACAAGAATCAACAGGTGGGGAGCGTACGAGTTTCATTGCTTCTAGAATGGCACTCAATGCCTTGGTGCCAATTTTGTAAGTCATTGCAGTGTTCCACAATATTATTCTGATGCGCGGATTCTGATATTCACTGTAATTGCGTATGATATCTGAGAACCATGAAAACATAAATAGTTGTGAGATTATCTTTGTAATGCGGATGATATTCTAATATAAGGGCGCCCCTATAAACACTTGTGTGCTATCACTGGATTCTGATGAGATAGCTCATGTGTGCTGTAATATGGTGCGTGCATTTATATAATCTGGCACAAGTACACAAAATAATAGGCTCCAGAAGTAAGGATAGCTGGCAGATGATATGTTCATAATATACTGTATAGAGAGTTTGTTGCCAAACCATGATAACAAGAGCACAAAGCAACTAGGCAGATCATAGTGTACATAACAGGGGTACACCATAACCAGGATATATAAATCGGGAAAGTGGAACTGGCCGGAAATTACGGTGTTGTATTGCCGCTAGTAATTGAAAGCCTATCGATCACGTACAGGCCAGCTCTATCAGCTGTTGACTGCAGATGTCCCTGCTCCCCTTCCTAAACATACTGTGCTTCCCATACAGAACACCGCACGGGCCGCCGGCCGAACCACCGGCCCCATTGCCTGTGTTCCTCCGCCACACTCCACCCCCACCCCCGCCCCCACCTGCGTCGAGTTTTCTTCGTTCGATGAGGCCCCACCACCGCCCCTCACAACCACCATCCCCACCTGAGCCCCTTCGATCGCACCGGCGAACTCCGGCGAGCTCTGAAAAATCGACTGACCCAATTTTGAAATTTAGTCTACTGTGATTTAACTAGTGTGGAATATAAAAGGGGAAAACCATGAGCATTGCGAGTATGGTGTTGAGCGTGCCATGGCGGATCTGAAGGTGCAAACCGGACAAAGGCAACTTAGCAACCAAGACAAGAAATCAGAGTAAAGCAGTGGATATCTATTTTCTTGCTGCGATAAATAAGTTGAGCAGATACGAAAGAGTACCGCCTCTGGTGCGGTGCCGTGTATGCATCTGCTGAGAATTTGACGGTGCTGCGGTAGCGATGGCTGTCGGTGGCGTGGAAGCAGATCTAGGAGGGTAGACGGTGGCAGCGGGGCGCGGTGGACGAGAAGGTCGTAGGAGCGGCGCTCGCAAGGTGGACGACGGCGGGGATGAAGCGAGAGGACGGGATGCAAGGATCCCGGTCCGAAGCCGTGGATGAGAGAGGTCGATCTCTTGTAATGGACGGCGGCGTCGGGGTATCAGCTCCGGCATGGTGGAGGAGGACGGCGGTGGATGGGGTGGCGGACGGTGGCGGCGGACGGAGGAGGGTGGGGTGGAGAGGGTATTTTGGCGCCCACGGAGTACGAATGGGGAAAAGGGAGGTAGAGAGGAAGGGGGAACCATGTATTCAGGGCGCGCTTGTCTCAAATGCGAGGAAATTTACAAACTTAGCCCCCGTTTCAAATTTCTACTACATCACAGCAACACTAGTCGGTTGGGGATAGGACGGTAATCTTGCATACACCGAATATTTGCCGACGAGAGTTTTTTTTTGGCGCCCACCGTGTATGAATATGAATCGGGGAGGGAGTCGATTTCGGCCGAGGACACACTGTATTTTGGCGCCCACCGTGTATGAATCCGGGTGAGAGGCGGTTACGTCACGTTTGGGTGAAATTACAAACCTACCCCTATCGAAACCTATAGAAATCTAGCATATAGGCTTTGCGTGGCAGGGATAGGTAGTAGTGATTTCCATCTCGCAGATTTTGGTTTCGGGCGGTTACTGCGACTTTCCCCGCTTCGTTCAAATTTTGCAGAGTGCACCTTTACCGTGCCAACTCAATTCAAATCCCGTTTGTATTCTATTTTTTTCGGGCGGGATCCATTTTCAATTGGAATTATATTCTATATACATCATTTTTTTATATATACTTTCAAAAGCACAACAAAAAATTCTACTCCTTTATATGTATAATATGATTTACAAATACAACGATCTCGAAATCTTAAGGTTGAATTCGAAAAAATTTAACCAAATTATGTTCTACTAAAATGTATGGATCAGTAATATCTGCATATTAAATAACATAGATGTGCGTGAATTCATATGAGTATGCATGTTTGATAGATCAATTTTGGTTCGAGTATGGATTACATGTATCATCATCTCAAATTCAAATATTTGAATCCCTTTTTTGTTCACTCCTTTCACGCCCATCTCTCTCGCATGCATGCTCCTTCAGGTAGCTATCACTCTCTTTTCTCCAGCTCACCCGCACGCTCACTTCATGTTGCTCCTATCCTCGCAAACATGGTCTCTCGACGTCTCCCTTGAGAAGTGTCACACTCTCCCTATCATTATACATTACACGGTTTTCATTATCTCTCACGTCTCTACTATTCTCTGGTATCACTCGGTACCTAAGCTTTCTTTTTCACCGCCAAACACACAGTCTCCACTCGTATTTCACTTTGTCTTTCTCTCTATGGGATTCTCTCACACACCCTATATGTCTCTACATCTGACTCATACCACTAAAATTACTCTCTCTATCTCTCCTGTAGACACAACATTTGTTGCGGTCTCCTTTTCGTCTCCATCCCAGACTGACATTATTCATTTGTTTACCGATCAGACAACCCTGACTACCGTCTCCTCTCTCTCTCTCACGGACACACACACACAACTCCTGCTTCCACTCCCCTTCCCGACTACCGTCTCTCTCACACACACAAAAAACTCTCGCTTTCGCACCCCGACTCGTATTTCCCACACAAACATTTATCGACTAGCTAGCCTCTACATAGGTTTATACACCCGCACACTCGTGCTTCCACCATCGCATACATGTCTCTCTCCCGCTCCTTGTGTATCTATGTAGATTTTTCTTCCCTTCTTGAGACATGCCCTCTAGATCGTGCACACACACACTATCGCCTCATTTTAAGCTGATACCTATCGCACACACACTCCTTGTGTCTTTGTCACACATGCACTCCGTACTCCTCCACTCTCCCTCTCTCTCACACACACATGGGCTTTTTGCAACAACTAGCAAGATGCCCATGCGTTGCACGGAACATCAAGATGCATTTGTATGAGTAGTTTATCTTGTGGGGGAAAAGGATGAACGAGGGAAGGCCTTATTTGCAAATGTGGAGAGGAGTGTGGGTATCTTTTTGCAAAATTGTCATAGTTTCCTTCCTATCCGTCAGATATAGATCGGACGGCCTATATTGCAGGATGGCAGGCACACGATCATCACCGACAATGCTTATTATAAGAGTAGGGATAAAAAATAGAGTTGGTGATGATGGTGGGCCTGCCATCCTGCAATGTAGGTCGTCTGATTTATATCTGACGGATAGGAAGGAAAATATGGCAATTTACCCGCACTCTTCACCACATTTGCAGATAAGGCCTTCCCTCGTTCATCCTTTTCTCCCACAAAATCTTGATGTTCCGTGCAACGCACGGGCATCTTGCTAGTAAGAGTAGAAATTAGCCATATACCACTTCTCGAATCTTGAAACCAACAACATTCCTCCATTATCTCATCAAAACCGCCAAACGAATTTATTTTGAGTGAAACATAACATATTTTTTAGTGATATACGTATTTCAAAGCTAGAATTTTTTCTATAAAATCAGTGAATATGTATTAATCCAGTGGCGGAGACAGGCCTGAGGCAGCTAGGGCTATAGCCCCAGGCCTAGAAACAACTTCCTTTGTAATTTCTTCATGCAAAGCATAGAAAATCATAGAAGTTTATCACTCAACATAGCACAGCCCCAGGCGTAATCTGCATCTAGCTCCGCCACTGTATTAATCTACTTTGATCATGTGGCAACGCATTGGCACATTGCTAGTAGTTATTATAATTTTTTGGACACCAGCCAAATGGTGGAGTACATATACGAAGAGAAGAGGCGCACGCACGCAATCGGCCTCTCGCTGTCTCGCACACATGAGTGTTACGTAAAGGCGACGTTAACAAATAAACTCTAAAACCCTAGGGGCACGATTGCTGCATTCGCGGGTACCGGGTACGTGGTGGAGCACCTTTGTAGGAAAAGTCAGCTCGCGTGATAATTTGATCCGTAGGAGTTGATGGTCGGGACCACAAGTAAACGACTTGGAGCGCGGTGGCTCGCCAGTTGCCACAGATCGAGTAGCCATGTTTAAAATATCCTTTTTTAGTGGGGTTAAGAGTTCCGATTTTCAATGGCGCGTAATAAGTAGTAAGTAGTTTTTGGAACGATTGGTATGGAGCGAAAATGGAATTCATAGTACTATGTACCTCCTTAGCGTATGGTTGTATGGTTTGTTTGTTTTTTTCGATGGAGGTTGTATGGGTTTATGTTGCGAGATGTTGAACCTGGTAGTTCTAGGGCAAATACTATGGTTTAGATTTAGATGCTGGTTTTCTTTAATGAAAACCGAAAGGGGAAACTATACCTCCATTCTGGTTTACTAGTCCCCATCGTACTTTGGGTCAAAGTTTGTCCACGAACTTTACTTGTAAAATGTGAATGGAAAGCGAGATTTTGTTATAGCCAAACAAAAAAGGACTGGAGGGAGTGATTGCTCTGACACGGACACGACCTCTCATAGCACAGGCATTGAACTGGCGCGCCGGCCAAGAGGGCCGCACTCGCCGCAGGCCCGGCTGACCACGCCTCCTCGTCGCGTGCAACCAGCTTAAGACTGCCCCGCCTGCCTTCATTGAATCCACGTGTGTGCCGGCAACACGTCCTTCCGTGAGCCGGTAGGCATTTTAGAACACAAAAAATGACTAAAATATAATTAATTTATGCATGGTCTTGACTTGTTGTGCTCGCACTGGTAGCAGGAACTAGTAGAGGATTTTCTTTATTTATATCTCTCCTCACATTTTTTTGGCTTTGAAGTGAATCATGGTTGTGGACATTATGTATGAATGTGCAGATATATGTGAACATGAGTTTGATGTGGAAGTTGAACTTGGAATGTCGGGCTTGCGCGTGAACTATACCATGTCCAATGCTTCGTCTGTTATTGTTTGGAAAGTAATTGCTGTTATTACATGACCCAAAAAAACATTTTGTGCCACATCAGTAGATGCACGGACATCACAACAGGCATGCTGACTGGATAAACATTTGAACCTAGCTATTATGAAGGAAATTTTGTATTGACAACAGTTTTAGATAGCAGGAGACGCCTAGCCTGCTCTGCCTTTGCTAGCTTATTTCTGGCTTCTTCCATCTCTTCTTTGGCTTGGGTGAAGAGAGCATCTGATTGCTCTTTTTGCTTCTTCAGGAACTCAGCTACATTCTCAAGGGCTGCTGCACGCTTTCTTTCAGCCTTTACTAATGCCACGAGGACACGAACAGCTGACGACTCCACCTGGCTTGTGTGTAATCCAGCATCATCTGGGAATTTGCACCTTGTGTCTAATCCAGCGTCATTAGGGAACTAGCACCTTGTGTGTAATCCAGCCTCATTTTGGAAACATGATCTCGATGTTGACCATACTTCCCACCTCGCAGGAATTGCATCCTGACATCAAGTTACTTCTTTTTTAGATCAATACTCAGAGCAACCTAGATCCATTTAGTAGAAGCCAGATAAACAGAACTCGGAGAAGTGAATTCAAAAGGAAAAAATAAATAAAAACAGACTACAAGGTGAGAACGCCCACTTCCTACATCAAGCTAAAAACGAAAGCATTAGGAAGATTAAGACTCTTCTTATTACACATTGAAGAACACCACGCTTCAGAGAAACAGAAACTACAACGATCGAAGAACACGAGGCTACATGAAAGTAATTGAAAGGGTGTTACTTACCAAAGCTCATTTTACAGGTTTGGTGTAGCTCCTCTTTAACTTGCCACGCTCCTTGAAGATGTCCTGAATCTGTGTTTGGTCTTCATTGCTCCTCTGCATGTTCGCACTCGTGGTTTTAAAATCTCAGCATGGCAATAAAAATATACTACTAGTAATACTTGCGCATCTTGTCGGCAACATTAAAGCACTCGTCTACCATGTTAGAGCATCTCCAACAAGATAAACTACTCATACAAATGCATCTTGACGCGTGCAATGCATGGGCATTTTGCTAGTTCTAAAAACCTTTCCATCATTTGCCACACTACTGGTTGCAGATGAAAAACCTACCCAAGCACAGCGCGATACAGGAGCGACACACAATTACAAGCTGATATTCTGTTGGACAATGGAGGCTATAACCAATTACTTATATGGGAACAATAGCACCCAGGAAATTTGAAGGGTAGGTATGAACAAAATTGGAACTGCACATGTACTACTAAGTGATTCAATACACACATTACCAATCGAGGAGGAGAACGATGGTCGCGGCGGCCTCTGTGAGTCATGGTCGGCAACGGGAGTCAGTTCATTGTCCACGACGGTGGTACTTCTGCGCTTGGCGTTGGCTTTCGGGAAGCAGATCCGAGACCGTGGAAGACGATGCCGGGGAAGAGGCTCCGTGTACGACGACAATGGTGGACTGACTCCAGTGCGGCGTACGAGGTCATCGATGAGACAAATACACTGCGGTGGACGAGTGCGCCGATGTAAAGGGGAGGAGCACGAAGGATGCGGTGCCGTGGAGAAGTCTATTTTGCGGTGGGGATAGAAATTGGGGAGTATTCAGGTGTACTACTCTGGGTGCCGGGGTGGGGTTGGCTGGGTAGGGTGAACCTGAAGTTACGAAAACAGCCCCCTACCAAGCGTCATCCGTAGGCCTGTTCGAAAGGCTATGATGGTAACTTCCCACTGCTCGAATCAGGGTCGCGGGAGATTTTCCCGCCGACCTCAAAATTTTGTGACACTGGACTCCCCGTGTGGCGTGTTGAGTGGTTCGGCTAAGCAACTAGCGAGTAGTAGTAGTAAACTCTGCATATTAGGTTTGACCCAAGTCAAACTTCCTAAAGTTTGACCAAGTTTATAGAAAAATATAAACATTTACCATAAGAAATATGTATGATGTGAAAGTACATTCAATAATGAATCTAATGGTATTTATTTGTTATTCTATATGTTAATATTTTTTGTTATAAGCTTTCTGAGAGTTTACAAAACTTGACTTTGACCAATGCTAATACGCGGACTTAAATAAAAATGGAGGGAGTACACATTTGTTTTCTTAGTTTGTAGTGAACTAATCATTTGTTGAAATTGTGAAATAAATATATTAGGCTATTGACTTCGAATGTAATGGTCTATACAATTTAATAGTTACAATCATTGTCGAATCCCAAGATGTATACAAGGTCTATAGTACTTCACAACATGCTCAAACTCACATAATCCTAGTCAAATGAGAATCTAAATGCATTTCATAGTTATTACTTTGTAGTATGCAACAAGAACAACCATAACTCTACATCAGCCATTATAGAAGCAACATTTTGACATATTCCAATGTGTGAATGCAACGTGCATACAGAGCTTTTGAATATGGAGTAGATAGGGCGGGAAAGTTTGTATGTATGTGGACGAGAGAGTAGGAATCAAACCTAACGGGACTGAGAGAGATATAGAGAGAGAAAGAGAGAGGAAGAAGTTAGGTCTGTGAGAAAGATGCATACATGTAATATACATGAGATGCGTGTGCATCTAGATTCTGTATACGTGGAAGGAGAAGAGACAACATGTTTGATGAGAGAGCAGGAAAAACATGGACGAGAGGGGAAGGATGTCGTGGGTTGAGGGATTGACAATTTTGTGCGGTGTAGGGAGGGATTGGTAATTTTGTGCAAGAGAGAGAGAGGGTTGGGGGAGGAGTCAGTCAGCCGTCGTCACATCACCCTGCTTCCAAATGACCCCGCATTCTCTAGCGCGGTGTGGTCGCCATATTCGATATGCTCGTTGCCCTGTTTGAGGATTGAGGTGTTGTGCATGTTGGGGTGCAAAGAAGCACAAGCGAGTGGTCGCCGTATAACCTTGGATGGGGATGAATTGTGTGCTCGGGGGAGTGTGTGTGTGTGTTGTGTTGCGTCTCTCTCTCTCTGTGTGTGTGTGTGTGTGTGTGTGTGTCAGATATTGAGAGAAAACAAACCTAAGGAGAGAAATGGGTATTCACGAAGAGATTGTGCGGGCCTTGAGGTTGGCAGGGGCCGGGTGAGGGTGTCAAAATGTGCGCGTTGATGCATGTGTTGCATGCGACCGTGCGAGGGACGGACGAATCGAGAGAGATGGTTGTTGTGTTACGGATGCTCCTCTCTCTGTCTCTCTCTCTCTCTCTCTCTCTCTCTCTCTCACACACACACAAGTAAACTAGAAGACCGTTCTCTCATGTATACAGAATGTATCGGCATCTGTCTATGTCTTACTCATGCATGATCATTTGCACATTCACACCTCTATATGTCTGTATCACACGCACACCGTCTCCACATTGACCTTCCGCCACAACACACATATGGACACATACACACGTTCTCTCTTAGTCACACACACAAAATCAGTATTAAAAAAACTAGGACGCACCTAAAACGTCCAAATCCAAATAAACACGAACTGCAGCTAAATTCAAATATATGGAAATATTGCAGTGTCAAGAACTTTCACAGGAAAAAAAAGTTGAGTAATACTCGAGGATTGTTTTCACACACACAAAAAGGTTCGGTGGATGTCCTTCGAGCGCGACACGGTGACGCACCGTTCGATCGACCGCGCAACCGCGGTTCACGCGCTTGCACAGGATTCTGTATCGTGGCTGTGGTACTAACTAATAAATGCGCTTCCTATGTCTAATGTTTACGTGTACTAGTACGGTTTTATTTTAAGTTTGACCAACCTTATATTTAAAACTAAAGTAAGCTCCCACACGCGCACTCATCAATATGCCGCGGCCGCCGTTGCGCATGCCGGCGCTCGCCTGCTCCGGCCAACAATTTCTCGCCCATCACCGCCGTGTCGCCGCCATCCCTTTGCCATGAAGCCAAAGGCTCGCCCGCTCACGTCGTCTGTAGTCCCTCCTCGCGATGTCGCCGCACTGCCAAGCACGTGAGCAGCTAGTGGAGTCGCGTCTATGCACGCAACATACGAAGAGGAGGACGAGCGCGTGCTCCAGCACGCCGGCGAGGAGGAACTAGCGTGTCATTGTCGTCTCCGCCCACGCGGAGGAGGCGTGCATGGTGGCTGTCGCGGCGGAAGCCGGTCGCACGCGCGTCGAGCCCGCAAACCGGGTGCGGACGCGGAATCTACCTTCGAGACCTTGAATGCCACGTGGATCCTACAATCTGAAGGAGCGATTTGGGTCAGTCGACTCATGTGAGCCGTTTGATGCAACATGGATGGCTAGAAGGGCTTCTTCCACCTCTTCTGCCATCTTCTTCCTTCACTCCGTTGAACTTCTTTCACAAATCGACTCACCCAAATTATACTACCAGTATGAACATATTAAGTACAGTAGGAACACGAAGATACGAGCAGTAGTACCAATTGCAAGAAGAACAGTAGTAAGACATAGTACTAGTACTACTGTACGTACTAAAGAGTTCAAATAACGAGAAAGAACATAAACATAGTTATGTTGGGGCCTCAGCACAACACACCCTTGAAAATAAACTAATAAGCAACTAGTCCGCTTGACACTGCAGTAGAACCAGCATGAGCGACGGCACTGCCACCTACTTGGAGTCCGAGTCCACGTCCTCGTCCCTCTTCCTCTTCCTCTTCGCCGCCGCTTCTTTGCTTGAACCGGATACTGAGCTTTGCTTCTTCATCCAACCCTTGTAGATATTTAAACAAAGGTAGGCATCCATTGCTGCGTACAGGATGTGATCTTCATCTAATGTCTTCGACTCCCATGCATGATGAAACTCGTGATGAGGTTTCTTCAGTTTAGCGTACGAAGGATCAATCATGGTTGCTGCCAGGGTCAGCATTGAAGGTTGAGAGGAGGACACCAGGCTTGCCTTCTGGAGATCGAAGGGCTGGCCTACAACGAGACCTATCCGACGCAGGACGTCACTGTCGTTCTTAAAGCCTACAGTAATGAATTTTACTCTTTTGTCCTTGAGGAAGTTCTTAAAATCCTGGCACTAAATGTCGGCATGGCATATGTGGTAGACCAAGCAAACGTTATGTACGCAAACCTGGATCACGGCGGGCTTCTTCCTCTCTTCGTCCTTTAGATCCTTCTCTCGTCCCAGGACTGTGGTGTACTCAACATCTAGCCCAGCGACCCACTCATCCGTTGAACTGTTGAACATGCGTTGGAAGCGAGCAAGCCATGCTTTCACCGTCTCGGATCCACGTGTGTAGATGATGATGAACTGATCACCGGTGATGGCTCTAACCTGGTACTCAGCGGCGACCATGGAGATTTGGGAGGCCATGGATTTTGGAGGAGGGTTAGGAGAAGTTCAACTATTGTACCCCGCAAAAAAAAACTGGGAGCGAACTAATGTGAAAGGACGGGACGACTGGGAGCGAACTGTTGTAAGGTAGAAGACAGACGATGCTTCGATGCCTTAAGGCACCTACCTTTGAGTCTATGACATGTGGGCCCAACAGGTGGCTGGCCCACACGTCAGTGACCCAAAGGCAGGTGCCTTTAAGGAACCAAAGCTGTGTCCGTAGAAGACGGGGACGAGTAGGGCATGCGAATGGCGTGGGGTTGCTGGCTTGCCCGGTAGATAAACGGCTGCAAGCCCCCAAAGAGTTCTCGAGAACTATGCGGGACCCACTAGATGTCATGTCTACTAGACCCATATCGTAGGCCTGACGGTATAGCTTCTGCCTGTTCGCACGCCATGCCGGCACGTGGATGTAACTTCACTTAATTCCGTCAAACGTCGCGCCTCCCACGACCTTCGCCTCCCTCGCGCGATCGCGCCCTTGGAGACTTCGACCGGCTATAAATGAGCAATTTTTTTTGCCTTTTTTTAGACAAGCAATTTTTTTCCTACTCCGCATGCATGATACTCCCTCTGGTCCTTTTTACTCCCGTCAACCGTTTGCAAAGTGTTTGACCAAATTTATACTTTTTTTGAACACCACCTTATATTAATTAACCAGCCACACCAGTACACTCATTCGATACAATATTCCCAACACACTTAGGCGCGGTGCATTACTCTACTAGGGAAAACCTTACACACAGAACTTTAGCAGTAGCGAGGGTCAAAAAAGCACGCTCGTGCTAAGTAGCAGTAGCGTGCCTGCGCAAACCGCGCTGCAGATAAAGTTCTAGCAGTAGCGCGTCTTGTTCTAAACACGTTACTACTAAAATTCCCACGGCTTAGCCGATAGGCTACACATAGTAGTAGCGACCTATAACGAACCGCGCTACCGCTACTTTCTTTGTAGCAGTGCGTTTTAGTCGAAACTCGCTACTGCTAGAGGATATAAAATTAAATGGAAAGCCAATATAAAGGTAATTGAAAATGAAAGAAATAGAATAAGGTGAAAGGAAAAAAATAAAATGTGAAGAAAACTAAATGAAAAAGGGGAAAAGAGAATTGTGTAGCAGTAGTGTGTATTCCAGAACGCGTTGTAGCTAACGTAGCAGTAGCGCCCTTTCTGGAATGCGCTACTGGTAATTCTGACTTAACCACGGGGTTCGTCCTTCCCCACGGCCACTTCATCCCCCAAATCCAACTCCACTCACTCCGCCGCTGTCGCCCGTCAGCCGCCGTGCGCTCTCCGCCCACCCTCTACGCCGCCCCCGACCCGAGATTCAACGCCGCTCCCGCCCCCGACCTCAACGCCGCCCCGGACGCCACCCCCGACCCCGACCTCAACGCCGCCCCGGACGCCGCCCCCGCCCCCGACCTCAACGCCGCCCCGGAGCCCCGACCACGACATCGACGCCGCCTGCCCCTCCCTTGTCGCAGGCACCCGAGTTGAGCACGCCTGCTCCTCCCTCTCCCCTACCTCTGCCTAGGGTTTCTACCTCCATCAAATTAGTTAGGGTTCATGTAAGGGTGGAAACGAATCGGATGCGGATGCGGCTCAAATGAGTTAGGGTTCATGTAAGGGTGGAAACGAATCAAATTTCTAAGATGAATCATAAAACGAGTAAAATTTGACCACTTATTTCACTTTATAGTTGGATAATTGGAATATCCGCTACCACTTTCCACTCCTATAGGTTCATCAAATTAGATGGTAATTAGGGCAGTAGTTCCTAGGTACTAATTAGTTAGTAAGAACTAGGTACTAATTAGGTACTAGAATATTTTTATTTATATTAAGTTTATTTTTAGTAAGAACTAGTTGAATTAATAGAACTAGTTAGTAAGAACTTGTTGCTATTTTTTTAGTTAAAGCAAATTTCCCGCATCGACGTGGACGATGCCTATCCCGCATCCTCGTCGTCGAGTCAGCGGAGGACGACACCTGCTTGACCAGATGGGCCATGTCCGGCACTGGGCTCCGCCGGGGTGATACTGGGAGGCGCTACCTACCGGGGGGCGCAGGTTGGTGAGGAGCCAGCCTGTCGTTGACCCGAACCTTCTTTGGTGGTGGTCGCGTGGGCCAGTGACGATCCAGAGGCTCGAGGACTCCGCGGAGGTGGTGCGTCACCATGTCAGTGAGGAGGACGCGCATGTCTGTCGCTACTTGTTTGCATTGGAGCACAGGTTCTCTAATACCTGGCAAGTTCTCCAGGGATCTCACTGGAGCTATGATCTCGTGATTGTTCCTTCTCTATGGGTGTCCACCGCCCGCTCCGATACCCGTTGCGTGCTAGGGTTTTAGTTGTACTAGTGATGTTATATGTATGACACTATTCGGGATGTATTAGTGATAATATTCGACGATGTACGGACGCATGAGATGATTTACTTTTGCTTATTGAATGCATGCTAATTTGAGTCCTATAAGATATTTTGAAATGTATATCTTGTGTTGCTCAATATCCAAGTGGCCGGTCATGTTTGCTGGTTACACCTCCGAGTGGCCTATGTTTTGCCGGAGTGTTGATTCATTTTCGTTCCGGCAAATTTTAGGCGCTCGATATGTCCTATTTTAGCAAAGGTCATGCCGGATTTTTCCGTGAATTTTGGCATGACTTTTGCCAGAATATGTAGGAAATATCGAGTGCCCCGGATTTGTGTGTTGAGTATCCTGGTAGTTGTCTTCTATCGATTTTCAATTAATGTTTTAACTATGAACGTAGGAAATGTTTGACGACAAAAAGGATTTTGGTATTTGCAAATACTGCGAAGACGAGCGCGGCCTGTGCGACGGAATCTTCCTAGATGATGATAGGCGCTTCAGCATCAAGTGAACGAGAAGTTTGAAGTGGATACAGTAAGTCACAACGACAAGTCTTTTTTCGTAATTAAGCATGACATCTGCTTCATTTGCTTCAACTTATATTTTTTTACTATTCTACTAGTGTATCCCCTGCCATGCAAGAGTTTTTGTATTGGATAAGATAGGTTTCAGTCATACTATGGAGGTAAAGAAAGTTTACTTGAAGACTGAGCATGGTTATATTTTCCATGCAAAATTATACAATTCAGACGACTACACCTATTTTGGATGCAAAACATGGCGAGCACTATGCAAGACTTATGCATTTGAGCCTGATATAGTTATCACCTTTGATATTAGTCCGGAAGATGATATTGAAGGTAATACCGACATCTGTGTTGATGTGCAGACGCCTCCAGTTACACCATTATGTAAGTTTCTCAACCATATATTGTCTTTGATATTGTTTATTCAAAAATAGTTGACAACTAATTTGTATTGTCAGCTTATTTCGGTGCAAGCAAACATGTCCAGCGCTTGGTAGACAGGACCTACTACTGTCCCGGGGCTGAACTAAACTGCGAGGAGCTAAGTCATTATGTTTCATGGCTTGAGGATCTTGATACTGTCAAGACAAATTTTCTTCCTGGACTTAGAAATGTTAGTACTGAAAACGTGCGACCAATAGTGTTCGTAATGAACTACGGTCACATCTATTTAGGAAGGATGGTAAGATTTTTACTATTTGTCCTCAGTGCATCTTTTCCATACATTATTTGTGAAGCTAAACTTCATTGCTAAGTATGTTACCATACGATGTTCTTCAATAGGGACTCCCGATGAATGTTGTGCCTTATGGGATCGAGACTAAAGGTACCATGTGTATTATTAGCTTACGGCCAAGATATCCTACATGTTACTTTAGTGCATTCAAAATCAGCGATGAATGCTTAGTAGTGCAAGACTGGACCAGATATGTGATGGGGGAGCGCAGAGAAGTACTAGGGGGCACCAAACAGATGTGCTACCCAAAATTAGGAGACAGGTTCATCTGCATGCTCCAACTTGATCAAGGAGGAGAGCTACACATGTTTTATGTCATTTTACCTAAGAGAGAGCAGCAGGAGTGATTAGCTAGCTAGAAATGAGTTTGAGGATGATGATGTGCTACACTATTACTATGATGATAAAATAGCTAGTGTTGGTGGTAATGACTATGATGATTATTATTAGCTAGTGTTGGTGGTGATTAGCTAGCTAGAATGAGAGTTTGAAGATGATGATGTGTGCTACACTATGACTATGATGATTAAATAGCTAATGTTGGTGGTAATGACTATGATGATGATTAAATAGCTTGTGTTGGCGGATTAGATTCAAGTGGAGGCAACATGTGGTGCACATCGAAAGTACTACTAGTCCAAACTAGATCAAGTTTGGATTTGTAGTATACTTTTGACATGCACCACATATTGCCTCCACTTGAAACTAATCCACCTTCATTTGACACACTGTTATGGACATAATGATGTAAACCTCATAACTGGTATTTTACCAATATTTGTACAACGGCGCATAAACACACTAAAAAATAATACTAGTAGCGATGGACAGAAAATGCGCTGCCAGTAGTTACATTAGCAGTAGCGTGGGATTGAGCAAACGCTGCAGCTACTTGTGCTAGCAGTAGCGCGTGCGGGCACGCGGTACTGCTAACAATAGTTGTAGCGCCTTATTAGTAGCGCCGGTACCCGCGCTACTGAGAAGCCCAAAACCCTCGCTGCTGCTAGGCTTTTCCCTAGTAGTGTTAACTTCTACCTCGTTTCTTGTTTCTTGACATATCAACCAATAGGAGATGTGGGTGTGCATGCTTTTAATGACTTGAGACTACCAAACACAACATGCAGTGGTTAGTTCATTGCATGCAATGCTATTAATTAGCAAATAAACATTAAGATCTGTCGTTTTCCCCTCCTCCTTGGTCATAGTGCACAATCTAAGATGACTTGCTCACCTAGACGGAGGGAGTAGTGATTATAATGAGTATAAGAACTACGTTTTATAATGAGTGTAAAAATATTGATTTAATATTGTGAATGTTGACACATTGTGGAATAGTTTTTGAAGTCCGCAAAAGTACTCAACTAGTGCTGTCGTTCTCCACAAAAAATGTGTTTACCAATGCATGCATGAACACTAGTTACTCTAACCCCCCTCTCTTATTTAATTCTTTGCCACATCAGAATGTTTGCTCTTCCCGTGTGCATGATAGTACCAGCTAAGATACCACCATTATGGCCAGCCTTAATCATCGCATGTGAGGGAGTCCCGGATTAGGGGGTGTTCGGACAGCCGGACTATACCTTCAGCCGGACTCCAGGACTATGAAGATACAAGATTGAAGACTTCGTCCCGTGTCCGGAAGGTTCTTTCCTTGGCGTGGAAGGCAAGCTAGGCGTGCGGATATTCAAGATCTCCTACCAATGTAACCGACTCTGTGTAACCCTAACCCTATCCGGTGTCTATATAAACCGGAGGGTTTTAGTCCGTAGGACGAACAAAATTATTCATCATCATAACCATAGGCTAGCTTCTAGGGTTTAGCCTCCTTGATCTCGTGGTAGATCTACTCTTGTACTACCCATATCATCAATATTAATCTAGCAGGAGTAGGGTTTTACCTCCATCGAGAGGGCCCGAACCTGGGTAATACAAAGTGTCCCTTGTCTCCTGTTACCATCCGACCTTGACGCACAGTTCGGGACCCCCTACCCGAGATCCGCCGGTTTTGACACCGACATTGGTGCTTTCATTGAGAGTTCCTCTGTGCCGTCGCAATCAGGAAGGATGCCTTTTCCCGTCTTTAAAGACGGCGCCGTCACCGAGGGAGCTTTGGCTCTTGGCCAGACTCTCCGGCTGGGCGGTTTTCTCATGACCGCCTGTTCGGCCGCTGCGCCGACGGTGACCTCTCGGGTCATCAAAAGCAATCTCCGCGTAAGTTCGGCATCTCCCGAACAGCTGGATCCGGTGGAGCTCTCCTCCGTAAACGAGCTCCTGGATCGCATCGCCGCCTTGGGGGTCGCCACAAATTACGACCAGGTTGGGCTTAAACCGACCTAAGGGAAATCAACTCCCCCCAAGCCACCCACCACGTTGCGGTGGTGGAGACACAATGTGGCGACCCTTCATCGATCTTAAGGACCAATTACGTCCGAATTTCGGAACCCTCCATGCCGGATATCCGCGGAGGGGAGTACGCAATTTAAGACCCGAACTTAGAATCAGGCAAACCGAATAACATCCAAGGCTCCGGGTCTCAGGATCCGGAGGTTGTTCGGCTTCCGAACAGTAAACCGGGCGAAATATCAGACTTAACGAATTCCTCCCGCCCGATTTTAAGCGATCTCTCCTAGGTCAGGCAGATGCCAGAAGAAACAGTACATCATTACTGGGCCAGATTCCTCCTGCTCATGAACAGGATAAAGGACTGCCACGAGGGAGACGCGATTTCAATTTTCTGCAATAACTGCACGGACGAGGGAATACTCAACGCCGTAAGTCGCCGTAGTATTACGCGCTTTGCTGACTTGGCGTCCATAGTGCAAAAATACTGTGCGATGGAAAGTGCTTGGAAAACCAAAATTAAATTTTGGATAATCCGGCCCTGAATAGCAATCTCTTCCGAATTAAAAGGGCGCACTACAGTAAAACGTCCGGATTAAACAAAAAATCAAAACCCTCTAGGGGACATGTAACCGTACTAGAAAGGTGGCTAGACGAACCGTGCAAGGTTCATAGTGCAGAGGACGCCGCACCAACACACAGCCTCAGGGCATGCTGGATACTCCGGCAGGTAGCCAAAATTGGCGAAGACCTCCTAATTCCAGAGGTCGAAGGGAACCATCCCGAAAACTTCAGTACCGTTCTTACAATCTCTGAGACTTTCGCATCAAACAATATGCGAAAAAGAGCACTTCGCAGCCTCACCGAAGTCCAACAAGTTGCGACAATAAATCCATGGAGCAATACGGCCATCACCTTCAACGCGAGTGACGAACCTAAATTCCGAATAGCTAGAGCACCAGCCGCATTGGTTCTCAGTTCCATAGTGGACGGTTGTCGCCTCGCAAAGGTACTTATGGACGGAGGCAGCGGATTGAACCTCATATACGAGGAAACCCTTCAAAAGATGGAAATAGACTGGAACCGCATTGAGCAAAGCAGCACAACCTTTAGAGGTATAATCCCTAGTCAGGAAGCGCGCTGCACCGGAAAAATCACACTGGATGTGGTATTCGGCACTCCGGATAATTACAGGTCCGAACAAATCACGTTCCAAGTGGCCCCGTTCAAAAGTGGATACCACGCTATATTAGGACGAGAGGCATTCACAGTCTTCCAAGCTATACCCCATTACGGGTACATGAAGCTTAAAATGCCTGGGCCGAACGGAATCATCACTCTCGCTAGTGATCCGGACATAGCAGTCTGCGCCGAAAACAAGACAGCCGCATTGGCCCTCGAGGCACTATCTGAAGCCTTAGCGACCGAAGAACTGACGCCGCTGCGATCCACGGTTAATAGGGATGATGTGATACTCGATAAGAGATCCAAATCCACATCCTTCAAACCAGCGGCCGAAATAGTCAAATTCCAGGTCCACCCAACGGACCCTAACAAAACAGCCTCCATCGGGGCACAACTAAACCCTGATGTAGACGTCGCACAGCGCGAGTTCCTATGAGAGAACTGGGACATTTTCCCTTGGCACCCTTCAGATATGCCAGGAATCCCACGCAGGCTGGCCGAGCACAGCTTAAATATCCAGAAAGGATTCAAACCTGTCAAACAGTCCCTTCGGCGTTTTTCCGAGCCAAAGAGACGGGCTATGGGAGAGGAGCTAGCCAAACTATTGGAAGCCGGATTCATTAGAGAGATAAAACACCCGGATTGGCTAGCAAACCTGGTAATGGTACCAAAGAAGGACAAATCCTGGCGCCTGTGTGTCGACTTCAAAGACCTTAATAAAGCCTGCCCAAAGGATCCCTTTCCCCTCCCTCGAATTGATCAAATCATCGATGCAACTGCAGGACACGATTCCCTGTGTTTCCTCGACGCATACTCCGGCTACCATCAGATAAAGATGGCCGAACACGACCAAGCTGCAACAGCATTCATCACGCCGTACGGCCCATTCTGCTTCAACACAATGCCCTTTGGGCTCAAAAACGCCGGCGCGACATATCAGCGCATGATTCAAACATGTCTGGCAAACCAGATAGGCAAAACAGTGGAAGCATATGTAGATGATGTGGTCGTTAAAACAAGACATGTCGAATCTCTAGTAGACGACTTGAGACTTACATTCGACAACCTGCGAAAATATGACATCAAGCTCAATCCGAAAAAATGTGTTTTCGGCGTTCCAGCCGGAAAGCTCCTGGGCTTCATTGTATCCGGTAGAGGAATTGAAGCAAATCCAGCTAAAATCCAGGCTCTGTCACAATTGGATGTCCCAAAAGATCTCAAACAAATTCAGAAACTCACCGGATGCGTGGCGGCCTTAAGCCGCTTCATCTCCCGCTTGGGAGAAAAGGCACTACCCCTTTACCGCCTTTTAAGGCGCACCAAACACTTCGAGTGGACGGACCCAGCCACGGCCGGACTCGAGGAAATAAAGGCCATCTTGGCAACAAATCCCGTCCTGGCCACGCCAAATACCGGCGAACCCATGCTGTTATACATTGCCGCAACTCATCAAGTTGTCAGCGCAGTACTCGTCGTCGAACGGGTAGCGGATGGACACAAACTACCCCTTCAAAGGCCGGTTTACTACGTGTCCACTGTCCTCACACCATGCAAATCACGGTACCCGCATTACCAAAAGATCGCATACGCGGTGTTTATGGCATCCCGGAAGCTACGACACTACTTTCAAGAGTGTTCTATAACAGTAGCCTCGGAAGTACCACTCAACGATATTCTTAACAACCGCGATGCAACAGGCCGGATAGCGAAGTGGGCCATAGAGCTCCTCCCATTCGATATAACCTACAAGCCACGGCGAGCCATTAAATCACAAGTCCTAGCCGACTTCGTCGCCGAATGGACAGAGGCTGAACTCCCTAAAGAGTACGGCACGTACTCAAACTGGATCATGCATTTCGACGGCTCCAAAATGTTGGCCGGACTGGGGGCTAGCGTTGTTCTGACGTCCCCTACGGGAGATACAGTCCAATACGTACTCCAAATTATGTACACGGACTCCAACAATGCAGCCGAATATGAGGCCCTTTTACATGGTCTCCGGATAGCAGTATCCATGGGCATTCAACGCCTAGAAGTACGCGGGGACTCAAACCTCGCAATATCCCAAATAAATGGCGACTTCGACGCCAAAGACCCAAAGATGGCAGCTTATCGCAACGCTGTGATAAAAATGTACGCTCGGTTCGAGGGACTGGAGTTCCACCACATCGCCCGAGAAAATAATCAGGCAGCGGATGTCCTGGCCCGCATCGGAGCAAAACGAGATGCGGTCCCCCCCCAACATATTCCTTGAAAGATTATTCAAACCATCCGTGACATGGGAGGGGGAACCTTCGGACAACAGCCCGGACATAACCGCACAACCCGACGCCGAACAATCAGACATAATCGGTGGCCCTGCCACCGAAATCACACCATCAACGCACGTCATAATGGCAGTCATCCTAGCCTACCTTAATAGGCAGGAACACCCTGAGGACCAAAATGAGGCGCGCTGCATAGTACGGCGGTCTAAAGCCTATAAAGTCCACGAGGGAGAGCCATATAAGAAAAGCGCTACAGGAGTCCTTCAAAGGTGTATCTCCGAAGAGGAAGGGCGGAGTCCATTGGCCGAAATTCATGCCGGACTCGGTGGTCACCACGCTGCAGCTCGGTCCCTTGTAATCAAGGCTTTCCGTACAGGCTTCTATTGGCCGACGGCCCGAGCAGACGCTCAGGACCTAGTCAAACGATGCGTCGGTTGTCAGCTCTTTGCCAACCAAAGCCATATGCCACACAATGCCCTCCGAACTATCCCCATCACTTGGCCTTTTGCGGTCTGGGTGCTCGACATGGTGGGACCCCTTAAAGGCGGAACCCACAAGAAAAAATACTTATTGGTCATGGTGGATAAATTCACCAAATGGATAGAAGCCAAGCCTGTCAAGACGGCCGAATCCGGACCTGTGATAGACTTCATATCCGGGGTCGTACACCGTTATGGTGTCCCCCACAGTATTATCACCGATAATGGCACAAACTTCACCTCTGATGAAGTACAGCTGTGGTGCAAAAACATGGGCATTAAGCTAGACTATGCTTCTGTCTATCACCCACAAACTAACGGACAGGTCGAACGTGCAAATGGTCTCATCATGAGTGGCATCAAACCTAGACTAGTGCGGTCCCTTAAGGAATCGAATATGCACTGGGTAGAGGAGCTCGACTCCGTACTCTGGGGGCTGCGAACCACGCCAAATCGTACCACCGGATTCACACCATTCTTTATGGTGTACTGCGCTGAGGCAGTTCTGCCCTGCGACATAATTCATGACTCACCTCGAGTGCGCATGTATGAAGAAAGAGAAGCTGAGCTTGATCGGCAGGACAACCTGGACGCTTTAGAAGAGGAGCGAGATGTGGCTAAAGCCCGTTCCGCGTTTTATCAACAGCAAGCTCGAAGATATCAAAGCAGAGAAGTACGGGCCAAAAATTATAATGTTGGTGAACTTGTTCTACGCCTGCCGGACAAGCAAAAGAATAAACTCAAGCCCAAATGGTAAGGTCCATTCATAATTGATCAAGTCCTAACTGGTGGAGCGTACCGCCTGCGAGACGCGTCGGACAACCGACTCGAGCCGAACCCATGGAACGCAACACGTCTCCGAAGATTCTACGCCTAGCGCCGGACTCTGTGTTTGTCTCCTTCCTCTGTCCATTATTTACATTTATACATTTTTCTTTACTCTGTATCCTACTCTTTTCTTTTTTAGCCCTTAAGGGCTCATTAAGTGATGTGCTATCCGCGCTTCTTAAACCTGGGGGCTTCTTTAACAGAAGCTTGTTTATATGGGTTTAACACCCAACGCATGCGTCAGACTTCCGCATGCACCTTTTCTTCACCATTATATGCATCGATATAACTTAAGTTTTGGCCAAGCTGGGTTGCCTGGCTCCTATGCTTACCCCTATGTTCCCGATTGTTCGGCTAGGTGGTAAAGGGAGCACCTCTGCGATTGTTACTGCCGAATAAGCCGGATGTGTACCTCAGACTGGGTGAAGCCGAAAGCTAGCGTTCTTAAGGGAATATTCGGTCGGTGAACTAAAGATGAACCTTTCTTATTTTTTACATGCCCCCAGATGATTTCTGCATTTGCAGCTCGGACGTGCACTTTAGGGCACGCCACCCCAGCGAAAGGAACCCTTAACGGAACTATTCTCTCTGGAAGATGTTTCTTACTAACCATGTAATATAACATAACTAGTTGGGCACTTGTCTGATAAAGCACTAATGACCCCTACGCCTGGTCTCCATGCATATCGTGGTTCTTCTATAACCATTATGGTATTCGGACACACTCCGGACCGTCAGGTCCCGAGGTCGAAGCGAAAAGGTCGACAACGACAAACGATCTACAATCCAGCTAAAAGGCATTACATATATCAATTTTAATTACACAGTCATTATGACTGATTGTATTCCTCCTCTATACCATCTAACAGGCTGTCTAATTTACAGTCCTGCTGGGAATACTTTGCGGCCAAATCTACTTGGTCGTACACTAAGCTTACAGGGATCTCCTTCCCATCGGGCCCTACAGGTCCGACCTCGGCCATGTGGTTTGGGTCAGACTTGGTATAACGCGTCTTCACCATGGCCCAGGCATCCCTAGCGCCTTGCCGGCAGGCTGATTTCTTCCACAACTGGAAGCGCCGCCGAGCTCCGTTCAGCTTCTCTGCAAGATCTCCAAGATCTTCGGGCACGGAGTAGGAAGGCCACAATGCTCGAACGACGCCTTGCATCGCCTGCCGAACTCTATCGTGCAGCTGCGAAAGCTCGGGAAGAAGGTCACGCGTAGAACCGGGCATCTCCTCTGCAGGACGACCTGTCAGCATACCTACAGACATAATGCTGTTAATCGACTTCCTCGCCGAACTTTTTTTCGAGAGTTTGTTCAAGCACTTACTAAAGATGCCGCGTCGAAGTCGTCGATTCTCCTTCATGGAGTCTGACAATTGGGACCGAACATCTTTTAGTTTGACATCCAGTTTGGTGTTGGCATCCTGAAGATCATTCTTCTCTTGCCTCACCCTTGTCAGCACACTCTCGCCAGCCTTTAACTGGCGTATGAGTTGTTGTTTATCCGGATCGAGTCCGGCGTCATCTGCAACATTAATTGTCAGATTAACATACAAGCCGTACAATACTACTCTCGAAGTATATCGTACCTGCGGGGGTCCCTTTGGGCTCCCCTATTGCGGCTAGTGTGGCCTCTAGTTGGGCCTTGCACTTTTCCAGCTGCTGGGACAGCGCGGTGTTCTTCTCTGTAAGAACCTGCATATGATCCTTGAATCAGTGACTTTAACTGTTTCAAGTCTCGGGGGCTACTGATATATATGTATTTAACCAAAATTCTCTTACCCGTATGTCTTTCACATACTGCTCCGTGGCTTTGGCCAAGCCATCTTGAGCGGCACGAAGGTACGCATCTCCCGAATTAAAGGCATCTAAAGCCTCTCGGGAGAAACAAGCGTCACGCAGAACTGTCCGGCGATGCCTATGGTTCATGGCGCTCTCCACTTCTGAATTAGTGGCAGATAGCCGGTCCGCATCCTCTGTCGGAGGAGCGTCTGGCGCAAGCCCTGTGTTCGTCCCCGCTTCTGGACCAGACGTTGGAGCCTGGCTGGTAGAGGCGCGGTTGGCGGCTCCTCCGGATATAGTCCGGCGGGGCCTCTTCGTCCTGAAAAACGGTACGGATGTTAACATGCCTTGACAGAATAACACCAGAGAGACAGAAGGCTTGTTCTACCTTTGTGCCGGACTTTCAGTCCGGACTTCGTTCCTTTTTACCCCACGGGGTCCGGTGGCTCCTCGTTGGCCAGCCGCCGCAGGTTCGGCCTCCCTCCTCAGAAATCTCCCCTGAAAAATACGGTTGTCATCAGAAACGCCGAAATATGTTAGGACGGAATCTCTCTTGAGGGAAAGCACTCCGGTTTCTGTCACCTGGGAGGCCGGGATTAACCCAGGATAATCAGCCGTAATTGCCACCAAGGTATTGTCCTTGCTCAATTGATGGAATACCCCATCGACAAGCTCCACTGCTATGTCCGGATCTTCTTCGGAGTTCGGATCGTGGGACCGCTCTGGATCCTCGGGCTAGGGAGGGCGGCTGTTGATGTCCTTCACTTCCTGCCGCAGTCCCTGCAGCTGAAGTTGTTAAACAACGCGACTAAACATGGGAATATTAAAGTAGATGGGCGAGTGCAATTGTTCGCTTACCCAACTTGGAGGTTCGTGCATAGAGAATCCGGCCCGCGGGTTGACGCGGAGGAAATCCTCCTTTTCGCCCTTGTACAAAGATGCTAATATCTTTACTAAAGCAGCAGCTGAGGCTGGTCCTTTACGGCCATAACGGGTGGCGTCATCGTCCCCGTTGAATTCCCACATGGGGTGGCCTCTGTATTGAAGTGGCTGCACCCCCCGCATGATACATGCGGCCATGACTCCAATCATGGTTAGTCCGGAATGAGCCAGTAGTCTTATCCGGCTCATCAGGTAACGGACGTCTCTGTTATCTTCTCCCTGAGAGCTCCGAGGACGCCAACTTAGGCGTTTCTTCAAGGGAGCCATGTTGAACTCAGGGAGGCCGGCCCGGATAGGGTCCGGCAACGGGTCATCTATATAAAACCATTCTGAAGGCCAGTCCTCGGATGCCTTCTTTGGGGTTCCGGGTGGATATCCGGCCCCGGCGATGCGCCATATTTCGGCGCCGCCCACTTGATATATGGACCCCTCTTGAGAACGGGGTACCAAGCAGAACAGCCTTTTCCACAAGGCGAAATGAGCCTCTATGCCAAGGAATAGCTCGCAGAGAGCAACAAAACCTGCGATATGAAGTATGGAGCTGGGCGTGAGATCATGTAACTGGAGGCCGTAGAACTCCAGAAACCAGCGGAGGAATGGATGAATCAGAAATCCTAGTCCCCTTAGTAAATAAGGGACAAAGCACACCCTTTCTCCCTTAGAGGGATTAGGGGTGCCCTCCGCCTGCTTTCCGCCCTTATAGGTGGCGAGTCCGGCTCGGACCGAGGCCATGTACGCCTGAGGGAGAAATCCGTTGGCTTGCAGCGACACTAACTCGCTGTGCGGGATGGTACAACTCTCCCAGTCTCCGGGTTTAGGACCGGAGGGGCGAGGGGAGGAGTTGCGACGGCTGGTCATGTTGGAATGGACCTTTGCTGGAGGCGCTTCGATGATAACTCGCGAGGAGGAGAAGATGTGGTTTGGATCTAAATCCCCATCCCATTAAATAGGCGGCTCGTTCGTATGTCTAGGGGTATAAATGTAAAGATGCCCCGGGCCTTCCGCATTCACGTGGAAGATGGTCGTTACTGGGCACAGAAGCCGAGGAGCTCTGCGGAAATCAAAACATTATTCGAACAGGTACACAGGATTTGGTGGAGGAACCCGCCTTGCAATGCCGAAGACGATTTGCGCGCCGGACTCGTCGTCATTGAAGCCTGGTTCGGGGGCTACTGAGGGAGTCCCGGATTAGGGGGTGTTCGGATAGCCGGACTATACCTTCAGCCGGACTCCCGGACTATGAAGATACAAGATTCAAGACTTCGTCCCGTGTCCGGAAGGTTCTTTCCTTGGCGTGGAAGGCAAGCTAGGCGTGCGGATATTCAAGATCTTCTACCAATGTAACCGACTCTGTGTAACCCTAACCCTATCCGGTGTCTATATAAACTGGAGGGTTTTAGTCCGTAGGACGAACAACATTATTGATCATCATAACCATAGGCTAGCTTCTAGGGTTTAGCCTCCTTGATCTCGTGGTAGATCTACTCTTGTACTACCCATATCATCAATATTAATCTAGCAGGAGTAGGGTTTTACCTCCATCGAGAGGGCCCGAACCTGGGTAAAACAAAGTGTCCCTTGTCTCCTGTTACCATCCGACCTTGACGCACAGTTCGGGACCCCCTACCCGAGATCTGCCGGTTTTGACACCGACAGCATGCAATAATTTAGTGCACCTTGAAATATGAACATGTGTGGGGCGTGTTTGTTTTTAATGACTTGAGACTATACGTAGCCCGGCATGCAACATGACGTATTATGCACCGTTCCCCATACCTGCAGGAAGCCCGTTCGTCTCCAAATCTTTTCCTCTCCATGTGTGGAAATAATATGCCTGCCAAACACTCCTTCTCCCTCCGGCGGTCCCACCACTCCACCCCGTGTGAAAAAATCTGCATGCATGACTCTCCTCCCCCCACGCTCGTCCAATCCGTTGTGACCAGCAATATTTCCAGCCCTTCGCTCCCCCGTAATTTACTCCAACAAATATGACCACATAGCTGTTACTTAACTGCAGGTGCATTCGGTCACTGACATATGGGCCCAACAGGGGTCAGGCCCACATGTCAGTGACGCAACTGGACCTGCAGTTAAGTCAGTGCAGCTCAGTCCATATCTTACGTAGGTGTGCCATTGCTCGCTATAAATACTGCGGCTCCCACGACATCGCGCTCGCCCGCCGGCAAGCCGCCAATCAGCACCTCGCGAGTTGCGAGGCTGAGGAAGAGGCGTTGTGTCGGCGCGCTGGGAAACGGCTGCGCATCAGGGCACTCGTGGCGCACCGCAAGCGCTCCTGCGAGTGCCGTGGCTTTTAGGGGGAGTATAATTTTTGTTTCGTAAGGTGATCTCATTAGTTTTGGGACGCAAATGATAAATCCCGAACATCCAGGAATTTTTAGCGTCCTTAATTAAGTATGTAAAAGGGAAAGTTTGGAAACCTTGTGTATTCGTACGCATTTTGCAAGTACGTGCATATAGCAAAAACTTTACTATATACTATCACACTACACGTCTCTCTCGATATATCACTACTGGAATCAGCTACTTTGCCATCTGCCAGCTCTTTGCCGTCAGCTAGCGGACGACAAAGAAGCTCTTTGCCATCAGCTACCACAAAGCAGACGGCAAAGAACTGGCTGATGGCAAAGACCTAATTTGCCATCAGCCAGTTCTTTGCCGTCGGCTAGCAGACGGCAAAGATTCTTTGCCGTCGACTAGCGGACGGCAAAGAGGGAGGGGACCCACTAACGAGCTGCTAAAAAAACCTAACGCCCCCCCCCCTCTTTGCCATCCGCTAGCGGACGACAGAGAGCAAAAAGGCGGACGGCAAAGGGGGCGGACGACAAAGAGGGAGGGCCCCCCTAACGTTAACGGCCGCGCCCCACCCTGCCCCTCTCTCTCTCTTTCTCTCCCAAGTTACTCGCCGCCGCCCGTCGCCCCACCGCACCCCGCCGCCGCCCCAGCGCCCCCCCGCCCCGTCGCCCCACCACCCCGCCGCCGCCCCGGCGCCCCCCGCCCCGTCGCCCCCGCCGCCCTGCCGTCTGGGCGCCGCCACGCCCTGGCGCCCCGGCACCCCCGCACCCCGCCGCCCCGACCGGGCCCGGCCCCGTCGCCACTGCCGCCCGGCGCCGCCGCCCCAGGCTACCCCGCCCCCCTCCTCCGCTGCCCTAGGCCGCCCCGCCCCCTCCTCCACCCACAGGTGAGCTCTCTGCCTCCTTTTTTTTCTTATTTCTGTTTTTTAGTTTTAGGTTTATGTTTAGTTTAGATTTAGTTTTAGTTTTATTTTTAGGATTAGTTTTAGGTTTATAGGTTTAGTTTTAGTTTAGTTTTAGGTTTAGATTTAGTTTTTTCCTTTTTCTGTTTTTTTAGTTTTAGGTTTAGGTTTAGTTTAGTTTTAGGAAAGAAGAAGAAGAGAAAAAGAGGAGAGGAGAAGAAGAAGAGGAGGAGGAGGAGGAGAAGAAAAAAGAAGAAGAGGAAGAAGAAGAAGAAGAAAAAAGAGGAGAGGAGGAGAAGAAGAAGAGGAAAAAGGAAAGGAGGAAGAAGAAGAAGAAGAAGAAGAAGAAGAAGAAGAAGAAGAAGAAGAAGAAGAAGAAGAAGGAAAAAATGGAAGAAAAGGAAGAAGAGGAAGAAGAAGAAAAGGAAAAAAAGAAAAAAAACCGACCCAACACGGTACCCAGACCCCGACCCGGCACCCCGACACGACACCCCGACCCCGAGACCCCGACCCCGAGACCCCAACCCCGAGACCCCGACCCCGACACCCCGACCCCGACCCCTACCCCGAGACCCCGACCCCGACACCCCGACCCCGAGACCCCGACCACGACACCTCGACCCCGACCCCGACCCCGACCCCGACACCCCGACCCCGAGCCTGACCCGACACCCCGACCCCAACCCCGACCCCGACACCCCGACCCCCCGAGCCTGACCCGACACCCCGACCCCGAGCCTGACCCGACACCCTGACCCCGACACCACACCCCGACCCCAAAACAACACCCCGACACCGACACGGCACTACCCCGACATCGACATGACACCCCGACCCCCCGACCCCGAAACAGCACGCCCGACCCCGACAGGACACCCCGACCCCCGACACCTCCCGAAAAGGTGTTCTTTGTCCTTCCAGAGGCCGACGGGGTCATATATTTGTGAATTATTAGTTAGGTCATATATTTTTCGATTTTGTTATAAAAACATCATATATAATTGTGTTGATCGTGTAGTTTTAAATGTGAAGTTGTTTCATCGCTGCGAGGTTTGGTGTTCGACGACCTCGCCGTGCGTTTGACGAGCTCTACCCCTTCGTTCGTCGGTGAGCACAAATGACAAGTCCTCCTCCCCCATTAGTTATTTGATCTATTCCGATGAAACTTGATAGCTAGCTATATATGTGTCTTGAATCATCAGTATGCGTAACCAATATGTGTCTCCCGTTCGAAAGCGTCATAGTTATAAATATGCATGCATTTGCATATTTATAACCTTGATTCTTTTGAATTGTCCAACGCTATCCATGGACAGCCCAAGTATGTGTAGATTGGGTTCGTTTTCCCATATGCTTTGCTCCAGATCCGACGCATAAATTTCGTCAGTGCCTCCCCTGTTGTTCTCTGGGTACACATCCTCTCTGTTTATTGCAGAGACGTGAATCAGGAGAACAGCGGGGAGGTGCTGCCTAAATTTTGCGTCGGATCCGGAGCATAGCATGCGAAAATGAACCCAATATACACATACACGGGTGGGATTAGGACCTATCATTACCTATTAGAGTGTAGGTTGCATGGACGTAATAAAATTGACAAAGTAGATCAACTGATGAATATATACATGGTGAATTACATATATAATTGTTGTGTGTCCAGTAGCTCTGAACGTCAAGATGAGTGACCGTGCGTGGATGTATACCGGTCACACTGGTCAGAACAAATGGAAGCTGAATGGTTCACAAAAACCAAGGGGTTTGTGTAAGCCGCATTTGCAAATGGCCAAAAGAAAACCTGGTGCCCCTGTTTCCGGTGCGGCAATTGGGAAAAGAAGACAGAGGCTGAAATGGGCAAACACCTGCAGAAGAGTGGTTTTACGCCCGATTATACGGTGTGGACATTTCATGGTGAGTCTGCCCAACATGACCGAGCTGAGGTGGATCGTCGTCGCACCGACGAGCATGGTACCGTGATGGAAAACATGGTGCAAGACTATGATGATGCTCGGGATTCGTACGAGGAGATGGAGGAATCTGCAAAGGCCTTCAATGAAATGTTGGAGTCTTCAAAACGTCCGCTCCACGAGCACACTGAGCTTTGTCAGTTGGATGCCATCTCACAAGTAATGGCTCTGAAGGCTCAGTTCAACTTGGGCAGAGAATGCTATGACGCAATTATGACAGTATTTGGATGCTTTCTACCCAAAGGCCATGTAATGCCTGCAAACCTGTACCAGTCGGACAAAATCCTCCGTGCACTGAAGATGCCCTATGAGAAGATACATGCCTGTGAGAAAGGATGTGCCTTATTTAGGCTTGACTATGCGGACTTGAACTATTGTCCCATTTGCAAGTCTTCCAGGTATATTGTGGTAGACAACAGTATGGGTGAGAAGACACAGACCAAAATCCCCGTTAGTGTTCTTCGGTATATGCCAATCGTACCAAGACTTCAACGTCTTTTCATGGTCGAAGAGACGGCCAGACAGATGACATGGCACAAAACAGGCAAAAGAACCAAACTAGATGCAGATGGGAATCTGATGATGGTACACACATCGGATGGTGTTGCGTGGAAAAAGTTTGATGAATTACATGCTGACAAAGCGGCAGATCCGAGGCATCCTCGAGTCGGCATCAGCACGGATGAGTTCAGTGTGTTTGGTATGACGGCAGCCCAATACAGTTGTTGGCCCGTATTTGTCTTTCCACTCAATCTCCCCCCCGGACAGATTATGCAAAGAAAGAACATTTTCCTGACGTTGATAATTCCAGGACCCAACTATCCGAGAAAAAATATGAATGTGTACATGCAGCCGCTTAAGGACGAATTGCAAGAAGCCTGGGATAATGGGTTCAAGACATACGACGCCTTTAGCAAACGGAACTTCATAATGCGTGTCCGGTACATGTACTCGACGCATGACTTGCCGACGTATGCGCTATTCGTTGGCTGGTGTGTGCATGGAAGGTTCCCGTGCCCCACATGCAAGGGAGCTCTTGAGTTTCGTTGGCTTCAGGCCGGTCGCAAGTTTTCTTGCTTCAACATGCATAGACAGTTCCTGGATCCTCGCCATAAGTTCAGGAAAGACAAGAAGAACTTCATCAGGGGTAGAGTTGTCAAAAACTCTGCACCACCTGCATTGACAGGCCAACAGACCCTGGATCAGTTAAACGCTCTCGAACCAGATCCACAACGTCCAGGGTACTTCAAGGGGTATAATACTAAGCACGCGTGGACTCACAAAACATGCTTATGGGATCTGCCTTACTTCAAAGACCTCCTTTGCCCACACAACATCGACGTGATGCACACTGAGAAGAATATTGCCGAGGCACTTTTTGGTACATTGTTCGGCATAGATGGGAAGTCAAAGGATAATACTAAGGCTAGAGTCGATCTGGAGGCGCTATGTGATAGGCCGTTACAAAACATGAAAGAACCGAAAGGAAAGCAGAACTGGACGAAGCCAAAGGCATGGTTCAATCTTGGAAGGCCAGCTATGAGGGAAATTCTCTTGTGGGTGCAACAGCAGTTGATGTTCCCCGATGGGTATGCAGCGAATCTAAAGCTGGGAGCGAATCTTGATAAACTGAAGATATTTGGTCTCAAGAGTCATGATTGGCACATATGGATTGAGCGGGTAATGCCGGTGATGTTGCGTGGCTTCATCCCTGAGGATGAATGGCTAGTACTGGCAGAACTCAGCTATTTCTTCCATGTTCTTTGTGCGAAAGAACTATCGCCTGGCGTGCTAGAAGAAATGGAAGAGTTGGCGCCGGAGTTGATCTGCAAGTTAGAGAAGATCTTTCCACCGGGCTTCTTTAATCCAATGCATTATTTGATTTTGCATCTCCCGACCGAGGCAAGATTGGGGGGGCCCGTGCAAAATTGTTGGTGCTACCCAACTGAGAGGATGCAGAAGATGCTTCGAGAAAAATGTAAAAATAAACGTAGAATTGAAGCATCGATGGCTGAGGCATTCATCACAGAGGAGGCGGCAAACTTCGTAACAGCGCACTACGAAGCCAAAAATCGTCATTTGCATAATCCGAAGCCTCGGTACAATGCTGACGAGCCTAAAAAGGGTGGATCCAACCTCAGCCTATTCAAAGGGAATCTCGCACCAGCTAGTGTTTCACATCCAGTATCTTTGGATAACGAAGAATGGCGGAGTATTTCGTTGTATATCTTCAACAACCTGATAGAAGTGCGGCCATACATCGAGTAAGTTCTCGGTACATTGTTTCACAACTTCTATTTCCTTTGAACTGCTCTTATTCCTGGATATGTCATACAGTCGATACGTCGCCATATTCTCGTATGGAGCAGAGATCCAAAAGAATTCCGTCGAAGAGTATGAGCTTCTCGCAAAGCAAGGAGGCGGCTATCCCGGTTTCATCTCTTGGTTCAAACAAACGGTAATTTCTATTAGACAATTTCAATTCAATCGCTAATTTGTGCATAATGCAACAATCCTTTCATATTAAACTTGTAGGCTAATTCAGAGTCTATGGACACCGAATTGAGACAAGTCGCTAATGGTTTTGACTATAAGGTTCGTTCATTTGACAAGTACAACATCAACGGGTATCGCTTTCGTACCTATGGCAAAGAGCTATCTATGGCCGACCGAAAGTCTACAAATTGTTGTGTATCTGCTATCGGCGAAGGAGGTACCGAGTATTATGGGAGAGTTGAAGCAATTTATGAACTTCTGTTCTATGGTGAAAAGCCACCGAATGTCGTAGTCTTCAAATGTTATTGGTTTCAGCCGAAGGAGACTAGAAGGACTCATGAACATATAGGGCTAGTTGAAATCAACCAAAGCACCCATTTAGGTGTTCCTGATGTCTATATTACGGCTCAACAGGCGACCCAAGTATTCTATCTACCGTGGGCCTGCCAAACTAATCCAAATCTGAAAGGCCTTATACTTACTTCCTTCATTTAGTAATTCATAGCCGTAGCGCTCAAGTTTCTATTTGCTAACTTAGGCCCCTCCGAGATGGTGTGCGGATCGGGTGGATTGTTGGGAGGTGTTGGTCAATGCGTGGTGCTCAGAAGAATGGCTGGCCACCCACAAAGAGGCCAAGGACAAATGTGCCCAAATGGAAGGTGTGCCACACCACCAAGGCAGCTCCAACTTATTTCAGTACGGGCGGAACTGGGTATGTGGTTTGCTTCATGATTCATGCAATTCATTCATCATGCTAGCTTTAGCCCTTTAATTACTAATTTACTTTGTTTCTCTCTTTCAGGCACGCTACAATAAGGCGGATAAGGTGCCAGAGGTGTACGACCTGTATGCCATGGCCCACACTGGCCCTTACAAGAAAGTCAAGGCATTCTCTGCGTCTGACCTCGATGATCCAAAGAACTTCACCAACATCTCCGCCCACGACAAGCTCGTGCAATATAGAGATCAGGGGAAGGCGAGGAAAGGGGAGGACTTTAACCCAAGCCAGGGTCCCATTGATACAGAGCAGCTGATGATATCTGGTGGCGGGAGGTCCCATGGCTCCATAGCCATGGGAGATGGACTTATCCGTTGTCCTAGCACTCTCCCGGAGATCAAGGCGCGCCAGTTGAGCTCCGCTCCTGAGATAAGGCCTCGTGAATGGCCAGTCCAACTCGCCTTCAAGGTTAGTTATACGTACTCAGCTATCTTTCTACATTACATTGTGTGCGCTTCCATCAATGATTACAAATGGTCATGTGAGTGGTGTTGCAGGATGCTATACAGAGTGAGAGAGATAGAACGGAGAAACTTCTGGCGGAGGCGGCGGAGAGGCAGCGGGAGTTGGAGGAGAAGACGACAAAGATGTTGGAGCAGGAGAGGGCACGGAATGACATGCAGGCAAGGGCCATGTACGAGCTCCTCATGGTAAGTTTCTTCTGCAGATTACTTGCTAGTCTTAACATTTGAGTCTCATTACTAACTAGTATGACTCTGTTGTGAAAACCAAATGTGCAGTCTGTGTGCGAGAAGTCCGGTCAGACCGCTCCGCCGATGCCAGTGATTGCTTCTGGGAGCACGGTGAGTTTAATTTGAATGGACATTACTTGCTATTCTTAACATTTGAGTGTCATAATGCTAACGAGACATTGTAAATGATCTTTGGTGCAGCTTAACTCCAGAAACGCATCGCACGATCCTTCTCCAGCTACCGGCGTGAGCCAGCCCGCTCCTTCTCCAGCTACCGGCGCGAGCCAGCCCGCTCCTACACCTCCGTGATCACGGTAAGTTTCTCTAGTGTTTTATTTCCTCCAATATGCTTACCAATATGCTTACCATAATGACCTACACTTAGACTTAGCTTTATTTCCTCCAATATGCTTACCATAATGACCTAGAGTTAGCTTCTTTTCCTCCAAAATGACTTAATAAGCTTACTGACCTCATAAACCATCCATTCTACCTAAGTTAGCTCTAAAATGACTCATTTTACCTTAGTTAGCTTACAAGTGATCCAATTTATCCAAGTTAGCTCTAAAATGACCCATTTTACGTAGATTAGCTCCTAAATGATCCATTTTACCTACGTTAGCTCTAAAATGACCCATTTCACCTAGGTTAGCTCCAAAATGACCCATTTCACCTAAGTTAGCTAAAAACGATCCATTTTACCTTAGTTAGCTCAAAAACGTGGCATTTGACTTTAGTTAGCTCATAAACGACCCATTTCAACTAAGTTAGCTCCAAAATGAGCAATTTCACCTAGGTTACCTCATAAACGACCCATTTGACCTAGGTTAGCTCATAAATGACCCATTTCACCTAGGTTAGCTCATAAACAACCTATTTCACCTAGGTTAGCTCATAAACGACCCATTTCACCTAGGTTTTCTCATAAACGACTCATTTCACCTAGGTTTGCTCATAAACGACCCATTTCACCTTGCTTTGCTCATAAACGACCCATTTCACCTAACTTAGCTCCAAAATGATCCATTTCACCTAGGATAGCTCATAAACTACCCATTTCACCTAGGTTAGCTCATATACGATACATTTCACCTAAGTTAGCTAAAAAACGATCCATTTTACCTTAGTTAGCTCAAAAACGTGGCATTTCACCTTAGTTAGCTCATAAACGACCCATTTCAACTAAGTTAGCTCCAAGATGAGCAATTTCACCTAGGTTAGCTCATAAACGACCCATTTCACCTAGGTTACCTCATAAACGACCCATTTGACCTAGGTTAGCTCATAAATGACCCATTTCACCTAGGTTAGCTCATAAACAACCTATTTCACCTAGGTTAGCTCATAAACGACCCATTTCACCTAGGTTTGCTCATAAATGACTCATTTCACCTAACTTAGCTCATAAACGACCCATTTCACCTAGGTTTGCTCATAAACGACTCATTTCACCTAGGTTTGCTCATAAACGACCCATTTCACCTTGGTTTGCTCATAAACGACCCATTTCACCTAACTTAGCTCCAAAATGATCCATTTCACCTAGGATAGCTCATAAACTACCCATTTCACCTAGGTTAGCTCATATACGATACATTTCACCTAAGTTAGCTAATATATGGCATATACTTCTTCTTCTAGTATTCTTCTATTCTTTTTCTTCTAGTCTAATTCTTATTCTAGTCTTCTTTTTCTAACTTTCCTTTTTATCATTTTGCAGGTTTCATTCACTTCACGGAAGCCAGCTTCCTATGATGGATTGCTTGCTTTTTCATGTTTTTTCCTTTGATGCACTTCTTGTATTCTTCTCGCTTGCTATGATGAAACTTTGCATATAGTAATATGTATGGATCGATGGAACTATGTGCAACCTACTATGTATGTATGGATGGATATATATGTGCTGGATATTTATTATGTTGGATATATATGTGCTGGATATTTATGTGATGGATATATATGTGCTGTGAAATTTTTGTTGTGATAATTGTTGGATATAAGAAAAAAAGAAAAAAAAGAGGCAGTGCAGGCTCTTTGTCGTCCACGGCAGACGGCAAAGACCCCTTTGTCGTCGGTGGCAAATGGCAAAGGGGGCACGTGGCGCCCACCTGTGCTTCCTGGGGGTGGTCCATTTGGCCAATTTGCCTACCGTGGCGGACGGCAAAGCCTCGCTGACGGCAAAGACTTCGCCTTTGCCGTCCGCCGGGCGGACGGCAAAAAAACCGGCCGCTGAGGTATTGCTGATGTCACCTGGCGGACGGCCGAGAGGCGCACTAGTTTGCCGTAACGCTGGCGGACGTGCAACATTTTGCCGTCCCCCTCTTTGCCGTTCACCATGGAAAGCAGACGGCAAAGGACCTGTTTGCCGACCCTATCTTTGTCGTCACTGTTTGCCGTTCACAGCGGACGGCAAAGTGCTTTGCCGTCAGCCGTCCCTGCCTTTGTCGTCCGCCATGGCAGACGACAAAGTACTGGATTCCTGTAGTGTATGCTTGCAGACTGTGCTACTCCCTCCGTCCAGGTCAATAAGTCATCTTCGGTTGTGCACCGTGACCAAGAAGGAGGGAAGACTTATACACATAGACGGAGGGAGTACTACTATTACTTATGTACGTGTGAATGCACGTTTTAACATTACGATGCGGTTTTTGTAAAAGTGAAAAAACAGCACTAATCAAGCTTGTGAAACGATTCAATGCAAAACAAATGCAAAAATGCTCGTTTGATTGTTTACTTTTAGCTTCCTTCTCTGTGGTTATTTCTCTGTCGTACTTTGTACGGAGTATCTCACTGGTTGGAAAGGCATGCAAATTCCCAAACCGCTTCCTACACCCTGTATCGAATTTTTTGCCTAACAGGTTGTGTCGTGCAATTGGAATTCCAACTTGAGTACTACTACTAGTAGGAGTACTAGGGGCCAGTTCTTTTAGGCTTCTAGATTAGTAATCCCATAACTACTACGTCCGTCCTAGTTTATTGGTCCCCATTGTAATCTGTGTCAAATTTTTGGTCAAAATTTAGCACAAATTACAATGGTGAGGAATAAGGCTGGTCATAGTGGGGAGTAACTTATACTAGTGTCATCCATATGACACTAGTCTGAGTTACTACTTTCATAGTGCAAAGTAACATAGTAGTAGTGTCATAGAAAACTTCATTAATTAGCTTGTAGACTCATATTATATTACCACTTCTCATTAACTACATGCAACGTAAGCAAAAATTTCTCGGAGTGCGCTATGTTACTAGCTAAGTTACTCCCACTATGACTAGCCTAAACCAGTTAAATCTTTGGTCAAAATTTAGCAAAAATTACAATGGTGATGAATAAACCAGGACGGAATAGTACTAGTTTAGAAGCCCAAATAAATGAGTGAGGCGCCTTATTGTTACTCTCCACTCTGACTAGTCTTGTGGGAAAAGCTAGGGAAGCCGCCAAAAGAACTGGCCCTAGGAGTAGTAGCTAGGGATCGAGTGTCTGAGATGAACCGGAGAAAGTAAATGCAGAGAGATGAAATGCAAAAAAGACGGAGGGATGTGATGGTTGCTTGTCCGTTTATTTTACCAGGCCACTTATTACTGGGAGTGGTTGGGTTTTGTGATATGACGACTTTACTGTCGCGCCACGAGCGGGGTGAGAGGTGAGAATCCCGTGCAGCGCCGCCCTCTACACGTACTACTACTCCCTCCATCCATTTTTACAGGGCCTAACTTGTCAATCTTTCGTACCAAGGCATGTTCGCAAAAAGAGGAACTGATTTTGGGACTAGTATCTGGATCCCGTGTAATGTTGCATGCAGCCTCCTTTGAATGCCTAGTCGTTGGCCTCCCTTCCTTTAATCCCTCACATGCAAATTACTCTCCTCCCTTTTCTACATGCATGCCCAACCATAATTCCTCAAATCATGCATGCCCTGGCTGAAATATAGAGCTCGCTCCTCCTTTGAAAATATGGTGGTGCTATCCATGCATGCAAATTAATGCGACGGCCAGAGCATTTTCACGATGAAGCGACCATGCACGACTTGCAATAGAAAATAAGATGGAGATGCCTCGGTTAGTTCATTTGGATAGGTTTGTTCGTATATTATTTCATCTCTAGAGCTCACAAACATCCGGGTGAAATAGATAAAAAGTATCTTTTGCAAACAAAAGCGTTCAACTGTTCAACCTGCATCCAAAACTTGTGAAGAAATAACTCTTATTGTGCTTTGCAGGAAATGATCTTCAAGAATTAGTTTTTGAGTATCCATTGTTATACATGTTGGCTAAAGATGACATGGCACTTTCTTGTAGCCAACAGTCGGCTATACTATTTAAGTATTAACCATGCCCTTATACACCTAGATGGAGGGATTAAATCAGGATGACTTGGGAGGGGGCAGAGGATATGTAAGAAATGGTTCATCATAAGTCTTTCACCAGTACTGTAGTAAAAATTCATACATGGAAGATTCTAGACCAAACCATAAATGGATACACTTTTATTCATGTGCGATACTCCAATAGAGCAAGATCATGCATGGAAGTCTCCACATGCTTAGACAGCGGAATACATTGAGCGAAGACTAATGATCAACATATAACTTGAAAATGCAGATGTCCAGGTGAACCTCCTTGGAGTCCCCATGCACATTGTTGGAGTCCAAATAACACCATGAGTTTTCCATGTCCACATCGGCGAGATGTGGCGGCGGCCTGCGCAGGCCTCGCCGGTGGCCACGATCAAGAGGAAGACGCTGTCGTCCTCCTCCGAGACTAGCAGGAGGCGCTGATCCTCCAGCGACTATGGCACGATGAACGGGTAGCACGTCTCATACTTGATGTTCTCTGCCAAGGGCCAGCAGTGATTGTCGCACGCATCCGTGAGGTGATGTACCATGTCCGCCGGCGAGCCACAAAACGGCACCGGGCACTCATAGGAGTAGACGAAGGGCTCCTTGGAGGCATCGACCAGGCCGTCCATGAAACGGGAGTGGCTGTAGGGGACGTTCCGCCAGTTGAATATATGAGCAAGTTACTACGAGATTTACTACAAAATAAATCATGACGGCTATAACAGAGATTAAACTAATCATGCGGACTAGCATAGTAGATGAACAGATCGAATCTAGGACATAGACTAGAAACATGAATTCTACCACGATTTCAAACAGGAAGGACAGAAACACATACGGTGCAACGGGAGCAGCACCATTGGCGTTGAGGTTGTCGCCCATGTCATTGAGGAAGAGGTTGCCGAGGTCGGGGAAGAAGTCGTCGTCGGTGAAGTCGTTTCTGCTAGCAGTCGCGAGAGTGCGCTCCCCAAATTTCAACAGCGCCCGCCGAATGGAGCGCAGGAGGGAGTGGCTGTAGGGGACGTTGCGGCCGCCGAATGGAGCTCAAGAGTAGCCCACGAAGCAGTAGATGGTGCTCCTCCCTAGTCTCTATTCTTATCTCTATCTCTAGTACTCTTCTTTTTTTATAATATACTGGTTGTAGTTGTCAAATCGAATAGTACTGCGCCGTCCATAGCGTCGTCCACCGAAGAGTGAAATGCATTGATCGGGGAGTTGTTTATTTTGACAAAGGATGTGGGGGTCATCTCATGTGTAACGGGTATCGATAGGTTTCTTCGGATATTATTTCTTCTCTAGAGCTCAAAAACATCCGGGTGAAATAAATAAAAAGGTATCTTTTGCAAACAAAAGTGTTCAACTGTTCAACCTGCATCCAAAACTTGTTAAGAAATAACACTTATTGTGCTTTGCAAGAAATGATCTTTAAGAATTAGTTTTTGAGTATCGATTGTTATACATGTTGGCTACAGATGACATGGCACTTTCTTATAGTCAAGAGTTGGCTATACTATTAAGTAATATTAACCATGCCCTTATACACCTAGACGGAGGGATTAAATCAGGATGACTTGCAAGCGGGCAGAGGAGATGTAAGAAATGGTTCATCGTAAGTCTTTCACCAGTACTGTAGTAAAAATTCATACATGGAAGATTCTAGACTAAACCATAGACGGATACACTTCTATTCATGCGCGATACTCCAATAGAGCAAGATCCTGCATGGAAGTCTCCACATGCTTAGACAGCGGATTACATTGAGCAAAGACTAATGATCAACATAACTTGATAATGTGTATGTCCAGGTGAACCTCCTTGGAGTCCCCCACCGCATGGGCGGGTAAAAGATGCCATGGGTTTTCCAAGTTCACATTGGCGGGATAGTCCCAGCTCCCGAGAGTCCAAGTCCATTCGATGAGGCCGGTGTCGCCGCCCACGCGACCCGGAGGGGTAGTAACACTGACCACGCACCCGTACATCAGCCTCGTGTCAGTGTCAGCGTCAGCGACGTTGCCCCTGACGCACATTACAGAGACAGGGCGGCGGCCTGCGCGGGCCTCGCCGGTGCCCACGATCAAGACGAAGACGATGTTGTCCTCCTCCAAGACTAGCAGGCAGCGGTGATCCTCCAGCGACTCCGGCATGGTGAACGGGTAGCACGTCTCGTGCTTGATGTTCTCCGCCAAGGGCCAGCAGTGACCGATGCACGCATCCATGAGGTGACGCACCATGTCATCCGGCGAGCCACAAAACGGCATCGGGCACTCATAGCAGTGGACGAAGGGCCTATTATCAGGTTTTTGGATTGTCGGAAATATGAGGAAATTACTATGGTATTTAATCCGAATAAATAGGAACTAGATCATGACAACATTGATAGAGATTAAGCTAATCATGTGAACTAGCATAGTTGATGAACAGATCACATACTAGAAACATGAATTCTACCACGATCTCAAATAGGAAGGATAGAATCACATACGGTGCAGCGGGAGCAGCACCGCCGGCGTTGACGTTGTCGCCCATGTTGTCGAGGATGAGGCTGCCGAGGTCGGGGAAGAAGTCGTCGTTCGCGAAGTCCTCGTTGCCAGCAGTCGCACGAGTGCCCTCCCCAAAAACATGATCGCCCCTCTCCCGTACAAGATCACGAGAGGCGGGGTTCCGGAGGCCTGCTGTCGCTTCTCCCGGTGCACGCTGAAAGGAGGGATGAAGAAGACTTGCTTGGCAGCGCAATGATCTGGAACGGTGGTGAGAAACCATACGCAGCGGCGGCGGCTAGGGTAGACGTCTGCCTGACTATATAGTGCGGGCCGGGTCATCACGATCCAAAAGAATTGGAAATGATTCAGTAATTAACGCATTCGTTAATTATTAATTAATGACTCATTAATTTTTCCCGAGCAGCAAAAATATAGACAACGTGCATAGCTCTGTCCTCGGCTCGGCTCAATCCCGCAATCCGCGGTGCGTCGTGACGAGGCGTGGCGTGGTGAGGCAAGCGAGGAGGAGGAGCGCGCGTGTAGGTCTCCTCTTCTCATGCTCATACAAGTGGTAGAACAGCTCACCTTATAAAGGCCTACTAGCAAAATTCCAACATCGACCAGGCCGTCCATGAAATGGGAGTGGCTGTAGGGGACGTTGCGCCAGTTGAATATATGAGCAAGTTACTACGAGATTTAATCCGAATAAGCACAAAATAAATCATGACGGCTATAACAGAGATGAAACTAATAATGTGGAATAGCATAGTAGTAGGATATAGAGTAGAAACATGAATTCTACCACGATTTCGAACAGGAAGGACAGAAACACATACGGTGCAACGGGAGCAGCACCGTTGGCGTTGAGGTTGTCGCCCCTGTCCAAACACCATGTAGACACGGTCTTTGGTCATGATTCGTAGTCGTTCCACGCTCGGGCATTGAAGTTTGTAACTATTTTAGATTAGAATATACTACTCCTCCGGTGCTAGTAGTAGAGCAGAGTCCTACTCTACTACTCTACTCAAGCAAGTTAGGGCATAGCACTGTAGGGAGTACCGGTACAGTGATCACTCAAGCAAGTTGTCTGGCATCGACATGACCCTATGCTGTTGGTATGTGTCTCGTAAGTCAAGCAGGGTGCTGTAGTCATCATCACCTGTCCACTTCTCACAACACATATTCGCTTCTCCATCTTTGTCCGCACATAATCTCGTCCAATCTTCCATCCCCGCTAAGGCGCCTCCCCCCCCCTAGTCCGAAACCCAAGCACTAACAATGGCACAACTGAGTAGCGCCCGCTGAAAGAGTGGCTGGAATTCGCTCCCCACAGAGGTAATCAAGCTCATTGTTTCGCGTGTGGACAATCTCAGTACCATGCCGCTCGCCAGGTGCTCGTCGGGGCTGTACCGTTTACTCAAAGCCCTCAGGCCAGAGCTTTTTAAGCCAGCTCCTTGCTTGCTGATGCCGCCTGATCTTCAGAAATGGCATGTCACACAGCATAACAATCGTAGGGTGGCGAGCATCAACCCCCTTGACTGCGATCCAATCCCGTCAGCCTCAACTACATTAATGGTATGTACTGGGTCGGCATGAACACATCTTGGATGGTGCTCGTCGACGGTCGCGGCAGCTGGATGCTCGTGGAGGTCTACACCCGGCGATTGATCCCCCTTGCTTCGATTAACACTTCACTGCTTTGGCACCGCGGCCCAGAATACTCGGAATCTTACAGTAGCCAACATGATACCAAGTTTGATTTGCTCAAGGTTGTAATCTGCCAAGTGCCCACAAGATCTGTGAATTATAAAGACTTCAGGCTAATTGCGTTCTTCAACCACGGTCTCACCTATCTGACAGGTCACTGCGGTAAGTGGATAAATCTGCTCGTCCATCGCAGGATCATCCTTCATGGTTCTCTGATGCCATTGAACACAAGGGCTTCATTTACGTTGTCGACTCCTTCTATGGCAAGACATATTGCTGGCCTACTCTAGTCATCGCTACAAATGGTTGTTACATCAGTATGTTGCTTTCCTATGATATCATGATGGCTTGCTTATATTACTGTCAACATTTGTTGAAAAAATATCCATGCTCATAACATGTTGTTCTTAAGATTAACTAAACCAAGAGCCCTTTTTTATTTGACTCCAACTTGATATGATGTTGTAGGCCGCCTGGTGTCCCTACCCTTCCTAATACCAGAACCTTTCAAAGAAAAGCGGCATGGCAGTCGCAGGTGGTTCCTCGCTCGATCAGACGATGGTGAAAGATTGATGATCGTTCGCACGTACCAGACGTGTTGTTTCACGGAATACAATCACAGTCACTGCAAGGTCTTTGAGCAGGATCCCAGCTTCTCTGGGCCTTCAAGAATTTTTAACTGGAGGCTGGTAAGTAGCCTTGGCACACGCTCTCTGTTTGTCGGACTGAATTATCCAATTAACCAGGAGATAACCGACGGCAAGGATCATAATGGCAGCACGGTTTCGTTCATCAGGCAAAACTGTGTGTACACAGCGTACCATGCGTCTATGCATGCACCATACCCTGATATGTGCCGCCACGCTATGCAGCCCAAAGTAGGAGAGAGGGTCGCAAGTATCAGACTTTGACCTGCTGGCTGGAGTTTCCCCCGTTAGGCACCCATCTGGTTCAAGCCGTCAGCCAATCTCCACAGCTTAATAAATAGTAACGTCTAACTGAGCCAGTTAGTTAGATGCGTACACTTGGTGTAGTAGGAACTTTATTTAGTTTTATGCATACACTTGTTCTTTTTTGGTAGCCCTTTTGTAATGATGGCTAATGTTTGGTTTGGAAGAGAGAGCTGCACCTTCACTCTTCTGGCCTGCTTACTGTTTCTGTTGCACCCCCAGCCCTGGTTGTTGCTGCTGCTGTTTTCAATGTACAATCAGTAGTATATTTCGTCTGTTGGTTGAATAAATGTGTTGTTGTCACAGCCCTAGTGTTTGCTTGTAACGTGTGGCATTGCATCCATGCATGATGTTTAAATTTCATGAAATTTGAAATGGGGATTGATCAAACCCCTAGTACTGAAACAATGCAAATAGGTTCAACTTCAAAATATTTTCAAAGAACCCAAACTGTTTGCAAAAATGTTCATGATTAATGGAAAAAAGGTGAAAACCATGTCCAGAGATGATGAATATTTTTCTAAGACATTTTTGGTATTTGAATTAACCCATATTGTATTTGAATTGGGGCACTTAAATTCTATAAATAACTTTAATTGCTCCAACATATTCTGAAAATAGCTAAGGGCCTCTGTAATATTTCAGTTAATGCCCAAAACTATTTTCAGGATTTATAAAAATGATTTAGTTTCTAAAACTAAATCAAAAAAATTACAGAAAATAGCAAAACAGAAAGAAAAATAGAAAAGGGTAGGGAGAGAGAAGCCCAGCCGCTTACCTGGCCGACCCAGCTGGCCAGCCCACCTGGCGGCCCAGCCCACCACCGCCACCTCCCCTGTCGTCTTCCTCCTCTGCCAGAAGGACGCGCGTGTGGCCGACGCGCGCGCCCATGCGCCCCGGCCACCTCCTGCTTGCCGCCCTCCCCCTCGACGCCCTGGCCATCCCTAGTGGCGCCACGCACTCCCCCTCGACCGCCCCTCTCCCTCTGGACCTCCTCCTCCTCCTCTGTTCTCCCTCCCTCTCGTCACCGAATGCACCTGAGAGCGCCGCTCGCCGTAGCCATGATCACCGGCCACCCCTCGTCCCGTGACTGTGCCCAGCAGCTCCGCAGTCGAGCACCACATCCCCAAGCCGAAGGGAACGAGCCGGAGGGCCTGGCTTCGTCGCCAACGTCCTCGTCTTCACCGCTGGCGCCCGGAGATCGTCTCCGTCGATTCGTCGGCTTCCGTACCTCTCCGAGCTCACTGACCCCCTCACCGACCCCGCTGTGAGCTCCCGCCCCTTCTTCCCCTCTCCGTTTGCCTTCTTACGCACCACAACGACCACACCAAGCTCGGCCGCACCCGCCGCCGCCACTGCACGTCGCCGTTGTGGCCACAGCCACGATGGCTTGATTCCGAGCACGCCATCGTATTCACCGTACTCGTAGAAGTCCGTAGGACCTCCCCACGCACCTCGCCGTGCCTCATAGCGACGGCTTCGACCTCGCCCGAACTCCGGCGACCACCAAGGTCATCGCCGGCGCCGTTTCCGGCCACCCCCGGTCCAACCACCACCGCCACTCGATGCGGGGGAGCGCCCGCAGCACGTAGGTGCTCTCCGCCACCGATTTGGTCATCGGGGGAGCATTCCCGCGCTGCTCCGCCGCCTCTGGTCGTCGCCGATGGCTTAACGCCGGCGAGTTGACCCCGCTGACCAGGAGGGGTTTGACCTTTGACCCCGCCGAACTGACAAGTGGGTCAGGCCCCTGCTAATTTTAGTTAAATGTTAATTAAACTTAATTAGCTGCTGATACTGACATGTGGGCCCGAGGCCACTAACTAAACTAGATTAGCTAGGTTAGATACTGACATGTGGGTCCCAGCCGTCAGGTTTGACCTGGGCTGGCTCCTTTGACCTACTGACATCACCCCGACGTCATGCTGACGCAATTAACCTTTTCTGGATTTATTTTAATCAAGAAATTCCAGAAAATAGAGCTAACTACTAAAATTCATATAAATTCAACCGTAGCTCAGATTGAAAAGTTTTATATATGAAAAATGATCAGAAAAATCCAATCTATCCATCTGCACTAGTTTCATGCATGTTTAAAGAGCGTAACCTTGCTGTTTAGTGCAAAACATGATAAGGCACTATTTAAATTCATAATTTGAATTTGGGGTTGAACCTTTGGTCCAATATGACCCAAATCCATCTGGTTGTAGTTGCTTTAGGCCAACACACTCATATTGCCATGTTGTGAGCATGCATTATATTGTGCATTGCATTGATTGTGTTTCCTTCTCTGTTGTCGGTATTTGTCCCCTCTCGATAGACGTGGTTTTGACGATGAGTTCGATGACACCGATGAAGAGCTATAAAATCTTCAGAAGTGCCAAGCAAGCAAAACCCCCTTGTTCATTCCGAAACAATCCCACCCTTTCGCTCCTGCTCTCTTTTACTGCATTAGGAAAACAACGATTCATGTGTTACTTGCTGCGGTAGCTGAACCCCCTTATCCTTTGCATGACCTGTCATTGCCACAGTAATTAGATGAAACCCACTTGCATGAGTAGGAGTTGTTTGAGCCCTGATGTGCCTACTCATTCATGTTTGTTTGTCATGCCTGCTACTGCTTAGAGTTGAGTCAGGTCTGATTCATCGGGAATGAATTGGGATGGTGTTGAACATGTCCTACTGTGTGTGAGCTAAGTGTGTGAACACGATTTGGTAAAGGTATTGGTGAGAGGCCATGTAGGAGTACATGGTGGGTTGTCTCATTGAAGCCGTCCTCAGGAACTGAGTTCTATGTTTGTGATCCATGAAACAGTTACTACCACACATTGGGATCCTTAATTGACTCTCTCGGCTTCTTGATCACCCTTGTCCTCTGTCCAGGAGTTGCAAAGTAGTTTCTGGTGTTTGTAGTATGCTGGGGGCCGCACGCAGCGCTGACCGTAGGGGTGGGCTGTGTTGCGGTAGGCACGTGGCCGGGCCAGCCGGGCGCCCGTTTGGTGTCTCGGAACCCTGTACACATCGTTTGGGGCCGTATGTGGAAACCCCGGCCGGACTCCCTGCGGATGGAACCTGAATAGGCGATAAACCTGGACTAGAGACTTGAGTGTTTAGGTAGGCCGTGGCCGACACCCTCGCTGGGCTTCCGCTTGAAGGTTGCCGAGTACATGTCGTGTAAACGACGATAAGTGGTGAGAGCGTGTGTGAAGAAGTACACCCCTGCAGGGTTAACATCATCTATTCGAATAGCCGTGTCCGCGGTAATGGACTTCTGGGTTGCCTATATCAGTTCATAGACAAGTGAAAGTGGATACTCTAAAACTCGCAAGATAAGTGTGAGTGCTACGGATGGCCTTCTCGTAGGGAGACGGGAGCGGATCCATAGTGGTGTATTGATATGGTGAATATGTGGACTCGTGTGCGCCACCTCAAAAGAGTTACTTGCAGTCGTAGTTCAGAATAGCCACTGAGTCAAAGCTGGCTTGCTGCAGTCAAACTCCGCCACCCCCTTATTGATATTGATGCATATGTAGCTAGTTCTGATGTAAGTCTTGCTGGGTACATTTGTACTCACGTTTGCCTGTTTTATGTTTTTGCAGAGAGACGTCAGTCTCGCTAGTAGTTCCGTGTGGACTTCGACGTTTAGCTTGTTACCTCAGCTACGATCTTGTGCCCTCGGCAGGATCTGGTAGATAGTTAGGCTTCTCAGCCTTTTCATTTGTAGATGTATGTACTCAGACATGTTAAGCTTCCGCATGTGCTTTGACTTGTATGCTCTGAATGCTGGGTCATGAGACCCATGTTTGTAATATCTCGCTCCTTGGAGCCTAATGAATAAATACTTTGAGTCGTAGAGTTATGTTGTGATGCCATGTTGTATTTACTCATATCGGGCATATTGTGTGTATGATTGAAATGCTTGGTATGAGTGGGATCCGACTATCTAGTTGTTTATCCTTGGCAGCCTATTATATGGGGAAATGTAGTCTAGTGTTTGTGAGCGATAGTAGTCCGCTACAGCCCGGATCACCGGAGTCCTGCTAGCCCAGCACTACTGCTCGGAACACTTGACTGGCCGGCATGTGATTCACGTCGTTCCTGTGTCTGTCCCTTCGAGGAAATGTCACGCGGTGTTATCCGAAGTCCTGCCTAGCCTGCTACAGCCCGGGTTACCGGAGTCCTGTTAGCCCAGTGCTACAGCCCGGATTTATACGTTGTTGACCGACATGCTCGATGTGATTCATGTATGCCTGTCCTCATGGGTTAGTGCCGCCTTGGGTTCACGACTAGCCATGTCGGCCCGGGTTCTCTGTCATATGGATGCTAGCGACACTATCATAGACGTGAGCCAAAAGGCGCAAACGGTCCCGGGCCAGGTAAGGTGGCACCCGTGGGAGTACCGTGCGTGAGGCCGCAAAGAGATATGATGTGTTACATGCTGAATCGATGTGGCTTAGGATCGGGGTCCTGACAGCGTTGGTATCAGAGCCTGACTGCCTGTAGGATTACCAAGCCAAACTGGTCGAAGTTGAGTCCAGAAATGCTTTAGTTATGTAAGGGAATTGATTGTGGAAGGGAACGTAAGGCTCTTTTTACTCCTTATACCTCATGGCCTTCTGATCTGAGTCAACCTCTTCTCTTCTACGGGGATTAAGAACTAGGCTTCTCTTCTATCTCTCAGGATGACGTGTTACTAAATCGTAGTTGCCTAGGATTGTTGAGTTTAAGCCCCAGTTCTGTTTCTACTACTTCCATGTGTTCTTAGTTGATCACAGAACATTGATATTGTGATGTTGAGTGGTTATGCCACCATTTTGCAGGATGTCTTAAATCATTTTGAGCATTTACAGCCGTTATGCTGTCCGAGTCATCCCAGGTCTCTAAATAGTCTGATGCATTTGCAAATCCTTTCTCTCCGTTCCGATGTCCTTTTTGGTCAGAATAAGCACACTAACCGGTCAGTTGAGGTACTCTATTGCCTCGACATGTATGTTGGAGTTAGTATTATGACCCTAGGTGTCTTCGAGAACCACTCAGTAATCTAGCAATGTTTTGTGTTCCCAGTGTGATGAATCTGGCCACCATTCTCGAAAGCATCCCGTGATGCCACTAGTAGTAGGTATTCTACTCCTGGGTTTTCGAATCCGTGATTCACCCTACTTCATGTTGTTAGTATTTGCTAGTTCCCTTAAGATATTAGTAACCTTTGCGATAGTCCTCGAGGTACGTGGTATTTTCTTCTTCCAAATACTACGAACCGCTTATGGCAGAAGTTCGTTGAACCAAAAGATCACAATAAGAGTGCTCTTGACGAGTTCTTCATTCAAATTGTGAGTCTGCCAGTCCTTCTTCTTCTGCATGGGTTATCCGGAAGAAATATGTTGAACTTGTTCAACATACTAATCCATGCGTCCACAACTCAAAAACAATTATATGTTCCTTGAGTTGTCCCCTTTTAGTTGTGTTCTGACCCTCGTCTATCAATTGATAGTCAGGAATAGTTGTGCATTCGTGTTCACCGATGCCTATTATTCTTGTGGTCCGTCAAGCCATTCTATTCCGGAATGACTAGGAGAAACAAACTCCAGTACCTTATCCATTTCTAGGATTGGGTCAAAGTAATTGTATCCCGCAGATCAAAATGCCAATCCAGCTTCTGCTCTGCTCTACCTTGGAGTGTTACCATCTTTATGTCAAGAGAGTCATGAGAATTGCACCACCTCTTATGAGTTCTTGACGCAGTAATACTTCTCGCCATCATTATTCATTCCTCGGTTCCGTGTTATTGTAACCGAAATGCCGACAAGTGAATCGTGTTGTGTGAAATCAATACTCCTAGCAACTGTGTTGCTTGGTAGTTAATGGACACTATTCTCATTCTTAGCGTGTTGGTTATCAAATCATCATTCTAAGATTGATCGTGCTACCTAGTCCTTATTTCTGGTGCACTCTTCGATCAATGAGTTAGGATTATTCAATCCCTTGCTTATTTGATCATATCATCTTGCCCTGAAAAGCAAGGTTGTTCTCGAGCTTAGTAACATACCGGTGGTTCGTGATTTTCCGAATATCTTCTCGGAAGCATTACCAGGTTGTCCCCTGACTGTTATGTTGAGCTCGTGACCAAGTTGGTTTCTTGTAAACCACCCTTTCTCCAAGAATCTGTGTTGGATACCCCTGAGCTAGTTGGTTAAGCTAAACAACAACTTGGAGAGTTGGAAGATGAAAGCTTGTCCGACCTAGTTCATCACTAAGGGATATCTTTGTGTGTGTGTGTTGAAGAAAGATGATATCTTCATCGATTGGTCCTCGTGATCAGTTGTTGGATCTATTGCCTTGTCAAAACTTTGACTTGGGTATGGGCTATCGTCACGTCAAATCAGAACCAACGATGTTCGTAACGTTGTCTTACTCGTGGTTGATTCCTCGAGCATACACCATTACATCTTTTGGTCTGACCAATGCTATCACTGTGTTCACATGATGGTGGAAGTCCAGTGATATGGAAATTCCTATGAGTTGTTGTTGAGCCCATCAGCAGCATTTTGTCTCCCCCATGATTCATGTTGATCATCAACCTAGTGTTGGAAACTTTGTAAGCAATGCCTTCGTGTTTCGTTCATGAAGCTTATGCTTGGATGAGAGAATTGACTTCCTCCAAGTTCACGTGCATTAGGTGTAAGTTGCCGCCATGAATTTGAGAAAGGTTTATCTTGCTTTCCCTTGGAATCATCCCAAGTCGGTCATGCATACGTGCGAAGTATTCTATGGTTTGGTAGATTAATTACCTCCATTCCATATGTGTCCCTAGCTCACCAAGCCACTGATTGATTTGTTCAAGGATAATATGTTCTAAGTGCTAGTCCTGAAGGTACCAGACGGATTTGTACAGGATTCCGTTATCCTCGGTGATGGTTCCCAACCAGAACTCGGTAGTGTTTTATTATAAGACTACCATGTGGTCATGCTTGTCTAGGACAGCGCGTTCACAGGTGTGTAGCAGAACCAACTCATGTTTTGGAGCTTGCTATCGCAGTTCATCTCCCGAGAGTCTCGCAACGTTATCTCGTCGATTTGTGTTGCAACCTTTCCCTTTCAGACATGTTGTCCGAAATATCCTGACACCAACCAGATTTGAATCTCAGGCAGATATGATGGTTGGAACATTTCCGACATTTGCATTTTGTTCCCAGCTTGCACCGCCTTGTGCCAACTTTCCATGGGCTGCCCTTCTCAGCAATTGCTGTCCAGGATCATCTTCAATGTGGTCCTGTCATGGGTCCCATCCACTTTCGATGATAAGCAAAATCATCCATTGCATTGTCTTCAACAAGGTAGTCCACATCATCCATCCTAGTCCGAGTATGCCATTTCTTCGAGCTCTTTCAAACGATCGTTGTGATTGCCTTAGGCTGGTATAAAGAATTTCAATGATCTTTGTATCAAAAGTAATTCTTTTTGCCACTTAAGGGAATATGTCAGGACCCCGATCCTAAGCCACATCGATCCAGCGTGTAACACATCATATCACTTTGCGGCCTCACGCACGGTACTCCCACGGGTGCCACCTTACCTGGCCCGGGACCGTTTGCGCCTTTTGGCTCACGTATATGATAGTGTCGCTAGCATCCATATGACAGAGAACCCGGGCCGACATGGCTAGTCGTGAACCCAAAGCGGCGCCAGCCTATGAGGACAGGCATACATGAATCACATCGAGCATGTCGGTCATCAACATATTTATTCGGGCTGTAGCACTGGGCTAACAGGACTCCGGTAACCCGGGCTGTAGCAGGCTAGGCAGGACTCCGAATAACAGCGCGTGACATTTCCCCGAAGGGACAGACATAGGAACGACGTGAAACACATGCCGGCCAGTCAAGTGTCCAAGCAGTAGTGCTGGGCTAGCAGGACTCCAGTGAACCGGGCTGTAGCGGACTACTATCGCTCAGAGGCACAAGACTTACATTTCCCCATATGAAAGGCTGCCAAGGATAAACAACTAGATAGTCGAATCCCACTCATACCAAGCATTTCAATCATACACACAATATGCCCGATATGGGTAAATACAACATGGCATCACAACAGTACTCTACGACTCAAGTACTTTATTTAAAAGGCTCCGAGGAGCCATACATATCATCCATACAGATAGGGGTCACATGACCCAACACTCAAGTCATACAAACATACAAGCACATGCGGAAGCAAAGTAGTCTGAGTACAGACACTAGAAAGAAAGAAGGCTTGACAAAGCCTGTCTATCTACAACGATCCTTCACAAGTCTTGGATCACCACCTGGTGATAAGTCACTCGTCAACGTCGAGGTCTACATAGAACCCATCAGAGGGGTTGGTGCAGTCGTCTGAAAAACATGATTAAAGCAACATGAGTACGGAGGTACTCAGCAAGTCTTACAACAGGAACCTATCATACATGCACATTCTCAAAAAGGTAGTGGGGTTATTGCAGCAAGCCAGCTTTGACTCTTGGCTAAGCTATCCTACGATAGACACCACTTGTAAATCATTTGTCGCACACGAGTCCACTATCACCATCACAATACTCCACCGTGGATCCTCTCTCGCCATCCTACGAGAGGCCATCCGCGGTACTCACACTTATCTTGAGATTTTTAGTAGTATCCATTTAACTTATCTATGAACTGTATAGGTGACCAAGTAGTCCTTTACCGCGGACGCGGCTATTCGAATAGATTTATACCCTGCAGGGATGTACTTCTTCACACACGCTCTCACCACTTATCGCCGTTTACACGACATGTACTCGGCAACCTTCAAGCGGAAGCCCAGCGAGGGTGCCGGCCACGGCCTACCTAAACACTCAAGTCTCTAGTCCAGGTTTATCGCCTATTCAGGTTCCATCCGCAGGGAGTCCGGCCGAGGTTTCCACTAACGGTCCCGAACGATGTGAACAGGGTTCCCGAGACACCAAACGGGCGAGTCGGTACACCGTGCCACGTGCCTACCGCAACACAGCCCACCCCGATGGTCAGCGCCGCGTGCGGCCCCCAGCATGCTACAAACACCAGAAACTACTTTGCAACTCCTGGACAGAGGACAAGCGTGATCAAGAAGCCGAGAGGGTCCATTGGTTTCGGGCCCAATGCGTGGTAGTAGCTGAGTCTTAAATCACACACACAGATCTCAGTTCTTAAGAACGGCCTCAATGAAACAACCCACCATGTACTCCTACATGGCCTTCCATCGATTCCTTTACCAAATCGTGTTCAACACTTCCACACTATTGACAACGATACAACCTTTCACTCCGGATCGTCATCCCGATGAGCCAGACCTGACATAACTCTAAGCATAGCAAGCATAGCATGGTAGGAACACACACACACACATGTATTGGCTCAATCAACTCCTACACATGCTAGTGGGTTTCATCTAGTTACTGTGGCAATGACAGGTCATGCAAAGGAAGTGGGTTCAACTACCGCAACACACAGCAGTTTGGAAACGCGTTGTCTTAATGCAGTAAACGAGGGCAGAAGCGAGAACATGGGTTTGTATCGGAACGATCAACGAGTTGCTGGCCTGATGCAGTGGTCGTGGGATAGTGCCCTTCAGTTGGATACTCGGAGATATCCTCGGAGGCAGAACCTACCACGATGAACACATCGGAACACAATCAATACATGGCGATATGCAACAACATGATGCATGTTATGACAAGGCAATATGAATGTGTCCTGACCTAGTACAAGTTAAACCAGAAGGGAATGAACCCATTTGAACCAAAGATTCAAATGGAAACTCATTTATTAAGATCATATTAGTGTATCATCTTGTAGTGCCTAAACAGTGGGTTTAACATGGTTTTTCATGCATGAAACTGGTACAGATGGATAGCTTGCATTTTTCTGATGATTTTTCATATATAACTTATTTCAAACTGAGCTATGGTTGAATTGATATGAATTTTAGAGGTTTATATCATTTTCTGGAATTTCCTGTTTAAAACTAAATCCAGAAAATAAATAATTGCGTCAGCACTGCATCATGCTTGCGTCAGCAAGTCAACAGCGCTGACTAGTCAACCTGACGTGTGGGGACCACACGTCAGTGACACAGAGGCTAAACCCGGTCAAACCCGCGCTGACCGGGGTTTGACTTGGTCCTGGGGCCCACGGTCAGTGGCTTAGGGGGGGGGGTTAGGTTGCGGGATTAGGCGCTAATGACGCCACGTCGGCCTCGCCGGAGTTTCGCCGGCGACGACCTCGAGCCGCGGCGGTTCTTCACCGGAGTTGCACTACAGGCGGCGAATGGACGCGCGGAGACCACCGGGGCGTAGCCCGTCGTCGTCCGCATCCAGCAGGGCAGGTGGAAGGCTGCGGGGGCGCTGGAGCTCGCCGGAGCGAAGCTCAGGGCGGCGGACGGAGTCGGCCTTGAGCGGGCGCAGCGCTGCGGGGCACGGGAAGGCAGGGGAGGAGGGGGAATCGAAGAAGAGGCTCACAGCGGGCTCGTTGGCGTCGACGACGAGCTCGGGGACAACCAGACGGCGACGTGCGGGCGGGGACGATCTGCGGCGGCCGGCGACGAGGAAGACGACGGGGGCGACTCCACGGGGCGTCCGGCGTCTTATGGCTTGACGCAGAGGACGAGGGGGTCGTGGCGGAGCTCTCGGGCGCAGAGAGAGGTCGAGGGGGAGGCGGTGGCTACAGCTACGGCGATCAGCGGCGACGGTGGCGCTCGGCGTTCGCGGGAGAGGGCGACATCCAGGGAGGAGGGAGAGTGAGAGAGAGGGCGAGGGGGTCGGGGCGGCGCGTGGCGTCGTCCGAAGGCCAGAGCGAGGAGGGGAGGGGCAGGCAGGCAGCTGCCGTGGCGCGCATGCGCGCGGCGTGCGGCGACCACGCGCCCGGCGTCCTCCTGGCGCCGTGGAGACGACGACTGGCGCTGGCCAGTCGGCTGGGCCGGCCTATTGGCCACTGGGCCAGGCCAGGGAGGTAAGTGCAGGTAAGTTTTCCCATTTATTTCCCTTTTCTATTTTTCTGTAACTTTGTGGACTTATTAAAAATACTCAGACACTTCCTAAATTCACCAAACTGCATCTGGTCCTTAGTTAGAATATTTCCAGCCAGGAACATTTTAGTTTGGAGATATTTGAGCATTTGAAATATTTTATAAATTTTAAATGCCCAAATTCAAATACTAATGCATTAATTCAATGACCTTCTGTTGACCTGGAAAAATATGCACCATTTTTGCCAGAGGTTTCTACCCAAGACAAAGAGGGTGAACATTTTAGAAGGGCATTTCAGGTTCATTGAAAATATTTTTAGTAAACCCTAGTTGATTTCAGGAGGGGTGCTGGGGGTTCTGGCTTCCCCATTTCAAATTTCTGTCAAAAGTAAACATGATGCACACTCTAATGCATGAGCTAGGTGGGATGTGACAACTCACCCCCACTCAAAAGAATCTCGTCCCGAGATTTAGGATCTATCGGAAAGAAGGTGGGATACTCAAGTCGAAGACGATCCTCCCTTTCCCATGTAGCTTCTTGCTCGGAATGGTGTGACCATTGAACCTTGAGAAACTTGATATTGTGGCGTCGAGTGGTACGCTCGGCTTGATCAAGGATACGAACGGGGTATTCCCGATAGGTGAGGTTATCTTGGAGATCAAGCGTTTCGTGGTCCACTCCACGGATAGGATCCGCGAAGCAACGCCTGAGTTGAGAACGTGGAAGACATCATGAACTCTGGAGAGATGCGGAGGTAGTTCCAGTTGGTAGGCAACTTCCCCTCGTTTGGCAAGAATGTGAAAGGGTCCAATGTAACGAGGAGCCAATTTGCCTTTGATACCGAATCGATGGGTTCCCTTTAAAGGTGTAACCCGAAGGTAAGCCATCTCGCCGACTTCATAAGCCATGGGCTTATGCTTGCGGTCATACTGACTCTTTTGTCGGGATTGGGCAGTTTTCAACTTCTCACGAATAATGCGAACCTGCTCTTCTGCATCCTGGATCATGTCCGGGCCAAAGAGTTGTCTCTCGCCGGTTTCTGACCAGTTAAGAGGCGTTCGACATTTTCGTCCATAAAGAACTTCGAAAGGAGCTTTACCCAAGCTAGCTTGATAACTGTTGTTATAAGCGAACTCGGCGAATGGAAGGCACTTCTCCCAATTCATACCGAAAGAGATGACAGAAGCTCGGAGCATATCCTCCAGAATTTGATTGACTCGTTCTACTTGACCACTTGATTGCGGATGGAAGGCGGTGCTAAAGGAGAGACGAGTCCCCATAGCATTTTGGAAACTTTCCCAAAATCGAGAGGTGAAAAGACTTCCACGGTCTGAATTAATTTCCAATGGAACGCCATGGAGAGATACTATTCGAGAGATGTACAAATCAGCTAGCTGGCTAGCGGTTATACTCTCGCGAACAGGTAAGAAGTGGGCTACTTTGGAAAGACGATCGACAACAACGAAGATAGCATTATTCCCTCTTTTGGTTCTGGGAAACCCGGTAATGAAATCCATACCGATTTTATCCCATTTCCATTCAGGAATCTCCAATGGTTGAAGGGTGCCAGCAGGCCGTTGATGCTCTGCTTTAACACGACAACAGACGTCGCAAGTTGCAATGTATTGAGCGATTTCTCTCTTCATCCTAGTCCACCAAAACCTCTGGCGTAGGTCTTGATACATCTTAGTGCTACCGGGATGAATGGTGAGAGGGGATTCATGAGCTTCCTTAAGGATCAATCGTCTCAAGTTGCGTACCTTGGGAACCACTAGACGGTTTCCAAAGAACACAACACCTTGATCATCAATGGAGAAACAATCTGCAACTCCCTTCTTGATGTTTCTCTTGATACGGGAAATTCCCGGATCCACCTTTTGTGCCTTGATGATCTGATCCGTAAGGTTAGGTTTCGCCACCAGGGTGGAAAGGAATCCTCGAGGAACAATGTGAAGGTTAAGCTTATGAAATTCCTCGTGGAGAAGTGGTTGACCTTGTTGTAACATCAGGTTGTTACAATAAGATTTACGACTTAGTGCATCAGCCATGACATTGGCTTTGCCTGGGGTGTAAGTTATTCCTAAGTCGTAATCCGAGATCAACTCGACCCAACGTCTTTGCCTGAGATTCAAATCCGGTTGGGTGAAGATATATTTCAAACTTTGGTGATCAGTGTAAATTTCGCAACGATTACCCAGAAGGTAATGTCGCCAGGTTTTGAGTGCATGGACTACTGCTGCAAGCTCTAGATCATGTGTGGGATAATTATCCTCATGTGGACGCAACTGTCGAGAAGCGTAGGCAATCACATGACGATCTTGCATGAGTATGCAACCTAGTCCTTGTCGCGAGGCGTCGCAATAGATAACAAAGTCCTTAGAGAAATCTGGTGGTACCAGTACGGGAGCAGATGTCAGGCGTCTTTTCAGTTCCTGAAAGCTGAACTCGCACTGTGGGGTCCACTCGAACTTTTTATCTTTCTTGAGGAGTTCAGTTAGAGGCTTAGCAACCTTGGAGAAATTCTCGACGAAGCGGCGGCAATAGCTCGCTAAACCAAGAAAACTCCGAACTTGCTTAACCGTTTCAGGTGGAGTCCAGTCAAGGACAGCTTGAACTCGCTCGGGATTGACAGCAATGCCCTTGCCAGAGATTACATGGCCCAGATAGGTCACTTCTGGCAACCAGAATTCGCACTTGGAGAATTTGGCATAAAGGTGATGCTCTCGAAGTTTCATCAATACTAGCCTTAGATGTTCGGCATGTTCTTCCTCATTCTTGGAGTAGATGAGTATATCATCGAGGTAAACCACAACGAATTTATCCAAATACTCCATGAAGATCGAGTTCATTAACCGAGAGACGGTGGCTGGAGCATTGGTTAACCCGAAGGACATGACGGTGTACTCGTATTGGCCGTAGCGAGTAACGAAAGCCGTTTTGGGAATGTCCCCGTTCTTGATTTTGATTTGATGGTAGCCCAACCTCAAATCCATCTTGGAAAAGACTGAGGATCCAGCGAGCTGGTCATACAGGTCGTTGATCCTGGGGAGCGGATACTTGTTCTTGATAGTGACCAAATTGACAGGTCGATAATCCACAACCATCCGATCCGTTCCATCCTTCTTCTTGACGAAGAGGACGGGGCAAGCCCATGGAGATGAACTAGGACGGATGAAACCCTTTTGCAAGGACTCATCGAGTTGTTTCTTAAGATCAGCTAGTTCTAGGGGTGCCATCTTATAAGGTCTGCTAGAGATTGGGACGGTTCCTGGAACAAGGTCTATCACGAACTTGACATCTCTGTCAGGTGGAACACCTGGCAGTTCCTCTGGAAAGACATCCAGGAAGTCACGGACTACCGGAATATCTTCGAGGTCTGGAAGGGGATTGGCATTTAGAGAGTAGAGCTGACGCTCCGATACTCGGGTCAAAACATTGACTGTCTTGCCCGATGGATGGGTAAGTTGAACAGTTCTAGTTGAGTAGTCAATCTTGGCGTAATAAGCTGACATCCAGTCCATACCCAAGATGATGTTTATGTCTGAGGACTTGAGGGGTATTAGTGACGCAAGGAAGACCAATCTGTCAACAAGAATTTCATTTCCATGGCTGATTCTAGAGGTTTGCCACTTAGAACCAGGGGTTTGAATTACCATGGAGGTGGGCATGTCACAAAAGGTGGTGTTGTGCAAACGAGCATAGCTCTCAGAAATAAATGAATGAGATGCTCCAGTATCAAAGAGAACAGTTGCCGGATGGCAATTAACAAGGAGCGTATCGAGAACGACGTTGGGGTCCTCTTGAGTTTCTTCAGCTGAAACGTAGTTGACATGGCGACGAGCAGTGGTGGCTGGCTTGGCGACAAGCACCTTCGCTGTTGACTTACCACGTCCAACAGACTTTCCGAACTGGTTGGGGTTGTTCTGGGGACACTCACGGATGTAGTGGCCCGGCTCACCACACTTGAAGCAAGTTATCATATTGGGGCGTGGAGCAATATTGACAGTGGGGCCACCAAAAGTCTTGGGCGGCACATGCTGTTGGTTGGGACGAGGCGCCTCAAAGGATGGCCTCGGGGTATACCTGGGTGGCATAGCAGAATTTGGAATCCAGACCCGGCGCTTCTGAGATCCAGAGCCGGATGATGAACCATAGTCACGGGAGTGTTTGCGTGAAGCTTCAAAATCATTCTGCCCTGTCTCGGCACTGATGGCCTTATTGACTAGCTTCGGAAAGGAAGTGCATTCATGCAGACGAAGGTCACGACGGAGCTCAGGGCTAAGTCCCTTGCGGAACCTTGCCTGCTTCTTGGCATCGGTGGATACCTCTTCGGGAGCATAGCGTGCAAGCTTACCAAACTCGCGACTGTATGCATCCACAGTCAGCTTCCCCTGGGTGAAGTTACAGAACTCCTCCCTCTTGCGATCCATGAGACCTTCCGGAATATGATGCTCACGAAAAGCGGCACTGAAATCAGCCCAAGTAGTGAGTTGGCCGACCGGGTGTATAGCTTCATAATTCTCCCACCAAAGGCTGGCAGGGCCTTCAAGGTGATAGGCAGCAAAGGTGACTTTATCATCTTCAGCTACGTTGGCAGAACGTAGCTTGTGAGCGATGCTGCGGAGCCAGTCATCCGCATCGAGAGGTTCGATGGAATGATTGAACTTTGGCGGGTACAGCTTGACAAATTCATTGATGGACACCGCATTGATCCTCTACTGGCGTGCAGTGTTCTGCTCAATCCGCTCTAGCAAGCGATTGGTGTCGCACCTGTTGCGCTCTGCCTCCAGCATCACTTCGGCCAGAGAAGGTGGTTGAGGCAGACTTTCCTCTCTAGGTGCACTAGCTTCTCCCTGCTCCGGAGCAGCAGGGTTGCTGCGGGTGTTGACCATCCTAGGAAAACAAAACAATGATTTAAACCAGGATGGCAAAATCTGGCCAAAGAAGTGCGGAATGTAATGGATAACAAGGAATGCAGAGATGATCATCCGTATGACATGGTAATATAGAAACTGCCATATATATACCAACGGTCATACACATCATACATAGTTTAGTACAAGCTCAAGCTGAAGTACAACTAAGACGAAAGACGTTACATCTCATCGGAGGCATTCCAAGCTCCTATACATTATTTTTCTACACCTCCGGAATTGATACACACTAAGTTATATTCCACAATCACGCAGGACGGTGGACATACAACTATTACAATACTAGCGAGACTACTACTAGCTCAGACGGCTCCGTAGAAGTCCTCATAGAAGTCACCACCCAGACCTGGAAGCGGAACATGGTCATCTGGAAACAGACGGTCCTGCGGTGCTTGTGGACCATAGGGACTTGGGTGCGGCCTCGGTCCAACAGATGGCGGCAGAAGAGGCCCACGAGGAGGGGTGATGCCTCCCACCTCACGCCATTCCATGAAGTCTGGCAGACTAGCCCGCACAGGGTACAAGTCTCTCGTGTCCATGTATCCGGCTTGCACCGCAGGTGCAAACCTCGTCAAGGTGGCCCAATGATCAGCACGAGCATTAAAGAGCTCCATACGCAAGGCCCGGTTTTCACGGTCCTTATCTTCCAACATCTCAGTAGTGGTGCAAAGGAGTGAGTCCTCATGGGATGCATCACTGTACATGCCCTGAAGGTAACCATGCGCCCCAGGGAGGGATGCTGGCATGTAGCGAAATTCAGTGTTGCTCAACAAGGCAGTTCTAGCTCGGATAATGGTCATCATCGAGTAGGCTGCATCTTGAACGGACATCCCAATAGTGATCCCGAGTCCATAAGAACGGTGGAGTGGTTCCGTGGCTCCGGGATATGATGGATATATCCTGACCGTGCACAGATATTGTCTCTGGTTAAAATCTCTAAACTGCTCTTCGACGGTGTATTCAGGGTACCATCGGTAACCTGCCTCAACCATCACTCGAACCAACATGGCGGTATGACCACATACACCGATGCAACGGGTCAGACGAACCACTTGGTTTTGGGGACGGGTAGCCATCTGAAAGCACAAAATAGTGCAAAGGCATTAGAATTTCTGGATGAAATTGGACAGCATAACGGCTGTAAATACTCAGAAAAAGAATTGAGACATCCACAACAGTTTGCGAAACCACTCAACAACAACATATCAAGGTTCTGGTTCAATTGGCAACATACTAAACTTTAGTAGAACTGAACTGGGTTGTATCCAACAATCCTATAAGTTACTACGGATTTAGTAACACGTGAACCTGATAGAGAGTAGAGAGCCTAGTCCTTAACCCACGTAGAATGAGAAGAGAATGACTCAGAATAGAGGGCATAAGGTAAAGGAGTAAAAGAGCCTTACGTTCCCTCCCACAATCAATTCCCCTACATATATCTAAAGCATTTCTAGACTCGACATCGACCAGTTTGGCTTAGCGAACCTACAGGCAGTCCGGCTCTGATGCCAATGCTGTCAGGACCCCGATCCTAAGCCACATCGATCCAGCGTGTAACACATCATATCACTTTGCGGCCTCACGCACGGTACTCCCACGGGTGCCACCTTACCTGGCCCGGGACCGTTTGCGCCTTTTGGCTCACGTATATGATAGTGTCGCTAGCATCCATATGACAGAGAACCCGGGCCGACATGGCTAGTCGTGAACCCAACGCGGCTCCAGCCTATGAGGACAGGCATACATGAATCACATCGAGCATGTCGGTCATCAACGTATTTATTCGGGCTGTAGCACTGGGCTAACAGGACTCCGGTAACCCGGGCTGTAGCAGGCTAGGCAGGACTCCGAATAACAGCGCGTGACATTTCCCCGAAGGGACAGACATAGGAACGACGTGAAACACATGCCGGCCAGTCAAGTGTCCAAGCAGTAGTGCTGGGCTAGCAGGACTCCGGTGAACCGGGCTGTAGCGGACTACTATCGCTCAGAGGCACAAGACTTACATTTCCCCATATGAAAGGCTGCCAAGGATAAACAACTAGATAGTCGAATCCCACTCATACCAAGCATTTCAATCATACACACAATATGCCCGATATGGGTAAATACAACATGGCATCACAACAGTACTCTACGACTCAAGTACTTTATTTAAAAGGCTCCGAGGAGCCATACATATCATCCATACAGATAGGGGTCACATGACCCAACACTCAAGTCATACAAACATACAAGCACATGCGGAAGCAAAGTAGTCTGAGTACAGACACTAGAAAGAAAGAAGGCTTGACAAAGCCTGTCTATCTACAACGATCCTTCACAAGTCTTGGATCACCACCTGGTGATAAGTCACTCGTCAACGTCGAGGTCTACATAGAACCCATCAGAGGGGTTGGTGCAGTCGTCTGAAAAACATGATTAAAGCAACATGAGTACGGAGGTACTCAGCAAGTCTTACAACAGGAACCTATCATACATGCACATTCTCAAAAAGGTAGTGGGGTTATTGCAGCAAGCCAGCTTTGACTCTTGGCTAAGCTATCCTACGATAGACACCACTTGTAAATCATTTGTCGCACACGAGTCCACTATCACCATCACAATACTCCACCATGGATCCTCTCTCGCCATCCTACGAGAGGCCATCCGCGGTACTCACACTTATCTTGAGATTTTTAGTAGTATCCATTTAACTTATCTATGAACTGTATAGGTGACCAAGTAGTCCTTTACCGCGGACGCGGCTATTCGAATAGATTTATACCCTGCAGGGGTGTACTTCTTCACACACGCTCTCACCACTTATCGCCGTTTACACGACATGTACTCGGCAACCTTCAAGCGGAAGCCCAGCGAGGGTGTCGGCCACGGCCTACCTAAACACTCAAGTCTCTAGTCCAGGTTTATCGCCTATTCGGGTTCCATCCGCAGGGAGTCCGGCCGAGGTTTCCACTAATGGCCTCGAACGATGTGAACAGGGTTCCCGAGACACCAAACGGGCGAGTCGGTACACCGTGCCACGTGCCTACCGCAACACAGCCCACCCCGATGGTCAGCGCCGCGTGCGGCCCCCAGCATGCTACAAACACCAGAAACTACTTTGCAACTCCTGGACAGAGGACAAGCGTGATCAAGAAGCCGAGAGGGTCCATTGGTTTCGGGCCCAATGCGTGGTAGTAGCTGAGTCTTAAATCACACACACAGATCTCAGTTCTTAAGAACGGCCTCAATGAAACAACCCACCATGTACTCCTACATGGCCTTCCATCGATTCCTTTACCAAATCGTGTTCAACACTTCCACACTATTGACAACGATACAACCTTTCACTCCGGATCGTCATCCCGATGAGCCAGACCTGACATAACTCTAAGCATAGCAAGCATAGCATGGTAGGAACACACACACACATGTATTGGCTCAATCAACTCCTACACATGCTAGTGGGTTTCATCTAGTTACTGTGGCAATGACAGGTCATGCAAAGGAAGTGGGTTCAACTACCGCAACACACAGCAGTTTGGAAACGCGTTGTCTTAATGCAGTAAACGAGTGCAGAAGCGAGAACATGGGTTTGTATCGGAATGATCAACGAGTTGCTTGCCTGATGGAGTGGTCGTGGGATACTGCCCTTCAGTTGGATACTCGGAGATATCCTCGGAGGCAGAACCTACCACGATGAACACATCGGAACACAATCAATACATGGCGATATGCAAAAACATGATGCATGTTATGACAAGGCAATATGAATGTGTCCTGACCTAGTGCAAGTTAAACCAGAAGGGAATGAACCCATTTGAACCAAAGGTTCAAATGGAAACTCATTTATTAAGATCATATTAGTGTATCATCTTGTAGTGCCTAAACAGTGGGTTTAACTTGGTTTTTCATGCATGAAACTGGTACAGATGGATAGCTTGCATTTTTCTGATGATTTTTCATATATAACTTATTTCAAACTGAGCTACGGTTGAATTGATATGAATTTTAGAGGTTTATATCATTTTCTGGAATTTCCTGTTTAAAACTAAATCCAGAAAATAAATAATTGCGTCAGCACTGCATCATGCTTGCGTCAGCAAGTCAACAGCGCTGACTAGTCAACCTGACGTGTGGGGACCACACGTCAGTGACACAGAGGCTAAACCCGGTCAAACCCGCGCTGACCGGGGTTTGACTTGGTCCTGGGGCCCACGGTCAGTGGCTTAGGGGGGGGTTTAGGTTGCGGGATTAGGCGCTAATGATGCCACGTCGGCCTCGCCGGAGTTTCGCCGGCGACGACCTCGAGCCGCGGCGGTTCTTCACCGGAGTTGCACTACAGGCGGCGAATGGACGCGCGGAGACCACCGGGGCGTAGCCCGTCGTCGTCCGCATCCAGCAGGGCAGGTGGAAGGCTGCGGGGGCGCTGGAGCTCGCCGGAGCGAAGCTCAGGGCGGCGGCCGGAGTCGGCCTTGAGCGGGCGCAGCGCTGCGGGGCACGGGAAGGCAGGGGAGGAGGGGGGATCGAAGCAGAGGCTCACAGCGGGCTCGTTGGCGTCGACGACGAGCTCGGGGACAACCGGACGACGACGTGCGGGCGGGGACGATCTGCGGCGGCCGGCGACGAGGAAGACGACGGGGGCGACTCCACGGGGTGTCCGGCGTCTTATGGCTTGACGCAGAGGACGAGGGGGTCGTGGCGGAGCTCTCGGGCGCAGAGAGAGGTCGAGGGGGAGGCGGTGGCTACAGCTACGGCGAGCAGCGGCGACGGTGGCGCTCGGCGTTCGCGGGAGAGGGCGACATCCAGGGAGGAGGAAGAGTGAGAGAGAGGGCGAGGGGGTCGGGGCGGCGCGTGGCGTCGTCCGAAGGCCAGAGCGAGGAGGGGAGGGGCAGGCAGGCAGCTGCCGTGGCGCGCATGCGCGCGGCGTGCGGCGACCACGCGCCCGGCGTCCTCCTGGCGCGGTGGAGACGACGACTGGCGCTGGCCAGTCGGCTGGGCCGGCCTGTTGGCCACTGGGCCAGGCCAGGGAGGTAAGTGCAGGTAAGTTTTCCCATTTATTTCCCTTTTCTATTTTTCTGTAACTTTGTGGACTTATTAAAAATACTCAGACACTTCCAAAATTCACCAAACTGCATCTGGTCCTTAGTTAGAATATTTCCAGCCAGGAACATTTTAGTTTGGAGATATTTGAGCATTTGAAATATTTTATAAATTTTAAATGCCCAAATTCAAATACTAATCCATTAATTCAATGACCTTCTGTTGACCTGGAAAAATATGCACCATTTTTGCCAGAGGTTTCTACCCAAGACAAAGAGGGTGAACATTTTAGAAGGGCATTTCAGGTTCATTGAAAATATTTTTAGTAAACCCTAGTTGATTTCAGGAGGGGTGCTGGGGGTTCTGGCTTCCCCATTTCAAATTTCTGTCAAAAGTAAACATGATGCACACTCTAATGCATGAGCTAGGTGGGATGTGACAGAATAGTTCTTCGAGTCACCTTCCCTGAGGTGCCCCGTTACGGGACCATGGCAATTATTTCCTCGCCACCTTGACACCGTCCACCATCTTTCTAAGCGTGGAATTGTTGCCCACGAAATCAACCCCCCGTCGCTTGTTCTTCCATTCCTCTCGATGTGTTTCGTGTCTCAGCTCGAGAGATGTTTCAATGTCTCACTCGATGAGTGATCCTGAGTTGTTCGATCTTCGAGAAGATCGATCCTTCTGGAGTTTTCCTTTTCCTCTCATTGTCATGTTAGTTGGAGTTCTCAGAGCAAGACATCGAGGCAAAGATGGTGATCGTATCAATGTTCATTTGAAGTGCAACCTGGATCATGAAGATTATGGTAGCTTGTGTTTTCCCCCTTCACCTTACCCTACGCTTGAATCTCGGGACGAGATTCTTGTTTAGTGGGGGTGAGTTGTCACAGCCCTAGAGTTTGCTTGTAACGTGTGCCATTGCATCCATGCATCATGTTTAAATTTCATGAAATTTGAAATGGGGATTGATCAAACCCCAAGTACTGCAACAATGCAAATAGGTTCAACTTCAAAATATTTTCAAAGAACCCAAACTGGTTTGCAAAAATGTTCATGATTAATGGAAAAAAGGTGAAAACCATGTCTAGAGATGATGAATATTTTTCCAAGACATTTTTGGTATTTGAATTTACCCATATTGTATTTGAATTGGGGCACTTAAATTCTATAAATAATTTTAATTGCTCCAACATATTCTGAAAATAGCTAAGGGCCTCTGTAATATTTCAGTTAATGCCCAAAACTATTTTCAGGATTTATAAAAATGATTTAGTTTCTAAAACTAAATCAAAACAAATTACAGAAAATAGCAAAACAGAAAGAAAATTAGAAAAGGGCAGAGAGAGAGAGAGAAGCCCAGCCGCTTACCTGGCCGACCCAGCTGGCCAGCCCACCTGTCGGCCCAGCCCACCACCGCCAGCCCCCCTGTCGTCTTCCTCCTCTGCCAGAAGGACGCGCGTGTGGCCGACGCGCGCGCCCATGCGCCCCGGCCACCTCCTGCTTGCCGCCCTCCCCCTCGACGCCCTGGCCGTCCCTGGTGGCGCTACGCACTCCCCCTCGACCGCCCCTCTCCCTCTGGACCTCCTCCTCCTCCTTTGTTCTCCCTCCCTCTCGTCACCGAACGCACCTGAGACCGCCGCTCGCCATAGCCATGATCACCGGCCACCCCTCGTCCCGTGACCGTGCCCAGCAGCTCCGCAGTCGAGCACCACATCCCCAAGCCGAAGGGAACGAGCCGGAGGGCCTGGCTTCGTCGCCAACGTCCTCGTCTTCACCGCTGGCGCCCGGAGATCGTCTCCGTCGATTCGTCGGCTTCCGTACCTCTCCGAGCTCACTGACCCCCTCTCCGACCCCGCTGTGAGCTCCCGCCCCTTCTTCCCCTCTCCGTTTTCCTTCTTGCGCACCACAACGACCACACCGAGCTCGGCCGCACCCGCCGCCGCCACTGCACGTCACCGTCGTGGCCACAGCCACGATGGCTTGATTTCGAGCACGCCATCGTATTCACCGTACTCGTAGAAGTCCGTAGCACCTCCCCACGCGCCTCGCCGTGCCTCGTAGAGACGGCTTCGACCTCGCCCGAACTCCGGCGACCACCAAGGTCGTCGCCGGCGCTGTTTCTGGCCACCCCCGGTCCAACCACCACCTCCACGCGATGCGGGGGAGCGCCCGCAGCACGTAGGTGCTCTCCGTCGCCGATTTGGTCATCGGGGGAGCATTCCCGCGCTGCTCCGCCGCCTCTGGTCGTCGCCGGCGGCTTAACGCCGGCGAGTTGACCCCGCTGACCAGGGGGGTTTGACCTTTGACCCCGCCGAACTGACAAGTGGGCCAGGCCCCTGCTAATTTTAGTTAAATGTTAATTAAACTTAATTAGCTGTTGATACTGACATGTGGGCCCGAGGCCACTAACTAAACTAGATTAGCTAGGTTAGATACTGACATGTGGGTCCCAGCCGTCAGGTTTGACCTGGGCTGGCTCCTTTGACCTGCTGACATCACCCCGACGTCATGCTGACGCAATTAACCTTTTCTGGATTTATTTTAATCAGGAAATTCCAGAAAATAGAGCTAACTACTAAAATTCATATAAATTCAACCGTAGCTCAGATTGAAAAGTTTTATATAGGAAAAATGATCAGAAAAATCCAATCTATCCATCTGCACCGGTTTCATGCATGTTTAAAGAGCTTAACCTTGCTGTTTAGTGCAAAACATGATAAGGCACTATTTAAATTCATAATTTGAATTTGGGGTTGAACCTTTGGTCCAATATGACCCAAATCCATCTGGTTGTAGTTGCTTTAGGCCAACACACTCATATTGCCATGTTGTGAGCATGCATCATATTGTGCATTGCATTGATTGTGTTTCCTTCTCTGTTGCCGGTATTTGTCCCCTCTCGATAGACGTGGTTTCGACGATGAGTTCGATGACATCGATGAAGAGCTATAAAATCTTCAGAAGTGCCAGGCAAGAAAAACCCCCTTGTTCATTCCGAAACAATCCCACCCTCTCGCTCCTGCTCTCTTTTACTGCATTAGGACAACAACGATTCATGTGTTACTTGCTGCGGTAGCTGAACCCCTTTATCCTTTGCATGACCTGTCATTGCCACAGTAATTAGATGAAACCCACTAGCATGAGTATGAGTTGTTTGAGCCCTAATGTGCCTACTCATTCATGTTTGTTTGTCATGCCTACTACTGCTTAGAGTTGAGTCAGGTCTGATTCATCGGGAATGAATTGGAATGGTGTTAAACATGTCCTACTGTGTGTGAGCTAAGTGTGTGAACACGATTTGGTAAAGGTATTGGTGAGAGGCCATGTAGGAGTACATGGTGGGTTGTCTCATTGAAGCCGTCCTCAGGAACTGAGTTCTGTGTTTGTGATCCATGAAACAGTTACTACCACACATTGGGATCCTTAATTGACTCTCTCGGCTTCTTGATCACCCTTGTCCTATGTCCAGGAGTTGCAAAGTAGTTTCTGGTGTTTGTAGTATGCTGGGGGCCACACGCAGCGCTGACCGTAGGGGTGGGCTGTGTTGCGGTAGGCACGTGGCCGGGCCAGCCGGGCGCCCGTTTGGTGTCTCGGAACCCCGTAAACATCGTTCGGGGCCGTATGTGGAAACCTCGGCCGGACTCCCTGCGGATGGAACCTGAATAGGCGATAAACCTGGACTAGAGACTTGAGTGTTTAGGTAGGCCGTGGCCGACACCCTCGCTGGGCTTCCGCTTGAAGGTTGTCGAGTACATGTCGTGTAAACGACGATAAGTGGTGAGAGCGTGTGTGAAGAAGTACACCCCTGCAGGTTTAACATCATCTATTCGAATAGCCGTGTCCGCGGTAATGGACTTCTGGGTTGCCTATATCAGTTCATAGACAAGTGAAAGTGGATACTCTAAAACTCGCAAACTAAGTGTGAGTGCTATGGATGGCCTTCTCGTAGGGAGACGGGAGCGGATCCATAGTGGTGTATTGATATGGTGAATATGTGGACTCGTGTGCGCCAGCTCAAAAGAGTTACTTGCAGTCGTAGTTCAGAATAGCCACTGAGTCAAAGCTGGCTTGCTGTAGTCAAACTCCACCACCCCCTTATTGATACTGATGCATATGTAGCTAGTTCTGATGTAAGTCTTGCTGGGTACATTTGTACTCACGTTTGCCTATTTTATGTTTTTGTAGAGAGACGTCAGTCTCGCTAGTAGTTCCGTGTGGACTTCGACGTTTAGCTTGTTACCTCAGCTACGATCTTGTGCCCTCGGCAGGATCTGGTAGATAGTCAGGCTTCTCAGCCTTTTCATTTGTAGATGTCTGTACTCAGACATGTTAAGCTTCCGCATGTGCTTTGACTTGTATGCTCTGAATGCTGGGTCATGAGACCCATGTTTGTAATATCTCGCTCCTTGGAGCCTAATGAATAAATACTTTGAGTCGTAGAGTTATGTTGTGATGCCATGTTGTATTTACTCATATCGGGCATATTGTGTGTATGATTGAAATGCTTGGTATGAGTGGGATCCGACTATCTAGTTGTTTATCCTTGGCAGCCTATCATATGGGGAAATGTAGTCTAGTGTTTGTGAGCGATAGTAGTCCGCTACAGCCCGGATCACCGGAGTCCTGCTAGCCCAGCACTACTGCTCGGAACACTTGACTGGCCGGCATGTGATTCACGTCGTTCCTGTGTCTGTCCCTTCGGGGAAATGTCATGCGCTGTTATCCGGAGTCCTGCCTAGCCTGCTACAGCCTGGGTTACCGGAGTCCTGTTAGCCCAGTGCTACAACCCGGATTTATACGTTGTTGACCGACATGCTCGATGTGATTCATGTATGCCTGTCCTCATGGGTTAGTGCCGCCTTGGGTTCACGACTAGCCATGTCGGCCCGGGTTCTCTGTCATATGGATGCTAGCGACACTATCATATACGTGAGCCAAAAGGCGCAAACGGTCCCGGGCCAGGTAAGGTGGCACCCGTGGGAGTACCGTGCGTGAGGCCGCAAAGAGATATGATGTGTTACATGCTGGATCGATGTGGCTTAGGATCGGAGTCCTGACAGTTGTTAGAATGACAAACATAATGTTTTGGAAGTCATTGCACGGTTCGATCCTTTAGTGCCCCGTACCGTACGTAGCGCATACTATTTATCGTACGGAACACATTTTTATTAAACTCGGAACACATTTTTCACTTGTTGATAACATGCAGCCCACTGATGAAGGCCCAATAGGGAAGCTCATAATTAACTGGAAGGGAGGCTCTCACATGATTCCGGCCCAGGTACATGCTCATGGTCCCCTAAACATAAACAAGTAAATAAATAAATAAATAAAGCTAAATGCTCATGCACCAGTTCTTTGGGAAAATAGGTAGCCCAGTATTTCTTTTTGAAGAATACCCAAGCTAGGCCTATTTGTTTTCTCCGAATTACTAGGCTGCAAATCTTTCAAGATGAAGAGAGATGCATTCCGGCCTGGCTTAAGAGTATGGTCAATGTATGTTAAAAGTAATATCAAAAGGGGTTGAAAATTCCAAAAAAATTATAGCAAATGGGATATAAGTTTCTTTTTTTGTTTTTGTTCTTCACTGATATCTTTAACATGACATAGTACTAATTTATTTTTAAATTTGTTTTACTATGGCTATTAATTTTTGGATTAAGAATATTTCGTTCCCGAGCAAAAATTTGCGAATTTTCAAAATTTCCCACATATTTAGTTAATTTTTTGACCCTGGTACTGACCAGAAAATAGCCAGCAATTCTAAAAATGGAAAATGGGCTGCAATAAATTCCATATGAATTAGAAAATGAGTAAAAATTATAAAAATAATAGCAAATGGGTTGTACATGCCATGGATTTCGAGGCTGACTTGTTTACGCAAGGCTTTGTCAGTGAACACACGATTCTAGCAGCAGTTAGTGTTGGATGTCCATCCAACGGCCGACGTGCTTCTTTAATCTCTGATCTTCCTGCTCCAACCGCCTAAACTAGCGCCGGCGGGACTGCCTGCTCCCTCCTCTTGTGGCCCACTGTGATGCCGCGCAGGCTTCCCTGGCCCACCCTACTCCCTCCGCTAGCCTGGCTGCACGCAATCAACTGCCTCCTTATTACATGAAAAAATGATGCCTCCCACTGACATCTGGGGCGCACCGGTTGGGAGGCTGACATGTGGGCCTACTAAGTTTACGCGTACGCAGGGCTTGTCAACTTAGTCAACAAACGATTCTAGCAGCAGTAACCGTTGGATTTGAATTGAATGGTCCTGCTCCTTCTTCAATCGCTGCTCTTCTTGTACCAGCCGCCCAAACCAGCGCCGGGGAGACCGCCTGCTCCTGCCTGTAGTGGTCGGCTATGCTACCGATGAGGCCTCATCGCCCCCTACTACTCCCACTGCTAGCCAGGCCCTGCGGCGACGGCAGCCTCACACCGCAGCCGAACCAGTGAACCCTCGTACTCCTCTCCGCGTGGTCATCCACTGCCGCGTCTTCCCCGGCTCCGCGTCGTCCCCTTCCTAGGCCTCTCCGTCGTCCACCGCCTTGGTGCTCTCGGCGCGGCGTGGTCAACGACATTCCATCGGAAGAGTACTGTATGTGGAGAGGCTGACAGCTGGGTCCACGGCCACATCCCAGTTTTTTTGTGATTTGCCAAGTAAGTCGCTTTGTCAGGCCTGTTGGGCCGCAAATCTTTCAAGACGAGGAGAGCTTTCATTCGACTGGCTGAGAAAATGGCCCATCAGTAATGAGAAATGGGTTGTACATTTTTAAAACACATCAAACCGGCAATTAGTTTCAAATATCTTTTTTTCATTTCGAGAGTTGAAATTACATTAATTTTTATGCATGGAGAATTTGTTGGATTTTATATTGATATACATTTATTTTTAAAATCAGTTTGAATGTGAGTCGAAATTTCGGGATTAAAAACAGTTCGGACCGCACCGAAATATGCAAAATTTCGTATAATTTTTTAACCGTGGCCACAATATGGGCTGTAATGCTAACAAAAAGAATATGGGCTCCAAAAAAACCTTAATAATTAGCAAATGAGCTGTAAATTATTAGAAATAATGGCAGATGGGTTGTATGTTGTTTCCCACATATTTGAGGCTTTCCTAAAAAAGGTTGACGCACAAGCAGTGACTGTTGGATGGCCATCCAACGGCCGTCGTGCTTCTTCAATCTCTGCTCTTCCTGCTCCAGCCGCTCAAACAAGCGTCGACGGGACTGCCTGCTCCCTCCTCCGCGCGGCCGGCTGTGCTGCCGCGCAGGCCTCACCGCCCACTGTACTCCCATCGCTGGCCTAGCCATCCCTCTACTCACTCACACCTGCTGTTATTCTCCAGCGACGGCGAGGCCTCGTACAGTCGTACTCCCATCCGTGTGGGAAACAAAAACAGCTGCCGAGTCTTCCCTGCCTCCATGTCGTTCCCTTCATAGGCCTCGCCGTCGTCCACCGCCCTTGTGCTCTCGGCGCGGCCTGGTCAACGTGGTCAATGACCGACATGCATCTGAAGTGGAGTTTACGTGGAGAGGCCGACAGCTGGGTCCACGACCGCACGCAACAAAATGCCTCCTTATTACGCGCAAAATAATGATTCCTCCACCTGACATCAGGGACCCACCGAAAGGGCCTCTGTATTTCGCAAAAAAAAAACGTTACCGCCGCTGACAGCTCGGACCCACCAGCTATATCTTCGCACGCAAGGAAGTGCCTCCTTATTATGCACAAAAAAATGTATACCCCCTGCTAGCTGGGACCCACCTTGGTGGGAGGCTGACTTGTGGGACTACTAAGTTGACGGGGACGAAGGGCTTTGTCAACTTAGTCAATATGCACGATTCTAGCTCCAGTGACCGTACGATGTCCATCCAACGGCCATAGTGCTTCTTCAACCTCTGGTCTTCTTGCTCCAGCCGCCCAAACCAGCGCCGGTCATGCCTCGTGCTCCTGCCTCCCGTGACCGGTTGCGATGCGGCGGAGGCCTCACCGTCCCTACTACTCCCACCGCTGGCCAGGCCATCCCTCTACTCACCCACACCCCCAGTTAATCTGCGGCGACGACAACCTCACACCGCAGCGAACCAGTGAACCCTCTTACTCCTCTACGCGTGGGCATCCACTGCCGCGTCTTCCCCGGCTCCGCGTCGTCCCCTTCCTAGGCCTTGCCATCGTCCACCGCCCTGGTGCGCTCGGCGCGGCGTGGTCAACGTGGTCAAGGAACGGCTTCCATCGGATGTGGACTGTACGTGGAGAGGCTGACAGCTGGGTCCACGGTCGCAGCAAGGAAGTGCCTCCTTATTACATGCAAAATAATTATTCCTCCACCGGACAGCGAGGACCCACCAGATGGGCCACCGTATTTCACCCCTCTGACTGATGGGACCCACCAGCTACATCTTCGCAGGCAAGGAAGTGCCTGACAGTCGGGACCCACCTGGTCGAAGTGTATGTAGCGTTGTCATTCTGGTCGCGAACGTGTACGTACATACTGGTCGATGTAGACGCATGCACGTGTCGTAGTAGAGGCGCGCACATAGCATGTACACATACATACAGCAGCCAGGGTGCAAGAAAGAAAATACGGCCACGTATGTGTTCATACGGGCGGGGTCTCGAACGCCTACTCGCGCATACGTACGGCCAGGGCTCGTGTACATGGCTGGGTCGGAACGGAGAAACAGCGTCGTCCTGTTCATGGGGAGACAACAGAATGCGTCGTGTTCAAGGGGAGGCAACGGAATGCGTCGTGTTCATCGGGAGGCAACGGAACGCGTGGGAGCCAACCGACTGGGTCAGAACGACATGCGTGGTCGTGTTCATCGGGAGGGCTTGGACGGAAGAGGCGATGGAAACGAGGCCTGGCATACTGCACAACGGAGGAAATAGACCTCTACGTTCGGAACGGGGTCCTGTTGATCGGAAGGGGTCTGGCGTACCGCAAAACGGAGGAAATGGACCTCCTACGGTCGAATTGGGGGTCCTGTTGATCGGGTGGGGTGTGGCGTACCGCAAAACGGAGGAAACAGACTTGTTTTGGAGCGCTACGGTCGAAACGGGGGTCCTGTTCATCGGGAGGAGTGTGGCGTACTGCAAAACCTGACTCCACGGGATACTTTTCATCTCCACCGTCGACCCCCTCCAGCCTCCACGAGCTACTGTTCATCCACCGTCGACCTCCTCCAGCCTCCACGGGCTCCTGTTCATCCAGCCTCCACCGCGCGCTACTCCGCCGGCTACTGTTCAAACACCCCTCCACCGTCTACTATTCATCCAGCCCTCCACACCACGGGGTCCTGTTCAAGCACCCCTCCACCGTCTACTGTTCATCCTGCCCTCCACGGGGTGGTCCTGTTCATCAAGCCCTCCACGGGGTCCTGTTCATCGAACCCCAACCGGCTCGATCGATCGGGGTCCTGTTCATCCAGAGGCAACACCATGGGGTCCTGTTCATCCACCCCCACCGGGAGCTGTTCACCCAACCCCCCCCCCCCCCCGCAACGCTCACTGTTCATCCAGAGGCAGCATCGATCAGCTTCAGTTAGCAGCAGTAGCGAAGGAATCGCTTGATCGGGTTCAATTAACAGCCATCGATCGACCGCTCGGGTTCAGTAACGCGTAGCCTGCAATGCAATCGCTCGAGTTCAGTTAGAGCCCAACGCCTCGCTCGGGTTCAGTTAGAGCCAACGCCTCGCACACACGCGCGTACGTGTACGAGAGAAACGCGCATCGCTCGGTCCCCGACCTCCCACCGTAACTGGGAACTCCCCGAAATTTTCCTCCCCCTCGCTTCTACCACGGTTTTTTCCGTCATGGACGACCCAAAGAATGTCATGTAGCTGCGTCTCCGGCCCGCCCAGGACGAAAAGCCCATTTTCTATCTTGATTTTTTGTCATAGAAGTAGGAGCCCACCACATCTATGATGATACTGGGTTTTGTCACAGTTATCGTCATAGAAGTGTCATATGTATGAAAGAAAAAAATTCGTTCGGCCCAAAATGTCATGGATGTGTCTTTTTTTTGTAGTGTGTGTTGGGGACACAAGAGACTCTTTGTTATTTGTTGTAGGGTTGTTTGAGAGAGACCATCTTCATCCTACGCCTCCCACGGATTGATAAACCTTAGGTCATCCACTTGAGGGAAATTTGCTACTGTCCTACAAACCTCTGCACTTGGAGGCCCAAAAACGTCTACAAGAAGAAGGTTGCATAGTAGACATGACCCATGCCGTGGGGAGTATGAGGGTTTACTGGTCCGGCTGTCGTCGCCAAAAAATAACAGGAGGTGTGGGTGAGTATAGGAATGGCCTGGCCAGCAATGGAGTAGGGTGGGGTGGTGCGGCCTATGCGGCAACACAGCCGGCCACGGGAGGCGGGAGCAGGCAGTCCCACCGGCGCTGGTTTGGGAGGCTGGAGCAAGATGATCAGATATTGAAGAAGTAGCACGGCCGTTGGATTAACATCCAGCGGTCACTTCTGCTAGAGTCGTTTGTGGACTAAGTTGACAAAGCCTTTTGTACACATCAACCTAGTAGACCCACAAGTCAGCCTCCAAATCTATCCCAAATAGGATATAGCCCGAAATTTCTAGCCAGATTCAAATTAATTTAAAAACTAAACATACCTTAATTTAAGTCCAATGAAATTTCATCCGCACAAAAACAATGAAATTTAAAATATCAAAATCCGAAAGAAAAAAGTATTTTGGAACTAATTGCGTGTTTGCTATATTTTTTTCCTTTTACAACCCATTTATTATTACTTATAGCCCATTTCTTATTAACTATAGCCCTTTTTCTAGTCAAAATGCATCCCTTCTCGTCTTGAAAGATTTCCGGCCCAGTAGGGCGTAGAAAAGCAAGTAGGCCTACGTTGGTTATTCTTCAAAAAACAAAATATCTAGGCTAGCCATTTTCAGAAAGGAAAAAAAACAAACTGGGCTGGTCATGTGCTAAACATATGAAATAAAAGCCTGGGCTAGATGGGCCATAGCTCCCGAACAACCCAATTGATACCCTTCTCCGTCTCGAAAAAACAAAATTACTGCGCGTGCTGCTGGGTCCCTACTGTCATCCTCACCATGCACAGTCATCTCCTTATTCCTGTCGGTTGTTGACCATGTTGACAACACTGGAGGGCGGCGCCGCGGCGAGCGAACCAAGGCGGAGGACGATGGTGAGGCCTTGTACGGGAACGAACAGGAGCCGGGAAGATGCGTAGAGTTTTAGGGTGCAATGTGGCCACGATGCGTGCGCGGCAGCACAGCCAGCCGTGGGAGGCGGGAGCTGGCGTTCCGCTGGCGCTAGTTTGGCTTTGGCAGCTGGAGGAAGAAGAGACTGAAGAAACATGACAGACGCTCAATGTCAATCCAACGGTCAAGGTTGGCACAATCGTTTGTTGACTAACCCGATACCAAGTAGCATACTTTTTTATATATACGAAGAAAAGAAAAACTGGGCTCATTCGCCTGGTAACATTCCCGAAACTGCGACCGTTCGATCTTGCGTCACAACTAAAACTGGGAGGAAAATGCGTTCATCTGCCATCCTCCTCCCAGGGAATGTTCGCCACATATGTGACTAGCAACCTTGGTATTCAGCCGAGAGGCCTTCGGTTTGAGTCCCAGGAACACTCAATTTTGTCCTCCTTCCTTCCTCACAAAAAAAGAAACAAAATCAAAGACTTGAGAAGGCATACAGAACAAGCTAGTGTTCCAGTAAAGAGACTTTGCTGAGTTTTAGAAAAAAGAGAGACATGCTGCTGTAGCTGGTTCGAATCCAAACCTAAACTATGACTATATATGGTGCTATGCTAGTCTGCAAGTAATGAAACTAACATATCCAACATTCGCTTCTCCTCTTCTCTACTTACTCTGCCTAGCATCAGAAGTTCTGGCTGCAGCAACCATGTCCGCTGGCTGCTCGTCCACCTGCTCTTCAGTAGGCAACAACCAGTTATGCGGCAAGTCGCCACCCGTGCCATCGCATGTGGGTCTCATCATACCCCCACGGCACACGCACCGCAGCCGGTTGCTCATCGCAGCCCGCTGCCGTTGGTGGGGTGCCACTGCTGCAAATCACGCAGAGTCATCCGTCGTGTCTCAACCACAATCCTCAACCCTGGCCGAGTCTTCTACAAATGCCCGAATCATGCGGTAATAATATGTTTAAGTGTTGTTCTGCTGCTTTTAGTTGCTAATTTTTTTAATAGTTTGGTTGATGATCTTCAAATTTGATTCTGTAGAAAAGGGAAGATTCATGTGATTTGTATTTCCGGGAAGTTGCTGATGTGGGGGAATGCAACTACGCTGATTATTTGGTTAGCCGGAGAATCCCAATACCAGCAGGTTGGGGTGTTGGACAAGTAACTAAAGGAATGGCAGAAGAGGAAGATGCAGAGCAGAAGGTTAAAGATGCAGTTCCTCTGATCATGGCCAAGCAACAGCTGCTGAATGGCCTTGACAACAATGAGGAGATGAAAGAGCTTGTGAAGATAATGGGCAAAATCGATGTGCTCTGTAGGATGATTGTCTCTTTATTTGCAGTGTATGTAGCACTCGTGATGTATTCAGTGGGTATGACATGAGCACTTTGCCGAAACTAGTAATGAATGAAACCTGTGTAGCAGGCTAGGCGTAGTGTTGTGAACATCTAATGATTTCTATTAACGGAAATCAGGGGTATCCCCTTTTGCTCATAAATGAACAAATAGCAGAAGCCCTTTCGGTAATAAATAAATAAATTAGCAGAGGCCCTGCCGGGTCAGCTTTGTTCCCATTCGAAGATGTCGAGTAAATTATAGTCCAACAGCAAACTATGTCATCAAATTCAAGTTTTTTTTTCGAGGAATCACCGGGGGGAGAGGATCCCCACTTGAGTTATATTACTCAAAGCTCAGCGACAGCCGAGGAGGGGGTTTACAGGGTTACGGCAAGCCGTGAGGAGAGGTATGTCAGCCAGGATGTAGTTGAAACCTTATCTACCGGTACATGGAACCGGTTGGTCCAAAGAGCAAAGTCATTACAAATGTTGGATATTGTGAAGGTAGCAGTGTGATCTTCATTCCTGAACACAGCAGCATTCCGCGAGTCCCAGATTTTCCAAAGGATTGCAAGAAGCACCTCGGGCCAGGTAGAAGAGTCAAGGTCTTGCGGGAGAGCAGAGAGCCACAGATCTTGAATTCTGACGGAAGGAGTGAGGCCGAGCTGCAGCCAGACCAGCTATGCTTTTGGGCATGAGATGAAAAGGTGTGTTGTACCCTCAGAGGTAGCCGAGCACCGTGGACACTTTGCATCGGTGCCAATGTGCTTGTGGGACAAGTTTGCCTTGGTGTTGAGGCGGCCATGGAAGAGTAACCATGCGAAGAGCTTCAGCTTTGGGTGCGCCTTTGAGCGCCAAATGATGACAGCGTGATCATGCTCTTGATTCTCATGAGTGAGCAGCTGGTAAGCAGCTCGCGAGGAGAAAGAAGAGTCGTGGATCAGATGCCTCTCGTCAGGGCTCGGAGACAGAGAAAAGTCCTGCAATAACAACAACACAGCATCCAACTCGCGCGAGGCGGCCGAGGTTAGACGATCCGTTAGGTTCGTCAGTAGCCCGTACTGCATGACATGGAATACTAGGATGTGTTTGTTGGTGGAATGAGAATATAGGCCTGGAAAAAGTTGGGCAAGGGGAGCATGAGCAAGCCATGTGTCATGCCAGAAGAAAGTTTTAAGGCCATTGTTTGTGAGGACGAAGGTGATGGAGGAGAGAGTCTGAAGTTGGGTTTGCACACCCTTGGTTAAGTAGGATGGGTTTTTGCATGAAGCTATCTGTGGGATACTGTATAAGTGGACTCTGTTTAGCCATGCAACCCAAGGTAAATCTTGGTCGGAGGTGGTGGAGAGGAATTTGTAAGCAAACTTTATAAGCAAGCAGTCATTCTGTATAGATAAATCTTTGATGCCTAGACCACCGAACTCTTTTGGCTTACATATGTTAGACCATGCAATAAGGCATTGGGCACCTGAACAAGTCTCATCGGCAGCCCAGAAAAACACTCGTCTAATGGCATCCAACTTTTTAATCGTCTTTTTTGGCAGTTTGAAGACAGACATGAAGTACGTAACTAACGAATCTAGCACCGAGGAAATGAGCAGCAGACGACCGGGGCGAGAAAGTAGTCTAGCGCACCAGCCAGGGAGGTAACTAACGCAGTTTGTAATAATTGGCTGGAATGCCGCAGCAGTCAGTTTAACTGGGGAGAGTGGCAGGCCTAGGTAAGTTTGTGGAAAGCTGGAAACAGGACAATCTAAAGTTTGAGCTATTTGGAGTGTGGTTGCATTGTCTAGGTTCATGGGGATAAACATCGTTTTTGAGTAGTTAATTTGCAAACCCGTGGCCTGAGCAAACTGGTCTAGTAGAGAACGAAGAAGACTTGCGGCATTAGGGGAGGCATGGGCGATAATGAGCATGTCGTCAGCGTACTGTAAAATGGCCGGTGGGAGATCAGGGTAGATCGGGTGGCGAAGATCAGGGGAAGACACGGCGGTGGTTAGAATGAGTTGCTGAAGAACATCCGCAACAATGATGAAAAGGTAGGGGGACACAGGGTCGCCTTGGCGCAGGCCATTTTTGCAGTTAATCCAGTCACCCTGAACTCCGTTAAGCATGACAGCCGTTTTGCCAGAGGTAAGCAGGTCGGAAATCCAAGAACAAAAACGGGTGGGGAATCCCCGATGCTGCAGGATGAGGAGGAGGGCATGCCAAGAGACAGAGTCGAAAGCTTTTCTGAAATCCAGTTTTAGAACCATCGCAGTGGCTTTCCTTTTATGACAAGTATTGATGAGGTCTGCTGCATACATAAAGTTTTCGGCAATGCATCTACCTGAGATGAAGCCAGTTTGGTCCCCATGAACAAGCAGGGGAATGTAGGTTTTTAGACGGTTGGTAAGAACTTTGGCAATGGCCTTGATGGGGCAGTTCTAAAGGGCGATAGGGCGAAACTTGTCTGCAGATTGGGCATTAGTGGATTTGGGCAGTAGGACCATGGTTGATCTATTGAAACGCTCAGTTTCCGCGGTTTTGTTTTCAAAATCTTCGAAGAAAGCAAGGAGGGGGGCTTTGAGGTTGGTCCAGAAAGTTTTGTAGAAACTTGGGCCAAAACCATCAGGACCGGGGCTGGCGTTGGAGTTCATTTGAAGGAAAGCTATCTTAATCTCGTCCTCAGAGAAGTTCGAGTCAAGGTGTCGAAGTTCAGGGATCTGGGTAGGGTAGAGTTGTGCAAGGCTCAAACTCCAGTTTGTATCTACGGTGACACCAAGTAGATTATGGTAAAAGGATTTGAGGATGCGGGCTTTTTCCGAATGAGAGTGAAACTCGATTCCTTGATCGATAAGGACCGGGATTTTGTTCATGCGGAAGCGCTGGGAGGCTGAGACATGGAAGAATTTATTGTTTTCGTCACCAAGGGTCGCTTGTTTGAACTTAGCACGTTGGCGCAGGAGGATGGATCGATCGCGAGTAGCTCTTTGCAGAGTAAGTTTTAGGACGTTGCGAAGATAGAATTCTGCTGGAGTTAGAGGCCGGCGCTCTTCCTTTCGGTCTAAGAGGTCAATTACACGTTTGCACCTAGCTTCCCGGACATGGGCGGGGGAAAGAGATTTGGCCCATCACTTTAGTCGGGAGCGGCAGGTTTGAAGGATATGGGCTAGGTGGGCCGAGGCAGAGGAGGTGGGTGGTTGGGGCGTGTCGTAGGCCTGGTCTACAATTTGTTTGCAAGCTAGTCTCGAGGCCCAGAACCGTTCAAATCTGAAAATGCGGGAGCGCGGTACGGAGGTGGAAAGGGAGATAAGCAGGGGGACATGATCGGAGGTGGTGCTTGTGAGAGTCGTGAGGTTGGAGTTGGGGAAGGCATTATTCCAAGCTAGGTTAAAAAAGGCTCGATCCAGGCGTTCTAGAACTGGTGATTCTCTGTTGTTAGACCAGGTGAACCGGCGATCGAGAAGGGGTAGCTCTAGGAGGGCAAGAGTGTTAAGTGTGTCGTTAAAGGCAGTGGCTTCGTTGGAGTGAAAGTTGCTATTATTTTTCTCGTTAGGGAAGCGGATAAGGTTGAAATCCCCGACGAGGAGCCAAGGGGAGTGATCAGGTGGGGCGATGGAGGCCAATTCAGCTAGGAATTGAAGCTTGAGAGCGTGGTTCGTGGGGGCATACACGTTTGTGATGTGTAAAGTTAGGGGGCTTGCCAAGGATTTTACTTGAACCGTCGAGCAGTAGGTGTAGTTTGTATGGGAGAGAATCGTAAGAATGGAGGAGTTCGTGGCTGTGAGCAAACCACCGCAAGTGCCAGTAGCTGGTAACATGACCCGCATATCTAGAGACCAGGGGAGAAAAGATCTAATTTTGAGCATAGACGGGGCAACAAGTTTCGTTTCTTGCAAAAGCAGTAGATGAGGTTTAATTGATGAAAGTTCAGAGAGCACATCCGTACATTTGTCAACATCACCCAGACCTCCAATGTTCCAGGAACAAACTGATAAGGTAGCGTTACTCATCTAAGAAACACTAAGACACCAAGCTACGATACAGATAGATAGATAGAGACCACAAGGAAGGCTCAGAGGCGGGCAGCGGACGCTGCAGATGCAACGAGATCGACCTCCTCCATGGAAGAGCCGCAGGCCCGCGCGAGGGCAGCCAGGGCTGAGGGGGAGGCCGGCTCCAGGTCATCATCAGCCAGCTTTGCATCGCGAACGGCGTCCTCAAAATCCTTGGCATCGAGCAGCAGGTCCATGCGCTTTGCTTTGGCCTTGGACGCCTTTTCCTCCATGTGAATACGCCCGTATGGCTCAAGCTTGGCCAGGCGAGCGCTCCGGCGCACATGGACAGCGTCCTTGGCCCTCTTCTTCGCATTGCGGCATTTGTTTGCCACGGCAACGTGCATCGGAGCCTCAGAGGCCACGACAGGGGCAGCCAGAGCCGCGGTGGAGCGCAGACGGCGCACGTAGGTACGCAGAACGCCAGAGGCAGAGGAGGCAGCAGCAGTAGGGGGATTGGAGTGGGCGCTGCGGGTGGAGTGGGCAGGGTGGTGGTGTTGTTAGGGTAGGGGGAGGAGATGATCTGAGACACAGGCGGTGAAGATGGTGAAGGTGGCGTGGCGGATGGAGCGTGAGAGATGTGATCTGGGTGGGGAGGCATGTTAAGCAGGATGCCATCCAGGACGGCAGGAGAGGCCAGGCCCAGGTTGGCCACCGGCACATCCTCATCAGAGGATGAAAGAGCAAGGTGAACGAAGGCATTGGCGGCGAGGTCGGCGTTGCGGGAGGGGGAGGAGGGCGGGCCCTGCGGAAACTCGGGGGAGACAACGATCGGGCCAAGAGCGGCCATGGTAGCAGTGGCACGAAGGAGCCCCAGGCTCGATGCGCTGCCAGCGGGGCCATGGCCCTCCTGGTCGCTGTCGGAGCTGTTGTCATCGGATGAGAAAGGAGAGGGGTCACTGGGCCCGATGCGGGTGATTTTCCCGTGCTCATGCAAATCAACCATGAGGATGTCTAGGTTCGGGAGCTGGATGGTGAGGGCATCAGGGAGCTTTGTGCCCTTGAAGAGATCAACCGTGGCGCGGATGGAAGTGCGCTCATCATCCATGATGCAATATTGATCTATGGTGTAGATGTGGCCAAGGAAGTTAAGAACGAAGTGGACACCAGCAGGATGCCACAGCTCAAGGGGAAAGCCGATGGCCTCAAGCTCACTTAGGTCATCCTCGAACTGGGCGGTGGAGCGGCCGTGATCCTCAGCAGGCTCAAATGTGATGGTGTTGTCATGGAGGTCAAGAGGACCGCGTCAAATGACATCCTGACGGGCAGCAGCGTTGGGAAAGGACACAAGAGCGGCGCCGCGAAAGGAGGCGGCGACGCGGACGAGCGGGTCACCAGCGCGTTCCCGTAGGACACGGCGGATATCAGGGAAAGGGTTGTGCACTGGGGTCTGGAAGTGGACGAAAGCATAGCGAGCAATGTCGTCTTGGACGAGGTGGGGGGGAGCTACTATGAGGGGGGGAGTGGCGGGGCGTGGGATGGGTGCAAAGGTCGGAGGACCCCTGCTGTAGCAGGAGCCGGGGGCCATGGGGCGGGTAGTGGGAGTGGGGTTTGGGGGAGGGAGGGAGAGGCGAGCTGCGGTGGCCGCAGCGGCGTCGTCAAGGTCACGGACGGCCTTGACCAGATGGAGGCGCAGCTTGACCGCGGTACTGTCCACAGGCACGGACAGTTCTAGAGGCACGGAGTTGAGGTCGACCGCCTGCTCAGGGCAGATGAGGTCAGGCTCTGAGGAGCGTCGTGGCGTGGAAAGGGCGCCGAGCCGGAGAGGGAGCGAGGTTGCCGTAGGGTCGACGTTGAGGCTCAAGGATCCGATCACCAGGCCCGCCTCCGACGGAGCTGCGTGGGCGTCGCTGGCGTGAGCAGGGGCGTCCGGGCGCATGGTGCTGGAGAGGCAGAAGGAGGGGTTAAGTTCACGACTAGGGTTGCGGGGTAGGGGCGGGAAGAAAGGAAGAAGGCGAGGGGCTGTGCACCTGAAACTCCGGTGACCGGACCGCCAGCAGCGAGCGCAGCGGACAGGGTCGCGGCAGTCGAAGACGACGTGGTCGCGGCTGAGGCACCGGAAGCAACGGCGTCGCCTGCGCAGTTGCCGTCTCGTGAGGGTGGTGGTGTTGGTTGTGTATCTGGGAGGAGCGGAGAAGGGCTGGTTATAAAGGGGGGGCTGGCGTTGGCGGGGGTGGGCGGCAGGGGAGAGAAGCGCATCGCGGTAGGAGAGGCGACGCGGGGCGATCGAGGCGGCGTGGTCTGGGGGAAGGGGTGGAGCGGTGAGCAGCAGGTGGCGTGGGAATCTACCGGTGCTGGAGGCGACGGATACTGGGTACTGCCATGGCAGGGACAGACCGAGGTTGACAGCGTAGAAGGTGAGGGGATGTGAGTGGGGTAGGGGGGGCGATCAAGAGCTGACCAGGGCCGCCCGGGGTCATAGCCGGGTCGTGGCCGCGTGTGGGGCATCCAGCGGGGTCGGGGTTGCATGGGGTGGCCCGCATGTAAGTGTCTAGGGTTCCATGATCCTTATGTGAGAAGAGATCTGGCAGCGCGGCGGTGGAAGGGTCAGTCGCGGTGGGGTCAAAGGAGTCGGGCCTGGTGTCAGTGGTTGAGGGTAGGGTGCAGCAGTGTAGGGGAGAGCTGGTCGTGGGGTGGCCCATGGGTGAACGGTTAGGAGGTGGGGCCGGGGTAGGCGGCGGGGCCCGGTTGTCATGTGCGGGGGAGGGGGTCACCGAAAGAGACTGCTCGTTGGTAGCTATATTGGGAACCGAAGATTTGGAGCAGGGAATAGGAAGCCTAAGGATAGAGCTAATGGTAGCCTTTTCCGGTGCAAGCATGCGCGGGCAGGGGGATGGAGCGATAACAATATCAACTAGCGTGGGGTACGAGAGATCACATGGTGGCAGGGCAGGATTTTGTGTCGTTTGGGGGGGGATGGTGCATGGCAGAGGATGAGGGTTGGTATCTGGGTTGACTAGACTGGCCGAGTGGGAGGTTTTGTATACGCAGGGAGCTGGTTTGGCTGTGCATTTGTGATCGGTTTGGTGTGGGGTAGGGCTTGAGAAAGCGACGTGGGAGGGGGTAGCATGGGAGGAGGACGGGCTATCACGTGCATCGTCCGTCGGGCGGGGCTCGATGAGGGGGTACGTGAGGCATGCATGATCATGCATGCATGGGCGAGGGCCGAGGGCACGTACGTAGCGGTTAATGGCGATGGGGCAGCACCAGAGAGAGAGGGCGGAACGATGGGAGAGAGGCTTGGGGAGGGACGAGGCCCAAGAATCGAAGCACTGAGCTGACCCGAGAGGGATGCCACCGGTGGATGATGAACAGGGATTGCTAACGTAGGTTGCGTGCCATTGGTCTGGTCAATGAGGCGAGTGGCATTGGTGCTAGAGTCAAAGATATGTATTTCAAGATGTGACAAACGTAGTGGAGAGCGGGAAATCATCAGATTGCGGACGTCTCTAGAGATGACCATGGTACAGAACAGGCGCTCGCTGACGTGTTGCGCGTTAAACATATTGAAACTAGAGAAAAAGTGGTCTAGGGCATCAGAGATTAACTTGGTAGTAGGAACCACTTGCTTAGTACAGTTTACCGCTAACCAAAGAGGTGTGGTTGGCAATCTGGTGGGAGAACCAGGGCATGAGGTAGCTTTCGTGTGAAAATCATGCAGTAAAAGGTTACGAAAACAAACACCAGGCCGGACGCGGCGTACCTTGGGCCCCTGACGAGGGGGAGGCGGCGGGTTGTTAATGCAGCTGTCGGTGGAGGTGACGACGGCACGGAGAGGAGCATCATCCGGCAAAGGCACCCGGGCGGCCGACTGGCGGCGCCTCGGCGAGGCAGCCAAGCAACGGGGGGCAGCAGCATGCAGCAGGAACCGGAGGAGGATTCCCGGTCGAACGAAATCCCCCGAGGCGGCGATGAGGGCAGCAACGGCAGGGACAGCCACCGTAAAGGAGAAGCGACAGTCATCGTCAAGGGAGACGTTGAAAGCTGCGACATCTCCGCCGAACAGACAACCAAGGATGAGAGCCAGAGTTGATTCATCGAGGGGGAAGGGGAACTGCACGACTCTGGCGGAAGAGCGGCATCCGTGGCAGCCCGGAAGGAGGGGAGGCGTAACCGAGGACCCGGTGGCGAGGTAGACGGATTGTTCGAAACGTAGGCCGAGGTCAGCCCTAACATGAAGAACATCAGCAAGGGAGCAGCAGGAAGGCTAGCGGAGGAGATAGCGGTCCGAGGAGTGGGGTTGGAGCATGAGGAAGGAGAAGGAGAGCCCTCTGAGGTGGATTGGAGGAAGCTGACAGAGGGCGTGCATGATGGCCGGAGAGGCCACCAGCAGCCTGTAGGTGAACTTGTCGATCATGGAGGCAGCGAATTCGTGGGCAAGGCCACCAAGGCAAGCTTGCACTAGAGACGCAACCAGAGCCGCATCAAGCGGGACCAGCACCCTAGAGAAGGCGATGTAGATCGGCGTCGCCGACAGCGGCGATGAGGTGTGCAGGCCGAAAAGCCGAAGCAGATCTTGCTCAAAGGAGAGGCCAGCAGCACAGCCAACCCTGAGGGACGAGCGAAGGAGACCTAGGCAGCCTGGACATATCTGGGCACTGACAGGAACGAGGAGGGGCGCGGCTGGTACAGCTGGATCTTGGTGCGGTCAATGGAGGGGTGAGGGAGTGAGGGTGGCGCAGGGATGACGGCGAGGTCACCGGAATACCCGTTGGTGGTGGGGCGGCGGAGGGGAGGAGGGAACGGCGGAGGGGGAGGGCCGGAGGGGGAGGAGGGGGGAGGAGCGTTTCACAGCCAAATATGAGTACAACTAAACAACAATGTCATCATGTTTTACTCGTCATACAATCACCTAACACAAATCAACATACATAACAAGTGATGTTCTCACAGCAAAATACTAAACAACACGTACATCAGGTTTCAGTTTTCATAGCAAACATAATTTCACGTAGTATATAAAAAACGTCTTTTGACAGCCAAATACAACAACAACAATCTAATCATCATCCGCAGCAGCAGCGTCAACATCTTCGCCATGTGTATCAGTCTGAATCGTAATTCCCCACAGTGTCATCTTCTTCTTCATCCTCAATGTCCTCGAATGTTGGCTTCTTCTTGATCTACTCTTGTATGTCCACAGTACGACAGGCAATCTTTTCGCCAACATCATTGATGTGATGGTTCTCAAAGATATTAGGAACATCTATGGAATCTTGTACATCAGGAGCGGTGTAAGCATCATCTTGTTGTGCAACTTCATTAAACGAATTCCTCTGCTCAAACCTTTGCGATACTCTCCAGTCATCACTACGTGCAAATGTGTCTTCCAAGAAAAATATCTATGTTGCTTGATTTGCCAAAATTAAAGGATTGTTGGTCTGGTACACTGCCTTGACATTGATGGATTTGAAATAATCGTCAACTCTGGGTTTTGTGATCCTCGAAAACAGGTTATATCAACGACAGGACAAGAGAACCACACACCGATGATCCTCGAAACTGGAGATATGCTGCAACTGAACAATGTTTGTTATGTTAGCATACATTTCAGTTGTCACTCTACCGTACGTATCCGTGCTCATGATGGCATTGTTTTGTGTCTTCCTGCCTTCGTCGCGTGCAAGGGTGTTGTAGCGCACATCTCCAACAACGCAAGATTCATAATGTCTTGCCCAAGTATCAAGACCCATTGCTAGTGCGTAAAGGGCATCATCAACTGCCTGCCCATCCTCCCGCATCTTCTTAAACTATGTTTAGAAAATAGACAAGCTGATCATCTTATGTAGTAAATATATTTAAAAAATTGATAGTGCAATTCAAAAGCTTACATGGCTCTTGAACCATTTCGCAAATCCTGCCATAACCAGTTTGTCAATGTTTCTTGGATTTTGCGGCAGTAACTCATTTTTGTAGATGCTGCACAACATAGTGATCGTGTGAAACATCTAAATATATAAGAATGTGCTGCAAGTTTAGTAGATTATGATGTATAAGCTGCAGTACTTAACACTTACTTGATATAAGGTAGTATCTCAGGACAGTTATTCAACACATACCAAACCATTTTGCCCAAATCTTTAGGTTTGTCCTCTTGTCGACTCTTCCCTGTAACTCGAACAGAATAATCGAAAACTTTGAGCCCGCGATTGTCTTGACCCACCTCTTTGCTAAGCTGATAAGCTGTTTCAATGTATTTTGAGCAGAATGTCAACGCTTCTGTAGCAATGTAGGCCTCTGCAATGGAACCCTCAGGTCTAGCTCTGTTCCTGACATAGTCCTTGAAAGTGCCTAGCCACCTTTCAATAGGGTACATCCAG